>OY288239.1:25449244-26849244 GCA_958450325.1 Agrostemma githago | reverse complement strand
CAGATTTCAAAACATCAAAGCCACTTTCTACCTGGCACCACATTTCCAAAACCATCCAAACCAGTTACCAACCCCAAACACGGGAACTCAACCTGCGGTCGGCATAGAACATGCCCAAATAGTTCACACCACCTATGGGGGCTACCCCGGAGAACGCTCACAGTCACGGGATCAACATCCTAATTGTTCTAGCCCTTTGATCAAGACATCATTGGGAATTCACCTAGCCTACACCATCGCTATGGCTAGTTACACACCAAGCCCTAATAACATAGGCACCATAATATATCTTTCAATCCACTGAACTACGGCTTGGTTTGATTTCACTACACGTGAATACGTAGGCAGCCTTTCAACAAGGGCACAACCACCCATATTGACACAAATTCAGAAAGCACCATCATTCCTATCACGACACTGTCATGTTCTCAACAGTTAGCTTTGTCGTCCTGGGGGCTTCTCTTAGACAGAAGTTCTCCATCCACCCACATAATCCAAATACTTTCAAAAATCTAGCCACCTTTCTATAGTGTGTCCTAGTACTCGGCTCAGTCAAAGACGAGAATCCGTCAGGGACTCGAAGCAACACCCATTTTGGGACTATACCCCAAAACCAAAGATCCAAAAGAGCACCAGACTATAACATTGCTACTACTAAGTCCTGTCGTTACAGTCTCGTTACAGACTACTGCAGCCACCCTATAACACATCCTTCTCATTTCGATGTTCGACTGTGTTGCCACTCGCCTAGGCTACGAAATAGCGCAGGTTAAGAGTCTTGTCATCTTAGGTGGCCCACCCCCCTACCGAGTCACAGTCCAACCCCTTCGAGATGCCAAGTCGTGTCTGTCAACTCGTCCGGTCACGTCCAGAGTCGAGTTTGTCGATATGTTTCTCCCTTCAAATTCTCATTTTAAAAATTTGCAAAACTTAGCCATTTGAGAAAATCCTTTTCGACAAGGTCAAATTTCGGTCAATTTAAACTGCAAATTTCTTTTCTACCCCTTTCAATTTTGAAAACCTATCTCCTAGCACGTGAGTTGCTTTCAGGATTTCGATTTCAAAACTAAGCAAAAATCATTTTCCCCAGCGCAAGTCAGTTTATAGATGCTAACTGCATTTCCTATGTGCTGTCTTGCTATCTGCTATGCCTGCTATTTCTGCCTATGTATCTAACATTTCAGGTACCAGCTAGTGCTTCCCAATGGAACACCGAAAGCGGTGTTTCTCCTGGAATGCTACATCCAAGACGTGATGTGTCGGCTTACGGGTACGCCCAAGACTTCAGAAGCAAGTCCCTGCGCAGCTACTTTACTCCCCAGCGTGAGTCGGTGTTTCTCCTGGAATGCTACATCCAAAATGTGATGTGTCGGCATACGAGTACACCTATGACTTCAAAGGCAAGTTCGACTCCCCACGGAGCTATCATCATCAGGACAGGTATGACCCTCTGCTTATGGCTGGCGAGCCCTTCACGCAAGTCTACTGGACTATAAACGACCCGAACGGAAGGCTGCCAGGTCGTAATCCTCGATTCGCCTGGTAGCTACTCTGACTTTCGCCTTGTCCAAGCCTCAGTCAGAGTGGGGGCTCTGTAGACACCCGCATTTTGACTGCCAGGTGTCTATGGTAGTCTCCGACAAACACCCGATGACTTGGTATAATCGTGACTTGGTATAATCGGATTTGGGCTCGGAATCAATAATATCCGACATGGACTTTTAGCGGAGTAATAATCTCACAAAACAGACCTCAAATCCAGGCCCAGTAGGTCGTTCCGAGCAAAATAAGACTAATTTGGGCCAAAATCGACACCGAAAATAAATCCCGTCTTTTAGCGACCGGGTCAAGACCCGGTCAAGGACGAACCCGTCACACAAATCAGCCAAATTCAGCTTCTAGAAGATGGCGCCCAAATCAGAATTCAAAAAAGCAAATCAAATCAAAAAGTCAAACCCTTCTTAAATTGACTCAACTCACCCAACTCCCTTGATTCACTCTATAAATACACCCCCTAACCCTTCACATTTTTCAGCTTTGAGAGTTTAAGAAAAAAGCCTTTGCAAACCCTCATTTACCCTACAAATTCTACCCTAATCTACCTAAACATCCTACTCTACAAACCAAGCAAAACAACACCAAAAACCGAGCCATTTTTCTCTTAAAAAAACCGGCACACACACACACACATATACACACCATAACTCACATTCATCCTCGATACTCCGGCGTCCCATCGCTATTTATGAGTCTATTTCCGAGGCCTATACCAAGCATGTATGTTGAGGGTGTCCTAAACCCCATTTCGATCCTTTACTACTTTGTTTCTATTTACATTTTCGCGTTATTTATATTATAACTATACTAGTATCATAATACTAACTCTAACATAATACTAACATTTTATTTCTCGCATATTAACTTTTATCTCCTTGTTATTAACACTATAATACCGTGTATATATATACTAATACCAAAACTCGGTTTCAAATCCGTTTGACTACGACGATCGCCTAAAGTCTGTCTAATCCCTTTACGAGTAACGACGGAGGTGGAGCCCTTTCGAGGAGCCCCGCCCCAATGTTCTCAAGGGCGTGACGTGATTGCAATCGGTCGTAGTTGAACGCATTCGATCCCATTTCAATTAGTGCGAAACCCGTTGACACGAAAATCGACATCACATAATCCGAAAGGGTTAGTTTCGATGTCGTGACGTAGAGGGATACAATTTCGTCACTAGTTCAAAGTTCTTAATCTATAAAAAACATAAATCGAGTAAATAAATCGGCATTGGCACGTGATTATAAAAATTAACGAGTTCTCGACAAATGAATAGCACCCGACCAGACCCACACGCGAGTCGCGCGACCGGCCATGCGACTCGCGGGCAGGCCTGTTTGGCCGAACTCACTTTTTCATTTTTTTTCGACAAATAAAAATGCCTGACCAGACCCACGCGCGAGTCGCGCGACCAGCCATGCGACTCGCGGGCAGGCCTGGTTGGCCGAGTCCACTTTTTTTGTTTTCTCGACTTTCCACCCTTTCCGGTCCTTACATTAATACGCGACCTTCGCGACATATGTCCATATTTTGAGACTCGTCTTTTCTTTATGACTTTTAGTCAACGCGTGCAAAGACCATCACGTGAACCCATTTTTCTAAAACTCATGCGCATCACGACACTCAAAACGACTTTGATCGACGGTCTCACACTATTAATTTTTGTGTCGACGACTCTTTAGTCGTATCCGACACATAATTAATCTAGACTTCATTTTTCGAGGTGATAAGTCGGGACAAGACATCGAGGTTCGAGATCGGGTTAGATTCACGCCTAGGTCTCGAACCTCCGTCCTTTAATTAATATGCAATATAATGCGTAATTAATTAAGGTTCGTCCGTCTAGCTAATTCACGATCTAGCGAAAATTTATTATATACGGGTCTTTGTCGAGTCGTGTATATTATTTATCGCTTTCTTTACTTAGTTTATTATTTCATTTAATCGTTATAATAATCGTCGTATTGTGAATTCCGGGTTGTATTTCCGCCCGTGTAACTTGTACGTTACTTGCTTTCGAGTTTTGTTTATTTACTTGTTTATCGCCTTAAATGAACATCACATGCTAAATCACTTCGACCATAATTAGATGCATTAAATGACGTAATTCACATATAATTCACATGCTTAGCCCGAAAACGCTGTTTGCATATCATTTTTATCATTTTACTAGCGCGCGTACACGAACACGAACGGTGTCTTAGTAGAGGCCGCCATGTGCGGGCGGGGTTGGGTGTCCTTAGTGGGCTTCCCAACACGTACCCTCACCCCTTACTCAGAACCTTTGGTTTCCGAATGTCCGAAACCCTTGGCGCACGAGAGTCATTCTTTACACGATACCGGTGTAGATGGTATCGGTATCGCAATGCAAAGGGACGGGCCCCATAAACTCTGAAATCGAAGTGGGCTTACTTTTTGTATAGCCCATGACGACATAGAGTGGGCTCGTATGGTTCCGAATAACCACAAAATTCGGTGGCGACTCCATTTTGACTTAAATTTCGAACCCGAGAGCAATCTCACCACGAGATTCATTCGCCTACCCAAACCCGCGCGTGGCCGCGTCGGGGTGGACCTACGTCATGTCCACATGTTGCAATTCTCAATATTGCACCATATATACATCATCATTCATATATTATAGAACAACGATCTCGATCATTGTTTCACTTATATTTTCCTTTTGCAAATCCACAAATTAAAATATATATCCTTTACTCACATAAAATCAATCATCATAATCTCATATAGTGTGGTGTAAGCCAAATGTACAACATAAATAAATGGACCTTACGCAACCATTATTTATTGACTTAGTCAACAAATTAAAACTCTTACATTTGGTTCCATTATTCATGTATAAAACACGCTATCGATCATTACTTTCCCCCACAATTAGAGATATACATACTCTTAACAAATTATAAGATATCAACTCAAAAATTGATGCATGAATAATTTTATTAAATAAGTTGAATGACTTCCCCCACATGATGTCACACCACGAAATAGTGACAAACATAATCGTTCAAACAAAATATGCAAATTACTCATTCATTAATCATCCCAACTTTTGAATATCAAATAATTATGTCTGACAATTTATCTATTCCATAATCTATTCTTACAGTAATTTTTCAAATAAATCATCCAATTATTTAATACATACTTGATCAAGATTATGCATGTCAATAAAAATAAAATATTTAACCCCCACATATAGCTTATTTTACTCAAGTGAGCATTGATGCGTCTCTAGTGTGAAGTTAAATTCTCCTTCCAAATGTATCCAAAATAATTTACAAGACAAGTATACGCGTGTCTTTTCAAAACATTATTAAGGATACGAAAAAGTACACTAATATATAATTCCAACATATATTATACATAGTAAGTTTTCTCAAGCAAAACATACATAATGTTCTTAAATTGATTAATGAATAATATTTAATATCATATATATTAAGTACATAGAATAAATTTATAACGGTTATATAATAAATCCAAATATTGCCCTCATTACTCATAAGAGCATATAATCTCCACATGGTATCTCCAAGACAACATAGTTTGCACAAAATCATTAATAATTAATTATTACTCCATTAATAATCACATTAATTATTTTGATCGTAGGTATATAATATTTTCCATAAACACAGAAAAACATTCACCTTTTAGTTGAATACTAATACAAACATGTGTGCAAATTCATCATCCATCATGAAATACTGAGACTAACACATTCAACATATATGTTCAAAAACAACATTAACATCCTATTCTAATCAGATAATTTATCTTCCAATCAATGACGATAAATGATACTCATCTACAAAACGTAATTATTTTATCATCATGAATCACAAGAAGACAAGAACTAAACTCATAGATATCATAGCTCATTCTCAAGGATGAATATTGATAATAAAATAAGATAATACCATCTACTCACAAGCCTTCAAAAACTTTCAGCATACTACCACGACATTGTGTCTCGTTTTCCGAAGGGTAAATGGCAGAATCAGCTCACGACTTCAACTAAAGAGTTGAAGCCCTTCTTCTTAGCTTTCCAACCCATATTACACGTCCCAATCAAAGGTCTAGAGACAGAGTTAATGCCATAATACCAAACTGCTGTCTCACCCTCAACGAGATGAATCTTACCAACGAAACAAGATAGCCAATTGATACAATTCCAATGACTAGTGATGAACACAACCACAATAATAGTGACATAATTTCGTTTCTCAATTGTTGGAAATATAGGGTCACTATAAGGGCAATATATAACTAGTAAATACACGTTGTTGTGTCGTGGTATGAAGGCCACCAAATGAGAAACAAAATCGCCCCGACTACGGTACAAAACGGAATGGGCGTCGTCGCCCAAGGTCACACAACACTCCTAAAAGATTGTGTACTCAACCATTAGGAGTTAGAACTCAATGGTATACTCAGAATTTATCAAGAGATTTGGATGATGAAGTATTTGATGTATGTGTCTCATACTCATTCTCTTATACCACCTTATATAAGACTACATGCATGAGACTAAAATCAAAGGGTATCCAAGGCAAATTTATGATTGGTAATGAGTTGTCATTACTATAAAGATAATGATATTCATAACTGTAGACACCCGCATTTTGCCTGCTAGTGTCTATAGCAGTTCCCGACAAACACCCGATGATGATCGGACGCAAACGTGACTTAGTATGCTCGGATTTGGGCCCGAAATCAATAATATCTGACATGGACTTTTAGCGGAGTAATAATCTCACAAAACAGACCTCAAATTCAGGCCCAGTGGGTCGTTCCGAGCAAAATGAGACTAATTTGGGCCAAAACTGACACCAAAAATAAATCCCGTCTTTTAGCGACCGGGTCAAAACCCGGTCAAAGACGAAACCGTCTCATAAATCAGCCAGGTTCAGCTGGCGCACAAATCCAAATTCAAAAAATCAATCAAAACAACAATATCAATTCTTTCCTATTTTGTCTCGATTTGCTTGACCCACTCGATCGAGTGGATTGACCCACTCGGTCGAGTGGAGCGTCAAAAAAACGGACCAGATTCATTCCTGAAGGCACTCGACCGAGTGCACTAAGGCACTCGACCGAGTGCACTAGGGCACTCGATCGAGTGACCCTAGGCCGTGGGGTTTTTCCTATAAATACCCCCTTAACCCCATTCATTTCAAGAACTTTTACCAACTTTTACCACCCTCTACACATTCATTTTTACTCTACATTTACCCTACATCTCAGCCACACCCTTCACTCTACAACCCTAAGCAATCACATACAAAGACCGAGTCCCTTGTCCCTCGATAAACCGACAACACACACACACACACCATAACTCGCATACATCCTCGATACTCCATAGTCCCGTCACTATTTGCGAGCCCATTTCCGAGGTCCTTACTAAGCATGTATGTTGAGGGTGTCCCAAACCCCGTTTCTATCTTTGTTACTTTCGCTTATGTTTTTGTATCGTTTATTTTGTACTTTTACTAGTATCGTAATCCTAACACTCTAACATCTAACACTCTAACATTTTACTTTTTTTGCATACTAACTTTTACATTTCGTTGCTAACATTATAACCATACCGTGTATATATATATAACTAGTATCAAAATCTCGGTTTCGGATGCGTTTGACTATAATTGTCGCCTAAAGTCCGTCTAATCCCTTTACGAGCAACGACGGAGGTGGAGCCCTTTCGAGGAGCCCCGCCCCAATGTACTCAAGGGCGTGACGTGATCGCGGCTAATTGTAGTTGAACGTATTCAATCCCATTTTAATTAGTGCGGAACCCGTTGACACGAAAACCGACATCACATAACCCGAAAGGGTTAGTTTCGATGTCGTGACGTAGAGGGATGCAATTCCGTCATTAATTCAAATTCCCTAACGTAAACGTTTTCATAAAATCCCGACAACGGTATTATAATCGTACATATACACGATTATAGCACCGGAGGTCGAGTTAAATTCGAATCAAGCGATATTTGTATTTAACTCGACCGACCGTCGTTTTCAACCCCAAAAATGAAGCGAGTTGACACTCGTACAGGGACTACTCGACCGAGTGCGTAGGCCACTCGATCGAGTAGTGTCCATGAAACTGGGCAGATTGCTTTTCGAGGGCACACCCGACCGAGTCAGACCATGACTCGACCGAGTGGGTCCTGTAACCCAGAAAACCGAGAGCTTAAATGCAACATTTAAGCCTCGTCTTTTTTACGACCCTTAGTCGACACGTGTAAAGCCAATCACGTGAATCCATTTTCCAAAACCCACGTTTATCGTGGCAACTCCTTTTCCAAAAATCCGATAACGGTATTACAATCATATGAGACATGATTATATTACCGGCAAACCGAATTAAATCTAAATTTGTCAATATTTTAATTTAATTCGGCCAACTCTCGATTTAAAACACATAAAGTCACGAGTCACAACTCGTACAGGTGCTACTCGACCGAGTACACCTGCTACTCGATCGAGTAGCACCCCAAACCGTGGGCAGAAGCTTCTTTTAGGACGCACTCGACCGAGTCAGGCCATGACTCGACCGAGTGAGTCCTGTAGCCTCATAACCGAGGGCCTTGACACACCTTTCAAGCCTCGCCTTTTTATCGACATCAGT
The DNA here is from genome assembly GCA_958450325.1 of Agrostemma githago. Classification (NCBI taxonomy): domain Eukaryota; kingdom Viridiplantae; phylum Streptophyta; class Magnoliopsida; order Caryophyllales; family Caryophyllaceae; genus Agrostemma; species Agrostemma githago. The sequence goes on along the minus strand of OY288239.1, from coordinate 26,841,023 downwards.
CATCACGCGTAAAGACTATCACGTGACTCTCCTATTTTCAAAACCATGCACATCACAACACGTAGAACGACTTTGACCACCTTTGACGTGATAAGTCGGGACAAGACTACGGGATATGAGATCGGGCTAGCAATATGCCACAGTCTCGTATTTTCGTCCTTCGTTTAGTACACGATATAATGTGTATTTAATCGGGGTTAGTCCATCTACACATTTCGCGATCTAGCTTACATACGGGTCTGTCCCTATTATTGCATCGTATTTTTTATTACTTTTACGTAATGTTGTATTGTGAATTCCGGGTTGTATTTCCGCCCGTGTAACTTGTACGTTACCTTTCTTATTTATTTTCGAGCTTTGTTTATTTACTTGCTTTTACGCTTTATAAACGAACCTCGCATGCTAAACCATTTTGACCAAGAATAAGATGCATTAAATGACGTAGTTCACATACTATTAATATGCTTAGCCCGAAAACGCTGTTTGCATATCATTTAATCGTTTTACTAGCGCGCACACACGAACACGAACGATGTCTTAGTAGAGGCCGCCATGTGCGGGCGGGGTTGGGTGTCCTTAGTGGGCTTCCCAACACGTACCCTCACCCCTTACTCAGAACCTTTGGTTTCCGGATGTCCGAAACCCTTGGCGCACGAGAGTCATTCTATATACGAAAGCCGGTTTATACGGTATCGATATTGCAATGCAAAGGGACGAGCCCAATGAACTCTGAAATCGAAGTGGGCTTACTTTGTGTATAGCCCATGACGACATAGAGTGGGCTCGTATGGTTCCGAATAACCACAAAATTCGGTGGCGACTCCATTTTGACTTAAATTTCGAACCCGAGAACAATCTCACCACGAGATTCATTCGCCTACCCAAACCCGCGCGTGGCCGCGTCGGGGTGGACCTACGTCATGTCCACAATTTGGCGACTCCGCTGGGGATACCTGATGTACCACATGTCATCGGGGTTCCTAGGGTGAGACTCGAAGAGAAATCGTTCGAATATTAGTGTGTGCGCATTAGTTTAATGGTTCATGCATAACCCAAATTTTGCCCGGGCCGGTTACTTGTGACCGACGTCCCACTATACCACGGTGCATTCCTACATGGGTGCGTTAAAGACTTCGATGGCGGAACTCACCGGGGTTTTACGGCAGGTTCTAGTTCAAAATTGGCTAGGAAGTCCGTCCCGTTTCGTGAGAATGCGATCGTTGTTGGTATAGACCCTATTGTGACTGACCGAGACTTAGTGTAAAGCATACATAAGCGTCGTTATGCTGCTTGTTTGACTACGTGCTACTTGGTTTCCGTGTCGTTTTTCCAAAAACCGTCATTTCAAAAACGCATCTTTCCAAAAACACCCAAATTTTGAAAAACCCGAAATGCTGTCCGTTTCGGGACCCGTCTTTTCAAAATATCCAATTTTCAAAACTCGGAATGCCGCCGAAATTTAGGATCAACTGATTTGACTCAAAATATCCTTTTTCTCTAGTCGGCATGCTGCCCATTTTAATTCGTGAATTTCCAACACCATCTCGATTTTTTGAATTTTTCAAAATTCTAATCTTGGTTTTCGGAATTCCGTTTTTTTTTTCAAAACTCCTGGAAATTCTTCCGCTCATTCCATATTCAAATTTCAAACATCCAACTATCCTAGTAAACCTTCCTTATTATAGGACCTACCGTCTAGCCGAGTGTCGGGTCTTTGCATAGTATGTCGAAGGTCTATAGCGGCGAAACTCCGCTGATCTTATATCACGAGTTTCCCCCCTTTCCCGAGTCCGCCTTATCAGTCAAGGCACGACCGACCCGCGTAGGGCATACCCCTACAAAGGAAAGTCCGTCCATACACTCGAGTCAAAAGTCTGGGGAAAAGTCTCACGTGGACCTTTCTTCGAACAGGACTAGGCCCACAAAGCCAAAATCCTAAGGAAGTTATACCACCCATCGAGTCACCCGTCTAGATGTCTTTCTCGAGTCTCTAGTTTTCTTTCCTAGTGTTGCTCGGGAGGTACTTTTCCTTTCCTTTTCCGAGATCTGGGTTCAGTTTCTGATTACGCGGTGTTCTTACAGACAGGCCACCGGCAACCAGACACGCTCGAAGGATGGCTACTTTGAACAGTCTGCAAACCGCTTTGGGCGCCATGGTCGCAAAGCAAACCGACATCGAGGCCCAACTGACCGAAATGAGGGCTGGCCAAGTGGCCATTGTTGCTCGCCTAGCTACGGTGGAGCAAGGGACCCCTAATGTCGGGACTACTGGGCCCATAACTGAACTGGTCAGCGCAGTGCGCCGGCTAGAAGAACAAGTCCATTTGACTGGGAGCAACAATATCCACCGGGAGAATAGCCGAGAGTACTCCACGGTGAGTGACAAGCTGCCTGCAAACCTGAACCTCACAGGTTTGCCCATGTTTGAGGGAACTGAGGACCCGTTACTACATGTACGGGCCTTCAAGGAATTCATGGCCATCAAGGGAGTGGACTCATCCATGTTCAAAAAGCTTTTTGCTGCATCCCTTGAGAAGCACCCACGGGCCTGGTACTATAGGCTAGACCCGAAAAAATACCCTACATGGGATGATGTGGCTACCGAGTTCGCTCGGAACTATGCTGACAACACCGAGATCCAAACCACAATGCGATCTCTGGAGGTCATGGCCCAAGAGCCAAAAGAAGGTTTCACTAAATACCTTCAACGCTGGAGGGCCGAGAGCGTGAAGTTGGTCGATAAGCCCAACGAGAAGACCTTAGTGGAGGCTTTTGTCAAGAACCTCCTCCCTTCCTACCGGGTTCACCTCCGGTACGCAGTCATACCCAATTTCACCACCCTTACTGAAATGGGTATGAGGATCGAAGATGACCTGAGACTAGAAAGCCTCACCAAGGCTACTAGCAAAGGATACCAAGGGGCCTCTTCATCCACCACTAAGCCCCAGGCTGCAACCCGCAGCATTTTTGACGCGGTCAATCTACTAGATGCCCCGTCCAAGAAGAGCACCCCACCTCGGGTCTTCACTGATATAGGTACTACCTATACTTATGCCTTACAAAGGCTGTCCTCCAAAGGCCTAATCCAACCGATAGGCCCAACTCCTGAAGTTCCGGTCGAGCGACGCTCCAAGAATTACAATGCTCAGGCCTATTGCCAATACCACCGGGGCAATGGGCACGATACCGAGAAGTGTTGGAAGCTGAAACACTTGATCCAAGACCTGATTGAAAGCGGAAAAATCCCGCTACCCGGAGATAAGCCCAATAACAAGGAGAACCCTTTCAGCTCCCATGCCATCTTTGCCGGGGAGGTGATCGACTGCTCTCACCTTATCTCCCCCTACATCCCGCAGGTGAACGGGATCTGGTTTGACGACGAAGATGATATCTACCTCGCTAAGGGGGAAGCCGTTCCCATCACCCCTGAACAGATTCGAGAGGTCAAAACTCGAGTCCTAGCCAGCAACAACCTTGGTCGTCCCTACTTAGCCACAAGCACTAGGGACACCCCTATCCCGACAACCATCACCGATCCACTCGGGATGGAAGTCGCCCCTAAAGAGCCGACCGCCGAAACAGCCGTCGTGAAGCAATTGAAGAGAACCCGAGTTGACCTCACTATATGGCAACTCCTTGTTAGCTCGCAAGAACATCGAGAGGCACTTACAAAGGCTCTCGATCAAGTCAAGATCGACTCTCTGGCTACCCCCGCTGAAATGGTAGCCACGGTCCTACCCCACCTAAAGGGTAAGACCAAAGTAGGAGGCCCAATGATCACATTTTCCGAAGCCGATCTACCGCCATTCGGGACCTCCCACAACCTGGCCCTTTACATCACGGTGATTTGCCGGGGGAAGTACCTCCCGATGACCCTAGTTGATGACGGGTCGGCCGTGAATGTCCTTCCTCTAAGGACCGCCAAAGCCCTCGGCATTACCGAGGCTGACTATATCCCGACTGCTCAAACCATCCAAGCCTTTGATGGAAGCCCAAAGTCGGTAGCTGGGGCCATAAAACTGACCATCATCACGGGCCCAGTAGAAAAGGAGCTTGAATTCCAGGTGATTGATGTCACCTCCTCATTCAACCTGCTCCTAGGAAGGCCGTGGATTCACGCGGTGAAAGCTGTGTCCTCCACCCTCCACCGCAAGATCAAGATGCCTCTACTCGACGGTATTATTACTCTAGAGGCGACCCCAATGACCGTGGCTAGCTGTAACGCCACGGGCCGCACGGACCTCTGGGGGTTCGACTTTGTGGGGATGATCGAGGAAGAATACCTTTTCAGGCCTTACTTCACCACGAGCATTGACACGATGCTCCAGAACCTAGGGTACCTTCCGGGGGCTACCTCTCGACCCGACCTTCCAGCTGGGAAGATCATCGAGGTCCTTAAGGACGAAGACTCTCACTTCGGCCTTGGCTATGCCCTCACTCCGGACAACGTTGTCCGAGCAGGAATTGAAAAGGCCTGCAACATCATGAAGGGTACCTACTTGAGCCCTTACAGCCCACGGTTGTCTGACTACTTTGTCACACCCGTATTCGGGGCTGTCCAGGTTGGACTATACCAACCCAACGCTGCGCACCTCGGGACCCACATGGCCCGGGATTGCAACTACATCCCAGATGAGGTGTTTACTCTCACCCAGTCCGACGGAGCGGACGATGCCGAGCCCATACTAGGGCTACTCTTCGGGGAAGACACCGTAGCCCCGACTCCAAAGGAAGACCTGGTCAACCTGATTCTCCGCAGCAACAGGTTTGACCCGACCAAGCTGATCTCGGATGTTGGCTCCGAGACGGGAAAAAGGGCCTGGAGGAAGACTGTCAAGTGGACTGACAGCCAAGGAAGGATCTACAAGCTAGTCGCCGGAGAGGGAGACATGCCTGAGTCTGAGTCCGAGTCTGAGTCGGAGTCAGAGTCAGAGTCTGAGGTCGAGTCTAGAGAAGTCGGTGCTAGAGTCACTCCTGTAACCCCCCTCCCTTCTATCATTCCTGCTGCTAGCACCTCGGGGTCTGTCCCGAGTGCTCTACCAATTCCGCCTCTGACCAATGATCAGATGGCTGCTCTCTTTGAGCTGTTTTCTAAATTTTCAATTAATAATAACAACCGTTCTGCTTACGACTTGTCTCTTTTAAATCCTGTTTTCAAAAATAATTTATGCTATGACATTGAGAAATCCGACGAACAGGTACCCTTACCTCCACATCTGATCGAGCAACTCGAGCAAAGGGAATCCCGGAATCCGGTAATTGAAGAGACCGAATCCATAAACGTGGGAACAACCTTAGAGCCTCAGATACTTAAGATAGGGTTATCCTTAGATCCTGAGGAGAAACAACAATTCATAAACCTCCTCCAAGAGTTCAAAGATGTCTTCGCGTGGTCCTACAAGGACATGCCGGGGATAGACCGGGAAATAGCCGAGCACCACATACCTATCAAGGACGGGTGCAAACCGGTCAAACAGAAGCTTCGTCGAATGAGGCCCGAGTGGTCTCTCAAAGTAAAGGAAGAAGTCGACAAACAATTCAAAGCCGGCTTCATACAAGTGTCCGAATATCCGGACTGGGTTGCAAACATCGTGCCGGTTCCTAAAAAGGACGGTAAGGTGCGGGTATGCGTAGACTTTCGGGATCTTAACAAAGCAAGCCCGAAGGATGATTTTCCGTTACCACACATCGACATACTGGTGGATAACACGGCCGATCATGCCCTTCTGTCATTCATGGACGGGTATGCCGGGTATAATCAAATCAAGATGGCGGAAGAAGACATGAGTAAGACTACCTTCACTACACCTTGGGGTACTTACTGCTACACCGTCATGCCATTTGGTCTCATTAATGCCGGAGCCACATACCAAAGGACCGCTACCACTTTACTACACGACATGATGCATAAAGAGGTAGAGGTCTATGTAGACGACATGATCGTCAAATCCAAAGAACGGGACGGTCACATCACCGCCCTAAGAAAATTCTTCACCCGACTGCGCAAATACAACATGAGGCTAAACCCTCAGAAATGCAGTTTTGGGGTAACGTCAGGCAAATTACTGGGTCATATCGTTAGCGAACGAGGTATCGAAGTCGACCCAGCTAAAATCAAAGCCATTACCGAGATGCAAGCTCCTAAAACCGAAAAAGAAATAAGGGGATTTCTCGGGAAAGTCCAGTACATTAGTCGATTCATTTCCAAGCTAACCATGGTGTGTGAACCAATTTTCAAGAAACTGAAAATAGGGGAACGAGTACTATGGGATGACAAATGCCAAGCTGCTTTCGACAAAATCAAGGAAATTCTGTCTGCTCCGCCAGTTTTGATGCCACCTCAACCCGGTTTGCCTCTGTCGTTATACCTAACAACGACCGAGACAGCCATGGGGGCTATGCTGGCTCAGACAGTTGACTCCGAAGAGCGAGCCATCTACTACATTAGTAAGAAGTTTTTAGAGTATGAGTGCAAATATACCATGCTCGAAAAGACGTGCTTGGCTCTAGTCTGGGCCACTAAAAAGCTCCGACATTATATGCTCAGCTATGAGGTCCATGTGCTATCCAGGATGGACCCGATCAAGTACCTCTTCGAAAAACCCATCCTCAACGGCCGGATTTCAAGATGGACTCTAATGTTGGCAGAGTTCGACCTAAAATTTGTACCTTTAAAAGCTATTAAGGGGCGAATAGTAGCAGAATTCCTCGCCGACAGCCCGGTAACTGAGGAAGGGCACACCGATACCTGGTCCTTCCCAGACGAAGATATTTTCCATACCGATGCCGAAACATGGGATTTATACTTCGACGGAGCATCTAATTTTCGAGGGTTCGGAGTCGGGATCCTCCTAATATCACCAAGAGGGGAGCATACTCCCGTCTCCATCAAACTGGACTTTGACGTCACTAACAATGCAGCAGAATACGAAGCGTGCATTCATGGGCTACAAGCCGCCGCCAACCTAGGGATCACAAATCTCCGGGTACATGGCGACTCATCCTTGGTCATTAACCAAGCACTTCAAAAATGGAAGACTCGGAATGCTAATCTTGTGGCCTACCAGGCACGAGTAAGGGATCTCGAGAAACAATTCCAAAAGGTAGAATACATATACCTGCCTCGGGAAGAAAATCAGTTTGCAGATGCACTCTCAAAATTAGCATCTTTACTGAACATTCCCGACCATGTGACCAGTATGCCAATTTGCGTCGAAAGACGGTCCGAGCCGGCATACGTCTATGACATTGAAGACATCGAGATAACCGATCCCGAACCATGGTACCAAGCCGTGTTAACATACCTGACCAACGGAGAGTATCCCCCCGGGACGGAAAACCGAGCTAAGAAAGCCTTACGGAGGCTAGCCACCCAGTTCATCCTTACTGATGACGGGCAACTGTACAAAAAGACGGCACAGGGGGCTCTTCTCCTTTGTGTTGACAAATATAAGGCCGAGAAGGTAATGGCCGAAGTACATGATGGCGAAAACGGTCCACACATGAATGCTCACATGCTGGTCCGAAAAATCATGAGGCTCGGATATTACTGGAACACCATGGAGGCCGACTGCCAATTATATGTCAAACATTGCCATAACTGTCAAATCTTTGGCAATGTGCAGCATATGCCGCCGTCTCTGCTCTATACCATGACGTCACCCTGGCCGTTCTCGACATGGGGTATCGACATAATCGGGAAAGTAAATCCCTCCGGTACTGGTGGACATTGCTTCATTTTGGTGGCTATCGACTATTTCACCAAATGGGTCGAAGCTGAATCATATCGCATCCTCAATGCTAAACATGTTGCCAAATTTATCCAGAACAAGATAATATGCCGGTATGGAATCCCGCATGAATTAATCAGTGATCATGGAACCCATTTCCAAGCTGAGACCGCGGCCCTGCTGGCCAAATATAAAATTCAAAGGCACACATCCTCGCCCTACCGTCCCCAAACCAATGGAGCGGTAGAGGCAGCCAATAAAACGATTGTCACCATACTAAAAAAGATGGCTGATAATTATCGGGACTGGCCCGACAAAATACCTTTTGCCCTATGGGGGTACCGGACGTCAATTCGCACCGCAACCGGAGCGACACCATACTACCTAACCTATGGGATGGAGGCCGTCCAACCAGTGGAGCTAGAGGTGCCGTCCCTCAGAATTCTGCTAGAAAGTCAAGTACCCGAAGCTGACTGGGTTCGAGCACGGTACGATTCGTTGGTTCTATTAGATGAACGGCGGTCCCGCGCTCTCAACAACATTCAAATTTACCAGAAACGAATCCAACGGGCCTTCAACAAGCGAGTAAGGCCCAGGAACATTAAAGAGGGGGATCTAGTCCTTAAGTCTGTTCGAGCCTTGCTACCAGTTGACCCAAGGGAAAAATTCAAACCCAACTGGGCTGGGCCGTATCTGGTGAAGAAAATCCTATCAGGGGGAGCAGTAATGCTGACGGACCTGGACGGGAATGAGTTTGTCAACCCAACCAACCTGGACCAGCTGAAGCGTTACTACCCTTAGCCATTTCTCAATGTCATTAGCAATTTTTATCAAAATCATTTATTTTACAAAAAGCAAGTCAATGAGCTAGAATTATTTTATTCTACTGTCGCAAAACATCTTGAACCAATAGTCTTGGTGTAATTCGAGATTGCAATTTCCTAAGCCTGAACTACGTTTGGTTTGATTCTGCTAATTGCGGATACGTAGGCAGCCCCTCAAAAGGGCACAACCAATGCAATCGAGAAAAGACAGGAACGGTTTTAATAATAAACTTCCTTTTATTAATTATCACAAAAAAAAAATCCCAAAAAGCTTGGGAAAATTACAAGCGCAGGAATTCAAAAAAAAAACTACAAAAAAAGCACACGACAAAAATAATAATAATATTTAAATAATAAAACTAAGGACTCGGTATTTAGGGCATCTTGCCCTTCCCTTTGTCCTTGGCCTCCTTGGCCGTCCACTGACGACGACGCGGAGGAGAGCGTTCCCGAATCACCACAGGAACCTCTTTAGCCCGGACTCGCTTCTTGGAACTCGAGTCCTCATCCACCTCGATTGGCCCAAGTCGGGCCCTTACGGGCTCAGGGAGCCGGTCACGCGGACCCAGTCGGTCCCGGGCCGCCAGCCTTGGCCCAAGTCGCCGCTCTAAGTCAGTCTGGGGGCTTTGCCGCCCCCGCGTGCCACTAGCACCGGCATCTCTAGCTCGAGTCTTAGTATGTGACTTAAGACCCGACTCTAACCGGACCAAGGTAGCAGGGGTCTCTCCCTCATCATAGAATCCCCTGTTGTCCTTTGCCGTCTCCCGACGGACCAGTTCGAAGGCCTCATCGACCTTCAGAGCTTTACGAGCCTCCTCGGACTCCTCAGAAGTCCATTTCTCGTAGGCTCGAGAAACCCAAGCAGATTGGCAAGGGTTGGGAATAGTCCATGTAGGACGGGTAAACCACCTCTGCAGCCAGGTGTCGCACATAGCGTCCGTCAGTTGGAGCGAGACGCTAATAATGGCTTCAGTCTCAGGAATGCGCTGAGACGAACCGAACTGCCTCAGAATGCGGTCCGGTAGATGTGAACTGTCCAGTCAAGGGACAAGATCACGAGGTAACGAGCTTGGTCCCTCTTGGCCAACCCCGTCAGCTTGAATAGGAACCACCAAGCAACCGTCCACCTAATCAACGGGCCATCATGGAACACCAATTCCTCGTCCCAGTAAGCTCGATTTATATGGTGATTCGAGCTTATCTTGCGCCCCCTGGAACTGAGTTGGCTGCTACGGTAGTTTGGAACGCTCGGAGGAGGCTCTATGATCGACAAGCGCTCCGACAACCAAACCTGCAAACGTGTACACGCAACTCATGAGTAACGGAATGGTTCGCTACAGCCCACTCGATCGAGTACACCCTCCGACTCGATCGAGTGAGGCTCTCTAAGACAACCAGAAGCTCGTCAGGTGTGACACTCGATCGAGTACACCATCTGACTCGATCGAGTAGGACTCGCTAAAACAAACAGAAGACTACCAGGTATGACACTCGATCGAGTACACCCTCTGACTCGATCGAGTAAGCCCTTCACAGGCCGGCAGAAGCACTTTACAGACGCCACTCGATCGAGTGGTAGGTCCACTCGATCGAGTGACTTACGGACTTCAAGAAACCGCGAAACAAAAAAAAATCGCGCGAAGCAAAATTGAAAAATCGGGAGACGTTTACCTGCAGAATAAGGGTACTCCCCGTCAGTTCCCGGGTCGGGTCAAGTCGCCTGGCATCCAGACCCATGATGAGTTCTCCCGTGACTAGCCAAGCAGGGCTGTGACCAGTCTCCATCTGGTCAACCACTCCGATCAGCCTAATCTGGCCCACGCACGAGTCAGCATCCATCAACCCCTCGAAGACGTAGCGGTGCAGCATGCAAAACGCGAAGGCCCTACGCCAGTGAGAAGGCGTAGCCCTTACATCCTGGCTATTCATGAACTTGTCAGCCAAGTCAAAAAGGGAGACAGTATCTCCCCGCACCATTCGATCTGTCTCAGCATGAGACAGACCCAAGAAATCCCTCAGTCTCCTCCTCGGGTCCGGGTAGAACGGAGGAATGGCAGGGCGAGCAACAGGGCTCCAAGCGCCAATGGCTGCGATCTCCTCGGGAAGAGGGCATATCTCTCCCCGCGGGAACGCGAAGACGTGGTGGGTAGTGTCCCAAAGCGCCAAACAAGCGTCTAGAAAATGCACATCAGGCACCAGACGCCTAAGAGGAAATAGGCTGGTAATCCCCATTTGGGCCAGCTGAATCCTGTCGTCATCCCGAAAGTGTTGGGACCAGGCAAAAAGCATTGAAGTGAGATGCTCGATACCCATGGCAGGAACTTGATTTCTTACAAGACTGAGAGATTCTTTTTAGAGAAGAGAAGGGTTTTGATTTGAGGTGCAGAAAGCTGAAGCAGGAAACCTGTATTTATAATATGGAAGCCTGGCAATAACCTGACTAACCCTGCCTCCTCAGTAAACTGGGCCCCAACATGTGCAGGCCTGACTTCAACCCAGAATAGGAATCTAGTTATCCTGAGCTTTCCTAAATTTTTTCTAAAAAAAAAAATTCCTAAAATTCTAAAAAAAAAAAATCTTTTTTTCGAAAATTTCAACTTTTTTTCAAAATCCAGTGCATTTTTCCCCAGCACAAGTCGGTGTTTTGCCTATGTGTTACATGCAATTTATCATGTGTCAGCATACAGGTACACCTCAAGACTTCAGAAGCAAGTCCCCGCGAAACTACTTAAATTCCCCAACGGAGTCAACTTTTCCCGGGTATGCTACATCCAAGGCATAATGTGTCGGCATACGGGTACACCTACGCCCCGAAAGGCAAGTTTTACTCCCCACGGAGCATCATCATCAGGTCAGGTACGACTCAAGGCTTCAAAAGCAAGCCCGTACAGCTCACATATTTCCCCAGCGGAACGCCCGAGGCGGCATTTTCCCCGAAATGGTACGGGATGGGCCCACATATAGGCACACCTAGGACTTATGCAACAAGTCTGACTCCCCGCGGAGCTATCATCGGCAGGACAGGTATGACCCTCTGCTTATGGCTGGCGAGCCCTTCACGCAAGTCTACTGGACTATAAACGACCCGACCGGAAGGCTGCCAGGTTGTAATCTGCGATTGGCCTGGTAGCTACTCTGACTTTCGCCTTGTCCAAGCCTCAGTCAGAGTGGGGGCTCTGTAGACACCCGCATTTTGCCTGCTAATGTCTATAGCAGTTCCCGACAGACACCCGATGATGATCGGACGCAAACGTGACTTAGTATGCTCGGATTTGGGCCCGAAATCAATAATATCTGACATGGACTTTTAGCGGAGTAATAATCTCACAAAACAGACCTCAAATTCAGGCCCAGTGGGTCGTTCCGAGCAAAATGAGACTAATTTGGGCCAAAACCGACACCAAAAATAATTCCCGTCTTTTAGCGACCGGGTCAAAACCCGGTCAAAGACGAAACCGTCTCATAAATCAGCCAGGTTCAGCTGGCGCACAAATCCAAATTCAAAAAATCAATCAAAACAACAATATCAATTCTTTCCTATTTTGTCTCGATTTGCTTGACCCACTCGATCGAGTGGATTGACCCACTCGGTCGAGTGGAGCGTCAAAAAAACGGACCAGATTCATTCCTGAAGGCACTCGACCGAGTGCACTAGGGCACTCGATCGAGTGACCCTAGGCCGTGGGGTTTTTCCTATAAATACCCCCTTAACCCCATTCATTTCAAGAACTTTTACCAACTTTTACCACCCTCTACACATTCATTTTTACTCTACATTTACCCTACATCTCAGCCACACCCTTCACTCTACAACCCTAAGCAATCACATACAAAGACCGAGTCCCTTGTCCCTCGATAAACCGACAACACACACACACACACACCATAACTCGCATACATCCTCGATACTCCATAGTCCCGTCACTATTTGCGAGCCCATTTCCGAGGTCCTTACTAAGCATGTATGTTGAGGGTGTCCCAAACCCCGTTTCTATCTTTGTTACTTTCGCTTATGTTTTTGTATCGTTTATTTTGTACTTTTACTAGTATCGTAATCCTAACACTCTAACATCTAACACTCTAACATTTTACTTTTTTTGCATACTAACTTTTACATTTCGTTGCTAACATTATAACCATACCGTGTATATATATATAACTAGTATCAAAATCTCGGTTTCGGATGCGTTTGACTATAATTGTCGCCTAAAGTCCGTCTAATCCCTTTACGAGCAACGACGGAGGTGGAGCCCTTTCGAGGAGCCCCGCCCCAATGTACTCAAGGGCGTGACGTGATCGCGGCTAATTGTAGTTGAACGTATTCAATCCCATTTTAATTAGTGCGGAACCCGTTGACACGAAAACCGACATCACATAACCCGAAAGGGTTAGTTTCGATGTCGTGACGTAGAGGGATGCAATTCCGTCATTAATTCAAATTCCCTAACGTAAACGTTTTCATAAAATCCCGACAACGGTATTATAATCGTACATATACACGATTATAGCACCGGAGGTCGAGTTAAATTCGAATCAAGCGATATTTGTATTTAACTCGACCGACCGTCGTTTTCAACCCCAAAAATGAAGCGAGTTGACACTCGTACAGGGACTACTCGACCGAGTGCGTAGGCCACTCGATCGAGTAGTGTCCATGAAACTGGGCAGATTGCTTTTCGAGGGCACACTCGACCGAGTCAGACCATGACTCGACCGAGTGGGTCCTGTAACCCAGAAAACCGAGAGCTTAAATGCAACATTTAAGCCTCGTCTTTTTTACGACCCTTAGTCGACACGTGTAAAACCAATCACGTGAATCCATTTTCCAAAACCCACGTTTATCGTGGCAACTCCTTTTCCAAAAATCCGATAACGGTATTACAATCATATGAGACATGATTATATTACCGGCAAACCGAATTAAATCTAAATTTGTCAATATTTTAATTTAATTCGGCCAACTCTCGATTTAAAACACATAAAGTCACGAGTCACAACTCGTACAGGTGCTACTCGACCGAGTACACCTGCTACTCGATCGAGTAGCACCCCAAACCGTGGGCAGAAGCTTCTTTTAGGACGCACTCGACCGAGTCAGGCCATGACTCGACCGAGTGAGTCCTGTAGCCCCATAACCGAGGGCCTTGACACACCTTTCAAGCCTCGCCTTTTTATCGACATTAGTCATCACGCGTAAAGACTATCACGTGACTCTCCTATTTTCAAAACCATGCACATCACAACACGTAGAACGACTTTGACCACCTTTGACGTGATAAGTCGGGACAAGACTACGGGATATGAGATCGGGCTAGCAATATGCCACAGTCTCGTATTTTCGTCCTTCGTTTAGTACACGATATAATGTGTATTTAATCGGGGTTAGTCCATCTATACATTTCGCGATCTAGCTTACATACGGGTCTGTCCCTATTATTGCATCGTATTTTTTATTACTTTTACGTAATGTTGTATTGTGAATTCCGGGTTGTATTTCCGCCCGTGTAACTTGTACGTTACCTTTCTTATTTATTTTCGAGCTTTGTTTATTTACTTGCTTTTACGCTTTATAAACGAACCTCGCATGCTAAACCATTTTGACCAAGAATAAGATGCATTAAATGACGTAGTTCACATACTATTAATATGCTTAGCCCGAAAACGCTGTTTGCATATCATTTAATCGTTTTACTAGCGCGCACACACGAACACGAACGATGTCTTAGTAGAGGCCGCCATGTGCGGGCGGGGTTGGGTGTCCTTAGTGGGCTTCCCAACACGTACCCTCACCCCTTACTCAGAACCTTTGGTTTCCGGATGTCCGAAACCCTTGGCGCACGAGAGTCATTCTATATACGAAAGCCGGTTTATACGGTATCGATATTGCAATGCAAAGGGACGAGCCCAATGAACTCTGAAATCGAAGTGGGCTTACTTTGTGTATAGCCCATGACGACATAGAGTGGGCTCGTATGGTTCCGAATAACCACAAAATTCGGTGGCGACTCCATTTTGACTTAAATTTCGAACCCGAGAACAATCTCACCACGAGATTCATTCGCCTACCCAAACCCGCGCGTGGCCGCGTCGGGGTGGACCTACGTCATGTCCACAATAACCATCATGAATATTGGTGTCAATGTGCTACTTAATGGGAGATACCCTTACAATGCGACAATGATCAACCTATTGTCTTTGCATTATTTCTAACATGGTTGTCTCGTAAGATCGTGGAAAGTAGAACTTTTCATGAATTGCAAAATATTCAAGTGGTTTGTTTGCCTCAAATTTCCACATATGGAGGAAGTAGAACATCCGGGGGAATTGACTTCCTACATAAATGGAGGAAGTTGCTTATCGACACCCTCTCGGTAACTTGCAATTCCCATGAATTGAGTTCCCACATAGGTAACCAAACATTTTTTAAACTTTTCCGTGAATTAGGAACGAGAGTTTATTTCCTATGATTTTGTATTTCTCATGAACTCCACTTCCCGCATCAACCAAACGAGCCCTAAGTATTCCTATATGCATGGTATTAGAAAATATTTGAAATTTTGACAGTTGCTAATCACTCCTGGTCCCAGTGGGGGCAAGGGTTTACCATGAATTCCCCTGTTTGGCAGGTAATGACGTGTAAGGCTTATAATGTTAATATATTATCCGTTCCAATCAATTTCATACATTAATATTATTCATAAGTGAAAAAAAAAAACTTCGATATAACTTTTAATATACTCCGTATAAGATAAAATATAATTATGTGAATTTGTTGAGCCCATCTAATATCAGCCCACTAAGGAATCATACCACATGTCACACTGATACCTTAGACAGAAGAAGCGGACACGTTGTGGCACTTGATCCAGCGTGATACATTCCTCACTACTAAGCCCACTTTCCTTATTTTAGGTCTCTTACTCTAGTTATATGTATATATAGTGTTGATCTTCCTACAGCAGCAGTGTATCATTCATATTATTACATCATTCATTACAAACTAAGCATTAACTCTTCTATTCACATTAAACAATGGAATTTCAATACAAAATTCATCATGGTATCAAAGCGGGTTAATATCCGTCATACGGTTTCGGTTCCAACAACATTAAGGTGATATCTTCTCATATCCACCATCAAGTTTCAACCTTTTGTCAATTTTTCATTATTTCTTTGCTCTCCCTGTTATTCCTGCTAGTCATATACTCCAAAGCTTGAGTCTTTATCTCTGTTTGTCCTTCCTCGATCATGCCTGATTCAGACAGCGGTAATAGTAAGGTAACCCAAACCATAGATCCTTCAGACCCACTCTATGTTCACCCTGGAGACAGTACAAGACAACTTATCGTGTCCACACCCTTTGATGGAAATGGCTTCGGGGCGTGGAAAAGATCTATGCTCATAGCATTGTCGGCTAAAAACAAAATTGGGTTCGTTAATGGGGATATTCCTAAGCCCAAACCTGGGGATGCTAAGCTTCGACATTGAGAGAGATACAATAACATGGTCATATAATGGATTATCAGTTCTGTCCACAAAGATATCCGTGAATATGTCATGTATTCTGAAACCGCCAAAGAAATTTGGGAGGAATTAAAGGAGAGGTTTGAATAGTTCAATGGTGCTAAGCTTTACCTGATACGACACCAACTCAATGACACTGCCCAAGGGTCTGATTCCATCTCTACTTATTTTGTCAAATTGAAGAAACTGTGGGAAGAACTAAAATGCATTTGGACACGGCCAATTTGTACTTGTCATGCAAACAAAGAAACCATCAAACACGAGGAGAATGAAAGGCTTATCGAGTTCTTAATGGGGCTGAATGAATCTTACAACATCATAAGAGGAAATATCTTAATGATGGAACCTCTTCCAACCTTGAATACAGCCTATTCTCTTCTCATTCAAGAGGAAAAACAAAGGGAAATCACCTCTCAGAGTCCTCTCAATCTGGATTCTTCAGCCATGGCAGCAAGAACCTGGAACGGCCACCAGAATCTTAAGAACAGAAATATCACAGCAACACAACACCCAGACAGCTTCAAACCTAACAACAAGAATGACGCACCTTACACCGGAAAAAGAAACTCTTATTTCTGTACCCACTGCAACAGGGAAGGACACAGCAATTCCAGATGTTATCTTCTTCACCCTGAACTCAGGAAGAACAGAAATAGTAATGTCAACAAAGGTTTTGGACCTCAGAATGTGCATCAAACAGGAAGCTCAAGTATGGGTACTGCAAATCTGGTTGAATATGTTCAAATTATGGTAGATTTGGGTATGTTCAATGACACTAATTCAGGAGAGACTCATGCTATGATGGCAGGTAACCTTCTAAGTTTTATTTCTCCTAACCACAACCATGAATGGATAATCGATAGTGGGGCTTCGAGTCACATTACACCGCACGTAAGCATGTTTACCACCTTACATATCCTTGAACCTCCCTCTAACATCACCGTTCCCAATGGCAACAAAGCACAGGTCAAACACATAGGCACCATCACACTCACGCCTCATATCACTCTTCACAATGTTTTACATGTCCCCGATTTTCAATTTAATCTCATGTTTGCTAGTAAACTTACCAAAGATCTTTCTTCTCAGGTCGTTTTCACATCGAACCATTGCATCCTTTAAGTTCCTTCCACGAACACATCCTTGATCCTTGGTAATCAAAAGAATGGACTATATTTTGCTGACCTCAAGCCTTTTCAAGCTCACTAAGAAGCTGCTTTTGCCAACCTTTCATCTCAAACTTGTGCTATTGCTACCAATGTTGTCCCTATTGATAGATGGCATTGTAGATTTGGCCATATTCCTTTATCTAGCATGAAACAACTCCCTGTAATTAGTAATTGCAAACAGCAACAACTTTCAGTTTGTCAAATTTGTCCCAAAGCAAAATTTCATAGACTTCCTTTTCCACTTAGTACTTCCACTTCTTCTTCTAATTTTGAAATATTACATGTCGATTTATGGGGGCCTTATTTCCACCCTACCCATTCCAGACATAAATTTTTCTTAACCATAGTAGACGATCATTCCAGAACAACATGGACACATTTGTTGAGCCATAAAAGTAATACCTTAACCATCTTAAAAAGTTTCGTCCAATACATTGAAACCCAATTTCAAAACGTTGTCAAAACTATTCGAAGTGATAATGGTGTAGAGTTTTCTGAAAACAAGCAAAAGAATTCTACACATCTAAAGGAATCACTCACCAAACCTCTTGTGTCGACACTCCGCAACAAAACGGTGTCGTGGAAAGGAAACACCGTCATCTACTAAACACGGCTAGGAGTCTCTTCTTTCAATCCAATCTCCCTATCCAATTTTGGGGAGAATGCATTCTCACCTCCACCTATCTCATTAACAGGATGTCATCTCCTCTCTTGAACCACAAAACACCTCTTGAAATTCTTCAGAAACAAACACCATCATACACTCACCTTAGAAGCTTTGGATGTAAGTGTTTTGTTGCCACACCTAAACGAGATAGAACTAAATTTGACCCTAGAGCTAGTCCTTGTGTTTTTTAGGATATCCCACTGGTAAAAAGGCTTACACCATTATGGACCTTCAAACCCACAAAATATTCCACTCAGGAGACGTAACTTTTCACGAAAACATTTTCCCCTTTCATACACACAACCTCTCCAAATACTTCACAACCTCAACAACACCGAGTCCTCCCGAAACAATGACTGACCCAATTTTCTTCAACCTCCCTGCCTTAGAACAGACCCCTAACCCTTTAGAGAATTATGATACTCACTCAATACAGACACCAAGCAACCCATTATCAGTTTCCCAACCTAGCCTACCCAGCCCACAAATCACTCCTCAGTCGAGCCCACACACAGAAGCCTCACAAGCTACCCATACACTTCGTTCGACTCCTCCTTCACCACCTGTATTTTCTTCTCCACCACAAAACCTCAACCGTCATCAAGCCAGTCCTTTTCCCCATTCTTCACCACCTCACGAAAGAACTGGAAGGTTACCATCGTATCTCCGGGATTACGAATTGGATTTACCCCCTTCACTTCAGCAAAATCAATTCACTGGTTATGCCACCTTGAACCATTGGTGCATTCTAGTTTGTTTTGATGCCTTCGCTGCCACTTCATCTTCTATTAATGCTGTCATGTCTTACTCTGAACCCAATTCTTACAAAGAAGCAGCTACTGATGCCAATTGGGTCCGTGCCATGGACAACGAGATCCAAGCCTTACGTGATAATCACACCTGGGTTGTTACCGACTTACCACCGGGTAAGAAAGCTCTTTCTTCTAAATGGGTCAACAAAGCCAAACTGAATTCAGATGGCACCCTGGAAAAACACAAAGCCAGATTAGATATTCGTGCCTGTCATCAAAAACAAGGCATTGATTATCAAGAAACCTTCTCCCAGGTTCTGAAGATGACCACGATTAGGTCTCTCATATGTGTCGCAATCCATAACAAATGGGACCTCTATCAAATAGATGTGAACAACGCGTTCTTACACGGTGATATCACCGAAGACGTGTACATGAAAATGCCCGAAAGACTTTCCAATCCCACTTCTCAAGTATGCAAACTTAAAAAATCTCTTTATGGCCTGAAACAAGCCTCGAGACAATGATTATTTTCTTTTTCTCAAAAAACAAAACGACCATATAACCATTGTGGCCATTTATGTCGATGATATCATTGTTACAGGATCACACCCTACTGAAATTACCCTTTTCAAGCAGCACCTTCATTTGGCTTTTGGAATCAAAGACCTAGGCAAATTGCACTATTTTCTTCGGATAGAGGTCACATATCTTGCCCAGGGGGTTGTTCTTAGTCAAAACAAATTCACTACTGATTTGTTACTTGAAGTCAGTACGCTCGATTCTCGCACATGTGCTACACCTTTGCCCGCTAATTGCAAACTTTCCCTGATGATGAAACACCTTATCTTGATGCAAGTCACTACAGAATGCTCATCGGAAAGCTCAATTATTTAACCCATACTTGGCCTGATTTGTCCTTCGCCGTTCAACATCTCAGTTAATTTATGCAATCTCCCAAACAATCTCATTACCAAGCCGTTTGTCATGTTCTTCAATATCTAAGAGGTACATGTGGACACGAGATTCTCCTTCAAGGCTCTCATAAACTCACTCTTGAAGCTTTCTCCGATTTCGATTGGGCCGCGTGTCCCATGTCCAGGAGGTCTATCACTGGATGGGCCATTCTCTTTGAACAATCTCCTCTCAGTTGGAAAAGTAAGAAATAGAGTACAATCTCGAGATCTTCCGCTGAAGCTGAGTATCGAGCCCCGTCCCAAGCTGCTGCTGAGGTTACTTGGTTAGTTCGTCTTCTCACTAAAATGGGTGTTCATAATCTCGCACCTGTCACTTTGCATTGTGACAACAAAAGCACCTTACACATCGCAAAAAACCATGTATTTCACGAGCGCACAAAGCATATTGAGCTCGATTGCCATTTCACTAGGGATAAAGTCATGGAAGGATTATTTCAACTCAGCTACACACCCACTACGGACCAATTAGCAGACGTCTTTACCAAGATTCTGCCCTCTCAGCAGCATTGGCGTCTTCTTTCCAATATGAGAATGTCTTCTTTGCCCCATTCTCTAGCTTGCGAAGGGATGTTGAGCCCATCTCATATCAGCCCACTAAGGAATGATACCACATGTCACACTGACACCTTGGACAGAAGAAGCGGACACGTTGTGGCACTTGATCCAATGTGATACATTCCTCAATACTAAGCCCACTTTCCTTATTTTAGGTCTCTTACTCTAGTTATATGTATATATAGTGTTGATCTTCCTACAGCAGCAGTGTATCATTCATATTATTACATCATTCAATACAAACTAAGCATTAACTCTTCTATTCACATTAAACAATGGAATTTCATTACAAAATTCATCAAGATTTGTTTAAATTGTTTAATATAATGCATTATGAATATCAATTTTTTATATGTAACTGAAGATATGGACAAAATAAAACATGATAAATGAAAAAGCGCATGGAATTGATTGGAATGGAGGAAGTGTGTGTGTGTGTGTGTGTGTGTGTGTGTGTGTATGTGACTGTGTGTGTATAGAGAGAGAGGAAGGATCAAGTGAGTCCTCCTATATATATTGAATCCATGAGTCCAATCTTGGACCATTGATCAAGTGGAGGATGGATGGTTGTGATTGCTTGAGGTGAAATAAGGAAATAACTAACAAATCTTGGTAAATATATCATTTCTCTCCCTTCCTTAATTATCTCAATGCAAATCTTCTCTCTCTTCTATCAATCTTTTAATTGCCTCTTTCTCTCACACAACAAGCTTCTTCAAAATTAAGTTTTTTTTCATCTTCACCAAAAAATCATCATTTTCCTACTGCCATTGTACGTATGTTACTTTGTTAATGCCATAATCCATAAAATATGTTACTTTAACTCATACAATGTGTTACTTTAATTCATGAACTATGTTACTTTAACTCATAAAACTGTGTTACTTTAACTCACGAAACTGTGTTACTTTAACTCATAAAATCTGTTACATTTGTAATAGCCTCTTGCAAAAACTATTACTTTAACTCATACAATGTGTTACTCTGATTCATGAACTGTGTTACTTTAACTCATAAAATCTGTTACGTTGCATAATAGTCTTTTGCAAAAACATGACTTCCAATCAACCAAAAGAATAATGTATGTTTCTATTAAGGATACTTCAAAACAAAAATTATAAAACTCCATTATAATTTCAATGTTTCACACCTGTTACTCTAAGAACTGGATATTGGAAATCAAATTACACTCATAATCTGTGTTACTGTAACTCATTAAGTATGTTACTCTAATGCATAATGTGTGTTATTCTAACTCATTTTACTCCAATAAAGGATGTTACTCTAAGGACTAGATATTGGAAAATCAATCAAACTCATAAACTGTATTACTGTAACTTATTCAGTATGTTACTCTAACGAATAATGTATGTTACTCTAACAATATATTGTCCTACTCAGAATTGTGTTTCTTCTTCTTCATCCTCTTCTTCTTCATTTTCTACTTCTTCTTATTCTCCTTCTTCATCGTCAGACAATGACTTACATGACGTTTCCTAGCTAATAATTCTTTCTTTCTTCTTCTTCTTCTTCTTCTTCTTCTTCTTCTTCTTCTTCTCATCTACATCTTTGAAGATCTGCTCTATGTATGGAGTGAAACTCTTACCCACATCCCTGCACCATTCCTCTGCTTTTGCGTCTACTACAAAAATAAGAACAATGCCAATAAAGGTGGCGACAAACAAAGAATCAGAACTTGAAATATGGCGGTATTCTAACCAAAACATTAATAACTAAATCCGATGACGACATGTTACTCTAATGCTTCAAACGTGTTACTGTAATACATTAGGTATGTTTTTCTAATGATGACGACTTGTTACTCCAATCAGAACTTTAATAATATACAGTTTCTATACTATAAACATAAAATTTGATAATATGGAGCATCTTAATGACTTCCATGGCGTTTCATGTATAAAGTATAAAGCAAAAACTCACCGTTGGTGTATTTGACAATTTGCATAACCGTCATTGAAGGAGAAATTACAACTGTGCGAGGAAGAAGATGAATGATTGAACGTGTATTAAAGTGGAATGATTGAATGTGTATACTTTGATTGAAGGTTGTTTTGATTGAACGTCATGAATAAGAGTTTGAATGACAGTATAAACATGTATACTGCTATGAATAAGAGTATGAATGAGAACGTTATACTTTGATATTGTTTCCTATTTTGATGGCAATCACGTTCCATCATTATAGGAAGCAGTATTTTTTTAATATGGCGGTATTCTAAATCCTTTGTTACTCCAATGCATTACAGTAACCGATGACAAGAATTAAAGTAACAGATGAAGTGCATTAAAGTAACACGAGATTCAATTAACAGAAGATGTCTATACACAGGGTTAGACATTAAAATAGCAGATGATCTATATTAAAGTAACACATTATGTGAATTACAATACCTCCATATATATGTTTGTTCAAAAAAATCATATAATGATCAGATCTTTAATAATATGCAGTTAATCTAATAATATGGAGCATCTTAATGACTTCTATGGCAATGAAAGCATAACAATTGATGAAGTTTATGAAAAACCTAAATAATAATCAATGAAGATTATGAAAAAAAAACTAAATAATAAACATAACAATCTGCAATCTATACTAACACAAGAGCAATGAATCGTTGATATGAATATATGATGAATGAAATGAATAAAATTGACGCAAAACATGAAAGTAATTTCGAAACTCACCATTGTTGTACTCCACGAATTGCTCATCAACAATTGATGATGATGTCGCGATCATTGAATCCATAGTAACATGATGTCGAGCACAGATTTCGAATGAATGAATGGATGAACGTGATGTTGGAAGCGTTTTTTTAGGTTTGATGAACGTGGTAACGTGAATGAATGAATGAATGAGTGAATGAATGTGATATTATTGTCTCCTAAAATTATGAGAGTTATTTTAGGAAGCAGTATTTCCCTTCTTCTTCTTTCTTCTTTTTTTTAATGCAATTGTAGAATGAATCCGGTCCACCCATCCTCATCTCATCCAATGGATGGGATGAGGACTTATGGACTCATATATAGAGAAGGACTCATAAGAGCCTTACTCTCTCTCTCTCTCTCTCTATATATATATATATATGATGGGGGATAAAACCCCCTGACGCATAGGCCCGACCCCCTTTACGGGTAGCCATCAACTGACCCAAAAAGACCTCTCTACTGATCACCATGCTGATGTCATGGGTGACATCACCCTACTACACCCTTTCCCCTATAAATACCCCACTTAGGGTGAGGGGAAAAAGGGGGGACAATTAATTCATTCTCATATTCCTCCCTACTCTCTCTACCTCTCTTATCTCCCTAAATATCTATATTAAGTCATACATTTTACTGACTTGGGCGTCGGAGGCTCCGCCCCGGGGGTTCCCCCCGGGCCAGGAGTTCACCTTGCAGGATCACCGTCGGCACGCATCCGGAGCCGAGGAGAACCGCGAAGCTCAAGGTCAGGGACCCGTTTCCATACCGGAACAATTTGGCGCCGTCTGTGGGGATCGAACCCACGACCACGTGGTCAAGATGTTGCCCTGCCGATTTACGGTTCGTCCTGCCGACTTACGGCTCGACCCTACCGACTCACGGCTTGGCCAAGATGTTGCCCTGCCGATTTACGGTTCGCCCTGCCGACTTACGGCTCGGCCCTACCGACTCACGGCTCGGCCAAGGTGCTGCCCAGCCGACTTACGACTCAACCTCAGCGTCTGCAGAGACCGCATAGGTCCGCCAACCACCATGTGGAATTCTACGAAGACAAGACTAATATATACACATCACCTGTTCATTACTCTCACAGCTAATGGGCAGGGGGCAATAGGGGAGGAGCCCCTGTTGCAAAATCCAGGAAAAGTAGACCCCCCAACAAAAAACAAGGATTGATACACGTTTAGCCTTGTACAGAATCATAAGTCCTTCTGCCTACCTCTGGGCAGGTAAAGGGCATGCCCCTCTGGACTTCGACCAGAAGCCAGGGTCAGGCCGGGCCTCACGTGCCGAATCATAAGTCCCTCTGCCTACCTCTGGGCAGGCAGGGGGAAGGCCCACTAGACTTCGACAAGAAGCCAGGGTCAGGCCAGGCCCCATGCGGCGAATCATAAGTCCTTCTGCCTACCTCTGGGCAGGTAGGGGGCAGGCCCCTCTGGACTTCGACCAGAAACCAGGGTCAGGCCGGGCCCCACGTGCCGAACCATAAGTCCCTATGCATGCCTCTGGGCAGGCAGGGGGCAGGCCCCCTGGACTTCGGCAAGAAGCCAGAGTCAGGCCGGGCCTCACGTGCCGAATCATAAGTTCCTCTGCCTACCTCTGGGAAGGTAGGGGCAGGCCCCCTGGACTTCGACAGGAAGCCAGGGTCAGGCCCGGCCCCATGCGCCAAACGATTAGTCCCTCTGCCTACCTCTGGGCAGGCAGGGGGCAGGCCCCCTGGACTTCGACCAGAAGCAAGGGTGAGGCCCGGCCCCATGCGCCGAACGATAAATCCCTCTGCCTACCTGTAAGCAGGCAGGGGGCAGGCTCCCGGACTTCGACAAGAAGCCATGGTCAGGCCGGGCTCCATGCGCCGAATCATAAGTCCCTCTGGCTACCTCTGGGCAGGCAGGGGGCTGGTCTCCTGGACTTCGACAAGAAGCCAGGGTCAGGCCGGGCCCCATGCGCTGAATCATAAGTCCTTCTGCCTACCTCTGGGCAGGTAGGGGGCAGGCCCTCTGGACTTCGACCAGAAGCCAAGGTCAGGCCAGGCCCCACGTGCCGAACCATAAGTCCCTGTGCATGCCTCTGGGCAGGCAGGGGGCAGGCCCGCTGGACTTCGACAGGAAGCCAGGGTCCGGCCGGGCCCCATGCGCCGAATCATAAGTCCTTCTGCCTACCTCTGGGCAGGTAGGGGGCAGGCCCCTCTGGACTTCTACAAGAAGCCAGGGTCAGGCCGGGCCCCACGTGCCGAACCTTAAGTCCCTATGCATGCCTCTGGGCAGGCAGGGGGCAGTCCCCCTGGACTTCGGCAAGAAGCCAGGGTCAGGTCAGGCCCCATGCGGCGAATCATAAGTCCTTCTGCCTACCTCTGGGCAGGTAGGGGGCAGGCCCCTCTGGACTTCGACCAGAAACCAGGGTCGGGCCGGGCCCCACGTGCCGAACCATAAGTCCCTATGAATGCCTCTGGGCAGGCAGGGGGCAGGCCCCCTGGACTTCGGCAAGAAGCCAGAGTCACGCCGGGCCTCACGTGCCGAATCATAAGTTCCTCTGCCTACCTCTGGGCAGGCAGGGGCAGGCCCCCTGGACTTCGACAGGAAGCCAGGGTCAGGCCCGGCCCCATGCGCCAAACGATTAGTCCCTCTGCCTACCTCTGGGCAGGCAGGGGGCAGGCCCCCTGGACTTCGACCAGAAGCCAGGGTCAGGCCCGGCCCCATGCGCCAAACGATAAGTCCCTCTGCCTACCTCTGGGCAGGCAGGGGGCAGGCCCCCTGGACTTCGACCAGAAGCAAGGGTCAGGCCCGGCCCCATGCGCCGAACGATAAATCCCTCTGCCTACCTCTAGGCAGGCAGGGGGCAGGCTCCCGGACTTCGACAAGAAGCCATGGTCAGGCCGGGCTCCATGCGCCGAATCATAAGTCCCTCTGCCTACCTCTGGGCAGGCAGGGGGCTGGCCTCCTGGACTTCGACAAGAAGCCAGGGTCAGGCCGGGCCCCATGCGCTGAATCATAAGTCCTTCTGCCTACCTCTGGGCAGGTAGGGGGCAGGCCCTCTGGACTTCGACCAGAAGCCAAGGTCAGGCCGGGCCCCACGTGCCGAACCATAAGTCCCTGTGCATGCCTCTGGGCAGGCAGGGGGCAGGCCCGCTGGACTTCGACAAGAAGCCAGGGTCTGGCCGGGCCTCACGTGCCGAATCATAAGTCCCTCTGCCTACCTCTAGGCAGGCAGGGGGCAGGCCCCCTGGACTTCGACCAGAAGCCATGGTAAGGCCCGGCCCATGCGCCAAACGATAAGTCCCTCTGCCTACCTCTGGGCAGGAAGGGGGCAGGCCCTTCTGGACTTCGACCAGAAGCCAGGGTCAGGCCGGGCCTCACGTGCCGAATCATAAGTCCCTCTGCCTACCTCTGGGCAGGCAGGGGGCAGGCCCCCTGGACTTCGACAAGAAGTCAAGGTCAGGCCGGGCCCCATGCGCCGAATCATAAGTCCTTCTGCCTACCTCTGGGCATGTAGGGGGCAGGCCCCTCTGGACTTCGACCAGAAGCCAGGGTCAGGCCGGGCCTCACGTGCCGAATCATAAGTCCCTCTGCCTACCTCTTGGCAGGCAGGGGGCAGGCCCCTTGGACTTCGACAAGAAGCCAGGGTCAGGCCGGGCCCCATGCGCCGAATCATAAGTCCTTCTGCCTACCTCTGGGCAGGTAGGGGGCAGGCCCCTCTCGACTTCTACCAGAAGCCAGGGTCAGGCCGGGCCCCACGTGCCGAACCGTAAGTCCCTATGCATGCCTCTGGGCAGGCAGGGGGCAGGCCCCCTGGACTTCGGCAAGAAGCCAGGGTCAGGCCGGGCCTCACGTGCCGAATCATAAGTTCCTTTGCCTACCTCTGAGCAGGCAGGGGCAGGCCCCCTGGACTTCGACCAGAAGCCAGGGTCAGGCCCGGCCCCATGCGCCAAACGATAAGTCCCTCTGCCTACCTCTGGGCTGGCAGAGGGCAGGCCCCCTTGACTTCGACCAGAAGCCAGGGTCAGGCTCGACCCCATGCGCCGAACGATAAATCCCTCTGCCTACCTCTGGGCAGGCAGGGGGCAGGCCCTCGGACTTCGGCAAGAAGCCATGGTCAGGCCGGGCCCCATGCGCCGAATCATAAGTCCCTCTGCCTACCTCTGGGCAGGCAGGGGGCAGGCCCCCTGGACTTCGACAAGAAGCCAGGGTCAGGCCGGGCTCCATGCGCTGATTCATAGGTCCTTCTGCTTACCTCTGGGCAGGTAGGGGCAGGCCCCTCTGGACTTCGACCAGAAGCCAGGGTCAGGCCGGTCCCCACGTGGCGAACCATAAGTCCCTATGCATGCCTCTGGGCAGGCAGAAGGTAGGCCCCCTGGACATCGACAAGATGCCAGGGTCAGGCCGGGCCTCACGTGCCGAATCATAAGTCCCTCTGCCTACCTTTGGGCAGGCAGGGGGCAGGCCCCCTGGACTTCGACCAGAACCCAGGGTCAGGCCCGGCCCCATGTGCCAAACGATAAGTCCCTCTGCCTACCTCTGGGCAGGCAAGGGGCAGGCCCCTATGGACTTCGACCAGATGCCAGGGTCAGGACCGGCCCCATGCGCCAAACGATAAGTCCCTCTGCCTACCTCTGGGCAGGCAGGGGGCAGGCCCCCTGGACTTCGACCAGAAGCCAGGGTCAGGCCCGGCCCCATGCGCCGAACGATAAATCCCTCTGCCTACCTCTGGGCAGGCAGGGGGCAGGCCCCCGGACTTCGGCAAGAAGCCATGGTCAGGCCGGGCCCCATGCGCCGAATCATAAGTCCCTCTGCCTACCTCTGGGCAGGCAGGGGGCAGGCCCCCTGGACTTCGACAAGAAGCCAGGGTCAGGCCGGGCTCCATGCGCTGATTCATAGGTCCTTCTGCCTACCTCTGGGCAGGTAGGGGCAGGCCCCTCTGGACTTCGACCAGAAGCCAGGGTCAGGCCGGTCCCCACGTGGCGAACCATAAGTCCCTATGCATGCCTCTGGGCAGGCAGAAGGTAGGCCCCCTGGACATCGACAAGATGCCAGGGTCAGGCCGGGCCTCACGTGCCGAATCATAAGTCCCTCTGCCTACCTTTGGGCAGGCAGGGGGCAGGCCCCCTGGACTTCGACCAGAACCCAGGGTCAGGCCCGGCCCCATGTGCCAAACGATAAGTCCCTCTGCCTACCTCTGGGCAGGCAGGGGGCAGGCCCCTATGGACTTCGACCAGAAGCCAGGGTCAGGACCGGCCCCATGCGCCAAACGATAAGTCCCTCTGCCTACCTCTGGGCAGGCAGGGGGCAGGCCCCCTGGACTTCGACCAGAAGCCAGGGTCAGGCCCGGCCCCATGCGCCGAACGATAAATCCCTCTGCCTACCTCTGGGCAGGCAGGGGGCAGGCCCCCGGACTTCGGCAAGAAGCCATGGTCAGGCCGGGCCCCATGCGCCGAATCATAAGACCCTCTGCCTACCTCTGGGCAGGCAGGGGGCAGGCCCCCTGGACTTCGACAAGAAGCCAGGGTCAGGCCGGGCACCATGCGCCGAATCATAAGTCCTTCTGCCTACCTCTGGGCAGGCAGGGGGCAGGCCCCCTGGACTTCGACAAGAAGCCAGGTTCAGGCCGGGCCCCATGCGCTGAATCATAGGTCCTTCTGCCTACCTTTGGGCAGATAGGGGCAGGCCCCTCAGGACTTCGACCAGAAGCTAGGGTCAGGCCGGGCCCCACGTGCCGAACCATAAGTCCCTATGCATGCCTCTGAGCAGGCAGGTGGCAGGCCCCCTGGACTTCAACAAGAAGCCAGGGTCAGGCCGGGCCTCACGTGCCGAATCATAAGTCCCTCTGCCTACCTCTGCGCAGGCAGGTGGCAGGCCCCCTGAACTTTTACCAGAAGCCAGGGTCAGGCCCGGCCCCATGCGCTAAACGATAAGTCCCTCTGCCTACCTCTGGGCAGGCAGGGGGCAGGCCCCTCTGGACTTCGACCAGAAGCCAGGGTCAGGACCGGCCCCAGGCGCCAAACGATAAGTCCCTCTGCCTACCTCTGAGCAGGCAGGGGGCAGGCCCCCTGGACTTCGACCAGAAGCCAGTGTCAGGCCCGGCCCCATGCGCCGAACGATAAATCCCTCTGCCTACCTCTGGGCAGGCAGGGGGCAGGCCCCTGGACTTCGGCAAGAAGCCATGGTCAGGCCGGGGCCCATGCGCCGAATCATAAGTCCCTCTGCCTACCTCTGGGCAGGCAGGGGGCAGGCCCCCTGGACTTCGACAAGAAGCCAGGGTCAGGCCGGGCCCCATGCGCCCAATCATAAGTCCCTCTGCCTACCTCTGGGCAGGCAGGGGGCAGGCCCCCTGGACTTCGACAAGAAGCCAGGGTCAGGCCGGGCCCCATGCGCTGAATCATAGGTCCTTCTGCCTACCTCTGGGCAGGTAGGGGCAGGCCCCTCTGGACTTCGACCAGAAGCCAGGGTCAGGCCGGTCCCCACGTGACGAACCATAAGTCCCTATGCATGCCTCTGGGCAGGCCCCCTGGACTTCGACCAGAAGCCAGGGTCAGGCCCGGCCCCATGCGCCAAACGATAAGTCCCTCTGCCTACCTCTAGGCAGGCAGGGGGCAGGCCCCTCTGGACTTCGACCAGAAGCCAGGGTCAGGACCGGCCCCATGCGCCAAACGATAAGTCCCTCTGCCTACCTCTGGGCAGGAAGGGGGCAGGCCCCCTGGACTTCGACCAGAAGCCAGGGTCAGGCCCGGCCCCATGCGCCGAACGATAAATCCCTCTGCCTACCTCTGGGCAGGCAGGGGGAAGGCCCCCGGACTTCGGCAAGAAGCCATGGTCAGGCCGGGCCCCATGCGCCGAATCATAAGTCCCTCTGCCTACCTCTGGGCAGGCAGGGGGCAGGCCCACTGGACTTCGACCAGAAGCCAGGGTCAGGCCCGGCCCCATGCGCCAAACGATAAGTCCCTCTGCCTACCTCTGGGTAGGCAAGGGGGCAGGCCCCCTGGACTTCGACCAGAAGCCAGGGTCAGGCCCGGCCTCACGTGCCGAACCGTAAGTCCCTATGCATACCTCTGGGCAGGCAGGGGGCAGGCCCTCTGGACTTCGGCAAGAAGCCAGGGTCAGGCCAGGCCTCACGTGCCGAATCATAAGTCCCTCTGCCTACCTCTGCGCAGGCAGGTGGCAGGCCCCCTGAACTTTTACCAGAAGCCAGGGTCAGGCCCGGCCCCATGCGCTAAACGATAAGTCCCTCTGCCTACCTCTGGGCAGGCAGGGGGCAGGCCCCTCTGGACTTCGACCAGAAGCCAGGGTCAGGACCGGCCCCAGGCGCCAAACGATAAGTCCCTCTGCCTACCTCTGAGCAGGCAGGGGGCAGGCCCCCTGGACTTCGACCAGAAGCCAGTGTCAGGCCCGGCCCCATGCGCCGAACGATAAATCCCTCTGCCTACCTCTGGGCAGGCAGGGGGCAGGCCCCTGGACTTCGGCAAGAAGCCATGGTCAGGCCGGGGCCCATGCGCCGAATCATAAGTCCCTCTGCCTACCTCTGGGCAGGCAGGGGGCAGGCCCCCTGGACTTCGACAAGAAGCCAGGGTCAGGCCGGGCCCCATGCGCCCAATCATAAGTCCCTCTGCCTACCTCTGGGCAGGCAGGGGGCAGGCCCCCTGGACTTCGACAAGAAGCCAGGGTCAGGCCGGGCCCCATGCGCTGAATCATAGGTCCTTCTGCCTACCTCTGGGCAGGTAGGGGCAGGCCCCTCTGGACTTCGACCAGAAGCCAGGGTCAGGCCGGTCCCCACGTGACGAACCATAAGTCCCTATGCATGCCTCTGGGCAGGCCCCCTGGACTTCGACCAGAAGCCAGGGTCAGGCCCGGCCCCATGCGCCAAACGATAAGTCCCTCTGCCTACCTCTAGGCAGGCAGGGGGCAGGCCCCTCTGGACTTCGACCAGAAGCCAGGGTCAGGACCGGCCCCATGCGCCAAACGATAAGTCCCTCTGCCTACCTCTGGGCAGGAAGGGGGCAGGCCCCCTGGACTTCGACCAGAAGCCAGGGTCAGGCCCGGCCCCATGCGCCGAACGATAAATCCCTCTGCCTACCTCTGGGCAGGCAGGGGGAAGGCCCCCGGACTTCGGCAAGAAGCCATGGTCAGGCCGGGCCCCATGCGCCGAATCATAAGTCCCTCTGCCTACCTCTGGGCAGGCAGGGGGCAGGCCCACTGGACTTCGACCAGAAGCCAGGGTCAGGCCCGGCCCCATGCGCCAAACGATAAGTCCCTCCGCCTACCTCTGGGCAGGCAGGGGGCAGGCCCCCTGGACTTCGACCAGAAGCCAAGGTCAGGCCCGGTCCCATGCGCCGAACGATAAATCCCTCTGCCTACCTCTAGGCAAGCAGGGGGCAGGCCCTCGGACTTCGGCAAGAAGCCATGGTCAGGCCGGGCCCCATGCGCCGAATCATAAGTCCCTCTGCCTACCTCTGGGCAGGCAGAGGGCAGGCCCCCAGGACTTCGACAAGAGGCCAGGGTCAGGCCGGGCCCCATGCGCTGAATCATAGGTCCTTCTGCCTACCTCTGAGCAGGTAGGGGCAGGCCCCTCTGGACTTCGACCAGAAGCCAGGGTCAGGCCGGGCCCCACGTGACGAACCATAAGTCCCTGTGCATGCCTCTGCGCAGGCAGGGGGCAGGCCCCCTGGACTTCGACAAGAAGCCAGGGTCAGGCCGGGCCTCACTTGCCGAATCATAAGTCCCTCTGCCTACCTCTGGGCAGGCAGGAGGCAGGCCCCCTGTACTTCGACCAGAAGCCAGGGTTAGGCCCGGCCCCAAGCGCCAAACGATAAGTCCCTCTGCCTACCTCTGGGCAGTTAGGGGGCAGGCCCCTCTGGACTTCGACCAGAAGCCAGGGTCAGGACCGGCCCTATGCGCCAAACGATAAGTCCCTCTGCCTACCTCTGGGCAGGCAGGGGGCAGGCCCCCTGGACTTCGACCATAAGCCAGTGTCAGGCCCGGCCCCATGCGCCGAACGATAAATCCCTCTACCTACCTCTGGGCAGGCAGGGGGCAGGCCCCTGGACTTCGGCAAGAAGCCATGGTCAGGCCGAGGCCCATGCGCCGAATCATAAGTCCCTCTGCCTACCTCTGGGCAGGAAGGGGGCAGGCCCCCTGGACTTCGACAAGAAGCCAGGGTCAGGCCGGGCCCCATGCGCCGAATCATAAGTCCTTCTGCCTAGCTTTGGGCAGGTAGGGGGCAGGCCCCTCTGGACTTCGACTAGAAGCCAGGGTCAGGCCGGGCCCCCCGTGCCGAACCATAAGTCCCTATGCATACCTCTGGGCAGGCAGGGGGCAGGCCCCCTGGACTTCGGCAAGAAGCCAGGGTCAGGCCAGACCTCACGTGCCGAATCATAAGTCCCTCTGCCTACCTCTGGGCAGGCAGGGGGCAGGTCCCCTGGACTTCGACCAGAAGCCAGGGTCAGGCCCGGCCCCATGCGCCGAACGATAAGTCCCTCTGCCTACCTCTAGGCAGGCAGGGGGTAGGCCCCCTGGACTTCGACCAGAAGCCAGGGTCAGGCCCGGCCCCATGCGCCGAATGATAAAACCCTCTGCCTACCTCTGGGCAGGTAGGGGGCAGGCCCCCTGGACTTCGAACAGAAGCCAGGGTCAGGCCTGGCCCCATGCGCCGAACGATAAATCCCTCTGCCTACCTCTGGGCAGGCAGGGGGCTGGCCCCTGGACTTCGGCAAGAAGCCAGGGTCAGGCCGGGCCCCATGCGCCAAATCATAAGTCCCTCTGCCTACCTCTGGGCAGGCAGGAGGCAGGCCCCCTGGACTTCGACCAGAAGCCAGGGTCAGGCCGGGACCCATGTGTCGAGCCACAAGTCCCTCTGCCTACCTCTATGGCAGGCCCCCTGGACTTCGACTAGAAGCCAGGGTCAGGCTGTGCCCCATGAGCTGAACCATAAGGCCCTCTGCCTACCTCTAGGCAGGCAGGGGGCAGGCCCCTTGGACTTCGACAAGAACCAGGGACAGGCCGAGCGTCATAGGCGAGCCAGCAAGGCCTGAGGCACGCTCAAACTTTTTATAAAACATAAGTCCTTCTGTGTGCGTCAAACATGCAAGGGGCATGACTGAACTTTGGCCAGGTTCAATGATCTGTCGAGGTAGGTCATCCTGTTGACAAAGCCTAACGGATACTTGGCCTTGTAAAATATATAAGTCATTCTGCCTACATCAGAGCAGGC
This sequence comes from Agrostemma githago, assembly GCA_958450325.1. NCBI lineage: Eukaryota > Viridiplantae > Streptophyta > Magnoliopsida > Caryophyllales > Caryophyllaceae > Agrostemma > Agrostemma githago. The sequence continues at coordinate 26,807,898 of OY288239.1, read as the reverse complement.
AGGCGGCACATTCCTCGAGCTTCGACCAAAGCTCGTAGATTGGCCGAGCCAAGATCGCCGACCGACAAGGCGTAAAAAGTAAACACTCGGGCTTGTATCTAAGCGTAAGTCCTTATGTCTGCCTCCAAACAGGCAAGGGACACGACCCCCAAGACCTAGACAAGGTCCATAAACTACCCTGGCAGGCCTTTGGTACCCTGACACATTCGTATGAGATGTACCAGGGCATAAGCGTTGATCACAGGGCTTAGTGATTACCTGGTCATGTATAGAATGATAAAACCCCATGTACACCTCCGAGTACACAAAAGGCACGACGTCTGACGCCCTGACAGAATCCAGACGATGCTAGGGTAGACGCACCCACAAGGCCTAGTGAATGCTTAGCTTTGTATGAAAAACAAAGTCCGTCATTTAGTTTGTCGGTCCAATCATGCTTGGCACCGGACCCGCATACTCAGTATCCGACTCCGCTGAGGGCAAATTGATGGGGGATAAAACCCCCTGACGCATAGGCCCGACCCCCTTTACGGGTAGCCATCAACTGACCCAAAAAGACCTCTCTACTGATCACCATGCTGATGTCATGGGTGACATCACCCTACTACACCCTTTCCCCAATAAATACCCCACTTAGGGTGAGGGGAAAAAGGGGGGACAATTAATTCATTCACATATTCCTCCCTACTCTCTCTACCTCTCTTATCTCCCTAAATATCTATATTTAGTCATACATTTTACTGACTTGGGCGTCGGAGGCTCCGCCCCGGGGGTTCCCCCCGGGCCCGGAGTTCCCCTTGCAGGATCACCGTCGGCACGCATCCGGAGCCGAGGAGAACCGCGAAGCTCAAGGTCAGGGACCCGTTTCCATACCGGAACAATATATAGACACTCTGTGTATGATATCCTTCTTTTTTTAATAAGTTTTAGCGTCAAATCATTTGATTAGCCGCCCATAATTCTTGCTAATCAATCTATCCTGACATAAAGCAAGCGATTTCCTCTCATATTGAAAGAAAGGGAGGTAATTCAATACTCATACATTAACGGAGGATCAATTGGTGCAACAAACTACTACGGAGTATCTCTTTATTCTTTTGTACAAATTATATTTCCCGAGACCACTAAATTGGTATTAAAAATTTAAGGATTATGAAAATTGGTATTTAAAACTTAAAAGTACTTGAATGACATGGATATATAGTGTAGGAAAATAAGGACAAATCTTTGTGCGAAAGCGATCAGATCGTTGTGCTCGCTAATTGTCTGCTACCATGTAATCGTATCTCCGGTGGCTACTAGTGTCCCAGAATATGTCCATGCCCCAAATCTCAAGTCCCAATTGATGGTGGACAGTATACGTATGTGTATGTGTGGTGTATATACTCATTAGACTATCTCTCTTACTAGTCTAATTTTTCCCATTATATAGTCTCTCAAAGAGACCTTTTAATATGAGAATTAAATTCAAATTAATTCACAATTAAATTGAGCAATTGAATAGAGGTATAAATATATATTAACTCTCATATTTATGTGGCCGTTGTAAATAAAATTCAATATATAGAATCAGGATGTATGCTCACGCGATACATTGATACTAAAATGATCATACAGAGTAAATCTTATCGTGTTATACAGTTCATATCACAAAGTACGAGCGCGCATTCGGACAATTGGTCTAAATGGAGAAAAGAACGATTAAAGAGGTGCGTGAGGAATGGCGGAGGAAGATTAAGAGGAAGCATGGGATGACTGAGGTTGAGGAGCTAGAAAGGTACTTGGGGCTGCCGATGGTTGTGGGCCGGTCCAAAAAACTACTCCCTCCATCTCCTTCACTTCTCTTTCTTTGTGGGGGAAAAGTGGTTTCATGGGACTAATTTAAGAAGATGATGGAATAATTACTGATATCATGCTGGGTAATTATCCGAGCAACAAAATATTTTATTTTTTTGAAAATGAAAGTTTTTATTTATTTATAAAGATTATTCTATTGCATTAAGAATTGGCCCGGCCTTCAAGATTACGGTTGGTCTCCCTTGTGACGGGTATATCCGTCACAAAGTTATAACAGGTCAAATATCATCCACATAGTTAGAAAAGACAAAATCAGAATACATCGGGAATAGCAATGCTTTGTCTTTATCTAACCCATGTGGATAATATTTGACCCATTACAAGTTTGTGACGAATATGCTTGTCATAGAAAAGAATTTGGGTTAAGATTATTAAAAAGATCTTATCTCCGTTGGGTCGAAGCTTGGGCCCCCATACTTGGTTAAGAGTAGAAACCCAATTCTGAGTTTGTAGTTTATCAATCCATTAATAAAGCTTTTTAAGGAAAAGTCTCATGTTACCCTCGAACTATGTCACATTACACATGGTACACCTACTTTTAAGTTTGTTCCCATGGTAACCTTAAGTTTTATAGTTTAGTTCCCGATTTGCCCTTACCCCAATTTTCTGTCATGTCGCCGTTAAAATATAACCAAAAGTTGGATGATTAATTGTTCATTAATTTTGGAGGGAAAATTAATTACATCACTCAACAACTACTTTTTCCCATGGTACCCCTAAGTTTTCATAGTTGTTCCCATGGTACCCCTAATTTTTCATAGTTGTTCCCATGGTATCCTGAAAAGAAAACAACGACTCATTGAAGCAAAACAACGACTAGTATACTGAACTAACCATTACACAAGTGCTTATAAATTCACTCTCATTTCTATTTTGGCAGAAGAAAAACAAAAGAATCCACACTTACTCACCTAACCTTTTCACCTCCTTTTTCACTTGTACAAAAAATTTGAAAAAATTGATGTTTCAGTATGATCGAGCTTCAAGGTTATGGTGATGAAGTTATTCCCATTTTTTTCTACAAGTGAAGAAGGAGGTGAAAATGTTGAGTGAGTAAGTGTGGATTGTTTGTTCTTCTTCTACCAAAATAGAAAGGGAAGTGAATTTATATGCACTTGTGTAACAACTAGTTCAGTAAACTAGTCGTTGGTTTGCTTCAATGAGTCGTTGCATTCCTTTCAGGGTACCATGGGAACAACTATGGAAATTTAGGGGTACCATGGGAACAACTATGAAAACTTAGGGATAACATGGGAACAATTATGAAAACTTAGGGGTACCATGAGAAAAAGTAGTTGTTAAGTGATGTAATTACTTTTCCCTCCAAAATTAATCAAATACTAATCATTCAACTTTTGGTCATAATTTAATGGCGTCATGACAGAAAATTGGGTTAGGGCAAATCAGGAACTAAACTATCACTACAAGAAATACTTCATATAGCTACCATACACGCGCGACTGAAAATTTCAGTCGCTTATTTAGCGACTGAAAGTAACACGCGCGACCGATATCAGTCGTTGGGCGAAGAGACGGATTTGGGAAAAAAACAATTCCAGATAGCGACCGAAATCATTTGCTAATTAAAAAGAACGCGCGACCGACAGTCGATCGCTACGTAGCGGCTGACAAAAATCCGCGCGGCCGATGTCGGTCGCTACGGATTCCGAATTTTTTTTAAACACGTGAGCACCTCCCTCCCCCTCTCACAATCTCATTTCACTCTCTCTACCTCCCCTCCCCCTTCTCTCTACCCGCGGCCTTCATCATCTTTCCTCTTCATTCCTTATTTTTTCTCCACTTTTCTTAGTTATGGTATGTTTTCTATCTATACTTAATTTAAATTATCTGTTAATTTTTTTATTTATTGTTATAAATAAGTTAGTTATTTAGTTTGATGTTTTTATAGTGTAGTGTTATTATTGTTGGAGTATTTAGTGTAGTAAGCATGTTAATTGCCCATAGGTTCCCTAATTTGAAATAGGTAGATTGTTAGTATAAAATTAGGGTTTGTGGTTAAGTAGTTGAATGAATTGGGTTGTTTTGATGTGTTAGGAAATTGGAAGTGAAATACACTTATGCCGATTTAGTGATGTAATTAAGGACGGATTGGGTGCAAATAGTACTATGTTTAGGTGAATTGAGAATTTTCAAAATATGTGAGTAGTGTATATATTAGTAAATTACTTTAGAGGAAATAATTTGTATGTGGTTATTGTGTCAATTTTTTAGATAAAAAAATGAAGAGACAGGAACGAAAATGGATGTATGGGGAAAGATTGGATAAGAGACGGCGTCCCACAACGGAATTTTTAGAGGGTGTTAGTAGTTTTCTTGAGTTCGCTAAAACCCATCCCGAATAAGCGTTAGAGGGTAGATTTAGGTGTCCTTGTGTGAAATGTAAGAACCTCAAATTCTTGGATAGTATTTTGATTAAGGAACATATTATGTCAAATGGGTTTTGCCCAAATTATTATTATTGGATTTGTCATGGTGAGACGTCTGCTGTTGAGGAATCTGAGGTGGATCAGAATGAGGGCGGGGTGAGAGGAATGATTGTTGATGTGGTTGAGTGCAATTTGTTTAATGATGAGAGCATGTACACTAACGACGATGACCAACCAACCCCACAAGAGCCAAACCCATGAGCGAAAGCGTTTTTTGATATGTTAGAGGCTGCGGAGAAGCCATTATATGGAGGGTGTGATGTGACATTGTTAGAAGTCGCATCTATGGTAGTGACCCTTAAATGTGAGTATAACATACCTTTTGGGTGTGTAGACGCTGTCGCTGGGTTGATTGAGAAACTCATCCCAAAAGACAATATTATGACCAAAACATTCTACAATACCAAAAAAAATAGTTAAAGGTCTTAAACTTCCGCATCAAAAGATCGATGCTTGTCCTGATGGGTGTATGCTTTTTTGGAAGGACGATGTCGTGCTTGAGGAATGTAAGATATGTGGGAAGGGTAGATACAAAAGCATAGATGGGAATATTGTTTTGAGGGGTAGGAAGGGAAAGAGTGTTGCGAGGCATAAAAAACCTATACCATTTAGTCGACTTACCTACTTTCCAATCGCTCCTAGACTTCAAAAATTATATGCAACCAGAACCATTGCAGAACAAATGAGGTGGCATAAAGAAGAAACTCGTGTAGAGGGGAAGATGTGTCATCCTAGTGACGGGGAGGAGAGGAAACGCTTTGATAGGATTTACCCTGAATTTGCTGAGGAATCCCGTAACCTGAGACTTGGGTTGTGTACCGATGGGTTCGCCCCTTTCGGTCAGTTCGGTAAGTCATGCTCATGCTGGCCTGTCATGGTCACACCGAACAACTTACCCCCATGGCTTTGTCTGAAACCACCGTTCATCTTCCTTTCCCTCATTGTTCCAGGTCCAAAAAATCCAAAAAACCACTTGGATGTTTACTTACAACCAGTGATAGAGGAATTGAAACACTTGTGGGAAGTAGGGGTGGAGACATATGATGTGTCTTTGAAACAAAATTTCCAGCTTAGAGCATCGCTTTTGTGGACTATAAACGATTTCCCTGCGTATGGTATGTTGAGTGGTTGGTCTACGGCGGGCCAAAAAGCTTGTCCTTGTCGCATAAGTGAAAGTAAAGCATTCTACCTAAGTAATTCAAGCAAAATTAGTTGGTTTGACTGTCATAGACAGTTTCTACTCGAGGGTCACATGTACAGGCAGAATATGAGAGCTTTCAAGAAGGGTGAGGTGGTGCTAGATGAGGCACCGATTCGTCTCCAAGGAGATGAGATTTGGGAGGTGATTTCAGAGTTCCCATCTACTGTTGACGGAACCGATCAAGAGTTCAAAGATCTTAAGAAATTAAAAAATGGTTGGTTTAAAAGAAGCATGTTCTTCGACCTCCATATTTGAGTACTTTATTACTCCGACATAATTTGGACGTGATGCATATTGAGAAGAATTTCTTTGAGCAACTGATTCACACTGTCATGGATGTAGAGGGTAAGACATGTGACACCGTAGGATCCCGAAAAGATTTGAAAAAAATTTGTGACCGTCCGAAATTGCATATCAAGCGGGATGGGTCTAAGCCTAGGGCCTTGTTTAGCCTTGATAAGGCTCGGAGAAAGGCCGTGTTAGAGTGGGTAGGGAAAGTGAAGTTCCTTGATGGGTAAGCATCCGATTTTAGTCGGTGTGTGGACATTAAGAACATGAAGCTCCAAGGCTTGAAGAGTCACGACTGCCACGTGTTCATGGAGCGGTTACTACCTGTGGCGTTGAAGCACCTGCTGCCGGAAGGTGTTTGGAATCCTATCACTGAGATATCTCAGTTTTTTCGAGATTTGTGTTCGTCGACAGTTACAAATGACGACATGGCTCGTTTGGAGGATCAAATTACTCAGATATTATGCAAACTTGAGATGATCTTCCCACCCTTCTTCTTTAACTCAATGGAGCATCTACCGGTCCACTTGCCCTACGAAGCTAAAGTGGGAGGACCGGTACAATTTGGATGGATGTACCCGTTCGAGAGGTGAGAACTTTCAACTATTTACTTACCCACTAACGTTAGACACTATAATTTGTTAATAACTTCATTTCTTGATGATTGTCATAGATTTCTCAACCATTTGAAGAAAAAAATTGGCAACAAGGCGAGGGTCGAGGGCTTCATATGTAATGCTTATTTAACAGAGGAGATAGCCAACTTCTGTTCTTTGTATTTCGAGAAAGAAGTGAACACCAAAGCCAAAAATCTTAACCTAGAAACACCCAAGACGATTGACCCTAACATACCAGACTTTTTTCAAAGTAAGGTAGGTAAGGGATCGTCATCAGCTGGCGGGTGGAGGACATTAGATGAGAAAGAGTACAATCGTGCTCACCTGTACTTGTTATCAAACTGCGAAGTTTTGGAGCCGTATGAGAAGCACTTTGTAACTGAATTTGTAACTGCTAATCGACATTTAAATCCCGATGATGTTTGGAATAAGCATGAGGAACAGTTTCCCAGTTGGCTTAAGCAACATGTAATTTCAGAGAATATTTAGGATGATTTGGTTAGGAGTCTAGCATTAGGTCCTTTAAGGAAGGTTAGGACTTGGAACCGGTATTCAGTTAATGGTTTCAATTTTCACATTTGCCCACGGTAGTAGTGGGAGTAGATGTAATTTCGGTGTGAGTGTGTCACGGGGGCACTATGACACTGACCTCTTCCAAGAGGAGGTCATTTCTAGTGGTACAACATTGTCTCCAGTTGATGAGAATCTTTTCGCGATTGATGATGATGACAATAATGAGGTGGATGTGGGGGAAGATTTTGAAGACGATGAAGGTGGTGAGGAAGAGGAAGGTGCTTCTAGTGATATGTTCGAGGAGGAGGACGATACCAATGATTTAGAGGTGAATGACGAGGAGGAGGCAGATGACTACGAGGAAGAGCATGTGGTTGGTTCGAGTAGGCAAAGAGAAGATGACAACGACAGTGACGATGATTTCTAGTAGGGTATAGTTTTAGTAAGTTATATTATTTCAATATAGTAATCCGCATTATATGTTTTGGGCAAATTATTATTTCAATATTATGATGTCAATTTCTAACTTTCTACTATGTCTGCAGATATGAAGTTGGGCAACAGACTGCGGTATAGTAGTGGGAGCAGCAACAGGGGCTAGCAGCAGCAGGAGGACCAGGAGGAGACCCGGTTGGAGGACCAGAACGAGGACCATCAAGAGAACTACTACAATTTTGATATTAGAAGACGCCCAAAATAGGATGGTTATATAAGGAACTGTCCTCTATATCATGATAAATTTTGGATCCGCATGACCTTGGTTAAATAGCACGGTTCAGCAAAAGAACCATCCTTTTATTTTCACTATTAGCGCGGTTGGTCAATGAAACCGTCCTAATTAATATAAAAGCACGGTTGTAGGTTAAACTCATCCTATTAAAAAAAATTAAAAGCACGGTTATACATTAAACCCATCCTATTAAAATATAGGGCCCTTCCTATTCAATCCAGTAAGACACAGTTACACGTTTATCAAAACCTATCCAAATAATTAGAATTTAATATCGATTAAACCAAATTTTATCGTAAAATTGATCGAATAAAATCGTCATATTTTAAAAATTCAGGATTAAAATGGGTCAATTCGTATTACGTCTTTTGCTGACCCGAATCACCCAATCCTAATTAATCTTAATTGTAGTAGTGGATGGTAACGAGGAGGAGTCGAACGAAGAACAACAACCTGAACAACCACAACAGGATGACGAGCTTCAATATACAGACGACGGGCGCCTAATTATGAGCCCCGAGAAGACACGGTGAGACATTATATTTCCTTTTTTGTGGGACATCATCTTATTTCACACTTTGGTGTAGGTTTTGGACTCGTGCGGTGGTGACTGGTGTCTCGGACAGTTTCCTGAAAGAGTTGACTACTTATTGCACTAGTTGGACCCAGGTGCCTCAGTGGCAGCGGGAGAAGTGGTTCGCCAACTTTAAGGTGCACCAAATTTTTTGTTTTATTAATTATCTTTTATTGTTTACGGATTACTAATACACTAACAATAAACGATCTTGCAGATGAAACACTATTGGAATGAAGGTCTCGAGGTGGCTGCAAAAGACAGATACATGGACGTCGCGAAGCCCAGATTCAAAAACAACATGTGGAAGTTGGCGAGCGAGGGAAGGGCACATAAATACCTTAAAGGTTTGATTACTCAATTAGTGTTCATACTTGAATAGAAAGTTGTATATATCTTCAAAACACTTATTGATCTCAAAGTATATTAATTGTAGGTGACGCCATTCAACAGTTCGAAACAGCCCGCTCCAACCCAAAGTTCCTTAAGAGATCCCTCCAGGCGAAGAAGAACAAGAGGCGGGGAGGGGACCCCGAGGCGGAAGTGGAGCGCACCCACTACAGTGGGTCGCAGTCGATGTACCAGCGGGCTATGAAAGTTAGTATTTCCTTATCTTTGATTTTTATTTTGGATTTTTATTTAATGTTTTCGTTATAAATATATATGAGAAATCTATATGTATTGTTAACAGTTGAAGAAGCAAACAGGAGAACTCCCCCCGCCTGCGCAGCTATTTCTCGACACGAAGTGTAACACCCGCTATTTTTCCTAAGCTTTTTTATTCTTTTCGTTAGGACTCCGTCTTAACTCTGTCACTTTTCGGCCTCATATTTCATCATTTTATTAAGCTCTATTTTAATTTTTGAGTTTAATCATTTTTATTTTTAATTTTAAAGATTTAAATTCTTTTTAAATCCATTTATTTGGTTTCTTCGTAAACTAATTAATTTTTCCGCAAGGAATTCTATTTCTCTTCGGATTGACATTTTTAAACTTGGATTTAAGGTATTCCTTTTCCTAAAAATGTTTGAATACGTTTCTATAATATTCTCAACTAGTAAATATTTTTATTTACAAAAATTTAGTTGTTAATTAATTTATTACGAAGGTTCGCGAATAATTATTTTCTTACGCGAAGTTTACTCGAATTACTTTGATATTGCCTTTAACTATTTTACGATTATACTTTTTATCAACTTATAAATTATTTGAGACCATTTCCTCACATTTTGGACCGACTAAGCTCTTGGTCACAAGTTTTACTACGTTTTATTTAAATGTTTCATTTTATCACGTTAAAACGTAAACGTAAGATTATTTCTTTTCATTCATTGTTGCATTATTATCAAAACTCTTCGTACTCCTTTCTCTTCTTATTTGGCCGGCCACTTTAGCTTTGTTACACATAGTTTTCATCAAAACATTAATCCCATTTATAATTAAGAAACCATCCATTTCCTTAGTTCACTTTATTCATTCATCAAAAGTTAAAAAAAATCTACCTTCATCCTTTTGGCCGTGGCACTCCCCTCCTACTCTAGGATTATTTTTGCTTCAATTCTAGTCTTGATCGACTCAAATTCATCGTCAAATAATCCTCTTTCCGTTCTCTTCGTTAAGGTATTAATCGACGTCGTTTACGATCAATATTTACCTTGATTTTTATTAGTTTTGTCATGGTATTTTTCTGCCATGATTTTCGAGTTTGGTTGGATTTTTGGACGATCCCGAAGCCGACGAATATATTATCGATTCAGACTTGGAGTAGAGGTAACGTCGATGTTACTCGGTATTTCATGATTTTAATTGAGTATTTGCATGTATATATTTTTACGTTTTATTTTGGCAATATATGTATGTCAAAATCAGAAAAAATTTTAAAATTTGAAAATTTGCATGTTTCGGTATTTTTATCGCTTTTACAAGATTACCGATTAAATCGTCATATTAATTTGTAAAAACGTAATATTCGGCCTACATGTAATATATGTTTATATTCTGGAAAAATGTTTTTTTTGATGATTTTTAATAATTTAGTATTTTTCTGATATTTTTGATATCGATTATTGAATTATTACCGTTATCGGACAAAAACGATTAAAAGCCGATTTTTATTTCTAGTACCTAAACAATTAATTTTAATCTGATTTTTGACGTGGTAAAAATTTATGGTAAAATAGAATTTTTTGAAGTTTTTCATAATTTTTCGGAATTGTTAAGTGGATGAATTAATTAATCACTTTAAATCATCGTTTATCGTTAAAACCGTGTTTGTCGTTTAAATTCTCGATTTCTGGTCTTTGGTTTAAATCTGAAGAAAATTATGATTCTGATAAGTGCCTTAATAAAATGTTAGGAACGATAAGTTTTATTAATGGAATCGTTAATTGTGAAAACGGGTTTTAAAGACAGTTTTGACGGGATTTATTAAATCTGGAATTTTTGGAAATCTGGAAAAATGGTAGATTCTGGAAAATCATGATTTTTAGGTTTAATAATAATTTTTAGACATTAATACTTAAATCATTTTGTAATTACTATTTTTATTAATCGTTATTGTCGAGATTGGACGATTAACGAGAAAACGCTTTAAAAACCGAGTTTTAGAATTCTGGAAAATTTTCTTTTCTCGACAGAATATCCATAAATATATTTTAACTATTTGACGTAATTTTTGTACTGTTTATTAAAGTCTTTAATTAATAAGTATTGATTTTCGGACAAATTGTGATTTATCGTTAAAATGCTTCGTCTTACCTAAAAGAATTATTTTTCCGGCAATTTTGAAAGTATTTAAATCTGAAACTTTAAAATTTAAATCATACCTTAACATACTCTAAATATATTTGTTGGTTTATTTAAATAAAGACGTTCAAATATTTAATTTGATGTTTGCCGTAAAATCCTATTTATAATTTTATTGTCGAAACTAATAATAATTAGGGAATTTTGGCTTTATATCTTTTGAAAACACCCTAATTAGTAATATTAAAATGTTTAAGACATTTTTAAACATTTTATAACGCTTATACGATATTTTAGTAATTTCATAAAATTAAATGTTCACTTTGATAATTCATATCGTTAAGGCCGAAAGTATTAGTTTTATAAATCTATATCGTTTACTAAAAATTTGGTATTAGTATGAACTAATATTTTCATTATTTTGATATAATGCTATTTTAATCAAGTTTCTAAAAATAGAAGTTTCCTAAAATAGAAAGTTCCTTCTTTTAGAATATAAATGTTTACTTCTTTTATTCTCATATTGTTTATAATTATTATATCTTTTGAATATCGATAATGGGTTGTTTTGAAGTTATGGAATAAAGTCAAGTGTGGGGTTACAGTAATAATCTGGGGTGTACGTTTTTGCCATCAGCTATAAAGCCGGTGTGCCCATTTGGGGCACATTTGGTCGTTGAACTGGGCGTAGTTTCGCCCAGGAGAGTGTGCATTGTGCCCTTAAGCTAGATATCGCATCGTGTTAGTCGCCGTCAGTTGAACTGGATACATTTGGTATCCAGGAGGGATGTATACTACTTAAACCAGGACCTCGCTGCACGCAGTCCTGTTATAGTTGAGTTGCCTAGTTAGAGACTGGATTCTGTTATGAGTTAAGTCTACAGTTCTCGAAGCTAGTTTCCAGTATTATCCTAGTGAAAGTCTAGCCTTGTGCACACTGATCGAATTTTCATAACGCCATTTTGATTATTTTATTTATTATCGATATAAATTGGTTTGCAGGTTGGCAAATATTTTTATGTTTCTTCGGAAACCCTTTTGATTAATTTGTTTTACACTAAAGCTTATTTTAATATGCTGTTTTACTGTTTTCCATTTTGACTATATTTCCTATATTAGTAATTACTGTTTTTAAAATCCTGTTATACGGCTGGGAGAACGTTGACGTTGCTCCTCACTGATTGTGGCTGTTATGTTTTTAACATGACAGGTATGCATGTTTCTGGGTGAGGGCTAACGGGCAGACATGATCCTTGCTCGAATAATTTTAATAATTATGTTTTGTGGATTGTTAAACCTCTTTGTGGATTTATTTAATTTTTGGCCATTTTATTTAGGGCCTAATGTTTAACTTTACCGTTTATATTTTTATAAAAACATAGTTACAACGTGTTAAAATCCCGACTCTACAGTGTTTCCGCCACTGTATCGCGTTAGAATTTCTAGGGGATTACACGAAGACCAAGGGAGACGACGCCACCGGTCGAACATTCGCTACGAAGAAGGACGCCGCCATTTGGGTAAGTTTCAAACATATGGCTTCTCTACTTTTTTTTTCTTTACAACTCACCTAATCATGACTCCAATTTCTTGTAAAGATCGTATATGGAGGCCACTAGAGCGCCCGAGGCTGAAGGTGTGGACCCGAGTGAGCTTTGGTTCAGAGTCGCTGAGGGATACCGCAAGGAAGCGGTGTACGGTACGGGGAACGCTCATTCCCTGTACTGGACACCACCCAATGCTCGGGGAGGCCATGCGACCTTGACGAAGTTTGTACCATCTGAAGTTGCTGAGATGAGGTCGGAACTTCGAGAGGAGAGGGCGCAACGGGCGGTTGTGGATGAGAAGCTGAAGGAGCAGGATGAGAGGTTGAAGATGCAGGAGTCCGTTAACCTGCAAATTCTAGAAGAGCTACAACGCCTGAGGAGCATGCAGCAGCAGAACTGCAACTCCGGCCCCACTCCCCGACCCCGAGATTATAGAGACTCCTTCGGTGACGGTGGTAGTGGTGCGTCAGCTAGTTTCACTGTTAGGTGAGTAGATTGAAAACAGTTTCTAGTTTGTGAATGTTTGTTGAAAACAGTTTGTAACAACACATTTAATTTAGTGTACTTGTGACGTTTGCTTACTTGGTTGCGAATTCTGGAGGGTGGAGCTTGCGTAACGTTTGGAACAACGTTTGGAATGTTTGGAATGATGTTTGGGAAGTATTGTGGTCGTTGGTTTGTTTTATTGTGCAAATTTTGGCTAGAAAAGAAACAAATAATATCGGCCTATTTCAGGTGAGGCAGCGACTGATATCAGTCGCTAAATTTCTCATTTAGCGACCGACGTCAGTCGCTATAGGACGCTTGAAGAACGCCACGTCACACCCCATAGCGACTGATATCAGTTGCTAATCTGATGCTCTTAGCGACTCAAATCGGTCGCTAAGGGGATGATATAGCGACTGATTTCAGTTGCTAACTTTAGCGACTGAAATCGGTCGCGCGGATAATTTAGCGACCGATTTCAGTCGCTAGATAAGGCTATCTGTTGCGACTGATCCTTAGCGACTGTCATCTGTCGTGCGTCTCTTTTTAGCGACAGATGACGGTGGCTAAGGACAGTCGCCCCATACTTAAATTCTTGTAGTGTACAAAACTGAAGGTTACAATAGGAACAAACTTAAAAGTAGAGGTACCATGTGTATTGTGACATAGTTTGAGGGTACCATGAGAAATTTTCGATAAAGTATTGGCCCATATCATGCATTCTTCTTTGCGAGGGTGTTGCTCGCATTTAATGCATTGAGGGAGCACATTAAATGACGTTTTGTTTGAATTAACTTTACATAGTACGAGTACTTCATTACTGTAGTCTGTAGGTACTATTCCTTCACATTTGTGTTTAAGCGTTTACTCATTTTTCTTAGTTTGACTATCTATTCAATCTAGTGTTGTTGATTATTTGATGCTTTATAAAGTTACACACATATATTTGTCGGTTCGTCGGTAATAAAAATTTGTGTTTTTTATATAGCCATTTATTGTCTTGAGTATTGAATTTGGAGATAATTTTAGTTTTTTCTATTTTTTTATGCGTGTTGTTCAATTTATGCTTGACACAAAATTTTAAAGAAACGATTTTTCAATAGTGTTATTGAGAAACCATTTCACATACGAGAGGTTTGATTATTTTTTGTTAAGTATGTTTTAGTGGTGAGATAGTCTCTCACGAATCTTACTCTTTTATTGAATTCCATGATACTGAAAACATAAAGCCTAATGCGTGATCCTAAAAATTCCAATTTTTTTAGATGATTTTATGGTAATTTTGTTTTAAAGATTGACTTTTTATTAGCATGATAAGTGTATAAATTATATTTTGATCAACTTTTGCACTTTTGCATGCTATATAGGGAAAAAAAGTACACAACATTTTAAAAAGATATTACTTTTTCATACTTTCATCTTACTCAATTTAAAAATGATCCAAAATTAGCCACTGGGGACACATATCAACTCTCCTCCTATTAGGGGGTGTCAATGATCAAAGCAGACTAGTAGAGCTCTTAAAATCGGTCAAAGTTTGGCTCAAGCTCGATCAAAAACAATCTCGAACTCGAGCTCGAGCTGAGCTTGTTCAAATTCGAACCGAACCCGAGCTAAGTAAGGTTCGACTCGAAAGCTCGTTTGGGCTCTTTTTTTTCGATTTTTATTACTAAATTTAAATTCTAATAATTTTAAATATAGGTTTATTTGATATTTCAATATGACTTAACATTTCAATTTCTCGTAATAATATCGTTCTAATTCTTACTTTAATCAATACATGTCGTGTGCCCAATGTGCACACGTTAGAAAACCCGTTCTAATTATTATACTTTAAAATTTCATAACAATATTTTTTTGCCCTTTAAAAAGAGTATTTTTAGTTATATATTTATAAAGAGACGAAAAATATATAATGGTAAATGAGTTTGGTACGAGATAGAGCCGGGCTCGAGCTTCGAACTGAACCCGGCTCGAGTTTAAAATTACGAGTTGAGCCCCACAAACTCGAGCTCAGTTTGGCTCATTTACACCTCTACCTCCTATATTTAGGGGCCCTTTAGTTTGAGGTATTTAGAAAAGGGCAAGGAATCAAAGCTAATGATTTCCTTTGTTTGTGTTTGTTTGGTCGATTCAATTATTCTTTTTCCCCCCTTTCCCTCAAACTTCTCTAACTTATACCCCCTACCTCCAAGATAATGAATTCTCTTTCCCCACTAATCCACCGTCGGGCCATTACCATCAACCACCACCATCACCACCACCACCACACTACCCGGACAAGTCAAATATGCGTCAGATTTGGGTAAAAAATTAATTTTGATGTCTTAATTTTATCAATTAAAAAGAAAAGTAATAAATTTTTCAAAATTGTATCGTATTGTAAACATTATTATAATTATTTTATTTACAATTAAAAAATTGTAAAAATTATATATTAACAATTATTTAATTATTAAAAGATACTTCCTCCATTATTAAAATTTAAGTTTTATTATTTTTATAATTTAAATAACTTAAATTGAGTTTTTATTTTTTATTTCAAATATAATACTTCTTATATAAATGTTACGATAACACACTGCTAATTTTGAGATTTGGGTAAAAGTTGGTTGAAATGCATTTTCTTTCATTGCAAACTAACCAACAAACTAAATTTGGGGTAATCCTATTTTTTTCTTCTGTTTCCCTTTATTGATTTCATTCTCTTCTCCTTTGATGAACCAAACGTCCCCTTAATGTTTAGATTGGCTAACTAATCTCAGGGTGCATTCTTCTACGTTTACTATATTTATCGACCCTCCTCTTAATGATCTTCGTTCGATCCCTCTGTGAAGATGTATTAGGAGTTGTTTTTCCTTCTATAGGCCTTAATTAGTTCATTTGTAATCGAGGCTTCGCCCCTGTTGAGCACCCCAAAAAAATATTGTCGCTTTACATTTTTACTACTCCCTCCGAGTTTGAGTAATCCTCTCAATTTACTTTTTGAGCTTAGTTTGGTTTTCTTCCCACTTTTCTTTTTTGGATGTACTTTTAATCCTTCTTAATTCTTTCTTCAATTCTTTATTCTTTTAGAGACTTCTTGATAAGAATCAAATTTTAGAAATGACTACGATATGGGGAGTATATTGGATTTGCTTCACATCATAAATTTGGCGTATGTGGAACTTATGTTTGGTCCATCACTGTCCCGTCATTTTAACTCCCGTAAAATGTGCGTGCTCAAGGCAATCAAATGGTAATGTATGTATCATGTAGGACGTACTAGTTAATTATAATTAGCTATTAATCAGTACGTTTCACAATCCAATTAGAAGAAACTGGGGTTGTTTATTCCAATTATTTGACGAATAAAATTGAAGCTAGCTTCAAGTCGTTACTTGTTTAGGCCTGTGTATGTACCAAACAAAGATGCGCACGATAATTATGTTGGACCGAGTGTATGCATGCATCTAGAGCTGGCAACAGCTGACCCGACCCGCGAAAACGATGCGACCCACCCGAAACCCGACCTGATAGAACCCGAACTTTTGATGAACCGAAACCGACCCGACTCGACCCAATGACAAACTGATAACCGATACAACCTGAAATACTATGAACCAAACCCGACCTGACCCAACCCAAAAGCTAACCGTGAACCCGATAGGACCCAAAATGATATGACCCAAACCGACTTGTGACCCGACTCAAGTTTATCCGTAACCCGATTCAACCTGACCCAAGTTCATTTATCTAACATTCAAAATAAAAATTTAATAATAACGACTTAATTTGAATCCAATACATTGACCTGATTCGTTATTTTTAGCCAAATTGACCTGACTTGTTATTTGACATGATTTATTGTCTTACCTTAACCGACCCGATTAATTATCTTATCCGAATTGACCCGATTATAATCAAAACTAGACCCAAAAATAAACTAAAGTGACTCAACTGACCCATGGAAAACCCGATGATTAAATAGAATAGACCCGATTAGATAACCGACCCAAACCAGAACTGACCATTGACCCGATATAACCCGATTTATTAGATAACCGACCCGTATCAGAACCGACCCGTTACTATTTTTAACCCGAGTAAACCCGACCCGTAAGCGACCCAACTCGAACCCGACCCAACACGCCAAAGTATACTGACATGTTCAAACCCGTACCCGAGATGACCCGACCCGTCTTAACCCGACCCATAACCGACCCCGGTGACCCGATTGCCACCTCTACATGCATCACACATTCATTGTAAATAATACTCTGAGATAATAGGTCGCATGTTCAAATCTCATCTTTATTATATTGTAATACGACTAAATCCACGTTTCATTTAATCAAAATAAAAATAAATATATTATGTACAATTGTTAACAAATCTATTTTTTTGGTAATATGTACTACGTAATTGATACTCCCTCCGATTTTGAATGTTCTTCCCCTCTGCTTTTGGGGAAAAAAATAAGGAGGGAGTATTATATTATTAAAGTGTTGTGGTGGATTGAAAAAAAGTAGGAGAGAAAATTTATACTCCTTATTAATTGAGAAAAAGTGGATGGGAAAAATATGAGAGAATAATATTATATTAATTAATGAGGGGTAAGATGATAAAGTTGTGCGGGAAAAGTTTTTCCATAAATGAAAATAGGGAAGAAAAGGTGATTCAGTCCATTTAATAAGATCGTTTGGATACAAACATGACCATACCCAACAACGCTACACACATAATAACAAACTCAATAACGATATCCCTATAGACTCAAGCCAGGCTCTATCTACACTAGTCAGGATTATCCTTTTCAGTTTGCCAGTAACGCGAGTACATAGCTGCCTCTGAACATCCGCAAGAACAACTTTTTGTTGTGAGAGTAGTCTGGCTTCCAATATGCAAGTATTACGTCCATACCAAACTCTATGCATCAAAGCTAGCACAACAGCGACATGAATTTGCTTCTGAGTAACTGAACGACAGCGCCATGCTCTGCATCATTCCAAGAGTTGGGAGGAGGGCAACCTGATCTGCAACCTAGGTTGCACCGATACGAACATGGACACGGGACACGACATTCGAAGTTTTGTAGGATACGGACACGGCAGGAAAAAAAATCAATATACATATTTAAACAAAGAGAATTTGAAATTTTTTATACCTATGATATACGTTTGATTACTTACACCATCACAATTATCGTTAAGTAACATAACAGAAATTAAAGTCTTACAAACTTATAGGGAAAAATCAAATCTTAACAATTCAAACAATTGTACTACTATAATACATACATATATATATATATATATATATATATATATATATATATATATACACATACTGATTTAAAACCTGTGCAAATTGCACGGTGGCAATAATAATGTTGAAAGAAAAATTGTATAGTGGCAAATGTTTTTATGTACATCAAAATATTTTACTATGGTAAGAAACACATAAGACAATACTTAGATAAATAATCAAATTTGAACAAATGAAGAGTAAAATAAACAATTAGGGTGACATAAAAATTAAGATGTGAAACAAAAGTAACAATTGTCAAAAGAAAATATAAACACAAATGTACAAATATGATTACAAATATTGAAAAACTTCTTGATACACCACATTGGTAGTAGAGTCAGAAGTGCGTTGGTTGCTATCAAAAATAAGAATTTTCAGTCCACTCTTGCTGGTGACCCATGATAAAGCAACATATAATTGACCATGTGTGAAGACAAGCTTGGGAAGATAAAGGACAACATGCGCCAATGATTAGCCTTGATTGACTTTTGTTGATTGTCATGTATGGCAAAACATAAAGAAATTGGGAATTGTCTCCGAGTAAATTTGTTGACATGACATAGGTCCACCCCAACGCGGCCACGCGCGGGTTTGGGGAGGCGAATGAATCTCCATATGAGAATGAATCGAATTGAAATTTAAATCGAAGTGGAGTCGCCACCGAACTTTGTGGGGGTTCGGGCCCGTTCGAACCCACCCTATGTCGTAGTGGGCCATATACCAAATACGGCCCATTTCTGATGTTAGAGTTTATTGGGCTCGTCCCTTTATTTGCATTTGATACCGATACCGACATTATCGGATATCGTGTATTGAATGACTCTCGTGCGCCAACGGTTTCGGGCATCCGGAAACCGAGGTTCTGAGTAAGGGGTGAGGGTACGTGTTGGAAAGCCCACATAGGACACCCAACCCCGCCCGCACATTAGCGGCCTCTACTTGCATATCGAGTGACTTTCTAATACGTACGTTAGTTGAATGATGAAAATGTTATGCAAACAATATGTTTCCTAGACATGAGAAAAATTGAATGGGTTTCTAGGTCGATTTAATGCAACTAATTCTAACGTCGAAGTTAAATTAGCATGCGAGTTCATTTTAGTACAAAAAAATAAACAATGAAAAATCAACAATAACATAGCAAACTTGTTAGTAACGGTATAACGATTGATAAATTGAATAAAGATATAGATGCGATGAATGCATGATTTTGGAATGTTTTATATGTCACGTGATGGATTAACACGTGTTGACCGAGGTCAAGGGAAAAATATATAGAGATCTAAAAAAAATGTTTTGTCTAAAAAAACGATGTTCGAAGAATAATAAAAAAGAGCGAAATTGTGCCTCGTTTCCAGGCAGTCGCGCGACTCGCCTGGGAACGGCGCGACTCCTGCGGGTCAGGCGACTCGCCCGGGATGCCGGCGAGTCGCGTGACGGGCTGTTTCGAAATTGTTTTCTTCGGAAAATTGATGACTTTATTAAATCGCGTACAAATATTGTGTAATTTGCATTCGACTTAATATTTTCGATATTCGTCGTATTCAATATTCGATTATGAAATCGATATTAAGTATTTGGAATAATTTATACTCGATTCTAATTTTGACGCTCGTCGTATCCCATATTCGATTATTGAATCAGTATGAAATGCTAGAGCGAAAACTTGAAGAAAATAATATAAGTCGTTTAAATTAACTAAAACGATATAGATTTTTCTCCGCGTTTATAGTGTCGTAATTAATTCTTGCTGAATTAAATGACATCTACGTTAGCATCAATGAAAATCGTGTTAGTTTAATTTATTGACTAAATCGTTTGGATTCAATGGCCAATTATTGAATTGGTATCGAATCCAATTGATTGACGTTTTGCAATTATTAAAAGACTTGATTCCCTCGGCTTCCCGACATTGTAAAAAATCCCTAATGATTGCGTGATGTCGGATACGCGTCAACGGGTTTCGACCCTAATAAAAAAAAGTATTTGTTTTGGAAATAGTTTTAAAGATTGACGAAATATGCGATTATGACGGAATAAGAAAATTATGGTTGATGTTAATTCGTCTCAACAATCAAGCGATCGGGGTGATGGGATAAGCGACCGGCAACGCTGAGTGAAATACTCTTGTATATTTGGGTTTCCTTATCCCACCATCACTCACACTCGACATGAATCGACGAATATATTAGTATTTTGTACTAGTTATATTATCGATATTATAGGTAGAACGATAAAATAAATAATAAAAAAAACAAAAAAAAGAAGATGGAGATGACGTGAGGAAGAGAAGAAGAGAAGAAAGGGAAAAGAACGGGGTTTTGCACCCTCAACCTACATGTTCTTGTTCTCGGACGGGACTCGTAGTTGTGGCTTGCACGAGAGTAATCGAGATGTAAGTTAAGTTATGGTGATTAGGGTTTGTCTCCTAATTGGTAGGGTTAGGTCTTGAGTGTAGTGTAGATTAGAGATTAATTAGGGTTGAAAGTAGGGTTCGAAAAGATGTCTAAATGCATGTGCATGAGGGTGTATATATAGGCCAAGCTATGCACTTTGGTGTCTAGGGTTTTGTGCCTTGACAGACTAGAGGTGATGGCCCGTCTGAAGGTGGACCGTGGGTGAGCTACTCGGAAACGGTTTTGACCGGGTTTTGACCCGACCGCTAATAGTCGGTTTTATTCCCGGTGTCGGTTTTAACCCAAATTAGTCTTATTTGATTGGAAATGATCCACTGGGCCTGAATTTGAGGTCGGTTTTGTGAGATTTTTACTCCATAAATGCTTTAGCCAACAACTAATGGTTTCGAGCCCATATCCGAGCGCGTAGAAACACCTTTGCGTCCGATCATCATCGGGTGTTTTTTGGAAACTGCTATAGACACCTGACGGTCAAAATGTGGGTGTCTACAGAGCCCCCACTCTAACTGAGGCTTGGACAAGACGAAAGTCAGAGTAGCTACCAGGCCAATCGAGGATTGAAACCTGGCAGATTTCCGATCGGGTCATTTATAGTCCATTAGACTCGCGTGAAGGGCTCGCCCGCCATAGAATAGAAGTCATACCTGAGCTGATGATGATAACTCCGTGGGGAATCGAACTTGTCGCATAAGTCCTGGTTGCGCCTATATGTGGGCCCATCCCGTGCCGTTCCGGGGAAAAAGTCGCCTCGGGCTTTCCGCTGGGGAGATATGTGAGCTGTACGGGCTTGCTTTTGAAGCCTCGAGTCGTACCTGTATAAGTTACATAAAATTTGCATGCAACACGTAGGTAGAAAATATGACTCGCGCTGGGGAAAAAAGATTTTTGAATTTTTTGAATTTTTGAATTTTTGAAATCGAAATCCTGAGAGCAACTCACGTGCTAGGTTTTCAAAATGGAAAGGGGTAGAAAAGAAATTTGCAGTTTAAATAGACCGAAATTTGACCTTGTCGAAAAGAAATTTCTCAAATGGCTAAGTTTTGCAAATTTCAAAGCAGGAATTTGAAAATATTTGGACTATGTGAGTGGACGGAGGTCTTCTATCTAAGAGAAGCCCCCAGGACGACAAAGCTAGCTGCTGAGAACATGACAATGTCGTGACCGGAATGATTGTGCTTTTTGAATGTGTGTCAATGTGAGTGGTTGTGCCTCTGTTGAAAGGCTGCCTACGTATTCACGTGTAGGGAAATCAAACCATGCCGTAGTTCAGTGAAGAAAAATATGTTATGGTGCCTAGTTTATTAGGACTTTGTGTGTAACTAGCCATATTGACGGTGTAGGCTAGGTGCATTCCCAATGATGTCTTGATCAGAAGGCTAGAATGGTTAGGATGTTGATCCTGTGACTGTGAGCGTTCCCCGGGGTAGCCCCCAGAGGTGGTGTGAACTATTTGGGCATGTTCTATGCCGACTGCAAGTTGCATTCCCGTGTTTGGGGTTGGTAACTGGTTTGGATGAGAAGAATTTGGATGGGATTTGGCGAGTTTTGCTCTCGGGTATTTGACGAGTTTTGCTCTCGGGGGGATTTGACGAGTTTTGCTCTCGGGGGGATTTAAAGAGTTTTGCTCTTGGGGGATTTGATGAGTTTTGCTCTTGGGGATTTGACGAGTTTTACGCTCGGGGGTTTGACGAGTTTTGCTCTCGGGGGATTTGACGAGTTTTGCTCTCGGGGGGATTTGACGAGTTTTGCTCTCGGGTCTGCTTATGGTGATTGTAAATTCTGTTATGTCGTGTTGTGTTGTAGTTGTTGTTGTTGTTGTGCAAAGGGGAAGTCGAGTAAATGTGGCTCGAACTTCGATTGGGCAGGTTTGATAATGGGAGATCTGATTTCCATGTCTGGCCCTAATGGTTAAGGGTATCCTATGGGGCTTGAATCCTCAAAATTCTGGGCTGTCTCTTAGCCTAGGTCTCGGGAAGGTCTTGAGGGTTTTAATGTGGGAAGGCTGAGCGTGATGTTAGCTGACCAGCTTGATTGTCACTCCCCTATTGGATGGTATGGGTATTGATAATTTTGAATTGACAGTGCCTGGTCAAGGGACTTTCACTTTAGTTGACCACTAAATGTGGTCATGGTTTTTTTTGTTGACCTCTTAGCCTCGGCGATGGGATTCTTCATTTGGATTGACTGCTTAACCTCGGTCATGGGTGCCTCTTTTTTTTTATAATGGCCTGCTTTTTGTTTTGGCCTTTTGCTTTTTCCTGGACTTTTGGTTTTTTTTTGTCCAGTTTTTCTTTTTTTCTTGGACTTTTGATTTTTTTTCGCCCAGTTTTTTTTTTGAACTTTTGATTTTTTTTTTCGTCCAGTTTTTTTTGTTTGTCAAACTAACACCTGAAGTAGGGATTGGTTGATCTTGTTGGATGGGTGTTTATTGTGGGAAATGGGCTTGCCTCCCATCTTGAACCCAAACTAAGAGATTACCTAGATTTGTCATAGGATTCGAAACCGCTCCTGCTAAGTGTAATTTTGTGGCTTTCTATGTCAGACATGGAACAAGTAAAAGGGAAACACGGGCTCAGTTTCCTGCAGTCATTATATAAGTGCCTATAATAGTCACGTCCATGTGCTCACAATGTATGATGGTGTTTATCATGTTGTCGGAAACACATAAGGAAAGTATATATGAGAAATAGAAAAGCTGATTTTATTGAATTTTGAAAAAAAAGAGGACAGAATACAGTTGACTCTAACTCTGACTTTGACTTTGAAATAAATAGTATATCCTAGACTCGGACTCAGACTTGGACTTAAATCAAATCCGGACTCTTGGATGCATGGGAGGTAGATTGGATGCTTTGGTCATCGGGCCCTATATAGTCCATGAGGGGCATTGCAAGTGATAATGTTTCTAAAACGAGAGCCCTCCAGGCATCGAGGGAATCTTGGATGAGGTGTTTCAGTTTCCAGCACTGCTCTGTATCGTGTCCCCTCCCTCTATGGAATTTGCAGTAATGCTCGGCGTTCCATGATTTGGAGCGTTTTTATGAAGGTGGGTCGACTGTTGGGCCTATAGGTAGTATTAGGCCCTTCGAAACCAACCTCTGGAAAGCGACGGTGTAGGACACATCCAAGTGGGTAAATGTCCTTACCTTTGACTGGTTCTTGATTTTGGGAGAGGTGACTTGAGGGTTGCCTCTCTCGGTCTTGCCATCTTGAGGGTATCAGACAGTTTCGTAAGAATGTTCATCCTTCAACTGGCTCAGTTGGATGATTGGCTGCCTTACCCGCTCTAGCTGTGTTAGACGGGATCGGGTTCTTACAAGGTCTTCTTCGATGGTGGTCACCCTGGTATTTAGGTTATCTAGGGCGGTATTGAATTTTGAGAAGATATTGTTAATGGAGCAAGACAACATAAGAATACTCCCCTGGATATCCCCTTTCTCGACGGCGCGGGATTTGTTGTGGTTTGGTGGGGTCTCATTCATAGGGTCCCTGATCGGAAGAAACGAAAGGTGTTAGAACTCGTCTAAGCTCGGTTTTGCGCAAATGCAAGAGAGGGAGTCAAACTAGACACGGCCTGGGGAGACGGGTCGACAAAGACTCTCGGGCCGAGATACTCGAGTGTTGACCTAGACGAGGTAACGACCGCGAATTAGACTCGATCTGCAGAAGGGTGTGTCCGAAAATGGGGCAACCGCGTTTGACTCGGGTTAGACTCTCCTAAGACAAATGTATAGAGTGCGATTCTCAGAGTGACTGTGATTGATCGCTCCGTTGGAGAATAGCCCCCAAGTGAGGCCAAGGACTCAGATAAGACTCAGATGGTATGACATCTAAGTGACTCGAAAGTGGGGTATGTGAGACGACACGTGTAGGACACGACCCTTAGAGCAACCGTGATTGATAGCCTTGATGGAGGGTAGCCCCCGAGTGTGGAAAAGCCTGAAAAGGAAATGACTCGGAAAGGACACCTAGACGGGTGACTCGTGAGAGGTGGGCCTTCCTTAGGATTCGGTGGGTGGGCCGAGTCCTGTTCGAAGATAGGTCCACGTGAGATATCCCCAGACTTTGGACTCGAATGTGTAGATGGGCCCTTCTTTGTAGGATTACGTCCTATGTAGGTGGGCCTTGCCTTAGTCTAATAAGGCGGACTGGGATAGGGAAGAAACTCGTGATGTAAGATCGACAGAGTCTCGATGCTAAAGACCTTGACGACTTGTGACACGACCCGACACATGTTAAATACGGGAAGTCCTAAGAAGAGGAAGGTTTTGAAAAGGATTTTTTTTTTTAATCCGAAAAAAAAAATCGGTGGTGGGGGGCTTAATTTTTCAAAAAATAGAAAAAATGTATTGGGCCTCAAATTTGAGAGTTCGAAAATATTTGAGAGTTCGAAAATATTTTCGAGTTTTGAAATGGGCAGAATACCGGCTAGGAATAGGCTATTTTGAGTAAAATCATGAGTCCTAAATTCGGCATACGTCCCGGGTTTTGAAATGGGTAGAATACCGGCTAGAAATAGGCTATTTTGAGTAAAATCATAAGTCCTAAATTCGGCATACGTCCCGAGTTTTGAAATTGGATATTTAAAAAAAGATGTATTTTTTGAAAAAGACGGTTTTGAAAAAAATGACACGGAAACCAAGTAGCATATAGTCACGCAAGCATTATAACGACACTATGTATGCTTTAAACTAAGTCTCGGTCGGTCTATAAAGGGTCTATACTAGTGCGCAAAGTCTAGACGTTGATCGGGACGAACTTTCTAATTCGAGTTGAGCTTAGAACATGCCACGAAACCCACTCGAATCGACTATGGACACCTTTGACATATCCATATTGGTGTACATCACGGTATAGTGGGACGTCGGTCGCGAGTACTGGCCCGGGAAAATATAGGGTTATGCATGAACCGTAAAACTAAGACGCGTATTGTACTAGTCAAACTATTTCTATTCGAGTCTCACCCTGAGGATGCCGATGGTAAGTCACGCATCAGTTAATCCCCAGCGGAGTCGCCAAATTGTGGACATCACATAGGTCCACCCCGACGCGGCCACGCGCGGGTTTGGGGAGGCGAATGAATCTCCATATGAAAATGGATCGAATTTAAATTTAAATCGAAATGGAGTCGCCACCAAACTTTGTGGGAGTTCGGCCCGTTCGAACCCACTCTATGTCGTAGTGGGCCATATACAAAATATGGCCCATTTCCGATGTCAGAGTTTATTGGGCTCGTCACTTTGCATTTGATACCGATACCGACATTATCGGATATCGTGTATTGAATGACTCTCGTGCGCCAACGGTTTCGGACATTCGGAAACCGAGGTTCTGAGTAAGGGGTGAGGGTACGTGTTGGAAAGCCCACAAAGGACACCAAAACCCCCCCGCACATTAGCGGCCTCTACTAGGATATCGAGTGACTTTCTAATACGCGCGTTAGTTGAACGATGAAAATGTTATGCAAACAATATGTTTCCTAGACATGCGACAAATTGAATGGGTTTCTAGGTCGATTTAATGCAACTAATTCTAACGTCGACGTTAAATTTAGCATGCGAGTTCATTTTAATACAATAAAATAAACAATGAAAAATGAACAAGAACATAGAAAACTTGTTAGTAACGGTATAACGATTGATAAATTGAATAAAGATATAAATGCGATGAATGCATGATTTTGGAAAGTTTTATATGTCACGTGATGGATTAACACGTGTTGACCAAGGTCAAGGGAAAAATATATCGAGATCTAAAAAAATGTATTGTCTATAAAAACGATGTTCGAAGAATAATAAAAAAGAGAGAAATTGTGCTGCGTTTCCAGGCAGTCGCGCGACTCGCCTGGGAACGGCGCGACTCGCGCGGGTCAGGCAACTCGCCTTGGATGCCGGCGAGTCTCGTGACGGGCTGTTTCGAAATTGTTTTCTTCGGAAAATTGATGACTTTATTAAATCGCGTACAAATATTGTGTAATTTGCACTCGACTTAATATTTTCGATATTCGTCGTATTCAATATTCGATTATGAAATCGATATTAAGTACTTGGAATAATTTATACTCGATTCTAATTTTGATGCTTGTCGTATCCCATATTAGATTATTGAATCGGTATGAAATGCTAGAGCAAAAACTTGAAGAAAATAATATAAGTCGTTTAAATTAACTAAAAGGATATATATTTTTCTCCGCGTTTATAGTGTCGTAATCAATTCTTGCCGAATTAAATGACATCTACGTTAGCACCAACGAAAATCGTGTTAGTTTAATTTATTGACTAAATCGTTTGGATTCAACGGCCAATTATTGAATTGGTATCGAATCCAATTGATTGACATTTTGCGATTTAAAAGACTTGATTCCTTCGGCTTCCCGACATCGTAAAAAATCCCTAAGGATTGCGTGATGTCGGATCTACGTCAACGGGTTTCGACCCTAATAAAAAAAAAGTATTTGTTTTGGAAATAGTTGTAAAGATTGACGAAATATGCGATTATGACCGAATAAGAAAATTATGGTTGATGTTAATTCGTCTCAACAATAAAGCGATCGGGGTGATGGGATAAGCGACTGGCAACGCTGAGTGCAATACTCTTGTATATTCGGGTTTCCTTATCCCACCATCACTCACACTCGACACGAATCGACGAATATTTTAGTATTTTATAATACTTATATTATCGATATTATAGGTAGAACGATAATATAAATAAAAAAAACAAAAAAAAAGAAGATGGAGATGACGTGAGGAAGAGAAGAAAGGGAAAAGAACGGGGTTTACACCCTCAACCTACATGTTCTTGTTCTCGGACGGGACTCGTAGTTGTGGCTTGCACGGGAGTAATCGAGATGTAAGTTGAGTTATGGTGATTAGGGTTTGTCTCCTAATTGCTAGGGTTAGGGCTTGAGTGTAGTGTAGATTAGAGATTAATTAGGATTGAAAGTAGGGTTCGAAAAGATGTCTAAATGCATGTGCATGAAGGTGTATATATAGGCCAAGCTATGCACTTTGGTGTCTAGGGTTTTGTGCCATGACGGAGTTGACCTGATAGCCCGTCTGAAGGTGGACCGTGGGTGAGCTACTCGGAAACAGCTTTGACCGGGTTTTGACCCGGTCGCTAAAAGTCGGTTTTGACCCAAATTAGTCTTATTTGATTGGAAATGATCCACTGGGCCTTAATTTGAGGTCGGTTTTGTGAGATTTGTACTCCATAAATGCTTAAGCCAACAACTAATGGTTTCGAGCCCATATCCGAGCGCGTAGAAACTCGTTTGCGTCCGATCATCATCGCGTGTTTTTTGGAAACTGCTATAGACACCTGGTGGTCAAAATGTGGGTGTCTCCAAAATCGAACTAGAAATTTGCTTGAGTCAGACGGTGTAAGGGACAAACGCGGGTTATATACAATATCACATGCATGGCTACCCGTTAACACCTTACATCGAATGACTTGGTTCGGTATATTAGTCACAATTAAGCGCGTACTATTACATAACCCACGAAATTGATCCATGTTTCGGATAAGCATGACCATAGCACCAACCTTCAAGCGTAACTCATGGTTTGGAACCCCGGAGCACTTTATGTTGTTTTGGAATTCAGTCGAGTGCATATTAGGCTGACCATGAACTATGTCATGCATACATACCTCATAAGAGCTTAGATACACCGCTTCTTGACCATGAAGAAGAGATAAAACATAGTCATTAATCAATTCAACAAATTCATGGGTAGGTGCCAATATCGCTCGCTTTTGCAAATACCATCATCCCATAACCGATCCACCAAGTTAGGATATGTGTTGGATACAATGGAAGAAATAGTATCATTTACATTATGGATAAGAATTTGATATGGAAATTTGACCTCAACCTCGCCATCATTGCATCCGCCTTCTATACCATCACCGACTCTAAGGATCCAATCCGAGAATTCTCGTATCTCTTGCACATTAGAAGAAGAGCCACGAACTTGAAGACGCATATTCTGAGTAAGTGTGAGGACCTATATAAATATATGGAACAACAAAGAATTAGTTTGTAGTCATGGACAAAAATTAAGTAAAACCAAAAAGTAAATAGCACAACAGACAACAAATTTCAATAAGTATTAACAAAAAAGAAGACTAACCTTGCAAGATGACCATAAATAAGATGAAAAATAAAGAAGCATGGACAATGTCAGACCTACTCCCTTTAGACACAACTAGGAGTATTTGTCGAAAGTCACCTCCAAATACGACAACTTTACCTCCAAAAGGCACGTCTGCATTTCGTGGGCTCACAACACGCATGACATCTCTCAAACTGCGATCAAGAGCCTCGAAGCAATGTCTATGGGTGCAAGGTGCCTTGTTCCATATAATGAGACTCGTCCTCATTAGCAACTCTGTCAAATCCGTGCCGAGCTTGATATCAGAGCAAGTGGAAGTCTCAGTAACATTAATCAGAATGCCAAATCTAGAATGAGTTGTCCTGCCTCCAGGGATTAATGCCGCCGCAATTCCACGACGCAACAGGAAGCACGATTTGATCTTTACTGTGCAAATCGGCACATAAAGTGCGCCATATAAATGTTTTACCTGTACATCCAAAACCATACACAAAGAAAACGAAACTTCGTTTCACTGAAACAACATTAATAATATCATCGTACATAACACGTTGATCGGCAGTCTGCATAGGCAATGCCATTTCAAATTCATGCCTCAAAGAAACCCTATCATACGACAATTCATCTCGAACCAACGTATTCCCTAAATAGGAAACTGTTGTTGCATCAGGAATGGGCATGCCATCAAATCTAGACTAACTGCTACCATTGCTTTGAAGTAAATCTTCGATCTCAAGTAGGGCTAAGTTGTGGATTTCTTCATCCGACAATTCCAAATCTAAGACAAAAGGTAAGTGATATGAACATAGTATCAGGAAAATAATTGTTAAGAATTTAAAAGTATTTTGCAAACTGGGACAGTAAAATGATACCTTGCCACATGCTCCATCCATTATTGAATATAAGTAGTTTCTATTGGATTTTTTTGTATATAAGGTTTTTTCCACCTCCTCGATAATTTGAATTCTTTCATTGGTTTATAGGAGTATTTTCTAAAAATCAAAGAAAATGAATACCACTTGAAATCTTTTCTTATGAGGTATGCATTTTGGTAGAACTACATATATAAAATAAAGAAGGGAGTAAGAAATCTAACAACTGAACTTACCAGGATTCGATAGAAACCTCATTTGCTTAGAGAGGATATCATCAGATAATAGATCCCACGTTTCCTCCCACACATTATGAGGCGTAGACATGGATTCAGATATCGACAATGATGTGAACATGTGCCTAAGATACGTCCCTAATTCACAATAATGTGCTTCCTTAATGGCATCAACATACTCAGTGTCATCACCAATCAAGCCAAGAGCAAACCACGCTTCTGAGAAACTTTGATAACATACCCCATTCAGAATACGAATGTCCTCATAACACCTTACTCCCCTAGAATGGTTCAACATCATCCTTATGTAGTAGAGTTCACCACATTTTATGGGGACATGGTGCAGCCTACCAATTGTAAAAAACTTTTGTCTACGCTTCCATTCCTTCTTAGTTCTATCCGATACGTACCCTTGAGGAATTTCAGATAGTAGTAGGTCACGTTCAACAGGATCTCTAGCATTCAATGAAAACTAATCAACAAATTTAGACATTGCAACACTTGGGTTGTCAAGAACCTCATCAATGGGGTCGTCATCCTCAAAGGTGACAGGTTGCTCTCTGGGAAGATGATATTGAAGATTTTCAATTGCAGGAGTCCTATAATGGATATCAAAGGGAAATATTCTCCAAACAGCTTCACACGCAGATAAATACCGACAATCATATACCTTCTGAATCTGGTCGAGTTGATTTTGGTTATTACGACGACTATAGAACGATTCCATCGTAACACTATCAGGCCCTTTGTTGATATACTTGAACAAATATTTAATTGTCTTGGCTTGATTGCACCAGTCCACATTTATGTGGGCACGATATTTTTCAATAAGGTAAGGATTATAAGGAACAATATAGCGATTATCAATAGGAACACCATTTTTCAATATTGTCCGGCCATTATCTCTTCTCTGGTAAATAGGAAAGTCATTCTTGTCAACTGTGGTCTTGGGACTGAATGACTTTGGAAATTTTCGAATGCATGCACCATCTAACATGCACGATGATTGAGAATTTGATGCACCACAAGGACCATGGGTCATCAATTCCAATACAGCAGCATGTAATATGGGGTTTTGCCTCTCGTCGGGAATCTCAGCAGAGATGATTCTATCTACATCAGCCACCTCTGGGAATTTGTCACCTTGGTGGAGAAACAATAGGATATGTGCATGGGGGAGCCCTCTCTTTTGAAATTCAACAGTGGACATATCTGGAAATGATTTGGAAAAAGAATAATAAAATATAGCAAAAATGTACAAAGAGTCCAAGAATAAATTTTAAAACAATAATGCAAATATAAACCTGCTTTTTTCCTTCCAAAAATTTCACGGACTTTCAGGTCTTGGATTAATTCATATAACTTCACCTGAAAAATACGGGACAAAATATCTGGGCGATCTTCAGAGCGAAGACTCCTTTTACTTACAAATCGAACAACCTCAGGCCATTTTGGATTGCATGTAAATGTAATAAATATGTCCGGGTAGCCACACCACCTACAAATAGCCATAGTATCCAGATACTTCGTTCTCATGAAAGCAGCCCCAGATGTGAAAGATGACGGAACAATGTAACGACTACCGGTTGATGATGGCTCGACATTTCCTTCTCCAACTGCATCAACAACATTCTTGTATTTATCAACCCTAAGCAATTCTTGGTTGAACCGTAAGAAGGATAGTCTTTGAGACTCGACCATCATATATCCGTTAACACATATTTGTTGATATAAATTGCAAGCTGATGTCCATGTAGGAAATTCAATATCCAGTGGTCTATCTTGAAACCGAAAAGCAAAGAACTCATGTAAGGTAAGTTCATTACGTTGTTTGAGGCTCCTGCTCGTACCAAGTGACGCTTCGCTATGTGAAATATTTGGTCGAAACCCATCTTCGCCATAAGGAAGCAAAAGAGGGTACTGTAAGGCAAGATATGAGGGGTACAACTCAGAGATTCGTTGCAACTGTCCACATGATTTTTCCACAATAATGTCACGGTGTTCCATGCTAGGTCCTATATCACCTTCAACTAAAGCAGCCACCTCTGAAGCAGTTGGGCGGTTATAAGTTCTACTATCAGTGTATCTTCATGCGATTAGTTTAATACTAACATCACCTTCTACATTCGAAGATAATCTGTCCCTTGCCCTTCGAAATACCTTGGTTAGTGGGTTATGTTCATCAATCATCTCCTTCAATAGTGACATAAGTTCTTCATTAAATCTACTACAACCGCCACCTCTGTTTTTATAGAAAAGAGTTATATAAGAAAAAGTTAAATATTAAAGCATAAATACGTGTACAATAAACCAAGTAATGAAAGAGGATTAGAAAGTTACGTTATAGCATTTATTCAATTGTTGACTTCTTCCTCAGTGTCGTAGATGTATAATGCAGGGAACAAACTACCAATCCGGTGAACATTCTGGCCTCCCATTCTAAATGTATATGGGCCAGGACTACGGTTCACAGTTTTATCAATGACGCCACCAATGGATCAGAAAGAATACCCACAATTGTAACCACGAATATTTGTCATAAACGGAGAACTAAGGCGATGTTCCCGACTCAACAACGAGTTCCACAATGAAGGTGGCTCACTTAAAAATGGCAACGTTACTTTTTCATCTGAGCAACATAAAGAGAACCTTGGATTTTTCATGCCGCGACATTTACTGATTCTTTCCTCACACAACATTTGGGCATGACACATTTGACACTGATAGTCAGGGTCACCAATGTCCTAATATCTTGAAACTTCTAATAATAATGAGGAAAAAAATAGTAAGTGAACACATACATTCCATTATATTGTAGGGCAACATTTATGTAAATAATTTGAACAGAAGAACCTTCACACAAAGAAAATGAATATCACTTGCAAAACTTGTTCACTTTTAATAAGACAAAGTGCTGTAAGAATATTTTATGATATAATAATATTACGGGATATGCAATATATCTTTCCTATTATAAGGACAATATTTCTTCCTCATAATTGTGGTCTTATTGGAAATCGTGATCTTAAGAGATATGTTATCACAATATTATCGGACTAAATAATGAGTGTTTCCATATTACTCAACCTTGATGGAAGGTCGGGATTACTGTAATCTAAAACCCTAATAGGAACCGGTCCTCTCTCTGCCTATATAATGGAGTCTTCCCCATCATAAATTCTATGAATGAATGAAAAGTAATGCATGAATAACGAATAAGAGAACAACACACTTATTACGTCATGGGACAAGGGAGAGAAATCGTACCTATTAATTATGAAACCGTACCGATTATTATTATTTGAAGATCATATGAAGACGTATTATTATTATTCAAAGTCGTCTTATTATTTTTGAAGTCTTCTTATAGAGATCTAATATCGTTCGTATTAGATTTGGAATTATTCCGTAACGGAGGTATGTCTTAATATCGTCTTAATTAATCTTTTGTGACCTTCATGTTGTTCAAAGATTTATGGGAATTATGTTTTATTTATGTCATGTTAATAATATGCTAACATGTGGTATCAGACCTTAGGTTATTGAACTCATGATTGTCCATTAATTAAGATTGTTATTATTTCGGCACTCTCTAATTACCGTATGAAATTAGAAATTATTGGCGGCATAAACATTGATCAACCACACCTCCATAAGTTTTGCTTGATTTTGTACAATTTATAACACGTGGCTTTATTTTGCGTTGTTATCTTGCATGTTGTCATGAGTATTGCATAATGTTACTAAATCTAAGCAACTTATGTGCGTTTGTCGATTTCCATGCATATTCATGCATTCAATTTGTTTATTTACCTTAATTACTGATTTGTATATGCATATATATACACGTAATGAGGTTTAATTGTTGATCTTTATTATTTCGGTAATATTACATATAAGTGATTTTCTCATATTTGATCCTGTTACGTTTGGTGATGAATTGTTGTCTCCTCAATTTCTTACCATGACAAAGTTCTTATTATTGATATGAAAATTAATTAAAGTTTAACCTAAAATTGTATCATCATTGTATTATTATGTTAAACTGATTTTGTCATGATTATATGATTTACTATATACATATTGGTTATTTAGTATATAGATTAATGTTTTAATGTGAAGTGACTTAATATTCTACT
Source organism: Agrostemma githago (assembly GCA_958450325.1). Classification (NCBI taxonomy): domain Eukaryota; kingdom Viridiplantae; phylum Streptophyta; class Magnoliopsida; order Caryophyllales; family Caryophyllaceae; genus Agrostemma; species Agrostemma githago. The sequence continues at coordinate 26,773,826 of OY288239.1, read as the reverse complement.
CCGTATTATTGATAAATTATTTCACTTGATATATTCCGTATGATTATGATTTGGTTTCACCGTATTATTTATGCTCATTCGATATAATTTAATCGTTTGAGGAATAATGATTTATGATAAAATATAATTTCATATTTTTTCGGTTTTAGATAATGATAATATGAAATTCTTATGGTTAAATTTCACCACATTGAATTTACAACTATGTTCAATTTTGACTTACTTAGTCATTATATCGTTCACAAATAAAAATATATATTTACCCGCAGGTAGATTATATTACCATGTGTAACATTCTATTCATTATATCGTTCACATATAAAAATATATATTTACCCACAGGTAGATTATATTGTCATGTGTAACATTCTATTTAAATATTTTAGTGACTACCCACAGGAGCACTATTATTAAAGACGTGTTGTTTCGCATATTGAAGCCTTATCATTTATGTTGTCTTATTTTATCACAACTAAAATTTACCTAATCAAGTGCAATATTATGATAACTCTGTTGTTGAGCTTAATAGAACGAACAAACTACTCTGAATGAAAAGAATAATTAATTTAAGTTCACCTTGAAGTTGACGCAAAGACAAGCCGACTGACTTAACTTCGGAAAGAATTTATGCTCAAATCAAATATTTCTCCATGAATTTTGGGAGAGATTTGACAGATTATGCAGTTATTCTTGTATTGGATGATTGAAACCAACATTAAGACTTAAGAATTCATTGTATGGACTGAAACAAGCATTGAAACAGTGGTACTTAAAGTTTGATAAAATCATTACTGAGTTTTAAAGAAAATATCGTTGAACTATGCGTAAATCTCAAGATCAGTGGGAGTAAGTTCATATATTTGATTCTATATGATGATATTTTATTATCCAGAAACGATCTTGCTTGGTTTATTACATAAAACCAAGACTTATGTATTGAAATGGCTAAATAAATAATATCCTTATGTATGGTTGGGAATTTAATGTATGCTCAGATAAACCTGACATTATTGATGCTCACATACAGAAAATTAGATCACCCACAGGTGACTGATTATTCTGATTCAGATTTTGGAGATGTTATGATAACAGCCATTGTACTCACAATTGCTTTATATCTTCACCATGGAAGCTGAATATGTGACTTGATATGAGGCTTTAATATAATTAAGGAGCATGATTGCGTAATTACTGTGATAATAATATAATTATTATCTTTTACTAGCTCCATGAATGATATGATATCTAAGGGATCAAAACACATGAACCTTAAATATCTTTTACTGAAACAAGATGTTAGATCACGGAATTAATGAGATCTCTTTAACAATTCTACACTTGCTATATAATATTATTTATGTTTTCCATTGTGTATACATTTATTATTGGATGAATGATAACGGAAATATAGTCTTTTTAAGACATTATGTGGACCATTACGTAGAACTCCACTTATGGTCTAACTGTTCAATTTATCGATGTAGTGGTACATGGAAGTAATCATGTTGCAGATTGACATGTGCACGCCATGACTCTCTTTAACTATTGCATCAGTCAAGGTGGTTATGAACGCCGATTTAAAGTATATGTTGTAGCATAGTATGCGCAACTTATATATTCTCTAACGAACATTACAGATGTTTCAATCGACCAGGTGGGAGACTGTAAGAATATTTTATGATATAATAATATTACGGGATATTCAATATATCTTTCCTATTATTATGACAATATTTCTTCCTCATAATTGTGGTCTTATTGGAAATCGTGATCTTAAGAGATATGTTATCACAATAATAGCGGACTAAATAAGAAGTCTTTCCATATTTACTCAACCTTGATGGAAGGTCGAGATTACCGTAATCTAAAACCCTAATAAGAACCGGTCCTCTCTCTGCCTATATAATGGAGTCTTTCCCATCAGAAATTCTATGAATGAATGAAAAGTAATGCATGAATAATGAATAAGAGAACAACACACTTATTACGTCATGGGACAAGGGAGAGAAATCCTACCTATTAATTATGAAACCGTACCTATTATTCTTATTTGAAGATCATATGAAGACGTATTATTATTATTCAAAGTCGTCTTATTATTTTTTAAGTCGTCTTATAGAGATCTAATATCGTTCGTATTAGATTTTGACTTATTCCGTAACGGAGGTATGTCTTAATCTCGTCTTAATTATCTTTTGTGACCTTCATGTTGTTCAAAGATTTATGGGAATTATGTTTTATTTATGTCATGTTAATAATATGCTAACAAGTGCAAGAAGATCAAAAATGGAACAAAAATGCTTCTAAGAAAATGATCTAAATCCAATTGTAAAAAATGCCAAAATATAAAGAGAAAGGGTTTCACATACATAATTGGGAGGCAACGTAAAGAGCGTGCTCGTTTTTTGTGTATAGTCAATACCTTTCTTCTAGCCCTTCTTATCTTTGCAGCCTGTTGTACCAGGGTGAGCGCAGGTTGTTCAAATGTCAAAATAGATGATGGTGTAGCATCATAAGAAGTACGAGTCAAAAAGCGTTGTGGTGTAGCACGAACACCCAAAGAAGAAGATTGTCCTTAACAGTTGAAGAAATTGATCATTGTAAAAAAATGGCACATTGAAAATGTTTGAACGAAACCCCAAAAAGCTAAAAACAAAGAAAATTAAATGCATACGTGTAGGTAAATGTACATAGACATAGAGAGGGACATATAGGGATAAAGAGTATAGTTCAATTGGTAATATCTGCAAAGGGTGTACGCACATCCAATGCACGCTGGTGAATAAGTTCAGCATCTTCTGCAAGAGATGAACTACTTTGACCACCTATAAGTGACGTATAAACAATAACTTAGAATAATCAAGGCATAAAGACAATGTATGTAGAAGCACGAAGCATAGGGAAATGGATAGAAAAGTGAAAATAATTAAAGAAAGAGAAATAAATTAGTAGACAACATAGTAAAACAATATTATGTCGATGAATAGAAATTCAAGTCAGTGAACTATAGATAATAATAAATCACAATAAACATTACTAAATTATGCAAACGGTGTACAAAACTAAATTAGACATGTCGAACAGGTTTAGCGGTTGAGTTTCGAAATCTGATACAATACAGGTCAGGAAAAATCCAACATAAATTACAAAACAAATTACCGGGTTCCATAAATTGGAAACAAATTACGAAAAACCAAATAACGTAACAAATTATATCAACAAAAAACAATATGGGCTGCAAAACTCATTGACCCAAAAAAATGACATCCAATCATTAAAGCCCAACTAAATAGGTGATGTGTGCTCAGCCCAGACTGAATAAATAAGAAACCCAACCCAAAAGTAAAACCCTAACCACAACCCCACTTATATATACACATTCTAGGGTTGTAATGAAACACTATCCACTTGCTGCCATCTCTATCTACCCGCTTACTTCCTCTACCTCCATCACTCCACCTACTTCTAACATACACTAAATCTTAAAAAAGTGATTGTTCTGCATAAACCCATAAACTATACCGAACAATCATCAAATACTCATGCATGTGGGTGGGTGGGTCGGAGTATCGTGTTTCTGGTTGTTCGATCGTCGTATTGTTGCCTATATGTTCTTAGTTGCATGTTCAAAAAGGTCTACAAATGGAGGGTTTTGTATCTGGAAACTGGATTTAATAATATTTTTGCTACCAATCATAAATTCATCCGGCAGATTCAAAGGTATTAACATCAAATCCCTTCTTTGTATACTAATTATAAATGAATTTTTTTAAAAAAAATGCATGCTTGCTGATTTGGTTTTACAGAATATATAAAATTTTAACAAGTTTACTGTTTTACTAAATACAGATTTACCACTAAAGGTATGCATGTTACTACATGTCTGATTAAGATAATGACATTAATTTGAAAACTAAGTTCATTAACTTATAAACTATATTATAACTCTAAATATGTTACTACATGTGTTGATTTTGTGGAAATTATGATTTTAATAATTATGTCTACTAAAATACTTTTACAAATGGAGATAAAAAATGAATTAGGCAGATTCTATTAACAAATAATTTAGATCTGGTTCAGTCCAGTTCATACCGGAAGCGGATTGAGTTTATTTAAAGAACTAAGTTTATCGACTTCGAAACTATATTAGGACCTTAACAATGTCACTGCATGTGTTGATTTTGTAGAAATAATGATTTTACTAATTATGTGTGCTTAAATACTTCAAAAAATGGAAATTTAAAAATTAATTTGGCAGATTCTATTAACAAATTATTTAGATCTGGTTCAGTCCAGTTCATACCTGAACCGGACCGAGTTTATTTTAAAAACTAATATTATCAACTTAAAAACTATATTAGGACTTTAAGTATCTTACTGCATGTGTTGATTTTGTAGAAATTATGATTTTAGTAATTGTGTATACTTAAATATTTTAAACAGTGGAAATAAAAGAAATTAAGTCTTCAAATTTTATTAACAGATTATTTAGATCTTGTTCAGTCCAAGTAATGCCTGAACCGGACCGGGGTAATACATGAACCGGTTGAAGGAGTTATGCCCACTGTCCTACGGATTAACCCGCTTAAGTTTATGTATCCGATATGCCTTGCTAGAGGTCGATGTCGGGTTGACATGTAAATGAGTTACGTGTCTGGTAGTCATAACCCACGAAATTGATCCATGTTTCGGATAAACATGACCATAGCACCAACCTTCAAGCGTAACTCATGGTTTGGAACCCCGGAGCACTTGATGTTGTTTTGGAATTCAGTCGAGTGCGTATTAGGCTGACCAGGAACTATGTCATGCATACATACCTCATCGGAGCTTAGATACACCGCTTCTTGACCATGAAGAAGAGATAAAACATAGTCATTAATCAATTCAACAAATTCATGGGTAGGTGCCAATATCGCTCGCTGTTGGAAATACCATCATCCCATAACCGATCCACCAAGTTAGGATATGTGTTGGATACAATGGAAGAAATAATATCATTTACATTATGGATACACTACAAGAGAATTATGATTTAGCTACTAGTTTAGCAATTGACAAAAATTCAGTCGCTAAATATATTATTCAGCTACTAATGTTGAGACATAAATATATTTAGTCTCTATTTTAGAGACAAAACTGAAGCGGTGACTAATTACGTCTCTATTTTAGAGACTGAATAAAGTTGATAGCAAAATTAGTATCTAATTTATGTTTTTAGATACAGACAAATGTTAGTAGCTAATTATGTCTCTATTATAGAGACTAAATAAGGTGGATAACAAAAGTAGTGTCTAATTTAAGTTCTTAGATACAGAAAAAAACATTAGTAGCTAAAATTGTCCCTATATATAACGATACAATATTACGAACAATGAATAAATGAATATCTAGGTGACCAAAATAAATTAGTTGATAACTACGTAGTTATTATGGAGACGAAATAAAATGAGTACCAATTTTAATATCTGATTTACCTTTTTAGCTACTAAAATACGTTTAGTTTTTTGTATATTTCATATAAATGTATGCGATTGTGAAATATACTTTTAAATTAATAAGTTTTTTTTATTGGAGTAGTTATTAGTATGTACCTTATAATCCATGCGTGTAACAATTTCTTTTACTTTTAAGTTGACAATTATTTCCAATGTAAACATTAATCTTCATGTGGCCTAATGGTTAGAGTGTCTACCATGTAGTTAGAGGTCATGAGTTCGATTCCTCTATCGAACATAAATTACCCAATATCTTTACGGGAAGGGGAAGGGGTGCGTGGGTGTCCGTTTAGCGCACGGGGGCTGTGGGGTGGGGCGGGGGCGGGGCAGTTTTATTTGCCATGTCACTCGGTGAGTGTAGGGGCCAAGTACGGTGATGTAGCGGTAACCGATATGTATCTCTTCATGCTTGGTAGCCATTTTAGACACCAAAACATTAGTCGCTAATTTTGCGACACCAAAATTGGTCTCAAAGTCTGTCACTACCTTAGCTACCATCAATTTGAAAGTTAGTCTCTATTATTGTCGCAAAATTAGCCACCATGTTTTCAGTTGCTAGGTGGTAGCTAATTTTGGTCGCTAATTCTGTAGCTAAATTAGCGACAAGGCCTTTAGCTACCAACAAAGTTTAGTCGCAAATTCCATCTCTAAGCTAATTAGCTACGGAAAATTGAAGAGTTGCTACTAAAATTTCAGTCTCTAAGGAGACTTCACCTTGTAGTGATAAGAATTTGATATGGAAATTTGACCTCAACCTCGCCATCATTGCATCCGCCTTCTATACCATCACCGACTCTAAGGATCCAATCCGAGAATTCTCGTATCTCTTGCACATTAGAAGAAGAGCCACGAACTTGAAGACGCATATTCTGAGTAAGTGTGAGGACCTATATAAATATATGGAACAACAAAGAATTAGTTTGTAGTCATGGACAAAAATTAAGTAAAACCAAAAAGTAAATAGCACAACAGACAACAAATTTCAATAAGTATTAACAAAAAAGAAGACTAACCTTGCAAGATGACCATAAATAAGATGAAAAATAAAGAAGCATGGACAATGTCAGACCTACTCCCTTTAGACACAACTAGGAGTATTTGTCGAAAGTCACCTCCAAATACGACAACTTTACCTCCAAAAGGCACGTCTGCATTTCGTGGGCTCACAACACGCATGACATCTCTCAAACTGCGATCAAGAGCCTCGAAGCAATGTCTATGGGTGCAAGGTGCCTTGTTCCATATAATGAGAATCGTCCTCATTAGCAACTCTGTCAAATCCGTGCCGAGCTTGATATCAGAGCAAGTGGAAGTCTCAGTAACATTAATCAGAATGCCAAATCTAGAATGAGTTGTCCTGCCTCCAGGGATTAATGCCGCCGCAATTCCACGACGCAACAGGAAGCACGATTTGATCTTTACTGTGCAAATCGGCACATAAAGTGCGCCATATAAATGTTTTACCTGTACATCCAAAACCATACACAAAGAAAACGAAACTTCGTTTCACTGAAACAACATTAATAATATCATCGTACATAACACGTTGATCGGCAGTCTGCATAGGCAATGCCATTTCAAATTCATGCCTCAAAGAAACCCTATCATACGACAATTCATCTCGAACCAACGTATTCCCTAAATAGGAAACTGTTGTTGCATCAGGAATGGGCATGCCATCAAATCTAGACTAACTGCTACCATTGCTTTGAAGTAAATCTTCGATCTCAAGTAGGGCTAAGTTGTGGATTTCTTCATCCGACAATTCCAAATCTAAGACAAAAGGTAAGTGATATGAACATAGTATCAGGAAAATAATTGTTAAGAATTTAAAAGTATTTTGCAAACTGGGACAGTAAAATGATACCTTGCCACATGCTCCATCCATTATTGAATATAAGTAGTTTCTATTGGATTTTTTTGTATATAAGGTTTTTTCCACCTCCTCGATAATTTGAATTCTTTCATTGGTTTATAGGAGTATTTTCTAAAAATCAAAGAAAATGAATACCACTTGAAATCTTTTCTTATGAGGTATGCATTTTGGTAGAACTACATATATAAAATAAAGAAGGGAGTAAGAAATCTAACAACTGAACTTACCAGGATTCGATAGAAACCTCATTTGCTTAGAGAGGATATCATCAGATAATAGATCCCACGTTTCCTCCCACACATTATGAGGCGTAGACATGGATTCAGATATCGACAATGATGTGAACATGTGCCTAAGATACGTCCCTAATTCACAATAATGTGCTTCCTTAATGGCATCAACATACTCAGTGTCATCACCAATCAAGCCAAGAGCAAACCACGCTTCTGAGAAACTTTGATAACATACCCCATTCAGAATACGAATGTCCTCATAACACCTTACTCCCCTAGAATGGTTCAACATCATCCTTATGTAGTAGAGTTCACCACATTTTATGGGGACATGGTGCAGCCTACCAATTGTAAAAAACTTTTGTCTACGCTTCCATTCCTTCTTAGTTCTATCCGATACGTACCCTTGAGGAATTTCAGATAGTAGTAGGTCACGTTCAACAGGATCTCTAGCATTCAATGAAAACTAATCATCAAATTTAGACATTGCAACACTTGGGTTCTCAAGAACCTCATCAATGGGGTCGTCATCCTCAAAGGTGACAGGTTGCTCTCTGGGAAGATGATATTGAAGATTTTCAATTGCAGGAGTCCTATAATGGATATCAAAGGGAAATATTCTCCAAACAGCTTCACACGCAGATAAATACCGACAATCATATACCTTCTGAATCTGATCGAGCTGATTTTGGTTATTACGACGACTATAGGACGATTCCATCGTAACACGATCAGGCCCTTTGTTGATATACTTGAACAAACATTTAATTGTCTTGGCTTGATTGCACCAGTCCACATTTATGTGGGCACGATATTTTTCAATAAGGTAAGGATTATAAGGAACAATATAGCGATTATCAATAGGAACACCATTTTTCAATATTGTCCGGCCATTATCTCTTCTCTGGTAAATAGGAAAGTCATTATTGTCAACTGTGGTCTTGGGACTGAATGACTTTGGAAATTTTCGAATGCATGCACCATCTAACATGCACGATGATTGAGAATTTGATGCACCACAAGGACCATGGGTCATCAATTCCAATACAGCAGCATGTAATATGGGGTTTTGCCTCTCGTCGGGAATCTCAGCAGAGATGATTCTATCTACATCAGCCACCTCTGGGAACTTGTCACCTTGGTGGAGAAACAATAGGATATGTGCATGGGGGAGCCCTCTCTTTTGAAATTCAACAGTGGACATATCTGGAAATGATTTGGAAAAAGAATAATAAAATATAGCAAAAATGTACAAAGAGTCCAAGAATAAATTTTAAAACAATAATGCAAATATAAACCTGCTTTTATCCTTCCAAAAATTTCACGGACTTTCAGGTCTTGGATTAATTCATATAACTTCACCTGAAAAATACGGGACAAAATATCTGGGCGATCTTCAGAGCGAAGACTCCTTTTACTTACAAATCGAACAACCTCAGGCCATTTTGGATTGCATGTAAATGTAATAAATATGTCCGGGTAGCCACACCACCTACAAATAGCCATAGTATCCAGATACTTCGTTCTCATGAAAGCAGCCCCAGATGTGAAAGATGACGGAACAATGTAACGACTACCGGTTGATGATGGCTCGACATTTCCTTCTCCAACTGCATCAACAACATTCTTGTATTTATCAACCCTAAGCAATTCTTGGTTGAACCGTAAGAAGGATAGTCTTTGAGACTCGACCATCATATATCCGTTAACACATATTTGTTGATATAAATTGCAAGCTGATGTCCATGTAGGAAATTCAATATCCAGTGGTCTATCTTGAAACCGAAAAGCAAAGAACTCATGTAAGGTAAATTCATTACGTTGTTTGAGGCTCCTGCTCGTACCAAGTGACGCTTCGCTATGTGAAATATTTGGTCGAAACCCATCTTTGCCATAAGGAAGCAAAAGAGGGAACTGTAAGGCAAGATATGAGGGGTACAACTCAGAGATTCGTTGCAACTGTCCACATGATTTTTCCACAATAATGTCACGGTGTTCCATGCTAGGTCCTATATCACCTTCAACTAAAGCAGCCACCTCTGAAGCAGTTGGGCGGTTATAAGTTCTGCTATCAGTGTATCTTCATGCGATTAGTTTAATACTAACATCACCTTCTACATTCGAAGATAATCTGTCCCTTGCCTTCGAAATACCTTGGTTAGTGGGTTATGTTCATCAATCATCTCCTTCAATAGTGACATAAGTTCTTCATTAAATCTACTACAACCGCCACCTTTGTTTTTATAGAAAAGAGTTATATAAGAAAAAGTTAAATATTAAAGCATAAATACGTGTACAATAAACCAAGTAATGAAAGAGGATTAGAAAGTTACGTTATAGCATTTATTCAATTGTTGACTTCTTCCTCAGTGTCGTAGATGTATAACCGGCAAAACTTAGGAATTAAATCATTTGCAGGGAACAAACTACCAATCCGGTGAACATTCTGGCCTCCCATTCTAAATGTATATGGGCCAGGACTACGGTTCACAGTTTTATCAATGACGCCACCAATGGATCAGAAAGAATACCCACAATTGTAACCACGAATATTTGTCATAAACGGAGAACTAAGGCGATGTTCCCGACTCAACAACGAGTTCAACAATGAAGGTGGCTCACTTAAAAATGGCAACGTTACTTTTCTATCTGAGCAACATAAAGAGAACCTTGGATTTTTCATACCGCGACATTTACTGATTCTTTCCTCACACAACATTTGGGCATGACACATTTGACACTGATAGTCAGGGTCACCAATGTCCTAATATCTTGAAACTTCTAATAATAATGAGGAAAAAAATAGTAAGTGAACACATACATTCCATTATATTGTAGGGCAACATTTATGTAAATAATATGAACAGAAGAACCTTCACACAAAGAAAATGAATATCACTTGCAAAACTTGTTCACTTTTAATAAGACAAAGTGCTGTAAGAATATTTTATGATATAATAATATTACGGGATATGCAATATATCTTTCCTATTATAAGGTCAATATTTCTTCCTCATAATTGTGGTCTTATTGGAAATCGTGATCTTAAGAGATATGTTATCACAATATTATCGGACTAAATAATGATTGTTTCCATATTACTCAACCTTGATGGAAGGTCGGGATTACTGTAATCTAAAACCCTAATAGGAACCGGTCCTCTCTCTGCCTATATAATGGAGTCTTCCCCATCATAAATTCTATGAATGAATGAAAAGTAATGCATGAATAACGAATAAGAGAACAACACACTTATTACGTCATGGGACAAGGGAGAGAAATCGTACCAATTAATTATGAAACCGTACCTATTATTATTATTTGAAGATCATATGAAGACGTATTATTATTATTCAAAGTCGTCTTATTATTTTTGAAGTCTTCTTATAGAGATCTAATATCGTTCGTATTAGATTTGGAATTATTCCGTAACGGAGGTATGTCTTAATATCGTCTTAATTAATCTTTTGTGACCTTCATGTTGTTCAAAGATTTATGAGAATTATGTTTTATTTATGTCATGTTAATAATATGCTAACATGTGGTATCAGTCCTTAGGTTATTGAACTCATGATTGTCCATTAATTAAGATTGTTATTATTTCGGCACTCTCTAATTACCGTATGAAATTAGAAATTATTGGCGGCATAAACATTGATCAACCACACCTCCATAAGTTTTGCTTGATTTTGTACAATTTATAACACGTGGCTTTATTTTGCGTTGTTATCTTGCATGTTGTCATGAGTATTGCATAATGTTACTAAATCTAAGCAACTTATGTGCGTTTGTCGATTTCCATGCATATTCATGCATTCAATTTGTTTATTTACCTTAATTACTGATTTGTATATGCATATATATACACGTAATGAGGTTTAATTGTTGATCTTTATTATTTCGGTAATATTATATATAAGTGATTTTCTCATATTTGATCCTGTTACGTTTGGTGATGAATTGTTGTCTCCTCAATTTCTTACCATGACAAAGTTCTTATTATTGATATGAAAATTAATTAAAGTTTAACCTAAAATTGTATCATCATTGTATTATTATGTTAAACTGATTTTGTCATGATTATATGATTTACTATATACATATTGGTTATTTAGTATATAGATTAATGTTTTAATGTGAAGTGACTTAATATTCTACTCCGTATTATTGATAAATTATTTCACATGATATATTCCGTATGATTATGATTTGGTTTCACCGTATTATTTATGCTCATTCGATATAATTTAATCGTTTGAGGAATAATGATTTATGATAAAATATAATTTCATATTTTTTCGGTTTTAGATAATGATAATATGAAATTCTTATGGTTAAATTTCACCACATTGAATTTACAACTATGTTCAATTTTGACTTACTTAGTCATTATATCGTTCACATATAAAAATATATATTTACCCGCAGGTAGATTATATTACCATGTGTAACATTCTATTCATTATATCGTTCACATATAAAAATATATATTTACCCACAGGTAGATTATATTGTCATGTGTAACATTCTATTTAAATATTTTAGTGACTACCCACAGGAGCACTATTATTAAAGACGTGTTTTTTCGCATATTGAAGCCTTATCATTTATGTTGTCTTATTTTATCCCAACTAAAATTTACCTAATCAAGTGCAATATTATGATAACTCTGTTGTTGAGCTTAATAGAAAGAACAAACTACTCTGAATGAAAAGAATAATTAATTTAAGTTCACCTTGAAGTTGACGCAAAGACAAGCCGACTGACTTAAGTTCGGAAACTTTATGCTCAAATCAAATATTTCTCCATGAATTTTGGGAGAGATCTGACAGATTATGCATTTTATTCTTGTATTGGATGATTGAAACCAACATTAAGACTTAAGAATTCATTGTATGGACTGAAACAAGCATTGAAACAGTGGTACTTAAAGTTTGATAAAATCATTACTGAGTTTTAAAGAAAATATCGTTGAACTATGCGTAAATCTCAAGATCAGTGGGAGTAAGTTCATATATTTGATTCTATATGATGATATTTTAATATCCAGAAACGATCTTGCTTGGTTTATTTCATAAAACCAAGACTTATGTATTGAAATGGCTAAATAAATAATATCCTTATGTATGGTTGGGAATTTAATGTATGCTCAGATAAACCTGACATTATTGATGCTCACATACAGAAAATTAGATCACCCACAGGTGACTGATTATTCTGATTCAGATTTTGGAGATGTTATGATAACAGGCATTGTACTCACAATTGCTTTATATCTTCACCATGGAAGCTGAATATGTGACTTGATATGAGGCTTTAATATAATTAAGGAGCATGATTGCGTAATTACTGTGATAACAATATAATTATTATCTTTTACTAGCTCCATGAATGATATGATATCTAAGGGATCAAAACACATGAACCTTAAATATCTTTTACTGAAACAAGATGTTAGATCACGGAACTAATGAGATCTCTTTAACAATTCTACACTTGCTATATAATATTATTTCTGTTTTCCATTGTGTATACATTTATTATTGGATGAATGATAACGGAAATATAGTCTTTTTAAGACATTATGTGGACCATTACGTAGAACTCCACTTATGGCCTAACTGTTCAATTCGTTGATGTAGTGGTACATGGAAGTAATCATGTTGCAGATTGACATGTGCACGCCATGACTCTCTTTAACTATTGCATCAGTCAAGGTGGTTATGAACGCCGATATAAAGTATATGTTGTAGCATAGTATGCGCAACTTATATATTCTCTAACGAACATTACAGATGTTTCAATCAACCAGGTGGGAGACTGTAAGAATATTTTATGATATAATAATATTACGGGATATTCAATATATCTTTCCTATTATTATGACAATATTTCTTCCTCATAATTGTGGTCTTATTGGAAATCGTGATCTTAAGAGATATGTTATCACAATAATAGCGGACTAAATAAGAAGTCTTTCCATATTTACTCAACCTTGATGGAAGGTCGAGATTACCGTAATCTAAAACCCTAATAGGAACCGGTCCTCTCTCTGCCTATATAATGGAGTCTTCCCCATCAGAAATTCTATGAATGAATGAAAAGTAATGCATGAATAATGAATAAGAGAACAACACACTTATTACGTCATGGGACAAGGGAGAGAAATCCTACCTATTAATTATGAAACCGTACCTATTATTCTTATTTGAAGATCATATGAAGACGTATTATTATTATTCAAAGTCGTCTTATTATTTTTTAAGTCGTCTTATAGAGATCTAATATCGTTCGTATTAGATTTTGACTTATTCCGTAACGGAGGTATGTCTTAATCTCGTCTTAATTATCTTTTGTGACCTTCATGTTGTTCAATGATTTATGGGAATTATGTTTTATTTATGTCATGTTAATAATATGCTAACAAGTGCAAGAAGATCAACAATGGAACAAAAATGCTTCTAAGAAAATGATCTAAATCCAATTGTAAAAAATGCCAAAATATAAAGAGAAAGGGTTTCACATACATAATTGGGAGGCAACGTAAAGAGCGTGCTCGTTTTTTGTGTATAGTCAATACCTTTCTTCTAGCCCTTCTTATCTTTGCAGCCTGTTGTACCGGGGTGAGCGCAGGTTGTTCAAATGTCAAAATAGATGATGGTGTAGCATCATAAGAAGTACTAGTCAAAAAGCGTTGTGGTGTAGCACGAACACCCAAAGAAGAAGATTGTCCTTAACAGTTGAAGAAATTGATCATTGTAAAAAAATGGCACATTGAAAATGTTTGAACGAAACCCCAAAAAGCTAAAAATAAAGAAAATTAAATGCATACGTGTAGGTAAATGTACATAGACATAGAGAGGGAGATATAGGGATAAAGAGTATAGTTCAATTGGTAATATCTGCAAAGGGTGTACGCACATCCAATGCACGCTGGTGAATAAGTTCAGCATCTTCTGCAAGAGATGAACTACTTTGACCACCTATAAGTGACGAATAAACAATAACTTAGAATAATCAAGGCATAAAGACAATGTATGTAGAAGCACGAAGCATAGGGAAATGGATAGAAAAGTGAAAATAATTAAAGAAAGAGAAATAAATTAGTAGACAACATAGTAAAACAATATTATGTCGATGAATAGAAATTCAAGTCAGTGAACTATAGATAATAATAAATCACAATAAACATTACTAAATTATGCAAACGGTGTACAAAACTAAATTAGACATGTCGAACAGGTTTAGCGGTTGAGTTTCGAAATCTGATACAATACAGGTCAGGAAAAATCCAACATAAATTACAAAACAAATTACCGGGTTCCATAAATTGGAAACAAATTACGAAAAACCAAATAACGTAACAAATTATATCAACAAAAAACAATATGGGCTGCAAAACTCATTGACCCAAAAAAATGACATCCAATCAGTAAAGCCCAACTAAATAGGTTATGTGTGCTCAGCCCAGACTGAATAAATAAGAGACCCAACCCAAAAGTAAAACCCTAACCACAACCCCACTTATATATACACATTCTAGGGTTGTAATGAAACACTATCCACTTGCTGCCATCTCTATCTACCCGCTTACTTCCTCTACCTCCCTCACTCCACCTACTTCTAACATACACTAAATCTTAAAAAAGTGATTGTTCTGCATAAACCCATAAACTATACCGAACAATCATCAAATACTCATGCATGTGGGTGGGTGGGTCGGAGTATCGTGTTTCTGGTTGTTCGATCGTCGTATTGTTGCCTATATGTTCTTAGTTGCATGTTCAAAAAGGTCTACAAATGGAGGGTTTTGTATCTGGAAACTGGATTTAATAATATTTTTGCTACCAATCATAAATTCATCCGGCAGATTCAAAGGTATTAACATCCAATCCCTTCTTTGTATACTAATTATAAATGAATTTTTTTTAAAAAAATGCATGCTTGCTGATTTGGTTTTACAGAATATATAAAATTTTAACAAGTTTACTGTTTTACTAAATACAGATCTACCACTAAAGGTATGCATGTTACTACATGTCTGATTAAGATAATGACATTAATTTGAAAACTAAGTTCATTAACTTATAAACTATATTATAACTCTAAATATGTTACTACATGTGTTGATTTTGTGGAAATTATGATTTTAATAATTATGTCTACTAAAATACTTTTACAAATGGAGATAAAAAATGAATTAGGCAGATTCTATTAACAAATAATTTAGATCTGGTTCAGTCCAGTTCATACCGGAAGCGGATTGAGTTTATTTAAAGAACTAAGTTTATCGACTTCGAAACTATATTAGGACCTTAACAATGTCACTGCATGTGTTGATTTTGTAGAAATAATGATTTTACTAATTATGTGTGCTTAAATACTTCAAAAAATGGAAATTTAAAAATTAATTTGGCAGATTCTATTAACAAATTATTTAGATTTGGTTCAGTCCAGTTCATACCTGAACCGGACCGAGTTTATTTTAAAAACTAATATTATCAACTTAAAAACTATATTAGGACTTTAAGTATCTTACTGCATGTGTTGATTTCGTAGAAATTATGATTTTAGTAATTGTGTATACTTAAATATTTTAAACAGTGGAAATAAAAGAAATTAAGTCTTCAAATTTTATTAACAGATTATTTAGATCTTGTTCAGTCCAAGTAATGCCCGAACCTGACCGGGGTAATACATGAACCGGTTGAAGGAGTTATGCCCACTGTCCTACGGATTAACCCGCTTAAGTTTATGTATCCAATATGCCTTGCTAGAGGTCGATGTCGGGTTGACATGTAAATGAGTTACATGTCTGGTAGTCTTAAGTGGGCCCATTGGGTCACACACAATGTGTACGGGATATTATTAATATATATCGATATATTAAATATATCGGATCAGTAGAAATACGGTCCCAGCTGCGTTTTCAGATTATGGTAATTAGAGTCATACAAATAATCTAATTATGGTAATTAGAGTTATAGTAATAACCTAATTCTAGTTTCTCATCTTCTCATCTCCTAAGGAGGTTCATATGATGAATCAATATATGGAATAAAGAGTATTGACTCATAATATATATTTGTCTTATAAAGAGTTATAAGAGAGATATAGAGAGAAGTTGTGAGACGGTCTCACGTACCTTTATACTAGCATATACGTCGCAGTTCTGTACCCGTGTGGATACCAAAGGAGGCATCACGTTTGGTGTGCTTTATTCTGTCCGTGAGAATTATTTATTCTATTCGTGGAGATTATTTATTCCGTCCGTAGAGGTTATATATATTTCTGGGTTTATTATACTTCTGATTAATACGCTATTCCGCTGAAAATAAGGTATAATTGTTATCCCTCTACTTTTGTCTTTTCAGTTAATACTCGTAACAGGTCCTTGGGTTTAAGGGTTGTAACCCTACAGTGGTATCAGAGCCTCTGTTATGTAGTATTAATCAAATTGACCTGAATCTATGTCTCATAATTGGTTATGAGGGATTCAATTGCGCGTGTTAATTTGTTTTATGAGAAGTGTTCTCGATTCACATGCTCTTATATACTTAACACTTATTTTTGCATGATGACATCATGATGATTTCTTAGAATGTCAGAGAAATTTTGTATGCTTGTTGACGTTGAGTTGTACTGTAATACTTTGATTAATGATTATTAGCTGATTTCTTAGCTGAGTTGTTGACGATGATGTCACATGTTGTTTCCACTTCAAGATTATTATCCGAAAACGTGTAACTTCATATGCAACTAGTCTAGTAATTACCGATTATGTTTAAGGTATCTTAATTTGTGAATTTAAATTGTTAAATTATGAAATTAATCCTTAATTTTAAGATATAATATTGATTATGTTTTAATTTTATTGACCCATCATAATCCCCGATTTCTTTGTTGATGATGAGGCTAACAAGATTGGTCAAGATTCGATTAAAATTGAGAAATTAAAATTACTAGAATTTTATTAACGATGAGTCCTAATATGATTAGGACAAGACTCGATTTTTGTAAGTCGGAACGAGTGTGACTCGGTTGGCACGATTATGACTCGGTAGGCACGGATGTGTCCCGGTTGGAACGGGATGACCCGGCCGACAAAGGTTTGATCAAGACGACACAATATTTACTCGGACGACATGGTGTCGGGTCGAGCGACACTTGTAAGAAAAGTCGTTTTCTCGCGTTTGTGTGTGGATTATGAATCAAACACGGATTATACTTTTATTTTTTCGAATCAATGAAAACTTGGTTTTCTAAATCAGTTAAATAATTTTATGCATTTTAATTATCATGTTTTCATAGATAGATTCGGAAAAGAGTTTCTCGAGTCTTATTTGATTTTGATGAATTGTTCATCTATATGACAATTATAAGTTGCAGATCGATTGTGAATCGAATTTTGTATATCCGTTTAATTTTTTTGGGTGGGAAATTGTTTTTCGTAGTTGGAAAAATGAAAGATATTGGTGAAATTGTTCAAACCAAATAGCAATTATGAATTGTAATATGATTATGAATAAAAATATGGGATCTTTTAACTTGTTTTACCCACAAATCACTAGTAACAATTGAATTATTATGTCATATGATGCATGATTTTTATTGTTTGAGACTTGTGACTTGTGTGCTTAGAACTAATAGGTCGCCTTGTAAGTTGACCAAGTGGCATGATTAGGACCCATATGCATTTAATCCCTCACACAAATATTAAGTATTGCCTTTCCAGAATTGACCACTGCAACAATTTCATACCATTGGTTGAAGTGACTGCCTAAGCGGTGCTTTGCCGATGTGTGTGGACTGAGTAGGTGGGTAACGGTTAACCACAGGTTCAGTCTGGATTGCTTAACATTGCTATCAAGTCGGACTTGGGCTTTGAGGCAATTAGTTGGTGTCATATGATGACTAATTCCGACGAACCAAGAATTACATATTAATGTAATTGACAATGTCGTTGTCTACCTTTACTTTTGGAGCTTGAGCAGTCAGCCCAAGTTCACTTGAGCGACAAAAGGTTTAGGATGTTGGAATATTATGCAAACTTGAGGGTAGTTTTCATGATTTTATCTTAAAATTGTTTAAGATTTTTTAATATTAATTATCGTTTTACTTTGCATATAATTGTAGTTGTAAGTTAGTCACCTTTATCACATTAATTAAAGATGAGTTTGAATTGTTCCACCTCGTCGGTTGGTATCTTGAGAATTGTTCTCAAAATTAGAGATACGAATTTTGTCCTTGTGAAGGATAATTCCGACAAATTATTACCAATGTTAATGTACAGTGTGGCCTGTATAATTAGAGTCATGAAGATGATTATAAGTACCAAAATTAATTGTTTCAATAAAGGGAACCGTTCCCATTAAGTGAGAAAATGTTGAAGATGATCTAATTACTCCAAGTCATACGATGACATGATTATATTGATAATCAGGAAAGTTTGGATGCTTCTTCCTAAAGAATTAGGAATTGAAATCGTTTCAAATAGTCCTAAGTTTAGGTCACTTTATTATGAATAAACATGTGACTTAATAAGGTTTCTCACCTTTTAGCATGAGATGTTAAAAGACGATTGAACATTGTATCAAGAAGACAAATAATACTAATGTTCTATGAGTTCATTAAGAAAATTGTTTGAGATAATGATTAATGAATCTAAGACATTGGTTAAAGTAAGGAAAGCACAATCCTTGTCTTACTCAAACTTGTTGCCAAATTTAGATTAGGTACGATTTTATTAGTCATTAATGTAATGACAAATATATATGACATTGGTAGATAGTTTCTAGAAATGTCTAGAAAATCAGCAAATCAATTATTGAAGTATGACTTCAGGTGTGTATGTTACTAGAGTAATTGTTACTTTCATTCTACTGTTTTGGTATAAGATATTAAGATACCAAATGCAACTATTACATTTTGAATGTGATGGCTCAAAGTAGGTGGAATATTGGTATATAAGTGAAGTGTTTTATGATTGAAATAGACAAATGTTGTTGTTTCATATATAAAAGGAAAATCACTTAATTTTACCATAAAGATGAATACTGGAATTGAATAATTGTTATTCTTGTACTAGTCATAAGCAAGGACATTGATTATGTTTCATGTGTGGGCATGAAAAGTTTTGATAAAATTAAAACAATTCTTGCTCTATACCTTGCAAGAATATGAGGTACAATAAGGCTAACATGATTGGTGAGCTCTCTATTCCTAGTAGTAAATGCTTTTATTTATAACATAACGACCAAAAGGTTCAAGTCCCACGACTCATGTTTTACCTATTATGGCATTGTCCTTTAATCCATGAGACAAGAAACATAAGAATAAGTTTCATAATGATGAAATCATAAACCTTATTGATAAGGATCAACTGAGGTAAATGGATCTTGTTTAGATGGATAAATGATATTACAAGTCACTCTTATTAATTGTAGTGGGAGAGTACTTAGACTTGTTAGATCACACATATACAGATACGTGTGAGTTTAACTAGTGATGTTGTAAAAATGGGTAACACCTATGTTCATTTGATGAAATTTAAATCTGAATGCTTTGAATTGTTCAAGGAAATTCAGATAAAAATACAAGATCAACTTGATAAGTTGGTACAAGTCGTTCGATATGATTGAAACAGGGAGGAATTGAACTAAAAGATTGTGATCATCTTAGAACTAGTGAAAAATGTTTCAAACTACATCGAACCATATTTGATATGATTTGGTCTATGATGAGTCATATGCAGATATTATTGACGCTTTAGAAAGTTATGCACTATAAAAGTCTTTGTACAATGTTGATGAGATTGTCCATGTAAGTTGGAGAATAGACACCATATGAAATATGGATTGAAAATGTTCTAAAAGTCTTTTCTTAATTATCAAGTCTTAAAGTTTAAAGAAAATTGTTTTCTAAAACATAGACTCAATTATGACATGTGTTTTATTAGGGGTATTATGTTAATTCTACAAACCATCCAAAGAACAAAACTGTTTTGTTGCATGGAGTGGTATGTTTCTTTTAAAAATATGTGATTTCTAATAGAAATAGTGGGAGTAGAATTGACCTTGAATTGTTCAAGATTAACAGGATTTCTCTACAACTGTTGAAGAGGATATTGATGCATCCATGAAAAGTCATGATCATCTTACCTGTAAAGCATTACCCTACATAGGTTTGACCTATGATAAAACAATAATGGGAAAAGACTCCAAAATTCACATAAAATCCAATAGATTCTATATACCATAACTACCAAGTATAGACTTTGGTTAAATGAGTCTTATAGTGAAGAACAGTCTTCAATATAAAGACGATGTAGATTAATATAACAGTATCAGTGAATCATAGTTGGTACTTAAGGATTGATCTCATAGTAATGACGATGGAAAAACCCTTTTTACAACATTATGCTTACGTCTATTAGGATTGATTTAGCATTTTGAATGTCATCACTCATTATGATGAGTTTTGGACATATATATGTGAAATACATTTCTTGAAAGGGATGCAATATGATGTGTGCGACACATCGTATGAATTTCATATTACTAAGCAAATGTGAATGATCCAATTTGATTGGAGCAAGTATTATGGAGTAGTATCTTCGTTTTTAATGTGGTAATTCAAAGATGTTTGTTTTCCTTTGAGACGAAGAGAGACAAAGTGTGTACAAGAGGCTAGTGGGAATGCATTTATCATTATGATTTGGTATTTAAGTGACATACTTCTCTAACTAAATGACATTTGATTGTTTTAGTCTATGAGACTTTGCAAGAAATGTGTTCATTATGTGACGAGTAGATACTAATCTAGTGAGTGTCACTAAAATGCTATCTAAGAATTGTGCCTTTGCGCTTAAGAAGCAAAAAGGGAGTTATTTAAGAGATGCGTATGATGTGATAAGCGAATTATTGTAAACAAGTTACAACGATTCATATTCCAAATAGACAAAGATGACATGAGATTGTAATCTCAGTATATTTCGTTTTGGATGAGAATTTGTGTGTTGGAACGGTTCCAAGGGACAACTTTGTGACTAGTATTATAACTAAAGTTAGTGTTCTATTGCTTTTGAAGCAAATAGATGTTTGATTACGAATCAAGCACACACTCAACATTAAAGTTTATGAAGCAATTTGTTACTTATGAAACTAACAATTTGTCTTAATTGAGAGAAGACAGATTGGTCATATGCTTGTAAATAACCGATACAAATGTTGTATGTCCCGAAACCTCCTCTACATAAAGATCATATTGGTTATGATTGGTATAAGACGCATGGGCGAGTGGTCTTAGTACTTTTAGAGGTGTTTGGTTTGGTGGGAGTTATTTCGATAATTGATATATGTATGACATATTGTCATTTGTTAATGTAACCGAATTTTGTCCCTAAATAATTTACATTGATGAAATAGATCACTAAGTACGTCACTTAGTCTTGGAACTCTATTTGGATGATGTAATTATTTTGTCTCTAGTCAGGGTATTGTGTTGAGACATTTGAATACCTTTAAATGACTAGTGTGTGAGTTGGTTGATGACTAAGTTCCTTGAGTCATAGGTATTGAGATACTAAACCAGGCACACGGGTGTATGTTGGG
Source organism: Agrostemma githago (assembly GCA_958450325.1). Taxonomy (NCBI): domain Eukaryota; kingdom Viridiplantae; phylum Streptophyta; class Magnoliopsida; order Caryophyllales; family Caryophyllaceae; genus Agrostemma; species Agrostemma githago. The sequence goes on along the minus strand of OY288239.1, from coordinate 26,751,604 downwards.
AACATGCATTAGACAGACCCGCCGAAAAGAATATTACTAAGATTTCGCTTAGTGTCAGTAAAGTTCTTTGCAAGTTATGAACTTGTACGGTCTTTAGACCTGAGTCTTTGACTATTCTGTACATGTGATGTGCATGCTTTGATACTATTCCTCGTCAGCTTTGAAAGGGGGCTATGGATGGTTATTGGGCATGCATGGATCATGTGATAGGATGTGGTTAGACAAGAGGGGATTTGCTCTTCCTTCATTGAAGGGAATTTATTGTTTCTTGTCCACTCGAAGAGTGTGACTTGTGCAAATGCGTGGCCGCGTTTGTAACAACCCGGTTCTTCCAATGACATTAACTAACAAGGCGGAAAATAGTTAAGTCCTAAAAAGTGGTAAAATACCGGAAATGTATACAATGTTAGTCTTTTACCGGAAAATGAACCGTTTGATAAAATACAGCAACTGAAAACCGAATTACAAATTTCTAAAACAATAGTCTGACAAAATTTGTGTTACAAGATTTATAGTTTGACACTCTCATCTGCTACACTGTATCTCTTGCACTCGTGCATGACCCCATGTCCTGTCTTGAGAGTTCATTAACCCGAATGCACATTTAAATATACATGTTCCACTTAGTGGGAGTAACCTAACCGTCCTTCTAACACGGCCCCAAATAATCAATGTAGTACAACGTTTAGGTTATCTAATTAACAGATAAGCAGGCATGTCACATTACAAATCGACATGTATACAATGTGAGATACACATGAAGTGATTTCAGTTAACAAGCGAATCAATTTACATACCTAAGACATGTAGGTTATATAGAATAAAGTAATACATATACATCATATGAGTATCATGTGAATAATACGGTAAAGCATATCATGGATTCATAGAAGTGTCATGTGAAAATAGAGTAAGACATACATAATACGAATCATATGAAACATAATATCAATCATAATCAATATTCAAGCAAGTCATATAACAAAACATCACTTCCCATTATCAAGCATTTCAATCACATCATTAGTCATAAGAGTACAGAACAGTAACAAAGGATACTAGCACATGTGATTTAGAAAACTGTAGTCATTTACTTTTAAAAACAATGGTTCCTTTCACATAATGCACGGGGCGTGACTACTAATGTCTCATGCACACTTAAGGCTTGCATCTCACCATAAGTGCGGATGGGAACATCAATCCCGCCAATCATATCGATACTAGGAGGTTTCCATCTCACCCCTAGTGCTCAATAGGATCGAACACCTAAATTGACTTGGTTTAGTCGACTGACATTCGGAGAAGAAGAACTGCAAGTGCATGGACTCAGAGGCCCCGCTAAACCGAACATGTTCCATACACTGCTAAGGCAAAGGTCGAAAGGTATTCCGCCCCCAAAGATATCCGATATAGAGAGTGAGAGCTGATCAGTGCCCTTGTCTATGTATGCGCACACACCCAATCCATACTCTTGGTCTCGGGAAAAAGAACCTTTACACAACCGAGCACCTCAATGGCAATTGGACGACTACTACTCTACCGACAAACTCATAAAGAGCTGGCTGCCGATTTACTTATTAGCATTTCCTCGCACCGGCAGGATGCATCATGGTCTCCCATGAGCAGTGACTCCGAGTGTCGTAGTCTACTTTCGAAGCTGTCTTCTATCGCATCGCCATCTAAACTTTACCAAGATAGCGCTCAACATGAAACGTAGGCTGAATTTGGGTGTCTTATAAAGACAGAGTCTCTGGAATATCGAGCTCAACAGTCATCGTGGGGCACATGTCTGATGACCAGAGAGATGAAACAATACCGGGTTCCATAAGGATGACCGGTCTGTGGGTTGTGTATTGACTCGGAACAAGTCATTACATCATGGAATGGTGAAGAAGACTCAGAGGCTTAGGTAACACACCGACTAGAAGTACGGTTGTTCCTATGGAATTTAAGTATGTCGATTTTAAGATTAAAAAACATTATCAATCGTCGTAAAATTTATCTTAACTGATGGTTTTAGTATACCGATGTAAGAGATTTGGAACATTTTATTTGAGATATATTATTTGAAGCGTTCATTAGTTGAGATTTGATTAAAGATTCAATTATTTCTAAGTATATTATTTAATTAATATAAGATGGGTTCCTTTATCTTGACTTGGTCTATGTTGACTTAAAAAGCCAAAGTTTGACCAAGATGGACTAGTCAACCCTTAGTTTTAACTTAGTCACTAATTAGTCCTTAAGTGCTTATTATAAAGTTTAAGTGTTGTTTTGCACATTTAAGCATTGTTTAACTTAGTACGTTTGGGTTATTTATCATTTAGTACTCTATACTTTTTGGGCATAATTATTTAGTACTCCCTCCGTCCCAATGAATTGTTTGCCTATTCCATATTGGGACGTCTCAATGAATTGTTTGTCTTTCTATTTTAGGAATGTTTTTTATATGCAATTTGACCATTCTCATGAGTTTTGCTCCACATGTCACTTCCCCATTGGATCCCTTAACCTTGGTGCCAAAAGAAAAGGCAAAGAATTCATTGGAACGGAGGGAGTACATTTATTGTTCAAGTGTACGTATTTAGTATTTTTATACGGTTTCGTATTTGTACAAGTATACTTATCTTTTAAAGCCTATTTATACTTAGTAAAATATTTCAACACCAAATAAATCAATAATAATTATAAAAATCATTTTTAACCTTATTAAGTATCGTATTTCTCAAAACATAGAGTTTTACAAAAGTAACTTTAAGTAATAACAAAATCGATAATATTATTAAGGATACTAAATGAGTCATTTTTCAAATGTTATTTTAACTTTCGATTTTCATACTCAACATACTTTTATGAGTTAGGTTTTCAGATATAAATTAATTTTTCAGAAATAATAAGTTTTATTATTTTTAACAAATTAAAAACGAAAAAGTACGGTTTTCAATACTTTCTTTTAAATCTTTTAAAATACTTAAACATCAGAAAAGTGAACCAAATTTTTATTTTTGATACCGAAACCTGTAAATAACTTATCACCAGAAATTTAGATTAAAATAGATTATAAATGTTCTTAACTAAAATCTTCTTTCCAGATCTGACCCATTTTAGTACAAATTTTATAAATTAAAATATATATGATGTATTTATATGAAATTTGACATAAACATAATATACGTCAGTAGGAACATAACATAAGTTTTACAAGTCCAAAATAAATGTTTAACATCACGAAACATACTATTTTCTCAGACAGTACATAAAATCATACAATACCATTTAAAGAAATAAATCTAGTAAATATAAATATTCATAAAAACTTGCTTTTCATATTTATCTCATACTTTAAACAGTCAGATCTACAACTTTCATGAAGGAACCTAAAGCTAATTTGAAACATAATTTACACAAACAAATCGTGAACATACATCATACATCACAGAATCCATTTTACAGCATGTATTGTTAAGTGATAATCAACAAATAGTTAACTTTAAACTTGGTGATCTAATTATTTAGTCCTAAACATGATGTTATATGTTATTTAGAGTCTAAACACTATACTACGAGATTTGAGGGCAAAGAAAAGTTAGGTTACCTCAAGCAAAAATAATCGATTCTAGAACATATAAGAAAACGAAGATCGATGCTCTTTTTCTCTTGCTCCTCTTCATAAATTAGTTAGAATGACAAAAAAATAAACTTAGTTAGTAGTTACACTATTAAATAAACTTGAAAATAAGTAGTATAAGATAAGAGAAAAAGGGATTAGAGCTCTTCAGAAATGGTGGTTCAAACACCTTAAGAACTTGTGAAAACTTGTGTTGTTCTCTTTGGTTTTTTGAAGGGAGTTGAAGGAGGGTAAGAGATGGATGAATAAGTAAGCTAAATGGAGTCCTAAGGCTATTTATATGGAGTAATAGTCGTCCATTTGATGAAGGAAACAAAGGATAGACAAACAATTGACAATTGCTCAAAAGGCTAATCATGCTTTTGGAAGTACATTACCCTTTTTGGTGTTTTTGATTAGAAAAGAATTTTTTGAATCATGGACCTCAAGGTGACGGTATGTGGGGTGTAAAAATGATATTTTTGAGTTAATTTGGTTCCACAAAGGTTAGGAAAGAAGTACGGAAATCGAACGTCAAGAAACGATTCATCGGGTGACGATTTTCGTTGCAAAGGTGTACACACCCGCATTTTGACGGTCAGGTGTCTATGGTAGTTTCCAAAAAAACACCCGATGATGATCGGACACAAACGTTTTTCTACGAGCTCGGATATGGGCTCGAAACAATTAGTTGTTGGCTTAAGCACTTATGGAGTACAAATCTCACAAAACCAACCTCAAATTCAGGCCCAGTGGATCATTTCCAATCAAATAAGACTAATTTGGGTCAACACTGACACCGGGAATAAAACCGACTTTTAGCGACCGGGTCAAAACCCGGTCAAAGCCGTTTCCGAGTAGCTCACCCACGATCCACCTTTAGACGGGCCATCAGGTCAAGTCCGTCAAGGCACAAAACCGTAGACACCAAAGTGCATAGTTTAGCCTATATATACACCGTCATGCACATGCATTTAGACATCTTTTGGAACCCTACTTTCAACCCTAATTAATCACTAATCTACACTACATTCAAGCCCTAACCCTAGCAATTAGGAGACAAACCCTAATCACCATAACTTAACTTACATCTCGATTACTCCCGTGCAAGCCACAACTACGAGTCCCGTCCGAGAACAAGAACATGTAGGTCGAGGGTGCAAAACCCCGTTCTTTTCCCTTTCTTCTCTTCCTCACGTCATCTCCATCTTCTTTTTTTTGTTTTTTTATTTATTTTATCATTGTACCTATAATATCGATAATGTAACTAGTATCAAACACTAAAATATTCGTAGATTCGTGTCGATTGTGAGTGATGGTGGGATAAGGAAACCCGAATATGCAAGAGTATTGCACTCAGCATTGCCGGTCGCTTATCTCATCACCCCGATCGCTTGATTGTTGAGACGAATTAACATCAACCATAATTTTCTTATTCCATCATAATCGCATATTTCGTCGATCTTTAAAACTATTTCCAAAACGAATACTTTTTTTGTTAAGGTCGATACCCGTTGACACGGATCCGACATCACGCAATCTTTAGGGATTTTTTACGATGTCGGGAAGCCGAGGGAATCAAGTCTTTTAATAATCGCAAAGTGTCAATCAATTGGATTCGATACCAATTCAATAATTGGCCATCGAATCCAAACGATTTAGTCAATAAATTAAACTGACACGATTTTCGTTGATGCTAACGTAGATGTCATTTAATTCGGCAAGAATTAATTACGACACTATAAACGCGGATAAAAATCTATATCGTTTTAGTTAATTTAAACGACTTATATTATTTTCTTCAAGTTTTCGCTCTAGCATTTCATACCGATTCAATAATCGAATATGGGATGTGACGAGCATCAAAATTAGAATCGAGTATAAATTATTCCAAGTACTTAATATCGATTTCATAATCGAATATTGAATACGACGAATATCGAAAATATTAAGTTGAGTGCAAATTACGCAATATTTGTACGCGATATAATAAAGTAATCAATTTTCCGAAGAAAACAATTTCGAAACAGCCTGTCACGCTGCTCGTCGGCATCCCGGGCGAGTCGCCTGACCCACGCGAGTCGCGCCGTTCCCAGGCGAGTCGCGCGACTGCCTGGAAACGCGGCACAATTTCGCTCTTTTTTATTATTTCTTCGAACATCGTTTTTTAGACAAAACATTTTTTTAAATCTCGATATATTTTTCCCTTGACCTCGGTCAACACGTGTTAATCCATCACGTGACATATAAAACTTTCCAAAATCATGCATTCATCACATCTGTATCTTTATTCAATTTATCAATTGTTATACCGTTACTAACAAGTTTGCTATTTTCTTGTTGATTTTTCATTGTTTATTTTATCGTATTAAAATGAACCCGCATGCAAAATTTAACTTCGACGTTAGAATTAGTTGCATTAAATCGACATAGAAACCCTTTCAATTTCTCGAATGTTTAGGGAAAATAATGTTTGCATATCATTTTAACCGAACTACTAACGCGCGTATTAGAAAGTCATTCGATATCCTAGTAAAGGCCGCTAATGTGCGGGCGGGGTTGGGTGTCCTTTGTGGGCTTCCCAACATGTACCCTCACCTCTTACTCAGAACCTCGGTTTTCGGATGCCCGAAATCTTTGGCGCACGAAAGTCATTCAATAGACAATATCCGATAGTATCGGTATCGGTATCAAATGCAAAGGGACGAGCCCAATAAACTCTGACATCGGAAATGGGCTGTATTTGGTATATGGCCCACTACGACATTGAGTGGGTTCGAACGGGCCCGATCTTCCACAAAGTTCGGTGGCGACTAAACTTCGATTTAAATTTCAATTCGATCCATTCATATATGGAGATTCATTCGCCTCCCCAAACCCGCGCGTGGCCGCGTCGAGGTGGACCTATGTCATGTCCACAATTTGGCTACTCCGCTGGGGAATAACTGATGTGTGACTTACCGTCGGCATCCTCAGGGTGAGACTCAAATAGAAATCGTTTAACTAGTACAATACGCGTCTTAGTTTTACGGTTCATGCATAACCCTATATTTTCCCGGGCCGGTACTCGCGACCGACGTCCCACTATATCATGATGTACTCCAATCATGATGTACTCCAATACTTAGAAAGTCCGTCCCGATCAACATCTAGACTATGTGCACTGGTATAGACCCTTTTTAGACCGACCGAGACTTACTGTATAGCATACAAAGTGTCGTTATAATGCTTGCATGACTATATGCTACTTGTTTTCCGTGTCGTTTTTTTTTCAAAACCGTCTTTTTCAAAAATTGCATCTTTTTTCAAACTATCCAATTTCAAAACCCGGGACGTATACCGAATTTAGGACTTATGATTTTACTCAAAATAGCCTATTTCTAGCCGGTATTCTGCCCGTTTCAAAACTCGAAAATATTTTCGAACCTTCAAAACCGTGGCCCGATATGTTTTCCGATTTTCTTTCGAAAAAACGGGCCCCCCCTCCACCGAATTTCTTTCGGATTTAAAAAATATATATAAATCCTTTTCAAAATCTTCCTCTTCTTAGGACTTCCCGTATTTGGCATGTGTCGGGTCGTGTCAAAAGTCGTCGAAGATCTTTAGCGTCGAAACTCCGTCGATCTTATATCACGAGTTTCCTCCCTATCCCAGTCCGCCTTATTTGACTAAGGCATGGCTAACCAACATAGGGCATACCCCTACTAAGGAAAGCCCGCTTACACCCTCGAGTCTAAATTAGAAAGTCCCATGCGACCCTTCCCTCTATCGGGACGGTTCTCACGACCTTTCCTAAGGGAATTTTGCCCGTCTTTCAATCCGTTAGTCGAGTCGTCCCAATTCGAAAGTTTTTTAACTTAAGGGTCCACCCCAATCACAGGGCCGTCTTTATTCGGGTCGAGTCGAGGGTCTCTAGCGTCAAAACACTGGCGATCTTACATCGCAAGTTTCTTCCCTTACCCCGTCTGCCTTTCCTCGAGGCCGAGTCAACCTTTTACAAGGCATAGCCCTATAACAAAAGGTTCGTGATCCTTACGGGTCGCTCGCCCAACACTCGAGTCACCTAGGGTTAGGTCACCACGGTTGGCCCGAGCACGTGGCATGGTCAAACACGGTCGCCCCATTTTCGGATTCACCCTTTCTGCAGCTTAAGTCTGATTCGCGGTCGTTATTTTGTCTAGGTCAGCGTCTGGGTTTCCCGATCCGAGAGTCTTAGTCATTTCCGTCAACCCGGGCCATGTCTAGTTTGACTCATCCTTTTACATGTACGCAAAACCGAGCATAGGCGAGTTCTAACACCTGTCATTTCTTTCGATCAGGGACCCTAAAAACGAGACCCCACGAAACCACAACAAATCCCGCGCCGTCGAGAAAGGGGATATCCAGGGAAGTATGTTTATGTCGTCTTGCTCCATTAACAATATCTTCTCAAAAATCAATACCGCCTTAGATAACCTAAATACCAGGGTGACCACTATCGAAGAAGACCTTGTAAGAACCCGATCCCGTCTAACACAGCTAGAGCGGGTAAGGCAGCCAATCACCCAACTGAGCCAGTTGAAGGGTGAACATTCTTACGAATTTGTCCGATACCCTCAAGATGGCAAGATCGAGAGAGGTAACCCTTAAGTCACCTCTCCAAAAATCAAGAACCAGTCAAAGGAAAAGACATTTACCCACTTGGATATGTCCTACACCGTCGCTTTCCAGAGGCTGGTTTCGAAGGGCCTAATACTACCTATAGGCCCAACAGTCGACCCACCTTCAGAAAAACGCTCCAAATCATGGAACGCCGAGCATTACTGCAAATTCCATAGAGGGAGGGGACACGATACAGAGCAGTGCTGGAAACTGAAACACCTCATCCAAGATTCCCTCGATGCCGGGAGGGCTCCCGTTTTGGAAACATTATCACTTACAAAGCCCCTCATGGACTATACAGGGCCCGATGACCAAAGCATCCAACCTACCTCCCATGCATCCAAGAGTCCAGATCTGATTTAAGTCCAAGTCTGAGTCCGAGTCTAGGATATACTATTTATTTCAATTTCAATTTCAAAGCCAGAGTCAGAGTCAATTGTATTCTGTCCTCTTTCCAAAATTCAATAAAATCAGCTTTCAATATTCTTTCTCATATATATTTTCCTTATGTGTTTCCGAGAACATGATGAACAACATCATACACTGTGAGCACATGCACGTGACTATTACAGGCACATCTATAATGACTACAGGAAATTGAGACCCGTGTTTTCCTTTACCTGTTCCATGTCTGGTATAGAAAGCCACATAACTACCCTTAGGGAGCGGTATCGAATCCTATGACAAATCTAGGTAGTCTCCTAGTTTGTGTTCAAGATGGGAGGCAAGCCCATTTCCCACAATAAAACACCCCTCCAATAAGACTGACCAACCCCTACCTTAGGTGTTAGTCTGACCAAAAAAAAAGACTGGACGAAAAAAAAAGTCCAAGAAAAAAAACTGGACGAAAAAAGTCCAAGAAAAATTGGACAAAAAAAATCAAAAGTCCAGGAAAAAGCAAAAGGCCAAAACAAAAAGCAGGTCGTTATCAAAAAAGAAGAAGAAAGAGGCACCCATCACCGAGGATAAAGCGGTCAATCCAAATGAAGAATCCCATGACCGGGACTAAGAAGTCAACCAACTAAAAAATATTCAAAAAAACCCATGACCGTAGTTAACTTTCAAGTCAAGTGAATTCAAAATTATCAAAACTCATACCGTCCAATAGGGGAGTGACAATTAAGCTGGTCAGCTAACACCGCACTCAGCCTTCGCACATTACAACCCTCAAGACCTTCCCGAGATCTAGGCTAGAGACATCCCGGAATTTTGAGGATTCAAGCTCCATAGGATAACCCTAACTATTAGGGCCAGACATGAAAACCAGATCCCGCATTATTAAAACCTATCCTGATCGAAGTTCGAGCCTTTTTTACTCGACTTTCCCATTGCACAACAACACAACACGACATAACAAAATTCACCCGAGATCAAAACTCATCAAAGACCCGAGAGCAAAACTCATCAAATCCCCGAGAGCAAAACTCATCAAATCCCCGAGAGCAAAACTCATCAAATCCCCTAGAGCAAAACTCATCAAATCCCCGAAAGCAAAACTCATCAAATACCATCCCAATTCTTCTCATCCAAACCAGTTACCAACCCCGAACACGGGAGCTCAACCTGCGGTCGGCATAGAACATGCCCAAATAGTTCACACCACCTCTGGGGGCTACCCCGGAGAACGCTCACGGTCACAGGATCAACATCCTAACTATTCTAGCCCTTTGATCAAGACATCATTGGGAATGCACCTAGCCTACACCGTCAATATGGCTAGTTACACACAAAGTTCTATTAGACTAGGCACCATAATATATCTTCCAATCCACTGAACTACGGCTTGGTTTGATTTCACCACACGTGAATACGTAGGCAGCCTTTCAACAGAGGCATGACCACTCACATTAACAGACATTCAAAAATGCCTTTCAACAGAGGCACAACCACTCACATTGACACACATTCAAAAAGCGCTATCATTTCGGTCACAACACTGTCATTTTCTCAGCAGCTAGCTTTGTCGTCCTGGGGGCTTCTCTTAGACAGAAGACCTCCGTCCACTCACATAATCAAAATATTTTCAAAAAATTAGCCTCCTTTCTACAGTGTGTCCTAATACTCGGCTCAGTCGAAGACGAGAATCTGTCAGGACTCGAAGCAATACCCACTTTGGGAAGGTAACCTAAAATCAAAAATCCATTAGAGCACAAGACTACAACAGTCCCATTACAGACTACTGCAAATCCCCTATAGCATATCTATCCCATTTCGATGTTCGATCGTGTTGCCACTCGCCTAGGCTACGGAATAGCGCAACTTAAGAGCCTCGTCATCTTAGGTGGCCCATCCCCCTACCGAGTCACGGTCCAACCCTTAGAAAGTCCAGCCCGTGTCGGTAAACTCATTCTGTCGCGTCCAGAGTCAAGTCTGTCGGTATGTCTCTCTCCAAATTCTCATTTTAAAATTTGCAAAACTTAGCCATTTGAGAAAATCCTTTTCGACAAGGTGAAATTTCGGTCTATCTAAACTGCAAATTTCTTTTCCACCCCTTTCAATTTTGAAAACCTATCTCCTAGCACGTGAGTTGCTCTCAGGATTTCGATTTCAAAATTCAAAAATTCACTTCCCCCAGCGCGAGTCATATTTTCTACCTACGTGTTGCATGCGAATTTTATGTGACTTATACAGGTATAACTCGAGGCTTCAAAATCAAGCCCGTACAGCTCACATATCTCCCCAACGGAAACCCCGAGGTGACATTTTCCCCGGAATAGCACGGGATGGGCCCACATATAGGCGCACCCCGGACTTATGCGACAAGTTCGATTCCCCACAAAATTATCATCATCAGCTCAGGTATGACTTCTATCTTATGGCTAGCGAGCCCTTCACGCGAGTCTAGTGGACTATAAACGACCCGATCGGAAGTCTGCCATGTTTCAATCCTCGATTGGCCTGGTAGCTACTCTGACTTTCGCCTTGTCCAAGGCTCAGTCAGAGTGGGGGCTCTGTACACACCCGCATTTTGACCACCAGGTGTCTATGGTAGTTTCCAAAAAACACGCGATGATGATCGGACACAAACGTGTTTCTACGCGCTCGGATATGGGCTCGAAACCATTAGTTGTTGGCTTAAGCACTTATGGAGTACAAATCTCACAAAACCAACCTCAAATTCAGGCTCAGTGGATCATTCCCAATCAATTAAGACTAATTTGGGTCAAAACCGACACCGGGAATAAAACCGACTTTTAGCGACCGGGTCAAAACCCGGTCAAAGCCGTTTCCGAGTAGCTCACCCACGATCCACCTTTAGACGGGCCATCAGGTCAAGTCCGTCAAGGCACAAAACCCTAGACACCAAAGTGCATAGTTTAGCCTATATATACACCGTCATGCACATGCATTTAGACATCTTTTGGAACCCTACTTTCAACCCTAATTAATCTCTAATCTACACTACATTCAAGCCCTAACCCTAGCAATTAGGTGACAAACCCTAATCACCATAACTTAACGTACATCTTGATTACTCCCGTGCAAGCCACAACTACGAGTCCCGTCCGAGAACAGGAACATGTAGGTTGAGGGTGTAAAACCCCGTTCTTTTCCCTTTCTTCTCTTCTTCACGTCATCTCCATCTTCTTTTTTTTGTTTTTTTATTTATTTTATCGTTGTACCTATAATATCGATAATATAACTAGTATAAAATACTAAAATATTCGTCGATTTGTGTCGAGTGTGAGTGATGGTGGGAAAAGGAAACCCGAATATACAAGAGTATTTCACTCAGCGTTGCTGGTCGCTTATCCCATCACCCCGAACGCTTGATTGTTGAGACGAATTAACATCAACCATAATTTTCTTATTCCGTCATAATCGCATATTTCGTCGATCTTTAAAACTATTTCCAAAACGAATACTTTTTTTGTTAGGGTCGAAACCCGTTGACGCGGATCCAACATCACACAATCTTTAGGGATTTTTTACGATGTCGGGAAGCCGAGGGAATCAAGTCTTTTAATAATCGCAAAGTGTCAATCAATTGGATTCGATACCAATTCAATAATTGGCCATCGAATCCAAACGATTTAGTCAATAAATTAAACTGACACGATTTTCGTTGATGCTAACGTAGATGTCATTTAATTCGGCAAGAATTAATTAGGACACTATAAACGCGGATAAAAATCTATATCGTTTTAGTTAATTTAAACGACTTATATTATTTTCATCAAGTTTTCGCTCTAGCATTTCATACCGATTCAATAATCGAATATGGGATGTGACGAGCATCAAAATTAGAATCGAGTATAAATTATTCCAAGTACTTAATATCGATTTCATAATCGAATATTGAATACGAGGAATATCGAAAATATTAAGTCGAGTGCAAATTACGCAATATTTGTACACGATTTAATAAAGTCATCAATTTTCCGAAGAAAACAATTTCGAAATAGCCTGTCACGCGACTCGCCGGCATCTCCGGCGAGTCACCTGACTCGCGCGAGTCGCGCCGTTCCCAGGCGAGTCGCGCGAGTGCCTAGAAACGCGTCACAATTTCGCTCTTTTTTATTATTCTTCGAAAATCGTTTTTTAGACAAACCATTTTTTTAGATCTCGATATATTTTTCCCTTGACCTCGGTCAACACGTGTTAATCCATCACGTGACATATAAAACTTTCCAAAATCATGCATTCATCGCATCTATATCTTTATTCAATTTATCAATCGTTATACCGTTACTAACAAGTTTGTTATTTTCCTGTTGATTTTTCATTGTTTATTTTACCGTACTAAAATGAACTCGCATGCTAAATTTAACTTCGATGTTAGAATTAGTTGCATTAAATCGATGTTAGAATTAGTTGCATTAAATCGACATAGAAACCCTTTCAATTTCTCGCATGTTTGGGGAAAAAAATATTTGCATATCATTTTAACCGAACTACTAACGCGCGTATTAGAAAGTCATTCGATATCCTAGTAGAGGTCGCTAATGTGCGTGCGGGGTTGGGTGTCCTTTATGGGCTTCCCAACATGTACCCTCACCCCTTACTCAGAACCTCGGTTTTCGGATGCCCGAAACCGTTGGCTCACGAGAGTTATTCAATACACGATATCCGATAATGTCGGTATCGGTATCAAATGCAAAGGGACGAGCCCAATAAACTCTGACATCGAAAATGGGCCGTATTTTGTATATGGCCCACTACGACATAGAGTGGGTTTGAACGGGCCCAAACTCCCACAAAGTTCGGTGGCGACTGCACTTCGATTTAAATTTCAATTCGATCCATTCTCATATGGATATTCATTCGCCTCCCCAAACCCGCGCGTGGCCGCGTCGGGGTGGACCTATGTCATGTCCACAAAAGGGTTGTCCAGTACAATATTTTTATGATGAACTTAAAAATTGTAATTTTGAATTTCACAATTGTGTAGATCTTGGAAAATTACTAAAGTTTGGCTTTTGAAACGCCTCAATCGGAGTCCATATGAGAAAATAGGAACCGTTTTACGAAATCGCGCAGAATTGCGATAATGATAGAAATTTCAGTTTTGCAAACAATGAAGTGAAATAGAAAGGTTCCAAAGGCACAAGAATTAAATATTAATATATAAAATAGTTTTTCGAGACTCGATTTATTAATATTAATCGTTATTATAAATAACTAAAATGGTCAAAAGCACGGGGTGTTATAGCGCTCAGATAGGATGATTGTCATCTATCTGCTCTTTTAACAAGGCAACTCAGAGATTCGAGTATTAGATTGAGACATGCGAGGATGACACTTCTTATTACCTCATTCTCAATTGAGACAATAGTAGCAAAGATACTTAAAGCTGTTCGTGAGAGGACATGTACAAGTGGGAGACTGAAGGAGTTATATCCACTGTCCTACGGATTAACCCGCTTAAGTCTATGTATCCGATATGCCTTGATAGAGGTAGATGTCGGGTTGACATGGAAATGAGTTACGTGTCTGATAGTCTTAAGTGGGTCCATTGGGTCACACACCATGTGTACACGAAATTATTAATATATATCGATATATTAAATGTATCGGGTTAGTAGAAATACGGACCCAGCTGCGTTGTCAGGTTATGGTAATTAGAGTTATACAAATAATCTAATTATGGTAATTAGACTTATAGTAATTACCCAATTCTAGTTTCTCATCTTCTCATCTCCTATATAAGGAGGTTCATATATATGGAATAAAGGGTATTGACTCATAATATATATATTCGTCTTATAAAGAGTTATAAGAGAGATATAGAGAGAAGTTGTGAGACGGTCTCACGTACCTTTATACTAGCATATAGGTCGCAGTTCTGTACCCGTGTGGATACCAAAGGAGGCATCACGTTTGGTGTGCTTTATTCTGTCCGTGGGAATTATTTATTCTGTTCGTGGAGATTATTTATTCCGTCCGTGGCGGTTATATATATTTCTGGGTTTATTATACTTCTGATTAATACGCTATTCCGCTACAAATAAGGTATAATTGTTATCCCTCTGCTTTTGTCTTTTCGGTTAATTCTCGTAACAGGTCCTTGGGTTTAAGGGTTGTAACCCTACACCGGTCTGGTTCACAACTGAACCGATCCGGTTCACAAATGAACCGGTCTGGGTTTTTCGTATAATTTCTCATATTTTAGTCATAAGGAATGTAAATGTGGTTTTAATCATAGATTTGTCATTATGGATTAATTTATTCTCTGATGATTTTTTAGTTATATAAAACTGGTGGTCATTCTTTTCCTAATTTATTTTTTGGTGAACATGACAAATTTCCTTAACCTATGACTATAATAATATTGCTTACACGTCTCTGAAATAATAATATGACATTAACATGGATTCTAAATGATAGACATTTATATTGAAATGCTCAACTAACATGAAAAGAAAGAAAATTCATGATAGAAAGACATACATTCTTCTCTGCGATTTGTTGTAATGTCCTTGTTGTTCTTATTCCCCTTATTTGATGTACTTCCGTTTACCATAATGATATGTTAATACGTATACAATATATTTCCTAGGATAGGGATAAATTTGATTGAAAGAAAAATTATGCTCTAAATAAAGACGATTACTTGAGATTGACAGTGATTTCTTTATATGAAGAAAACACTTCTTAAGTATGAAGAAAATATAAACTGATTGAGGTTGATTAATGAAGGTAATGGAGTCAATGTGAGTAACTGCAGCAAGTTATTTGTCTTGTTAAACTAACAATAAATAATAATTAATTATTATCATATTAAAAAAAGGGCAAGAGGATATTGTCAGAATATTTTATGATATAATAATATTACGGGATATATAATATATCTACCCTATTATTATGCTAATATTTCTTCCCATAATTATGGTCTTATTGGAAATCGAGTCTTTAAAAGATATGTTATCACAATTATATCGGGCTAAATAAAGAGTCTTTCCATATTTACTCAACCTTGATGGAAGGTCGAGATCACCGCAATCTAAAACCCTAATAGGAAACTGGTCCCCTCTCTGCCTATATAATGGAGTCTTCCCCATCAGAAACTCCATGAATAAAAACGTAATGCATGAATAACGATAACAACACTTATTATGTTATGGGACAAGAGAGAGAAACTGTACCTATTATTATTATTATTATTATTATTATTATTATTATTATTATTATTATTTGATGACATATTATTATTATTATTATTTTTATTTGAAGATTATATGAAGACGTATTATTATTATTCGGAGTCGTCTTATTATTTATGAAGTCGTCTTATAGAGATCTAATATCGTTCGTATTAGATTTCGACTTATTCCGTAATGAGGTATGTCTCAATCTCGTCTTAATTAATATTTTGTGACTTTCATGTTGTTCAAAGATTTAAAGGAATTATGTTTTATTTATGTCATGTTAATAATATGCTAACATGTGGTATCAGAGCTTAGGTTGTTGAACTCGTGATTGTCCATTAATTAAGATTATTACGAGTATTATTATACATCATAATTGTCCATTAATTAAGATTATTATGAGTATTATTATACATCATAATTGAATGTACCTTACTTTATTTTCCGTAATTAGTTTTGTTTAAACTCACAAACAACTAATTTATTTAGGATAAAATTATTATTAAGTACCAAATTCAACTAACTGCATGTGCATATGAATCAGTATGTGTGTCTTTGTATCATGGTGTTTGATTATAATTTCTTATATATTAAAGAAGACACCATGATCAGTGACGTGGCACAATGACAATCAGCCATTTAGAAATTCAGCTTTGTCGTTCAACTTACTTAATATAGACTAATCGTACACAAATCAAGCACAACAATAAAAATGCACCAAGAAGGCTCGAACTCATGACGTACATTAACACCCAACTCCTTTAACACTACACCACTCCTATTTTTGTTGTCAAAATTTTATAAACATTACATATATTGAGGGTCTTCATTTGCTTGAGTCATTCATGTTTTTAATTAGTTTCCTAATTTTTATCGCAGGGAAATTATTATTCATTTTTTTTATTAATTCTTATCTCAATAATGTATAAATATTGAATGAATAAATGACAAAACTCAATTGTTAATAATGTACAGTACATGGCTAACTACACATTTGACTTTCCTTATTTTCCTTTTTCTAGACTATAATTTTGTTTTCATTTTCCCTTTTTTTATGAATCGTGTGAAACGCATATTTTAAAAGTACTCATTTCGATGTCATATGTCGTTATACTTATGATATCTTCTACATTTATCATACACTCTTTGAAATTGGACGAAATCTATATACTCACGTGGGTTTTTTGACTTAGATATTGAACACACTGTAATGATCGTCTACGTCAATATTCATTTCTTTTACGTTATTTACAACCAATATCGTCTTTCCGTTCATCCTCATATGAGTTTTTCGTTTTGATGCAAAAAATCGCTTCAACTCCGTGAACTTTCACGGGTATAACACCATTCCTCTAAATTCAATAATTTCACAAATGTACCATGCAATAAAGTCTTTATGTTATAATGTTTATTAATTATCTTCGATATTTTCTAATTGCAATGAAAACGCTTCAACCCCGTGAATTTTCACGGGTTAGTACACTGGCAATATACATATTTGAGGTTCTATTAAGAGTGGTTTGTGTACTCTGATGAAGTTTATTAGAAGCTCCTAAATTCTTGAGTATACACGCAGTTATTCAGTAATATTATGTCGGAGAGATTTCTATATTCCATATATATTGTAATATTTGATGATGATTGTCGTCTCTTGAATTATTTCTTTGCCATGTCAAAGTTCTTATTATTAATATGGAAATTAATGAAAGTTTAACCTGACATTTATATCATCATTATATTATTATGTTAAACTAATTTTGTCATGATTATATGAATTATATGATTAAAGTTTTAATGTTAAGTGACGTAAAATTTTATTACTTGAACAGTAATTCCATGACTATATGATTATAATATACTCCGTATAATTACATGATTTACTGAAATACATTTTGACCGTATTATTTATGATCATTCGATATAATTATTTGTTTGGTAATAATGATTTATGATAAGTTGTAGTTTCATATTTTCGGTTTTAGATAATGTCAATATGAAATTTTTTTTATGGTTGAATTTCACCGCAGTGAATTTACAACTTAAAGTTTAATTTTTGACTTACTATAGTCATTATATCATTCACATATAAAAATATATATATTTACCCGCAGGTAGATTATATTACCATGTGAAACATTCTATTTATTTAAATATTTTAGTGACTACCCACGGGAGCACTATTATTAAAGACGTGTTGTTTCACATATTGAAGTCTTATTATTTATGTTATTTTATATTTATCACAACTAAAATTTACCTAATCAAGTGCAATCTTATGATAACTCTGTTTTTGAGCTTAATGGAACGAACAAACTACTTTGAATGAAAAGAGTAATTAATTTAAGTTCACCTTGAAGTTGATGAAACCGGATACTTGTCTTCGCAAACACAAGCCGACTGCCTTAACTTCTGAAAGTACTGCTCAAATATTTCTCCATGAAGCTTGGGAGAGATTGGACAGATTATTTATTTTATTCATGCATTGGATAATACCAACATTAAGATTGAAAAATTCATTGTATGAATTGAAATAAGCATTGAGACAATGATCTTAAAGTTCGATAAAATAATCACTAATTTTAAAGAAAATATCGTTGATCTATGCATAAATCTCAAGATCAGTGAGAGTAAGTTCATATATTTGATTCTATATGATGATATTTTATCTCAAGTTATTGTAATGAATCATGTAATAAAGTAATTGGGTCTCCTGTACAACCTGTTGTCGACACATGCTTGTCATCTTGCATATTTGTTCCTTATTGTCACTTAGGTTCTTAATGACGTAGCACCTAGACCTCATCACAATATTAAAATATTGAGTCACTTCCAAGTCTATGATATATTCTTTGTCTAGCAGCGTCATCAATGTAAGTGGGATCTCATGTGTACCAATCTTTTTCTGTCATAAAATAACAGTTCAGATATTATATAATCCAATTATTGTAAAGATAGCAATGATCCAGCTGATTTATTGTATATGTACCTCCCTTAGCATCTCAAAAGATTCATATGCATTATATCCAGTTGCATCTTCATCTTGTTCATTGTTTGCAAGAATATGAATTTGATCACCTTTTTTGTCCTCGACTAAGAATTTAACCTTGTAACTAACATTAAAAATTCAAGACATGTTCTGAAGACAAAATCCATATTATTGAATTGAAAATTTTGAAGGCATAGTTTTGATACAAACATTAAGTGTTTTTCTTGAACCCCAATTTCATATGCATAACATTTTTTCATTGTGCAGTACCACTTCCCATCTATTTTTAGTCCTGCAATATCTCCACACTTGCATCTATACTCATACCACTTTTGTATTGTGTCCACATCTTTCAACTTTGCAATAATAGTATATATTCCAGGCTGTCATATTTTAACATAGTTAAAGTATGATTATAACTATTGATAATGGGATTGAGATATACTTCATATATTAATGTAGAAACACATGATTTACCTTGTGCACTTCAATTAAATCTGCTATGCTTGATAGTTTTGTACCATTATATGTGGCAAAATCAGAACTCTGTTTTTAGATGAGGGATCTTGGATTCCAACCATTTTTATTTACCCATGACTAACATTTGAGTTTATATAAATTGTTTGTTGGATGAAATGGCCAAACATGATGGACTTTGGAGGTAATGTGGCCTAACAAAGTGGAGTATGATAACCATAGAAAGATCCTAATGTTGTGGAAGATCCTAAAGTGGTGTCAGATAAGTCCACTAAAACTATTTCCCTTTTTTTTGTACATTTGTTATCTCATGAACACTTTCCTTCTACATAAGGGTCTATTTGTCATTAGTTAAAAGTAACAAACTTATTAATTGAATATACCCATTTTCAATAGTTATTTCTTACACCCTTTTTCATGGCATCAATAGTGAACTGAGTATATTTTTTCTGATTTTTTTTATTATTTGCAGCATTCTGTTTTTTTATAAAAAGAAGAAACTGAGAATAAATGATAGCAATGTGGTGTAAATTAATAAATGTATGATTGTGCAAACTTGAATTGGAATCACATAATTAGTAAATGCAGATGTTAGTGTCATTGACGTAATTGATCGGATACATATTGGTGCTACAATATAACTGTTTGTTTGGATCGTGAATTAATTACCTTATTAGCTAGCATGTGTCTTCACTAACTTATGACTAATTTGAGTTTTTGATATAGCAGTAAAATACAACCACACAATATAGAAATGGTAATTGATGGGAAGTATTCTAATATGTTTTGCATACTTGTTACCTACCTAAATAATTTAATAATGCAATGATGAATAAAGACTCTTCTTGATAATTGAGAGGCTATAATTCCATAGCCAAAATAAAATGTCGATTTAATAAAAAAAAGGAAATGAGTCACAATTAAAAAGGGAAATAAAGTTTAATAAACATGACAACTGAAAAACAAACTAAAGTCCGGAAACATAATAGCAAACAACATTGAAGAAAATAATTAATAAAATCCTGTTGTCCTGAAACCTACTTTAGATTAAGTTGACCACTTCACATGTAGTACTTCTCTTTCGCCATTTGTAACTTGGAAATTGTGTACTTCTGAGATATCAGGTGTAGAAACACTTTAGTTGCGTTATGTGTCTCTAAGATCAATGTTGCTGAAAATATGTAACATACACCATGAAGAAGTTAACAAGATAGATAGGAAAGTTTTTAAATAGATAACAAAATACTTACACTCAAATTTCAGCTTTGCACATTGGATACCTAAATTTGGTTTCCTTAACGAATAAGTTGGATCAGTTTGAATTGCAGAAAGTTCAGGCAAATTTTGCCACACTCAAACAGTAATCCGGCCTCTATTGTTATTCATTAATAATATAAGAGTTGGTTAAAATGAATTAGTGTAAATCGAAATTCAATATTGCGGAAATGAGAACGTTTTTGGACTTGTTGTCGACCATGTCCAAGCGTGGCCCTGGTAGCTGCCCGGCCCTTTAAGATCACTTTGTACTCAACAACTTGACCTATGAAATCTATTGTGAATGGAGACAATGTGAAATTTGTGAAAGTGAAATCTCGAAAATTTAGTAATAAAAATATCAACAATTTGTGAAAATAAGTAAAGACTGTATTACCATAAGTGAACGATCTTTAATATCGTTTTGGCGCATTTCATTGACTGATAAAAAGTTGAAGCCATACATTGGTAGTGGTATCGAAACATCATTAATTATAGTAGCAGAGTTGAATATAATCCTGCATGCATGAGGTGTGACAACATCCCAACCTTTATTCATACCACACTTATAGTTACTTATTCGGTACGTATGTCCTTCAATAATGCTTCCTTCAAAGTACTCCTCAATCGGCTTTAATATTGTACATTGAATGACAAAGCCCTTAATCATACAAATAATAGTAGAATGTTTAATGATTCAAATGTCGCTTTGAATGTTTAATTGTAGATTACAAATAATTTATAATGAATTGTTAGAAGTATACCTTATCATCAACAATTAACATCTCGGTTGAATGTGATTCTAAACGACATGGATTGAAAAAGTTTGATTTGCCACGCCAAATTCTGATAACCCTGCCTTCAAAGTAAGTACCATCTAACGATTGATTTAGACTACGGAAAGGGGATTGAGGGGTATCTATTGGAGTGGTACTCGTGGTTGCTTGAACTCGTAAGTAAAGCTTTTAGGCAAATAAAACCGAATTATGCAAATATTGGTTAATACGGGTTTGTGGCAAATAAAACTTTTTTTTGGGAGTGCGGGGGGGAGGGGGGGGGGTTAATATGGAGTAATAGTGGAGGAAGTGGGTAGATATCACAATAAGTAACTATTTTGTTAAGGTGAAGAAATAAACCGCAGAAGTTGAAATGAACAAAGTAACTGTAGAAGTTGAGTTGTTATGGACTTATACTATGGTGGATTTTATTATATTGGCCATATTTTTTTATGAATGACCTTTTTTATGGTGGAATTTGCTTAACGGTTGTTCACTGTGATTTGATTAATTTGTCATGTCTTCAATTGGTGTCTTGGTACATAGTTATCATTAATATAATAACAATATAAGAATTGGTATTCGCCTGAACTATAGATTGCATATAATTGAACTATAAGTCAAGTGCTTGCAATAGTTCTACCATTTGTTGTATTTTTGTGTGATGACCTTATATTTGTTCATTCAATGATTTTCATTCATAGCATTATCGTCGTTGTCAATTCCTAAATTAATAAATAGTTGTCTTGCGTAAAGGTGTGCATAATTTGAATGGCAGATTCGACAATAATAAAAAATCCAATAAGACAAAGCAGTAAGTGACATTATATCATTACTTTACTGCTCTCATTGAGCTGGGAGGCAGTGGAGTGGTAAGTAACGTACTCAAGAGCAATTATAAAAGCATCCATAAGAATGTGGAAGCA
Organism: Agrostemma githago; assembly: GCA_958450325.1. Taxonomy (NCBI): domain Eukaryota; kingdom Viridiplantae; phylum Streptophyta; class Magnoliopsida; order Caryophyllales; family Caryophyllaceae; genus Agrostemma; species Agrostemma githago. Next base: position 26,729,348 of record OY288239.1, on the reverse strand, counting down.
GCCCGTCAAAGCCTTAATATTCACGATTTGTAGTAGTACGCTCTTCGAGGGATGACTTTACGGGAATCCTCAAATTGAAGCGTCTACCTAATTAGTGAATAATAATGGCCTCGATAGGTTAGCACACATTCATAACACTGGGGAAAAAATTGCTTGAGAGTCACAGGTGAGCACACATAACGAAATGAATATTCTTAAATATCCTTCCGTTGGTTGGTGTATTAGCAGTGTTCTTAGTGAGCTGTGGTGCAAAGCAGTAGAGTAGTAACTAATGCGCTCGATGATGAGAAATTGTAAAAACATCCGTAAGGATGTGGAAGCAGCCTATTCGAGCCTCAGTATTCGCAAATTTGTGTAGCATGCTCTTCGAGAAATGCAGAAATAGAACTCCTCGGATTAAAGAGTCTACTTAATTAGTGAATAATAATGGGGTCGATAGGTTAGCACACAATCCGTAACGTTGGTGAAAAAAATGCCTGAGAGTAGAGGGAAGACAATAATTCATGAAAAACCTGGGGAAATTTAGGTAAATAACGTCTTACATAGCAAACACACTGCAAAATAAAACCGAAAAAGTCAGGGTAAATAAAAGCAAACACAATTCGTCTTAAAGTTCCGACAGTAATGCTTAAACAGAAATAATTAAAGATAATAAGTGTCTTCAGTTTGATGGAAAATCTGCATAGCACCTCTTGTGTGCCTTGACCATAGTCTTGCCCAACAGGCTTTCTTCCTTAATATTTGTACCTTCTTCTGCATTATTCTGCATGGTGCTTGACCTTGCTTCATCCTGGTCACTAACTGGTTCAGTTTGGGGTACATACTGCTGACATAAATTGCAATTAGTAGTTAGTTTGTAAAATGCAAAGGGTGCTTTATGTCTCGCATAGGTTAAATAATATGTCTTAATGTATACAATTTGAGCTGTAATATTTACCTCTGTCGCCTATTGTGTCTGATCTGGTACGTCGTTGGGGTCTGCAGCACGAATAATAGTTGCTTCGGAAATCTCGAGAACCACATTTTGGCTGTTGATTGCTGTATTGTCAACATCTGTTGTGTGGGTGACACTTCCGTCAAGCACATTAGATAGCCCAAGTCCAACATTGGACTTCCACTGAGAAATCTCTTATTCCTCCTTCGACAGTCCAGTGACTGTGTAGCATGTTGATCTTTTCTGAATGTTGAATGCCTGGGTCACTTTTACTTTAAATAGTTATTATTGATCTATGAGTGAACGAAATTGGAGGGGCGGCAGAACATTTGGGCTTGCATCCTACATTCCTACAAGGGGCCGTTTGGTTCGTGAAAGGGTATGGGAATGGAATCAGGAATCAAACCAGGGTGGTATGGGTTTGTAACTTGATTCCTGAAACTTGGTGTTTGGTCCATTTTTTAGATGATTAAGATTCAAATCCGAAAATATAATTTTTTTTTAAAAAAAATTCTATTTTAAATATATAAAAATTTATATCACTGACTATATAAAATCTAAAAAATTTAGCTTGAAAGGAAAAATAAATATATTTCATTAAAAACAACTTTTTTTAGCGATATAAAACACTGAGTTACATTAATAAAATTTTAAAATAATTTTTTCAGTATTTTAAATTAGTGTTTTTCAATAAAATATTTCAGTTATAATATTTCAACAAAAAAAGTTGGAACAAATTCTTTCGGAAAATCAAACAAAGTTTGATTCCAAGGGTATGAATCTCATACCCACCTCCTCCCTTGGGTATGAGAAACCCATACCATGAGGGTTTGAGGTATGGGTATCAAAATGAAAAACTTGTCAACCAAACACGAGGTATGGGTTTGGTTCATTCTAAACCACCTCATAACTAAATTGAGTGAACCAAACAGCCGTGACTCGAAAATTAGAGTTAGTGCAAAGTAAATTGAACATTATTAAGACTTAGAAGTAATTTGAACATTAGAGTTAGGGGAACAAATTGCTTGTTCTTCCACTATTTTTGAGGCTGATTTCCCGAGTAACGTCTTCATATCTTCATCCCATATCACTAAGTCGGCAAATTCACTGTCGTCATCAGTAACTAAAATTTTTGCTTGAAACCTGCATTGTTCAGTCAGTAGGTATGTCTGAAACATTATCAAGGATGCTTTCATATTATTATATACTGTAAAATTTCTGACGTTATAACTGGATCCCTTATCCCAACACTACTAAACCTGCAAGATTCTTTCTCACAATACCACATTCCATTTTCCTTAAGCGTCATTTTTTACCTGCATTCTGGACATGAACTGTAGCACCACTCCTTTGTACTGTCAACCTCGTAGAATCTTGCTAAAGTAAAAAAAAAAGAGCCCGCTTGAAATGCGTAAATACAATTTTCAGTTATAATTTTGTGTTCCATGGGTCCTATTTCTGTATGGCTGCAACTATAAATGAGTATTATGCTGACTACCTTTGTACTGTTTTTAATCTCTGATAGCTTTAATGTCTTTACACCACTTAGAATACTTGGTGGTGAAGTAGATATTGAAGGTGGTGCACTTAGTCTCCATTTGTCAGGTCCTTTAGGTAGACGGTACCTAAATTCGTAGTATATCAGCAGAAAATAAGATTAGTTACAGGGCATTAGAATAGTACACTGATTTGGGCGAAAAAAAAGTAGTAGTATTACAACACAGAAGGGTTGTTAGAATAGTAAATAGAAATGAGTAACTGATTTAATACGGCTTACATGGAACTGAATGACTTGAGTTCTTCAATGTTAGGATTGACTTCTATCTTGGATGCATACCTAGTGACGACACTTATTTCATCCGATGCAAGAAAAATTGAAATACAATTATAAATATCATTAGATTTTATGTAGGACCAAGTTAGTAAATGGTAGTGTACCTTTCCACTCATTTCGTTTCACATGTCTTAGCACCAGAATTGGCCTTGGTTTGTCGATGAAATCGGTGACGATGGATATTATGTCAGATATGAATTCACCAGAAATGGAGCATGATAGTTGTTCCTTCCTGGATAGTAAAAATATATAAATTGGAGTGAGGGTAGAATAAAGGCATTGTTACCATGTAGTTAGTGATTATAGGTGAACTTACTGTGCATTTTCAAGTGTAATTGTCATCCAACTATATTGTAGACACCCAGATTTGGACCTGGTGGCTGCAGGAGTATCCGACAAACACCCGATGACGATCGGACTGCAACGCGACGCGAGATTACGATGTTTTAGTTAGTTCTTCAATAGAATGGATCAAATAATTACTCGGAAAAATTAATTTGACATCAAGGTAGACTTAGTCGTGTCATTACGGTCACGTCAACAGTTATTAGAGTCAATTCCGACACCGGGACTCCGAATCGGTCCCGAAATACGCAAAGTCAAACCCCAGTTAACGTGTCGGGCCAAGCGAACCTCGGGATGCACACCCAAAGCCCACTCGGCTCAACGACGCGCTAGGGTCAAAGAGAAGACTTAACCTCCAAGACATAATATTATACGCATCTTCTCAGTTTTGGAAAGTTTCGAAATCGTATCCACAAAATCCCAGGCGCCTCACCCCGAGCGTCTTACACCTTGTCCGGGCAAGGTGAATCGCTCGAGCACCTATATATACCCCCCTCACCTCATTCATTCGACACAACATCTCTTCCTCTCTTCTCCTTCTTACTCATTACTAGTTTCTCTTAGCTTGGGCTCGCACTCCGACACCCAAAGCTAACGATCCACTCAATCGTAGTCCTGATAAGCGAATCGACGCTACTTCTCACCTTCAAGCACTCCACTCGATCCCGAGGTGCCTGCGTTCGACTATGTACCCCGAGTCTAGTAGCGGAAGCTCTGCCGGATTAGCCGCAGAACCAGCAAGTGGTGACGGAACTCTGCCGAAATCACAAGGCAAGCTAGGAGGATCCGCCCTTCGAAGTCGAATCATCACTAGGTTGTCATCTTAACAAAACTTTACATTTCTGTACTTTTAACTACGATAATGTCAAACGTGGACGCTAGGTCCACGACACGTTATAAACTTATGTAACGTCCCAACTTCAACCATAAACACTAAAACACCCTAAATAGACCCGAGTAGTTCCGAGATCCGTTCTCAACTATCTATGCATCGTGTCCCGTTAAGCATATACTCCGAGGGTGCAACTCCTCACTACGTGATTTACTTACATTCGGATTTAAAGCATTCATATGATTTATTGCTTTTATGACCTTATAATCGCATGCTAAATCACCTAACACGAGAAACAAAACATAAATAATCTAAAACTGAACAAAGCGATGGTCGGGTTCCGTATTAGTCTCGGTGCTCACCTCACACGGTTCGATGCATCTCTATTAATACCGAGCATACGCATCTTAAGCAGAACATCAGGTAAGGTATACCACGAGAACGACTAATATCTGTATTATCACGTTAAAACTGATTTGCTAATACGTATAATATGAGTACCCTCTACTCTCCTATGTGCATCTTTTCATGGTCTGTTTGTCACGTGAAATCACATGCAAAGAAGGTAAACACAACTAATTCGACGACAAAGCTTACTTGTCCTTAAACAACCGATGTAGCAAACACATAGGGTTAAGACAATGGATGTTACAGTACTTCCGGCACAACAAAGGAACAACGTTATCAGCCCACCGATTGATTAGTAGAGGCTGCTATATGCGGGCGGGATTGGGTGTCGATGTCTAGCGGACGTTGGCTTCCCAATACGTACCCTCACCCCTTACTCAGAATCGACGGTTTTCGGATGTCCGAAACCATTGGCAATAAGAGTCATTCCAGGCATGGAGTGCTTAAGGGTACAAGTCTTTATCTTTAGGTCCCGTGCCACTCAGCTTTGAGCCGGCTTAGAATCAAAGTTGACTTGAACGGTTTCCGAGTCCCCATAATTGACTCGGTGGTGACTCTACAAATCGGCAACAAATTTGGTTCACTAAAAAGGTCGCCTTACCAAACATATCAGCCTTTAAACATTTACAACCACGACTCGATCGATTCAAACGGAAACACAGGTTCCTGCACCCGTCTAGTACAAGTCCGAGTCGTCATCCGAATCGAGGTCCAAAACATCACCCCGAAAGCGAGATCGGACCGGCTTCCGAACGGTAGGGGGCCGCGTAGGTGGCCGCTGCGAAAAAACTGGGTCTGTTCTGCGTGGGCGCCGGGCGGGGCATCGTGCAGTGCCGACGAACGTCCATAGTTTGGCGACTCCGCTGGGGATTTGGAATCGAGTTTCCAGCGGGGGTGTAACTCGAACGAGGTCGGTGAAGCTAATTTCCTAGTTCCTAGTTGTGGTCACTACAAGTTTTGGCCTTAAAAAGCCCACTCTAACCGATATTAGGACCAATCGACCTCTTTGCGTTAAAATCCTTATGGACGCGCGGAGAGATCCTCGGTTGACGCTCCGGCCGCATAATGTGCATCCCGCAGATATACTAAACGAGTGGTTCTAAGCGAACGGTACGACACTCATCTCCCCAGGTGACCTGTCGACACCTAAGCAAAGACTATTCATGGGCGGTAGCCTACCCTAACCTACCCGTGTCTGCATCCTGCATGAGTGTACGCATTCTTAGTTATGTGTAGCATGTTTGAAAAACCCAAATAAAACACTAAAATTGGGATTCAACCACGACAACATATTCAACCGCACCCAACTCCGTTTTCGAAAAAGAAACATCTTCTTTTCAAAACTACCATTTGAGCGCCGATTCTCCGGCCAAATTAAAGTTATTTTCAAAAACGCTTTAACACCGTCGTCATGACAAATTTTACACTCACTACTTTCAAAAGACCATTTTGAGCGCCATCACCTTGGCCAAAGTAAAACTTGTCATTTTCAAACAACAACGAGGACCGTTAATGTCACCGAACTCCCAATTTATGGGATCAAGGTACCCTATACGGTTACATCCTATATTTTTTCAAAACATTTTTTTTCGCACATACCGTTAACACAACCCAAATTTCAATTAATGAAGTCAAGGAAACCAAAACGGTTACACCCTCAAAAGACTTTTCACAATACATCACCCCCACCGTCGAAATGCCGGTTAATGGAGTCGACAAGCGTGGGTCGCCTGTTTTAAAAGTTTTTTAAAAAAAGAAAAAAGAAAAAGAAATAAACACTTTCGCTACCTAAATTCTGTAATAAGGATTTAGTCACACTTTTAAAGCACCGCCACAGACGCCACGAATACCGTCTACCCCACAGATATCGAACTAGCTAATCAATAGTAGTCTCGATAAAAGTACAATATTACTGTTTTCAAAACCGGTTTCTTTAGAACAGTCCTTCTTTTGTGAAACCACCACTCACGTTTTGCTATCGTCGAGTCCTCGACGCGCACGTAGCAACACCTTTTCAACACATCACGAATGATGTCACTACGCCATCGTAACAACAATTTTAAGAACCCCACTTTTCAAAAGAAAAGGTTTTATCTTTGAAACCCATCCGTTTTCGAAAGCATCAAAACTCTTTGATTTCGAGCCGGGATCGTGATCAATTCTTGACGTCGTACAACCGTGTGATTAACTGTCTGTGTTAGTTACTAGGGTCACCTCTATTCGAGGTCTTATATTTTGGGTCGTCTCATTTCGAGAAGTCCTCTTCTTTAAATCTCACTCCCGAGTTTTGCGTCAAATCATCTCGAGACATAAGTCCATTAGGCGTTTCGCCGAATACACCAAGAGTCTAAAGCACTTGAGTTCCTAAACCAATGACCGCAAACACGCGCAAATCAAGGGTCTCATTTCCGTGTTCCTCAATTGTAAGCATTCCTTGAGTCTCTAGGCCGTCTAGTGGATCCAATCTCATCTGCAGTTCTGTCTCGCAGATCTAAAGATGTTTTACGGCAACAACCTCGAACAACTCAACACCATGCTAGGGCTTGTCAAAGAACTCCAAAACATCATGGCCCAAATAATCGCCGCTCATGACAACATCCTCCTCCAACTCGGAAAGATTGAAGGAGCTGCCAACGAAACACGAAACCTCCCCTGGGAGAAGATAGATGAAAAGCCCTTCATCTCTAGGGACAAAATGAGGCTCAAGCCGGCTAGGTTCGTCCCAGCCCTTGTGGGGCGTCCCTTCAGAAGCCTGACGGATCTAGGCATGACCTATGTTAAGGCTCTTAGAGTCGCCAACGATGACTAGCAGTTATCCCAGCTCGCCTCTACTCCGGATCCGCCTCTCGGGGCCGGGACGCGGACTGGGATCCCAGTACCTACTGCCTATATCATCAGGGCAGGGGGCACGACACGGAGGACTGGAACCACCTCCAACATGACATCCAGGACCTGTTGGATGTCGGAACCTTCCCTCTCGTGAAGGTACAACCGGCACAACTCGCCGTTCGGGAAACTAGCGACAAGGCCACCATATCTGTAGTGGTTAAGACGAACGACGCCATCAAGTTTCTCTTTCCGGGAGGAAGCCTTGATGCTTAGAGGGTGACCAGTCTTAGTCGGAGTCTAGCGCGTCTATAGGGCCTAGGCTTAAAATAATAAATAAATGTTTCTTTTTTTATACGCATCGAGTCAGGGAGGTGTGAGGGGACCTGTCCTCCACCTCCTCCCATCAAACAAAATCACGGGCACCTAGCCCGTTTTCTATTATATCAATAAAATAATTCTTCTTTTACAAACACGCCTCGACAATTGCTCAACTTTTTTAATAATAACGCACTTTATCGCTTGAAACCCGATACTATGCCACTTATCGATAACAATTAATCAAAGCGTAAGGGCTATAACAAACAACCCACTTAATTTTACCCTAAAAAAGAGATCAGGAACAATTACCCCACACAAGCAACGACCAATAAGCAACCATACACCCATATCAGTCAAACTAGACTTCCTAGTTACCAACAACGCAGCCGAATACGAAGCTTGCCTAATAGGGCTAAAAGCCGCCGTAAATCTAGGAGTTAAAAACCTTAGAGTACACGGAGATTCATCCCTAGTAGTCAACCGTGCCATGAGCACCTGGAAGGTCTATAGCGAAAGCTTGGCCCCGTACCAAACCGAAATAGAAATAATATCCCGGGAGTTCACTGAAATCGACTTCATACACATACCCCGCGAAGAAAACCAATTCGCTGACGCTATCCAAGTTAGCCTCACTAATAAACATGCCCGACAACCTCTTCTCTATGCGTATCTGCGTAAAAAAGAGTGAACAACCCGCCTACATCAACAACCTCGAAACCAACGATATCCCCGAAGAACCCTGGTACAAAGCAATCCTAGACTTCAAAACCGTCGGATCGTACCCGCCCAACACAAACACCAAAAATAAAAGAGCCTTACGAATACAAGCCACCCATTACGTCTTAAACCAAGGACTACTATACAAACGAACCCCACAAGGAATACTCCTTAGATGCATAAACAAAACCCAATCCAAGAAAGTCATCAAAGAAGTACATGATGGGGAATGCGGACCCCATATGAATGCACACCTATTAGCCCGAAAAATAATGAGAGTAGGCTATTACTGGGTTACCCTAGAGGCAGACTGTCAACATCACGTCCGTCACTGCCGCAACTGCCAAATATTCGCCAACATCCAACACCTATCGCCATATCCACTCCATACCATAACCACACCCTGACCCTTCTCTACCTGGGGAATTGACATCATAGGGAAGGTACACCCAGCCGGAACCGGCGGACACTATTTTATACTGGTGGTCGTCGATTACTTTACCAAATGGGTAGAAGCAGCCTCTTACACCACATCAACCTCCAAACAAGTAGTCAAATTCCTACAAAATAACCTCATCTGCCGCTACAGCATACCTCACAAAATTATCAGCGATCAGGGGGCTCATTTCAGGGCCGACACCCAAAAAATCCTTAACAGATACAAAATTCAAAGACACAAATCCTCACCCTATAGACCTCAAACAAACGGAGCCGCGGAGGCAGCGAATAAAACCATTACCACAATCCTTAAGAAAATGATAGACAACTACCGGGATTGGCCAAACAAAATACCCTTCGCGTTATGGGGATACCAAACCTCCTACCGAACACCCATCGGAGCCACACCATACTACTTAGCATACGGCTGCGAAGCCGTGCAACCCATAGAACTAGAAATACCCTCACCAAGGACACTAGCCGAGAGCGGCATTCCCGAAAAAGAATGGGACCAAAAACGTTACGATGAGCTAGTACTCCTAGACGATCGTAGAATACACGCACTGTCCAATGTGCAAGCCTACCAACAACGCATACAACAAGCTTTTAACAAATGAGTCAAATCCCGAAACATACATGAGGGAGATCTAGTGGTCAAATCCATCAGGGCACCCCTTCCCGTCGATCTTAGAGGGAAGTTCAAACCAAACTGGTCGGGCCCCTACCTCGTCAAGAAAATACTCACGGAGGGGCGCCGTGATCCTCACTGATCTAGACGGTCAGGAGTTCTCAACCCCAACAAACATGGACCAACTAAAAAGATACTACCCTTAAACATCCCAACAACCCATCCTGATCTCCGACCTAGTGTGAAAACCCACACAAAACGTTTAAAAATAATTCGCATAGATAATTGGCATTACGAGTCTAAACCAAAATCACTCACATCTAAAAGAACTACGACCATGATTTGATTCCTTATAAACACGAATACGTAGGCAACCTTTCCACGGGTACAACCAACAAATAACAAAATCGATTACTCGATCCATATGCAAACCGGAACCTTTTCCCACGCTCCGGTTAACAAGTGATTTCAATGACGAAGCACAAACGACGAGCCGAGGACGGGGTGAAAACCCGAAAGGGCGTCCCGGGTAAAATGAAGAAACGAGTTGCGAGCCGTCGTAAAAGAAAAAAAGTAAAAAAGAAAAAAAAAATTACGAGCGGAGGACGGAGTGAAAACCCGACAGGGCCCTCCGGGCAAAATGAAGAATCGAGTTGCGAGTTGTCAAAAAAAAAAAGAGAAAAAAAAAGAGCAAAAAAAAATAAAAAATAAAAATAAAAAAAACAAAAGGTGATCCGAGGACGGAGTGAAAACCCGAAAGGGCGCTCCGAGTAAAATGAAGAATCGAGTTGCGAGCCAGCCACCACAAAAAAATGACAAATAAAAAAAATGTGCTACTCATTAACAAAAAAAATCAGTTAAATTGAGCCCTTGTCGAGGCCCTTTACATCGAGCATCGGAAATCCGGCTATCCCGGAAAATGACAATGTGTCAAAACACCACAAAAACTAGTACTAATACGCCACATAATATCAACTAATAGAACATAATACAAAACGGCTGGGCTCTACCGGTCCAACTTCTTTCTCCCATCGCCATCTAGGTGTGCTTGTTCTGGTTTTTCACCATCGACCCCTCCTAACACAAGCTTCCACTACCCTAGCCAAAGGCGAGCTAAGCCAATCATACTTCCTCTCATCACTCGCATCTTCAATATGGGTCTCGTCAGTCTTGGCTTGTATAGATGAATTGAAGGCACTAGAATCGGTAATGCCGTCTTTGGTCAGGCACTTAGTGACATTACTTTTAGTCGCCTCCTTATCCTTTAGCACCACGATCTTTCTAACTTTCGAATTGCTCTCTCCTAACGGGTATTCATAAACTCCCCGCCGGAAGGAAGTAACGTCGGTCGGTCGAGCACTCTCTATAACAATGGGACGTGAAAACTTTTGTCCCCAAGATATCTTGATCGAATTCCTGGAAAGAACTTCCTGTCCACGGGTCAAACTTAGGAACACCCTTAGCAACCTCTTAGGTGGTTGGCCTCACCCTCATTTGGTTCGAGAACTCGCTCGGATAAATATAAACCGGATCCTTCAAGGATAATATCCGCACAACCTGAGTCGAGGATGAGAAGGGAAACCCGGTCTTTCCACTAATATGCCACCACGGGACTGTCCACCTGATAACCTCTCGCTCATTAGCCAAGTAGGAATGCCATCCTTCTTCGGCATGACCATCACTCCATGCCTGCACCATCTTGTGACCCGTAAAGCCCTTGTAGCTATAACCCTTGACAGACCGAGGAGGGTCGACCAAACCAAGCCTATCTTGTAGCCAAACCTGCACAAACCACAACCAAATGTCACGCTTTCGAATTAAGGCAGCCTCCAAAAAAAAGCAGCAAAAAATAAATAACACCCCACATACCTTCAAAATGATCCTAGGACCACGAAAAGTAGCCTGATATAACCGGGCACGAGCATCGAGACCTAGGATGAGCACACCTAGAATTAGTAAAGAGGGTGACCACCCATGTTCCATTCCCATTACAACATCCAAAACCAGAGGATTACCCAAAGCCTCATACACTAACGCATCCTCAAAGAGATAGTAACAAGCCATCACAATATTAAAAGCCCGCCTACAAGCTAGGGATGAAATATCACGAGAACCTGTCTATAAGAATGTACTAAAAAGCAACCCTTGGTCAATACCGTCTCTCCCGAAGAAAACCTTAGCCTCCACTAGTGAAGAAAGGTCCAAAAAGTGACGAAATTGTTCCACAAAAGCATCATCTCCCAAAGGCACACAAGGTCGAACCGATCACCACCCGCCTATAACGTCTAGCTCCTCGAGAAGAGGACCAACCTTACCACCAGACTGCCCGAACCCAGGCGACCCAAAACCAAACTGCACCTGCCCGGGCGCTTGAACCCTGAGTCACTAGCCTCCCTAACATCCAAAAGTCATAATATCAGCCCCACTTTACCACAACAATAACCACCTAACAACCTCGGATGTCGGGAACGACTTCCCAAAGTCACTAAACCCCTTTCCAAAAGCCAAAAAACCCGCGCGAGAGCGACAAGGTTGCACGGACAACAAATTTCACTCGTCGGATCCACCAGACTTAGACGTCTTTTTATTTTTCTCTTTTAGGGGGATAAGCTACCCCTCCTAGGCGTGTTGTAGCCTTTAACGGCATCATCAACTCACGTCCGTAGCCCGGTACGACATTACCATGAATATACAAAAAGTGGGCAATTTTTTTTTTCACAATGGATCTAACCCCTTTTATTTTTGTCTCATTCTAAACATGAATGTCGAGACAATTACACATATCTGCCAACACACTCAGTCGAAACATGTTATTTCTTTACATTTTGCACGTCTCGAGTAAAACATTTTAATTGACGTACTACTTGATCCAACTCCCAGCTCAAACTAACGCATTTCAAAAGTCCGAAAAAACCATTTTCGTACTCTTACACAACCCTAACGCATTTAAAACGTACATACTGAGACTATAAAGAAATCGCAAACGAACAAACCTGAAGTGATTACTTGTCAACGTCACACAAAACAAAAATGCAAGACTAACTAATCAATTCGAATACTAAAAGTTAGAAATATACAAAATATACAAATCCATACACTAATCGAGTTCATAAACTAGGGAGGACCTCTAGAAGCTGCGCTTATAGCTATTACGAGCTCACTGATGTTGTCATCCAAACCTAAGTCCTCCAAGACGAAGGTAGGAGACTCACTACCATCCATCCCCGACAGCATATCTAGGGTAGCTGTCTCGGGAATCCCTCCAACATCCTCGGTGGTGCCCGTAGCATGACCTTCATCCTCAGCCTCAACCTTCCTCTCCATCTCAACCCCTAGCCTAGCCAAGCTCTGTGCCGAGGATTCGCCCTGAGACCGGGCTAGCCGCTCCTTTATCTGGGCAATCTCGTCGTCCCGAGATCGCAGGAGCTGTCGTAGATCAGCCTCTTCCAGCTCAAGCTTGGTCACCCGAGTCTCCAACTGCCCCATTATGTCCGAAGTGTCCTGCAAATATACCCACACTTTAGGAAAACATACAGATAGCCTAAAAAGCCAACCCTAGGCACACAAACTCACCGATCGAGATCCCGAAGTATCACGGGAGACCCTCGACGCATAGGCCCGGAAGCAGTTGGCAGCCTGCCACAACCGTTGATGGCAAGCCGATGAGACCTAAGAGAACAAAAACGTACGAGTTAGCCATATAACACCTAACCCTTAGAACCGAAATCCAAAAACAAAAAAAAGAAACTTACCCGGTATACCAGGTCACGCCACTCTATTCCAGCATCCAATTCCTTAGCTGAACATAGAGGGAGAGGCTCAGTGAAAGCTACCCCGGCTGCATCTACCCTAAGCAGTGTCAAAGGGAAGTCTGGGGGCTGAAACAGCATCAGCAGGATCGGCCAGCTGAAGGAAAAGCAAACCGATCAAGGTCGGAATAAACAACTAAGCCATAGAACAAAACGAGCCTTAAAACCAAAGTCGAGTACACACCACGAGGCAGTGGCAAGCTAGCCGCTGGCTGACGTGAGATAGGTAGGAGGCGCCAGGAACCAGAAGGGCATTATCTCCTTCTCCATCCCTACCCTCGAGAACCTCTGCGGCGGTCGGTGATCTAAACATGGTCCGGGGAGGATCAACCGGAACCCAGAAATTGTCGTACAAGCACTGACGCACCAACCATTCTCCCAGATACCAAACCGGGCGAAACAGCGCAGGAAAGAGCATCCTCCTGTAGCTCCGGCGCCTCAACTCTACCGCCACGTACACAGGCATGCTCTCGTAATCGGCCCAAGGACGGGCCACGAACAACATAAACAAAATTGACGCCTCAATAATCCTAAACCTAGGAGGACACCAAATAAAACAGACTGTAAGAAGGAGACTTACATCCTCGAGGCCTAGCTGGTTCACCAGCACATTCTCCGATGGGTAGTGACTCGTCGTACTCTTGGCCTGAGCTAGTCTCCACTCGATCCCCGTCGGGAACCTAACCAGACGAGCTCACACCGTCTTGTGTGCCAATCGAGGGATGTAGGAATAGATCCAAGCCTGCAAAACCCAAAGAAAAATATCATTAGCAAAACTAAACCAAACCAGGCAAAACCCGAAAAACGAATAAAGGGGAATGACCAACCTCCAGCACAAGACCTGGTCCCACGATGGGCAAAGCCGAGGCTGATTCCACTTGCAGTGGCCTCAACATAACTTGCAAACAGCGGGTCATCTCCGCAAAAGCCGCGGTTACCCAATCAAAATGACCCAGCTAATCTAAATCAGCCAGGAAAGGCAAAATCCTAGTACTAAACCTCTTGTCCTTATCCGAGAAGTGGGTCGATCCTAGGAAATACCACAACCACAGCCGGGCATCCTGCACCGGCGTGTTGGGTGCTCGACCCTCTAATACCGCCACCCTCTCGAAGTGGTCGGTAATGTACCAACTCACCAGAGTATGAGGCGTATAATAAGCCTCACGCTCCAAACAATCCCCGATCCATCCACGGACCTCATCCCTATCTAATTTAGGGCTCTCGGCAGCCCATCTAATCAACTCTGGACCCTAGGGTAAACCCTTGATAACCTCGAAGTCCTCGAAAGTCATCCCGACCTCCCCGAAAGACATGTGGAAGGTCGAGGTAGTGTCGTGAAAGCGATCTACCATCGCTCTGATTACCATAAGGTTGCACTTGGTGTTGCAACCTACCAACTGGGTCCAGTGTCCGACTACGGGACCCAGAGTCTTCCTCGCGATAATCTTCTTTGCCGCGGGACTAAGTCTCTGAGAGTAAATCTCTAAGCATGTCGTAAAACCTGAGAAGGTTCTCATCGGACCTGGGGGCTACAAACCGAGGTAATACAAGCGTAAACAAACCAAACCAAACCAACCAAAGCCAAAATTTAAAACCTAAACCAACAAGCATGAGTCATGATACTCACCAGACCCTGCACAATACGGTGAGAGATGTGTAAGTCAGGACGAAACAACAACTGATGACCGTCCTAGTCCAGAGCCCACTGAGGATCATCATAACCAATCTCCTCGTTCTCTTGCGCGGGAACCGGGACCCTAGCAATTGTCTCAGGCAACCTATGCTTCCTTACTCTATCGAAATCGACCTCATTTATGGCCTCTGGATCACGACGCTGCGATGGAACGCTTCGTCGTCTCCTACAAATCCCACGAGGAGTCAGTGAACTCGTCCCCGCGGCCTCACCACTAGTGCCAGCCAAAGGAGCTCCTTTGGGACGCTCGGTATCATCTATGGCTGCAAAACCAAGCAAAAAACGCAAAAATATGTGCCTCAGGTAAGGCTAAAAGCAACTCAAACCGGTCAAAATAAGGTCAAAATTTCGGATAGAGATATCAAAATTCCGAAAAGCCCACTAGCAACCATTTTTGATCCCGGTCACAATGGAAGTGGTTTCGGGAAAACTCGACATCGTTACGGCACCTTTTGGTCCGTCGTAAGTCACACAAACCTCACGAATTGCCCTAGAGGGCATTCTAACTCACAAAAGTCGACATGGAAGTCACCCATAATGTCACAAACATTAATCGAGCAAGATAACGAAAGACAAGTACGAGAATAACCGGGAAAATGATCCCTAAACCCTAGCATTTCAAATTTACCCAATGGGAGACCATTAGTACACCTCAAAGCCTCCTATCAAGCTTATGACTACCCTAACAAGCTCTATTCAACCCTAATTTAACAATGGGACTAAGCACAAACATCGAAACCTAGCAAATTCAAAACGCCCAAATCGATTTTCTAGGGTTTTAACAAAATCGACTCACAATGAACCAA
The DNA here is from genome assembly GCA_958450325.1 of Agrostemma githago. NCBI lineage: Eukaryota > Viridiplantae > Streptophyta > Magnoliopsida > Caryophyllales > Caryophyllaceae > Agrostemma > Agrostemma githago. The sequence continues at coordinate 26,713,757 of OY288239.1, read as the reverse complement.
ATTAAGCAAAGTCGACAATAGGCGAGTAAGGAACACTTACCCGACGTCGACATAATCGTGTATGGTAAAAATCAAGACGGAAAACGGTTGAACAAATCGAGAAAGCAATATTGAGGCGGAGGGAGTCGCGCGTTTCTGTTTTGGAATGAATAACTCGTTCCTCCTCCTTCGCTGTTTTTAAATGGGTCTGACCCAAAAAAACCCAGGAGCCCCGTGTCAAATGTCCTTCTCCTGGACCGCTGGGGGTTAGGCGCCTGAATCCTAAGGCACAGCAGGATGCGCGCTTAACTACTCGACTCAAGATTAAAACAAGAGCAAATGAGACACGTTATCCAATATCCGCACAACACGCACTCATAAACCAAGCAAAATAAACAACGACAAAACAATTTACTAACTGATACCGGCAAAGCAAGCTTATAAACACCCTCTAACCAAAATCCGCCCAACAAATAGTAAAACAGCAACAATAAGCATAAAAGCCTCGACTAACGCAAAAACTCACACTCAAGCACATAGCAAAGCAAAGCGAATCCGAGCAAGGTCCGAACAAATCCAAGCAAAGCAAAACAAATCCGCAAAGCAAGATTAATCTAACCAAAATAAACAAACATCTACGAATCTTTAAGCCTAACGAATCGCTAAGCGCTCTAAAGGCAATATAAACATGAACGGACTCCAATGCATCCCAAACACTTTTCAAGTTCGACGAGTCGCTAGGCGCTCTGAAGACATGGATTCTTATACATCCCCAACACTTTTCAAGTTCGACGAGTCGCTAGGCGCTCTGAAGACATAGACTCTTATACATCCCCAGCACTTTTCAAGTCCGTCGAGTCGATAGGCACTCCAAAAACGTGGATTCTTATACATCCCCAGCACTTTTCAAGTCCGACGAGTCGCTAGGCACTCTGAAGACATGGATTCTTATACATCCCCAGCACTTTTCGAGTCCGACGAGTCTCTAGGCGCTCCGAAGACATGGATTCTTGTACAACCCCAGCACTTTTTGAGCCCAACGAGTCGCTAGGCGCTCTGAAGACATGGATTCTTATACATCCCCATCACTTTTCGAGTCCGACGAGTCGCTAGGCGCTCCAAAGACATGGATTCTTGTGCAACCCCAGCACTTTTCGAGCCCGACGAGTCGCTAGGCGCTCTGAGGACATGGATTCTTATACTTGTCAAGCTTTTTAAGTCTAACGAGTTGAGGCGCTCTGAAGGCATGGATTCTTATACATCCCAAGCATTTTTAAGCCTAATGGGTCATAGGCATCCTGAAGGCAAATTTTTTTGTACTTTTTAATTTTCGAGTCTAACAGGTCATAGGCATCCTGAAGGCAAATTTTCGAGCCTAATGGGTCATAGGCATCCCGAAGGCAAACAGTTTTGTACTTTTTATTTTTCGAGCCTAACGGGTCATATGCATCCTGACGGCAAAACCAATAACCTTTTTTTAAATTTTTGAGTCTTGCGGGTCATAGGCATCCGAAAGACAAACTTTTTAATTTTCGAGCCTAACGGGTCATAGGCATCCTGAAGGCAAAACCAACAACCTTTTTTAAATTTTTGAGCCTAACGGGTCATATGTATCCGGAAGGCAAACTTTTTAATTTCCGAGCCTAACGGGTCATAAACATCCTGAAGGCAAAACCAATAAATTTTAATTTTCAAGCCTAATGGGTCATAGGCATCCTGAAGGCAAAACCAACAATTGTTTTATATTTTCGAGCCTAACGGGTCGTAGGCATCCTGAAGGCAAAATCAATTTTTTATTTTTGAACCTAACTAATCATAGGCATTTTGAAGGCAAAACCAACTTTTTTAATCTAAGCCCGACGAGTCGTAGGCATCCTGAAGGCGAAATTTTTTAATCTAAGCCCGATGGGTCATAGGCATCCTGAAGGCAAAACTTTTTAATCTGAGCCCGACGGGTCATAGGCATCCTGAAGCCGAAACTTTTTAATCTAAGCCCAACGAATCATAGGCATTTTTAGGGCGAAAAATATAAGTATTCTAAGCCTAACGAATTATAGGCGTTCTGAAGGCAAAACAAACAGCATCAGCCCAACGAGTCATAGGCATTCGGAGCGCAGTTCAAATTCGAGCGGATTCTTACACATCCGAAAATCAAGACCCATGAACGAAACAAACCCATGATGAGATAGGAAGCACAGACTAGAGCCTCGATGAACGACCGCAGACAAGGACGTCAGGTATGATTTCCAAGCCTTGGCTGGCGAGCCTTAATACGTAGTCCAAAGGACTTAAAATGACTCAACCGGACAGCCACCAGGTCGTAATCCTCGATTGACCTGGGCGGCTATACTTTGACTTTCGCCTTGTCCAAGCCTCAGTCAAAGTTGCGGCTTCTGTAGACACCCAGATTTGGACCTGGTGGCTGCAGGAGTACCCGACAAAGACCCGATGACGATCGGACTGCAATGCGATGCGAGATTACGATGTTTTAGTCAGTTTTACTATAGAACGGATCAAATAATTACTCGGAAAGATTAATTTGACATCAAGGCAGCCTTAGTCATTGTGGACATGACATAGGTCCACCCCGACGCGGCCACGCGCGGGTTTGGGGAGGCGAAAGAATCTCCATATGAGATGGTCAAATTGAAATTTAAATCGAAGTAGGAGTCGCCACCGAACTTTGTGGGAGTTCGGGCCCGTTCGAACCCACTCTATGTCGTAGTGGGCCGTGTACAAAATACGGCCCATTTCTGATGTCAGAGTTTATTGGGTTTGTCCCTTAGCATTTGATACCGATACCCACATTATCGGATATCGTATATTGAATGACTGTCGTTGCCAATGGATTCAGACATCCGGAAACCATGGTTCTGAGTAAGGGGTGAGGGTACGTGTTGGGAAGTTCACTAAGAACACCTAACCCCTCCCGCACTTAGCGGCTTTTACTAAGATATCGTTCGTTTTTTATGTACACGCGTTAGTTCGATGGTTGAATGATATGCAAAGATTATTTTCCCTAGACATGTGAGAGAAAAATAAATGGGTTGCTAAGTCGTTTAATGCATCTTAAACTAATAGCGTCAAATTTGTTTTAGTTTAATAAAACAAAATATGAAAATAAATAGCTACGAACACGAGAAAACGAGTTAGTAACGGTTGAATAGATCGAATAAAGGAGCAAATACGATAATATGCATGGTTTTGAAAAAAGGTTTATGACACGTGATAGATTAACACGTGTTGACCAGGGTCAAAAAAAGTATTTATCAAAATCTGAAAATATGTCGCGAAAGTTGCGTTTTATGTAAGATCCAAAAAAATAGAAAAGCGAGAAAACGAGAAAAAGGAGCTCGGCCGATCAGGCCTCCGCGCGAGTCGCCTGACAGGCCTGCGACTCGCGTGGGGGTCTGTCCATTTTTTATTTGTCAAAAATCGTCAATTTTCATAAATCGCGTATAAATATGGATTAACTTATACTCGATTTATATTTTCGATATTCATCGTATTCGATATTCGATTATGAAATCGATACCAAATAGTCGGGATGATTTTAGAAAAAGTTTTGAAAAAAAGTTTGTTTTGAACGAAAAGTAAAAAAGAATTTTGAACGAAAAAGATGTTAATTCTCTCCGCGTATAAAATTGTCGAATTTTGTTTAAAAAGATGTAACGATTTTATTAGCGTCAACGAGAATTAATTAATTTTGTTCTTCTTAGATACGATATTCGATTAGAGAATCGATATCGTATTTTAAGAACGTTATAAAAAATAGTTTTTTTTTGTAGTATCAATTATTAGAAATAAAAAATATGCGAAGAACGACCCATATTAAAATACGAAACGACCGACGACGCAACGAAAAGAAAGAAGAAAAAACGTGGAGAAGGAAGACAAAAGGGAAAGAGTCGGGTTTGATTTACACCCTCAACCTACATGCTTTGCTTTCTCAGTATAGAGCTCGTCGGACGGTGGCTTGGACACGGGAGCGTCGAGATGATGTGGATGAGTTTAGGATGGTGCGTTTTTTTATGTGTGAGGTGACGGATTCGGCCGGATGGTGGGGTCGGGTTTCATCGGTATTTTGACAGTATTTCGGTGCTTCATTGGATGTATGTCGAGATTATTTTTTTTGCTAGATGTCGAGGATGTATGAATGATAGATGTATATTTCATGTATGGGAATAATTGATCGCCTATTGATGGATAGTTTCTGAATGAATTGTGTTGAACAGAGGATCCTATTTATAGGCGAAGAGGTTTAGGAGAGATATCTTGCTTAGACAACAAGAAATACCGATTTGGATAGGAAACGCGAGAGTTCGAAAGGAACGAGAAGTCTGTTGCTTGGGGAGGAAGCAAGGAATCTCGGCTGGTTGGGGGGAGTTGGCCGAGTATTTGATGCTCGGTCGGTAATTGATTCGGTTTTCGGATAGAATTCTTACTTGAGATCGAATTCTATCCTTAAACGGATTTGTTTAATATTTTTTGAAGCTGATTTTTTGTGGTGTTTGAGACCGAATCAGCCACGTGAGGTGTCATGGCTGACTCGTGTGTCTCAAGAATATTTTTGAGCGGGTTTTGACTCTGTCGCTAAAAGACGGTTTTACCCCTGGTGTCGGAATCGACCCAAATTAGTCTCATTTGACTCGAAACGACCCACTGGGCCTGGATTTGAGGTTGGGTTTGTAAGATTTGTACTCCGTAATAAGCCCAAGCCAAATGTCCATGATTTCGAGCCCATATCCGAGTCTATCAAAGCATGTTTGCGTCCGATCATCATCGGGTGTTTTGCGGGAACTACTATAGACACCTGGCGGTCAAAATGTGGGTGTCTACAGAGCCCCCACTCTGACTGAGGCTTGGACAAGGCGAAAGTCAGAGTAGCTACCAGGCCAACCGAGGATTAAGACCTGGCAGACTTCCGATCGGGTTGTTTAAAGTCCATTAGACTTGCGTGAAGGGCTCGCCAGCCATAAGATAGAAATCATACCTGGGTAGATGTCAACAATGTCGAGGGTACTTTTCCTAAAAAGTCTTGGGTGTGTCTGTTTACAGACACATCCCATCTTGGAATAGCGCGGGGACTTCTCCTAAAAAGTCCTGGGTGTGTCTGTTTACAGACACATCCCATCTTGGAATAGCGCGGGGACTTCTCCTAAAAAGTCTTGGGTGTGTCTGTTTATAGACACATCCCATCTTGGAATTGCGTGGGAGCTTGCCTTGGAAGCTCTGGGTGTATCTGCTTACAGATATATCCCGATTCCTTAATAGAAATGTTGCATGATCCTTCCACTGGGGAGTCTTTGAGAATTCTTCGGGGAGTCTTGGGGTACCTGTCTGTTGATACATAACAAATTGCATGTAACATTTAGGCGAAACACTGACTCATGCTGGGGGAAGAAATGATTTTTGATTGATTTTTTGGAAAGAAAATGAATTTTTTTTGGAAATTAGAATGCTTGGGATGACTTGATTCCTAATCCGATTAAGACACGGACTCCTAAAGTGTCTGGTTAGGCCTGTATGCCTAGATGAAGTGGTGACTAGGAAAGGGATTTTCTCAAATGGCTAAGTTTTGCGAATTTTAAAATGAGAAATTGAAGAGAGAGATATACCGACCGACTCGACTCTGGACGCGACAAGACGAGTTGACAGACACGACTGGACTCTCTAAGGGTTGGACCGTGACTCGGTAGGGGATGGGCCACCTAATATGACAAGACTCTTAAGTTGCGCTATTTCGTAGCCTAGGCGAGTGGCAACACGGTCGAATCCTCGGAATGGGACTGTTTCCGTACGACAGGGCTTTGTGGTAGCAATGCCGTAGACTGGTGTTCTTTTGGATATTTTGTTGATTTTGGGCTACATTCCCAAAGTGGCTATTGCTTGGAGTCCCTGACCAATTCTCGTCTTCAACTAAGCCGAGTACTAGGACACACTATAGAAAGGAGGCTAGATCTTTATTCTTTGAATTTATCTGGATTTTGTGAGTGGATGGAGAACTTCTGCCTAGGAGAAGCCCCCAGGATGACAAAGCTAGCTGCTGAGAACATGACAGTGTCGTGACCGGAATGATGATGCTTTTTCGAATTTGTGTGAATGTGAATGGTTGTGCCTTTGTCGAAAGGCTGCCTACGTATTCACGTGTAGTGAAATCAAACCAAGCCGTAGTTCAGTGTTGAAAGATGTATTATGATGCCTAGCTTATTAGGGCTTTGTGTGTAACTAGCCATAGCAATGGTATAGGCTAGGTGCATTCCCAATGATGTCTTGACCAAAGGGCTGGAATAGTTAAGATGTTGATTCTGTGACCGTGAGCATTCTCTGGGATAGCCCCCAGAGGTGGTGTGAACTATTTGGGCATGTTCTATGCCGACTGCAAGTTGAGTTCACGTGTTTGGGGCTGGTAACTGGTTTAGATGTTTTTGGAAATGTGGAGCTAGGTCGCAAGTGGCTTTGATGTTTCGAAATCTGGAGCTCGATTTTGTGGAGCTAAGGCTTCGAGGGTAAGGTATTGTAATGTGGTAGGAATGGGGGAAGTCGAGTAAAAATGACTCGGACTTCGATCGGGCAGGTTGATAATGCGGGATCTGGTTTCCATGTCTGGCCCTAAAGGTTAGGGTGTATCCTATGGAGCTTGAATCCTCAAAATTCTGGGCTGTCTCTAGCCTAGGTCGCGAGAAGGTCTCGAGGGTTGTAATGTGGGAAGGCTAGATGTGGTGTTAGCTGACCAGCTTGACTGTCTCTCCCCTATTGGATGGTATGGGTATTGATAATTTTTGAATTGACCGTTTCACGGTCATGGGTTTTTGAATTCTTTGGGTTGACCTCTTAGCCCCGGTCATGGGATACTTCATTTGAGTTGACTGTGTCTGGTCGAGAGATGTTGATAATTCTTTTTTGATCATGGCCAGCTTTTTTCTTTTGGCCTTTTGCTTTTTTTCTCTTGGACTTTTGATTTTTTTGTCCAGCTTTTTTTTTGTCGGTTAGACTAACACCTAAGGTAGGGACTGGCTAGTCTTATTGGATGGGTGTTTATTGTAGGAAGTGGGCTTGCCTCCCGTCTTGAACCCAAACTAGAAGACTACCCAGATTTGTCATAGGATTCGATATGCTCCTGCTACGGGTAGTTATGTGGCTTTCTATACCAGACATGGAATAGGTAAAAGGAAAACACGGGCTCGGTTTCCTGCAGTCATTATAGATGTTCCTATAATAGTCACGTGCGTGTGCTCACAGTGTATGATGGTGTTCATCATATTCTCGAAAACACATAAGGAAAGTATGTATGAGAAATAGAAAAGCTGATTTTATTGAATTTTGAAAAAAGAGGACAGAATACAACTGACTTTGACTCTGACTTTGATTTGGAAATGAGGATGTAGGGTATCCTATACTCGAACTCATACTTAGACTCGAATCAAATCCGGACTCGGACGCTCAGTTGGTTGTTTTTTTTTGGTAAGGTCTTTGATTGGAGAGAAAGACGGGTGCCACGACTCGCCTAAATTCGGCTTTGCGCAAGTGCAAGAGAGGGAGTCAAACTAGACACGGCCCGGGGTGACGGGTCGACCAAGACTCTTGGACCGGGATACTCGAACGTTGATCTAGACGAGGTAACGACTGCGAATTGGACTCGAGCTGCATAAGGGTGAATCCGAAAATTGGGGCGACCATGTTTGACCGTATCACGTGCTCGGACCAACCGTGGTGACCTAACCCTAGGTGACTCGAGTATTCGTAGCATAGGTACGACACGAAGAAGGCATCATAAGGACGCCGGTGCAGGATGAACGTAGGGTACCCCTTAAGGTGACCGTGGTTGACTGCTCGGGTGGAGGACAGCCCCCGAGTGAGACTAAAGACTTTGATAGGACTCAAATGGTGCGACATCTAAGTGACTCGAAAGAGGGGTACGTGAGCCAACACGTGTAAGACCTGATCCTTAGAGCAAACGCGGTTGATCTCCCCGCTAAAGGGTAGCCCCCGAGTGGGACTGAAGACCGACTCGTAGACGGGTGACTCGTGGATGGTGGACTCTCCCTGGGTTTTGGCAAAGTAGGCCTAGTCCCGTTCGAAGAAAGATCCGTGTGTGAAATCCCCAGACTTTGGACTCGATTGTGTAAATGGTCTTCCCTTTGTAGGAGTTTGTCCTACGTAGGTGGACCGTGCCTTGACAAATAAGGCGGACTTGGGATGGGGTAGAAACTCGTGATGTAAGATCGACGGAGTTTCGACGCTATAGATTCTAACAACTTATGACAAGACCCGACACTGCTAAATACGGGAAGTCCTAAGAAAAAGAAAGTTTTGAAAAGGGAATTTGGATTTGAAAACCGAGCAAGGTCGGATTGGAGGGCCCGATTTTTTTGAAAAATCGAAAAAAAGGTTACCAGGCCGAGATTTTGAATTTTTTTGGAAAGTTTGGACAGCATACCGGCTAAAAATAGGCTATTTTGAGTCAAAATCATAAGTCCTAAATTTGGTAGCTTTCCGGGTTTTGAAAAATAGATGGGTTTGAAAAGATGCCGGTTTGAAAATCGTCAATTTTTATAAATCGCGTATAAATATGGATTAACTTATACTCGATTTATATTTTCGATATTCATCGTATTCGATATTCGATTATGAAATCGATACCGAATAGTCGGGATGATTTTAGAAAAGGTTTTGAAAAAAAGTTTGTTTTGAACGAAAAGTAAAAAAAGAATTTTGAACGAAAAAGATGTTAATTCTCTCCGCGTATAAAATCGTCGAATTTTGTTTAAAAAGATGTAACAATTTTATTAGCGTCAACGAGAATTAATTAATTTTGTTCTCGTTAGATACGATATTCGATTAGAGAATCGATATCGTATTTTAAGAACGTTATAAAAAATAGTTTTTTTTTGTAGTATCGATTATTAGAAATAAAATATATGAGAAGAACGACCCATATTAAAATACGAAACGACCGACGACGCAACGAAAAGAAAGAAGAAAAAACGTGGAGAAGGAAGAGAAAAGGGAAAGAGTCGGGTTTGATTTACACCCTCAACCTACATGCTTTGCTTTCTCGTTATAGAGCTCGTCGAACGGTGGCTTAGGCACGGGAGCGTCGAGATGATGTGGATGAGTTTAGGATGGTGCGTTTTTTTATGTGTGAGGTGACGGATTCGGCCGGATGGTGGGGTCGGGTTTCGTCGGTATTTTGACAGTATTTCGGTGCTTCTTTGGATGTATGTCGAGATTATTTTTTTTGCTAGATGTCGAGGATGTATGAATGATAGATGTATATTTCATGTATGGGAATAATTGATCGCCTATTGACGGATAGTTTCTGAATGAATTGTGTTGAACAGAGGGTCTTATTTATAGGCGAAGAGGTTTAGGAGAGGTATCTTGCTTAGACAACAAGAAATACCGATTTGGATAGGAAACGCGAGAGTTCGAAAGGAACGAGAAGTCCGTTGCTTGGGGTGGAAGCAAGGAATCTCGGCTGGTTGGGGGAGTTGCCCGAGTATTTTGATGCTCGGTCGGTAATTGATTCGGTTTTCGGATAGAATTCCTACTTGAGATCGAATTCTATCCTTAAACGGATTTGTTTAATATTTTTTGAAGCTGATTTTTTGTGGTGTTTGAGACCGAATCGGCCACGTGAGTTGTTACGGCTGACTCGTGTGTCTCGAGAATATTTTTGACCGGGTTTAGACTCGGTCGCTAAAAGACGGTTTTACCCCTGGTGTCGGAATCTACCGAAATTAGTCTCATTTGACTCGAAACGACCCACTGGGCCTGGATTTGAGGTTGGTTTTGGAAGATTTGTACTCCGTAATAAGCCCAAGCCAAATGTCCATGATTTCGAGCCCATATCCGAGTCCATCAAAGCATGTTTGCGTCCGATCATCATCGGGTGTTTGGCGGGAACTACTATAGACACCCGGCGGTCAAAATGTGGGTGTCTACAGTCGTGTCATTATGGTCGCGTCGACAATAATTAGAGTCAATTCCGACACCAGGACTCCGAATCGGTCCCGAAATACACAAAGTTAAACGCGAGTCAACGCGTCGGGCCAAGCGAACCTCAGGATGCACACCCGAAGCCCACTCGGCGCAACGGCGCGCTAGGGTAAAAGGGAAGACTTAACCTCCAAGACATAATATTATACACATCTTCTCAATTTTGGAAAGTTTCGAAATCGTATCTTCAAAATCCCAGGCGCCTCACCCCGAGCGTCTTACACCTTGTGCGCACGACCCCAGGCGCCTGAGTTCTGGTGCGCCTGGACTCAGGCGTCCATCCGGGCGAGGTGAACCGCGCGAGCACCTATACAAATCCCCTTCACCTCATTCATTCGACATAACATTTCTTCTTCTCTTCTCCCTCTTACTCATTACAAGTTTCTCTTAGCTTGGGCTCGCACTCCGACACCAGAAGCCAACGATCCACTCGATCGTAGTCCCGATAAGCGATCAACGCTACTCCTCACCTTCGAGCACTTCACTCGATCCAGAGGTGCCTGCGTTTGACTAGCTACCCCGAGTCTAGCAGCGGAAGCTCTGCCGGATTAGCCGCAGAACCAGCAAGTGGTGACAGAACTCTGCCGAAATCACAACGCAAGCTAAGAGGATCTGCCCTTCGATGTCGAATCGTCACTAGGGTGTCATCTAAACAAACTTTACATTTCTGTACTTTTAATATGCACTACGATAATGTTAAACGTGGACGCTAGGTCCACGACACGTTATAAACATACGTAACGTCCCAACTTCAACCATAAACACTAAAACACCTTAAATAGACCCGAGTAGTTCTGAGATCCGTTCTCAACTATCTATGCATCGTGTCCCGTTTAGCGTATACTACGAGGGTGAAACTCCTCACTTTGTGATTTACTTACATTCGCATTTACAACTTTCGTATGATTTATTGCTCTTATGACCTTATAATTGCATGCTAAATCACCTAACACGAGAAACAAAACATAAACAAGCTAAAACTGAACAAAGCGATGGTCGGGTTCCGTATTAGTCTCGGTGCTCACCTCACACGGTTCGATACATCTCTATTAATACCGAGCAGACGCATCTTAAGCAGAATAACAGGTAAGGTATACCACGAGAATGACTAATATCCGTATTATCACGTTAAAACTGATTTGCTAATACGTATAATATTAATACCCTCTACTCTCCTTTGTGCATCTTTTCATGGTCTGCTTGTCTAAACACAACTAATTCGACGACAAAGCTTATTTGTCCTTAAACAACTGACGTAGCAAAGACATAGGGTTAAGACAATGGATGTTACAGTACTTCCAACACAACAATGGATGTTACCGATTGATTAGTAGAGGCCGCTATGTGGGGGCGGGATTGGGTGTCGATGTCTAGCGGACGTTGGCTTCCCAATACGTACCCTCACTCCTTACTCAGAATTGACGGTTTCCGGATGTCAGAAACCATTGGCAATGAGAGTCATTCTAGGCATGGAGTGCTTAAGGGTACAAGTCTTTATCTTTAAGTCCCATGCCACTCAGCTTTGAGTCGGCTAAGGATCAAAGTTGACTTGAACGGTTTCCGAGTCCCCATAATTGACTCGGTAGTGACTCCATAAATCAGCAACAAATTTGGTTCACTAAAATGGTCGTCTTACTAAACATATCGACCTTTAAACATTTACAACCACGACTTGATCGATTTGGCTGAACATTTGAGTGAATTATATCTTCAAAGTTGCAGAAATTGAAAACACAATCAAGTACGTTTGGGTCGGGATGCATACCCATCACCTTCGTACTGTATTCAATCCAAATCCTACACTTGTGGGATGTTGCTTTTTCATTGGCCACATTTGATGAAGTCGAAAAGTTCGAAATAGTGTAAATTTTTCCTTCCTTGAAACCAGAATTGAAAGACTAACAATTTTTGATTGATAGATGCTTGGATAGTGGCTCCCTGAAATTGAGACAAATTATTAGTTTACTCGCCGATCTATCGAAATTATTAGTTAAAACTGAAACGAATTACTAAAACGACGAATACTCACTGATCTGTCGACCAAAATCATTTCAACACCATATATCAACCCTTCTGAAGAACTTTGCTGAGTATCAGTTTCAGGTTTCTTAGGCTTCCTTTCCCACTTTCGCATTACCCTAGCAATTATTGACACGCCATTCATTTTTTCAGTAATTTCTGAGATCAACACAGGTTGAAACTGAAACGCCATAATGTTGTGATGTATGATGGAGTAAAGTACAATAAAATTCAACCACTGGAGTAAGAATTTAAAGAAGATGGAGATACTAACTTCCCACTACTTTAATGGGGAGTTCACAGGCCGTTGAAGCTTTGTAAAACTACTGTAGTTAGAGAGTAGAGGATACAATGCAGTAGGCAGTTGTGTTATTTTTTATTATATAATCTGGACCCCACGTAAGCGCCATATCATGGACATGTAGGATTGCTGATGTGGGTGAATGTGTAAGCCTTAAATGTTTCTACTTTAATATATAAATGGCTCCGTAATTATTAGTTAGTTTTTTAGTCTTATAATAAGTGTTTATAGCATCAAATAACCACCATAAACCTACCGTATTGTCATTTATTAAAGTCCGGAAACCAATAGAAAATGTTAGGTATGTCCGACGAGTCTAAATATTACGAACCAGCCGGACACGTCTCCAAATATGACGAACCGTGTCCGATACGTGTCCAAATAAATTCAAAAAATCGGACGCGATTTTCCATGCCAGGTGTCCGACATGTATTGTCGTGTGTCTGACGTGTGTCGGTGTCCGACACGACACGTTGGTTTGGAGAAGTGTCCGTGCAACCTAGTCTGCAACCAGTTCCTCAACAATTGTTAACCAATCTTATAATATTAAAATATACTTATTCCTTATATCGTATGAAACTTCACTTATGATTACGACGATGATGATGATATGAGACTGCAAAGCTAAACTTTATTACCTATTTACCTGTTTTGTTTTTCACCTCTTTGTAAACTACCGCATTGCATTCATACCTCACGAACCTATTTTTTAACCTTCGACTTGAAAAAATTGTGATCCAAAACTCATTCAAATTGATATTAACCAAACTCGAAGTTCACTTGACTTGACATAACATATATCGATAAGTCGTAAAACAATGCAAAATGAACTCGGTGTCAATATATTGCAGCTATCTTATTTTGTTAGGCGAGCGCGCACACACACATATACATATACATACATACATATATATATACACACACACACACATACATAGAGTGAGGATCCGGTGAGTCTCTCCTCTTACGTGAGTCTGTCCCGTGATTTTGGACCATTAGATTTGGCAAGATCTACGGTGCTGATTGATTGGGAAATCAAGATACGCGGATCCCTAATTTCTTGATTATACATATTGTCTCCATATCCCTCTCTCCCACCGCTGTTTCTTTCCTTTACTTTAATATTTTCCAGCCATGAACTTATTTAATTTTGCTTAAACTTTAATGAAGTATCATCCATCCATCCTCAATTAAATATAAAATGTTTCGCATAAAGTAAGATGCACTTAAGAAGATCTTCATTAAAGTGAATAAAGAATTATCATTGAAATTTATCCATCTTAGAATTGCTCACAAGATGAAGATATCAAATTCAAGATCGTAATGATTTGAAAATTTGTCACGAGATTAATACAAATCAGATCACAATTAATTACGTGAAAAACACAATACTCGGCTATTCGATTACCTTATATGTCTCCTCGATTCAGTACTCTCTAGCTAATTAAATCTGTGAATCGAGGAGACATATTACGTAATCGAATAGCCGAGTATTGTGTTTTTCACGTAATTAATTATTATCTTATTTGTATCAATCTCATGACAAATTTTAAAATCATTACGCTCTTTAGTTTGATATCTTCATCTTGTGATTTTAATTTGTGTTACTGTAATAGTGCTCTATTACTGTAACAGTGCTACTGTTAATCTCATGTTGATGTTACTTTGTAGTGTCAATTGATAAATGAATTTGACATTATTACTGTAATTCCTTATTACTGTGACAGTGTCACAGTAAGATATTTATAACTCTTTAATTTCATGTTACTGTGACATTATTACTGTGACATTATTATTGTAATTTCTTACTACTGAGACACTGTCACAGTAAGATTTTTGTGTTACTGTAATAGTGTTATGTTACTGCAACAGTGCTACTGTTAATCTCATGACGCTGAGATTGAATCTCAGCCATTCATCTGATTTGATCATGTGGTTCTGATTTGTGGGACGGACTCATTTAAAGAAGACCGACTCACCGGATGCAATTTCTACATATACATATATATATATAGAGAGAGAGAGAGAGAGTGAGAGAGAGAGAGAGAGAGAGATTTAGGTCCATGTGAGAACTACCCCTTCAATGAGAACTGTGAGAACTACAATATGAGCCATTGAATCATAGTGTTCAATCTCATTCGTTGGATTCTTCAAAATTCTTCAATGAAATTAATTCATCACAATTGCTTCAACCTTCAACCCGTAACTCCTTCTCTTTCTACAAAATTCTTCGACCTATAATCCTTTAATCGATAAATTCTTCAATCCACCATTGAATCTGATTCTTCAATCCATCAATTTTTCAATCCAGTTTTCTTCAATCCATTAATTCATCACAATTGGGTATTGAACCCCAGTAACCTAAGTATTTTTTTTTTAATTAATCATTTTATGATTAAATTCTTCAATTAAATTCATTAATTCATTACAATAGTAACAATATTATCGTCGGCTAATATAATTGCAATAATTGCAATAATCTCAGCAACGGTGTGTTATCGTTTTTTTTTTCAAATTTCCTGATTGATTTAAGAGTTCATCTAAAATATTGTCCTTTAATTTCCTTTTGTACGGATTTTATATGAAATACAAACCTTTCTTTTTCTAGCCCTACTCGATTTAATTTTCTTTTTAAATTGTGGTGTACCCTATTTCAATTTCAGCGTACCCTTTTTCACTATTAGCGTACCCTTTTTACTATTTAGCGTACTCTTTTTCAATTTCAATTTTAATTTTAGTGTACCCTTTTTAAATTTTAGCGTACCCTTTTTTTTCTTTTAGTGTACCCTTTTTTCTATTTTAACGTATCATTTTTCAATTTCAATTTTACCGTACCCTTTTTCACTTTTAGCGTACCCTTTTTCAATTTCAATTTTAGTGTATCATTTTTAAATTTTTGCGTATACTTTTTAAATTTTAGCGTACCATTTTTCACTTTTAGCGTACCTTTTTTCAATTTTAGCTTACCATTTTTCAATTTCAGTTTTAGCGTACCCTTTTTTTAATTTCAATTTTAGCGTATCCTTTTTAAATTTTAGCGTACTCTTTTTCACTTTTAACGTACCCTTTTTAAATTGTAATGTGGCTACAACTACTACCGTAAAAGTAGTGTAACAAATAAGATGATTAATAGAAGTATAATTAGATGGGAATGAAGCATTGAATAATTCCACAATAGGTGTTCAGAGAAAACAAGAACCCTTAATTTGATATACAAGAACCCTAATTACACAAAAATCTCTGATCAAGTGGGCATATTTAATGGTTTTAACGAAAATATAAACCCTAATTTAAAGAAATCTTCAATTGTATATAATTCCCCAATTTTATGAACACCGGAACCCTAATTTTGATGAAGGGAATGAGAAGGAAGAGAGAAAGAAAGAGATGGAAGAGAGAGAGAGAGAAAGAAACGGATTTGGTTTATTTTGTTAAAGGAAGAGTGGATGTTTTTAAGAATAATGTCAATCATTAGATGTGAATAAGATCTAATGTTTCTAAATAGTTCTCACAGTTCTCATTGAGAGATAGGTTCTTACCCGATCTCAACTCTAAACTCGTACTACCTATGTCTATAAATGCATTTATAATTGAACAATATTGGATATTAATTTTGGAATGAGCAAAACGGTTATAGACGGGCGGGTGAAGATGAAATGAATTGGGAGCTGAATGATGTTAGAGTTTTAGTTTGATTGAATTATTAGATTAGTTTTTCTTCTTTCTTAATTGCTTCAGTGGATGGAGAAGGATTTTAGTTTTTTTGTGTGCAAATGATTCGCACATGTTGCTAGTTTTTTTGTGTGCAAATGATTCGCACATGTTGCTTGATTAGAAGATAAATTAGGCAAATATTGGATGTAGGAAGGTATATATTGTTTAGTGGTTAAAACTTGTGGTCATCAATCCAACGGTTTTAGGTTGTTTATTGAGAGCGTATCAAAGGTAGCGGCTGCGAGTTCTCTTGTCATCAAAAAAAATGTATAGATATAGATGGATTATGAAATTGTGAAAATATATTAACAATTTGACATTTTATAACACTAATTTTACATTATAAAGTGGACGAAAATATGAATACGGAGGGAGTACAATTTTTCATGTTTGTAAAACCGAAACCATTTGAGTCAATAATGACGCAGAAATAAAAATAAAAATAAGAACACTCTAATTGATATGGACAACAGGGATGAAGAAGACAGAATTATATAACAGCAATAATAATAATCAATGACCATCACCTAAAAGAATTTAGTTTTATATTCTTTTCACACCCATTGATTAAATAGGCGAGATTAGAAGATCGAGGAGCAAGAGTCACAATCAACTACATACAAATAAGATATCTATATCCCTTAACAATAATCTCAAAGATAGATCGACACATTGAGGTTGCACCTACCTTTAAAAGTCGAATACTACCTCATCCCATCCCCACCTCCCCAAAATTTGCAATGCGTTAGTAGTTAGCTATAGTCTATACACACATTGGATTAGTGATAATGTGTGGAATATTTAGTCACTCCAAACATCCTTATATCTTAATGTAATCAATCATGCAAATTCAAAACCTACTTAATTGAATTGCACCACCTATATACATACTTATGGCTCGTTTGGTTCACCATAAGGAGATAAAGTTAGCGGAAACTTAAATTCACATGAATTTGTATTTCATGATAATTACAAAAATATTAATTGGTTGTCAGGTGGGAAGTGATTTCATGCGTGTTGTAACGGAGGCGTCGACACACAGATTTACGTGGTTCACCAGCAAAATCACTGGCTACGTCCACACCGACAAGTAGACCAAATTCACTATTGTGGAGATAATAGTACAACAGTAGATTGTAATACACGTGCTTAATAGCTCACAGCTAAAGCCAAAAGTACTACCAATTCTACCAACAGATAGTAATCCCAAATTGGAAAGAGACTACCCAGACTGAGTCGACCTGCGACGAACTCACCGACGAAACGAAGGACAAACGATCTTGCGGCCAACCAAGATCCGAACAAACTCCAACGGTCTCCAACGAAGACGAGATCAATAGAACCACCAAATATAACGGGCTCGGAACAGACTGAGTTTTTCCCTCAAGAAAACCTCACATATCAGCCCTCTATATTGTGCTCTCAAATCATCTCTCTATCCTAATTAACCTAGAAACTAATTAGGTCTTTATATAGTATTATTCCACCTAAACTAGTTACCTAAACTAATTAGGAAACACGGTTCAATCTTTCCTAAACCAAACAATCTTATGTTACCAAAACAAGAAGATCAACTTTAGGAAAGATATCAGCAACAAATCAATTCAAGGTCAAAAAGGACAATTGTTAGGCATTTATTTCCTGACAATCTCTACCTTGACTAGAATTGTCCAACCCGAACCAATCTTCAAACTGCATCTTCGAACAGTCGATTCTCAAGTCACTACTTGTCCCAGTAGTCTCCACACTGACTTGAACTCAACAAACAAAACGGACAAATAAACCAAGTTTGCCAACGTGACCAAAATGTACCAAGTACCAAATGTAGCAAGCTGAAACTACCAACGTACTAAGCACCTAACATATCATCATATCAACATGGCCAAACATAGCGAGATCACTACCAAACGCCAAAAACAAATGTATGAGATACCAGCGTCACAAATGATGGAATGGTGTTCCGAAACAAATGCACACAAGACTCCAAAAAACAAATTCTCCTTCAAGACAAAATATGGCCAAATGTACCGTCGTACCAAATTGCCCAAAAGGACACAACGCCATAAACAAAACGACGTTTCACTTGAGTCAACAACGGTGTCATGACACCACAAATTTGCTCACACCAAGGCACAACAACTCAAGTCGAAACAATCAATACCAACGTTCTAAGCGAGCCCAAATCACCTCCATCATCAGGTGCAAATGTTAGACTAACAAGTCCAACCCAACAGCTCCAAAGAACACAAAATAATGAACTTCCGTCGAAGTTCCAAATGACCCCAACCGAGGTCCCACCGACTCTCTTTCAAGAGCCTCAAACAGCTCCACCTGGAGCCCAAACCGCCTCACTGAGGCGCAAAAACAGCCGTCGATAGCTTGTCTTCAGAATTACGTAGTTCGACCCGTACAGATGAAAACTCCACCTTACCGCCAACACTACCATCTTCACCCAAGCCTATCAACCCAAAACAAATTACTCCCCGTGAATTTATCAACCTTTAAAATTGTTGCTCCAGATATCTTCTCACCAAAAATTCAACAAACCCAAATAACGCCTAACTCAGCGGAAGCCGAACCTGAAAATCAGAAGCGGAAGCGGAAGCGAAACAACCTGAAGCTCTGATACCAGTTTGTTGTAACGGAGGCGTCCCGTTACCTACGGTTTGTTGATTATGCGAGAAGAACAAAATAAATAGCAAACAATAAAAACTGACACACAGATTTACGTGGTTCACCAGCAAAATCACTGGCTACGTCCACACCGACAAGGAGACCAAATTCACTATTGTGGAGATAATAGTACAACAGTAGATTGTAATACACGTGCTTAATAGCTCACAGCTAAAGCCAAAAGTACTACCAATTCTACCAACAGATAGTAATCTCAAATTGGAAAGAGACTACCCAGACTGAGTCGACCTGCGACGAACTCACTGACGAGACGAAGGACAAACGATCTTGCGGCCAACCAAGATCCGAACAAACTCCAACGGTCTCCAACGAAGACGAGATCAATAGAACCACCAAATATAACGGGCTCGGAACAGACTGAGTTTTTCCCTCAAGAAAACCTCACATATCAGCCCTCTATATTGTGCTCTCAAATCATCTCTCTATCCTAATTAACCTAGAAACTAATTAGGTCTTTATATAGTATTATTCCACCTAAACTAGTTACCTAAACTAATTAGGAAACACAGTTCAATCTTTCCTAAAACCAAACAATCTTATGTTACCAAAACAAGAAGATCAACTTTAAGAATGATATCAGCAACAAATCAATTCAAGGTCAAAACGGACAATTGCTAGGCACTTATTTCCTGACAATGCGGGAAGTTCATTAAGGGCGGTTTTGGTGGGTAACTTCCCCCCATTATGGAGGAATTGACATTCCTGGGAAGTGGCAATTCCCATGAAATTAGCAACCAAACAAAACATTGAAAATGCAATTCATGGGATATTGCACTTACCGGGAATTAGATGAGTAACCAAACGAGCCTTCATTAGCTTCTCTACTTGGAGCAGGTGTAACGATATCTTCATTCTTTTACATGCTAATGCTAAAGAAAAAATTGTCATGAGTTGCAATGCATATTTATCAAAAATAAAGTTGAGCTACATGATTGTAGGGAAGATGATACACTTGTATAATATTACGTGTATAACAGTTTTCATATACAATTAATAGAAATCGATCACTTGTATCATGTATGTTTTATTTGATTTAACCAAATATGATTAATTTAGGGGTAGGGTATCTGTTTTATTTATTTGTTTGACTTTTATATTTTATGTGAGAAATAATTTAATCAAAGACAAATAAATGAACGGAAGAAGTAAATTTTAACTAATCTAGTTAAGTTGATTTTAGAAAACTTGTATTTTTATCATTTTCTTTTACTTAATTACTTTTCATTTATCTCTATGAATTTTATTTTAGTTAGAGAAATTTTAAGACTTCTTCATTTAACATGTTTAGTTAATTACGAAGTATTATTTAATTTTAGTTAAGATTTTAAAATGAAAAAGTGTAGACACCCACATTTTGACCGCCAGGTGTCTATAATAGTTCCCGCCAGACACCCGATGATGATTGGACGTAAACGTGCTTTGATAGACTCGGATATGGGCTTGTAATCATGGACACTTGGTTTAGACTTATTACGGAGTACAAATTTTATAAAACCAACCTCAAATCCAGGCCCAGTGGGTCGTTTCGAGTCAAATAACACTAATTTGGGTCGAATCCGACACCAGGGGTAAAACCGTCTTTTAGCGACCGAGTCAAAACCCGATCAAAGATTTTCCCGAGACACGTGAGTCAGCCGTGACACTTCACACGGTTGATTCATACTCAAATTCCTACAAAATATCAGCTTCAATAAACATTAAACAATTCTGTTAAAGGTAGAATTCGATCTCAAGTAGGAATTCTATCCGGAAACCGAATCAGATACCAACCAAGCTCCAAATACTCGGCCAATACTCCCCCACCAGCCGAGATTCATGACTTCTTCACCAAGAAACGAGACTTTGATTTCCTCTCGAACTCTCGTATTTCCTATCCAAACCGGTATTTCTTGTCACACAAGCAAGACCACCTCGATTCCTATAAATAGGACCTCTTATCCAACACTTTACACACACAAAAAAACAACGTTTGAGCACGAAAAAAATAGCCTCATAACACGGTATTTTTCACACATAAAAAACCGCCTACATCCTCGATATCTAGCAAGTCTCGACATCTTCCCGAAGCCTCGAAGCCCCGAGAAACCGTCCGATCACACGTCAAACCCGACGTCCAAACTGACACCCTAAACTCATCCTCATCATCTCGACGCTCCCCAAGTCTAAGCCACTTTCCGACGAGCCTTATCCCGAGAAAACAAAGCATGTAGGTTGAGGGTGTAAATCAAACCCGCTTCTTCTTCTTCTCTTTTCTCCTTCTCGTTTTTTTATTACGGGTCTTTCGTCGGTCTTTTTTTTATTTTCTAATATCAATATTATTAAAAACTATTTTCATATATCGAACATTCTTAAAAATATGATATCGATTTTCTATAATCGAATATTGTATCGAAAAGAATTATATTAAGATTTCGACGATGTTAAAAATCGTTACATCTTTTTTTCGTTCAAAATCTTTTTTTAAACTTTTCGTTCGAAACAAACTTTTTTCAAAATCTTTTCTAAAAATCCTTCCGACAATTCGATATCGATTTCATAATCGAATATCGAATACGACGAATATCGAAAATATGAATCGGGTATAAATTATTCCATATTTGTACGCGATTTATAAAATTTAACGATTTTCGACAAAAAATAATAAAAACGGGCAGACCCGCACGCGAGTCGCGCCATGCCCAGGCGACTCGCCCACGGGCCTGTGACCCGGATAGTTTTCTAGCTTTTCGTTCGTTTTTTATTATTTATTCTACGAAACGATTTCTAAAATTTATATCTTTTCTAAAACTATTCCAAATATTTGATATTGATTTCGTAGTCAACTATCGAATATAACGAATATAGAGAATATTAAGTCGAGTGCGAATTATGCAATATTCGTACGCGATTTAATCGAAAATTTCCAAAAAACCACTTTCGAAAACAGGCCGCCACGCGACCCGCCGACGTCCCGGGCGAGCCGCGCGGCCGGCTGCCACGGCAAGTTTTTTTCGTTTTTTATTTTTATTTTTTTGAGCTTCGTTTTTTTATACAAAACTGCGTTTTAACAATATTTTTCAGATTTCGATTAATATTTATTTTCTCGACCTCGTATGTTTATTTGCTATATTATTATTCAATCGTTACTAACTCGTTTTCTCGTGTTTGTAGCAATTTATTTTCATATTTTGTTTTATTAGACTAAAACGAATTCACATGCTAAAATAACTTTGACGTTATTAGTTTAACATGCATTAAACGACTTAGCAAACCCATTTATTTATTTTCCTCACATGACTTAGAAAATAATCTCTGCATATCATTCAACCGTCGAACTAACGCATGTACACAAAACGAACGATATGTTAGTAAAGGCCGCTAAGTGCGGGCGGGGTTGGGTGTTCTCAATGAGCTTCCCAACACGTACCCTCACCCCTTACTCAGAACCATGGTTTCCGGATGTCCGAATCCATTGGCAACGAGAGTCATTCAATACACGGTATCCGATAATGTCGGTATCGGTATCGTAATGCAAAGGGACGAACCCGATAAGCTCTGACATCGGAAATGGGCCATGTTTTAAATATGGCCCACTACGACATAGAGTGGGTTCGAATGGTTCCGAATAACCATAAAATTCGGTGGCGACTCCTACTTCGATTTAAAATTCAATTCGATCCATCTCATATGGAGATTCATACGCCTCCCCAAACCCGCGCGTGGCCGCGTCGGGGTGGACCTATGTCATGTCCACAAAAAGAAAATCATCTTTATTTTTTTTCATTTATATATAAAAACGAAAAGAAGAAACAAAAAACAGTAAAAGAATAAAAGATCTAAAATTCATAAAAAAAATAGTAAAAGAACTAGATTATTTTGTACTACGTAAATTAGAATTAAATAATCTAATAATTCTTCCGTTTTAAACGAATTATAGAGTAATACTAAAATAAAATGCTCAAGATGATTTTCTTATTTCGTTTTAAAGGAATAATAAAAATAAAATAAAATGGTTCTACTATTAAGCGAAGGTTAATTAAACATTAGGAAAAAAAATAAGGTTTATTTCATAGAAATAATTCAAACTATTACGACCCACCTTCTTACAATAATCTCAAGTACACGTAATCTCATAATAATCCCAGTTTTAAGTATCATTTTCACAAATTAGACTCATTAGATTTACCTGTTATAACAGGTTAAAAGTAGCTGGATGTTTATGTCTCATCTTTTGTCTTCCGTCACCGTCATCAACCTCCATCAAAACCAACTCCACCACCGATACACCATCATCAACTCCCCAACTTCATTTTCGCACGGTCGTACCAAGAAACTCCACCTCCGATTCCTTCTCGTCCTAAGTGCGAGTGAGCGACCATCAAAACCAACTCCACCACCGGTAAAAATGTAATATTAATGTATATTAAAAAAGCTATACCCTCAACATTTATTAATGTTCTACCCATTTTCTACTTTGGGTCTTATTTTGATGTTCATTCATTCCATATTAGTTTATCACATCTTCATTTTTTAATACTTTATACTATGATCTATTTGTATCAACTTCTCTCCATTTTCATTCTTTACTAGATTAAAACTCATTCATTGCACGGGTTAGTTGGCTTAATTACATTGACGATGTACATTCGTTAAATAAGAAACTTAATCAAATTATGTCATTACAATAAATAAGATGATCACATTATATTAGTAATAAGAGCTTATTTTAAAACTCAAAAGAACAAATGATTGCTCTTATTTATAATATAAAATTTCATCACCTTATTATAAATTTTTGATGTGAAAATAATTTTACGGTTGTAGTCTTATTAAGAGTTTTTTTAAGACTCAAAAGTTTTTTTATTGATATCAAAGAACAGAATAGTCTTATTTATAATATAAGATTCTATCGCCTCATTATAATTTTTCGATGTAGGATAACTTACTCAAGGTTTATAGTCTTAAGATCTGCTTTTAAGACCCAAAAAAATGCACGATTACTCTTATTTATAATATAGAAGCATCGCCTTATTTTAATATTTTCGATGTGGGATAATTTTAGGTTTTTAGTCTTTTTAAAAGCTTTTTAAGACTCAAAAGATTGTTGGTTGATATTTAAAACCGAAAAATGACTCATTTATGATATAGATTTATCACCTCATCATAATTTTTTGATGTGGTATAATTTACTTAATTAAAGTTTATAGTTTTAAGAGCTATTTTTAAGACTTAAAAGAGTTTGTTTTTATATCTAAATTAAAAGAACAAACGATTACTTTTTATTTATATAATCGAATTTGATCATTATTATATATTTTGGAAGAATGATTACTGTTATCTATATAATAAAAAAATCACCTTATTATAATTTTTTGATGTGGGATAATTTTACTTAAATTTATTTAAGTTTAGATATAGTCTGATTAAGAACTTATATTTATAGACGAATGATTACACTTATTTAAGATATATAGAATTTCATCAACCCATCTTAATTTTTTGATGTGGGATAAATATACTTTGATTATATAATCTTAGTCTTAGGAACTTCTTTTTAATCTCAAAAGATTGTTGGTTAATATCTAAGAACGAAAGATTACATAGAATTATATCACCTCATTATAATTTATTTGTAGTCTTATTAAGAACCTTTTTTAAGACTATAAAGTTTTTTGTTGATATCTAAGAACGAATGATTAGTCTTATTTATAATATAGATTTACATCACCTCATCATAATTTGGAGAAATGGCTACTTTTATTTATATAATAGAATTCCATCGTATTATTCTACTCTCTTCGGTCACTAAGGTAATGGATAAAAAAATAGTGAACGAAGAGAGTATGATAATACGATGGAATTCTATTATATAAATAAAAAGTTTATAACCTTAAGAGTATTTTAAGACTCAAGAGTGTTTTTAAGACTCAAAAGAGAAGGGGTATAATTTTTCGATGTGGGATAATTACTTAAGTTTAAGTTTATAGTCTTAAGAGTTTTTTAAGACTTAGAAGATTTTGATTGATATCTAAAAATAAATAATTAGTCTTATTTATTAATATAGAATTCCATCATCTTATTATCATTTGTCGATGTGGGATAATTTAACTAAAATTTGTAGTCTTATTTATAATATAGAATCATCACCGTAACTTATTTTAATTGTTTTGATGTGGGATAATTTTAAGTTGGTAGTCTTATTAAGACCTTTTTTAAACTCAAAAGTTTTTTAAAAAAAAATAAAAAAGACTACAAATTCATGTCCCCATCATAATTTTAAAAAAATGATATTGAATTCCATTATAGTTTTTTTTTAAAAAAACAAAAGCCTTTTTGTTGGTTGATATTTAAAAACAATGATTACTTTTATTTAGTAGAAATTTATAACCTCAACATAATGTTTCGATGTGGGAGAATTGCTTAAGTTGCTTGATGCCTAAGGAATTTTTTTATTAGTTTTATTTATAATATTAAATTCTAACACCTTATTATAATTTTTTTTATTTAAGTGTATAGTCTTAACAACTTAACTTTTTTAAGACTCAAAAGATTTATGTTTGATGACACTTTATAATTTTTTGAATGTGAATAGTTTTACTTAACTTTATAGTCTTAATATATATTTTAAGACTCAAAAGATTTTTGGTTAATATCTAAGAGCACATGATTACTACGAAGTACTCCATTATTTATAATATAGAAATCTATCGTCTTATTATAATTTGTCGATGTTGGATAATTTAACTAAAATGTGTGTCCTTATTTATAATATAGAATCATAACCGTATCTTATTATAATTGTTTCGATGTGGGATAATTTGAAGTTCATAGTCTTATTATGACCTTTTTTTCAAACTCAAAATATTCTTGGTTTTTGAAAAACTCAAAAGAGAGGGAGTATAATTTTTTGATATGAGATAATTTACTTAAGTTTATAAACTTAAAGAGTTTTGTAAGACTCAAAAGATTTTGATTGATATCTAAGAACAAATAATTACCTTAGTCTTATTTATAATATAGAAATTCATCATTTTATTATAATTTGTCGATGTGGGATAATTTAACTAAAATTTGTTTTCTTATTTATAATATAGAAGCATCACCGTACCTTATTTTAATTGTTTTGATGCGGGATAATTTTAAGTATGTAATCTTATTAAGACCTTTTTTAAACTCAAAATATTATTGATTGATATTTAAAAACAATGATTACTCTTATTTAGTAGAAATTCATGATCTCATCATAATTTTTTGATGTGAGCGAATTACTTAAGTTGGTTGATGTTTAAGGAAGAATTATTATGTCTTATTTATAATATAGAATTTCTTCACCTTATTATCATTTTTTACTTAAGTGTATAGTCTTAAGTACGTTTTTAAGACTCAAAAGATTTTTGTTTGATGAAACTTTATAATTTTTCGAATGTGGGATAGTTTTATAAGCTTATAGTCTTTATATATTTTTAAGGCTCAAAAGATTTTTGGTTAATATCTAAGAGCACATAATTACTCTTATTTATAATATAAATTTTCATCACCTTATTATAATTTTTCAATGTGAGATTATTTCTACTTAAGTTTGTAGTTTTATTAAAAGACTTTTAAAGACTTAAAAGTTTTTTTAAATGATATTTAAGAACGAATGATTAGTCTTATTAATAATATAGAATTCATCAATTTATCATAATTTTTCGATGTTGGATAATTTATTTAAGTTTATAGTCTTCCATCACCTCATCATAATTTTCCGATGTGAGATAATTTACTTAAGATTATAGTTTTAAAAACTATTTTCAAAACTAAACAAAATACATCCTTACTTTTGATTATAATATAGAATTTCATCACTCCATCATAATTTTTCAATGTGAAATGATTTTAAGTTTGTAATCTAATATATTAAAAGCTTTTTTAAGAGTTAAAAGTTTTTTTGTCGATATTTAAAATTGAATGATTACTATTATTTATAAGATAAAATTAAATCACTGCATTATAATTTTTCGATGTTGGATAACTTAAATGTTTTTCTTGGTCGATATTTATTTAAAACCGAATGATAACTCTTCTTTATAATATAAAATTTCATCACCTCATCATAATTTTTCGATATAGGATAATTACTTAAGCTTTATACACTACAAGAAAAACGAAGCTTAGCAACCGATTTTTACCGACCGCCAAAATAATAGTCGGTAATTATGAATACCGACCGCGTACAGTCGGTAATTACAGTTTCACTCGGTAAATTACCGACCGAAAGGTAAGCAGTCGGCAAATTGATTAAACGGTCGGTATTCTGCATTATTGCCGACCGATTCATATATATTACCGACCGATATACTGTCGGTCGGTACGTAATTTTAATTAACCCCCACCTTCATTCAGCAGTCATTAGCTTTTGTTTGAAAAAAAAAACACGCAACACCCTTACCCTCCCCCATTTTCGCGACCCATCCCTAAACCTACCCTCCCCTCGCCGGACGTCAGGTTCGCCGGACATTGACCCAACGCCGGACCTCCTCTTCGTCGGCCGCCGTTCCAACCTTTCGCCGGATCTCCTCCCTTCTCCTCAAAATCCCCAATTCGAGTTAGGGTATGTGTTTTAATTGAATTTGTTGTTTAATTTTGTTTAGTTTTGCTTAATTATTGTTGTATATTTGATGAATTCAACCTAGGTTAGTTTAATTTAGAGTAAATTTGTTTGTTTGATTAGGGTTTAATTAGATATGGGGTTAAATTAAATTTCAGTTTAATTTAGGGTTAAATTAGATGAGAAATTGTTTAAGTTAGATGAAATTGGTTTTAGGTTAGATTTATTGTTAAATGTTCATACAATAACTTTGTTTTTACTACTACTGTAAAACAATGTGACTGAGGAAATCAGGTTTAGGTGGTCAGTGGTCAGTACTCGGTACTCGGTAGGGTAAATTGAACGATGAACAGAATCTAAATTGTTATTACTCTATGTTTTTATAACTTTGTAGTCTTTTGGTAAATAGTTTTGTGTACTTTTTGGCAGGGATTTTCAGGCGGGGGGTTGGGTTGGGGTTTGGGGGAAGAAAATTAGTGAGTTGAACAAAATTATAGTACGTACAAGGAGAATCTTTTACCACTTGTTGGATTTACTATTTAGTCTTTTACTCTAGTCTTGCTCTATCATCAGTTTCTTTGGTGTTTTTCTTTTGATTCCAAATCATGAACTCCATTAATTATTTAGTTTTGTCTAGTTTGGTTTAGGTTATCAAAGTTAAGGTCGAAGTTAAGGAGGGTGGGGGTGGTAGGAAGGAGGAGGATGCAAAAGAGCTTAGTAAGCGAGGGAGTTTGTTGTTAATTGGAAATTAAGATGAATTTGGGTGTAAGAAGAAGAAGGTGGAGGAATAATACTAGTACTAATATTCCCATTATTTTGTTGAATGAGAGGAGGAGGAACATTGCAATTATTATTATTATTGTTATTGTTGTTATTATTATTATTATTATTATTATTATTATTATTATTATTATTATTATTATTATACTAGTAGTAAGCATTGCAAGCTTATTACTTCATCAATCATCAAGTTTAATGCATCAATTAAGTTAATTAATAAACTACTACAATAGTTGTAGCTTGGTTGGGATGGATGTGTTTTTTTTTTCTCTTTAGCCTAATAGTTGTAGCTTAGTATAGTTTAGTGTTCTAGAATAATAGTGAAATATTCTAAGTTTAGTTCTACTTGGACCACTCCATTCAAAGTTTTTAGGCATGAACCTCTTATTTGTCAAATGTTTTTAAGCCAACTAGATACAATATATTAAACTAAGGGTAGATGTGAAAACTTAATTAAATAATGAAGGGGGGTAAGAATGAGATGGGACCATGGGAGTTAAATTTGTGTAATTAGAGTAAACGTATCAACCCCTACACTAATTACATTCGATTATTGTTTCTGAACTAACTAGAGTAAACTCATGGTTATTTATGTCTACCCCTTACTCCATTTTTATATGTTATTTAAATAAGTTTTCGTTCCTCTTATAGAAAATCTAATAATGACGAATACCGAAAGAAAATGGATGTACGAAAGGGTAGACGATAGAAACAAAGTTAAGTATGAGTTTATACTTGGGGTGGATGATTTTATTCTATATGCTAAGGAACAAGAAGAATACAAGACACATCAGATTCTTAGATGTCCATGTGTGAAGTGCCAAAATTTGAAGTACTTGAATGAGTTTACGGTGAAAGAGCATCTCATTAGAAAAAGGTTTACGCCTGGTTACAGTAATTGGGTGTGCCATGGAGAACCCTTTTCTTTTATTAGTAATCCTACTAATTCATCAAACACTAATTCTTTCATCGACCAACCTTATCAGGAGATGGTAGTAGATGCATTTGGAGACATAATGTTCGGCCGTGTTGAGGAGTCTTCTTTGGGTGAAGAAGAAGGCCCCCACCCTGATCTGAAAGAATTTTTTGAAATGTTAGAGGCCGCCGAGAAACCTCTGTATCATGGATGTGAGTCGTCATTGCTAGAAGTAGCTTCTAGGATGATTAACATTAAATGTGAGGACAACCTACCAGAAAGAAGTTTAGATAAGATTGTTGCTTTGATTGAGGATATCATTCCACGAGATAATCTGATGACTCGCACATTTTATGACACTAAAAAGTTGCTTAAGGGCCTTCAAATGCCCCCATCATAGGATCCATTCATGTCAGGACGGATGCATGCTATTTTGGAAAGAAGACTCCATGCTTGATAAATGTAAAAAGTGTGGAAAAGATAGGTACAAGAAGAAAAATTTTAGTGGGGCAGACATACCTTTCAAAGTCCTAACCTATCTCCCTGTAGCACCAAGGTTGCAATGTTTATATGCAACCAAGAACATTGCAAAAGAAATGAGATGGCATATTGAAAATCCACGTGTACCAGGGACCATGGCTCATCCAAGTGACAGTGAGGCTTGGAAGCATATAGATTATATGTTTCCGGAGTTTGCTAGTGAGCCTCGTAATGTTAGACTTGGACTCTGCACAGATGGTTTTACACCATACGATCAATTTGGTAAGTCGTACTCATGTTGGCCGGTGATTCTCACTCCTTATAATCTACCCCCTGGATTATGCATGATAAAACAATTTATGTTTCTATCTTTGATCGTTCCCGGACCAAAAAAATCCTAAGAAAAACTTGGACATATACATGCACCTCTTATTGATGAATTGAAAGATTGTGGGACACGGTAGTGCTCACCTATGATGTGTCTAGGAAACAAAATTTTCGGCTGAAAGCATGTATCCTATGGACCATCAACAATTTTCCGGCGTATGGGATGCTCTCTGGGTGGGCTACTGCTGGCAAACTTGCATGTCCATATTGTATGAAAGACACCAAGGCGTTTTGGCTTCCACATGGAGGTAAAATGTGTTGGTTCGATTGTCACAGACAACTCTTACCCCTACATCATGCATTCCGTTACAACAAAACTGCCTTTAGGAAGGGTAAGTGCGAGAATGATGAACCACCTCTGACATTGTCAGGATGTGAAATCTGGGAGACGATATCAGACTATCCGACGATCATTGATGGTACTGATCGTGAACTCAAAGAACTTAAAAAGTTGAAAACAGGATGGTTCAAGAAGAGCTTGTTATGGGACCTACCTTATTGTAAGCATTTGTTGATTCGACACAATTTGGATGTCATGCATATTGAAAAAAACTTTTTCGAGCAATTAATTCATACAGTACTGGATAATAAAAATAAAACAGCTGACACTCATAACACAAGGAAGGACTTGCCCAAATTATGTAGTAGAGGTCACCTAAACATCAAGGACGGCCGCAAACCAAAAGCTTCCTACACTCTTGACAAACTGCAAAGAAAGATACTATGTGAGTGGATATGCAATTTGAGGTTTCCAGATGGATACGCATCGGATTTAGGTCTCTGCGTCGACCTACACAGTCTCACACTTCATGGTATGAAGAGACACGATTGTCATGTGTTCATGGAACGGCTATTACCCGTTGCTTTGAAACACTTGTTGCCAACTAATGTGTGGAATTTAATTACCGAGATCAGTCAATTTTTTTGTGATTTGTGTGTGTTAGGCCTTACAACCCAAAATATAGATTGGCTGGAGAATGATATTGCGGAGATCCTCTGCAAACTTGAGAAAGTGTTTCCACCATCGTTCTTCAATTCAATGGAGCACTTACCAATACATTTGCCTTATGAAGCAAGGGTTGGTGGCCCAGTACAATATAGGTGGATGTACCCTTTTGAGAGATATAATTGTGAAAATACTCAACTTATTAATGTTTCATCGTACTCTCAGTAATTTTAAAATCCCGTTTTAACACTATATTGAAATGTAGGTTTCTTAATCATTTGAAAAAAAAAGTGGGTAATAAAGTACGTGTGGAAGGTTCAATTTGCAATGCTTTCTTAACTGAAGAAATATCAAATTTCTGTTCTCTATACTTTGAAGACCACGTAGATACAAAGGCTAAGGATTTGGATGTGGGAACGGAAGATGAAAATGATTTATCTGTACCCGAGCTCTTTCGACAACACAAAGGTAGAGCATTTGCTAAACCAAAACAGAGATACTTGGACGAACAAGAGTTCGATCGTGCCCATCTATACGCATTATCAAAATGTGAACTACTAGGAGAATATGAACGGTACGTAAATAGTAACAACTTACTTATTTAATTTAAAATTAAGAGATGTAGATGTCACGACTAAACTGGATAATTACAGCTTATTTGAACAGTTCATTATGGAGCAACATCCACGAGCTAAAACCGATGAAGTTTGGACTACATATGAGAAGTTGTTTTCAAATTGGTTTAAAGGATATGTAAGTCTCAGTATTGACATATTAGAATGAAATAAACTTTGAGCACGTCACAAATGCACTAACACTACTACGCAATTAGGTATCTGAGATGAATGTCAAAGATGATGTGATTCAAGCCTTAGCATTTGGTCCTTCTATAGAAGTAAACACTTGGCAAAGATATATGATTAATGGGTTCAATTTCCACACATAGAAATATGGGAAAAACAGAGCTACCATGAATTACGGGGTTTGCGTAAGTAATGTTGAAGGAAACGATTACTACGACACTTTAGAGGAAATTATTGAGTTGAGGTATTGTGGGAAGAAGAGAATTTATAATGCAATCGTGTTCAACTGTTCATGGATGGATAATTCCACAAACGGTACAAGTGTTCATGGCCTTTATAAACTAGTAGAAGTTAATAGTAGGAGGAAATATGGTAAATATGATCCTTTTGTACTTGCCCATCAAGCTAGTCAAGTTTATTATGCTCCATACCCAAACCCAAAGAAGGATAGAGATCATTGGTGGGCTGTTTTTAAGGGTCGGGCAAAGTCACAATTTAATGCACTAGTGGATGTCACGGTATTTCAAGAAGATGTGACATGTACTTCATTATTATCTAGCCTTGTCGACGATGATGTCTTAGAAAGTTTTAGTGAAGGGGAGGACATGGAAGAGATGAATGAGATGGGTGATGACGTGGTTGTCGAAGATGATCATATTGATGAGGAGGAGGAATTTGAAGATGAATTTGAGGAGGAGGAGGAGGAGGAGGAGGAGGAAGAAGAAGAAGAAGATGACCATGATGATGATGATGATTACTAACTTGTATTTGTTTAGTCAATGAAATAGTTGTCGATCAACACTCATGGATAATTCTAGTTATTTGTATATGTTTGTTTGGTTTTAGGCAGGTTGATATTATTTGTTAAATGTTTTCTTGGATTGCATTTCGTAAGTGTTATTTGCATATGTTTGTTTGTTTAGTCATTCGATAGATCATATCTGAAAGATGGTTGGACGTGGATGTGGATGCGGACGTGGACGTGGCCGTGGACCACTGGTGGAGGTCGACGAGCACGAGCACGAGCACGAGCACGAGCACGAGCAGGAGGAACAACAACAACAACAACAACAACAACAATAAGATGATAATCTGCCCATAATTGCGATAGAACCCAAAGGGAGATGGTATTGCTTATTCTATCCTTATCGAAGTAGATGTAGTATATAATTTATTTTTATACGAAAATATAATTTGTTGCATTTGTGTTGCTTAAGGTTTGATGACTCCGCCGTGGTAAGAAGAGTAACAAAGTCATTCAAGGGTTTCTACCATGAACCTCATATGAACTACCGGGAGACCCCAAAGACGGTCAAAGATAAATGGTTCGACAATTTTAGGGTATACATTTACTTTATTTTATATGAGTATATTGCTAACTATATATATATAGTTATATATAGTTATATATATATATATATATATAGTTATATATATAGTTATATATAGTTATATATATATATATAGTTATATATAGTTATATATAGTTATATATATATATATATATAGTTATATGCACTTATAATTGTTATTTGAATTTTTTCTTAATATGTAATTATTAAATTATGATCGGTCACAATGTCAGGGCTACTGCTCATGAAAGCCCGAGGACGAACCACAAGTTAGAACCAACTACGACGTTGAAGCACGAAAACGGTTAAAGGATACCATCAACGACATCTGCGAACTACAGAATGGCAAGAACAAGGCTTGCCCGGGGTGGATGGTGCCGCAAGTATACAAGGACTTATTGGAGAGACGGAAGACAAAGGCATTTCTGAAGAAATCGAAGACAGCGGCGGCCAATAAAGCTTGTGCTTAGCCTAACCCTACACACCACGGGGGGTCGATCAAGGCAACTAAACATGCTTCCAGGCTGGTAATGACCAAATATATTAAAATGTTCCATAATATTTTTATTAATATTTTTTTAAGACGATAGTAATAATTTATCCGAGTTTATGCATAGTAAGTTCTAATTTGTCTTTGTAGATGGAGCAACTGGGTGGTAGGAGGCCCAGTGCGCCCGAGCTTGCGCAAGCCATAGATAGCAAGGAAGTCGACGGTAAAAAGGTTTTTACTAGTCAGAAGGCGAAGGCAACATTTGTAAGTATTAATTTAGTTAATTATAGAGATTATCTTAAAATTCCTTATTAAATTAGTTATAATTTGTTCCTAAACATTACCTTTCTCTGTTTTCTAATAGGACCGATTTGAAGAGCTGAAGAAGAAGAACGAGGAGGAGGGGAAAGAAAAACCGGATGACGAAGTTTGGTTTGAAATGGCTGAGGGTTTCAAGAAGGGTCACGTATACGGAGTGGGAACCGCCGGCCCATTGTACTTCTCCCCCCCCCTCCACAGAATAAGGGGAAGGCTTCATGCTCTTATCATCCCGATATTCTTGTTCAACAAGAAAAACAGGCAGCTGAATTTCAGAACAAAATTTTGGAAGCCTTCAAGAAGGAGAAAGATGAGAACCGGCGATTTAGAGAAGAGGCCCGGGCTCGAGAGGAAATTATCATGAAACAACAACAAGAGCTCATGTCAACGCTGTCCACGGTATTGCAAACTCAGAACTGTAATCCGTTTAACTTTACTAACTTTCGTAATCCGAATGATGATAATTCGGGAGGTGATGGAGTTGGGGGAGCCGGGATCGATTTTCAAGTGTAGCTTGAACCTCTAATTGATTACTCTTTTAAGTTGTGTAAACTTTGATTACTCTTTAAAGTTGTTTAGACTCTTTAGACTTTAATTAGTACTCTCTTGAGTAGTTTCAACATTTTATAAAGTTATGTCCATGATATCGAATGATTTTATGTGAATGAATTGTGGAGATGTTGGATTCTGAATGAATTGGATGAAGTTAATGAATGAAGGTTGAAGTGAATGATATTGTAGTTTGAATGAGTTGGAAGAATTGAATGGTATGATGGTTGGAGCAGAAGAGTATTGGATTTGCTGGTTATGAACGAATTGAAATGGCTATAATGCAGATTTGTATGTTGCAATTTGGAGGATGGACAACGAACACACTAAACCCCACGACCTTTTTCATTTTACCGACCGAAAACCA
Organism: Agrostemma githago; assembly: GCA_958450325.1. Taxonomy (NCBI): domain Eukaryota; kingdom Viridiplantae; phylum Streptophyta; class Magnoliopsida; order Caryophyllales; family Caryophyllaceae; genus Agrostemma; species Agrostemma githago. The sequence continues at coordinate 26,679,091 of OY288239.1, read as the reverse complement.
TTATTACCGACCGCCCTCACTTCTTTACCGACCGCTCTAATTAACCATAATATTGACACTAGTCGGTCGTTAATGATTACCGACCGGCGGTTTCGGTCAGTACAAATCACAGGTACCGACCGCAGGTAGTTTTTTCCCGACCAAACCTTTTCCAGGAGCTTTTGGTGGCGGTTTGGTCGGTATCACTTACCGACCGCAAAAAGCAGTCGGTATATCTATTCACCGACCGCAACTCACAATTGCTGACCGATATTTACGGTCGGTATTCGGTATTTACCGACCGCCACAGTCAGTCGGTAAATGTTTTTACCGACCGATTTCCTTTTTTATCGACTGCTCTTCGGTCGGTGAATCACCGACCGGACTTTTCGGTCGGGGAGTTGTGTTTCCGACTATTGTTTTCGACTAAATTCTATCGGTCGGAATGCTTTCAAATTCAGTCGGTAATTCTATTTACCGATTGATTTCTAATCTTACCGGCCGATTTATTCGGTTGCTAAATGTCGTCTTCCTTGTAGTGATAGTCTTAAGAGCTCTTTTTGAGATACAAAAGATAATTACTGTACTTAAGGTTTATAGTCTTAGGAACTTCTTTTGAGATTCAAAAGACTTTTGGTAGATATCGAAGAACGAATTATTACTCTTTATTTATAATATAGAATTTCATCATCATATTATAATTTGTCGATGTGGGATAATTTTAAAACTACTATACGTAATAAATTCTTTACATAATGTGAAACAAATAATATGAAATTTATACTCTAATGAAAGCATTTTTTACCACGAATATAATTATTTTATTTTTATAATTTATTTTACGATAATGTTTTTAAAAAATGAACTCTAAAGGTTTTTAACAAAAAATTGCAAAACATCCCATTAATACGATAAATTAATATATATTATAATAATTAAAAGATTCTCTAGTTGATTATTTTTATTATTTATGATACTTTCCTAATTTGAGGTTTGATGAAACGGACCAATGAGATCGCTCGAAAAAAGCCTAATATATATATATATATAAGGATTTATTTTTCTTAAGAATCGTGCATAAAGTAAATTAGTATAACATTAGTAAATGGAGGGAGTATTAAATAAAACATGTTTATCATTACTAATATCATATACCGAGTATTCAATTAAATGATTAAGAATAAAATTGTATTTATGATAAGTGTAGTTTGTAGTGCCTATTTGTTGTGTTTGGTTCCGGTTTCTCTTGTGGAATCGCTCTTTGGAGCGGTTTTTAGGATACTTACGCTTCTTCTAGTTTGTTTTAGGCTCCTAAGACTAATATTGGAGAAATGGAACGATTTTGACTCATTTCCGACACATTTGGAGGCATCAAAGACAAGCGATGATCACTCGGTGGCTTAGACTCGATCCCGAGACCTTGGGACCCATTCCCGAGCCCCTTAGACTCGATCCCGTTCACCGAGAATCGATGAGAAGCCTATGAAGAGCAAATAGGGACCTTTATGATCATCTTGGAGGCCTACAAGACCCTTCCCGGGCGGGAAGAGTGGCCTTCCCGGTCGGGAAGGAGTGCAAGAAAGAAGCGCGTTCCGATGGACCATCCCGGTCGGGATCATCACCCTTTCCGACCGGGAAGAGCATAACACCGACCGGTGTTATGCATCCCGGTCGAGACCAGGAGTCTTCCCGGTCGGGACCACCACCTTCCCGGCCGGGAAGGAGCAGCTGTAGCCGTGACTCTTTCTTTTCATCTCCTTCACTCTTGTAACTTTATAAATACCCCTTCTTTTGTATTGTTTAAGCACATTAGACTACTCTACATTATTCTAAACCCTAGATAGACTCTCTTCATCCCTAGCTTAATCTTTCATTAATCTTTTCTTAATCTTAGCTTAATCTTAGTAATTAGTCTTGTATTAAGAGAATTCTTCAAGATTCATCCAAGATTGACAACCTTGGGAGATTGATTTGGGTTTTTCTTATTAATACAAGTTCTTATCTTTTCATCTTCTTATTAGTAGGTATAATCTTCTTACTCTCTTTACTCTTAATCCTTTTTAATAGGTATTATTGTTCTTGTTCTTGCTAGTTCCATTATGAATGTTTTGTAGTTTGTGTTGATTCCTCTTGTTATGGTTAGGGTTAGTTTCATTATGTGTGAGTAGACTTATTGTGGGGTTAGTAGGGGGATTAAGTGTGGATTATGGGTAATTAGGGTTTGATTGAGGGTAAAGATGAATCCTTTGTTACTAGTCACGTATTGAGCACTCTATGTGTTTGTTGAATTGCTTGTTTTAGTTGTAGTGACCATGCTTCTCATACTTGTTTTCATCTTCTCATTGTGTGATTGATTTATGGTTGAATTCTTGTGTATTGGGTGATATCTTGCATGAGTATTCGGGTTTTGTCTTAGACACGAGAGTGCGGACATCGGCTTTGACGCCAGAGCGCGGACCGACCTTAGTAACTAGGTGAAACCTACACCCCTTGATTACCCAACTATCCTACTACACTTATGAACCCAAACTAACCCTACTCCTTTCCATATTTGATTTACCCATCTTTTTGGTAATCATTCTTCTAGTTTATTGTTTCAATTTAGCTTTAGTTAATTCATTAGTTCATGTTATACCTAGTCTATTGATAGTCATTGGTCCTTTCTCTTGTCATCATTCTTGTTTGTTCTTCCTTGTCAATTCTCTTCCTCTTTGTGTTGTTTTGGTAGCCTAGCCTTGTTTTTAGGTAGACCATAGTCTAGACGCCTCATAACCGTCCCCGTGGACTCAACCCGACTTACCCTAGCTACCCGTTAGGATTAGTTGGACTCTACTTGTTGGTAATCCCTACCAACAATTTGGCGCCGTTGTTGGGGACGGTGCATGTTTAGACTTAGTTTGCTTAATAACTTGACTTAGTTACCCCTCTTGTGTTCTTTTTCTATCCCTTGTGCATATTGTGTAGGCGTTTACTTTGTTTTAATAGCTTTCTCCTCTCTTTGTCTTGGGTAGTGTTTGTTTATTGTCTTTGCCTAGTGCCCATAAAGCACTAGGTGTTCTCACGTTTGTTCCAAGTGTGTAGTGCATGCCTAGGAGGAGAGATGACTTCTTTCTCTTCAATCCAGAGCCGAAGAGACTCTTTAGAGCCTTTCGCCAACGAACGATTGATCGGGTTAGAAATTCTCAATCGGGTACTAGCAATACCATTGAAGAGCAAGCCCAAAGATCCGACTTTAACTAACAACCTCAAGGCAATACCGAAGGGATCTTCATCAATCCCTTTGGTACTTCTTCTAACCACTCTTCTCAACCTAGTTCTCCATCAACATCTACATCAACACCATCTACACCATCATCTCACTTACATCCAACGATGCCGAAGTTCTCATGCTATTCTACCTTTACCGAGGATGTCTTGCCCGGACCAAGCACTTTACCGGCCACTTATGTCGGAAATTTTGTGGCAAAGACACAATTCATCCAACTTGTAGAAAGAAATCAATTTAGTGGTTTGCCCACCGAAGACCCGCATCAACACATGGAGACCTTCTCCGATTATTGTGACGCTATATCTCAACCCGGGGTTACTCAAGATCAAATTCGTTGGGTACTTTTCCCGTTCTCTCTCATTGGAAAAGCGAAGCAATGGATCAAGAGTCTCGATAGGGCAACCATGGGGATTGATACTTGGAAGAAACTTGCATTGGCGTTCTACCAAAAGTTCTACCCTCCGGAAAAGACGAATTTGTTAAGGGCCTCCATCACCGGTTTCCAACAACGGGATGAAGAGAGCCTTTATGAAGCATGGGAGCGGTTCAAGGCTTTGGTTAGATCGTGCCCCCACCATGGACTTTCACAATGGTTCTTAGTCCAATAATTTTGGAACGGTTTATATGAAGACTCGAGAGCCATACTCAATATGGGCTCCAATAGAAGGTTCACCGAGGTAGATGATGACCAAACTTGGTCAAGGATCGAAGAAATGGCGGTCCATAACTCTCAATACTCAAGGCCAAGAAAGGAAAGTAGAGGGGAAAGGCATGAGATTGATGCCATTACACAATTAAGTGCCGACCTTGGAGCACAATTGAAGACACACATGGATACTATTGACAAGAAGCTCCAACACCACTTTAATCAAGGTCAAAGCACTAATTCCTCCAATCAACAATCAATCCATCAAATTAATGCTTTGGGAACGGTCATACCATCATCTTATTATGGAATATGTGAGATTTGTGGAATATATGGACATGAGCCTTTACATTGTCGAAGTAGCATTGAGCAAGTAAATGCTTTTCAAGCATACAAGTAAGGTGCCACATACTCTAACTTCAAGGCTCAAAATGTGCCAATTAAATTCTAACATGTTCCAAGCTTCCCAACAACAAGCTCAACAACAATACTGTGTACCCTATGTTCCTCCTCCCTTAAGGGACAACAACCAAGGCTTCCAAGGTTATCAAGGCAATCAAAGGCCTTTTAAAAACTTCCAACAACATAACCAAGGTGCCTTCATTAACAATCAAGGGTTCCATAATCAAGGGAACTTCAATCATCAAGGTGGTTTCCAAGGAAACCAACATTCTCAAGGATATCAAAGCAACAACCAAGGTTACCACAATCATAATCAAGGCAACTCTCAAGGGTTCTAAGGGAACTTTCAACAACAACAAGGGTCCCAAAATACTCAACAAGAAAACAAGCAAAGAAGCCGGTCTTTAATTCATGATTATGGCATTCCCCTAGCCATTACCAATACCCCACACAAACAATCCCCACCTCGAGATCCGGAGATGCAAAAGGTAATTTTGGATATTCAAAGAAGCCAATTGGAGATGCAAAAAGCTCAACATGAATTCTATACTAACCTTCAAATGGAAAACAATGCAAGATATACGCATGTGAAAATGCTTGAAATCCAACTAGCTCAAGTAGGTTCGGGTAGTTCTTCAAGACAAAAGGGGCAACTACCTCCTCAAGGTGTACCGACAAAGTTTGAACATGTGAATGCCATCACCTTGAGGAGCGGTGAATCATATGAGTCTCCCTTGTTTCCTATCGAGCATGAAGCAATGAAGGAAGTGCAATCTCCATATCAAAGCAATGAAAATTGGGGAAATCTCATGGAAGGGCAAGTCTTATGGGAGGTTGAAAAACCTAATGAAGACAAGCTCCCCTCACCCCAAGAGAAAGACAAGGGAAAGAAGAAAGTGTCAATTGAAAAGTCTCAACCTAATGAGCAAAACAAGATACACATCAAGTTGCCATTCCCAACAAGGCAAATGAAGACAAAGGTGGATGTTCAATATGACAAGTTCCTTGATATTGTGAAGAAGTTGGATGCGAGCATCCCTTTCACCAAGTTAATTACCCAAGTCCCTGCCTATGGAAAGTTTATAAGAGAAATCTTGGCTAGGAAGAGATCCGTGGACAAGGAAGAAACCATAGTGTTCACAACAGAGGTGGGCGAGCTCATTCAAGGCTCTACACTTCCTAAGTTAAAGGATCTGGGTAGTTTCTCAATCCCGTGCACCATAGGGAACTTGAAGATTGAAAGGGCGTTATGTGATTTGGGAGTGAGTGTGAGCATTCTCCCTTATTCTATTTGTGAGCGACTTGGGATGAAAGAGCTTAAATGTACCTCGATCACACTCCAAATGGCCGATCGTTCGCTAAATCGACCGTTAGAAATGTTAGAGGATGTGCCATTAAGAATAGGGAAATTCTTCATCCCGGTTGACTTTCTCGTGCTTGACATTCCGGAGGATGCTATCATTCCTAATATCCTAGGGCGCCCGTTTCTACATACCGCCGGTGCAATGATCGATGTAAAGAAGGGTAGGATTACTTTTGAGCTAGGCGATGAGAAGCTAGTGTTTGACCTCCAAGGCAACACCTCGCCTACTTATGATGAGTCATGCAATATGATCCATGCCTTCAATGACAAAGATCTAGGGAATGAGTCGAGTGAAAGCTTGAAAGATGACAACTTGTGGGGAATTGAAGATGATGATTCTGAACTTGGGGCGGATGAATGCCCATGTGATGTGATTGAAGACAAGTTACTTGGAAAGAAGAAGGTTGAGCCTCCCTTGGGGCCACATGAAGATAGATGGACGTTTGAGTATATACCGAAGGATCAAAAGTACAAGTTCAAGCCGTTGAACTTAGTAGATCGGGATGCCCCGGGAACATCAAGCCAAGGTTGCGAAGACCCTTGGAGTGGAGGTTGGTATTCCACAAGCTTGATCGAAGATTTCTCGAGAGCCTTCGATTTGTTACTTCGTGCCCTTGAAGGCGATGAAGTGATCTATGATGTTGTTGAAAAATGAATGAAGAACCCACCACTCTTGGTTTGACGGAGTTCCAAAAGAACCGTCTTTTTGTATATATCTCCTTATTCTTTTGTGTTTTGTTGAATTCGTGTTATTTGGTTGTTTGATGAGCGATGAGAGGGAGGGATTGTGATGGATGTTTTGAGCTTATTTGTAGGTGTGAAGTGAAGATGAAGTGTAGAGAGGAGAGGTTGTTGATAGAGGTTCTTAAGCAAGGAAGTCGGTTTTTTTTTTAGCTTTTGACAAGCTTTTGGGGACGGGATTCTAAATCCCGGTGTATTAGTTGCCATGTGAGTGAAGCTTTCAAGAGGATTGAAGGCAAAGAGGAGTCATCCCGACCGGAAAGTGTTTCATCTCGACCGGGATGAAGTGTGCATGGAATCGATAGCTACTGACCATCCATCCCGCTCGAGATGGTCAAGCTTCCCGACCAGGAAGACAGGGTCCCGACCGGGACGAGTTGCTCCAGCCAGGGATCGGCGCCAGTAGCCCCATTTTGCCTCTTCTCCGTCATTTGAGCCCACCCAACCACTTCATACCCCCTCCCAACCTCCCTACCTACCCTTGCAACTATCACATGACCCCTACACTTCATATGTACACCTTTATCATCACAACACATCGAGTTTCACCCCAAATCCCACCCTCATCACACTAATGCAAGCCTAGAACTTCAACCGTGTGACTACATTGTGCATGAAGAGGAATATCGATGAGGAAGACAAGCATTGTGCCATTATTGATCATTGAGACGATGGAGTTAGTGAGTTGCTAACCGTTTGGTAGGCGACTCTTCTTCTTTTCCGTCTTTTATTGCTAGTCTTTTTTCTTTTGTTCCTTTTCCCTTTATGTATTTGGTGTCTTAGTGGCCCTCGGGGCCTTGGTAGTCATTTCTCCCGACTCTCAATGACGTGACTACATCCAGAGTCATTTCAAAAATCCAAATTGACAAGTAATTTCACTTTTTCCTTATTTTATTTTCTTTTGGTAGGATTTAGTCGGATTTAGGCGGAATCTGGGCTAGGTGACTTGATTACACCTAGCCCTCCTCTCCCGTTTCCTTTTATTTTCTTACTTTTATTTCTTCCCCCATCCATATCTTTTCCCGTCTCGGCCCTTGGTGACTTGATTACAACATCCCGGCCGGACACATTCTACCCTTTCTTCACTTACATTTTTTATTTTTAGCTTTATTTTTCCCATTTTCTCTTCTTTTTTTGTGTCTTCCACACACAACTGATCGAGCATGAGGACATTGCTCGGTTTAAGTGTGGGGAAGCGATATCTTAGTCTAGATTAGTTTTATTTTTGTAGTTTTTCGAAAAATCTTAAAAATCCCCAAAAATTTGAAAATTTTCATAAAAAGCCAAAAAGATTTTCTTTTGTGTCTTTTTCTTTCGTGTCTTTGTGCCGTATATTTGTTGTGTTGTGTGTTTTGCTCCCCCGAATTCCTTGTAGGTTGTGCGATCGTCGACAAGTTTCGAAAAGCTCAAGACATCCGGTAATATCCCTTCATTTCTTTCTCCGTTTTCCTTTTTGCGGAGTTTGGAGGATGTGTTGTGATGGTGTGTTCTCGAGTGGAACTTTTTGGAGTTCGTGGTTGATTGGTTACTTGTTTGGAAGTTTCAGGGTGGTTATTGTTTATTTCCTTGTGTGTTTGTTTTGTTTTGTCTTGTTTCGTTTCATTTTCTTTCGTCTTTGTTTTGTTTAGTTTAGTTTGTGTCTAGTTTAGAAAAGGTTTTCGAAAACCCGGTTTTGAGGCTAGTGCGCAAGTGTTTACTTTCCCTTTCTATTGATGTGAATCGAGTGTTGGACTTTAGTCTAGTAGAATGACTTTAAATCAATGATTCGTTGGTTTCTTACCTTGAGTCCACCTAGTCTACTAGGGATTTACTACGAGATTTGCATTTTGACCATTATGACCACCCACGGAGTGAAAAGGCCTTGTTTGCCGAGTCCCGTCCCTTAGGTGACCATGTTCGGAATTGTGTGATTAGTCCAAGTTTTCCACCTTTTTTATGGGTCTGAAGGGAAAGCGCGCTCCCGACTCACCCATTTTTCCTACCTCCTACACATTTCCACAAATAAGTTGCAAGAAAGAAAAGAAAAAAAAGGCAAGCCAAGGAAAGAAGAAAAAAAAATAGAAAGAAGAAAAAAAATGGCATAGCAACTCAAAAGCCGAATGCAAAAGAAAAATGCCAAAAGAAAACCATCTCACAAAAAGATTCCCACCCTCTCAAAAATAAGCCTTTTTCCGATCGTTACCGTGAAGAGCCTACCAAAGGACCGAGTCCCTAGGAAGGATGATAGCGGTAATGATCGGTCTTCCCTCATTTTGCAACCATATCCCCCTTTTTATTTGGACTAGTTGGGCGATTTTTGAGCATGGAACGATCCTCTTGGCTCATCGCTAAAAGGGGCGGGGTCTCACTTACCTACAATGTCGACTAACTCCGTGGTTCATCCTTTTTCCATCCCGCCGATCGTCCCGTGGTACGTTCTTAGAAGGTTAGGAGGAACTAGGTAAGTTACCAACGTTTTTATTGCTTTGTCGTCATACTATTAGGGTTTAGTTCATATCGGTTTGTATTATTAGTTTGGGAACGTTGTCACTTGCCTTGAGTCCCTAACCGGTGTATCTTTCACCGCTTTGTTGAGGGAAGCGGTATTTGTTTTGTCATGGATGCAACCGTTAGGTGTTTGTTTGTTTGTGTGTTTGTTTGTTTGTTTACGTGCTTTCGTGTTCGGTTGTATAGACGGTTTTGTCGCAAGACCTCACTTGCCTTGCGGAGAACACTTTTTCTCTAAGTGTTCTTCCGTGAGTTGAATGGGCGTAGGGTGCGCTAATACCCGCTCGGTTAGTAGTCTAGTTTCTTTTAGTTTTTAGTTAGTTTGTGCTTACTCGGGGACGAGTAAGGGTTAAGTGTGGGGGAGTTGATAAGTGTAGTTTGTAGTGTCTATTTGTTGTGTTTGGTCCCGGTTTCTCTTGTGGAATCGCTCTTTGGAGCGGTTTCTAGGCTACTTACGCTTCTTCTAGTTTGTTTTAGGCTCTTAAGACTAATATTGGAGAAATGGAACGATTCCGACTCGTTTTCGACACATTTAGAGCCATCGAAGACAAGCGACGATCACTCGGTGGCTTAGACTCGATCCCGAGACCTTGGGACCCATTCCCGAGCCCCTTAGACTCGATCCCGAGCACCGAGAATCAAAGAGAAGCCTATGAAGAGAAAATAGGAACCTTTATGATCATCTTGGAGGCCTATAAGACCCTTCCCGGGCGGGAAGAGTAGCCTTCCCGGTCGGGAAGGAGTGCAAGAAAGAAGCGCATTCTGATGGACCATCCCGGTCGGGATCATCACCCTTCCCGACCGGTGTTATGCATAACACCGCCCGGTGTTATTCATCCCGGTCGGGACCATCTCGTCCCGGTCGGGACCACCACCTTCCCGGCCGGGAAGGAGCAGCTGTAGCCGTGACTCTTTCTTTTCTTCTCCTTCACTCTTGTAACTTTATAAATACCCCTTCCTTTGTATTGTTTAAGCACATTACACTACTCTACATTATTCTAAACCCTAGATAGACTCTCTTCTTCCCTAGCTTAATCTTTCATTAATCTTTTGTTAATCTTAGCTTAATCTTAGTAATTAGTCTTGTATTAAGAAATTTCTTCAAGATTCATCCAAGATTGAGAACCTTGGGAGATTGATTTGGGTTTTTCTTATTAATACAAGTTCTTATCTTTTCATCTTCTTGTTAGTAGGTATAATCTTCTTACTCTCTTTACTCTTAATCCTTTTTAGTAGGTATTATTGTTCTTGTTCTTGCTAGTTCCATTATGAATGTTTTGTTGTTTGTGTTGATTCCTCTTGTTATGGTTAGGGTTAGTTTCATTATGTGTGAGTAGACTTATTGTGGGGTTAGTAGGGGGATTAAGTGTGGATTATGGGTAATTAGGGTTTGATTGAGGGTAAAGATGAATCCTTTGTTACTAGTCACATATTGAGCACTCTATGTGTTTGTTGAATTGCTTGTTTGAGTTATAGTGGCCATGCTTCTCATACTTGTTTTCATCTTCTCATTGTGTGATTGATTTGTGGTTGAATTCTTGTGTATTGGGTGATATCTTGCATGAGTATTCGGGTTTTGTCTTAGACACGAGAGTACGGACATCAGCTTTGACGCGAGAGCGCGGACCGACCTTAGTAACTAGGTGAAACCTACACCCCTTGATTACACAATTATCCTACTACACTTATGAACCCAAACTAGCCCTACTCCTTTCCATATTTGATTTACCCATCTTATTTGTAATCATTCTTCTAGTTTATTGTTTCAATTTAGCTTTAGTTAATTCATTAGTTCATGTTATACCTAGTCTATTGATAGTCATAGTTCCTTTCTCTTGTCATTATTCTTGTTTGTTCTTCCTTGTCAATTCTCTTCCTCTTTGTGTTGTTTTGGTAACTTAGCCTTGTTTTTAGGTAGACCATAGTCTAGACGCCTCATAACTGTCCCCGTGGACTCGACCCAACTTACCCTAGCTACCCGTTAGGATTAGTTGGACTCTACTTGTTGGTAATCCCTACCAATAATTTATAATTAAAAAACTAAAGACAATTAACGTTTTCAAAATGAGTTAATATAACCCTTATTTGACCTGAAATCTGACTCGAAACTTTTATAAACCAGACCCGTATAAAACCTTTATTTTCCTAATTCGGGATACACCGACCCGTATTAGAGTAAATTAACAAACATACCTTATACACACTTTTCTAATATTACTTTTTTATGATATTTTTTTAAAAGAAAATTATGTGCAAAATGTTTTAGAGTGCAAATTTTCTCTCAATCGCTATTTACATGTTTTATGACGAAAATGCTGAAATATCTATATTTCTTACTTGTGAGTAGACATGTCAAACGAGTCGGATGAATCAGGTTATGGGCCAGGTCATAATAATATGGGTCGAGTGTTACATACTCTATCTGATCCCAAATCGTTATATAATTATACAATAACTGAATAATTCTTTTGAAATGTATGTTCTGCTTCATGTATTGTGAAAATTTTTGTAGGTCGATGCGATTTTTGTCAATCATATATTCATAACATTATGAGCGAGGAATTAATGAGCGAGTAACTTTGTAAATAATATTTATATTATTTATCTTGACTGCAAATATAAACAATTTTTTTATGCAGAAAAAAACATTCTATACCTAATTGTGTTAAATAAATGTAAATTGAAAATGAACATTCCTTTTTTTGTAAGAATCATTCTTTACTTAAACTATTAACATATGTGTCCATTGGATACATGTTAGCAAAATCGTTTTATAATACTCCGTACTTCGTAGTGCACTTAGGTAAATTATGGAGAGTGATTGAATGAACATGGTTTTGACACGTCATCATTACCTCTCATATACCTTGCCATGTGACCAAGGATGCATGCATTGGATTAATATATAGAGTACATACATATATATAGAAGATAGATTCTACTTGATACTCCTATATTTATTTTCATTTTCTATGGCGTATCACTACTTTTAGTCAAATTGGTTTGACTTGCGATAACTTTTGGACACGGGTTTCGAAAATGACAATAATTTTTTTTTAAGTTCATCATGTTTACAAGATCTTCAATTTATGATTTTGTTTTGTAGTTTCCAAACTTGTACCTATGACTTACGGTCAGTTAAACGTTTTTAACCGAGTGAACTTTGACCGATAATAACTGTTGGTACCGAATTTCAAAAGCGGTAATTTTTTTTTCAAACTGATCGTTTGTTTGGTTTGAAATTAAAATTGTCTCTATCGTAACTCATAGCTGAGACTCTAAGAGTTATCGTGAGTCAAAAATATTATAACCAAAATGAGGGGTACAACGTAGAATATGAAAAAAATATAAAAGTAGCAGGTAGAAAATCCCTAATTAATTAGTTACTTTTAGCATATATATATAAATAGATTGTAACATGATCAACATTTTTGTGACAGAATATATTAAGAAAAGGCATGTTTAATTTGTGAAACTGTAGAATTGTGTTTGTCTATTGCAAGATGGCATATGGGCAAGAGTGTTATGAAAATAGAGGATGGTAATAGTAGGTTGTAAAACAAAGGAATTATAGACAGTTTGAGATGATGAGGAAAACAATATACTCTATGAGAAAGATGGAAATTGCCAAGACAACCAACCATATAGGGATGGACCTTTGGATTGTAACCACTAGAAATATGGAGTAGAACATAGCATGAGGGGCACGACAGAATTTTATTTTTCCTTATGAAAACTAACATCTATATATATATATATATCAATTGAATGCATCCACGGCTGACATGGCAGCGTGAATGCATCTCTTTGTTGACATGACGATCTCACATGCATCTATATAAAATCAACCCATATTATATATAGAAAATGCTAATAATCATCCTACTAGATATATATCATCTTCTATGAGTATTTATAAGAATAATCTGTATTTATATTATATACGAGTACTCATACGAGTATAATTATATAATTATTCATATAAAACTTATGGTAAATTATTATTAATTTAACATCCTATTTAACATCTTAAAATTATGTCATTTAACATCTTAAAATTATGTAATCTATATTACTAAAAAATATAATTGCTAATTGTTAATCATCCTACATATATACGTTTTCAATTTAATCCATTTTATGTAACATTCACGTCATTTATTTACTTTTATTATTCATATTACATATACTCCAACATTTATGTTAAAGTATCACTATTATTTTAACATTTCAAATTTCACATTATTAGGACTATTAAATATATTAAAAAATAGCATAATATTAATATTTTGTTTGATAAATATTTAACATTTAATATATTAATATATTGAAGATTGTAAAAAATAATATTTTAGAACATCGATATATTTCTCTCTCTCTAAGATGCTATTTATACTCTATACGAAATAATAATCTATAAAAGATATCATTTATAAATTATACTCTATAAGAAATAATTATCATAAAATATGTTATTCATATTGATTGTCAGAGTTAATAAAAATAAAATTTTTGATTATCCTACGTACATAAATGATCAACTCAATTCAATTAATGTAACATTTATTTACATAAAATTTATGTAAATTTATTATTCGTATAACATTATTATAAATATTAAATATATAAAAAAAATCTGACATTTTCATAAATATATTTAAAATAATTCTTTATTTTTTATTTTTAGAATACAAATAGTTGATATTGCGATATTAATTTTTAATATCGAAATTATCTTCATGCAATAATCGTAATACAAATATAATATATATAGATTGACGTCATCGAACAATAAATGAAAAATAATACTGTATATTTAAGGGTAAGATTATACTGTATGTCTAATTAATCATGTACGTATTCATTTCTAGAATTTATATGTCTAAAAACATCAAAAATGATTGAAAGATATATTTAAGGGTAAGATTAGCAGCCGAACTTTGTTTTAGTTCCATTTAAGGATCCAAACTCTTTAATTTTACGATTACGGATTGAAATTAGCACCGACAATTAATGTTACTCGACCTCGCAAAAAATAAAGTGGGAGCATAATATGAATACATATGAAACGGGTCCAGCTGATCGGGTCATACGGGTCAGATCAAATATAATTTGGATTATACAGGTCAAGGGGTTTGGGGTTAGAAATAGTTTCGAACGTGATGGGGGTCGGTACCGCTGACTCGGTCGGTAGCCGGCGTCGCTATTTGCTGACTGCTTCTCGAGGGGTTGGAGTCTGCCGGCTCCCCTCATCCGAAGAGTCGTCCTCGATCGGGTTCGGTACCCGGCGACCGTCTCCCCGCCTCAAAGTCCTATAAATATGCAGAAGGTGCCACCCTTAGAAAGGGGGCAAGAAAACACACACACACAATCTCTCTAAAAAGCTAAGTAATATCCTCCCAAGAAACAGACTACGTATCCCAACCCATCCAACTGACTTGAGCGTCGGAGAGGCAACCTCGGAGCACCTCCGAGGTCCTTGTTTGCTCCCTGTGCAGGTCAGAGTTCAGGTCACGCAAGGAAAGGAGCGGAAGGTTGCCGGCCCTGTCCGGCGGGAGGCCTTGAATCGTTTGATACCCAAACAATTTGGCGCCGTCTGTGGGGAACTTGAACAAAAAAGCTCCCTGCTCTAAGAAAGAAAAATCGTCCAAACGTCATAATGACAGCTCACGACACCGGGAACATCCCTACCGAGACGGAAACCGAGCTCGAAATCTTGAGAACCTCACCACCGGGGAACCAGGCCCGAGACAAGGACAGGGGCAAAGGCCACCTGGCCTCAACGTCCACACCAGCAACGGCGCCCCCGGCAACCGTTCCCCAAAGCACCTTCACCCCCGAACAGCTATCCGCCGCTCAACTTCTCCTCGCTGCCCTCTTAGGAGCGGCGACCCCGAAGGCCCCGAACGCACGGCGGACCAAAGAAACCTCCAGGCCTAGTGCCGGGATCTTCCAAGGAACCGACGTTTCCCCAAGAGAACTCTTCCCCGGACTGCCGGAGAAGGCGACGCTGGAAGAGAGAAGACAGCGATACCTAGAGAAGAGTAGGCGCCTTGATGACGAACACATCAGGATACGCCGCCGCCGACGATCCGCGGAACCCTCATCGTCCCACCAAAGGACGGATTCGGGCACGCCCTCGCTGAGCAACACCGGGAGAAGGGACAGCGAGTCTTCCACGGGCAACAGACATCGCGAAAGAAGCCGAAGCCATACCCCAACCATACGTGACAGGCTGGGTCCCGGCACCCGAAAAACCAGGAGAAGTCACAGCCCCCTAAGGACGGTCCATCACCGCCTAGGCCAGCGAGAAAGGGATGGAAGGCCCGCAAAAACCGTTCAGGACCGGTTGGGTCCCAGGGAACGCGGAAGAAAGTACGCCAGTCCCGAGAAACGAGGCTCGGTATTTACCCGACTGACGAGCAATGTCGCCCGGGAAGATTCCCCCGGACGAGAAACGTTCGTAACATGTCAAACCGGCAGGGGCGCACCTACCTCCCAAAAGGAAGAAGAGGGCGAATCCAAACTGGCTGCACCAAGCGCTAAGGCACCGAAGAAAGGTCGGCCGACAATGTCGCCATTTCACCCAGAAATTACGGAACACCCCATGCCCAGAGTAAAGGTGCCCAACATCCAGTTCGACGGGACCACAGACCCGGAGGACCACTTGGCGACGTACGAAAGCTACCTGGCCATGTACGAACTCGACGATGCGGTGTGGTGCCGAGTCTTCCCCACCACGCTCACCGGCTATGCCCAATCATGGTTCCGGGGTTTGCCGCGTGAATCCATTCGGAGCTTCAGAGACCTCAGCACGGCCTTCATAGACCAGTACGCCGGAAGTCGGCGCAGGCAGATCGTAACGGTGGATCTGATGACCATGAGACAAGGGCCAAAGGAGACCATCAGAGAGTATGTCCGAAGGTTTGACTTGGAATGTCAACAGATACGAACAATTGATGCGTCGACGGCCGCTTGCGCCCTGACCCATACGATGACAGAAGGACCCCTCAAGAGTCACCTACTCCGAGAAAGACCTACCTCGCTGGTCGAAGCCCGGCGAATCGCAGAAGGATACATGAACGAAGAAGATTACAAAGCACGACGTGAAGACCCCTCCCCACCAAGGGCCCGGCGCCCACCCTTGGAAAGAACTCGAAGCCCGACGGGTCACAAGGAGCCCCAAAGAATACCGGGCCGAAGCCACGGGGAAAAGAGGTCGGAGGGAGGCCGCAGAGAAAGATTCGACCGCTACACCGCGCTGACCCGTCCCCGGGCAGAAATCTACGAGATAGAGAAAGACAACAAGAAATGGGGGGTCCCGCGACCCATCAAACCCGGACCGCGCGCAGATCCAAAGAAATACTGCGCTTTTCACAACCAGACAGGGCACACTACAGAGGAGTGTCGAAATCTGAAAGATGAAATTGAAGACCTCATACGTCGCGGCTCGCTGGCAGCATACGAGGCCAGGGGCCGCCGCATCGCCATCAACAACACTGCCGGCAATAGTTATGGCAGAGGTGCGGCTAACGACAATCCCAGGGAAAGAGCCGATAAGGGAAAAGAACACAACGTCATAAATACAGTGGGAAAAAGGGGGCAGGAGGGGGGAGCCAGCAGGAGGCAGGTCAAAGGCCACCTGAGGGAGCTAACCCGTCATATACACTACGCGAGCGAGTCTAGGAAAGGTGCAGTCCCAACTCTTAGCGTCACGGCGGAGGACTACGAACGAGTAACTTACCCCCATAGTGACCCCCTGGTATTGGCCATCAAGATAGGCGACCATATGGTCAAAAGGTGCATGATAGATACAGGCGCCTACACTAACCTACTGTACAAAGAAGCGTTCGAACAAATGGGCTACGACAAACGGCACCTTAACCCAACTGCTGGCGCCTTGTATGGATTTTCTGGGACCGGAGTCGTCCCCATGGGAACAATCGACCTACCGGTCACCTTCGGGGAAGGGGACAAATCAAAGACAATCACGGCCCAGTTCGTAGTGGTAAACGCCAAGTCTGCCTACAATGCGTTAATAGGCCGGATAACCCTAGACGGAATACACGCCCTGGTATCAATACGCGCCCTGACGCTGGCATACGTCACTGACAGAAATACGGAGGGAAAGCTGCACGGGGACCAGAGCTCCGCCAAAAGTTGTAATTCGGTAGCCTTAAAACGATCCCAAGAAGAGATGAAGGGAAAGACAAAAATGGCCCCCGACACCGAACAAGGACAACCGGCCTCGAAAACCCTCAAGATAGAAGCAACGAACAAGCCCGACTCTGAGCGCGTAGAGCCAGGTGGGGAGAGCATGACGATAGACCTAGAGCCGGGCCGATCCGTCCTCATAGGAACCGGCCTAGACCCAAGTTACCAGGAACGCCTCGTCGGCCTCCTAAAAAATAACACAGACGTATTCGCATACTCAGCCGACGAAATGACGGGGGTAGACCCAGAAGTAACGGTACATAGGCTAAACGTCGACCCTACCTTCCGACCGGTGAAGCAGAAGAAGAGAAGCATGTCGACAGAGAAGGACGACGCCATCCGATGTGAAGTCGACAAACTACTAAAAGCCGGCTTTATAGAGACATGCGACTACCCAGAATGGCTGGCAAACGTGGTAATGGTGAAGAAGTCGTCAGGCGCCTGGCGAATGTGTGTCGACTTCACTAACCTGAACAAAGCATGCCCAAAAGATTGCTACCCCCTTCCAAGGATCGACCAGCTGGTGGACGCCACCAGCGGATATACTATGCTAAGTTTTCTGGATGCCTTCTCCGGGTATCATCAAGTCTTTCTGTGGGAACCAGACCGGGTCAAATGCGCGTTCATTACCAGCGCCGGTACATTCATGTATAAAATGATGCCCTTCGGATTAAAAAACGCGGGGGCCACCTACCAAAGATTGGTAGACAAAATCTTCAAAGGTCAGAGAGGCAGAAACATGGAGATATACGTGGACGACGCGATCGTAAAAAGCAAGACAGACGACGAGCATTTGGGCGACCTGAGAGAGACGTTCCAATCACTAAGGAAGTACAAGATGAAGCTGAACCCTCAGAAGTGTACGTTCGGGGTAAGATCCGGAAAATTCTTAGGCTTCTTAGTAAGCGCCAGGGGAATAGACGCCAACCCGGAAAAAATTCAGGCCATCCAAAACCTACCGGAACCAAGAACTATCAAGGATATACAGAGGCTCACAGGAAGAATGGCCGCCCTCGCCCGTTTTATCTCAAGGGCAGCGGATAAATCCACCCCTTTCTTCGGAGTCCTCAAAGGCAACAAGCGCTTCGAATGGGGAGAGGAGCAGAAGACGGCGTTCGCTAACTTAAAGGAACACTTAAAAACCCTACCAACACTGGCACGACCAGTCGAGGGCGAGAGGTTGTACGTCTACGTAGCAGTCACCAATGTCACGGTCAGCGCCGTCATTCTCAGAGAGGAAGAGAAGGCCCAGCAGCCGGTGTATTTCATCAGCCACGCGCTCGGTCCTGCAGAGAAAAATTATCCCATGATAGAGAAGGCGGCTTTCGCCATAGTCGTGGCCGCCCGAAAGCTACGCCCTTACTTCGACGCACATCCGGTAACCGTCCTTACGAACATGCCTCTCGAAAAAGCGCTGGAAAAATTCGAAAAATCGGGAAGAATGCTAAAGTGGGCCGTGGAACTGAGCGGCCTAGGGATCACTTACCAGTCGAGGACGGCGATAAAAGCCCAAGCACTGGCGGACTTCATAGCCGAGTGTTCCCACTCAGAGGATGACGACCCCCCATCAGAAACGTGGGAAGTCTTCACCGACGGATCGTCCACCAGCAATGGCTCCGGAGCCGGGGTCGTCTTAACAAGCCCCGACGGCGAGGAATTCGAACACGCGCTAAGATTCGTTTTTCAGGCATCGAACAACGAAGCCGAATACGAAGCTGTATTAGCCGGCATCCACTTGGCCCGAACAGCCGGAGCCCAGCGAATCGTACTATCGACCGACTCACAACTAATAGTGAACCAGATCAACGGGGAGTACGAAGCCCGAGAGCCCTCGATGGCACTCTATCTAAGGAAAGTAAGAGAAGAGCTGTCCCAACTACAATCATACGAGGTCAAGCAAATACCTAGGTCACAAAATAACAGGGCAGACGCATTATCAAAACTCGCAAGCTCGAGCTTACAAGATATCAGGCGCTCGGTCTGGGTAGACGTCCGGCAAGAAAAAAGCATCACAACGATCAGGAACGGCCAAGACGACGTCCTCAACATGGAACGCGGGAGTATCGACGATTGGCGGACACCCATCATCGAGTATATCCTGAACAAACAACTGCCGACAACCCCAGCAGCGGCTAAACGAATGCCCACAACAGCCTCAAGATACATGATGCTAGACGGACAACTTTACAAAAGAGGAACAGCCGCCCCAATACTGAGATGCCTCAAACCGGAGGAGGCAGCAGAAGTACTGGACGACATCCACTCAGGGATGTGCGGACACCATATTGGGGGCAGGAATCTGGCACACAAAGCAGTCAGAGCGGGCTACTACTGGCCAACCGCCATACATGACGCCCGAGAACTGACAAAGAAATGCAGAAATTGTCAAATTCACTCACCGGTGATCCACGCGCCGGCCAGAGAGCTACAGCCCATCCTGAGCCCTATCCCCTTCGCTCAGTGGGGGATGGATATACTAGGGCCCTTCCCTACGGCAACCGAAAATCGAAAATTCGTGATAGTGGCAGTGGACTACTTCTCAAAATGGATAGAAGCAGAAGCCGTCCCCAACATCACAGAGCCGGCCGTGCGCAAGGTGATATGGCGGAACGTTATAACCCGATTCGGCGTACCCAAGGTGCTGGTTTTTGACCATGGCCGGCAATTCGATAACCCCCCACTGAGAGAATGGCTAAGGGGATTCGGGACTTCAGTGGCATACTCGGCCGTCTGCCACCCGCAAACCAACGGCCAGGCCGAGGCCGCCAACAAACAAATCCTCAACGGTCTGAGAAAAATGCTCGAAGACCTCAAGGGGAGATGGGCCGATGAGTTACCAAGTGTCCTTTGGTCCCTAAGGACGACACAGAAAGCGGCAACGGGGCACTCACCGTTCGGCCTGGTATATGGGGCAGAAGCCCTCCTCCCCATAGAAGCGCGCATTCCCTCCGCCCGTAGCAAATATTACGAGAAAGACAGGAATGAAGCAGCCATGGAGGAGGCCCTAGACTTGGTAGAAGAAACCAGAGCGGAGGCACGCGTAAACTTGGTAGCATATCAACAACGCATGAGAAAGGCCTACAACCAAAGGGTAAACCACCGAGCGTTCCAGGCAGGCGACTTGGTCCTGAGAAAATCCGCGGCCGTCGGCAAGGCAAATGAGCATGGAAAACTTAGCGCCAACTGGGAGGGGCCATATGAGGTCACCAAGGTCCTAGGGCCAAGTACATACAAGCTGAAAGACCAAGAAGGTCGGAACTTGCCGTCACACTGGAACGCCGACACCATCAGGAAATACTACGTCTGAGCTAGCAAGCAAAACACTGTAATGAATCTCGGCAGGGTATCATCGGACCTGTCGACGACCCTGCCACCGGAAACTTGTAAAAATCTTTAATAAAGCTCTGTTTGCTAAATCTACTTGCTCCCCGTTCACTACGTTCTCGACCAACAAGCAGGGGGCAATAAGGGGGGGAGCCCCTATTCGCCCATCATCAAGAATGGACCCCCCACCAAAAGTTGGGAACCGACTGCGGCATGACCACAGCCGGCCTACCAGCCACCTAAGTTGGGAACCGACTGTGGCATGACCACAGCCGGCCTACCGACCACCTAAGTTGAGAACCGACTGTGGCATGACCACAGCCGGCCTACCAACCACCTAAGTTGGGAACCGACTGTGGCATGACCACAGCCGGCCTACCAGCCACCTAAGTTGGGAACCGACTGTGACATGACCACAGCCGGCCTACCAGCCACCTAAGTTGGGAACCGACTGTGACATGACCACAGCCGGCCTACCAGCCACCTAAGTTGGGAACCGACAGTGACATGACCACAGCCGGCCTACCGACCACCTAAGTTGAGAACCGACTGTGGCATGACCACAGCCGGCCTACCAACCACCTAAGTTGGGAACCGACTGTGGCATGACCACAGCCGGCCTACCAGCCACCTAAGTTGGGAACCGACTGTGACATGACCACAGCCGGCCTACCAACCACCTAAGTTGGGAACCGACTGTGACATGACCACAGCCGGCCTACCAGCCACCTAAGTTGGGAACCGACTGTGACATGACCACAGCCGGCCTACCGACCACCTAAGTTGGGAACCGACTGTGGCATGACCACAGCCGGCCTACCGACCACCTAAGTTGGGAACCGACTGTGGCATGACCACAGCCGGCCTACCAACCACCTAAGTTGGGAACCGACTGTGGCATGACCACAGCCGGCCTACCAGCCACCTAAGTTGGGAACCGACTGTGGCATGACCACAGCCGGCCTACCAGCCACCTAAGTTGGGAACCGACTGTGGCATGACCACAGCCGGCCTACCAGCCACCTAAGTTGGGAACCGACTGTGGCATGACCACAGCCGGCCTACCAACCACCTAAGTTGGGAACCGACTGTGGCATGACCACAGCCGGCCTACCAGCCACCTAAGTTGGGAACCGACTGTGGCATGACCACAGCCGGCCTACCAGCCACCTAAGTTGGGAACCGACTGTGGCATGACCACAGCCGGCCTACCAGCCACTTAAGTTGGGAACCGACTGTGGCATGACCACAGCCGGCCTACCGACCACCTAAGTTGGGAACCGACTGTGGCATGACCACAGCCGGCCTACCAGCCACCTAAGTTGGGAACCGACTGTGGCATGACCACAGCCGGCCTACCAGCCACCTAAGTTGGGAACCGACTGTGGCATGACCACAGCCGGCCTACCGACCACCTAAGTTGGGAACCGACTGTGGCATGACCACAGCCGGCCTACCAGCCACCTAAACCGGAAAACAACAAGTTCTCCCCACCCAAGGTGTGGGGGCATAAGTCGAAAGATCGGAAAACAACAAGCTCTCCCCACCCAAGGTGTGGGGGCATAAGTCGAAAAACCGGAAAACAACAAGTTCTCCCCACCCAAGGTGTGGGGGCATAAGTCGAAAAACCGGAAAACAACAAGTTCTCCCCACCCAAGGTGTGGGGGCATAAGTTGAGGACCGACTGCGGCCGGATCACAACCGGTAAAGTATGGGGGCATAAGTCGAGAACCAATAAACCAGGGAACACGAAATACAAAACATAAATGAGTAATCCGGAAAACAAAGGCGTCAGAAGCGCCAGGCGTTTGTTACAATTAAGGAGTCAAAATAAGGCTACGATCGTGTAAAAATCGGCAGCCGTCCCCAAAGGATCAAGCGCCACCTACAAACGACAAAAAGGAGAAACGAGGAAGCATGGAGGGCAAGCCTATGCCTGAACCTCAAAGGGGTAGGTGCGAGGAGATCCACAAAAAGCCTCAAGAGGGGGCAGAGGAGTTGGCAGTATCTGCCGGCTCATCTGCCGCCCCCTCCTCTCCCTCCCTGAGGGTACATGAGGCACAGGAGGACGACGGCCCGAGTCCCTATTTAGAAGAAGTAGGAGGCTCCGCCGTCGGCGTCCCACCCTCACGTTCTTCCTCCTCCGCTTGAAGACGTTCGTATATCGGATTGTACCGACCAAAGTCGAAACCCGGGTCGTACTCGCGAAGAGCCTTGGACGTCAAGTCAACCACGGCCTTCATCCCCTCGATAAAAGCATCATCCCCTTCCTTCGCCAAGTTAGCAATTTCCTCAGATTTCTTCTCCAGCTCCTGCTCAGCGGCCGCCAGCTTTGACCCGCAGAAAGAGTGAGCCCCCCGGAGAGCTTCCAATTCCTCGCGACCGGTTGCTTCCTTTTCCTCAGCCTCCAACCTCAGCCGTTTCTCGGACTCCAGCTTCGTCTCAACCGCCGACCTTAGCTGCCTCTCCGACTCCAGCTCCGCCTCGGCTACCGACTTTAGCTGCCTCTCCGACTCCAACCTCGACTCTGCCTCCTGCAGACGGGACATCAACTTCGCGCCCTCCTCCGCCGCCTTCTTAATCTTGATGCTGGCCTGAACAACCTTGGATAAATCCTCCCCCAAGCCACGGTAAACGGTATCCAACTGGGCGAGGGTCTGAATCCGGTCGACAGGTGAAACGTCCCCCTCCAACATCCTATAGAAAGAAAGGTCGGACAAAGAGGGAAGAGGCGCGTCCACAGCGGCAGCGACGTCGCGCATAGTCTCCCGGTCTCGGGAGGCTTCCAGGCCCACGGCAGCCTCCCCGAACCCGGAAGGCGGGTCGGCGGTCACCCCCTGTTCAGGAAGAGCCGCAATAGTGACCGCCGGCGAACCTGTAGTCCTTGGGGAGGTAACAACCTCAGAATCCCCAACATCGATCCGTACACCGGCGACGCTCATGGCCCCCTCGGGGTCAGCAGAAGAGCCCAAGGCCTGCCTCTTGGGAGGAGGAGCCTCGCCGAACGCCGGCGCCGCCCTCCTTAGCCTGGAAAGCCTAGATTTCTGGTAGGTCATGATGGTTAGCCGGTCGGATGAGGGAGGCGGCGGAGTGGTGACAAGAGGACGGAGAGAAGGATCCAACCCTAGTAAATCGATCTCCTCAGGCGACCAAGTAGCCGCCGATCTGCTATCTACACAATTAGGCAGAAAAATGGGCAAAGGGTTGAGAGCCTGAGGACTATCAAGAAAGATAGACATAACAAGTGAATAAGTAGGTCGCCAGTTACCTGGGCCGGCGACAGGAACGCTCATGCCCACCCGTTCCAGAAAGTCGTTCCTCGTGATTAGATCATAGTGGGGGCAGCCATATTGAAGGAACGGCCACCCTCTCTTTGCCAAACCACTTCATAACGGCGGGGAAGGCGCCGACAACGACCCTGTCCGACTGCCCCAAACCGGACTCCCTCAAATCCAAGCAACCCCCCATCTCCCTATCACTCTCCAGATTGATGCGAACGTCCGATTGAAAGAATCGGGGGATGGCCCAAGGTTTACCCGAACGCACGTACAAAAAGGCACCTTTCCACTTATGACAATTCGAAAGGATAGGATAAGAGGTGACATACTTGCCTCGCCGGCCAAGGGCCCAATAGGAGGACGACGACGCCTTGAGACGCACCATAAACCTGAACGCCTCCACCGAAGGCCTCCACCTTCTAAACCGGCAGACCCAGCAAAACGAAATAATGGCGCGGAAGGATTGGGGAGTCAGCTGACCCAACGCCAGCCTCATACGGCAAAACACCGCCTCCACAAAGGGATCAAGGGGAAAGCGGAGGCCAAACTTTAAAGATTCCACGGATACCCCCACACACCCCTCAGGAGGAGAGCAAATGGACTGACCCGGGTCCGGTAACAAGTATTCATAACCCTCCCCAAGTGGATAAAGCTCTTTGGCAGCCTCAAGGCCACCGACATCAAGGACCTTTCGCCGCCAACCGTCGTCGATCAGAGTGTTGGCATGAAGGAGAGGGCGACGGTCGACACCAACGCCATCCTTCTCTGATGACGCTGGCCCAGAGACGGAGGCCGAACGACGAGGAGAACACGCCCCCGCCTCAGAAGACTCCCCCAAACTAGGCCCCCCCTTCTGAAGACGGCGACGCAGGACCATAGAGCTCCCAACGACTTCCCCCCCCAAATCGCCGGACGACGGCAAACCTCCGCCACCCCTTGCAAAGGTCAGCGTCCCACCGGCCGAAATGCGCAAAGCCCGAAGAGGCTCCGCATAAACAGGCCCCACCTCTTCTACGGATTCCCCGGACGAAAGATCACCGGTCCCTTCGACAGATCCACTGCGCTGAACCCCGTCGTGCTCCGACAACCCCCCATCGTCCTCTACCCCAAAACGTACTTGACGGGAACGGGTGGACATGACGCAAGAGCAAAGGAATAAAACAAAAGGCAAAAGACAGAAGACTAACCTAGAAGAGCCGGCGAAAATAGAAGCTCCCACGGCAGGAGACGGCCCCTAAGTCAGAAACGATGGAAAAGTAAAAAATGGGGTTTGCACTTAGTGAGAGTAAAATTGCAAATGGAGGGGGCAAATGGGGGGAGCCCCTATTTATATAAAGAAAACCTCCTAGGTCCACCTACCAACTGACAGAGACCAAGTGGCATTCAATGCAACACAAAAAGTTGAAGAATACGAAAAGACAAAACAAGGAAAAAGGGTAAGCAAGTAGGAAAGCGCGACTTAGGGCACAAAACACGAGGATTCATATTCAGCAAACGAACGAGGATTCACATACATCCGGGCAATACAATATTAGAAAAAGGGGAGGCCGGCAAACCCCGAAACTACACAAGCCGACCAAAAGGAAAAGATCACCTAAAAACATAGCCACACCGCCATGCGTACCGCCGCTCCATCTACTGACCTCAACCGGCAAAATGAGGTATCCCCACGACCCATACCGCCTAACAAAACCTCACTCCGTATCCTCCCCCTCGACGTCCTCGTCAGGGAGGGAGGAGGACGAGGTAGAAGAGGAAGAGGACGAGGCAGGAGAAGGAGGAGGGGCACGAACCCCGCGAGGAATGTCAAAACCATCTACCATCTCATCCGACGAGTCATCAGGACAGAAAGGGCCGTCCATCCATGACGGCCCAGACGAGCGGCTGCTCGAAGAAAAAGAGCCGGAGGAGTCAGCCGAGGCAGGACAATCCGGATCAACATCCGGCTCAGAGACGCCGAAGTGCACCCTGGCACGCTGGCGACGATGGGCACTACCGCCGCTAGGAGAACGCCTGGAAGGCCCTGCTATAGAAGGAAGAGCAGGAGGAGCAGGAGGAGCAGGAGGAGCAGCTTCGATAGGCGCCGGTGGACGGTATGGAGGCCCTCGAGAGATCCAACGACCATACTTATTTTCCGAAGTCTCGGGAGAAGGGGAGCGTTTCCTACGCCGGACAGGACTGCTCGGATGCACCACGGCGGAGGAAGGAGAATTGCTGCCAGAAGAGGACGACATGAGTAAGAAGAAGCGGATTACTTGAAAAAGGGTGAAACAATGATACCAAAAATGGCAAAAAAAGGGGAGACCTTATATAGGAGCAACAAAGCCATGCATGCACCATTAAATGCATACAACCACCCAATCAACCTAGGAAAACTAAAAGCCATCATTACCTCTACACAACCTATGCTATGTAGGAAGGGTGGACAGGTTGCACGCAAAACGAGACCGATCCTACGGCACCTCGCCCAAAGACTGTTCACTGAGAAGCGGCTCGCGACGACTCGGGCAGACACCCAGCGAGGGGCAATTGATGGGGGTCGGTACCGCTGACTCGGTCGGTAGCCGGCGTCGCTATTTGCTGACTGCTTCTCGAGGGGTTGGAGTCTGCCGGCTCCCCTCATCCGAAGAGTCGTCCTCGATCGGGTTCGGTACCCGGCGACCGTCTCCCCGCCTCAAAGTCCTATAAATATGCAGAAGGTGCCACCCTTAGAAAGGGGGCAAGAAAACACACACACACAATCTCTCTAAAAAGCTAAGTAATATCCTCCCAAGAAACAAACTACGTATCCCAACCCATCCAACTGACTTGAGCGTCGGAGAGGCAACCTCGGAGCACCTCCGAGGTCCTTGTTTGCTCCCTGTGCAGGTCAGAGTTCAGGTCACGCAAGGAAAGGAGCGGAAGGTTGCCGGCCCTGTCCGGCGGGAGGCCTTGAATCGTTTGATACCCAAACAGAACGCATATATTTTTTACCAACTTTTTAAGTCCAGCAAAAATAATTTTAATAATAATAATAATTTTATTATGTTTGTACTTCAAAAAATATTGATTCAATTTTTAAAATTGTTTTTTTATTAAATGATACAGTAAAAAAAGTTGTATTAAATTGAATATTTTTTAATTTAAAATACGTATTTATTTTTTAATTATAAATTCAAATATAATATTTAAATTTAAATATTTTTATTAATTTTAATAAATTCTCACTTACCGAACGGGTTGAATGGGATGGGTCAGGTTTCGACCATAAATTAACGGGTCGTATTGGGATCGGTCAAACGGGTTGCGGGTCAAAAAAATGGGTTCACGACCATAAAAAGAAGATTGATTACAAACATCAAAACTGTAATTAAATATTTTAACTGATTTAAATAATTAATCAGGTACGTATTCGATCCTATAAAGAGTTTATATGTCTAAAAACAATAGAGCAAAACCGATTGAAAGATATTTAAGGGTAAGATTAGTACCCGGACTATACTTTTAATTCCGTTTAAGGGTCTGAACTTTGATCTTTAACTTTACGATTATGGGTTGAAAACTAACACCATCAATTAAAGTTATTCAAACCCTCAAAAATAAAGCGAAACCGTAATAAGTATACCTGTCAAATGGGTCCAGCGGGTAGGGTCCAAATATGGGTCAAATCAAATATAAGTCGGGTTATACGGGTCACGGTTCGAATTAGAGACAAAAATAGTTTCGAACGCCTATATATTTTATAAATTTTTTAAGCCCAACAAAAATATTTTTAATATTAATTATTTTTATTTTAATATTATTAGTGTACTCTTTAATGATGTTTATATTTAAAAAATAATAATTAATTCAACTTTTAACATTATTTTACAATTAAATGATAAAAAAAAATTGTATTACATTGAATATTTATAATAAAAAAATATTTATTTTTAATTATAAATCCAAATATAATATTTACGTATAAATATTTTATTTAATTTTAATAAATTCTCACTAACCGAACGGGTCGGGTAAGATATCGACCCTAAATTAACGAGTTATTTTGGATTCAGTCACACAAGTTGTTCGTCTAAAAAATGGTATTATGACCCTAAAAGGGGGAGGGGTAGATTTCTTTTTTCTTTTAACTAATTTTTTGAGATAGTATGACGATGTTTCTTTCAGTTTTTTTAGTTTATTACACAATTTTTTTAGTTAATCAGTGTGATAATGCACGTACATAGTACCATGAATAGTTTTCTTCTACTCTGTAATACATATCTTATTTGACTTCATATATGTTATATCTCATTCATCATTTGTAGTTTTAATTCAATTTATATATAACATAACTATAAACTGACCCGTGACGGGTGATAAAACTAGTGATACATTAATGGATTGTCTACACTTCGAAGCTAACTATTATTCCACCTTTCTCTCCTTGTCATGGGACCAATCAACAAAAGCCTTAGCTAAGTTAACCCAGCAAAAAGGACTTAAATGGTTTGCGAATCATGCATCATATCTATGGGTTGGCATTTTTTATACGTTTTGGGTTTATTCGTCCTCACACTTGGCTTTATATCATATTATATGGATTGATGGATTACGCATCAAAATGAATAAGAGAAAGGTACCCCCATGCTACTAGATGATGCGCTACTTGGAATATGTTGAAGCACAAATTAAGGATGATGAGTATTAAAATAAAACAGGACTCTTAAGAAGCTAAGTAAGTTTAATAGTGATGGGATACGTGTAAACTGAGAAGACGGTTGTCTTATAGTTTTATAAAGTGTTAGTGAATTTTTTTAATGAGGTTTGACTGAATCTTATCGTGATATGACCATTTTCTATTTATCATTTTCATAAAGAGTAACGAGTTTGATTTCTTTAAAATCAAAAATCAAAAATTTTGAATCAACGATAATACAAGTATACAGCTACTCCGACCAACAAGTAGCCCTACCATCCACTTGCTCTAACTAACCATCCACTTCGTTCACCCCTGCGTCGACCATCTCACGCTCTGATCGGCTACTAAAACGCCTAACCCAAAACGACGACCACTGTTCTACGTCACAACCCCTGCACCCAACCTTGCCGACCTCCCATATTCGGTCAATGTCCCTATCTCAACCCTCATTTCCATTGAACCAACCACCTGCCACCGTCTCTCTCTTCTACCGACAATCGACCCAAACTAGATGACCCCCACCACTGACCCACCATCTCTCTCTTCTAGCAACGCCCAACCACCGCCAACCACTGTCATAACTAGGGGTGTGCAAAATCCGGGTCGGACCAGAAAAATGGACCGGACCGGACCCGGAATAAAAAATTCCGGTCCGGGTTCCGGTCCATCATTTTGGGCGATTCCGGGTTCCGGTCCTGACCCTGTTTTTTCGGTCCGGTCCGGTCTTGGACCGGAATTTTTCGGGTCCGGTCCCGGTCCAAAATTTTGAGATTTCAGTCCGGGTTCGGTCCGATTTTTTTTTAAATTCCGGTTCCGGGTCCAACCGGGTTCGGTCCGGATTGGACCCGATGCACAGCCCTAGTCATAACCACCCCAAAATCCTTAATTTTAAAACTTAATTAAACCATAAAATACTTAATTAAGTAAATAAATAGAATTGCTAAAAAAGTAAATAAGAAAAACAATACTAATAATGGAATTAGAATTCGTTGTCGAATTAGAATTCATAATTGAAATTGATTGATTGAAGATTTTATTTAAAAAAGATAAAAGAGGTAAAAAGGTAAGTTATAACAATGAATTATGGTGAGAGAAAATTTGAAAATTTTATGATTAGGATTAGTTAAGTTTCGTTAGAAAAATGTGGTTACTCATCCCAGTATCATTTTTACACAACGCAGTGCTTTTTTCACCTAAATTTTCATTTCATACACTCAAACAAGCGGGTTTCTCATATCCCCTCTAATTGTAACCCTAAAATCTCATATCTTCTCTAATTGCAAACCTAAAACTTTTTGTTATCTATAAATTAGATTATTGATGTAAGTTTAATTGAAGAATCAATATTGAATGGTTTAATTACCCTAAAATTACTTAAATTAATGTTTAGATTTTTTGGTGCAAATTAGGGTTCAAAGAATGTGGTCAGATGGTGGTGACTCAATGAGGCGGTGCGTCTGGGGTGGGGAAACGAGTCGTCGGTCAGGTTATAGCTAGGGAGAGTGGCAGGTCTGGCCGCCAGGGTGGGGATGTGTCTATCGGTGGCAGGCCCGTCTAATGGACTGTTCAGACTATTCTGGGACATGGGCCCAAAAATATTAGGGCTCAATATCACTTGTTTTCAGATTTTTTTTTTTAAAAAAAAATTCTACAATAACGTATATTATGGGAAACTGGAAACAACGAGTGACTCTTCATTCTTCTCCAGGTTGGAAACTGGTAAGTTCTCATCCAAAAACTCATTAATTAATAATTATTATGTTTAATTTTTATCTCTTTATCTTCCATCACTCCATCATATTTTTATTATAAGAATGCTCTCAGTCACATTTAGTCATTCACATCTGATTACTCCGCATCTTCTAAGTTGTAATCAGAGTATCTGATAATCAGTAATCTCAACTTTCTTCAATCCTTTTGATTAGATTTCTTTTATTTTCATCTAAATAATTTTCCCTAAATTTTGATCAGTATTCATAACATATTGTACTGCCACTCTATCTCAATCTTTAAATAGATCCGTGAGTTGTCTGACAATCAATAATCTCAATATTTCCTAAGAGACGAGTAACTTGAAGAAAGAGGCAATTTGATGAGAGTCGTGATGATTCATCTGTAGTTACTGATCAATCTTCTCAAGAATCATTTAGAGTTAATTTCTTTTTGTACATTGTTGATCAAACCATTACTTCACTAAAATCTAGATTTGAGCAATATAAAGATTTTGAGAGTATTTTTGGTTTTTTGTTTTCGTCTAATAGGCTAAATTTGATAGAAGATGACAACTTAAAAGTAATTGTACTTATCTTGCAGGTGCTTTGAAAAAAGATGAACATGTAGATCTTGATGGAATCAATTTGTTTATGGAATTAAAATTTTTAAGAGGATTCTTGCCAAGGGAGAATATTGGACCGGTTGACCTTTTGAAGTTGGTGAAACATTTTGGTTGTTTTCCTAATGTAATGATTGCATGTAGAATAATGTTGACCACTCCCATGATCGTTGCAAGTGTTGAACGAAGCTTCTCCAAACTTAAATTGCTGAAAATCGTATATGAGGTCAACGATGTCGCAAGAAAGGCTCAATGTTTTAGCATTGATTTCAATCTAGAACGATTTCTTTGAGCATATAGATTTAAAAAGATTTAATCGATGAATTTGCCAATGTGAAAACATATTGCGTCAATAGTAAAAAAACTGCTACATCAAATAAAACCTGTTCTACGTCAAATAAAATCCGTACTGCGGAGATTAAAAAAATGTACTGCATTATAAGTACTACTTGAGTAAAATAAATGAGAGGAAAATGGAGGGGAGAAAATAGAATTTAGAGGGAAATGTAAAAATCGTTTTAAGGGGAGGGGAAATGAGAGGGGTAAACTTGGAAAGTTAGTATTGCGTCGAGTAAAATCCGTACTAGGAAGAGCAACAACAAATTAAAAGTCTTTAGGCTTATAAATTACGGAGTAGTTACTATTGGAGTTGAGAAACCTTATCCAAGTGATCCAACTTGAAATTTGAGTAAATCTAACCAAAAAATTGTGAAATTCGAAATTGGCCCGATCCGACCCAATGATGACCCGTTACCCATTTAAGGTACACCCAAAATCGAGCCTGACCTGACCCAACCCAATAGCTTACTAGATCTCTAACCCAACCTAACTATCCATAATGATCCGACGTGATAAAGACCTAAAAGAAAACTTGTAAAACTAAAAAAAATGTTTTAAAAGTTTTAAAAAAATATAATAAACTACTTGGAAAGCCCGTGCGATGTACGGACCGATTTTTAGTGACAATGATAATGATACCAAATTAGAAGATTGCATAATTTGGTGAAACTACGCAACGGTAGAAAGTAAGTCGAAGGTAAGAGTATGTTTAATAATAAATGAATATTATCCACATACGTGAATGTGTTTTTAGGAGGTAATATATGTGGTAAACGTCAAATTAAGTTATAGGCGTGCATTGTGGTTAAAAATACTACAGTAATTAAAGTACCTCGCACACAAGTACATCTTCATCTACATATTCGTACCAATATTCATTTATATTTATATAAAGTATTTACTTATTACTCTATTAGTTTGCATTCAACAATTTATCTACAGATTATTATCTATATATTATAGTAAAAAGGAAACAAAGCACTCTCCATGCTCCATACTTCCAATCCTCACTTCTAAAGGCACACACTTGGCATGATTCGATTGACACAACCCTTCAACTTCTTCCTCATTTATTACTTAGAATCCAAAGTGAAGAAAGAGAGTTGAATGCATGATCAATGAGGAAGTTGGTTATTATGAGTTACAACCCTTCAACTTCTTCCTTCTTTATTATTTATAATCCAATGTGAAGAAACCCTTAAACTACTTTCTCATTGATTACTTGGAATCCTAAGTTAAGAAATAAATTTCGACCACCTATCAGCCTCTTCATCTTCCTCCCTCATAATCCACCACCTATGAGAACGAGTGTTTTGTCTTTTCCATTACACCAACCAAGTGTACAACGAGCATGATCAATTCCCACCCTATTACCGTTGAGAAATTAAATCGCCTGATCCGAAGATGTGTAGTTGTCGAGACAAGAATCGAAAACAACCTCCACCCACCTACGTTCTATTTGATACGTCTCCCACATTAACGATACTCGGGTGTAGTAAGCCTACGAAGCTACAAAGCCAGCCTCTGCCGCCTTAGGAGGGGCTTGATTGTCTCACAAAGAAGAAACAACATTGCTGCCCCGGAAGCCCAACCCCATACTGCCCTGTGCACACCGGCAAATTCTACGACGGTTTGCATAGCCGAACCTTCCCCAGGCAGCAAGCGGCAGAGAAGAGGTGACGATGCAGAATGCAGCCACAATGTCGCGCCTCGGATACTTGAGCAGCCGGTCTCTCCCGTCAATGATGCTCACAATGACGGTACGCTTTCGATGACTACGCTCCTCACAAAATATAGGCATCTACATAACGTATTATGCCAATTTTGTCTAGGGGGAAGACCACGTACCCCGTTCACTGACACTCACTGACATACCTCACACATACCTCACAACTGAAGACCAAAAAAAAATTAGGGTTGATTTCAGTTGGTCAATGTTGATTGATATAATATAGAGATGTGGGTGGGATTTAGTATAATATATAGATGTGGGTGGGATTTACGGTTTTGACCTGCTTAGGGCTTGCATGCATCTTGCATTTGTAGAATTTCATGGTTTTACGTGTCCATTTGTGAGGATCATGGTTGGTCGATTAGATTGAGGAACTGTTGTTTAAGGTTAGAATTTGTACGCTGTTATTATCAGTTGATTGTTTGTTTCTTAAAAGATTTTCCGCCTGTTTACGCACTGCATGCATGCAAATTTTGTCGACTTCTAAGGTTTTACATCAACGCGCCGATCTGGGAACGTACGTAATCCACCAATAAATGTATCATATATAGATACTAAAGTGTATATGTAAATTTTAATTCGACGGTAGAAAATATTTATTGCGAGTCTTGACATACAATTCGACTTGTACGTAATTCCTTCGTAACAAACTTGCGGTTTCTCATTACTTTAGTTTTGTGGTATGTGTGGGGTTTAGATTTTTTGGGGATATGTTTACTCCTTCCATGCAGAAAACGACCCCTCTCGGAGCAACAAAAGGCAAAAAACAACTGACAATGCAGAATGCAGCACCAGTTTCAGACCTCACGTGCCCCAAGGCTCGACAATCACCTCGGAGCTGA
Organism: Agrostemma githago; assembly: GCA_958450325.1. Classification (NCBI taxonomy): domain Eukaryota; kingdom Viridiplantae; phylum Streptophyta; class Magnoliopsida; order Caryophyllales; family Caryophyllaceae; genus Agrostemma; species Agrostemma githago. Next base: position 26,645,484 of record OY288239.1, on the reverse strand, counting down.
AAGTTGAGCACCCTGACTCCTCCGACAGTGAAGGTGATAATGACGGTATGCTTCTCGATGCCTACACTACTCACAAAATATCCGTAACTATATAACGCACTAGGTCATCACTTACTGGACTAACCGCTTATACGCGCAAACCGCAGAAGCGGACGACCAACTAACCCCTGACCTGATCGAAGACTGCCTGCCGGATATGCGCAACCATGGTAAAAGTAAGCATCCTTATAATTTTGAAACTCTCCAAACAGCTTACAAAATTGCTTTGTGCCTATTTCCCTTGAACCTAGCACCTGTACTTGATTACGCGTCATAATGACATCACTTCTATGCTCAACTCCCTGGGATTATTCAGTTGTTTTTTCTTTTGGCTCATCTCTACTGAATTTCTGGAAATTCACCTAGGAGTTTGTGTTTCAAGTACTGAGCTGTGATTACTCTTGGGTGTTTTGTTGATTATGTGAATCTTTCAGTTGGTTTTTCGTGTTCAGTTATGAGGGCAATTATTGGGTCACAAATTAGAATTAATTTTATAAATTATATATTACAAGTTTATGCCGAATATTACAATTTTACAAATTAATGCGACGATTTAATCGTTAATCTTGTAAAAGCGATAAAAATACCGAAACATGCAAATTTTCAACTTTTAAAATTTTTCCAAATTATAAGACATACATATATTGTCAAAAATGAAATTATAATAATATACATGCAATTACACAAATAAAATCATGCAATACCGAGTAACATTGACGTTACCTCTAACCCAAATCCAAGTTGATTATAAATTTGGCGGCTTCGGGATCGTTCACAAATCCTACAACACACAAAAATCATGGCAGAAAAATACCATGAGAAAAACTAAGAAAATTAAGGTGAATAACGATCGAAAACAACATCGATTATTACCTTAACGAAAGGATCGGATTAAGAATTGATTTGACGATGAAAATGAGACTATTATGACTCGAATTGAATCAAGAATCAGCCTTCAGATGCTGATGGATGTCACAGTTTTGAGGGAAAAAGAAGGAGTTTTTTTTGTTTAATGGCAAAAATGAATGTAGGAAATGGATGGTTTGTTCTAAGCATAAATGTGAATAAAGTTTTGATGAAAACAATGCTAATCTTGCTACATATGGCTGGCCAAAGGATATGCATGGGGGAATGAAAAGTTTGTACATTATGTACCAAATAAATGAAAAGAAAGAATTATATCTTTACGTTTATAAAATGAAACGTATAAAGAAAACATAGTAAGGGTGACAAGGAGATGTGTCGGTCCAAAACATGGGGAAAAGGTCTCAAATAATTTGTAAGTTGATAAAAAGAAGAATCGTAAAATAGTTAAAAGTATTTCAAAGCAATTCGAGCTAGAAAAAAAATATTTACGAAACTTCGTGATAAAATCATTAATGGCTAAATTTTCGTAAATAAAAATATTTCTTAGTTGAAAATATTATATAAATATGTTTAGACATTTTTAGGAAAATAAATAACTTGAATCCGAGCTTAAAACGTTAATTCGTAGAGAAGTAGAATTCCTCGCGGAAAAATAATTAGTTTACGAAGAAAATCAAATAAATAGATTTAAAAGAATTAAAATCTTTTAAAGTAAAAATAAATATCATTAGACTCGAAAATAAAAATAAAGCTTGGAAAAAATGATAAAACATATGGCCGAAATGTGACAGAGCTATGACGAAGTCATAGCGGAAAGGATAAAAATGCTAGGAAAAATAGCGGGTGTTACAACAAGGACGGTGAGCTACATAAAGAGTCTCGATCTATTTAAAGGCTTAGTCAAAGAAATTTAGTTTGGGTTGAATGAGTCTAAACTAAATAACTAAACTAACGATAAAGCAAATCAGTAAAAAATATAATAAAAGGGACCAGGGTCAAGATTAACAAGGTAGTCTCTAGGGAGTTGTCGGAGTTCGCAAAATAGTTGACTAATGTCGGTAATAGGCATATGATACGCTCTCTCAAGTCTCTCTCTCTCTCTCTACCATAGGACGGTCCTAGCGGTCTCTCACTACTTACTAGGTCTAACTTAAACTCAGTTTTCGATCTTAGGTCTAGGTTAACTGAACTGATTAACTAATCTGGCCAAGACAAGAAAATCATGTAATTATAACGTTCAATTGAGATTATAACTACTCGGGGGGCTGGTCCGTAGCCGTGACAGTGGCTGGGGAACACGTGATAAAAGAGGAAGGGGAATCAGATGAGGACGACGAGGGGAGAATTAAGAATTGAGTGCTGACTGGTCGGTCGTCTAGGAGAAATAGGTGTCGATTGGTCAGTCGACATTACCGTCCTTCCCCTTGCAGCAGCCCAATCGCTGCCCCCACCTCGCGTCTAAACAGTGGTCGCCGAGTCCTTCTCCCCCAATTGGCTTATCGATAGCGGTGCTACATACCTAATAATTAATGACTTGAATAACCTTGCTGTACACACCCACATTTTGCTGCCAGGTGTCTATAGTAGTTTCCGACAAACACCCGATGATGATCGGACGCAAACATGCTTTAACGTACTCGGAAATGGGCTCGAAACCATGGATATTTAGCTTGGGATTTTTAAGGAGTACAAATTTCACAAAACCAACCTCAAATTCAGGCCCAGTGGGTCGTTTTGAGTCAAATAACACTAATTTGGGTCGAATCCAACACCAGGGGTAAAACCGTCTTTTAGCGACCGAGTCAAAACCCGGTCAAAGATTTTCCCGAGACACGTGAGTCAGCCGTGACACCTCACACGGCTGGTTCTTACTCAAACTCTACAAAAAATCAGCCACCTAAAATAATAAACAATTCCGTTTAAGGGTAGAATTCGATCTCAAGCAGGAATCCTATCCGAAAAACGATTCAAACACTTAACCGAGCGCAAATACTCGGCCAAGTAGCATCAAACCAGCCGAGATGCCTTTCTTCTTTGCCAAGAAAACGGAATTCTCATGCTCCTCAAACTCCTACGTTTCCTATCCTAAGCGGTATTCAAACTCTTCTAAGCCAAGGTCGGGAACTCCCTATAAATAGCCCCTTGCATACAACACTTTCAACATCAGAAAGACATCAATTATTAGCAACATACACATCAACTTTCTGTCATTCCGACATACATAATTCCTGAAAACCATCAACCTTAGCATCGAGAAACCGATAGTGCATCCAAAAAACCCAAAGGAAACCGACTCCCTCGTACCCGTCACCTTCACCGAGCCACCTTAACCCGACCGACATCACCTCGACGCTCCCGTGCCTAGCTACATTCCGACGAGCCCCGATCCGAGTTAACAAAAGCATGTAGGTTGAGGGTGTAACCAAACCTGATTTCTCCTTTTCCTCTCTTCTCTTCCTTGTCGTCCGCTTTCCTTTTACGGGTCAAGCGTCGTTTTTTTTATTTCTTTCTAATATCGATATTAACAAAAAGCTATTTTCATAACAAACATTCTTAAAAATATGATATCGATTTTCTATAATCGAATATTGTATCAAAAAGAATTATATTAAGATCTCGACGATATTAAAAACCGTTACATCTTTTTCGTTCAAATTCCTTTTTTTCAAACAATTTTACAAAACCTTTTTAAATTCATTCCGAATATTCGATATCGATTTCATAATCGAATATCGGGTACGACGAATATCGAAAACATAAATCGAGTATAAATTGATTCGTATTTGTACGCGATTTATCAAATTTAGCGATTTTCGAACAATGAGCGAAACCGGGACAAGCCCGCACGCGAGTCGCGCCCCTCACAGGCGACTCGCGTACGAGTCTGAAACCCGTGCTCCCTTTTTTAGCTTTCTCGTTCGTTTTATTATTTATTCTACGAAACGATTTCCAAAATTTACATCTTTTCCAAAACTATTCCGAGTATTTGATATTGATTTCGTAGTCAATTATCGAATATAACGAATATCAAAAATATTAAATCGAGTACGAATCATACAATATTTGTACGCGATTTAATAAAAGCATCGAATTTTCAAAAAACCGCTTTCGGAATCAGCCTGCCACGCGACCCGCCGGCATCCCGGGCGAGCCGCGCGGCCGGATGTCACGCAACACGTCTTTTTTTTTTTTTTTTTTTTTTTTTTTTTTTTTTTTTCCGAACTTCGTTTTTTTATACAAAACAGCGTTTTAGCAATATTTTTCAGATTTCGATTAATATTTATTTTCTCGATCTCGTATATTTATTTTATTTGCTATATTATTATTTACAAATCGATACTAACTCGTTTGTTCATCTTGTAGCAAATTCATTCTTTTTTTATCGCTTGTTTTATTATACTAAAACGAACCTCACATGCTAAATTCAACTTCGACGTTAATTTTTCATGCATTAAACCGACTTAGCAACCCATTCAATTCCTCACATGCTTAGGAAAACAATGTTTGCATATCATTCATCGTTCAACTAACGCGCGTATTAAAAAATCATTCGATATCCTAGTAGAGGCCGCTAATGTGCGGGCGGGGTTGAGTGTTCTTAGTGAACTTCCCAACACGTACCCTCACCACTTACTCAGAACCGTGGTTTCTGGATGTCCGAAACCATTGGCAACGAGAGTCATTCAATATACGATTTACCGCTCAAGTCGGCATCTGTATTGAACTGCAAAGGGACGAGCCCAATAAACTCTGACATCGGAAATGGGCCGTATTTTGTACACGGCCCACTACGACATAGAGTGGGCTCGAACGGTTCCGAATAACCATAAAATTCGGTGGCGACTCCGACTTCGATTTAAATTTCAATTTGACCATCTCATATGGAGATTCATTCGCCTCCCCAAACCCGCGCGTGGCCGCGTCGGGGTGGACCTATGTCATGTCCACAATTTGGCGACTCCGCTGGGGATTTACTGATGCGTTAATAACCTTCGGTATCCTTCAGGGTGAGACTCGAATAGAAATCGTTTGACTAGTACAATACGCGTTTTAGTTTTACGGTTCATGCATAACCCCATTATTCCCGGGCCGGTACTGGTGACCGACGTTCCACTATACCATTGATATAGTCCAAATTGGTTATGTCAAAGGTGTCCATTAGCCGATTCGTATGAGTTTTATGGCATGTCCTAATCTCAACTCGAGTTAGGGAGTCCGCCCCGATTCTCGATAGGCTATGTACACTGGTATAGACCCTTATAGACTGACCGAGACTTAGCTTAAGAGCATACATGGCGTCATTATACTGTTTCCATGACTACGTGCTACTTGATCCACATCATCTTTTTCAAAAACCGTCATTTTTCAAAATTTGCATCCTTTTCAAAATATCCAATTTCAAAACCCCGGACATATACCGAACTTAGGACTTATGATTTTACTCAAAATAGCCCTTTTTCTAGCCGGTATTATGCCCAATTGAAAACTCGAAATTATTTTCGAAATTTTCAAACCATCACCCGGCCCACCTTTTCCGTTTTCCTCGAAAAAGGACCGGTTCTCCTCGAACTTTTTGGACTTTTCAAAAATATCATGTTTCAAAACCTTCTCTTCTTAGACTTCCCGTATTTAGCAGTGTCGGGTCGTGTCATAAGTCGTAGGAGTCTCTAGCGTCGAAACTCCATCGATCCTACGTCACGGATTTTCCCCCCTATCCTAGTCCGCCTTATTTTACTAAGGCAAGGCCCACCTACGTAGGACATACTCCTACAAAGGTTGGCCCATTTACACAATCGAGTCTAAAAGTCTGGAAATGTCTCACGTGAACCTTCCTCCGGACAGGGCCCAACCCACATAGTTGGATCCTGAGGAAGGCCCACCTTTCCACGAGTCGCCCGTCTAGGTGTCTTTTCCGAGTCATTACCGTTTTAGTCTTCTTTCTTTTCCCTTGCTCGGGATGTACTTTTCTTAGGATTCGGGTTAAGTTGCTAATTACGCGGTGCTCTTACAGACAGCCCACCCTTCACTCGAGCCATGACGCAACAAGCCATAGACGACTTGACCGCCTCGTTGACCCAAATCCAGGACCAATTGAGGAAAATGCGGGAGGACCAAATTGCCATCGTCACTCGGGTTAGTGTCGTGGAACAGGGAACCCCCAATGCTTCGATCGAAGACGACGGACCCTTGGCCGCATTGGCCGGCGCGGTCCAAAAGCTGCAGGAACAAGTCCACTCGACCACCAGAAACACCATTCTCACGGAAAATGCCCGTACCTATTCACCCTTGACTGATGAACTACCCGCTAACCTTAACTTAACGGGCTTGCCAATGTTTGACGGGACTGAAGACCCGGTACTTCATATTCGGTGTTCCAAGGACTTTATGGCGGTTAAGGGGGTCAAATCGACCATGTTCAAGTATCTCTTTGCTTCCTCTCTGGAGAAACACCCGAAAGCCTGGTACTACAGGCTTGACCCTAAGAAATACAAAACTTGAGAAGATGTTGCAATGGTATTCGCGCGAAACTACGCGGATAATGCTGAAATCCAGACTACCATGCGTACTCTGAAAGTTATGGCCCAAGAGCCTAAGGAGGGTTTCACCAAATACCTTCAAAGGTGGAGGACTGAAAGTGTTAAGCTGGTAGACAAGCCCACCGAAAAAGTGCTAGTGGAGGCCTTTGTCAAAAACCTCCTCCCCGCTTACCGAGTCCATCTCAGGTACGCCATCATACCCGACTTCGCCACTTTGACCGAAATGGGTACTAGAATCGAAGATGATCTAAGGCTAGAGAACCTTACTAAGGCCTCTACCAAGGGGTATCAAGGAGCTAGTTCATCCTCCAGCAAGCCCGCAACCACAACGGCGGCCCGAAGCATCTTTGACGAGGTTAACTCACTGGACACCTCGACAAAAAAGAATACTCCAAATCGGGTATTCACCGACATAGGGACAACCTATGCTAACGCCTTACAAAGGCTGTCTTCGAAAGGCCTAATCCAACCGATAGGCCCAATTTCGGAGGTTCCTGTGGAAAAGCGATCCAAAAGCTACAACATTCAAGCCTATTGCCACTATCACCAAGGCAACGGGCATGACACGGAGAAATGTTGGAAATTGAAGCATCTTATCCAAGATCTGATCGAAAGTGGCAAGATACCACTACCCAGTGACAAGCCAAGTAACAAAATAATCCTCTTGCTACTCACGCCATTTTTACTGGAGAGGTAGTTGACTGCTCTCATCTCATTTCCCCTTTCATTTCCCAAATCAACGGGATATGGAATGACAATGAAGATGATGTTTACTTGGCCAAAGGGGAAACTGTCCCCGTCACCATCGAAGAGATCCGGAAAGCCAAAGCCAGAGCTCTGGCCGGTTCACACATGTAGACACCCACATTTTGACCGCCAGTTGTCTATAGTAGTTCCCGTCAAACACCCGATGATGATTGGACGTAAACGTGCTTTGACGGACTCGGATATGGGCTTGTAATCATGAACATTTGGTTTAGACTTATTAAGGAGTACAAATCTTACAAAACCAACCTCAAATCCAGGCCCAGTGGGTCGTTTCGAGTCAAATAAGACAAATTTGGGTCGATTCCGACACCAGAGGTAAAACCGTCTTTTAGCGACCGAGTCAAAACCCGGTCAAAGATTTTCCCGAGACATGTGAGTCAGCCGTGACACTCACACGGTTGATTCATACTCAAATTCCTACAAAATATCAGCTTCACAAAATAATAAACAATTCCGTTAAAAGTAGAATTCGATCTCAAATAGGAATTCTATCCGGAAACAGAATCAGACATTGACCGAGTACCAAATACTCGGCCAACACATCCCAACCAGCCGAGATACCCTTTTCTTCTTGGCCAAGAAAGCGGAATTCTCGTGCTTCTCAAACTCCTACGTTTCCTATCCTAAGCGGTATTCAAACTCTCCTAAGCCAAGGTCGGGAACTCCCTATAAATAGGACCTCCCATACAACACTTTGAAGGACCGAAAATCACATCACAACATCAGAATTAACACCGAAAAAACAGCCTCATAACACGGTTTTCATACATCCTCGATATCTAGCAAATCCCGACACCTTTCCAAAGCCTCGAAGTCCCGAGAAACTGTCCTACCGTCCGGCCAAACCCGACGTCCATCCAACCACCCAAACCGACACCCTAAACTCATCCTCATCATCTCGACGCTCCTAAGTCTAAGCCACTTTCCGACGAGCCTTATCCCGAGAAAACAAAGCATGTAGGTTGAGGGTGTAAATCAAACCCGTTTCTCCTTTTTCTCTTCTTTTCTTCTCGTTTTTTATGGGTCGTTTTGTCGGTCTTTTTCTTTTTCTCTAATATCGATATTATTAAAAAAAACTATTTTTATATCAAACATTCTTAAAAATATGATATCGATTCTATATAATCGAATATTGTATCGAAAAGAATTATATTAAGTTTTCGACGATATCGTTACATTATTTTTTCGTTCAAAATCCTTTTTTAAAACTTTTCGCTCAAAACAAACTTTTTTCCAAAACCTTTTTCTAAAACCATTCCGACTATTCGATATCGATTTCATAATCGAATATTGAATACGACGAATATCGAAAATATGAACCCAGTATAAATTAATCCATATTAGTACGCGATTTATAAAATTCACCGATTTTCGAACAAAAAAAAAAGCGGACAGACCCGCACGCGAGTCGCGCCAAGCCCAGGCGACTCGCGCACGGGCCTGTGACCCGATCCTTTTTTTGGTCTTTTCGATCGTTTTTTATATATTCTACGATACGATTTCTAAAATTTATATCTTTTCTAAAACTATTCCAAATATTTGATATTGATTTCGTAGTCAACTATCGAATATAACGAATATCGAGAATATTAAGTCGAGTACGAATTATGCAATATTCGTACGCGATTTAATCAAAAATTTCCAAAAAACCGCTCCCGAAAACAGGCCGCCAAGCGACCCGCCGACATCCCGGGCGAGTCGCACGGCCGGCTGCCTTCGGGCGCCTTTTTCGTTCTTTTTATTATTTTCCCGAGCTTTGTTTTTTTATATAAAACAGCGTTTTAACAATATTTTTCAGATTTTGATTAATATTTATTTTCTCGATCTCGTATACTTATTTGCTATATTATTATTCAATCGTTACTAACTCGTTTTCTCGCGGTTGTAGCAATTTATTTTCATATTTTGTTTTATTAGACTAAAACGAACTCACATGCTAAAATAACTTTCACGTTATTAGTTTAATATGCATTAAACGACTTAGCAACCCATTTATTTATTTTTCCTCACATGTCTTAGGAAAATAATCTCTGCATATCATTCAATCGTCGAACTAACGCGTGTACACAAAAACCGAACGATATCTTAGTAAAGGCCGCTAAGTGCGGGCGGGGTTGGGTGTTCTCAATGAGCTTCCCAACACGTACCCTCACCCCTTACTCAGAACCGTGGTTTCCAGATGTCCGAAACCATTGGCAACGAGAGTCATTCAATATACGATTAACCGCGCAAGTCGGCATCGGTATCGAAATGCTAAGGGACGAACCCGATAAACTCTGACATCGGAAATGGGCCATGTTTTAAATATGGCCCACTACGACATAGAGTGGGTTCGAATGGTTCCGAATAACCACAAAATTCGGTGGCGACTCCTACTTCGATTTAAAATTCTATTCGATCCATCTCATATGGAAATTCGATCGCCTCCCCAAACCCGCGCGTCGCCGCGTCGGGGTGGACCTATGTCATGTCCACAATTTGGCGACTCCGCTGGGGATTAACTGATGTGTCACTTACCATCGGCATCCTCAGGGTGAGACTCGAAAAGAAATCGTTCGATTAGTAATGTACACGTTTTAGTTCAATGGTTCATGCATAACCCCGTTCTATCCCGGGCCGGTTACTTGTGACCGACGTCCCACTATACCACGGTGCATTTCTACTTGGATGCACTAAAGACTTCGATGGCGGAACTCGCATGGGTTTTACGGCAGATTCTAAGACCAACTCGGCTTAGGAGGTCCGTCCTGATTTGCGAGAATGTGATCGTTGTTGGTATAGACCCTATTCGACCGACCGAGACTTAGACTAAGAGCATACATGGCGTCGTTATACTGTTTCTATGACTACATGCTACTTGATCTTCTTTGGTCTTTTCAAAAACCGTCATTTTCAAAAACTTACATCTTTTCAAATCCATTCTTTTCAAAACCCGGAAAGCTGCCGAATTTAGGACTTATGATTTTGACTCAAAATAGCCTATTTTTAGCCGGTATGCTGTCCAAACCTTTTAAAAAAAAAAGCCCGAAATCTCGGCCCGATAACCCTTTTTCTCGGTTTTCAAAAAAATTGGGCCTTCCAATCCGACCTTGCTCGGTTTTCAAATCCAATTTCCCTTTTCAAAACCCTCTTCTTCTTAGGACTTCCCGTATTTAGCAGTGTCGGGTCTTGTCATATGTAAGAATCCATAGCGTCGAAACTCCGTCGATCTTACATCACGGATTTCCACCCCATCCCAGTCCGCCTTATTTGTCAAGGCACAGCCCACCTTCGTAGGACAAACTCCTACAAAGGGAAGCCCGTTTACACACTAGAGTCCAAAGTCTGGGGAATTCTCACGTAGACCTTCCTTTGAACGGGACTAGGCCCACTTTGCCGAATCCTAAGGAAGGTCCACCGTCCACGAGTCACCCGTCTAGAAGTCAGTCTCCGGTCTTTTTTCTAGTCTAGTCTTTTCCTTGCTCGGGATGTACTTTTGATTCTAAGATCTGGGTCAGTTACAGATTACGCGGTGCCCTTACAGACAGGCCACCCCACACCCGAGCCATGACGCAACAAGCCATCGATGACATGAAGGCCTCACTGACCAAGCTTGAAAACATGATCACGTCAATGAGAGGGGAGCAGATCGCCATTCTCACCCGGGTAAGTGCCGTGGAGCAAGGAACTCCCAGCGGCAATGTCGATACTACTGGGCCTTTAGCTGAATTGGCCAGCGCAGTCCACAAACTGCAAGAACAGGTCCATCTGACAACCCAAAGCTCCATCCATGCGGAGAATGCTCGGACCTACACCCCACTGACCGATGAACTACCCGCCAATCTCAATCTGACGGGTCTGCCAATGTTCGAGGGTACTAAAGACCCGGTCCACCATATCCGGGCTTTCAAGGAGTTCGTGGCCTTTAAGGGGGTTAAGTCCAAAATGTTCAAACACCTTTTCGCTTCTTCTCTCGAGAAGCACCCAAGAGCCTGGTACTACCTGCTCGATTCCAAGAAATACAAAACTTGGGATGACGTGGCAACGGAATTCGCTCAGAACTACGCCGACAACACGGAAATCCAGACCACTATGCGCACCCTGGAAGTAATGGCCCAGGAACCTAAGGAAGGATTTACGAAATATCTCCAACGCTGGAGGGCTGAAAGCGTCAAACTGGTCGATAAGCCCAGTGAAAAAGTGCTGGTTGAAGCCTTCGTCAAAAACCTCCTTCCAGCTTACCGGGTCCATCTTCGGTACGCCATCATACCTAGCTTCGCGGTCCTAACTGAAATGGGAACGAGAATCGAAGATGATCTAAGGTTGGAAAGCCTCACTAAGGCCTCCACCAAGGGATACCAAGGGGCCAGCTCATCAACAAGCAAGCCCACAACTACTGCTGCCACTCGTAGCATCTTTGACGAGGTAAACGCACTTGATACCTCGTCCCAGAAGAATACCACCCCCCGGGTATTCACCGACATATGCACCACCTATGAAAATGCCCTGCAGAGGCTATCATCGAAAGGCCTGATCACCCCGATAGGCCCAACACCTGATCTCCCGGTCGAACGACGCTCCAAGGCCTACAACCTCCAGGCCTACTGTCACTACCATCGTGGTAAGGGGCACGATACCGAGAAATGTTGGAAGCTAAAGCACCTTATCCAAGATCTCATCGAGAACGGGAAGATCCCTTTGCCCGGGGGGAAACCCAACAACAAGGATAACCCGTTGGCCACTCACGCCATCTTCTCCAGGGAAATAATGGATTGCTCACACCTCGGTTCTCCATTTATCCCGCAAATAAACGGGATTTGGTGCGATGACGAAGACGATGTCTACCTCACCAAAGGGGAAGCTGTCCCCATCACACCCGAGGAGATTCAGAAGGTTAAGTCCAAGGCCTTAGCCACTAGTCAAGCCCTCATCATTGCCGAGCCGCTTAAGGTGGAGCCCGCCCCAGAAGAGCCAACTCCTGAAAAGGCTCTTGTAAAACAGCAAAGCAAGACTCGAGTTGACCTCACTATATGGCAACTCCTAGTTAGCTCTCAGGAACATCGAGAAGCACTCACTAAGGCCCTCGATCAAGTCAAAATCGACTCTATGGCTACTCCGGCTGAAATGGTAGCCACGGTCCTACCCTACCTAAAGGGGAGATCCATAGAGGAAGGCCCACTAATCACCTTCTCCAATGCTGATCTACCATCATTTGGGCCAGCCCACAACATGGCCCTCTACATCACGGTCATCTGCCGTGGAAAGTACCTACCCATGACCCTGATTGACGACGGGTCAGCAGTCAATGTCCTCTCCTTGAGGATCGCCAAAGCCCTCGGCATTACCAAGGCTGATTACATTCCTACAGCTCAAACCATTCAGGCTTTTGACGGAAGCCCTAAGTCAGTCGCTGGAGCCACAAAACTCACTATCATAACAGGCTTGATAGAGAAAGAGCTGGAGTTTCAAGTATTCGACGTGACTTCTTCCTTCAACCTTTTTTAGGTAGACCTTGGATCCATGCAACCAGGACTATATCCTCCACCTTGCATCGGAAAATCAAGCTACCTTTGCATGACACCGTCATCACTCTAGAAGCCACACCTATGATAGTGGCTAACTGCAACACCTCGGGCCGCACCGATCTCTGGGGGTTCGATTTCGTAGGGGCCATCGAAGAAGATCATCGCTTCCGTCCTTACTTCACGGTCCACCTTGACCGAATGTTGCAAAATCTGGGCTTTCTACCTGGGTTACATCAAGGCCCGATCTCCCTGCAGGAAAGATCCTCGAAGTTCTGGACAATGGGAGGACCCAAACAGGCTTGGGCTACACCCTAACCCCGGAAAGCATGGGCCAAACTGAAACCGGTAAGGTTATCTTTGTCACTCCAGTGTTCGAGACTGTCCAAACTGGCCTATATCGGCCTGCCACCACACGCCCTGGGACCCACTTGGCCCAGGACTGCAACTACATACCGGACGACATCTTCGCTCTCATCCAATCGGAAGATGCTAAGAATACCGAGCCCGCACTAGGGCTACTTTTTGGAGAGGAACTCGCGGTCCCAACACCGAAGGAAGAGTTAGTCAGCCTCATTCTCCGCAGTCGCACCTTTGACCCATCTAAGCTAATCTCAGAAGTCGGGTCCGGGACCAGAGCTTGGAGGAAAACTATCAAATGGACTGACAGTCAAGGAAGGACTTACAAGCTGATCACAGGGGAAGGAGAGATGCCAGAATCTGAGTCTTAGTCGGAGTCCGAGTCAGAGTCTAAGATTGAGTCTAATGAGTCCGGTGCTAGGGTCAATCCTGTAACTCCCCCTCTCCCTTTAGCTACTCCTGGTGCCTCGGGGTCTGTCCCGGGCACCCTGCCTATTCCGCCACTGACCAGCGATCAGATGGCAGCTCTCTTCGAGCTATTTTCCCAATTTATGATCAATAATAACAACCGTTCTGCTTACGACTTGTCTCATTTTCAAAACAATTTCAAAAATTTTATATGCAATGACATTGAGAAGCCCGACGAACAGGTATCCTTGCCTCCACATCTGATCGAGCAACTAGAGCAAAGGGAATCCCGCAATCCGGTAATCGAAGAAACCGAATCCATCAACGTGGGAACAACCTTAGAACCTCAGATACTTAAGATAGGGCTATCCTTAGATCCCGAGGAGAAACAACAATTCATAGTTCTCCTTCAAGAATTCAAAGACGTCTTCGCATGGTCCTACAAGGACATGCCGGGGATCAATCGCAAAATAGCCGAGCACCATATACCGATCAAGGAAGGGTTCAAGCCGGTTAAACAAAAACTCCGACGCATGAGGCCCGAATGGTCCCTCAAAGTCAAGAAGGAAGTCGATAAACAATTCAAGGCTGGGTTTATACGAGTTTCCGAGTATCCAGATTGGGTTGCAAACATTGTACCAGTCCCTAAGAAAGACGGTAAGGTTCGTGTCTGTGTAGACTTTCGGGATCTTAACAAGGCAAGCCCGAAAGACGATTTCCCGTTACCACACATCGATATACTGGTGGATAACACAGCAGATCATGCCCTTCTATCATTTATGGACGGGTATGCGGGGTATAACCAGATAAAAATGGCAGAAGAAGATATGGATAAGACCACCTTCATTACACCTTCGGGTACTTATTGCTATACTGTTATGCCATTTGGTCTCATCAATGCCGGGGCCACATATCAACGAACTGCCACAACTTTATTACATGACATGATGCATAAAGAAGTGGAAGTCAACGTGGACGACATGATCGTCAAATCCGAAGACAGGGACGGTCACATCACCGCCCTGAGAAAATTCTTCACCCGACTACGCAAATACAACATGAGGCTAAACCCTCATAAATGCAGTTTTGGGGTAACATCTGGCAAATTACTGGGTCACATCGTTAGCCAACGAGGTATCGAAGTCGATCCAGCCAAAATCAAGGCCATCACCGAGATGCAGCCCCCTAAAACCGAAAAGGAGATAAGAGGGTTTCTTGGAAAAGTCCAATACATTAGCAGGTTCATTTCAAAGCTAACCATGGTATGTGAACCGATCTTCAAGAAGCTAAAAATAGGGGAACGGTTACTATGGGACGACAAATGTCAAACAGCCTTTGATAGAATCAAGGAAATTTTGGCCTCACCACCGGTCCTAATGCCACCTCATCACGGTTTACCTTTGTCACTATACCTAACCACGACAGAGACAGCCATGGGGGCCATGCTTGCCCAGACGGTCAATTCCGAAGAACGAGCCATATACTACATCAGCAAGAAGTTTTTAGAGTACGAGTGTAAATGCACCATGCTCGAAAAGACGTGTTTAGCTTTGGTCTGAGCCACTAAGAAGCTCCGACATTACATGCTCAGCTACGAGGTACAAGTATTATCCAGAATGGATCCAATCAAATACCTTTTCGAAAAGCCCATCCTCAACGGCAGGATATCAAGATGGACCCTAATGTTGGCAGAATTCGATCTAAAGTTCGTACCATTGAAAGCCATCAAAGGACGAATAGTAGCCGAATTTCTCGCTGACAGTCCCTTAACCGAAGAAGGACACACTGACACTTGGTCCTTCCCAGATGAAGACATTTTCCACACTGACACCGAAGCGTGGGACTTATACTTTGACGGGGCATCCAATTTCCGCGGATTTGGAGTCGGGATTCTTCTAATCTCACCGAGAGGGGAACATACTCCCGTATCCATCAAATTAGACTTCGACGTCACCAACAATGCCGCTGAGTATGAAGCATGTATCCACGGGCTACAAGCCGCCACCGACTTAGGGGTCACGAACCTCCGAGTACACGGTGATTCATCTCTGGTCATTAATCAAGCACTCCAGAAATGGAAGACTCGAAATGCTAATCTCGTGGCCTACCAGGCACGAGTACGGGATCTCGAGAAACAATTCCAGAAGGTAGAATATATAAACCTACCTCGGGAAGAAAATCAATTCGCAGATGCACTCTCAAAACTGGCATCTTTACTAAACATTCCCGATCATATGACCAGTATGCCAATCTGTGTCGAAAGACGATCCGAGCCAGCATATATCCACGACATCGAAGAAATCGAGATACCTGATCCCGAGCCGTGGTATCAAGCTGTGTTGACATACCTAGCAACCGGGGAATATCCACTCGGAGCTGACAACCGAGCAAAAAAAGCCCTGCGAAGACTGGCAACCCAGTTCATCCGCACCGACGATGGGCAACTCTACAAAAAGACAGCACAGGGGGCTCTCCTTCGATGTGTCGATAAAACCAACGCCGAGAAGGTTATGGCTGAGGTACATGATGGCGAATGCGGACCACACATGAATGCCCAGATGTTATTCTGGAAAATCAAGAGGCTCGGATACTACTGGAATAGCATGGAAACCGACTGTCAGCTATATGTCAGACATTGCCATAATTGTCAAATTTTTGCCAATGTATAGCATATGCCACCATCCTTGCTATACACCATGACATCACCATGTCCATTTTCAACGTGGGGAATCGACATAATTGGGAAGATAAACCCCTCGGGAACCGGAGGACACTGCTTCATTTTGGTAGCAATCGACTATTTCACCAAATGGGTCGAAGCTGAATCCTACCGTATCCTCAACGCCAGCCATGTTGCCAAGTTCATTCAAAATAAGATAATATGCCTGTATGGGATCCCTCACGAGTTCATCAGTGACCACGGGACCCATTTTCAAGCTGAAACAGCAGCCTTGCTAACCAAGTACAAAATTCAAAGGCATACGTCTTCACCCTACCGACCCCAAACCAATGGAGCGGTAGAAGTATCTAATAAAACAATTGTCACCATACTAAAAAAGATGGTTGATAATTACCGGGATTGGCCCGACAAAATACCATTTGCACTTTGGGGATATCGGACCTCGATTAGTACTGCGACCGGGGCAACACCGTATTACCTTACATACGACATGGAAGCAGTCCAACCCGTTGAGTTAGAAGTACCATTACTCAGAATCCTACTTGAGAGTCAAGTACCTGAAGCCGATTGGGTTCGAGCACGATATGACTCGCTAGTCCATTTAGACGAACGACGATCTCGTGCCCTCAATAATATACAAATCTATCTAAAGAGAATCCAGCGGGCTTTCAATAAAAGGGTAAGGCCCAGAAACATCAAAGAAAGAGATCTGGTTCTCAAGTCTGTTCGAGCTTTATAACCAGTAGACCCAAGGGGAAATTTCAAACCTAACTGGGCCGGGCCATATCTGGTAAAGAAGATTCTATCAGGCGGAGCAGTAATGCTAACGGATCTGGACGGGAATGAGTTTGTCAACCCAACTAACCTGGACCAGCTGAAACGCAACTACCCTTAACCCACCTCTCTCAATGTCATTTGCAAAAAGTTTATTAGAAACATCTTTTTTTTTCAAACTTTTAAAGACAAGTCAAAAGCTAGAATTACTTATCCTACTGTTACAAGCATCTTGAACCAATAGTCTTGATGTGTTTCGAAATTGCAAATTAATTCAGTCTGAACTACGTTTGGTTTGATTCCATTTATTATGGATACGTAGGCAGCCCCTCAAAAGGGCACAACCACTGCAATCGAGAAAAGAAAACAGGAACGGTTCTTTAATAAACCTTTCTTTATTTATTTCAATTTTTTTTTTCGGCAAATCCCAAAATTTACAAAAAAATCAGCACACAATAAATAATACTAATACTTAAATAGTAAAAACTAGGGCATTTTTCCCTTTTCTTTGCCCTTAGCCTCCTTTTCGGTCCATCGGCATCGAGGTGGAGGTGAACGCTCCCTAATCACCAAGGGAACCTCCTTAACCCGGGCTCGTTTCAAACTCGACTCCCCGGTCACCTCACACGGACCTATCCTATCTCGGACCACTAGTCTCGGTCCAAGTCTTCTCTCCAAGTCACTAGCACCAGTCTCATTAGCCCGAGTCTTAGTTTTTGACTTAGAACCCGACCCCGGCTCAGCAAAGGTAGCTGGAGTCTCCTCGAAGAACCGCCTGTTATCTTTGGCCGATTCTCGGCGGGCCAAGTCAAGAGCTTCTTCAGTCTTCAAAGTTTTACGGGTCTCCTGGGATTCCTCAGAAACCCATTTTCGGTAGGATTCAGAAACCCAAGTGGTTTGACAAGGACGAGGTATAGTCCACATAACACGGGTGAACCATCGCTGTAGCCACGTGTCACACATAGCGTCCGTCAATTGGATCGAAACGCTAATAATTGCCTCAGTCTCAGGGATCTGCTGAAACGAACCGAATTGTCTTAGAATACGGTCCGTATAGATATGGACAGTCCAGTCCAAAGACAAGATCACCAGATAACGGGCCTTGTCCCTCCTAGCTAACCCCGTCAGCCTTGAAAGGAACCACCAGATGACGTTCCATCTGATCAAAGGCCCACCATGGAATGTCAGCTCTTCATCCCAATACTTTCGATTTGTGTGATGACTTGATCTTATTCGTCGGGACCTTGAACCGATCTGACAGCTGCGATATCTGGAAATGTTCACTGGGGGCTCTATGATCGACAGACGCTCGGATAACCAGATCTGCAAAATTTTCGAAAAGTCAAGAACTTTCGAAAAATCAAAAAAAAAAAAAATTCGAAAAATTTGAAAAATAAGAATTTTCGGAAAATTGGAAAATTTCGAAAATCTCAAAAAAAAGAAGTAAAAAAAAAGGGTTTTCGAAAAAATTGAAAATTCCGGAAAATTCCGGAAAATTTCGAAATTACCGCAAAATCAAGAAATCGGGCAATTATTCGGAAAAAACGGTTAGATACTTGCAGAAGACGGATACTCCCTGTCAATTGTCGATCCGGGTCAAGTCTTCTAGCGTCAAGGCCCATAATAATCTCCCCAGTTATCAGCCAAGCCGGGCTGTAACCTGTCTCCATTTGGTCAACTATGCTGATTAGCCTAATCTCACCTAAGCATGAGTCAGCATCCATCCGACCCTCAAAGGAATATCTATGCAGCATACAAAAGGCAAAAGCCCTACGCCTATGGGTAGAAGTAATTCTTTCACCGACCGGGTCCATGAATTTGTCAGCCAAGTCAAATAGGGAAACTGAATCTCCCTTCACCATACGGGCTGTCTCAGCATGCGACAGGCCTAGAAAATCCCTTAACCTCCTCCTTGGGTCAGGATAAAATAGGGGAATGGCAGGACGAGTACTAGGGCACCAAACTCCTATAGCTGCAATTTCTTCAGGAAGAGGACACATTTCTCCTCGAGAAAATGCAAAAACATGATGGGTAGTATCCCAAAAGGCTAAGCAAGCATCGAGGAAATGCGAATCTACCTTAAGTCGCTGAAGTGGGAATAAAGCCACAATCCCCATTTGAGTTAGCCGAACTTTATCTGCATCTCGAAAATCCTGGGCCCACGCCTGAAGCATCGCAGTCAAGTGATCAATACCCATTGCAAGAATAGTTTCTTTTATTTATCCTAAAAGTCTAAAGGATTTTAAGGTAGAAGAAAAGATTTGGATGAGAATATGAAAAATAAGAAGCCAAAGCCCTCTATTTATAATAGAGAATATCCCTTTTCCTAGTCATCACAGGAATAGGACTTTTACACCACTTCCCCTGCTTCATCTAGGCATACAGGCCTAACCAGGGAATTCCAGGAATCCGTGTCAGAATCTGATTAGGAATCAAAATCATCCCAAGCATACTTATTTCCAAACTTTCCAAAAAAATTCAGCATTTTTCTTTTCAAAAATTTTCGAAAAAATCATCATTTCTTCCCCAGCATGAGTCAGTGTCTCACCTAAATGTTACATGCAATTTGTTATGTATCAACAGACAGGTACCCCAAGACTCCCATAAAATTCTAAGAAAAGTTCCCCAGTGGAAAACTCAGGCGACATTTTCTACTGAAGATATATCTGTAAATAGATATTCCAATAGCTTCCAAGGCAAGCTCCCGTGCAACTCCAAGACAGGATGTACCTGTAAACAGGTATACCCATAGCTTCCAAGGCAATCTCCCGCGACATTATCAACATCAACCCAGGTATGATTTCTATTCTATGGCTGGCGAGCCCTTCACGCAGGTCTAATGGACTCTAAACGACCCGATCGGAAGTCTGCCAGGTTTTAATCCTTGATTGACCTTGTAGCTACTCTGACTTTTGCCTTGTCCAAGCCTCAGTCAGAGTGGGGGCTCTGTAGACACCCACATTTTGACCGCCAGGTGTCTATAGTAGTTCCCGCCAAACACCCGATGATGATTGGACGTAAACGTGCTTTGACGGACTCGGATATGGGCTTGTAATCATGGACATTTGGTTTAGACTTATTAAGGAGTACAAATCTTACAAAACCAACCTCAAATCCAGGCCCAGTGGGTCGTTTCGAGTCAAATAAGACTAATTTGGGTCGATTCCGACACCAGGGGTAAAACCGTCTTTTAGCGACCGAGTCAAAACCCGGTCAAAGATTTTCCCGAGACATGTGAGTCAGCCGTGACACTCATACGGTTGATTCATACTCAAATTCCTACAAAATATCATCTTCACAAAATAATAAACAATTCCGTTAAAAGTAAAATTCGATCTCAAATAGGAATTCTATCCGGAAACCGAATCACACATTGACCGAGTACCAAATACTCGGCCAACACACCCCCAACCAGCCGAGATACCCTTTTCTTCTTGTCCAAGAAAGCGGAATTCTCGTGCTTCTAAAACTCCTACGTTTCCTATCCTAAGCGGTATTCAAACTCTCCTAAGCCAAGGTCGGGAACTCCCTATAAATAGGACCTCCCATACAACACTTTGAAGGACCGAAAATCACATCACAACATCAGAATTAACACCGAAAAAACAGCCTCATAACACGGTTTTCATACATCCTCGATATCTAGCAAATCCCGACACCTTTCCAAAGCCTCGAAGTCCCGAGAAACTGTCTTACCGTCCGGCCAAACCTGACGTCCATCCAACCACCCAAACCGACACCCTAAACTCATCCTCATCATCTCGACGCTCCTAAGTCTAAGCCACTTTCCGACGAGCCTTATCCCGAGAAAACAAATCATGTAGGTTGAGGGTGTAAATCAAACCCGTTTCTCCTTTTTCTCTTCTTTTATTCTCGTTTTTTATGGGTCTTTTCGTCGGTCTTTTTCTATTTCTCTAATATCGATACAATTAAAAAAAACTATTTTTATATCAAACATTCTTAAAAATATGATATCGATTCTATATAATCGAATATTGTATCGAAAAGAATTATATTAAGTTTTCGACGATATCGTTACATTTTTTTTTCGTTCAAAATCCTTTTTTAAAACTTTTCGCTCAAAACAAACTTTTTTCCAAAACCTTTTTCTAAAACCATTCCGATTATTCGATATCGATTTCATAATCGAATATTGAATACGACGAATATCGAAAATATGAACCGAGTATAAATTAATCCATATTTGTACGCGATTTATAAAATTCAACGAATTTCGAACAAAAAAATAAAAAGCGGACAGACCCGCACGCGAGTCCCGCCAAGCCCAGGCGACTCGCGCACGGGCCTGTGACCCGGTCCTTTTTTTGGTCTTTTCGATCGTTTTTTATTTATTCTACGATACGATTTCTAAAATTTATATCTTTTTTAAAACTATTCCAAATATTTGATATTGATTTCGTAGTCAACTATCGAATATAACGAATATCGAGAATATTAAGTCGAGTACGAATTAAGCAATATTCGTACGCGATTTAATCGAAAATTTCCAAAAAGCCGCTCCTGAAAACAGGCCGCCACGCGACCTGCCGGCATCCCGGGCGAGTCGCGCGGCCGGCTGCCTTCGCGCGCCTTTTTCGTTCTTTTTATTATTTTCCGAGCTTCGTTTTTTATACAAAACACCGTTTTAACAATATTTTTCAGATTTTGATTAATATTTGTTTTCTCGATCTCGTATATTTATTTGCTATATTATTATTCAATCGTTACTAACTCGTTTTCTCGTGGTTGTAGCAATTTATTTTCATATTTTTTTTATTAGACTAAAACGAACTCACATGCTAAAATAACTTTGACGTTATTAGTTTAACATGCATTAAACGACTTAGCAACCCATTTATTTATTTTTCCTCACATGTCTTAGGAAAATAATCTCTGCATATCATTCAATCGTCGAACTAACGCGTGTACACAAAACCGAACGATATCTTAGTAAAGGCCGCTAAGTGCGGGCGGGGTTGGGTGTTCTCAATGAGCTTCCCAACACGTACCCTCACCCCTTACTCAGAACCGTGGTTTCCGGATGTCCGAAACCATTGGCAACGAGAGTCATTCAATATACGATTAACCGCGCAAGTCGGCATCGGTATCGAAATGCTAAGGGACGAACCCGATAAACTCTGACATCGGAAATGGGCCATGTTTTAAATATGGCCCACTACGACATAGAGTGGGTTTGAATGGTTCCGAATAATCACAAAATTCGGTGGCGACTCCTACTTCGATTTAAAATTCTATTCGATCCATCTCATATGGAAATTCGATCGCCTCCCCAAACCCGCGCGTCGCCGCGTCGGGGTGGACCTATGTCATGTCCACAACACACCATCACGGCCAGTCTCACTACTCCGGAAACCGTCACTGAACCTTCCAGGACGGAACTCGCTCCCGAAGAGCCAAACGCTGACACGGCCCTAGTTAGACAACTAAAGAGGGTCCGAACTGATATTACTATATGGCAGCTTTTGGTTAGTTCTCAGGAGCATCGGGCGGCACTTACTAGGGCCCTTGATGAAATCAAGGTCGACTCATCGGTTACCCCCACCGAGATGGTAGCCACTATCTTGCCACATCTCCAGGACAAGTCCAAAGGAGAAGGCCCACTTATCACTTTCTCCGAGTCCGACCTTCCACCATTCGGGACCACCCATAACTTGGCCCTATACATCACGGTGATCTGCCGCAACAAGTATCTCCCAATGACCTTGATTGATGACGGGTCCGCAGTAAACGTCCTTCCTTTAAGGACAGCCAAGGCTCTCGGCATTACCGAGACTGACTACCTTCCTACTGCAAAAACTATCCAGGCTTTAGATGGAAGCCCAAAATCGGTTGCTGGGGCCGTTAAACTAACAATCATAACGGGCCCGATCGAGAAAGAGTTAGAATTCCAAGTGATCGATGTTACTTCATCTTTCAATCTGTTGCTTGGGAGACCATGGATCCACGCGGTCAAAGCTGTGTCTTCCACTCTTCACAGGAAGGTCAAGCTACCTTTACAAGATGGAATCGTCACTCTTGAGGCTACTCCCATAACCGTGTCAAGCTGCAACACGGAAGGCTCAGCCGATCCACGAGGATTCAACTTCGTGGGAATGATCGAGGAAGAATACCTTTTCCGGCCATACTTCACTACTAGCATCGATACGATGCTACAGAATCTGGGTTGTCTACTGGGAATCACATCAAGGCCCTATCTTCCACCCGGGAAAATTATTGAAACCCTAAACAACGGTCAATCTCGCCTCGGTCTAGGCTACACCATGGCGCCCGGATACACGGACCAAACCAAGGCGGTCACGTTCGTCACCCCGGTGTTCGGAGCTATTCAAATGGGCCTCTATCAGCCCACCATCTCATATCCCAGGACCAAACTGGCTCGGGAATGCAATTTCATCCCAGATGACATCTTCGCCCTTATCCAGGCCGAATCAAAGGAGGGCACAAACAATACTGAGCCCATTCTTGGACTACTCTTCGGGGAAGACAAGGTCGTCCCGACCCCTAAACAGGAGTTAGTCAGCTTGATTCTCCGCAGCAGCAGGTTTGATCCAACCAAGCTGATCTCTGAAGTTGGTGCTGACACTGGGAAGAGAGCTTGGAGGAAAACAACTAAGTGGATCGACAGTCAGGGTCGAGTCTACAAGCTAACTACTGGTGAAGGAGATATGCATGCTATCGAATCTGAATCTGAGTCCGAGTCCGAGTCAGGGTCAGAGTCGGAGTATGAGTCAAAGTCTAGAGGGTCCAGTACTAGGATCGAGTCTGTAACCCCTCTCCCTTCTTTAGTCACACCATCGGGAGCCCCGGAGTCTGTCCCGAGGGCTCTCCCTATCCCGCCTCTGACCAACGATCAGATGGCAGCTCTCTTCGAGCTATTTCCAAAATTCACTATCAATAATAACGATAACCGTTCTGCTTACCACTTGGCTTATTTTCAAAATGTTTTCAAAAATCTTACTTGCAATGACATTGAGAAACCCGACGAACAGGTACCATTGCCTCCGCATCTAATCGAGCAACTTGAGCAAAGGGAATCCCGAGATTGGGTAATCGAAGAAACCGATTCCATCAACGTAGGAACCCCTTTAGAACCTCAGATGCTTAAGTTGGGCCTATCTTTAGATCCCGAGGAGAAACAGCAATTCACTGATTTCCTCCAGGAATTCAAAGACGTCTTTGCCTAGTCCTACAAGGACATGCCGGGAATAGACCGGGAGATAGCTGAACACCGAATACCCATCAAAGACGGGTAAAAGCCGGTAAAACAGAAACTCCAAAGAATGAGGCCCAAATGGTCTCTCAAAGTCAAGGAAGAAGTTGATAAACAATTCAAAGCGGAATTTATTCAAGTGTCTGAATATCCAGACTGGGTTGCAAACATAGTACCAGTACCCAAAAAGGATGGCAAAGTCCGAGTATGTGTAGATTTTCGGGACCTTAATAAGGCCAGCCCAAAAGACGATTTTCCATTGCCACACATCGACATATTGGTGGATAACACGGCTGACCATGCCCTTCTATCATTCATGGACGGGTATGCCGGATATAATCAGATCAAAATGGTGGAAGAAGACATGAGTAAGACCACCTTCATCACACCTTGGGGGACTTACTGCTATACCGTAATGCCATATGGGCTTATTAACGCTGGTGCCACTTATCAACGAACCGCCACCACTTTATTGCATGACATGATGCATAAGAAGGTAGAGGTCTACGTCGACGACATGATTGTCAAGTCAAAGGACCGAAACGGGCACATTGCAGCCCTAAGGAAGTTCTTCACCCGACTACGCAAGTACAACATAAGGTTAAACCCTCAAAAAAATGCAGTTTTGGGGTAACATCGGGCAAGCTACTGGGCCACATTGTCAGCCAACGTGGCATCGAAGTTGACCCAGCAAAGATCAAGGCCATAACCGAGATGCAACCGCCTAAAACCGAAAAGGAGATAAGGGGGTTTCTCGGGAAAGTCCAATATATAAGCCGGTTCATTTCAAAGCTAACCATGGTATGTGAGCCCATTTTCAAGAAACTGAAGATAGGAGAACGAACACTATGGGACGACAAATGTCAAATGGCTTTCGATAAGATCAAGGAAATTCTATCCTCTCCACCGGTGTTAATGCCACCTCAGCATGGTTTGCCTCTGTCACTATACTTAACAACGACCGAGACGGCCTTGGGCGCTATGCTAGCCCAGACGTTCGATTCCGAAGAACGGACTATTTACTACATCAGTAAAAAGTTCTTGGAATACGAATGCAAGTACACAATGCTCGAAAAGACGTGTCTAGCTTTAGTATGGGCCACTAAAAAGCTCCGACACTACATGCTTAGTCACGAGGTACACGTGCTATCCAAAATGGATCCAATCAAGTATCTGTTCGAAAAGCCCATCCTCAACGGCCGTATATCCAGATGGACTTTAATGCTAGCTGAGTTCGACCTCAAGTTCGTACCTGTAAAAGCCATCAAGGGCCGGGTAGTAGCAGAATTCCTCGCCGATAGTCCGATATCCGAGGAAGAACACACCGATACTTGGGCCTTCCCAGATGAAGACATATTCCATACCGACACCGACACATGGGATCTGTATTTCGACGGAGCGTCCAACTTTCGAGGATTTGGTGTTGGGATCTTGCTAATCTCACCACAAGGGGAGCACACCCCGTTGTCCATTAAGCTAGATTTTGACGTGACTAACAACGCAGCCGAGTACGAAGCATGCATTCACGGACTGCAAGCCGCCGTTGATTTAGGAGTAACAAACCTCCGGGTCCACGGTGACTCATCGTTAGTCATAAATCAAACCCTACAAAAATGGAAAACTCGGAACGCAAATCTCGTGGCTTACCAAGCACGAGTAAGGGTTCTCGAAAAACAATTCCAAAAAGTCGAGTACATTTATCTGCCTCGGGAAGAAAACCAGTTTGCAGATGCTCTCTCAAAATTAGCATCTTTACTGAATATCCTAGCACATCTAACCAGCATGCCCATTTGCGTCGAAAGACGGTCAGAGCCGGCGTATATCCACGCTATCCAAGATATTGAAATAACTGATCCAGAACCTTGGTATCAGGCTATTCTAACCTACTTAACGTCAGGGGAATATCCTCCGGCAGCTGAAAACCGGACCAAGAAAGCTCTACGAAGATGGGCAACCCAGTTCATCCGCACGGACGATGGACAGTTATATAAGAAGACAGCACAGGGGGCTTTACTCCTATGCATTGACAAAACTCGAGCCGAGAGAGTTATGGCCGAGGTATATGATGGTGAAAATGGTCCACATATGAACGCCCATATGTTGGCTCAGAAAATCGCAAGACTCGGTTACTACTGGAATAGCATGGAAACTGACTGTAAGTTGTATGTTAAACACTGTCATAACTGTCAGATTTTTGCCAATGTTCAGCATATGCCTTCGTCCCTATTATATACAATGACATCACCATGGCCATTCTCAACATGGGGAATTGATATAATCGGGAAAGTGAACCCTTCCGGGACGGGAGGTCACTGCTTCATCCTAGTGGCTATTGACTATTTCACTAAATGGGTCGAAGCCGAATCATACCGGATCTTGAATGCCAAACATGTGGCTAAGTTCATCCAAAATAAAATTATATGTCGATACGGGATTCCGCACGAGTTCATCAGCGATCACGGGACCCATTTCCAAGATGAAACTGCCACTTTGCTGGAAAAGTACAAGATCCAAAAGCATACATCGTCACCTTACCGTCCTCAAACAAATGGAGCGGTGGAGGCAGCCAATAAGACAATTGTCACCATTCTTAAAAAGATGGCTGAGAATTACCGGGACTGGCCCGACAAGATACCCTTTGCCTTATGGGGATATCGGACATCAATTCGAACTGCAACTGGAGCAACTCCATACTATCTGACATACGGAATGGAAGCAGTCCAACCAGTCGAACTAGAAGTACCATCCCTCAGAATTCTACTCGAGAGTCAGGTACCTGAAGCGGACTGGGTCCAAGCCTGATATGACTCACTAGTCCTCTTAGACGAACGACGATCCCGGGCTCTGAATAATATTCAGATATATCAGAAAAGAATCCAACGGGCTTTTAACAAAAGGGTTAGGCCCAGGAATATCAAAGAGGGCGATCTAGTCCTAAAATCTGTTCGAGCTTTACTACCAGTTGACCCAAGGGGAAAATTCAAACCCAATTGGGCGGGGCCATATCTAGTGAAGAAAATTCTTTCAGGAGGAGCAGTAATGCTAACAGACTTGGACGAGAACGAGTTTGTCAACCCAACAAACTTGGACCAACTGAAGCGTTACTACCCTTGAACCCTATCTCAATGTCATTTGCAAAATTTATAATGTAACACCCCGTTATTTTCCGAGTCAATTATATAGCTTGACTTTTCTACTTTTATTTAAATCGGGTTTTTAAATTGGAAAATAAAAATATTTATGTCGTTATAAATATTAAAGTATTTTGGGTCGTCTCATAATAAATCGGGTTTTTAAGTTTGAAAAATATTTTTAATGTCGTTATAAATATTAAAGTATTTTGGGTCGTTTTATAATTAATCGGTTTTGATTTTCTTAAGAGTGGAACGTTATTTTATAAACCGACTTTGTGTCGTATTTGATTTCGAGTCAAACACAATAAGGAAAGGAAAAAAAAAAAAAAAAAAAAATAAACTAAACTACATATTTAAAACCCCACCCGTGACCCCTTTGTTTTCCCATCACACTGTTGCTTCTCAACTTTGCCTTTCTTCTTCACTGGCTGCTGCTCTCTCCCTCCCTCTTGTCTTCTGTTTTCAAACATTGTTTATCAACACATTATTTCTTCTTCAACTTGTAAGTATTCCACTTTTCTAATCCCAGTTAATTTAAATCTTGTTTTGTATTATTTTTGTAAATCGATTTCGGTCCTATATTATCATGAGTCGGGATTAAGAGACGTTGGGTTAAAAAAATTTGTTGGTACCGAATTATTCCGATTCTAGTATTGTGTCTCATGGATTAGTGATTTTCTTGTTATGAAAGTTTTCAATTAGTATCAGAACTTTGTCAGTGTAGAAGATGAGTGATTAATAGGACGACTAATTCTTTGTATAAAAAAAAGAGAGAAATTGGGTGAGAAAGGGGCGTGGTTGCAGTTGTTTCTTACAAACAACATTATGGTGCAATTGATGATGATGATGATGCAATTATTGATAATAGTGATGCAATGCTTATACAATTTTGACATATATACACATGGGTGTACGTACTAGGCCAATTTGGTGTATCAATATAGGAAGGCGTTAAGAGACATCTACTTGGTAGTAGTAGTAATAGATTAAGACGGTACCTATATGAATCGGTTGGTTTAAGTTATTGAATCGTTTATATTATTGTAGCTTGTGGGTTCGAGGAGAAGGAATTTTTGGATTAAATTAGCTCGGATTGACCGTCTTGAGAGGTAAGGACGTTTTGACCTTTTCATCTTTAAGTAAAGAGCATGTTCGGTTTAAATTATATTTTTGAAACGGTTTTATAATTATTTTGTCAATGGTGAATTTTTATGATACTCTTGTAATATTTTGGATATTGGAACTTTGTGACAAGTCATACGTTGGTATTATTTTGGTACAATTTTTGGTGGTTATAACGGACTCTGGGAGCTCTGTTGGTCTATGAGGTTAAGGTGCGTCTGAGACGTCCCTGGGATTTCGTCCCGAAACTGAACTCCTGGCCCGAGTTGTGTTAAGTGGGGTTTTTCCGGCTCCCCACTTGCTAGGTAGTTAGACTTCCTCCTTTGGCAGCCTCATCCTACTGACTGCCCAAATGTGAGTAGTGCGCACTATAGTAAGTCTAGCTAAGCATAGGTGGTACCTCTAGACTGTGCAAAAGGGTAGGACCTTGGCACACAGGTGGAGACAATATATTTTGGTTGGTTTTGGTTTTGACTACTATTTTCACAGTATTATGGTTTGGTGTTGAGACAATAATATTTAACTCTGATTTCAGTTTTCTACAAATTATTATTATTGTTTTACGTTTTCAATATAATATATTTTACTCAGCTTTGCTGACGTCCTTTTGTTTTGGGTCGTTCCCCCGCTGGAACCTGTACCTATTTGTGTTTTGGGTACAGTTGATAGGTACAATTAATATGCTGCATGGGTGCATTTGGTTCGGGATGCTGAGCGAGGAAGGATTTTATTATTTAACGTTTAACTCCAAACTATTTATATTTATGTTGAATTGTGGGTTGAAGTTGTTTTAAACCGTTTTGAATTTTGTGGGACTTAAGTCTTCCGCCTGCAACGTTTTCATTTAATTATTTATCGTATTTACATTTCTTTTTAATTCATATACTATTCTTTTGCCTTGCATTTGGCCTTGTGAGCTAAATGCGGAGTAACGGCTTTAAATTTTCCTATTTTATTCTGTTATTTTGGTCGCGAAAATTTAGAGTTGTTACAGTTGGTATCAGAGCAATAGGTCTTTCCAAAAAGTTTTGCAAAATTTGAAATGGTTTAAAAAAAAAATACTACCTTTATTAAAAAAAAAACTTTCTTTCTAAACCGAGAGTGTTGGGTGGATTGGGTGCATTGCATACGCATGATTTATTTTATTTATATATATATATTTATATTTGTCATGTTTAGTACTATTATTATCCTTGCCTAATTGAACTGTGATAGTAATGAATGCTACTTACATTTGTGATTGAATCTTCCTGTTCTTGGACTTAATAGAATATTGTTTACATCTATAGTGACAATGTCTCGAGGAAATGAAAACAATGATATGGCCGCTATGATGGCACAATTGTTAGCTCAGAATGCAGCTCTTATCGAAGCTGTACAACAAATGACTGCTGTTACCCGAAATATGAATGATAGGGTTGAGAATGAGAATGATCCTACACCCACTGTTACTGGAATGTCTGAAGCGGTACAGAAGAAGAAACCGCCGACTTTTACCGGGAAAGGGGATCCAAATGAACTAGATAATTGGGTTAGGGAGATGGAGAAAATTTTTCTGGCTGTAGGGTGTCCACATGAATTTCAGGCTAGGATCGCCGTCTTCTATCTGAAAGAAGAGGCGGACATTTGGTGGCAGACCGTTAAAGAGGACTTTATGAAACCAGTTAGAATAAGAAATCCTAATGGCACACACACATTATATGATAAAGACTGGGATACTCTTAAGGAAATATTAGAAGCAGAATTTTTCCCAGAACATGTGAAACATCAAAAAATTAGCTGAATTTGGAGACCTAAAACAAACCGATGAGATGAGTGTGAAAGACCTTTATAATAAATTTGTTGAACTTAGTCGTTTCGCTAAGGAGCTAGTGCCAACTGAGGGGATTAAAGCATCTAGATTTGAGGATAAGTTACATTGGAAGATTAAGGGTAGATTTGCTGGGGAGACATTCACTTCTTTAAGAGATGTCTATGCTAGGGCTGTTAATATTGAGAGGAGTAACCAGAAGATGGAGGTTGAGATGGTAAGTACTGGGAGTAAGAAGAGAGAGTTTCAGGGTAGTCAGTCTGACACCCGAGCGAAGAGAGGGAATTTCAATACTAATAATAACACCCAACACGGAGGGAATGGGAAGGAAGAAGGTAATAGTTGGAGAGGTAGAAACCAGGGAACACCTAATGACTTTACCCCACATTACTACTGTAATTTATGCAAGGGAGATCACCCAGGCGTTGACTGTGAGGGAAATAAGGTGACGTGCTACTGGTGCGGGAAGTTAGGACATCGAGAATTCAAGTGTAGGAACAAGAAGGCAGGGAAACCTCGTGCTACGCAATCTGTTAGTGCTAGTGTGAATCAGAATAATCGATTTGAGAGTCAAGAGAACACACAGAATTTTGGTAGGTCCCAAGCTAACAATAATTTTAGGAATCCAGCTCCAACTCAGACCAACATTACTGCAGCTAGTAAACCCGCGGGCCAAGTAAATGCTGCACAGAATAGCAAAAAGCCTACTGGGAAGCTCTATGTCATGAATAGAGAGGAAGCCGAAAACACAGACATCGTTTCGGGTAATTTTCTAGTGAATTCTATTTTAGCTCATGTTTTATTTGATTCTGGTGCATCTCACTCTTTTATTTCGACTAAGTTTGTGGATAAAATGAATGTTGAATCTAGTGAAATTGTGGATTATGATTTTGCCACGTCATCTGGGGACTTAGTAAACTATAAGAGGGTTTATAGGGATGTGTCTGTTTTTATTAGTGATTATGATTTTTAAGAGGTCTTTTTTTTTGGTTGACTAGTGCACCTGATTTGTTTATGGACTTAGATGAACCGAACTTTGAGGACTTACTTAGATAAATTTGTTGTGATATTCATTGATGACATAGTATTTTTATTCAAAGAATGAAGAGAAGAATGAGGAACATTTACGAATTATCTTAGACATCTTGAGAGGAAAATAGTATTTGCTAAATTTTTGAGGTATGATTTTTGGATGGTACGAGCAATTTTGGGGAATATTATATCTAAGGATGGAGTATCAATAGATCCTGCTAAGGTTGTTAAGGAGTGACCTAAATCGGAATTGTGACTGAAATTCGTAACGTTTGGGTTTAGCTGGTTACTATATGTGATTTGTGAAGAATTTTTTTTTTTTTCAAATATAGATAAATTAATGACTGCACTAGAAAGCCATGAAAGTTCATTGGGATGAGAGGTGTGAGGAATCGTTTCGAATTTTAAAGGAAATTGACCACTGCTTTAGGATCTGCCCTACCGGATGGAAATGAAGTTCTTGAAGTTTATACCTATGCATTTTAAGAATGAATTAATTAGTGTATTCAGCCAAATAAGAAGTGATTGCTTATGTATTTTGGCAGTTGAACCTTTATGTAGAAAATTTCCCTACTTATGATTTAGAGTTAGCAATCATAGTCGTTACTTTGAAAATTTGGAGACATTATCTGTTTGGTGTACCCTTTAAAGTTTTATTTTAAAGATATATATTTACCCATTAGGAGCTAATCGTGAGATAAAGAAGCTGGTTGGATTTGATTGAGGACTATAAGATCGAGAGTCAGTATCAGGTAAGAAAAGCCAATGTGGTGGCTGATGCTTGGAGTGTGAGTTCGATCCTTTAGGAGTTTCCGAGTGGAAGTGGAATTTAATCTTTATGGATTTTATAGTCGGGTTGTCAAGGTCAAAGGAAGGTAATAATATGATTTGGGTTATAACTAATAGATTAACTAAGACTGCACATTTTATATGTGAGGGAGGAAGCAACTTGGTGATGCTTATATACATTATGTGGTAGGACTTCATGGATTTCAAAGGATATTATATTAGGTAGCGAACATGGTGAATTTTTCGTGCTTCGAGGACGAAGCTTTATTTTAAGGTGGGTAGAAATATACGTGACTACTTGTTTTTATGGTAAACTAAACATGTTCTTGTGTGATTTCATACTAATATCTATTCATTGGTCACAAATATGAATATTTTGGCTATTATCGATGCTTAATAAGCACGATGTCATTGGTTATTGGTTATTACTTGAAATTGACTTGTTTACACTTGTTTGTGGTTTGTTTGTGCTCAACGCACATATTGGTAGTTTTGTGCTCAACGTACCTATTTACTTGATTGATTAATTGAATTTGTGCATCACGCACTTGTAAATGGTTGAACTTGTGAGTTTCAAATTTCGAAATTTATTTAAATATTTTTGTCCGACATGCTCTTAACTTGGCAAGTGATACTTTACCTTAGAGGAGTATGAGAATTGTGGTGGTTTCGAACTTTGATATTATCTTATGGAATTAGGTGATTTTATCTTGTTGATTTAGGTGATGTGAGTTGTATACTATGAAATTTGAGGAATTAGATAATTATGGATTTTGAGGATTTAGAAATGTGAGATATCTGTAAGGTTGTGTTTAATTTGATGGATTTTGGATATATGGAGTAGATGATTTATTTTAGAGATATATGAAGAATTTTGGTGGACTTAGGATATATTTAGTGAGCCGGTCATTTTGGACATTCGTGAGCAATGTGAGACTATATTTTCGAGGATGAGTTTAAACTTCGAGGACGAAGTTTTGTTTTAAGAAGGGAAGTCTGTAACACCCCGTTATTTTCCGAGTCAATTATATAGCTTGACTTTTCTACTTTTATTTAAATCGGGTTTTTAAATTGGAAAATAAAAATATTTATGTCGTTATAAATATTAAAGTATTTTGGGTCGTCTCATAATAAATCGGGTTTTTAAGTTTGAAAAATATTTTTAATGTCGTTATAAATATTAAAGTATTTTGGGTCGTTTTATAATTAATCGGTTTTGATTTTCTTAAGAGTGGAACGTTATTTTATAAACCGACTTTGTGTCGTATTTGATTTCGAGTCAAACACAATAAGGAAAGGAAAAAAAAAAAAAAAAAACTAAACTAAACTACATATTTAAAACCCCACCCGTGACCCCTTTGTTTTCCCATCACACTGTTGCTTCTCAACTTTGCCTTTCTTCTTCACTGGCTGCTGCTCTCTCCCTCCCTCTTGTCTTCTGTTTTCAAACATTGTTCATCAACACATTATTTCTTCTTCAACTTGTAAGTATTCCACTTTTCTAATCCCAGTTAATTTAAATCTTGTTTTGTATTATTTTTGTAAATCGATTTCGGTCCTATATTATCATGAGTCGGGATTAAGAGACGTTGGGTTAAAAAAATTTGTTGGTACCGAATTATTCCGATTCTAGTATTGTGTCTCATGGATTAGTGATTTTCTTGTTATGAAAGTTTTCAATTAGTATCAGAACTTTGTCAGTGTAGAAGATGAGTGATTAATAGGACGACTAATTCTTTATATAAAAAAAAGAGAGAAATTGGGTGAGAAAGGGGCGTGGTTGCAGTTGTTTCTTACAAACAACATTATGGTGCAATTGATGATGATGATGATGCAATTATTGATAATAGTGATGCAATGCTTATACAATTTTGACATATATACACATGGGTGTACGTACTAGGCCAATTTGGTGTATCAATATAGGAAGGCGTTAAGAGACATCTACTTGGTAGTAGTAGTAATAGATTAAGACGGTATCTATATGAATCGGTTGGTTTAAGTTATTGAATCGTTTATATTATTGTAGCTTGTGGGTTCGAGGAGAAGGAATTTTTGGATTAAATTAGCTCGGATTGACCGTCTTGAGAGGTAAGGACGTTTTGACCTTTTCATCTTTAAGTAAAGAGCATGTTCGGTTTAAATTATATTTTTGAAACGATTTTATAATTATTTTGTCAATGGTGAATTTTTATGATACTCTTGTAATATTTTGGATATTGGAACTTTGTGACAAGTCATACGTTGGTATTATTTTGGTACAATTTTTGGTGGTTATAACGGACTCTGGGAGCTCTGTTGGTCTATGAGGTTAAGATGCGTCTGAGACGTCCCTGGGATTTCGTCCCGAAACTGAACTCCTGGCCCGAGTTGTGTTAAGTGGGGTTTTTCCGGCTCCCCACTTGCTAGGTAGTTAGACTTCCTCCTTTGGCAGCCTCATCCTACTGACTGCCCAAATGTGAGTAGTGCGCACTATAATAAGTCTAGCTAAGCATAGGTGGTACCTCTAGACTGTGCAAAAGGGTAGGACCTTGGCACACAGGTGGAGACAATATATTTTGGTTGGTTTTGGTTTTGACTACTATTTTCACAGTATTTTGGTTTGGTGTTGAGACAATAATATTTAACTCTGATTTCAGTTTTCTACAAATTATTATTATTGTTTTACGTTTTCAATATAATATATTTTACTCAGCTTTGCTGACGTCCTTTTGTTTTGGGTCGTTCCCCCGCTGGAACCTGTACCTATTTGTGTTTTGGGTACAGTTGATAGGTACAATTAATATGCTGCATGGGTGCATTTGGTTCGGGATGCTGAGCGAGGAAGGATTTTATTATTTAACGTTTAACTCCAAACTATTTATATTTATGTTGAATTGTGGGTTGAAGTTGTTTTAAACCGTTTTGAATTTTGTGGGACTTAAGTCTTCCGCTGCAACGTTTTCATTTAATTATTTATCGTATTTACATTTCTTTTTAATTCATATACTATTCTTTTGCCTTGCATTTGGCCTTGTGAGCTAAATGCGGAGTAACGACTTTAAATTTTCCTATTTTATTCTGTTATTTTGGTTGCGGAAATTTAGGGTTGTTACATATAAAAAATGTATTTTTTATGAATTTTCAAAATTTTTAAGCAAGTCAGTAAGTTAGGATTATTTATCCTACCGTTGCACATCTCGAATTAGTAATCTTGATGTATTTCGAAAAATTGCAAAAAATACTTCTGAACTACAGAAGGTTTGATTCCATTAATTTTGGATACGTAGGCAACCCCTCAAAAGGGTACAACCACTGCAATAACGAAAAGACGGAAACGGTATTCACTAATATGTCTTTTTATTATTAAAAAAAAACCGATAAACTCGGGAATTTCAAAAACACATCACAAAAAAAACACAAACAAAATCACACCACAAAAATAGTAGTAATACTTAAATAATAAATTTATGAGACTACTCGTACATTTTTCCTTTCCCCTTATCTTTCGGGTCACGTGGAGCCCGAGGCCGACGGGGTGGGGGCGAACGTTCCCTAATCACAAGAGGGATTTCTTTAGTTCGAACCCGCTTCTTCGATTTTGGGTCGTCCATCATTTGCACCGGTCCAAGCCGAGCCCTAACGGGTTCGGGAAGCCTGTCTCGAGGACCAAGTCGGTCCTTGACCGCCAGCCTTGGTCCTAGTCTCCTTTCTAAGTCCGTCTGGGGGCTCACTTTCCCCCATGCACCCTTAGTACTGGATCCTTCAGTCTGAGTCCTAGATCTCCCTTTCTGACCTGTCGGAGTAGCTTCTTCGGCAAAGAAGCTTCTATTATCTTTAGCATGTTCCCGGCGTAACAGATCATAGGCCTCGTCAGTTTTCAAGGCAGCACGAGTTTTAGCTGAATCAGTTCGGGTCCATCTTACATAAGAATCAGTTACCCAGATCGATTGAGGGTTTTTGGGAACAGGCCAAGCAGCTCGTGTATACCACCTTTGCATCCAGGTGTCACACATTACATCCGTCAACTGAGTAGATTCACTCACGACTGCCTCAATTTCCGGGATTCTTTGCACCCGACCATATTGCCTAAGTATGCGATCGGGAAAGAGGTGAATTGTCTGGCTAAAAGATAAGATTACCTGATATCTAGCCCTGTCTCGGGACTCCAAGCCGGTCCAAACGTAAATCGGCCCATGGCACGGCCCAGTGGATCAATAGGCCTCCATGGAAGGATAGCACCTCATCCCAGTATTTTTGGGTATTAAAGCGAGAAAAGGCGATAGCTCGTCTCCTGGCCATTACTTGCCTGGGTTGATACCGGCTCACATCTAGAGCTTTGATCCCTTTTAATCCAAGATCGATAGCCTCTCGAACAGCCACAGCTGAAAAACCCGCAAAAAATCAAAATCGCAAAAAACGTCAAAATCACGTTAAAAAAAACGTGAAAAACGCGAAAACCGAGAAAACAGCAGAAATCGGGAAAAGCCACAAAAGCCGGAAAAATCGGAAAAGCCGAAAAAAAAATCATCAAAAAAAATGGCATACCTGTAGAAGACGGGTACTCCCGGTCAGCCTGACCGACGGATCCCTCTTGCGATTATCCAAACCCTGGATAATTTCTCCTGTAATTAACCAAGTCGGGCTATGCTCCGTCTCCATCAAGTCAGCCACAGTGAAATGTCTAACGTGGCCCATGCAAGATAATAAATCCATATGCCCTTCGAAGGCATAGACATGGAGCATACAAAAAGTAAAGGCCCTACGGCTGTGGACCGGCCTGACCCGGACATCATCTGGATTCACGAATTTTTC
Source organism: Agrostemma githago (assembly GCA_958450325.1). NCBI lineage: Eukaryota > Viridiplantae > Streptophyta > Magnoliopsida > Caryophyllales > Caryophyllaceae > Agrostemma > Agrostemma githago. The sequence continues at coordinate 26,608,638 of OY288239.1, read as the reverse complement.
AGCTAGGTCAATCAAGGAAACGGTATCTCCTTCTAGCATACGGGATACCTCCATATGAGAAAGCCCTAAAAATTCCCGTAACTTCCTCCTCTGGTCAGAAACCGAAAAAGGGATAGCAGAGCGAAGTATAGGATTCCATCCTCCTGCAGCAGCAATTTCCTCAGGAATAGGGCAAATCTCTCCTCGAGGAAAAGCAAATACATGATAAGTATCGTCCCAATCGGACAGGCAAGCATCCAAGAAGTGACGGTCTACTTGCATCTGACGAATCACGGACAATTGGGTAACGCCGTTCTGATTCAGGATAGCCCTATCGGCATCTCTGAAATACTTGGACCATTCATGGAGCATTCCAACTAATCGATCGATCCCCATAATTATTTGCCAAAAGAAAGAATAAATTTTTCAGGGTTTATTCTTTTCTTTAAGGAATCGTGGGAATTGTGAAAATTTATGAAGCAAGAAGGGGGTATTTATAGCATAAAACCAATTTCTCCTCCTCACCTTAGGATTCCCAATCCTAGAGTATTTAGCATACAATCCTTATCCAAAGGCTTAGCTAAGTCATCCCGAGCATTCCTATTCCTTTTCAGAGTCAAAAATTCTCTAATTTTCAAAGACTCCTGCAAACTCACAAAATTCAAACCTTATCTCAAAATTTTTATTCCCCAGCACGAGTCATTTTTCCTACAAATATTACATGCGAAACTTTGCTACTTTGCATAAATATGTACAGGACGACTCAAACAGGACCATGCAATTTGCATAACTCCCCAGCGGCATTTAGCAAGATGAGCCCACATACAGGCCCATTTTAAGTCTTATGCGACGAGTTCAAACGCCCACGGAGTTATCATCAGTTCAGGTACATTTCTAACCCATGGCTGGCGGGCCCTTCACGCAGGTCTAATGGACCTTAAACGACCCGACCGGAAGCTACCGGGTTTTAATCCTTGATTGACCTGGTAGCTACTCTGACTTACGCCCTGTCCAAGCCTCAGTCAGAGTGGGGGCTCTGTAGACACCCACATTTTGCTGCCAGGTGTCTATAGTAGTTTCCGACAAACACCCAATGATGATCGGACGCAAACATGCTTTAACGTACTCGGAAATGGGCTCGAAACCATGGATATTTAGCTTGGGCTTTTTAAGGAGCACAAATTTCACAAAATCAACCTCAAATTCAGGCCCAGTGGGTCGTTTCGAGTCAAATAACACTAATTTGGGTCGAATCCGACACCAGGGGTAAAACCGTCTTTTAGCGACCGAGTCAAAACCCGGTCAAAGATTTTCCCGAGACATGTGAGTCAGCCGTGACACCTCACACGGCTGGTTCTTACTCAAACTCTACAAAAAATCAGCCACCTAAAATAATAAACAATTCCGTTTAAGGGTAGAATTCGATCTCAAGCAGGAATCCTATCCGAAAACCGATTCAAACACTTAACCGAGCGCAAATACTCGGCCAAGTAGCATCAAACCAGACGAGATGCCTTTCTTCTTTGCCAAGAAAACGGAATTCTCATGCTCCTCAAACTCCTACGTTTCCTATCCTAAGCGATATTCAAACTCTTCTAAGCAAAGGTCGGGAACTCCCTATAAATAGCCCCTTGCATACAACACTTTCAACATCAGAAAGACATCAATTATTAGCAACATACACATCAACTTTCTGTCATTCCGACATACATAATTCCTGAAAAACATCAACCTTAGCATCGAGAAACCGATAGTGCATCCAAAAAACCCGAAGGAAACCGACTCCCTCGTACCCGTCACCTTCACCGAGCCACCTTAACCCGACCGACATCACCTCGACGCTCCCGTGCCTAGCCACATTCCGACGAGCCCCGATCCGAGTTAACAAAAGCATGTAGGTTGAGGGTGTAACCAAACCCGATTTCTCCTTTTCCTCTATTCTCTTCCTCGTCGTCCGCTTTCCTTTTACGGGTCAAGCGTCGTTTTTTTTATTTCTTTCTAATATCAATATTAACAAAAAGCTATTTTCATAACAAACATTCTTAAAAATATGATATCGATTTTCTATAATCGAATATTCTATCTAAAAGAATTATATTAAGATCTCGACGATATTAAAAACCGTTACATCTTTTTCGTTCAAATTCCTTTTTTTCAAACAATTTTACAAAACCTTTTTAAATTCATTCCGAATATTCGATATTGATTTCATAATCGAATATCGGGTACGACGAATATCGAAAACATAAATCGAGTATAAATTGATTCGTATTTGTGCGCGATTTATCAAATTTAGCGATTTTCGAACAATGAGTGAAACCGGGACAGGCCCGCACGCGAGTCGCGCCCCTCACAGGCGACTCGCGTACGAGTCTGAAACCCGTGCTCCCTTTTTTAGCTTTCTCGTTCGTTTTATTATTTATTCTACGAAACGATTTCCAAAATTTACATCTTTTCCAAAACTATTCCGAGTATTTGATATTGATTTCGTAGTCAATTATCAAATATAACGAATATCGAAAATATTAAATCGAGTACGAATCATAAAATATTTGTATGCGATTTAATAAAAGCATCGAATTTTCAAAAAACCGCTTTCGGAATCAGCCTGCCACGCGACCCGCCGGCATCCCGGGCGAGCCGCGCGGCCGGTTGTCACGCAACACGTCTTTCTTTTTTTTATTATTTTTTGAACTTCGTTTTTTATACAAAACAGCGTTTTAGCAATATTTTTCAGATTTCGATTAATATTTATTTTCTCGATCTCGTATATTTATTTTATTTGCTATATTATTATTTACAAATCGATACTAACTCGTTTGTTCATCTTGTAGCAAATTCATTCTTTTTTTATCGCTTGTTTTATTATACTAAAAGGAACCTCACATGCTAAATTCAACTTCGATGTTAATTTTTCATGCATTAAACCGACTTAGCAACCCATTCAATTCCTCACATGCTTAGGAAAACAATGCTTGTATATCATTCATCGTTCAACTAACGCGCGTATTAAAAAATCATTCGATATCCTAGTAGAGGCCGCTAATGTGTGGGCGGGGTTGGGTGTTCTTAGTGAACTTCCCAACACATACCCTCACCCCTTACTCAGAACCGTGGTTTCCGGATGTCCGAAACCATTGGCAACGAGAGTCATTCAATATACGATTAACCGCTCAAGTCGGCATCTGTATCAAACTGCAAAGGGACGAGCCCAATAAACTCTGACATCGGAAATGGGCCGTATTGTGTACACGGCCCACTACGACATAGAGTGGGCTCGAATGGTTCCGAATAACCATAAAATTCGGTGGCGACTCCGACTTCGATTTAAATTTCAATTTGACCATCTCATATGGAGATTCATTCGCCTCCCCAAACCCGCGCGTGGCCGCGTCGGGGTGGATCTATGTCATGTCCACACTTGCCCTCCATACCTCCTATGACAGGACCGATGACCTTCTAATTGGTGACAGGTCGCCTCTTCACATTGCAAACATTGGTTCATTTTCTATTTATCTCAACTTTACCTTTTCTATTATATTTAATAACTGCCTCCATGCCCCCTTGATTTCACGTAATATATCTTCTGTGTCTCAATTTTGCCTTGATAATAATTTCGTATCTAATTTCTCCTTTGATTTGTGTGTCTTGAAGGACCGATTGATGGGTCGAGTGCTACTTGGAGACACACTTAAGTCGGTCTTATACGAGTGGATGATTCTGGGTCCCATTCCCTCGGTACACATCACGACAGTCTCCCCCTCCCCCAATTGGCATCACAAGCTTGGTCATCCCTCGTCTTCAATTATTCGTCTTATCTCTAAATTAGCTAATTTCTCATTTTCAAATAAATTGGAACATTGTAATGCACGCTCAACTCATAAGACTCACAATTGCCCTTTTTTGTTTCTTTGTTATTTCTAAGAAACCATTTCAGTTTCTTTACTTCGATGTTTGGACTTCCTCTCCCCATTCCACTGATGGTTTTAAGTACTATGTGATTTTTTAGACCACTTCACCCATTACACTTGGTTATACCCTTTAAAACAGAAGTCCGACACTTTTGCCACATTCACTAGATTCCTCTCCATCACTTCTCACGGTATTACCTATCTTACCTCTAGGCATGCGCCTATCTAGGATCGGTCGTTAACGACTGATAGGGGATCAAACAATATTTATAAGACTCAAAAATAATACAAAAACAAATAAATGTAGTCGTGGTAAGTCGAGGTCGGTCCACAAGGATGACGGTGAGTTGATTGAGAAAGAGCGAATGTGTTTGGGGTCTTAATGGGGGTTTTTGAGTCGAGTCTATACTAACGATGCAATAAATGACAAATAGTGTAATCAATAAGAAAAAGGTGCTAGGGGGAGTCGGGAATCGAAAACCGGGTTCTACGAGTCAAGGAATTATGGGGTCGGTCACAAAGTCGATAAAGGGAGAATGCCACCTTTTGATTTCTTCACCACACTTATCTAAATCCTGCTTTCGCGGTGAAAAACGGCAAGTCTCAAGTCAAGGTAACTCCTGCCTTGAGTTTCCCCAAATTGATAGGAGTGAGTCAAGGTTGATCTAGTTGGCCATACGAAGTCAACAAAGACACAATAACCTCAAACAAGATAAATCAACAAGCATGCAACCAAACCACAATTCCTCAATTCATATTACCAAAAATCTTTCTCTCTTAACCCCCTAACAAGAATCTACTCACAATTCATAAAGAAGATAACAAAAGCAATAACAATGGTGATAATACAAAAAACATGCATAATGATGAAAACTAGAGTAATTAAAACTAAAACAATGAAGAGAGAGTAAGAGTAAATTCAAAAGAGATAAGGATGCAAAACGATCTAAAAACAATGCAAGAAAATTCAAAGAAAACGATGCAGTAAAGACAGAGTAAGAGTAAAAACTAATCAAGAGAAAAGGGAGAGGAAAGGAGTTATACCAACAATGGAGGAAAACTAGAAATAAGGAAGATGAAGATGCATGTAAATAAAGGTGAAGCCTTGATGAAGAAAACAATGGATTTATCAATTATCCTTTGATGATCTCCAAAGAACTTCTTGATTAAAGCTAGAATTTTTTACAATAACTTGAATTTAAAGCTAGATGAAGATTGATGAAAACTATGAATGTGCCTCTATGAATATCTCCTAATGAGCCTCTATCTAGTGTAATGTAATATGATATGGGGTAGTCTAATTAGGTTAAACTATACATTGTAGTAGCTTAATGGATCACTAAACCAAGGCCAAATCTGATTTTTGCACTTTGAGTGAAACTTTTGCCCAATGAATCTTCAAGGGGTGAAACTTCGCCCTGCAAGTTACTGACTTTCACGAACCATTTTCGTCGGGTGAAACTTCACCCGGTGGTTTCACCCGGTGAACTATCCTTCCAGATTTTGCATTTGGAAATCTTGATTGCGTCGGGTGACACTTCACCCGGTGAGTGAAAGTTTTGCCCGTTCATTTCGCCCGGTGAGTGAAAGTTTCTTGAAGATCTTCGAAGAGGTCGGAATGTCGTCGGGCGAAACTTCGTCCGGTGGTTCCTCATCAGGTGAAACTTCACCCGATGGTTTCCTTGACCTCTTTTCGGGTTTCGCTCTTTGTCATTTGATTGTTTGGACTATAGGCTTCGTGTGTTGCTTTTGGAAGGTATTCCACTCTCTTGTGCTCGTAGAAGCTTGAACATGCTCTTGGTTACAAATCCTATCAAAATAGATAGAAAAACTACAAAAAAACACGTGAAATGCACAAGAGGGACGCTAATAATGCGAGAAAGACTAAGAATAGGGCGATAATCGCATTCTAATCTCACAGAAACGGAGGAAAACGAGTCTAAATGGGAGGGAAAAATGGCTAAATTTAGTACACATCAAATCCCCCACACTAGATCGTTACTCGTCCTTGAGCAAAGACCCAAAAAGAAACAACATACTAATACTACTAAGCTAAACTATGCTAAGCCGACACGGGGCAACTAACGGGCCTGCTTCGTCCCTTCAACTCACATTGGAATACCTATGAGGTAAGGTACTTCAATGCAAGGGAAGTTGGGTCTTGCTCAAAATGGTGGATGCGACTAAACACACAAAAACACATAAGCACAAAAGAATAGGCGCATCCAAAGAGAGAATAAAACACCGAATCCCTCATCGAGATGGCAGGGAAGACACCGATTACTCACCTAAAATAATCATGAACATTCCAAGATAAATCCCCCAAGTGGACATGGACCAAAGTTTAATAGTATGACATTAAAGCAATTAAAGTGTTGATGACTTAGCTATAGGTCATCCTTATCTTCAAAAGGGGTACGACAAGGTGTTAAACAGAGTGGAATGAGTGAACCATAGAGTTGTTTGACACTGTAGGTAGGTGCAATACCGCTCTTTTTTGCTAAGGCCAAGAAGGTCGTTCCAAAATCAAATTATCCGAATTAGTCCAAACAAAAAGTGGAAAAGTGTTTACAATTTGTGGTGGATCGACTAATCACCGCTATCTTCCTTCCTCAGGACTAGGTCCTCTAGTAGGCACTTCATGGCAAAATCGAAGGGTCTTTTTTTAAGGAGATGTTTTTGATGATATGACTCATTGATGCTCCTTTTCTCTCCTTTGTTTTTCATTTGTTTGTGCCCTTTTTTCTTTCTTTGGTATGTCCTTTTTGGCCTTTTTTATGTGGTTCAAAACCAAGCTTGGAGGTTTACTTTTGTAAACTTATTGTGATGATGTATAGGTGGAAGGAAAAATAGGTATCCAAGAATGCACGCCATCCCCGGATAACCCACAAAAAGATGGGAAGTATTTGGACTAAAGGTGCAATGGACATTTGAGTAAGGTCACCTAGAAAATGGGATGCGGTAACCAAGGCCTAACTTCTCCATGGGTGGTCAAGATGGTCAAATGCAAACCCCAAAGTAAACCTCTAGTAGAAAAGGTGGACTCAAGCTAAAAGATCAACATATTCATTGATTTAGAGTCATTCCACTAGATTAAGGTCCAAAATCTACAATGGGTTATCCACAATGGAATGTAAATTCTTGCAATAAGCTTGTAATCAGGTTTTTGAAATTCTTTAATCCTAGACACGCTATACAAAATCAAAACGAACATAAGAACACGAGAAAAAGAAAAAGAAAAAGCAAATAAGGGAAAACACAAGTAAACATGCACTTCGTACTCCATCGACATTTAAGCACACAATCAACCACAATCCCAAAATGCTCATCTCTTAGAGAGCCTCCCAACAGCACAATCCAACTATCATACAAGAGTGAAGGAAAAACGAAGAGGAAAAAAGTTACCTAGTGGATTTCTTCCATGATCTCCTCATCTTGTGCTATTGAGGTGGTGGTTATCCTGTAAGAGTGGACGACAAGACTACACAAAGGATACGAAAACATAACAAGAACAGGAAAAGAAAAGGAAAATAATTTTGGTATTTAGAATTTTTCAAAAAAAATTGGTTTTTAGAATTTTTCAAATTTTTATGGGTTTTTGGAAAGAATTTTGAAAAATAAAAGATAGTAGATCTCTCCCCACACTAAAAATGTGCGTTGTCCTCAATGGACAAGTAGGGGAAAGATCAAAAAAGATGGAAAAAGAAAAATCTTTTTAGATTTTTATGATTTTTCAAATGTTTTTGGGATTTTTAGCAATTTTTGGGGAAAAGAAGATAAATAATAAAAGAGTGGCGAGCCTAGGTGTAATCACGTCAACTAGACCCTAGCCAAGTGGAAAAGAAAATGAAAGTAAAATAAACTAAAATAAATTAAGTGAAAAGGGCGAAAAATGAGCGTAGCTGTGATCACGTCACCTAGCCCGGATTTAGAACAAATTGGAAAAATTTGAGAAAAATGAAAGGATTTGGATTTTCAAAAGTGGTCATTGACATAACCACATCGCCTAAAGACCGAGAACAATACCAAGGCTAAATCGGCCACATCAATCAAAGGGACAACTTGCAAAAATTTGTTAGAAACTGAATAATCATCACAATGATAACAAGATAGTAGAACCAGACACAACCCAATACATGCAATTATAGACTCATCTAGACTCACCTACCCGACCAGCGCACAAATACCCACAACACTGCCTACCGACTTAGGGAGAAGGACTAGTACGAATAATCATCAGACGCATTCGAAGCATTAGGAGACCCAGAAAAGTACGACATACTCTTGGAAGAGGCCTGGGGAGAAAATTCCTCAGGACCGTCACTTAATGAGAGGGTGTAGTCTGACTCAATCTCGCAGAGGTCGTAGATTGTACGATCCTCAGGCAATGTATAATGAGCGTACGCCCAGACCCCCTTTCCTCCCTACTCTGTTTTAGTCAATCTATATTCACCGGGTCCTAGAGGGAGATCCCAATTGTGGTGAATGAGGATGGTGGTGTGGTGTGTGTTGGGTACAATTAAGGCACGTTCACGGCTAATATAGATGAGGCAATGATGAGGAAGATGGAAAATCCAAGTGGGGAAATAGGTCTCGTCAAGCCAAATGGAGCAGTCAAGCAGGGTAAGATGGTCGGTCGAGTAATCCAATTTGTTTGCTATAACTGTCACAAGACCTCCACAATTTATGGAGGGTCGTTGGGCGTTGATGATGCGCTGAAAGTATAACGCCACGACGATGAGTAGGTCAAGATGACTCAAATTACCGACTAAAGAGTCTATAACCAATTGGAAGATGCAAACATTAAGAGAATATATATTATCAGCAAAGAGCACTAAGCAATGAGAGAGGATTTCACAAAAGTAGCGAATGGCAAGGTTACGTATCTTGGAGGCATAGGATAATTTAGGCGAGTAACTCCCTTTACAGCGTGAGATACGCTTCCAGAAATCTCTCCTCGAAACTGTAGACACCCACGTTTTGACCGCCAGATGTCTATAGCAGTTTCCAAAAAACACCCGATGATGATCGGTCGCAAACGTGTTTCTACGCGCTCGGATATGGGCTCAAAAAAACTGACCTCAAATTCAGGCCCAGTGGGTCGTTTCCAACCAAACAAGACTAATTTGGGTCAAAACTGACACCGGAAATAAAACCGACTTTTAGCGATTGGGTCAAAACCCGGTCAAAGCCGTTCCGAGACACAAAAAACAGTCACTCAAACATCAAAAGTCCAATCCAAATACAAAACCCACAAAATATCCAAACCACAGTCCATAAAACCGGACCCGTCCTCTGCGGCTAACCCACTCGATCGAGTGTCAGCCCACTCGATCGAGTGGGCCCTATAACCAGCCCAGCTGCAGCCTCTCGGGCACTCGACTGAGTCCAGGGGCTACTTGGTCGAGTAACCCTAGACGGGGGTGCATAGCAATGCCTATATAAGCACCCACTTGCATGCAAAATTGATCATCTTTTTTAACCCTAAATTTTACACACATCTTTTTCACCCTAATCAAACCCTAATCAACCCTAATTCTATACACTCAAACCCTAACCCTAGCAACTAGGAATCCAAACCCTAAACCACCACAACTTAACCTACGTGAACCTCGAACTTCCGTGCCTAAGCCACAATCAAGAGAGTCTCGTCCGAGACAAGAACATGTGGGTTGAGGGTGCAAAACCCCGTTCTCTTTTCTTCTCATCACTCTCTCGTCATTATCATCTTTTTTTTTCGTTTTTTTATTTTATCTTCGCATCTATAATACCAATAATGTAACTAGTATAAAATACTAAAATATTCGTCGATTTGTGTCGAGCGTGAGTGATGATGGGATAAGAAAACCCGAATATACAAGAGTATTGCACTCAGCGTTGCCGGTCGCTTATCCCATCACCCCGATCGCTTGATTATTGAGGCGAATTAACATCAACCATAATTTTCTTATTTCGTCATAATCGCATATTTCATCGATGTCAAAACTATTTTCAAATCCAACATCTTCTTTCCAATTAAGGTCGAAACCCGTTGACGCGGATCCGACATCACATAATCCCTAGGGATTTATTACGATGTCGGGAAGCCAAGGGAATCAAATCGAGTCCATTTTATTTAAAGTAATCGCAAAGCGTCGATCTATTAGATTCGGTACCAACTCAATAGTTGGATGTCGAATCTAAACGATTTAGTCAAGCAATTTAATTAACACGATCTTCGTTGATGCTAAAATAGTTGTCACCTTATTCGATAGAACACGACACTATAAACGCGGAGAAGACCCATATCGTTTTAGTTAATTTAAACGACTTATATTATTTTCTTCAAGTTATCGCTGTAATATTCCATATCGATTCAATAATCGAATATGGGATATGGCAAGTATCAAAATTAGAATCGAGTATAAATCCCACAATATTTATGCCCAATTCAACAAAGTCGTCAAATTATCAAAATCAAAAGCAATTTCGAAATCGATAACAAATTGCAAAGCGAACCCTGGTTCGTACAGGGGGCGCTCGATCGAGTGCCTAGCCCACTCGGTCGAGTGGCACCCCAAAAACGAAACAAAATGCCATTTTGACAACCACTCGGTCGAGTCCTGCCATGACTCGCTCGAGTGGCCGTGCACTCGGTCGAGTTCCCTCATAACTCAGTCGAGTGACGTCTCGAAATCCGGACAGAGGCCTTTCCAGAGGTCCACTCGATCGAGTCCCTCAATGACTCGGTCGAGTGGCCCCCTTTATCACGTTAAGCCGTGAGTTCTACATGGTCATTCGAGTCTCATTAACGGTTTTTTGTGACTTAGGTCAACACGTATCAAATCAATCACGTGAAACATCACTTTTTCAAAACCATGCATCATCTTATTTACGTCATTCCATATTCATCCATCCGCAAACCGTTATTATCGTTATACCGCTACTAACCGTTTTTTTTCTTTTGTCGATTTATCTTTTCGTTGTTTATTTTATTGTACTAAAATGACCCCACATGCTACATTTAACTTCGACGTTAGAATTAGTTGCATTAAATCGACATAGAAACCCATTCGTTTTGTTTCGCATGTCTAGGGAAAAATAATGGTTGCATATCATTTCCACCGAATTACTAACACACGTATTAGAAAGTCATTCGATATCTTAGTAGAGGCCGCTAATGTGCGGGCGGGGTTGGGTGTCCTTTGTGGGATTCCCAACACGTACCCTCACTTCTTACTCAGAACCTCGGTTTCCGAATGCCCGAAACCGTTGGCGCACGAGAGTCATTCAATACATGGTATCCGATAATGTCGGTATCAGTATCAAATGCAAAGGGACGAGCCCAATAAACTCTGACATCGGAAAAGGGCCGTATTTTGTATACAGCCCACTACGACATAGAGTGGGTTCGAATGGGCCCGAACTCCCACAAAGTTCGGTGGCGACTCCACTTCAATTTAAATTTCAATTCGATCCATTCTCATATGGAGATTCATTCGCCTCCCCAAACCCGCGCGTGGCCGCGTCGGGGTGGACTTTTGTCATGTCCACAATTTGGCGACTCCGCCGGGGATTAACTGATGCGTGACTTACCATCGGCATCCTCAGGGTGAGACTCGAATAGAAATCGTTTGACTAGTACAATACGCGTCTTAGTTTTACGGTTCATGCATAACCCCATATTTTCCCGGGCCGATAATCGTGACCGACGTCCCACTATACCGTGATGTACTCCAATATGGATATGTCAAAGGTGTCCATAGTCAATTAGAGTGGGTTTCGCGGCATGTTCTAACCTCAACTCGACTTAGAAAGTCCGTCCCGATCAACGTCTAGACTATGTGCACTGGTATAGACCCTTTTTAGACCGACCGAGACTTAGTGTAAAGCATACATGGCGTCGTTATAATGCTTGCGTGACTATATGCTACTTGGTTTCCATGTCATTTTCTTCAAAACCGTCTTTTTCAAAAATTGCATCTTTTTCAAACTATCCAATTTCAAAACCCGGGTCGTATACCGAATTTAGGACTTATGATTTTACTCAAAATAGCCTATTTTTAGCCGGTATTCTGCCCATTTCAAAACTCGAAAATATTTTCGAACTTTCAAATCCGTGGCCCGATATGTTTTCCGATTTTCTGTCGAAAAATCGGGCCCCTCCCACATTTTTTTTTCGGATTTTCCTAAAAATCCTTTTCAAAACCTTCCTCTTCTTAGGACTTCCCGTATTTAGCATGTGTCGGGTCGTGTCTTAAGTTGTTGAGGTCCTTAGCGTCGAAAGTCTGTCGATCTTACATCACGAGTTTCTTCCCTATCCCAGTCCGCCTTATTAGACTAAGGCAAGGCCCACCTACGTAGGACATACTCCTACAAAGGAGGGCCCGTATACAAAATCGAGTCTAAAAGTCTGGGGATGTCTCACGTGGACTTTCTTTCGAACAGGACTCGGCCCACCCGCCGAATCCTAAAGAAGGCCGACTTTTCACAAGTCACCCGTCTAGGTGTCTTTTCCGAGTTACTTCCCTTTTCAGTCTTGCTCGGGATGTACTCTCTATTCCAGGATTTGGGCTAGTTTCTGATTATGCGGTGTTCTTACAGACAGGCCAATGAGAATTCCGGAAACATGCATGACACCTCATCCAAAAAGAATACTCCAAATCGGGTATTTACGGATATAGGGACTACCTATACCCATGCCTTACAAAGGCTATCTTCAAAGGGCCTGATTCAACCAATAGGCCCAACTCCAGAAACTCTAGTAGAGAAATGGTCCAAAAGCTACAATGTTCAGGCCTATTGCCAATATCATCGCGGTAATGGGCATGACACAGAGAAATGCTGGAAACTGAAGCATCTGATCCAAGATCTGATCGAGAGCGGGAAAATACAGTTGCCCGGAGACAAGCCGAGTAACAAAGAAAACCCGTTTAGTGCCCAAGCTATATTCACCGGGGAGGTAATTGACTGCTCGCACCTCATTTCCTCCTTTATCCCACAAATTAATGGGATATGGTTCGATGATGAGGAGGATGTGTACCTAGCCAAAGGAGAAGCCGTCCCCATCACCAGTGAAGAGGTCCGAAAAGCTAAGTCCAAAGCCTTAGCCACTAACCATCTCGCCACAGCCGGGCGCTCTACTCCCACAACCGTCACTGAACCTGCCAGGACGGAGCCTACCCCCGAAGAACCGAGCAACGACACGGTCTTGGTTCAACAATTGAAGAGGGTTCGAGCTGACTTAACCATATGGCAGCTTCTGGTTAGCTCGCAAGCACATCGAGAAGCACTAACTAAGGCTCTCGATGAGATCTAGGTCGACTCACAGGTTACCCCCGCTGAAATGGTAGCCACTATCATGCCCTATCTCAAGGGCAAGTCCAAGGAAGAAGGCCCACTCATAACCTTCTCCGAGTCCGATCTACCACCATTTGGGGCCGCCCATAATTTGGCCCTATACATCACGGTCATTTGGCGAGGGAAGTACCTCTCGATGACCCTAATCGATGACGGATCTGCTGTAAATGTCCTTTCCCTAAGGACCGCTAGGGCCCTTGGCATCACAGATGCCGACTATCTCCCGACGGCACAAACTATCCAGGCTTTCGACGGAAGCCCAAAACCGGTTGCCGGAGCCGTTAAGCTGACAATAATAACGGGCCCAATCGAAAAAGAATTGGAGTTTCAGGTGATCGATATCACCTCGTTCTTTAACTTACTACTAGGAAGGCCTTGGATCCATGCAATCAAGGCCGTATCCTCTACCCTCCACAGAAAAGTCAAGATGCCGCTTCAGGACGGTGTTATCACACTGGAAGCGACCCCCATCACCGTGGCAAGCTGCAATGCTACGGGTCGGGCCGACCCACGAGGATTTGATTTCGTGGGCATGATCAAGGAGGAATATCTCTTCAGGCCTTACTTCACCACTAGCATCGACACGATGCTGCAAAACTTGGGCTATCTACCGGGGGCTACCTCAAGGCCATATCTTCCAGCTGGGAAGATTATCGAGGTCCTAAACAATGGCGAATCATAGTTCGGATTGGGGTATGCCATAACCCCGGAAAACGTGGTCCAGGCCGGTATTCAGAAGGCCACTAACCTCATCAAGGGTACTTACTTAGGCCCTTATAGCTCGAAGTTAACTGACTACTTCGTCACTCCTGTATTCAAAGCTATTCAAGTAGGCCTCTACCAACCCACCCATCACATATCCGGAGACCAAAACGGCTCGGGAATGCAATTTTATCCCTGGTGATATATTCACCCTTTTCCAGGCTGAGTCCAAAGAAGGTGAAAACAACTCCGAGCCCGTGTTGGGGCTCCTATTTGGAGAAGACAAGGCCGTCCCTGCTCCAAAGGAGGATCTAGTCAATCTGATCCTCCGCAGCAACCGGTTTGACCCAACAAGACTGATCTCCGAAGTTGGCGCAGACACCGGGAAAAGGGTCTGGAGAAAGGCCGTCAAGTGGACCGACAGCCAAGGACGGACCTACAAGCTAACCACCGGCGAGGGAGACATGCCGGATACCGAGTCCGAGTCCGAGTCTGAGTCAGAGTCAGAGTCGGAGTCTGAGTTCAAGTCTAGAGGGTCTGGTGCTAGAGTCCAATCTGTAACCCCTCCTCCCTTAGCCACTGGAGTCTCGGGGTCTGTCCCGAGAGCACTCCTTATCCCGCCACTGACCAACGATCAGATGGCCGTTCTATTCGAGCTATTCTCAAAATTTACCATTAATAATAATAACGAAAACCGTTCTGCTTACGACTTGTCTTATTTTCAAAATTCGTTCAATTTCAAAATTTTTACATGCAATGACGTTGAGAAACCCGACGAACAGGTACCTCTGCCTCCGCATCTGATCGAGCAGCTCGAACAAAGGGAATCCCGAGATCCGGTAATTGAAGAAACCGAGTCCATTAACGTGGGAACCACTTTAGAGCCCCAGATTCTTAAGTTGGGCCTATCCTTAGATCCCGAGGAGAAAAAACAATTTACAGACCTCCTCCAAGAATTCAAGGATATCTTCGCATGGTCCTACAAGGACATGTCGGGGATAGATCGGGAAATAACTGAACACCGTATACCCATCAAAGATGGGTGTAAACCGGTCAAACAGAAACTCCGACGAATGAGGCCCGAATGGTCTCTCAAAGTGAAAGAAGAAGTCGACAAGCAATTCAAAGCGGGCTTTATACAAGTGTCTGAATATCCAGACCGGGTCGCGAACATCGTGCCGGTACCCAAGAAGGACGGCAAGGTGCGGGTATGTGTAGATTTCTGGGACCTTAATAAGACCAGCCCAAAAGACGATTTTCCGTTACCACACATCGACATACTGGTGGATAACACGGCTGATCATGCCCTTCTATCATTCATGGACGGGATGCCGGATACAATCAGATCAAAATGGCAGAAGAAGACATGAGTAAGACCACCTTCATTACACCTTGGGGTACTTACTGTTACACCGTTATGCCATTTGGGCTCATCAATGCCGGGCCCACTTATCAACGAACCGCCACTACTTTATTACATGACATGATGCATAAGGAAGTGGAGGTCTATGTGGACGACATGATCGTCAAGTCCAAAGATCGAAGTGGGCACATTGCGGCCCTAAGAAAATTCTTTAGCCGACTACGCAAATACAACATGAGGCTAAACCCTCAAAAATGCAGTTTTGGGGTAACATCAGGCAAATTACTAGGCCATATCGTTAGCCAACGCGACATCGAGGTCGACCCAGCTAAAATCAAGGCCATTACCGAGATGCAGCCGCCCAAAACCGAAAAAGAAATAAGGGGGTTTCTCGAGAAAGTCCAATATATCAGCCGATTCATTTCAAAGCTAACCATTGTATGTGAGCCCATTTTCAAAAAAACTGAAGATCGGAGAATGGATACAATGGGACGATAAATGTCAAGCGGCTTTCGATAAAATCAAGGAGATCCTGTCTGCACCGCCGGTATTAATGCCACCTCAAACCGGTTTGCCTTTGTCGTTATACCTAACAACGACTGAGACAGCCATTGGGGCTATGCTGGCCCAGACAGTCGATTCAGAAGAACGGGCTATTTACTACATCAGTAAAAAGTTCTTGGAATACGAGTGCAAGTACACAATGCTCGAGAAAACGTGCCTAGCTTTGGTTTGGGCCACTAAAAAGCTCCGACACTATATGCTTAGCCACGAAGTCCATGTTCTATCCAAAATGGATCCTATCAAGTACTTGTTCGAAAAGCCCATTCTTAACGGCCGGATGTCCAGATGGACTTTGATGCTAGCAGAGTTTGACCTCAAGTTCGTACCATTAAAAGCCATCAAGGGCCGGGTAGTGGCAGAATTCCTTGCCGATAGTCCAATATCCGAAGAGGGCCATACCGACACTTGGGCTTTTCCAGATGAAGACGTATTCCATACTGACACCGAAACATGGGATTTGTATTTTGATGGGGCGTCCAACTTTCGAGGATTCGGAGTCGGCATTATATTAATCTCACCACAAGGGGAACATACCCCGTTATCCATCAAATTGGACTTTGACGTGACCAACAACGCAGCCGAATATGAAGCATGCATTCACGGGTTGCAAGCCGCCGCTGATTTAGGAGTAACGAATCTCTGGGTCCACGGTGACTCGTCACTGGTCATCACCCAAGCGCTCCAAAAATGGAAAACTCGGAACGCCAATCTCGTGGCTTACCAAGCGCGAGTAAGGGTTCTTGAGAAATAATTCCAAAAGGTAGAGTATATCTATCTACCCCGGAAGAAAACCAATTTGCAGATGCACTTTCCAAATTAGCATCCCTGCGAAATATACCGGAACATCTAACTAGCATACCGATCTGCGTTGAAAGACGATCCGAGCCGGCCTATATCTACGCCATCCAGGATATCGAGATAACCGAGACCGAACCTTGGTATCAGGCTATCCTAACTTACTTGACATCAGGAGAATATCCCCCGGGAACTGAAAACCGGGCCAAGAAAGCCCTGCGAAGATTGGCAACCTAATTCCTTCGTACGAACGACGGGCAGTTATACAAAAAGACGGCACATGGGGCTCTCCTCCTGTGTATCGATAAATTACATGCCGAAAAGGTAATGTCCGAGGTACATGATGGTGAAAATGGCCCACATATGAACGCCCATATGTTAGCCCGGAAAATCATGAGGCTCGGATATTATTGGAACACCATGGAAACGGAATGTCAATTATACGTCAAACACTGTCATAATTGTCAGATTTTTGCTAATGTACAACGTATGCCATCTTCCCTATTATACACCATGAAATCACCATGGCCATTTTCGACGTGGGGTATTGACATAATTGGAAAGGTGCACCCTTCCGGGACGGGAGGTCATTGCTTCATTTTGGTGGCCATCGACTATTTCACCAAATGGGTCAAAGCCGAGTCATATCGTGTCTTGAACGCCAAGCATGTGGCCAAATTTATCCAAAATAAGATCATATGACGATACGGGATCCCGCTTGAATTTATTAGTGATCACAGGACTCACTTCCAAGCTGAAACCGCTGCGTTGCTAGCGAAATACAAAATTCAAAGGCATACATCTTCGCCTTACTGACCCCAAACAAATAGAGCGGTGGAAGCGGCTAACAAAAGAATTGTCACCATACTTAAAAAGATGGCTGAGAATTACCGGGACTGGCCCGATAAAATACCTTTTGCCCTTTGGGGGTATCGGACTTCAATTTGCATCGCGACCGGAGCAACTCCATATTATTTGACATATGGAATGGAGGCGGTCCAACCGGTCGAGCTAGAGGTGCCATCCCTCAGGATACTACTCGAGAGACAAGTGCCAGAAGCAGATTAGGTACAAGCCCGATACGATTCGCTAGTTCTTTTGGACGAACGGCGGTCCCGGGCCCTCAACAACATCCAAATGTATCAAAAAAGGATTCAACCGGCCTTCAACAAAAGAGTTAGGCCCAGGAATATCAAAGAAGGGGATCTAGTTCTAAAGTCCTTATGGGCCCTACTACCGGTTGACCCAAGAGAAAAGTTCAAACCTAATTGGGTCGGGCCGTATCTAGTAAAGAAGGTCCTATCAGGAGGAGCGGTGATGCTGACGGACTTGGACGGGAACGAATTCGTCAACCCAACCAACTTGGACCAATTGAAGCGCTATTACCCATAAACCCAATCTCAATGTCATTTGCAAAAGTTAATAAAATTCGTCTTTTTATAAATTTTCAAAAATCATAGGCAAGTCAATAAGCTAGGATTATGCATCCTACTGTCGCACATCTTGAACTAATAGTCTCGATGTATTTTGAAAAATTGCAAAAAAATCTAATTCTGAGCTACGTTTGGTTTGATTCCGCTAATTGTGGATACGTAGGCAACCCCTCAAAAGGGTACAACCACTGCAATAATGGAAAGACGGGAACAGTATTCACTAATACGTCTTTATTAAAAACCCGATAGACTCGGGAAATCCAAAATTACACCACACACACCAAAAAAAATGCCAAAAACGACAAACACAAAAAAAAAACACACACCACAAAAATAGTAGTAATATTTAAATAATAAAACAAAGGAGACTAATATTCGTGCATCTTGCCCTTCCCTTTGTCCTTTGGGTTGCGTGGAGCCCGAGGTCGCCGGGGCGGGGGCGAGCGTTCCCGAATCACGAGGAGAACCTCTTTAGCTTGAACCCGTTTCTTCGACGGCGGGTCTTCTGCTATCGTCTTTGGTCCAAGTCGAGCCCGCACGTGCTCAGGTAGTCTGTCTCGTGGGCCAAGTCGATCCTGCACTGCTAGTCTTGGGCCAAGTCTCCTTTCCAAGTCAGTCTGGGGCCCACTTTCCCCCGCGCACCTCTAGCACTAGACCCTTCGCCTTGAGTCTTAGTCTTCTTTCTCTGACCTGACATTATACGGACCAGAGTAGCCGGGGTATCATCTTCGTCGAAGAAGCCCCTATTGTCTATAGCTTGCTCCCTTCGCAGCAGGTCAAAAGCTTCGTCAACCTTCAAAGCAGCTCGGGCCTTCGCAGAATCAGCTTTGGTCCACTTCACATAGGAATCTGAAACCCAGATTGAATGAAGAGATTTGGGGATGGGCCAAGTATGCCGGGTATACCATCTTTGCATCCAAGTGTCGCACATTACATCCGTCAGTTGGGTAGATTCACTCACAACTGCTTCAACTTCTGGGATTCTCTGGGTCCAACCATACTGCCTTAGTATGCGATCCAGATAGAGATGAACTGTCTGCCTGAAAGACAATATTACCCGATAGCTGGCCTTTTCCCTCAGGTCCAAACCTGTCCAAACATAGATGGGCCACCATGGCACTACCCATCGAATCAACGGACCGCTGTGAAAAGACAACACCTCATCCCAATACTTTTGAGTAATTTGGAGAGAAAAGTCGATAGCTCGCCTCCTTGTCATCACCTGATTATGACGATAGTTGCTCGCCTCAAGGGGAGGATCTATCACTGATAACCTCTCATATAACCAAATCTGAAAAGGGAAGCAAAAATATGAGTTCCCGAGACGAAACAAGCGTCCGCCTAAGGGCACTCGACCGACTGCCTAGGTGTCACTCGATCGAGTGACACCTCTGGAAACGAACAGGGGGCTTTTTACGAGGGAACTCGATCGTGTGCCAGGGTGACTCGATCGAGTGCCCACTGCAGTAGAAAAATCGCGAGAAAAAAAAATCAAAAAATCGAGAAATTGGGAAAATTAGAAATTCGAAGTAACATAATTGCAGTAAACGGGTACTCCCGGTCAAGCGGACTGACGAATCCCTGTTACGGTTGTCTATGCCTTGGATAATTTCACCCGTGATAAGCCAAGCCGGACTATGCTCCGTCTCCATCAGATCAACCACGGTCAAGAGGCGAGCGTTACCCATGCATGACAATAAATCCATGTGACCCTCAAAAGTATAAACATGGAGCATACAAAAAGAGAAAGCCCTACGGCTGTAAACCGGTCTGACCCGGACGTCATGAGGGTTCATAAAATTCTCAGCCAAATCGATCAAAGAAATATTACCGTCCTCCATCATGCGAGATACCTCATTATGGGAAAGTCCTAAGAATTCTCGAAGCTTCCGTCTTGGGTCATAAACCGAGAACGGGACGGCAGGACGAAGTATTGGATTCCACCCTCCTACAGCAGCAATCTCCTCGGGTAAAGGGCAAACTTCTCCTCGGGAAAAGCAAAAACATGATATGTATCGTCCCAATAGGACAGACAAGCATCAAGAAAATAATGGTCAACTTGCATCTGACGGAATGGGTACAACTGAGTAATACCCGTCTGATTGAGAGCCACCCTATCTGTGTCCCTAAAGCATCGGGACCATTCTTGCAGCATCACGATCAATCGATCAATTCCCATGGTTAAAATTCTTGAAAGGAATAAAGAAACTTTCTTTTTGAGAAGGGATGAATTGTGTGGAAGTTGTGAAGAAATTCAAAGACAAGGGAGGGGTATTTATAGCATTAATTCCACCACCCTCTTTCCATATCTTCTTTACACAGAAGTTTCCTAATTTTAACAGGATCAGCATACAGGCCTCGTCTCGAGATTCCCTAATCTTAGCCTGGGAATTAGTCATCCCGAGTTTCCTAATTTCGAAAATTTCAAAATTTTCAAAAATTCAAAATTTCAAAAAAAATTCAAAAAATCTTTTTTCCCTAGCGCGAGTCATATTTTCTATCTACGTGTTGCATGCAAATTTTTATGTGACTTATACAGGTACGACTCGAAGCTTCAAAAGCAAGCCCGTACAGCTCACATATCTCTAGCGGAAAGCCCGAGGCGGCATTTTCCCCGGAATGGCACGGGATGGGCCCACATATAGGCGCACCCAGGACTTATGCGACAAGTCTGATTCCCCACGGAGTTATCATCATCAACTCAGGTATGACTTCTTTCCTATGACTGGCGAGCCCTTCACCCGAGTCTAATGGACTATAAACGACCCGATCGGAAGTCTGCCAGGTTTCAATCCTCGATTGGCCTGGTAGCTACTCTGACTTTCGCCTTGTCCAAGCCTCAGTCAGAGTGGGGGCTTTGTAGACACCCATGTTTTGACCGCAAGGTGTCTATAGCAGTTTCCAAAAAACACCCGATGATGATCGGACGCAAACGTGTTTCTACGTGCTCGGATATGGGCTCAAAACCATTAGTTGCTGGCTTAGGCACTCACGGAGTACAAATCTCACAAAAATGACCTCAAATTCAGGCCCAGTAGGCCGTTTCCAATCAAACAAGACTAATTTGGGTTTAAACCGACACCGAAAATAAAACCGACTTTTAGCGATTGGGTCAAACCCCGGTCAAAACCGTTCCGACACACAAAAAACAGTCACTCAAACATCAAAAGTCCAATCCAAATACAAAACCCACAAAATATCCAAACCACAGTCCATAAAACCGGACCCGTCCTCTGCGGCTGACCCACTCGATCGAGTGTCAGCCCACTCGATCGAGTGGGCCCTGTAACCAGCCCAGCTGCAGCCTCACGGGCCACTCAACCGAGTCCAGGGGCTACTCGGTCGAGTAACCCTAGACGGGGGTGCATAGCAATGCCTATATAAGCACTCCCTTGCATGCAAAATTGATCATCTTTTTGAACCCTAAATTTTACACACATCTTTTTCACCCTAATCAAACCCTAATCAACCCTAATCCTATACACTCAAACCCTAACCCTAGCAATTAGGAATCCAAACCCTAAACCACCACAACTTAACCTACGTAAACCTCGAACTCCCATGCCTAAGCCACAATCAAGCGAGTCCCGTCCGAGACAAGAACATGTAGGTTGAGGGTGCAAAACCCCGTTCTCTTTTCTTCTCCTCACTCTCTTATCATCTTTTTTTTTTTTCGTTTTTTTTATTTTATCATCGCATCTATAATACCGATAATGTAACTAGTATAAAATACTAAAATATTCGTCGATTCGGGTTGAGCGTGAGTGATGATTGGATAAGGAAACCCGAATATACAAGAGTATTGCACTCAGCGTTGCCGGTCGCTTATCCCATCACCCCGATCGCTTCATTGTTGAGGCGAATTAACATCATCCATAATTTTCTTATTTCGTCATAATTGCATATTTCATCGATGTTAAAACTATTTTCAAATCAAACATCTTTTTTCCAATTAAGGTCGAAACCCGTTGACGCGGATCCGACATCACATAATCCCTAGGGATTTATTATGATGTCGGGAAGCCGAGGGAATCAAATCGAGTCCGTTTTATTTAAAGTAATCGCAAAGCATCGATCTATTAGATTCGGTACCAACTCAAAAGTTGGATGTCGAATCTAAACGATTTAGTCAAACAACTTAACTAACACGATCTTCGTTGATGCTAAAATAGTTGTCACCTTATTCGATAGAACACGACACTATAAACGCGGAGAAGACCCATATCGTTTTAGTTAATTTAAACGACTTATATTATTTTCTTCAAGTTATCGCTCTAATATTCCATATCGATTCAATAAAATATGGGATATGGCGAGTATCAAAATTAGAATCAAGTATAAATCCCACAATATTTATGCCCAATTCAACAAAGTCGTCAAATTATCAAAATCAAAAGCAATTTCGAAATCGATAACAAATTGCAAAGCGAACCTTGGTTCGTACAGGGGGCACTCGATCGAGTGCCTAGCAGACTCGGTCGAGTGGCACCCCAAAAACGAAACAAACTGCCATTTTGACAACCACTCGGTCGAGTCCTGCCATGACTCGCTCGAGTGGCCATGCACTCGGTCGAGTTCCCTCATAACTCGGTTGAGTGACGTCTCGAAATCCGGACAGAGGCCTTTCCAGAGGTCCACTCGGTCGAGTCCCTCAATGACTCGCTCGAGTGGCCCCATTTATCACGTCAAGCCGTGAGTTCTACAAGGCCATTCGAGTCTCATTAACGTTTTTTTGTGACTTTGGTCAACACGTGTCAAATCAATCACGTGAAACATCACTTTTTCAAAACCATGCATCATCTTATTTAAGTCATTCCATATTGCATCATTCCGCAAATCGTTATTATCGTTCTACCGTTACTAACCTTTTTTTTTTCTTTTGTCGATTTATCTTTTCGTTGTTTATTTTATTGTACTAAAATGAACCCGCATGCTAAATTTAACTTCGTCGTTAGAATTAGTTGCTTAAATCGACATAGAAACCCATTCATTTTGTTTCGCATGTCTAGGGAAAAATAATGTTTGCATATCATTTCCACCGAACTACTAACACGCGTATTAGAAAGTCATTTGATATCTTAGTAGAGGCCACTAATGTGCGGGCGGGGTTGGGTGTCCTTTGTGGGCTTCCCAACACGTACCCTCACTCCTTACTCAGAACCTCGGTTTCCGGATGCCCGAAACAATTGGCGAATGAGAGTCATTCAATACACGGTATCCGATAATGTCTATATCAGTATCAAATGCAAAGGGACGAGCCCAATAAACTCTGACATCGGAAATGGGCCGTATTTTGTATACGGCCCACTATGACATAGAGTGGGTTCGAATGGGCCCGAACTCCCACAAAGTTTGGTGGCTACTCCACTTCAATTTAAATTTCAATTCGATCCATTCTCATATGGAGATTCATTCGCCTCTCCAAACCCGCGCGTGGCCGCGTCGGGGTGGACCTATGTCATGTCCACAGAAACACATCCTTGAATATTGTTCGAAGGTTCACCAAGTTCGGTACCCGAAGAGGGTAGTGTAACAACCCGGATTTTCTAGACTTTATAAATAAGTCTATAACTTGAAACATCGGAAGACATGATACATATATCTGAGTCATTACTATTCTCAACTAATTAGATTACTTTATAATAATTATGAAAGTACTTAAATATTGCATTTAATTGTAACTATTTATGAAGAAATAAAAATACATTTGAGTCTCATCTTGAGCTATCTTCAACCTTGCCCGTCTGAGGAATGGTCAGTCTTCCTTAATCTGACGATTAAAATATTTTTAAAATAATTTTATAGAAAAAGAAATCGTCAGGTGGGTAAATTGTCAAAATTTAATATGAATAAAATATTAAATCAACATAGATCAAATAGAAGTACATAAAAGCACAATCGATAACACATAACTTTAGAAATCGCAAGAAATGTTTGAAGTGTCGTATTATTTTTAGAAAAGTTTTATCACGATATATCGGCCAATTATTGTACAAGTTCCGAATAAGTTTCGTATTTGATACTTGTACAATAATAATATACCGCCAATCACACCGATACTAGAGGGCTTACATTATTACCCCTGTTTACCGTGGTGACATAAACACGTTTAAAACAAAATTCGTCCTCTCATCTCCAGGGTCGAATGCCGGTACGTGGGGTTGTAACCTGTACCACGAACTACTCTCCACCCGGCCCGTTATCCCCGAAGCTACGCTCCAATCGTCGACACTCGGGAACCCGGGTGCGATCCACCTAACACGTACGGGACTGATCAGGTCCCAATCTAAAGTATGACCACACTCCCGCCTACTCTCGAGTCAATGACAAGGGCAGCCAAAGACCCTTCGTACGCTATGGACGATTTTATACGGTTAAGCTAAGCGCTATTCATCCAAGTCATCTCGTACACAATAGAGACAACCTGCTTTTCCGCTAAATGAGATTTCGAATAAAGTCCTAAAAATGCCCAATAAAATAAGAGTTCCTTTGAAATTTATTTTATTTAGAAAACGTTATGTGTTACCCAACTCGAATTCCATAGAAAATTCCTTCTCTTGTAATTAGATATGAAGTAACACTCGCCAAATAGCACGTAGTTAAATAAAGGCCTCCTTACGGGGTTGTCCCTATTTGTAGGCCGGGATTTGGCTCACGAATTTGGTTAATATGTTGAATGATTAGTAGGACCATTTATCAGAGTTTAACTAAGTCTAATCAATTAAACTAAGGGATGGTTTTTAGTCCCCTGAGTAGCCAATTGATTGAGAATCGCCCCTTGATTTAATTTAGTTATATAAAACTTTTGACTCCAAAATATTATAACTGAAATATAAGGAGTAACTATTTATAAAAATTGTCTTAAAAACTCATGTTTACAAAATACACGATATTTAAAAGAAAAATATTTTTAATATTAACCATTTAATAAAAGCATGAAGAATTGATTAACAATTTTCAACCGTTTATCTGATAAATGTGTCCCGTATTTTGAAAAACTTGCTAACATTACTTTTGATGAAACTCTTTGAAAAGTAAATAACGAAGATTTGGGTGACGTCCATTTTATTAAAAAAAAGTCAAACCGTGTTTCAAATGATATTTCCTTTTTAATTTGCTAAAATACGATAAATCACTGGCTTATAAGAAATATGTGGATCAAGATAGCGATATCATGAGTCAGGCCTAACGGTTGCCAGGGTCCTAAAATCTTAACCTACTCGTGAGAAAATAAGCCAAGTCTTTTAATAATACACTAGTATAGACCCCGTGCAATAATGCACGATATTTTAATAAATCTATTTTACATCATATTTTATTTTAGATTTTCAATTATTAATTCATAATTTCTTTTTTGTATCTATCAATGCTACATGCATCTTAAATATATAAAATATTTTTAACACTCCAAAACAAAAATGTTTGAAATGTCATTAAATGTGTATTTTAATGAAATACGGCCTATATTTTTTATACTACGTATATGAAAATTGCAATTCAGATAAAAAAGTTCTTTTGTCACAAAGTCAGTGACATTATACGGTAAAGTTTCTCAAATTATTTTGATAAAACAAATTTAGTCTTTTTTGCATTGATGACCATGAATAGATAAAATGAGTTTATGTAATTCATGATTTTTTTTCTTTCTTTAGTTAGAAAATAGAGTAGCTTAGAAGGACAATTTTAGCAATGTTATTCTCTTATTATATAAGCGATTGAGTATTCTTCTAATGAAATAAAAGCAGAAAATATTTGAAGAAATACTTGCACTATTTTTATTTTTAAAATGTTTTTTCAGCTTTAATGATTTATCATAAAACTTAATTAGTATGATTAGAGTTTTAAAAATATGAACTTTTTTTTTGTTTGTTTGAGAAAATTTGAAAAATATGAACTAATTGATTATTAGTTTTCATAATGATTTGTTACCATAATTAAAGAATAAGATCCTTGGAGGGAAAACTTTTAACATGGTGATGACATGTGTGCAAACACTATTCTTTTAGTATTAAGGGGATTATTTTTGGAGTA
The DNA here is from genome assembly GCA_958450325.1 of Agrostemma githago. NCBI lineage: Eukaryota > Viridiplantae > Streptophyta > Magnoliopsida > Caryophyllales > Caryophyllaceae > Agrostemma > Agrostemma githago. The sequence continues at coordinate 26,582,521 of OY288239.1, read as the reverse complement.
GCATTGGTCAAGTCTAGCAAGTAATAATTAAATGAAATTATATTAGTTATAAAACGGCATAAGTTAACAAACAGAAATTACTCATATAATTATTAATCGACACACAACTATATTATTATCAAATAATATCATTTAACATACTTCATATGGTAATAGTAAACATAGTCAACATGTCATCTTTGACTTTTGTTTAAGACACCAAATATCCTTTCCGGAAGGTCCCTAGCTAGACCTAAGTCCTCGTCACAATGTTTGATTTAAATTTAGTTACTCTTACAATAATATTTAACCCCATAAGACGATAGAATAAAGACAATAAAAATATTATTAAGATAAATAGAAACAACAAAGAAATAAAATAGGTAACCCGTTCTACCCAAATAACTTATAAAAAAAATTCAGGTTTTAATGAACATACATACCACTAATTTCCTAACTTCCTATAATCTTGATTTATTTCTTTAAAACACAAGTTTGTTTTCTTTTACAAAATAAATATCCTCATTTATAATAATAATTTATTCCTTAAAGTACTTCAATGATTCTTGAATTAAAACTTTATACTCAATATACTCAGAACTTCCGATCTTCCAATGTTCAACCAATTAAAGATTCTCATCTTTCTTTCATGCGATTAATTAACATGCAAAACGATTTACACGTAGATAACTCGCATACTAATCATACTTATAACATGCACCGTAGATCCAAAGAAGAATTTAAGAGAAAACTAAATTTTTAAGAAAACAGATATTTAAAAAAAAAGTTTGACGATTTACCCACCCTACTAAAGGGTTTTGGCCTTGATCATGACTTAGACCTGTGGAAATGACATAGGTCCATGATAAGTGTAGTTTGTAGTGCCTAATTTGTTGTGTTTGGTCCCGGTTTCTCTTGTGGAATCGCTCCTTGGGAGCGGTTTCTGGGCTACTTATGCTTCTTCTAGTTCGTTTTGGGTTCCCAAGACCATTCATGGAGAATTGGAACGATTACGACTCGTTTCATACACTTTTGGAGCCAACGAAGAGAAGGAACGATCACTCGGTGCCTTGGATTTGGTCCCGAGACCTTGGGACCCATTCCCGAGCCACTTAGACTCAATCCCGAGCCTCGAGAATCGGTCAGAAGCCCATGAGAAGCAAGGAGGAACCTTAGAGCTCTTATTGGAGGCCTACAGAACCTTCCCGACCGAGATTAAGTGCCTTCACGGTCGGGAAGGAGCGCACAATTGAGCAGGCCACTGTTTTAAGTCGTCTCGGCCGAGAAGGTTTTCGTCCCGGGGGGGACCGCTTCGCCCCGGGCGGGACCGGTTCGCCTCGGTCGGGAGGGGCATGCTGAAGCCGCGGGTCACTCTTTTCTCCTCCTTCACTTATGTAACCTTATAAATACTTCTCCCTTGTATTGTTTAAGCATCTTACACTACCCTAGATTATTTTATGACCTCCCTTGAACATTCAAAACCCTACTTAGACTCTCTTCACCTCTAGTTATAGTTTCATATTAATCTTTTGTAAAACTTTAGATTAATCTAGTTTTATTAGTCTTGTATTGAAGAGATTCTTGAAGACTCATCCAAGCTTGACAATCTTGGAGATTATTTAGGTTTCTTATTAATGCAAGTTCTCATCTTTTTATCTCCTTATTAGTTGGCATAATCTCTTTTCTCTTAATCTTTGCTAATCTCTCAAGTTTTAATCTTTTCATATTGTTTATTGTTCTAGTTTGTTCATAATGAATATTTGGTTGTTTATGTTGATTCCTCTTATCATTGTTATTGTTAGATTCATTATGAGTGAGTAGATTCCTTGTAGGGTTAGTAGGGGGATTAAGTGTGGATTAAGGTTTGATTGTGGGTAAAGGTGATTCCTTTGTTGCTAGTCACTTATTGGGCACACAATGTGTTTGTTGTATTGCTTGTGTGGCTAGTAGTGGCCAATGCTTCTCATACTTGTTCTCATCTTCTCATTGTGTATTCGATCTGTGGTTGAATGTTTGTGTTTTGAGTAGCATCTTGCATGAATGTTCGGGTCTAGTCTTAGACGTGAGAGTGCGAACTTTGGCTTTGGCGCGAGAGCGCAAACCGACCTTAGTGACTAAGTGGCACCTACACCCTTGATTATCCAATTATCCTACCACACTTATGAACCCGACCTAACCCTACTCCTTCCCATATTTGATTTATCTATCCCTTTAATCGATCATCTTCTCTATTTTATTTGCTTAGTTAATCTTTAGTTATTTCATTAATTCATGTCATACTTAGTACATTGTTAGTCCACTTTCCATACCTCTTAACCATCATAGTTTGTCAATTATCGTCTTCTTTGTGTTTGTTTGTGTGACTTAGCCTTGTTTCTAGGTAGACCTAGTCTAGACGCCTATAACTGTCTCCGTGGACACGACCCGACTTACCCTAGCTACCGTTAGGTTTAGTTGGACTCTACTTGATCGGTGGGGACCCACGGCAATTCCTACCATCAATTTGGCGCCGTTGCTGGGGACGGTGCATGTTTAGACTTAGTTTGCTTATTAGCTTGACTTAGTTACCCTTCTTGTGCTCTTCTTCTTTCTCTTGTGCATATTTTGTAGGTTTTTCTCGTTTTCATAGATTTCTTTTTTTCTTTGTCTCCCGTTGTGTTCGTTTATTGTCTTTGCCTAGTGCCCGTAAAGCAATAGGTGTTCTCACGTTTGTTTGAGTGTGTAGTGTATGCCTAGGAGAGGAGGTGATTTCTTTCTCTTCAATCCAGAGCCGGAAAGACTCTTTAGAGCCTTTCGCCAACAGACGATTGACCGGGTTAGAATCTCTCAACCAAGTGCTAGCAATACCAATCAAGAACAAGCTCAAGGATCCGACTTAGACGAAACACCTCAAGAGACGGCCGAAGGGAATTTCATTAATCCTTTTGGTACTTCTCAACCTAGTTCTCCCTCTACTTCTACATCAACACCATCTACACCGTCCTCTCCCGCATATCCAATAATGCCTAAGTTCTCTTCTCATTCAACCTTTAGGGAAGACGTTTTGCCCGGTCCAACCGCTTTACCGGAGGCTTATACCGGCAACTTTGTGGCAAAAACCAATTGGTCGAAAGAAGTCAATTTAGTGGGTTACCAACCGAAGATCCTCATCAACACATGGAAACCTTTTCGGATTATTGCGATGCTATCTCACAACCGGGAATAACCCAAGACCAAATCCGGTGGGTATTATTTCCCTTCTCTTTGATCGGTAAAGCAAAGCAATGGTTGAAAGGGTTAGACAAGGCGACTCTTGGTATTGATACTTGGAAGAAGCTAGCCTTAGCCTTCTACCAACAATTCTATCCCTCGGAGAAGACGAATCTATTGAGAGCCTCTATCACGGGATTCCAACAACGTGATGAAGAAAGCCTCTACGAATCGTGGGAAAGATTCAAAGCCTTGATCCGCTCTTGTCCTCACCATGGCCTATCTCACTGGTTCCTTGTTCAACAGTTTTGGAACGGGTTATATGAAGACTCAAGGGCCATTCTCAACATGGGATCGAATGGAAGGTTTACCGAGGTGGATGATGACCAAACTTGGTCAAGAATCGAGGAGATGGCGGTACACAACTCTCAATACTCAAGGCCTAGGAAGGCGAATCGAGGAGGAAGGCACGAGATCGATGCCATTACATAACTAAGCATTGATCTTGGAGCTCAACTAAAAACCCACATGGAATCTATTGACAAGAAGCTCCAAAGCCATTTTGATCAAGGTCAAAGTGCAAGTGCCTCCCACCAACATTCCATTCAACAAGTTAATGCTTTGGGAGTTGTATCTCCTACATCTTATTATGGGATATGCGATACTTGCGGGATAGTGGGACATGAGCCTTTACATTGTCGTGGTAGTATTGAGCAAGTGAACGCCTTTCAAGCGTTCAAGCAAAGTGCCCCCTATCCATATATGTTTCAAGCTTCCCAACAAGTTCCCCAACAACAATCTCTACAACACCGTCCATATGTGCCACCTCCCTTAAGGGACAACAATCAAAGCTACCAACGTTATATAGGCAACCCAAGGTCATTCAACAATTTCAAGCAACATAACCAAGGTACCTTCAACAAGAATCAAGGGTTCAAACAAGGAAACTTCAATCAAGGTGGTTTCCAAGGGAACCAACACTCCCAAGGACACCATAACTACAACCAAGGTAACAATCAAGGCCTTAATCAAGGTAGCTCTCATGGGTTCCAAGGGAACCATCAACAACATCAAGGATCTTAAGGTACTCAACATGAAAGCAAGCAACAGAGTCGATCTCCTATTCATGATTATGGCATTCCTCTAGCCATCACCAACACTCCTCATAACCAACAATCCCCCCCTCGGGATTTCGACATGCAAAAATCAATGTTAGAAATGCAAAGAAGTCAATTGGAGACACAAAGAGCCCAACAAGAAATTATTGCTCAACTTCAAAGGGATAACTTGGCAAAAGATGCTCATATGAAGATGCTCGAAATCCAAATAGCTCAACTTGCTTCGGGTAGCTCTTCAAGGCAAAAGGGGCAACTACCTCCTCAAGTGAAACGACGAAATTTGAGCATGTGAATGCTATTACCTTGAGGAGTGGTTCATCTTATAACTCCCCCTTACTCCCTAATGAGCAAGAACCAATGAAAGAGGTTGTATCTCCACTTCAAGATAATTCAAGATTGGGAAATCCAATGGAGGAACAAGTTTTGTGGGAGATTGAGAAACCCCATGAAGACAAGCTTCCCCCACTTCAAGGAAAAGACAAAGGAAAAGGGAAAATGTCATTCAAAAAGTCCAACCTTAATAAGCAAGACAAGGTACATATCAAGTTGCCTTTCCCAACAAGGCAACTGAAGACTAAGGTGGATGTTCAATATGACAAGTTCCTAGATATTGTGAAGAAATTGGATGTAAGTGTCCCTTTTACCGAGCTACTTACCCAAATCCCGGCATATGGAAGATTCATGAAAGAAATCTTGGCTAGGAAGAGATCCATCAATAAGGAAGAGACCATAGCGTTCACAAGAATGGTGAGCGAGCTTATTCAAGGTTCTACGCTTCCCAAGTTGAAGGATCCTGGTAGTTTCTCGATCCCGTGCACCATAGGCAACTTCAAGATTGAGAGAGCACTATGTGATTTGGGTGCGAGTGTAAGCATCATTCCCTATTCCATTTGTGAGTGACTTGAGATGAAGGAGCTCAAGTGTACTTCTATTATACTCCAAATGGCCGATAGTTCCCTCAACCGACCTTTGGGGATGTTGGAAGATGTGCCAATAAGAATCGGGAAGTTCTTCATTCCGGTCGACTTCCTTGTACTTGACATGCCGGAAGATGTTATCACTCCCATTATCCTTGGGCGCCCATTTCTATATACCGCCGGTGCTATGATTGATGTAAAGAACGGTAGGATCACATTTGAGCTAGGCGACGAGAAGCTCGTGTTTGACCTCCAAGGCAACACCTCGCCTACTAATGATGAGTCTTGTAAAATGATCACCGCCATGAAAGACATCGATCTAGGGGATGAGTCGGGTAAAAGCTTGAAGAACAACTTCTATGAAATTGAGGATGATGATTCCGAGCTTGGGGCGGATGAATGATCATATCACGAGATTGAGGACAAGTTGAAAAGCAAGAAGAATGATGAGCCTCCCTTGGGGCCACATGAAGATAGATGTATGTTTGGGTATATCCCAAAAGATCGCAAATACAAGTTCAAGCCATTGAACTTAGTAGATCGGGATGCCCCGGGAACGTCGAGGTTAGATCATGAAGACCCTTGGAGTGTGGATGGTTATACCACAAGCTTGATTGAAGACTTTGCAAGAGCCTTCGATTTGTTACTTCGAGCCCTTGATGGAGATGGAATTGGCCAAGTGTTGTTAAATAAATGATTGAAGAATGCACCACCTTTGGTTTGACGGAGTTCCAAAAGAACCGTCTTATTGTATATATCTCTTTCTTGTAATTCTTTTAGGTTTTGTGAAATTCTTGTGCTTTGGTATTTTGATGAGCGATGTGAGGGAGGGATTTTGACGAATGTGTTTGAGCTTACTTGTAGGTGTGAAGTGAAGATGAATCTTAGAGAGGAATGGTTATTAATAGAGCTTGGATTGTGAGCATGGGAGTCGGTTTTTGAAGCTTTGGACAAGCTTTTGGAGTTATAGAGGGTTTGAGGACTCTTCCCGGCCGAGAAGAGAGCATCCCGACCGGAAAGATTGAGCCGTTCCGACCGGGAAGGAGCCATCCCGATCGGGATGAAGGTACCGAAAATTGAACTTTCTGGAGTGTCTTCCCGACCGGGACGAGAGCTTCCCGACCGGGAAGGGTGTGTCATCCCGACCGGGACCATCCATCCCGACCGGGAAGATGCCCTGCTTCTTCTTGTGGCCTCTTCTTTGTCATTCGAGCTCACCCAACCATTTTATACCCCCTCCCAACCTCCCTACCTACCCTTGCACCTATCATATGACCCCTACACTTCATATATACACATTCACCTCATTTTATACCCTTGCACCGATTTTCACATCAAATCCCACCTCCTTATAACTTTGTACCTCAACCATGGAACATTATCGAGAATGAAGAGGAATCGCATTGACGAAGACAAGCAAAAGTGCCTATATTGATCATTGAAACGATGGAGTTCGTGAGTTGCTAATCTATCGGTATGGCGACTCTAATTTCTTTTCCGTCTTTTCTTGCTTGTCTCCCTTTGCATGTTCCCCTCCCCTTATACACTTTTGTGTCATGGTGGCCCTCGGGGCCTTGGTAATGGTCGCTCCCGACTCTCGATGACGTGACTACATCGAGAGTCATTTGAAAAATCCAAATTTACAAGATTTTCACCCTTTTTGTAGGATTTAGTCGGATTTGGGCGGAATCTGGGCTAGGTGACATGATTACACCTAGTCCTCGCCTCCCATTTCCTTTTATTTCCTTCTTTATATTTCTCCCCCCTTCCATATCTTTTCTCGTCTCGGCCCATGGTGACTTGACTACACCCCGGACGGACACATTCTACCTTTTTTCTCCTCTTTTCGTTTTGATTTTTAGCTTTATTTTCGTAGTTTCTTTTCTTTTCTTTAGTGTCTCCATACACTACGATCGAGCATGAGGACATTGCTCGGTTTAAGTGTGGGGGAGCGATATTCTAGTATAGTTTAGTTTTATTTTCGTAGTTTTTTCGAAAAATCTTTCAAAACCATAAAAAATTGAAAATTTTTCACAAAAATCAAAAAGATTTTCTTTTGTGTGTTTTCCTCTTGTGTCGTTGTGTCGTACTTTTGTTGTGTTGTGCGTGTTGCTCCCTTTTTCCTTGTTGGTTGCTTATTCACCGTCAACTTTGGAGGGCTTTCAAGACATTCGGTAACATCTTTTATCCCTTTTTCTTCTTTGTCTCTTGTGGAGTTTGGAGGAGATTTGCGATGTTGTGTGCTCGGGTGGAGCTTTGTAGAGTTTGTGGTTGATTTGGTGAATTGCTTGGAAATAAGGGGTGGTGTTTGTTATCTTTTTATGTTTGTTTTGTTTTGTTTTGTTTTGTTGTCTTTGTCTCTTTTTCTCTCGTTTTTGTCACGTCTTTGTCTTGTGATGTGTAGTTGTGTCTAGTGTGTAAAAAGGTTTTCGAAAACCCGATTTTGAGGCTAGTGTGCAAGTGTTTACTTTCCCTTCCTAGCAATATGAGTCGAGTCTTGGACTTTAGTCTAGTAGGATGACCCTAAATCAATGATTTCGTTGGTTTCTTACCTTGAGTCCACCTAGCTTACTAGGGATTTACTACGGGATTTGCATTTTGACCACCCATGGTGTGAAAAGGCCTTGGTTGCCGAGTCCCGTTTCTTAGGTGACCGTGTTTGAAATTGTTTGATTAGTCCAAGTTCTCTACCTTTTTGTGGGTTTGAAGGGAAGGACGCTCCCCGACTCACCCATTCCCCTACCTCCTACACACATCCACAAAATAAAGTTGCAAATTGTTTAAGTCTTTTTCTTAGTTGCAAAAAGAAATGCCTACAACTCAAATCTAGCTAAAAGGGCAAAGAAAAGAAAAAGAAAGAAAAGATTGAAGAAAAAGAAAAGGCACAAAAAGCCAAAAAGAAAATACAAAAGAAGAAAAAGAAGTGGCATAGCAATTCAAAAGCCAAATGCAAAAGAAAAGAATGCCAAAAGAAAACCATCTCACAAAAAGAACCCTCACCCTCAAAAATAAGCCTTTTTCCGACTATTACCGTAAAGAGCCTACCAAAGGACCGAGTCCCTAGGAAGGATGATAGTGGTAATGGTCGGTCTTCCCTCATTTTGCAATCATATCCACCTTTTTACTTGGACTAGTTGAGCAGTTTTGGGCATGGGACGACCCTCTTGGCTCATTGCAAAAGGGGGCGGGGTCTCACTTACCTACAGTGTCGACTAATACTGTGGTTCATCCCTTTTCCATCCCGCCGATTGTTCCGTAGTACGTTCTTATAAGGTTAGGAGGAACTTAGGTAAGTTACCAACGTTTTTGTTGCTTTGTCGTCATACTATTAGGGTTTTGCCCATTTCGGTTTGTGTTGCTAGCTTGGGAACGTTGTCACTTGCCTTGAGTCCCTAACCGGTGCTTCTTTCGCAATTTTTTTGAGGGAAGCGGTATTTATTTCTTTTTGGGGGCAACCGATTACTTGTTTGTTTGCACGTTTGTTTGTTTGTTTGTTTTTGTGTCCGGTTGCATCCACAGTTTTGTCGCAAGACCTCACTTGCCTTGCGGAGAGCGCTTTTCCTCTAAGTGTTCTCGCGTGAGTTGAAAGGGCGTAGGGTGCGCTAATACCAGCTCGGCTAGTAATCTGATATATTTTAGCCTTTAGTTAGTTTGTGCTTACTCGAGGACGAGTAAGGGTTAAGTGTAGGGGAGTTGATAACTGTAGTTTGTAGCGCCTAATTTGTTGTGTTTGGTCCCGGTTTCTCTTGTGGAATCTCTCCTTGGGAGCGATTTCTGGGCTACATATGCTTCTTCTAGTTCGTTTTAGGTTCCCAAGACCGTTCATGGCGAATTGGAACGATTCCGACTCGTTTCATACACTTTTGGAGCCAACGAAGAGAAGGAACGATCACTCGGTGCCTTGGATTTGGTCCCGAGACCTTGGGACCCATTCCCGAGCCACTTAGACTCAATCCCAAGCCCCGAGAATCGGTGAGAAGCCCATGAGAAGCAAGGAGGAACCTTGGAGCTCTTATTGGAGGCCTACAGAACCTTCCCGACCGAGATCAAGTGCCTTCCCGGTCGGGAAGGAGCGCACAATTGAGCAGGCCACTGTTTTAAGCCGTCTCGGCCGAGAAGGTTTCCATCCCGGGCGGGACCGCTTCGTCCCGGGCGGGACCGGTTCGTCTCGGTCGGGACGGGCATGCTGAAGCCGCGGGTCACTCTTTTCTCCTCCTTCACTACCCTATAAATACTTCTCCCTTGTATTGTTTAAGCATCTTACACTACCCTAGATTATTTTAAGACCTCTCTTGAACATTCAAAACCCTACTTAGACTCTCTTCATCTCTAGTTTTAGTTTTATATTAATCTTTTGTAAAACTTTAAATTTATCTAGTTTTATTAGTCTTGTATTGAAGAGATTCTTGAAGACTCATCCAAGCTTGACAACCTTGGAGATTATTTGAGTTTTTTATTAATGCAAGTTCTCATCTTTTTATCTCTTTATTAGTTGGTATAATCTCTTTTCTCTTAATCTTTGCTAATCTCTCAAGTTTTAATCTTTTCATATTGTTTATTGTTCTAGTTTGTTCATAATGAATGTTTGGTTGTTTATGTTGATTCCTCTTATCATTGTTATTGTTAGATTTATTATGAGTGAGTAGATTCTTTGTGGGGTTAGTAAGGGGATTAAGTGTGGATTAAGGGTGATTAGGGTTTGATTGTGGGTAAAGGTGATTCCTTTGTTGCTAGTCACTTATTGGGCACACCATGTGTTTGTTGTATTGCTTGTGTGGGTAGTAGTGGCCAATGCATCTCATACTTGTTCTCATCTTCTCATTGTGTATTCGATCTGTGGTTGAATGTTTGTGTTTTGAGTAGCATCTTGCATGAATGTTCGGGTCTAGTCTTAGACACGAGAGTGCGGACTTTGGCTTTGGCGCGAGAGCGCAAACCGACCTTAGTGACTAAGTGGCACCTACACCCTTGATTATCCAATTATCCTACCACACTTATGAACTCGACCTAACCCTACTCCTTCCCATATTTGATTTATCTATCCCTTTCATCGATCATCTTCTCTATTTTATTTGCTTAGTTAATCTTTAGTTGTTTCATCAATTCATGTCATACTTAGTACATTGTTAGTCCACTTTCCATACCTCTTAACCATCATAGTTTGTCAATTATCATCTTCTTTGTGTTTGTTTGTGTGACTTAGCCTTGTTTCTAGGAAGACCTAGTCTAGACGCCTATAACCGTCTCCGTGGACATTACCCGACTTACCCTAGCTATCGTTAGGTTTAGTTAGACTCTACTTGATCGGTGGGGACCCACGACAATTCCTACCATCAGTCCACCCCGACGCGACCACGTGCGGGTTTGGGGAGGCGAATGAATCTCATGTGAGATGGATCGAATTAAAATTTAAATCGAAGTGAAGTCGCCACCAAACTTTGTGGGAGTTCGTGCCCGTTCGAACACACTCTATATCTTAGTGAGCCATGCACAAAGTATGGCCCATTCGGATGTCAGAGTTTATTGGGTTCGTCCCTTTGCATTGCGATACCGATACCGACATTATCGGATATCGTGTATTGAATGACTCTCGTGTGCCAATGGATTCGGATATCCGGAAACCATGGTTCTGAGTAAAGCGTGAGGGTACGTGTTGAGAAGTTCACAAAGAACACCCAACCCCGCCCGCACATTAGCGGCCTCTACTAAGATATCGTTTGACGTTTTAATACGCGCGTTAGTAATACGATAAGATGATATGCAAACGGTGTTTTGACTAAACATGCGAAAATTAGGATAAGTTGTTATGTCGATTTAATGCATCTAAAATTAACGTCAAAGTTGTATTTAGCATGCGAGATTTGTTTTAGTACAATAAAACGAATAATGGAAACAAAATACCAAAATAGAAACAAACGTGTTAGTAACGATGATAACGATAATAACGGTTTGCGAATAGTATAAAAATGCTATAGAATGATGTAAATGACACGATGCATGATTTTTGGAAAGATGAATCACGTGACGGATTTGACACGTGTTAACCGAAGTCATTAAAAATATTTTGTCGAGGCTCGAAAGATGCAATTGACCTCACGAATTTGACGTGATAAAGTCACTGAGGGACTCGACCGATTGAACCTCGAAAAAAGATTCTGCCCAAAATTTGAGGTGTTACTCGACCGAGTCACTAAGAGACTCGACCCAGTAGGTCGCCACTCGATCGGGTCATTGAGAGATTCGACCGAGTGGTCGTCAAAAGGTCATTCTGCCTCGGTTTTGGGGTGCCACTCGATCGAGTGCCCCCTGTACGAACCAGGGTTCGTTTCGCAATTGGTCATAGATTTCGAAATTGCTTTTTGATTTTTGAAAAGGGTTATTTAACGACAATAATACCAACTATATGGGCGTCTTCCAAAAATAATATCAATTTCAATAAATCTGAGAATAATACGTATTATTGGAATAGTTAAACAAGAGTAGTATAAGTGACTTTATAACCTGCTACATCAGGTCACCTAAATAATATTTAACCTGCTACTTATCCTCCATCCTTCTACTTAGACCTGGATAACAGGTGAACCATGACGGGAGCTTCGGGTCGGCCCACTTTAGGGTTATAATAATCGGGTTGACTTCGGGACGGGTCGGATACTTTGGGGTTCGAGTCATTCTCGGGTTTGTTGTTTTCAATTTTTTTAGGGATCGGATATTGACTCGTTTTCTATAATAATAGTCGGGTCAATTTCGAGTTAGCTCGGGTCAATTCGGATTCCGGGTCAAAATCAATTCTTCAATTCGGGTGTCGGGTCGGGTTTAGTTTGGCTTATTCAGGTCGGGTCAGTTTCGCCATGTCTACTCCTCATTAGTTCTCTCCTTCATCCTCTCTCTCCATTACCCTTCATTCTTCTTCAGTTTTTTTCTATACGTTTCATTTAGATTAACGTGTTGATTTTGGTGTAGGATTGTGTTGTTAGCTAGATTTGGTGAGGTTGAAGACTTGAAGGAAGAGGAAGACGGAGGACATGAATGACATTTAATGCCCCGTACACTGAGTAAGTGAAAATGAGTGAATTAATGTGAAATGAGTTCAAAGCGAAAAAAGAAGGTGGTTCTACCGCTAACTAGTCATATATACTACTCTGGTTTAACTACAAAAATACGTATTATTCTCTGATTTATTAAAATTGGAATTATTTTGAGAAGACGCTCTATAGTTGGTATTATTGTCGTTAAATAAAATTAAATATGAAAAAGGATGGTGAAAGGGTTCTACAGGTAACCGGTTACCTATACTACTCTTGTTTAACTACTCCAATAATACGTATTATTCTCAAATTTATTAAAATTGATATTATTTTGAAAAGACGCCCTATAGTTGGTATTATTGTTGTTAAATAACCCTTTTGAAAATCGCTAATTTTTATTAAATCAGACAGAAATATTGTATGATGTGTGCTTGATTCGGATTTTGATACTCGTCGTATCCGATATTTGATAAGGGAATCAATATCGAATATTTAGAGTGGAATCTAGGAAAAAAGGTTATAAGTCGTTTAAATTAAACTAAAACGAAATAAATTATCTCCGCGTTTATAGTGTCGTAATTAATTCTTTAGAATTATGTGACAACTATTTTAGCATCAACGAATTCGTGATAGTTTAATTTATTGACTAATTAGTTTAGATACGATATCCGACTATTGAGTCGGTATCGAATCCAAAGAACGGCGCTTTATGTTTGCTTAAAAAAAAGAAATTGATTCCCTTCGCATTTCGACATCGTAATAAATCCTTGCGGTATTTTGTGATGTCAGATCTGCATCAACGGGTCTCGGTTCATAAAAAAAGGAGTCAGGCGCGTTTAAGGCGGAATATTGCAATCCCATCATGCCTTTGAGTGTTTAGGGCGGGGCTCCTCGAGAGGGCTCCACCACTGTTACAACTCGTAAAAGGGTTAGAAGAGTCTTATGCTAATTTCGCCTTTAAACGTGCTCAATTCGAAATAGTTTTAGAAATTTGATGAATATGTTGTTGACGATGACGACGCGACAAAATAAAAACGTTGTTGTTGACGTTGACTCGCTTCAACAATCAAGCGTGCGGGGTGTCGGGATAAGCGACCGACAACATCGGGTGCAACACCCTTGTATATTCGGATTTCCTTATCCCGTCATCCTTTGCTCTCGACACGAATTAGCGAGTAGTTTAATGTCTTAATATTATTATTATTAGCGATATTAGAAATAAAAAACGAAAAAAAATAAGAGGAGAAAGACGGGGAAGATGACGCGAGAAAAGAAGAGAAGAAAAGGGAAGAAATCGGGTTTGTTGCACCCTCAACCTACATGTTTCGTTTTCTCGGACGGGACTCGTTTAATTGTGGCTTGAGCACGGGAGAATCGAGGTTACATAGATCGAGTTATGGTGGTTTAGGGTTTGCTAGATGCTAGGGTTGTAAGTGGTAGAGATAGGAAGATTAGGGTTGTAAAGGGTTGTTGATTAGGGTTAAAAAAGTGTGTCTAATTTGCATGCAAAGGAGGGTATTTATAAGAATTTCCCCCCACCCAACCTAGGGCTACTCAACCGAGTGCCCTGATGACTCGATCGAGTGGCCCAAAGCAGGCGCCAAACGGGCCTTTTGAAGGCCAACTCGATCGAGTGGGCTGACACTCGATCGAGTGGGTCAGCTGGAGCGAAGGGGTCCGGATCATTGGACCTTGGGTTGGATATTTTTGTAGATCTTGTATTTGGGTTGGACTTTTGATTTTTGCATGGCTATTTTGTGTCTCGGAAACGACTTTGACCGGGGTTTGACCCGGTCGCTAAAAGACGGTTTTATTTCCGGTGTCGGTTTTGACCCAAATTAGTCTTATTTGATTGGAAACGACCCACTGGGCCTGAATTTGAGGTTATTTTTGTGAGATTTGTCCTCCGTAAAAAACCCAAGCCATAAACTAACAGTTTCGAGCCCATATCCGAGCGTGTAGAAGCACGTCTGCGTCCGATCATCATCGAGTGCTTTTTTGGAAACTGCTATAGACACCTAGCAGCCAAATGTGGGTGTCTACAGAGCCCCCACTCTGACTGAGGCTTGGACAAGTCAAAAGTTAAAGTAGCTACTAGGCCAATTAAGACCTGGTAGACTTCCGGTCGGGTCGTTTATAGTCCGTTAGACTTGCGTGAAGGGCTCGCCAGCCATAAGACAGAAATCATACCTGAGTTGATGCTGATAACACCGTGCGGATTCAGATTCGTTGTGTAAGTCTCGGGTGCGCCAGTCTGTAGGCCCATCCTGTGCTGATTCGGGAGATATGCAGCCTAGGGCCTTCCGCTGGGGAGATATATGAGTTGTGCGTGTTTGCCGTTGAAGCCTTGAGTCATATCTGTATCAGTTACATAAATTTTTGCATGCAACACGTAGGGAAAAATATGACTCGCGCTGGGGAATAAAAAATTGAATTTTTAAATTTTGGATTTTTTGAAAAAAAAAATTGATATTTTTTGAAAATTTTGACTCTTTTGAAAAAAATTAGGAATACTCAGGATGACTCATTCCTGGGCCAAAATTGAGGAATCATAGACTGGGCCTGTATGCATAAACCCTCTAGAATTAGGAAACTTTTATGGAAATAGGATATGGAAAGAGGGTTGTAAGGCTTGATGCTATAAATACCCCTCCCTTGTATTAGTTTTCCTCACAATTCTCTTCTCCTCAAAAGAAAACTCTTTTTTTCTTTTCAAGAAATTTAGCCATGGGAATTGAGCGCTTGACCGTGATGTTGCAAGAATGGTCCCGACACTTTAGGGACAGCGATAGGGTATCCTTAAACCATACGGGTATTACTCAGCTGTACACGTTCCGTCAGATGCAGGTGGATCGCCACTTTCTTGATGCTTGTTTGTTCTATTGGGACGACACATATCATGTTTTTGCCTTTCCTCGGGGCAAAATTTGTCCTTTACCCGAGGAGATTGCTTCTGTGGAAGGATGGAACCCTATACTTCGTTCTGCCGTCCCGTTTTCAGTCCATGATCCCAGGAGGAAGCTACGGGAATTTTTAGGACTTTCCCATAATGAAGTATCTCGGATGGCTGAAGATGATAATATTTCTTTGATCGACTTGGCCGAGAAATTTATGAACCCTTCTGATGTCCGGGTCAGACCGGCCCACAGCCGTAGGGCTTTCTCCTTTTTTATGCTCGATGTTTACGCTTTTGAAGGTCATAATGGATTTTTTCTCGTGCATGGGCGATGTCCGCCTTTTCACTATGGATGACTTGATGGAGATGGAGCACAGTCCGGCTTGGCTGATTATGGGGGAAATTATCCAAGGTTTGGATAACTGTAAGAGGGATTCGTCGGTTCATCTGACCGGGAGTACCCGTTTATTGTAGGTATATTGCTTCGAATTTTTCTGATTTTCTGATTTCTCAATTTTTCGAATTTTTAAATTTTTCCTCGCGATTTTCTTCTACCGTGGGCACTCGATCGAGTCACCCTGGCACTCGATCGAGTCACCCTGGCACTCGATCGGATGCCTTCATAAAAAGCCCCCTGCCCGATTTCAGGGGTGTCACTCGATCGAGTGACCCCTAGGCAGTCGATCGAGTGCCCCTATGCGGACGTTGACTTTGCTCGGAAACTTATTTTTTGTTTCTTTTTTCACCTTTGGCTATTTGAGAGGCTATCGGTCATAGATCCTCCCCTTGACCCAAATCGATACCGACCTAATCAGGTGATGCCAAGGAGACGGGCTATTGATTTTTCACGCCATATTACTCAGAAATATTGGGACAAAGTGTTGTCTTTCCACGGCGGTCCGCTGATCCGATGGGTAGTGCTATGGTGGCCCATTTTTGTTTGGACGAGCTTGGCTCCGAGGGACAAGGCTCGCTATCAGGTAATCTTATCCTTCAGGCAGACGATTCATCTTTATCCCGACCGCATACTAAGGCAGTATGGTTGGTCCGAACGAATCCCGGAGGTCGAAGCAGTTGTGAGTGAATCTACCCAACTGACTGATGTGATGTGCGACACTTAGATGCAAAGATGGTACACCCGGCCTACTTGGCCCATTCCCAAGTCCCTTCATTCAATTTGGGTATCGGATTCTTATGTGAAGTGGGCTAAAGCCGATTCTGTGAAGGCCCGAGCTGCTTTGAAGGTTGATGAAGCTTTTGACCTGCTGCGGAGGGAGCAAGTTAAAGACAATCGAGGCTTTTTGACGATGGCGACACTCCTGCCAACTTTGTCCGTCTAATGTCAGGTTAGAGAGGAAAACCTAGGACTCAAGCTGAAGGGTCCAGTGCTAGAGGTGCGTAGGGGAAAGTGAGCCCCCAGACTGACTTGGAAAGGAGACTTGGTCCAAAACTGGCAGTTCGGGACCGACTTGGCCCGCGAGACAGACTACCCGAGCACGTACGGGCTCGTCTTGGACCAGTTACAATGGCAGAAGACCCACTGTCGAAGAAACAGATTCGAGCAAAAGAGGTTCCCTTGGTAATCCGGGAACGCTCGCCCCCGCCCCGGCGACATCGGGCTCCACGCAACCCGAAGGACAAGGGAAAAGGCAAAATGCCCTAAGTCTCCTTATTATTTTATTATTTGAGTATTACTATTATTTTTGTGTTGTGCTTTTTTTCGTGTGTTTGCCGTTTTTTTTCGTTTTTTTTTATGTAATTTTGAAATTCCCGAGTTCGTCGGGTTTTTAATAAAAGACATATTAGTGAATACCGTTTCTGTCTTTTTCGTTATTGCAGTGGTTGTACCCTTTTGAGGGGTTGCCTACGTATCCACAATTAGCGGAATCAAACCAAACGTAACTCAAACAGATTTTTTTTGCAAATTTCGAAATACACCAAAACTATTAGTTCGAGATGTGTGATAGTAAGATAAATAATCCCAGCTCATCGACTTGCTTATAATTTTTGAACATTTATAAAAAGACAAATTTTTATAAACTTTTGCAAATGACATTGAGATAGGGCTTAGGGGTTGTAACGCTTCAGCTTGTTCAAGTTGATTGGGTTGACGAATTCATTCCCGTCCAAGTCTGTCAGCATCACTGCTCCTCCAGATATGACCTTTTTTTACCAAATAAGGCCCCGCCCAATTGGGTTTGAATTTTCCTCTTGGGTCAACCGATAGTAACGCACGGACCGATTTTAGGACTAGATCCCCTTCCTTGATATTTCTGGGCCTAACTCTTTTGTTGAAAGCCCGTTGTATCCTCTTTTGATATATCTGGATATTGTTGAGGGCCCGGGACCGTCATTCGTCTAAAAGAACTAGCGAGTCGTATCGGGCTTGGACCCAATCTGCTTCAGGCACTTGCTCTCCAGTAAAATCCTGAGGGATGGTACTTCTAGCTCGACTGGTTGGACTGCTTCCATTCCGTATGTCAAGTAATAGGGAGTTGCTCCGGTTGCGGTGCGAATTGACGTTCGGTACCCCCATAGGGCAAAAGGTATTTTGTCGGGCAAGTCACGGTAATTCTCAGCCATCTTTTTAAGTATGGTGACAATCATTTTATTAGCTGCCTCTACCGCTCCATTTGTTTGGGGACGGTAAGACGAAGATGTATGTCTTTGGATTTTATATTTTGCTAGCAAAGTAGCGGTTTCGGCCTGGAAGTGGGTCCCGTGATCACTAATGAACTCGTGCGGGATCCCGTACCGGCATATAATCTTGTTTTGGATAAATTTGGCAACATGCTTAGCATTCAAGATCCGGTATGACTCGGCTTCGACCCATTTGGTGAAATAGTCGATAGCCACCAAAATGAAACAGTGACCTCCCGTCCTGGAAGGGTTCACCTTTTCAATTATATCAATTCCCCATGTTGAGAACGACTATTGCGATGTCATGGTATATAGTAGGGAAGACGACATATGTTGTACATTAGCGAAAATCTGACAATTATGACAATGTTTGACAAATAACTGACAGTCAGTTTCCATGCTGTTCCAATAATACCCGAGCCTCATGATCTTTCGGGCTAGTATATGGGCGTCCATATGCGGGCCATTTTCACCATCGTGCACTTCGGACATAACCTTCTCAGCCTGTACTTTATCGATACAAAGGAGGAGAGCCCCTTGTGCCGTCTTTTTGTATAACTGTCCGTCGTCCATACGAACGAATTGGGTTGCCAATCTTTGCAAGGCTTTCTTGGCCCGGTTTTCAGTTCCCGGGGGATATTCTCCCGTTGTCAAGTAGGTTAGAACAGCCTGATACCAAGGTTATGCATCGGTTATTTTGATATCTTGAATGGCGTGAATGTAGGCCGGCTCAGACCGTCTTTCGACGCAGATCGGCATACAGGTAAGATGCTCCAGGATGTTTAGTAAGGATGCTAATTTGGAAAGTGCATCTGCCAACTGGTTTTCTTCCCGGGGTAGATAAATGTATTCTACCTTTTGGAATTGTTTTTCAAAAACCCTTACTCGCGCCTGGTAAGCTACGAGATTGGCATTTTGAGTTTTCTATTTTTGGAGAGCTTGATTGATGACTAGAGATGAGTCACCATGGACTCGGAGGTTTGTTACTCCTAAATCAGCGGCGGCTTGCAACCCGTGAATACATGCTTCATACTCGGCTGCGTTGCTAGTCACATCAATATCCTATTTAATGGATAACGCTGTATGCTCTCCTTTCGGTGATATTAACAGAATGCCGAATCCGAATCCTCAGAAATTGGATGCCCCGTCAAAATATAGATCCCATGTCTCCGTGTCGGTATGGAATATGTATTCATCTGGGAAGGCCCAAGTATCGGTGTGCCCTTCTTCAGATACAGGATTGTCGGCGAGAAATTCGGCTACAACCCGGCCTTTGATGGCTTTTAATGGTACGAACCTGAGGTCGAACTCTGCTAACATTAAAGTCCTTCTGGACATCCTGCCATTGAGGATGGGCCTTTCGAACAGGTATTTGATAGGGTCCATTTTGGATAAAAAAATGTACCTCGTGGCTGAGCATATAGTGTCGGAGTTTTTTAGTGGCCCAAACCAAAGCTAGGCACGTTTTCTCGAGCATTGTGTACTTGCATTCGTATTCTAGGAACTTTTTACTAATGTAATAAATGGCCCGTTCTTCTGAATCGACTGTCTGGGCCAACATAGCCCCCATGGCTGTCTCGGTCGTTGTTAGGTATAATGATAAAGGCAAACCGGGTTGAGGTGGTATTAATACCGGCGGTGCAGACAGAATCTCCTTGATTTTATCGAAAGCCATTTGACATTTATCGTCCCACAGTGTTCGTTCCCCTATCTTCAGTTTCTTGAAAATGGGCTCACATACCATGGTTAATTTTGAAATAAACCGGCTAATTTTATTGGACTTTCCCGAGAAACCCCCTTATTTCTTTTTCGGTTTTGGGTGGCTGCATCTCGGTAATGGCCTTGATTTTAGCTGGGTCGACCGCAATGCCTCGTTGGCTAACGATATGGCCCAGTAATTTGCAAGATGTTACCCCGAAACTGCATTTTTGAGGGTTTAGCCTCATGTTGTATTTGCGTAGTCGGGTAAATAATTTTCTTAGGGCCGCAATGTGTCCACTTCGGTCTTTGGACTTGACGATCATGTCGTCCACATAAACCTCCACTCACTACAACAAAACCCTTATATTCTAGACACTTTAGGCTTTACACTTCTTTAAGCGTCTACCCTTTTTACCTCATATTTTATTATTTTATTAGTTAATTAGAAAATCGCTCCCAAATTTGAAGGTCTGTATTAATTACCTAATATCCCATGCTTTATTTTCACTCCCTATTCTAACCCTAAACAATTGTTTCATCTTCTCCCTCCATCGCCGATTATCATCTTTTTGATTTTTTCCTAGCCTCCATCATACTACTGCACAAATATTTTTCATTTTAGCCTTCAATTTATTTATTGATAATCTAAGGTAATTACAATCATTGTCCCTCCACCTGCATATCTTGTTCATTTTGATTTTAATTAATTTTTTCGTTCAATTGACCGAGTTAATCAAGAATCAATCTAAATTCGTCTTACTATTTCAGGTTCCGTAAAAATACCTTTATGTTCGGTAAAATAGCATGTAAAAGTTATGTTATTGTTCTTGTATTCGTCAATTTTTCTAACTTTTCTTTTGATTTCAATCTTTTCTTTTGCCTTCTCTTTTTCCCACTAATTTGCTTCTCCATTTTTCTAACTTTTCATTCCTATAACCACCAAAATATTCATTTAATTATGATGTTTCTAATACTATGGGTTTAAGATCAAAAGTTGGTTACTTATATTTAAAATGTCATTGGTGTTATTGATGTTATTGATATAGTTGTGGTTGTTGTGAATGTTGTTGTTGATGACCATATATGCTTCTGTCGGTGTTATTGATGCTGTGATTATTGCTTCTATGAATTGTATTTCTTAGTCTATTGTTGATCGAGGCTATCAACTTTGTAATGCCACCCATATGTTTATCTAACTTACTGAAATATGCGGGTTCATCAGTTCTTGTAAAAATGGGCCCAGGATCAGCCCTGAAGAGCGACCCGGTAGGGCTCAGTGCGACTTTCTTCTCTAGCTCAGAGCTGGCCCATATAGCATTTGTTTTATTGTTTTTTTCGTTTTATGGTGCGGGAAATTGTGGTGCGGGCTGGGCGAGCTGTGACTCGTAGTAGTTTGTCTTACTTAGTTGTTCAAGTGTTGAATCTTGTGAAGCTTGCCTTTTTACTTGATGTTGCTCATTCTGCGTTTGTTTAATAAATCTTGACTTGTCCACTGTGAGATTATCAGCGATCCTTCACATATTGCGAGAATAGGAAACATATATATATATATATATATATATATATATAATTATGAGAGAATTGTTATGAGGAAAAAGGAAGGAAGAGGGTGGGTTCTTATAGAGGGTAAGGAAACAGGGGTAATAGTAGTGAAGAACAGGAGAAACTGTATGTGTAGGAGAAACAATCAAAGAAGGAAGCTAAGTAAATAAAGGACCACGCACATGCACAATGTTACTAAGCTAGCTATCTACCACTAGACACTAGTGCGTAGTCTCAGTAGTAACTACTACTCACTACTCCTAGTACGTACTCCATATGCTCAGAGGGATGTGGTGGGGCTCGGGCAAGACGATTTCAACCGTTCAAGCTAAGGTCGTTTTTGAGTCTCATCGACAGGGGCGGAACCATGAATGAAATGTATCTAAGACTAGATTGCCGTAAAACAGTTCAGCCCGAGACATAGTAACAACAGACAATAGCAAGGCTCGAACTTGGATCCTCCCCCGGAAATGCAATAGAAATTGGATCCTAATGACATGTTTTTATAAGTTCTGTTGTCTTGGATTTATTATTTTCCTTCGTTTCCATACTCTAATCATTTTTCTCTATTCTTCTACATTTGTCCCAATGAATGTAGTCGCGCTTCTTTAAAGCTTGCTTGTGATCTGTTTGCATTAGGTCACATTTGGAATGGCATAGGGACATACCGTAAGGTGGATTATGTTACCCCCAACAAAGCTAAGGTATAATTTGACAAATCCTATCCGAAAAAGTAGTTCCAAATTCAAATTTCCTATGTACTTAAGAAGACTATTAAGTGACATCTTTCTCATTGAAGGCTGTCACAGTTGCATACTTATATGTAGGACTTTAGTAGTAAGTAGGACCGTAATGGGGTGACCGCTGTTCAATGACTTTACCACTGGCTATGCTTGCATGTATACTAACTTTGAAAATGATTGTGGGTTTTCAGGTGATTCACAAGCTGGTTGACTACCTTAGCTTTCAGGTAAGGAATGTAGCGAATGAGCTATACTAGTAAATGCAATCGCAAGTTTCACTCTTAATTACCCTGATTCAGTTATGTTGTACTCATATTATTCAGTTACGGGGTATTATTTTATTCACAGTGTACGCAAAAAATGTAATCTTTTTGTACTTGGACGAAGTAGAAACCTCGAATTCACACGACGATCGTCTTATGTGAATGCTGATAGGATTATTGAGAATTGTAAGTTACATTTCATTATCCATACTTTATTTGATTGGTTTTGAACTATGTTGAGGCTGCTGTTGATTCTGTTATTGACTTCACAGTTTTGCCTGAGCTTGATTTGATACTTCATCAGCCTTTCTTCTCCTACCTCCCCATTGTATGTGACGTGTGTTTGTTATTATGGTCAAGTTCTTGTGCGCTAATTATCCTTGCAAGCCGTCTCTTTAACGCTCCAAGTAGAAACTTTGAGTAGACAATACAAACATTTTGCATATGATATTCCATCACTAGTTTGTTGCTCATTGATAAAGCTGAGCTAAGTTTGTTAACTTTGATTGAAGTATTTGATATCCATCCAACATACATGTTATTCATTGTTTGACTAGCTACAATTGTGTAAAGAATCTTGGATATGACGTTCTTTTGGGTTTTTTACGTTGCTCTTTTTCTATTGTTTATGCACACTCTAATCCTTCTTCAACATTTGAACATTTTGTTTTCAGATTCTTTTAACGATGGGTTTGGCTAGATCACCATCTTCAACCTCAAATCTTCTCATAGAAATTGGTTACTTTCCGGTGCATGTTAATATTGACCTGTTGAAGCTAAATATTCGTACTGACCACTCAGAGGAGGTTGAATTGGCTGCTGAAGATTTACTGTATGCATATCACGAGATAGATGAGGTAACTTCCTTTGTTTTGTTCTTCACTAGAGTAGCATTTAGAAACACGGAGGTACTTTGCTATGGAACTCCCATCATTATACTCAAGAGTTCCACTTTAAAGGAATAATGTCTTCTATACTGAATAATTTTCTGCATGTTAATAGGTTTATGCTATTGATGTTGACGAGGCTGATGAGGTAAGTGTCGTCCGAGTGAATTCTTATGGAGGGTTTCTCCAACTTGAAATCCTCTTATCATCATTAACTTTTTTATTTTTATCCCTTTATTGTCATTGCTGACTTTTGCACTGGATGACGCACTTAGTGTAACAAGGCTGCAAGACGGTCAGATTAAAGTTTGGATACATGTAGCAGAAGCAACCTGCTTAGTTCAACCTGGAAGTATTCTAGACAAGTAATTCCATACATTCATGTAACATACTATTCTTAGTTATGTACTACTCTGCGCACCTCTTCTCTGCTCCTTTTTCTCACCACTTTTGCCTCGGTAGCTGTTTGCTATTGATAGCGCTAGAATATAAATACAAATGTGAAGTCACTAGTGAATTGATATCTATCACGCATGAAACTACCACACTATATGACCGGACCGGACTGTAAAAATACACTTTATTTGACATATTTTAAAATATAGACCGGACCGGACATCAAGTTTTTTGCGACCCGGAGACCGGACCGGTACGTGCCCTGGTCTAGACCGACCCGGACCTTACGGTCCGGTCCAGTTTACCGGTCCGGGTCACTTTTTGAACACCCGTAAAGGAGAATGAAGAAGAAAAATGAAGAGTTAGGATTGAACTATACTGAGACTAATTCGTTACTAAAAAAATTTTTGAACGTAATGAGTAGTGGGAGAACATCAGATGAGAGTGCAAGTATGGCAAAGACAATCTTAAACAGCATTGCTCATTCTGAGGTAATTTATTTCTCTAATATGCATTTATATTTTCTACCTATTTATTGTTTATTATATGGTCTATTCAGTTTTCCTTATTATATTTTTTTAACCACCACAGAACGTTCTACTACATAAAAAGGGAGATGATGACGGAATGGATGGATGACAGTATCTGCTTACTGTTTTTGAACTTGGACATTAAATTCAATGTTTGTTCGGAGGAAAGCACGTACCTTTTTAAATAATACTGTATTTTTTTTAGTATTTTTTTTATTTTGCATTGGATTGCGAAATATATGATTGGATAGAGATTATTCTAGGTGTTCGTCTTATGAAACTCTATTTGATTGCGAAATATATATATGATTGGATATAATTCTAACTAAGTGTTTGTTTTCTGAACGACGAACTCGATCTTTGTGTATTATTGATATCAATTCAGTTAATGTGGAGTCACGCTTTTTAGACAACATAAATATGTAACCACAAGCCGTAATCAGTTGTTGGAAATATATAATTATAATTATTATATTCTTTATAATAAGATTCTCGACGCTTTTACGATATCAAAGTGTCGATAAATGAATTTTATATTATTATTTCTCGACTCTTTTAAGAGTAGATAATCTCGCGCTTTGAAAAAAATTTGGCCGGGAAAAAAATCGCGACATAGAAAAGCGTCGAGGTTGCACATTTTAGTGTACCACGTAGTGACGCAAAAAAGCGTCTTGAATAAATATTCAACGTTTTAATGCGTCGAGAATGGTGACATAAAAATGCGTCGAGAATTCCTGACGCCCAAAATCTCCACGCTTTCGGTACGCGTCGAGAATTAAATTTCCGACACTTTAAAGCGACGAGAACCCACCTTTAAAGCGTCGAGAAACTAATGATTTTGTAGTAGTGACTTTCTTATGCATCATGGCGTGTAGTAAGGTTGTGGCGGTTCGTTGATAAGTGGCCCCAGCAGTGATGAGACCAAATGGCATAACAGTATAACAGTAAGTACTCCAAGGTGTGATGAAGGTGGTCTTACTCATGTCTTCTTCTGCCATTTTGATTTGATTTTACCCAGCATACCCGTCCATAAATAATAGAAGGGCATGGTCGGCCGTGTTGTCCACCAGTATATCGAGGTGTGGCAACGAAAAATCGTCTTTTGGGCTGGCCTTATTGAGGTCCCGAAAGTCTACACATACCCGCACCTTACCGTCCTTTTTAGGTACCGGCACGATGTTTGCAACCCAGTCTGGATATTCAGACACTTGTATGAAGCCCGCTTTGAATTGTTTGTCGACTTCTTCTTTGACTTTGAGGGACCATTCGGGCCCCATTCTTCGGTGCTTTTGTTTTACCGGTTTACACCCATCTCTGATAGGTATACGGTGTTCAGCTATTTCCCGATTTATCCCCGGCATGTCCTTGTAGGACCATGCAAAGACATCCTTGAATTCTTGGAGGAGGTCCGTGAATTGTTTTCTCTCCTCGGAATCTAAAGATAAGCCCAACTTAAGCATCTGGGGCTCTAAAGGGGTTCCTACATTGATGGACTTGGTTTCTTCAATTTCCGAATCTTGGGATTCCCTTTGTTCGAGCTGCTCGATCAGATGTGGAGGTAGAGGTACCTGTTCGTCGGGTTTCTCAATGTCATTGCATATAAAATTTTTGAAAGCATTTTGAAAATAAGACAAGTCGTAAGCGGAACGGTTTTCGTTATTATTAATAGTAAATTTGGAATTAGGTCGAAGAGAGCGGCCATTTGATCGTTGGTCAGCGGCGGGATAGGGAATGCTCTCGGGACAGGCCCCGAGACCCCAGTGGAAGTGACTAAAGGAATAGGGGTTACAGACTCGACTCTAGCACCGGACCCTCTAGACTCGGACTCTGACTCTGACTCTGAATCAGACTCAGACTCAGACTCGGTATCCGGCATGTCTCCCTTGTCGGTGGTCAGCTTGTAGACTCGTCTCTGGCCGTCGCTCCACTTGATGGTGTTTCTCTAGGCCCTTTTCCCGGTGTCTGCACCAACTTTGGAGATCAGCTTAGTTGGGTCGAACCTGTTGCTGCGAAGGATCAGGTTGACCAGATCTTCTTTAGGAGCAGGGATAGCCTTGTCTTCCCCGAATAGAAGCCCCAACACGGGCTCGGTGTTGTCACCCTCCTTTAATTCAGCGTGAACAAGGGTGTATATATCATCTGGGATGAAATTGTATTCCCGAGCCGATTTGGTCTCGGGATATGTGATGGTGGGTCGGTATAGCCCCACTTGAATAGCCCCGAAAACTGGTGTAACGAAGTAATCAGTTATTTTTGGGCTATAAGGGCCCAAGTAGGTACCCTTGATGATGTCGGTGGCCTTTTGAATACCGGCACGGACCACATTTCCCGGGGTTATAGCGTATCCCAAACTGAACCGTGATTGTCCGCCGTTTAGGACCTCGATGATCTTCCCAGCTGGAATATATGGTCTCGAGGTAGCCCCCGGTAAATAGCCCAAGTTTTGTAGCATCGTATCGACGCTAGTAGTGTAGTAGGGCCTGAAGAGATATTCTTCTTCAATCATTCCCACGAAATCAAATCCTCGTGGGTCGGCCCGGCCCGTAGCGTTGCAGCTTGCCACGGTAATGAGGGTTGCCTCCAGTGTGATGACACCATCTTGAAGAGGCATCTTGACCTTCCTATGAAGGGTAGAGGACACGACCTTGACCGCATGGATCCAAGGTCTCCCGAGCAGTAGGTTAAAGGAGGAGGTGACATCAATCACCTGAAACTCCAGTTCTTTCTCGATTGGGCCCGTTATAACTATCAGTTTAACGGCCCCAGCAACCGGTTTTGGGCTTCCGTCAAAAGCCTGGATAGTCTGTGCGGTTGGAAGATAGTCGGCCTTGGTGATGCCGAGGGCTTTGGCGGTCCTTAAAGGTAGGACATTCACAGCGGATCCATCATCGATTAGGGTCATTGGGAGGTATTTCCCTCGGCAAATGACCGTTATGTATAGGGCCAAGTTATGGGCGGCCCCGAACGGTAGAAGGTCAGACTCGGAGAAGGTGATAAGTGGGCCTTCTTCTTTGGACTTGCCCTTGAGATAGGGCATAATAGTGGCTACCATTTGAGTAGAGGTAACCTGTGAGTCGACCTTGATTTGATCGAGAGCTTTAGTCAGTGCTTCCCGATGTTCTTGTGAGGTAACCAAAAGTTGCCATATGGTTAGATCGGCTTGAACCCTCCTCAATTGCTTGACCAGGGCTGTGTCGTTGCTTGGTTCCTCAAAGGTGGATTCCGTCCTGGCAGGTTCAGTGACGGTTGTGGGGGTAGGATGCCCGGTGGTGGCGAGGTGGTTGGGGGCTAAGGCTTTAGACTTAGCTTTTCGAACCTCTTCAATGGTGATGGGGACAGCTTCCCCTTTGGCTAGGTAGACATCTTCTTCGACATCAAACCATATCCCATTAATTTGTGGGACAAATGGGGAAATGAGGTGAGAACAGTCAATTACCTCTCCGCTGAATATAGCATGAGCACTGAACGTGTTTTCTTTATTGCTTGGTTTATCCCCGGGCAATGGTATTTTCCTGCTTTCGATCAGATCGTGGATCAAATGCTTCAATTTCCAACACTTTTCGGTGTCGTGCCCATTACCTCGGTGATACTGGCAGTAGGCTTGGACATTGTAGCTTTTGGATCGCTTTTCTACCGGGACCTCTGGAGTTCGGCCTACCGGTTGGATTAGGCCCTTCGAAGATAGCCTTTGTAAGGCGTACGTATGGGTGGTCCCTATATCATTGAATACCCGAGTTGGAGTATTCTTTTTTAATGAGGCATCTAATAGATTAACCTCGTCAAAGATGCTGTAGGTTGCAGCTGCAGGTGTGAGCTTGCTGATGGATGAACTAGCCCCTTGATATCCCTTGGTATAGGCCTTAGTAAGGCTCTCTAACCTTAAGTCATCCTCGATCCTTGTCCCCATTTCGGTTAGAGTGGCAAAGTTGGGGATGACGGCGTACCGGAGATGGACCCGGTAGGAAGGGAGGAGGTTCTTGACAAAGGCCTCCACTAGTACTTTTTCGTTGGGCTTATCGACCAACTTCACACTCTCGGCCCTCCACCTTTGAATGTATTTGTGAAACCTTCTTTGGGCTCTTGGGCCAGAACTTCCAAAGTACGCATCGTAGTCTGGATCTCGGTATTATCAGCGTAATTCCGAACAAACTCTATCGCCACATTATTCCAAGTCTTGTATTTCTTGGAATCGAGCCTGTAGTACCAGGCTTTCGGATGCTTCTCAAGGGAGGAAGCGAACAAGTGCTTGAACATGGTGGATTTCACCCCCTTGACATCCATGAACTCTTTGAAAGCCCGAATGTGATGGACCGGGTCTTCAATACCCTCAAACATCGGTATGCCCGTAAGGTTGAGGTTGGCAGGTAGCTCGTCATTCAGAGGCGAATAGGAGCGAGCATTTTCAATATGGATCGAGTTGTTGGTCGACAAATGGACCTGTTCTTCAAGCTTGCGAACGGCGCTAATCAGTTCAGCTCTGGGCCCAGTGGGTTCAGATCCAGCATCAGGAGTGCCTTTCTCCACGGCTCTCAAACGGGTGGCAAGGGTTGTTTGGTCGGTCCTAATAGCCGTCTATTGGGCTTCAAGCTTGCCTAGTGAGGCTGCCAATTGGTCCAAAGTCTCTTGCATTTTCTGGCGTCTGGTTAACGGTGACCTGTCTGTAAGAATACCGCGTAACCAGAAACTGGCCCAAATCCTGGAACAAAAGTACATCCTGAGCAAAGGAAAGACTGAAAAGGAAACGACTCGAAAATGACACCTAGACGGGTGACTTGTGAAATGTGGGCCTCCCTTAGGATCCGGCTATGTGGGTCGGGTCCTGTTCGAAGGAAAGTTCACTTGAGACATTCCCCAGACTTTGGACTCGATTGTGTAAATGGGCCCTCCCTTGTAGGAGTATGTCCTACGTAGGTGGGCCTTGCCTTAGTCAAATAAGGCAAACCGGGATATGGGGGAAACCCGTGATGTAAGATCGACGGAGTTTCGATGCTAGAGACTTTCGACGACATACGACACGACCCGACACTGCTAAATACGGGAAGTCCTAAGAAGTGGAAAGTTTTGAAAAGGAATTTTGGAGAAAATCCCGAAAAGGTGGAGGATGCCCCGATTTTTTTCGAAAACCGGAAAAGTGTCATCGGGCCACAACTTTGAAGTTTCGAAAATATTTTTTTGAGTTTTGAAATGGGAAGTATACCGGCTAGAAATAGGTTATTTTGAGTAAAGTCATAAGTCCTAAATTCGGTATATTTCCCGGGTTTTGAAATTGGATATTTTTTTAAAAGAGATGCAATTTTTAAATGATGACGGTTTTTGAAAACGACCTAAGAAACCAAGTAGCATATAGTCACGCAAGCATAATAACGACACTATGTATGCTCTTCACTAAGTCTCGGTCGGTCTATAAAGGGTCTATACCAGTGCACATAGCCTATCCGAGAATCGGGACGAACTTCCTAAGTCGAATTGAGCTTAGAACATGCCGTGAAACCCATACGAATCGACTATGAACACCTTTGACATATCCATGTTGGAGTATATCACGGTATAGTGGGACGTTGGTCACCAGTACCGGCCCGGGTAAAAATAGGGTTATGCATGAACCGTAAAACTAAAATGCGTATTGTACTAGTCAAACAATTTCTATTCGAGTCTCACCCTGAGGATGCCGATGGTAAGTCACGCATCAGTGAATCCCCAGCGGAGTCGCCAAATTATGGACATGACATAGGTCCACCCCGTCGCGGCCATGCGCGGGTTTGGGGAGGCGAATGAATCTCATGTGAGATGGATCGAATTGAAATTTAAATCGAAGTGGAGTCGCCACCGAACTTTGTGGGAGTTCGGGCCCGTTCGAACCCACTCTATATCTTAGTGCGCCATGCACAAAGTATGGCCCATTCGGATGTCAGAGCTTATTGGGTTCGTCTCTTTGCAATGCGATACCGATATCGACATTATCGGATATCGTGTATTGAATGACTCTCGTGTACCGATGGATTCGGATATCCGGAAACCATGGTTCTGAGTAAGGGGTGAGGGTACGTGTTGGGAAGTTCACAAAGAACACCCAACCCCGCCCGCACATTAGCGGCCTCTACTAAGATATCGTTTGATGTTTTTATACGCGTGTTAGTAATAAGATGAGATGATATGCAAACGGTGTTTTGACTAAACATGCGAAAATTAGGATAAGTTGCTATGTCGATTTAATGCATCTAAAATTAACGTCAAAGTTGTATTTAGCATGCGAGATTTGTTTTAGTACAGTAAAACGAATAACGGAAACAAAATACCAAAATAGAAACAAACGTGTTAGTAACGATGATAACGATAATAACGGTTTGCGAATAATATAAAAATGCTATAGAATGATGTAAGCGACACGATGAATGATTTTTGGAAAGATGAATCACGTGATGGATTTGACACGTGTTAACCAAAGTCATTAAAAATGTTTTATCGAGGCTCGAAAGATGCTATGGACCTCACGGACTTGACGTGGTAAAGGCCACTCGATCGAGTCATTGAGGGACTCGACCGAGTGGACCTCGGAAAAGGATTCTGCACAAAATTTAAGGTGTTACTCGACCGAGTCACTATGAGACTCGACCGAGTAAGTCGCCACTCGATCGAGTCATTGAGAGACTCGACCGAGTGGTCCTCAAAAGGTCATTCTGCCTCGGTTTTGGGGTGCCACTCCATCGAGTGGGCTAGACACTCGATCGAGTGCCCCCTGTACGAACCAAGGTTCGTTTCGCAATTGGTCATATATTTCGAAATTGCTTTTTGATTTTTGAAAATCGCTATTTTTTATTAAATCGGGCAGAAATATTGTATGATTTGTGCTTGATTCGGATTTTGATACTCATCGTATTCGATATTTGATTAGGGAATCAATATCGAATATTTAGAGTGGAATCTAGGAAAAAGGTTATAAGGCGTTTAAATTAAACTAAAACGAAATAAATTATCTCCGCGTTTATAGTGTCGTAATTAATTCTTTAGAATTATGTGACAACTATTTTAGCATCAACGAATTTGTGTTAGTTAAATTTATTGACTAATTCGTTTAGATACGATATCCGACTATTGAGTCGATATCGAATCCAAAGAACGGTGCTTTATATTTGTTTAAAAAAAGAAATTGATTTCCTCCGCATCTCGACATCGTAATAAATCCTTTCGGTATTTTGTGATGTCAGATCCGCATCGACTGGTCTCGGTTAATAAAAAAGGAATTGGGTGCGTTTAAAGAGGAATATTGCGATCCCATCATGGCTTTGAATGTTTAGGACGGGGCTCTTCGAGAGGGCTCCACCACTATTACAACTCATAAAAGGGTTAGAAGGGTCTTACGCTAATATCGCCTTTTTTTGGTGAAAGGTAAGCATTATATTGAAGATATAAAGAAATTACAAATCATGTTCACCAAACTTACAATTTATCCCCAATTAATTTGTTAAAAACCAAATTAATTAAGAAGACTATCAATCTTACCATATTGACGACTATTACACAAAAATTTGATTCGAACCACCACCTCCATTTTAGCATTCATCATAGCTTGAGAAGGAGTTATCAACACTTTATCATATCTAGCTCTATTCCTTGCAAACCATATGTGATACATGACTGCAAGAATAACGCTTCCCATAATCCTCTTTTTCTCTTTACATTGGAACGAATAAAGCAGCCACCATCTCCAAGTATCACGCACGGGAATAGCCATCTGCATCCAGCCTTCAATTATCTGTAAACAATACCTGCTGTAACGACACTCAAAAAACAAGTGCTCTTGAGTTTCGTCATCTTCACCACAAATACTGCACATACTGTCACCTGTATATCCGAATTTTTGAAGCCTACACAAGGTCTGCAACCTCCCATGCATTGCAATCCAAGCTATGAAGGAGTGTTTGGAACTTACCCATCTATGCCAGACCAATCCATCCCATTCCACCTCATTCTTGCTATCTCGAAGCCATTGGTAACCCTGCTGTACCGTATATGAATTTCCACTCGTAATCCAGCAATCCCCGTTATACCCTGCCACTATTTTATCTCGTATTGAACAGATACGCTTCCAAGACCACGAAGAATGTGCTTTAGGTTGAATTACTTTCCAAACATGTCCCTTTAAAAAGTTACTATTGATCCACTTAACCCATAGATGATCTTTCTTGCTTGCTATCCACCATATATATTTAGCCATAGCAGCGTAATTCCAAATCACCGAATGTCTTATCCCTAACCCCCCTTGCTTCTTCTCAGCACAACAAGTCTCCCATGATATTAATGGAGCAGTAACATAGTTAACATTGCCTCTCCATAAGAAGTTTCGACAAACATCATCAACTTTCCTCAATACCGTTTTTGGAAGAATGAATACCCTTGCCCAGTAGGAATGTAGATTCTGTAGAACAGCCTTAACAAGAGTGAGTCTCCCTCCGTAAGTAAGATGCCTGTTGCCCAATCTTCGTATTCGCTCAACGATTTTTTCCACAAGAATTGCACAATCCAATACACTAATCTTCTTGAAGGTAATAGGAATGCCCAAATATTTAAAGGGTAAATTACCTCTCCTAATCCCAGTTAATTTAACCATTTCCTTCTCATTCTTAACCTCATTCATGTAGATGTTAGATTTGTCCTTATTCAACTGTAAACCAGCAGCAACTGAGAAGGTCTTAAACGACCTAATGAGAATAGACACAGCCTCAACACTCCCATAAGAGAATAAGAGGAGATCGTCCGCAAAGCATAAATGAGCAAGTTGACTCTGTTTACACATCGAATGATACTTGAAACCCTCCAATCTTTGAGTTCTTTCCAATATACGACTCAAATACTCCATAAATATTGCAAAAAGAAAGGGGGAAGCCCTTGCTCAATTCGAATATCGCCTTTAAACGTGCTCAAATCGAATTAATTTTAGAAATTTGATGAATATGTTGTTGAAGATGACGACGCGACAAAATAAAAAATGCTATTGTTGACGTTGACTCGCTTCAACAATCAAGCGCGCGGGGTGACGGGATAAGCGACCGGCAACATCGGGTGCAATACCCTTGTATATTCGGATTTCCTTATCCCGTCATCCTTTGCGCTCGACACGAATTAGCGAGTACTTTAATGTCTTAATATTAGTATTATTAGCGATATTAGAAATAAAAAATGAAAAAAAAAAAAAAAAAAAAGATGAGAAAGACGGGGAAGATGACGCAAGAAAAGAAGAGAAGAAAAGGGAAGAAATCGGGTTTGTTGCACCCTCAACCTACATGTTTCATTTTCTCGGACGGGACTCGTTTAATTGTGGCTTGAGCACGGGAGCATCGATATTACGTAGATCGAGTTATGGTGGTTTAGGGTTTGCTAGATGCTAGGGTTGTAAGTGGTAGAGATAGGAAGATTAGGGTTGTAAAGGGTTGTTGATTAGGGTTAAAAAAGTGTATCTAATTTGCTTGCAAAGGGGGGTATTTATAAGAATTTCCCCCCACCCGACCTAGGGCTACTCGACCGAGTGCCCTGCTGACTCGATCGAGTGGCCCAAAGCAGGCGCAAAACGGGCCTTTTGAAGGCCCACTCGATCGAGTGGGCTGGCACTCGATCGAGTGGGTCAGCTGGAGCGAAGGGGTCCAGATCTTTGGACCTTGGGTTGAATATTTTTGTATATCTTGTATTTGGGTTGGACTTTTGATATTTGCATGGCTATATTGTGTCTCGGAAACGACTTTGACCGGGGTTTGACCCGGTCGCTAAAAGACGATTTTATTTCCGGTGTCGATTTTGACCCAAATTAGTCTTATTTGACTGGAAACGACCCGCTGGGCCTGAATTTGAGGTTGGTTTTGTGAGATTTCTACTCTGTAAAAACCCAAGCCAGAAACTAACGGTTTCGAGCCCATATCCGAGCGTGTAGAAGCACGTTTGCGTCCGATCATCATCGGGTGTTTTTTTGGAAACTGCTTTAGACACCTAGCAGCCAAATGTGGGTGTCTACAAGACCCAAAATTGATTCCCTCCATTCGAGAAGCGGCTTCGAGGCCCTCCGAATCTTCTTCCGCTCGACAGAAACACGAGAAAATAAGAACATTTCTATGAACTAATTACACCACTATAATTCGATAAAAGTAAAAAAAAATTATGTTACTAGTAGATCTTATTACAATATTGATATTCATGAAGTATTTATCTATTTATTTACATAAAATAGAGTTTCATAATAATAATAATAATAATAATAATAATAATAATCGGACGTACAGATGTGTGCTTAGCTATCGGTTGGGCATTCCTTTGTTTTCTGTGCCTGGACCGTGTTCTGCCTGCTCTCGGGTTTTTGGCGACGATATTTTTGGAGACCATGCCGTGTCTTGCGCGGGGGTTGTCGGAATTAAACATCGACATAACCTCGTTCGTGACACTCTTTTGGATATATGTTTCCGTTCCGGGGTCTCGGCTGTTAAGGAGATCGATATTGGCTTGATTGATGATCATGACAGATCCTTGCGTCCTGCAGATTTGCTTCTTTATTCGTGGGACAGGGGGCGTGACGTTTGCGTAGATCTTACCGGGTCTTCTCCTTTGACTCAGTCCGGGCTCTCTGATTTCGCGCCAGGCCGTGCGGTGGGCGACGCTGCTCGGCGCAAATGCGCTAAGTACATGGGTCTTTGTTCTGGGCTTGGGTATGGGTTTGTGCCTTTTTCCTTTTCTTCGCTAGGGGAATTGGAGGCGGATGCTATCGGTTTCCTAAAGAGGATTCTAAAATTTTCGATAGCACAGGATGCCGGAGCACACGCTGCTCCTTTTATTTTTACCAGACTTAGCTTTGCTATAGCTAAGGGGGTGGGGGCCCAGATTGTATCTCGGCTACCCACCAATTTTTTGTAAACTGCTTTTTGATTCATCAATAAAATTTTCCTTATTAAAAAAAAAATAATAATAATAATAATAAAACACTACCCTACTCTTAATACCTTGTTTTAAGGAATTGATTTCAAAATAGAGAGAAACGTCCCCAACTAATTTTGAGGATTTAGGGAAAATCATCTCGCTCAAACGAAGCAATGAAGGAAGGTTGTGGAATTTTTTCTTATTCTTATTCTTTTGTTCAATTACAAAGGATGGATTTTTTGTGGACTTTTGTATATATTGAGAATGGAAGTTAAGGGAGCAGGTGTTAGGTGGAGTAATTGAAGAAACGAGGGGCGGTGCATGGTGAGGATTAGGGAGTATATTTTTGACACGTAGGGGTGAGTAGGAGCTAGGCTCATATGAGTCTTTTAATTTTCAAGATTGACTCAATTTATAATCGACTCGGTTTTAAATAATCTTACTATGTATTGTATAACACTTGCAACCTGAAAACTTTTAAATAAAATTTTGAGTCGAAATAGAATTCACAATGCGGTGTAACTTAATATATATTGTTTGACTAACTTAGTTAGGTAGGTTCAGTCATAAATTTATATAATCGTGCGATCACAATACTGATGTACTAGTATATGACAAGATGGAGGATAAGTTTTTTAATCTAAGGTGGAGAAATGAGACCAACAGCGACCTGATACTAAAATTAATTATTATATATATGGGGTATAATTTAATTTGCTTAAGAAAAGATATTTAGTAACTTATTATTAACAATTTCTTTAGTTAGTATTTCGAAAGGCATATAAATGAAATAAAAATATAACCCACATTCGGGTCAGAAGTTCGACTTAAAAATAACGACCTTGACAAAGAACACAAAATATTTGTTTTTAAATTATTTTATTATAGAGAACTCATAAAACGTCGAGTGAGAATTACAAACTATCAATGAGACCCTAGACTCTCCGTGTTAAATTCCAGGTTAGTAGTTATTTGAATTTGTCTTCAACTCCTTATGCTAAGTTGTAGTATCCACTCTTATCTTCAAAACGTATATTGGGGTGTGCAAGTATAAGAATTAATGAAAGAGTTATGATAGACTTAAGTTGTTTTTAAGTTAGGCTTCAAAATTTAATATAATTAATAGTCAAACAACAAAAATTAAAATAATATGTTGAAAATTTTGAAGGAGGGGATAAAACGAGAAAATTTGTAAAAATCAAATATGAATTCTTTATCCATCCCACGGAAGGCGGTTTGGTAGTTTTTAAAATTCAATAAAATAGAACGTAGAGTAGAAAGTATTTCTAAAACATTGTGAAAAATACGGGATGTTACAGTCTTACCTCCTAACAAAAAGTTTCGTCCTCGAAACTTGTAAAGTACGAAAATTATCGAGGATGATATAGGTTTCCTACTGGATGCCTTACTCCCACGAAATTAACAATCATACTATACACAAGTCTAATCTATTATCAGACGATATGGTCATATCCTCAAATGTATTATTATTATTCTTATCATCTTATATCCTCAAATGCATTATAAATATTCTGACTAGATCATGAACCACAAAATCCAAATAATAATTTAGCCTCAATATATCTCCATGTATAACATTTCCTCGAGTATAACATTTCAACTCCCTCGAGTATAACATTTCAACTCCCTCGAGTATAACATACATTTTCTCGTCCTTTGACCCAAATTATTTCCAAAATTCTAAAAATTCATCTCTACTCCATGTACATCCCATAAATCATTGTCTATCTTATATAATATGTGAATCTAGTTCCTTATAAGATGATGTACTATATCATCGAGTTTATCAAGTCATTTCAACCGCCAACTTAATCCATAAAATCTGTAGAATTATAAAACATATCTGCCTCGATACATTTTGAATAGCCATCTTAACCGCATAATCGCATGATCTCCTTGCAACCTTCTCATAGTTACATGTACAAGACCATCTCACTTCTAAGTTCCTCAAAATTATGTTTCCAAGATTTCATATATTATTCCATAATCTTAAAGAGAATGTCTAATTATCAAATTAAAATTATACCTAATAAGCCCACAATTCTCTCTTCTTATAATTCCATTAGTCCATAATGTAATTTGTCTCTAATCATTCTTACTAGTTTTCACCTCTATATACCACGATTGTCTGACAAAAACACAAGTATCCTAACGACACCATTCCACATCTCATGTTTCCTATTTTCTCCAAATTAATATAACTGTGAATTACCTGATCATTATAGGGACCATCATTTCTATTATTATCGTTCTTCCAAGGTTAATATCAATCCATAATGAAGTTATTCTCAATACTTCAATATTTCCCTTTCAACTACAAAACTCACTCTTTTAACTTCATATTACTCAAATATGTTCTCGATCCATTCAAGAACCTATATTCAGAAAAATCTAAAATATCCTTAAATAGTGGTTTTACAAATTAATATCCATAAAACAATACCACATCTTATTACCTATTCACCTTTAGATTATTGTTCAAGTACTTCTCAAAGAATATCATTTATCTCCATTTGAAATATGATTATGTCACCATCAATTACTCATCCACTAATCCCACATGTGCGACTATATCATGCTCTATCTCATTTAGGATTCCATATAGGGTAGGAGGGTTAGAAAATTTTAAAATTTAGAGTTTGTAGTAGCATAAAATTTCAAAGAATTATATTTTAAAGGTCAAGATAGAATCGGCTTTTAAATAAAGAGTATAATCAAGATAGAAAAACAAAAATGAATATATTTTTAATAAAATTTTCAATCAAAAATAAAATTCAAATTAAGTTGAGAGTGAATAAGACCCACTATTTATATCAAAGGGGAGAATGAAAACAAAATAGTAAGGACTATAAGAATCAAATACTGGTTTATCAATCAAAATAATATTATGCTCAAGAGACAACATAAGTTATACTGAAATTAATGTTGGAATGACATTACTAATAAGAAAAGTATGTCTTATAATTATTGTGAAGGAATAAATGCTCCTTGGGACATAGGAGGATTCAATTTAAGGTATCTTACAGCATGAAATTAAACAAAGTAGTGGTCAGCCACTGGTTTGAGAAGTTTGTCAATATATGGTAAAAGAGGCATTTTAAAATAACTGGATTCAATATTACATCCTAGGAGCAAAGACAATTTGAGAGATAAAGAAAGATAAACGATATACCCCAACCCTGAAAAGCACCATGGTATTAGGGGGTGAAATTTTTAAGATGGTGGGAAGTAAGACAAATGTTGTAAGGTTGGTGCAAAGCTGACAGAAACATGATACGTTTTGGCATATGACTGGTTAATGAAAAAGCAATGTAATAAGTGTTGGCTCAGATGATCAGGGGTTAAAAGATTATTCCAAAACATGGATCCATAACATCAATGACAAGACACGAAAAGTTTGCATTAGTAGACAATATGCAGAGAAAATGTTTTCTAATAACCAACACGTGTGTTCTATGTAGACAAGATGTGAAAGTCACTCACACTTATTTTTCAAAAGTCCTTAGGTAAGGAAATTGTGGCATGAGCTAAAGCAATGAATGCAAGTTAAAGAAAGAATTGATGATCTCAAGGTTGAATTGAAATGGAGTGCAAAAAGGAAAAACTATTAACTCAAATAAAAGTTGAAGTGTTTGGTAGACTAAGAAGAAAAAGGATAGATTTGAGCATAAATATGATGCGATGAATGTGTAGTCTAGTAAGATAGGTCTCTCGTATTCCCCAAATAGATAAATAGGAGAGTCAATAAACTTTCTTGCAAAAATAGTAGTATGGATTAGAAAGTTCTAATGAAATGAAAGCAAATGTATCAAGCTTAAGTGGATTTGGAAAGACGGAGAAAAGTTCAAGTCGTAAAGTGAGAATCCAAAAATACGATCGATAAGAAGATGGTGGTATAAAAATTTATAGCGAATTAAAAGAATCGAAGAAAACATACATCTTTTCGATAATTAATTTAATACTACGACGAATTATAAGTAAGATGAAAGAGTTAATAAATTAACAAAATTTTGAAATGAAACACGATATGTGAAGATTTTTCAAGTTTTGTTATTAAATAAAATAAGAGTGTCTTGAATATTGGATCTACGACGTTAGGTATTTTCTATATTTAATTAATAATTTAGATACATTTTATACCCTGCAACCAAAGTAACCAAGTTAGTATGGCAGAGAGTTAACCCACCAACACGGATCAATACACACGTTTTTATAACCTAAGTTAAGAAAATTGCATCCCAAATTCACTAAGGCCTCTAAAAGTACTTGATGATGCAATGGACTTTCCTTCATAGTGGTAGCGTGATAATCCTCACTTAATTCTGACAAGTCTTCATAAGATGAACTCAGTGGTATATACATGTAAATAAAATTACTATTAAGGAATATATAATTTCTTATATATAATATATTAGACAAATATATATCATAATATAACACACATATTGATAATACTATTAAGGCTATTTAATATGCACATAACTACGTAACATATACATAAGTGCAGATTACAATGTACGTCACATAAATAAAAAACAAGTATAAAACAAAAACTACGGGTTCCTAAAACTAGGTCGGTCCTTAGTTGTTTCTACCCTTTTAATTTTTCATTCAAGTGATCTAGTTACATTTAACTTGTTATCCTAGAAAACAGATGACTCGATTCCGCTAGCCGAGTGAGTTGGGAGTATAAGACTCTATTTCCAACTTAGTCGGAACTTTAAAGCTCTAGAGCAGATAAAGTCATCAGACCATGCTCTGATACCAACTGTAACAACCCGGATTTTCCAGACTTTATAAATAAGTCTATAATAGGAAACAACGGAAGACATGATACATATCCGAGTCATTACTATTCTCAACTAATTAGATTACTTTACAACAATTTATGAAGAAATAAAAATACATTTGAGTCTCATCTTGAGCTATCTACAACCTTGCCCGTCTGAGGAATGGTCGGTCTTCCTTAATCTAACGATTAAAATAATTTTAAAAGAATTTCATAGAAAAACAAATCGTCAGGTGGGTAAATTATCAAAATTTAATATGAATAAAATATTAAATCAACATAGATCAAATAGAAGTACATAAAAGCACAATCGATAACACATAACTTTAGAAATCGCAAAAAATGTTTGAAGTGCCGTATTATTTTTGGAAAAGTTTTATCACGATATACCGACCAATTATTGTACAAGTTCCGAATAAGTTTTGTATTTGATACTTGTACAATAATAATGTACCGCCAATCACACCGATACCAGAGGACTTACATTGTAACCCCTGTTTACGGTGGTGACATAAACACGTTTAAAACAAAATTCGTACCTTCATCTCCAGGGTCGAATGCCGGTACGTGGGGTTGTTACTCGCACCACGGACTACTCTCCACCCGGCTAGTTATCCCCGAAGCCACGCTCCAATCGTCGACACTCGGGAACCCGGGTGCGATCCACCTAACACGTACGGGACTGATCAGGTCCCCACCTAAAGTATGGCCACACTCCCGCCTACTCTCGAGTCAATGACAAGGGCAGCGAAAGACCCTTCGTACGCTACGGACGGTTTTATACGGTTAAGCTAAGCGTTATTCATCCAAGTCATCTCGTACACAATAGAGACAACCTGCTTTCCCGCTCAATGAGATTTCGAATAAAGTCCTAAAAATTCCCAATAAAATAAGAGTTTCTTTGAAATTTAATTTATTTAGAAAACGTTATGTGTTACCTAATTCGAATTCCATAGAAAATTCCTTCTCTTGTAACCTAAAGTATGGCCACACTTCCGCCTACTCTCGAGTCAATGACAAGGGCAACCAAAGACCCTTCGTACGCTACGGACGGTTTTATACGGTTAAGCTAAGCGCTATTCATCCAAGTCGTCTCGTACACAATAGAGACAACCTGCTTTCCCGCTCAATGAGATTTCGAATAAAGTCCTAAAAATGCCCAATAAAATAAGAGTTCGTTTGAAATTTATTTTATTTAGAAAACGTTATGTGTTACCCAACTCGAATTCCATAGAAAATTCCTTCTCTTGTAATTAGATATAAAGTAACACTCGCCAAATAGCACGTAGTCAAATAAAGGTCTCCTTACGGGGTTGTCCCTATTTGTAGGCCGGGATTTGGCTCACGAATTTGGTTAATATGTTGAATGATTAGTAGGACCATTTATCAGAGTTTAACTAAGTATAATCAATTAAACTAAGGGACGGTTTTTAGTCCCCTGAGTAGCCAATTGATTGAGAATCGCCCCTTGATTTAATTTAGTTATCTAAAACTTTTGACTCCAAAATATTATAACTGGAATATAAGAAGTAACTTTTTATAAAAAATGTCTTAAAAACTCATGTTTACAAAATACACG
This sequence comes from Agrostemma githago, assembly GCA_958450325.1. Lineage (NCBI taxonomy): Eukaryota > Viridiplantae > Streptophyta > Magnoliopsida > Caryophyllales > Caryophyllaceae > Agrostemma > Agrostemma githago. The sequence continues at coordinate 26,541,407 of OY288239.1, read as the reverse complement.
ATATTTAAAAGAAAAATATTTTAATATTAACCATTTAATAAAGTCATGAAGAATTGATTAACAATTTTCAACCGTTTATCTGATAAATGTGTCCCGTATTTTGAAAAACTTACTAACATTACTTTTGATGAAACTCTTTGAAAAGTAAATAACGAAGATTTGGGTGACGTCCATTTTATTAAAAAAAAAGTCAAACCGTGTTTCAAATGATATTTCCTTTTTAATTTTCTAAAATACGATAAATCACTGACTTATAAGAAATATGTGGATCAAGATAGTGATATCGTGAGTCAGGCCTAACGATTGCCAGGGTCCTAAAATCTTAACCTACTCGTGAGAAAATAAGTCAAGTCATTTAATAATACATTATTTTTGGAGTAGCATTGGTCAAGTCTAGCAAGTAATAATTAAATGAAATTATATTAGTTATAAAACGGCATAAGTTAACAAACAGGAATTACTCATACAACTATTAATCGACACACAACTATATTAGTATCAAATAATATCATTTAACATAATTCATATGGTAATAGTAAACATAGTCTACATGTCGTCTTTGACTTTTGTTTAAGACACCAAATATCCTTTCGGGAAGGTCCCGAGACCTAAGTCCTCGTCACAATGTTCGATTTAAATTTAGTTACTCTTAAAATAATATTTAACCCCATAAGACGATAGAATAAAGACAATAAAAATAAAATTAAGATAAATAGAAACAACAAAGATACTCAGAACTTTCGTTCCTACCCAAATAACTTATAAATAAAATTCAGGTTTTAATGAACATACATGCCAATAATTTCCTAATTTCCTATAATCTTGATTTATTTCCTCAAAACACAAGTTTGTTTTCTTTTACAAAATACATGTCAACATTTATAATCATAATTTATTCCTTAAAGTACTTCAATGATTCTTGAATTAAAACCTTATACTCAATATACTCAGAACTTCCGATCTTCCAATGTTCAACCAATTAAATATTCTCATCTTTCTTTCATGCGATTAATTAACATGCAAAATGATTTACACGTAGATAACCCGCATACTAATCATACTTATAACATGCACCGTAGATCCAAAGAAGAATTTAAGAGAAAATCAAATTTTTAAGAAAATGGATATTTTTTTTAAAAAGTTTGACGATTGACCCACCCTACTAAAGGGTTTTGGCCTTGATCATGACTTAGACCCTAAATCGATTCCCTCCATTCAAGAAGTGGCTTCCAGGGCCTCCGAATCTTCTTTCGCTCGACAGAAACACGAGAAAATAAGAAAATTTCTCTTAACTAATTACACCACTATAATTCGATAAAAGTAAAAAAAAATTATGTTACTAGTAGATCTTATTACAATATTGATATTCATGAAGTATTTATCTATTTATTTACATAAAATAGAGTTTCATAATAATAATAATAATAACAATAACAATAATAATAATAATAATAATAAAACACTACCCTACTCTTAATACTATGGGTGAGCAAAACCGGATATCCGATCCGGTTTTGCAAACCGGATCGGATATCCGGTTTTAAAATCCTAAAATTTTACTATCCTGATCCGATCCGAAAAAACCGGATATCCGGTTTCCGGATATCCGGTATCCGGTTTTGATGTTTCTTTTATTTTTAATTTTCCTTTAAGTGCACATAATCCGATTTTTGATTTTAAGGCCTTAACGAAGGTTGCGTTAATTGTTATACAAAAATAATACGTAAAGTCGTAAATAAATAAATAAAATATCTAAAAATAATTTAATTATTACAATCATCCCGAATAGTCTAATACGACAAATATTCTCCGATAATAGTCATAGCAAACCGTCTACTTTCTTCAAACAAGAAACAAGCATGCTTTGTTCTCTTCTCCAAACAGCATGTTTTTTTCCAAATTGCCTAACCAAGCTTCAAGGAGCCATCCTTCAACATGAAGCAAAAGTGTTATAAGACGTCAAAACAATAAAAGATACAACACTTGAGGAAACATCAAGTCAAAAAATGTCATCAAACGGTTGTTTACGCAAGAAAGAATCAAAAGTAAAGGAATATAACAAACCTTCAATCATCCGTGTCGTGAGAGTCATCGATCACAATAACCGGTTGTTGCAACATCAAGTGTTCCATACCTATCATTTCACAATTACCAAAAAATATAACTTCAAATAAAATTACAATAACTACTTTTCAATATAAAAAGAGATAAAGACTATGATTAATTAAACTCGCCTTCTTTTGTTTTCGCCATTTCAAATAAATGATCCTCTATGATTAGTGGAGTGTTACTTGTCTGAAGCCAATCTTGCCCACATATAAGAGCTTCCACCATATAAAGAGCCAAAGATGTACGGAAAGAGTCAAGAATACGACCTCCCGTACTAAATGTCGACTCTGAAGCCGCTGTTGAAACCGGGATCGCGAGTACATCTCTTGCCATCTTAGAAAGTATGGGATATCTCTTTTGGTTATCCTTCCACCATTGTAAGAGCTTCAAGGATGATTCCGTACTTTCTCGAGCATCCTCTAAGTACTTATCTAATTCGGATTTATTCTCAAGTTCCTTACCACCATTCTCCACGTCAAATTTCTTACTCAAAACAGCACCAAAATTAAACAATTTATCTTGACTTTTGTCTTTGGAGGTATAGTCGAAGAATTGGTGGAAGTGGAACTACAAGAAGATGGGCAGTGGTTACATTGGGTTGAAGAAGCATAAAACTCAAAGAACTCACGGAAAAAAAAAATCTAATATTCCCCGCCAAATGACTACCATTCACAATGTCATAAGCGGATTTCACCATCCACTCCACACGCACCATCTTCCATCTTGGATCAAGGATTAAAAACACAAATAAAAATAAGTTTAGATTATCAATTTTACCCCAATACTTGTCATACTTCACCTTCATTTGAGATGCCATCTTTCTAACACCTTCATCCTCATCATTCATATGTTGTGCAAGTACCTCACCAACACCAAATATCACTTCCACTTCCACATAAATGTTACTAGTGACATAAAGGGATGCAGACATTTTCAAAGTGGCATCATAGAAAATTTTCAAAAAAGGCAAAAAGTATGACACTTGCCTCCATTCCTCATTTGTAGGTTCATTACCAAACTTCCTCATTTCTTTTTGAAGCGCCAAATCATTAACACACATGCAACCAAAGGCCTTTTTATACTTCAAGGCAGATTCAAGCATCAAGTAAGTGGAGTTCCATCTTGTTTCAACATCCAAACTTAAATGACTCTTAGATTCAATTTTTTCTTCTAAAGCACAAGCTTTAAACTTTTGGAACCTACCCGGTGAAGCCCTTACAAATTTTACAAGGGCTCGGATTTTGACAACTGAGTTAGCAAGATCGCTTAAGCCATCTCTAACCACCAAATTCAAGATATGTGCGGCACATCTCATATGCAAAAATTTGCCATCTAAAACATCACATTCAGAATTATAAAGCTTCCTTCTCAAGAAGTCAACAGCAAGATCAGTAGAACTTGCATTGTCTACCGTTACTGTCAAGACATTCTTCAAATTCCATTCACTCAAACATTTCTCAACCATTTTACCAATTATCGCCCCCGAGTGACCGGCAATTTGACAAAAAATAATATTCTCTTATGTAAATTCCAATCAGCGTCTATAAAATGAGCAGTTAAGCACATGTATCCTAAATTTTGACCCGAAGTCCAACAATCAGTGGTGAGGCACACTCTAGATGTCATGCTTCCAAAAAATCTTTCAAATGTCCTCTTTCCTCAATGAAAAGCTTATAAACATCTCTAGCAACAGTAAATCGTGAAGAAATGGAAAATTGTGGGTTCATGTTTACACAAAAGCCTTGAAATCCCTCACCTTCCACAAATGAGAAAGGCAATTCATCAACTACTATCATTTTAGCAAGTGATTTTCTAGTTTTCTCTTGATCAAACTTCCATAGTGAAGGAACCGTAATAGTCCAAGTCGTTCCATCTTCATTAACAATAGTAGTGGTTTCTAAACTTATCAATTTTTGCTTCTTATCCACATTTGAAGGGTGTTTTTTACAACGTGCAACATGATTCGAGATTGGGCCTGTCCCTTGACTAGATTTGCAACTAAGAACATCACCACAATATAAGCATTTTGCAAAATCTACTTCATCACCTTGCACAAAATGATACCAATGTGGAGATGCATTTTTTCTATTTCTAACAAAAGGTTGACCAAGACACCAAAGTTTTCTTACATTGCTTTCATTCGTGATTTTTGGTGGTCTAGATCTCTTTTGACTCGAGGAATCTGGATGGTTTGTCTTTGTTCTCTTAGTTGAAACTTCCTTATCAACGTCTATAGGCTCTCCTTCATTTGTACCATAATCTAGATCTGCAACTCTTTCGTCAATGACATTGTAGACATTTTCATCGAAACTTGAAGACAACAATTAAGAAACTACAACTAAAAAACATAAACATAAACAATCGAACCATAATTAAACAAAAGACGAGGTATCATTGACAGAAGGAAACATCATGCCAAAACAATATAACAATGGATTTTCAAGACGTTGTCGCCGTTTCAATTCTTCAGCTAGTAAAAACATCAAAATCCTTTGACAGAAGGAAACAATCAAACAAAGACGAGTTATACACAAATCGTCCCAAAACACCAAAACAACAACAATTGACAGAAGTGAACAATCAAACAAAGACGAGTTAAAACAACAGAAAAGAAAACGACGGCCTGATAGCTGGATAAAGAGAAAGAAAACGAGACAAAAACAACAAAAAATGAGAGCGAGAATTACCTGTTGAAACGAGAATGATTGTTAGAGATGAAAGTGTGAGGATTTGGGGTGGAATAGTCCGAAAGAGAGAGAGTTAGGGTTTTCAGAATTTTGAGTTTCTGAAACGAGAATGGGGCGGATGACGGGATGAGTGAATCAAATGGGCTTTTTAATTTTCAATCCAATTGAGTTATTGAGTTTTACTGTTTTACTATTTTCAATCCAATATTGCAATTTATTTATTTTTGTAAATTTGAAAACCGGATCGGATACCGGATATCCGGTTTTCAATTTTGTTGATTCGTATCCGATACGGTTTTATGAAAAACCGTATCGGATATCCGGATTTTCGTATCGGAAATACGGAAATCCGTATAATTGCAACCGTATACCGTATCGTATACGGATAATAAAACAGTATCGGATTTTTCTGCTCACCCCTACTTAATACCTTGTTTTTAAGGAATTGATTTCAAAATAGAGAGAAATGGCCCCAACTAATTTTGAGGATTTAGGGAAAATCATCTCGCTCAAACGAAGCAATAAAGGAAGGTTATAATTTTTGATCTTATTCTTATTCTTTTGCTGAATTACAAAGGATGGATTTTGTGGACTTTTGTATATATTGAGAATGGAAGTTAAGGGAGCAGGTGTTAGGTGGAGTAATTGAAGAAACGAGGGGCGGTGCATGGTGAGGATAAGAGAGTATATTTTTGACACGTAGGGGTGAGTAGGAGCTAGGCTCAATATGAGTCTTTTAATTTCCAAGATTAACTCAATTTATAATCGACTCGGTTTTAAATAATCTAACTATGTATTGTATAACACTTGCAACCTGAAAACTTTTAAATAAAATTTTGAGTCAAAATAGAATTCACAATGCGGTGTAACTTAATATATAGTGTTTGACTAACTTAGTTAGGTAGGTTCGGTCATAAATTAATATAATCGTGCGATCACAATACTAATGTACTAATATATGAAAAGATGGAGGATAAATTTTTAATCTAAGGTGGAGAAATGAGACCAACAACGACCTGATACTAAAATTAATTATTATATATATATGGAGTATAATTTAATTTGCTTAAGAAAAGATATTTAGTAACTTATTATAAACAATTTATTTAGTTAGTATTTCGAAAGGCATATAAATGAAATAAAAATATAACCCACATTCGGGTCAGAAGGTCGACTTAAAAATAACGACCTTGGCAATGAACACAAAATATTTGTTTTAAAATTATTTTATTATAGAGAACTCGTAAAACGTCGAGTGAGAATTATAAAGTATCAATGTGACCCTAGACTCTCTGTGTTAAATTCCAGGTTAGTAGTTATCAGAATTTGTCTTCAACTCTTTCTGCTAAGTTGTAGTATCCACTCTTATCTTCAAAACATATATTGGGGTGTGCGAGTATAAGAATTAATGAAAGAGTTATGATAGACTTAATTTGTCTTTAAGTTAGGCTTCAAAATTTAATATAATTAATAGTCAAACAATAAAAATTAAAATAATATGTTGAAAATTTTGAAGGAAAGGATAAAACGAGAAAATTTGTAAAAATCAAATATGAATTCTCTATCCATCCCACGGAAGGGGGTCTGGTAGTTTTTAAAATTCAATAAAATAGAACGTAAAGTAGAAAGTATTTCTAAAACGTTGTGGAAAATACGGGGTGTTACAGTAGGCCTAGCGCGAGGCCAAACTCGAGAATGGTCAGGCCTAGCGCTAGGTGTGGTCGGGTTGTCGAGTTCAAAGGTTCCTAAGGACTCACAAGTTAAGTCTTTATATGTAAAGGTCGCAAGGCTAAGGAGCTCACTAGTTCCGGTTCGTGACGATAACTCTTTAATATCGTCAATGATACCCAAGTTAGTCATTGTGCGCGGACAAGGCCATCTAGTGCTCTGAAAGATGTTTTCAGAGAAGACATGGGATAACGAGGTATTAAGACAAGGTAAATTGGTAGACTTAGAAGATGAAGGCATACCTTGTTTCCAAGAAGCTTGTTTTGACTTTGTTTCCATGACGAAAGATTTGCAAGATTGTTCCGAAATAACTTCACTTCACCTCTTCAAAACCCGAAATAATCACCAAAATGGAATAGAGTGAAAATATGAAGATGGTTTGAGTATGGAAGGTGGTGTGTTAATGTTAAAGATGAAGTGAGGGTGATGAGGTGAAAAGGAAAGTGAGGTGGAGGTGATATATATATATATATATATATATATATATATATATAAAGGTTTTGTGGAAGGAAGGTAAAGTTTGAAATGTTTGATTTGGTGTTTAGGACGGGTTTCTCTCAATAAAATCCATTCTGCAAAAATTTTCACCGCAAGGCGAAGTTTCACCCGGTGAAGTCTCATCGGGCAAAGTTTCGCCCGACGGTTTTTGAACAATTCTGGCAGTCTTGGCAAATTCTGGAATTTTTCGAAGGGCGAAGTTTCGCCCGGTCCAATCTTCATTGGGTGAAGTTTCACCCAACGGAAAGTCTTCAGCAATCATCTCAAGGGCGTGGGAGATTTCCATCGGGTGAAGTTTAACCCGACGGAAAGGCTCCAAATATCTTACCGGGCGAAGTTTCGCCCGGCGGTCTTGCATGCTCCATCTTTTCGCCTTGCCAATTTAAGGCTCTTCAAGGATTACCTAAAGTTCAAAATAATTACCCGATTCACATTACATTATCAATTTCTCCCACAAACATACTTGTGGTCTTCAAATTAGATCCATAACTTCGTCCAAAAGCTCGATGATCACCCAAACATATGCTCCGAGTTGAGATCCAAGTTCATCCATCCGCTCAAAGCTAACAAAGCTAATTAAACAAAGTATATGATACTTATTTACAAGGTGGTTGTTGAGGATACCATCAAACATACTTCAATTGGGGAGAGGGTTAATCAACGCTCCCAACCGGGAGCTCATCAACTTTGATGATAGAAAAGGTTTCACGAACGAGACCGGCAAGATATATCTTCAAGCATTGTCCATTAACCATAAACTTCCCGGTTTCCGGGCTAGAGATCTCAATTAATCCATATGCTTTCACTTTGGTCACTTCGAATGGACCCGACCATTTTGACTTTAACTTACCATGGAAAAGTTTGAAACGAGAGTTGTAGAGGAGTACCTTCTCACCAACGGAGAAGTCTTTACGAAGGATTCTAGTGTCATGCCATTTGCGTGTTCGCTTCTTGTAGATTTTTGAATTTTCCTAAGCTTCAAGTCTTAACTCTTCTAAGTCTTGTAGTTGGAGAAGGCGATTGTCTCCAACAACCTTCTCGTCAAAGTTTAGTTGTTTGATAGCCCATTTCTCTTTATGTTCTAATTCCACCGGCAAGTGACATGCTTTGCTATACACAAGTCTATAAGGAGTGTTTCCAATCGGCGCTTTGTAAGCCGTTCTTAATGCCCAAAGGGCGTCATTTAACTTCAATGACCAATCATCGCAATGTGTATTTACTAATTTTTCCAATACTCCCTTGATTTGTCGATTAGAAATCTCGGCTTGCCCATTTGATTGCAGATGATAGGCCAAAGACATCTTGTGCGTGATTTCGTATTTCCGAAGAAGGTGTTCAAACATGTCCTTCCTAAAGTGAGACCCTTCATCGCTAATTATTGCTCTAGGCATACCGGATCTAGGGAAAATCACATTTTGAAAAGTTTAATTACCACATTGGAATCATTGGTAGGGGAAGTACGACCTCAATCCATTTTGAAACATAGTCAACCGCGACAAGGATATATTTGTTGCCGAACGAGGACGTTGGTCCCATGAAATCAATACCCCAAACATCGAGTAATTCAACTTCAAGTATGGGTTGAAGGGGCATCTCGTTCCTTTTTGTTATGCTGCCGCATCTTTGACAAGCGTCACATGTAAGAATAAAGGCTCGAATGTCTTTGAACATGGAAAGCCACCAAAACCCGCTTTGGAGGACTTTGGCAATTGTCTTTTGAAGGGCCAAATGTCCACCATAAGAGGTTGAATGGAGGTGCTTCACTATATAGAATCCTTCATCGGTCGTGACACACGGCGATAAATAACGTTCATGCGTCGGCGAAACAAATAAGGTTCATCCCAATAGTAACGTCGAGCTTTATATCATAGCCTTTTCCTTTCTTGCTTTGAATAATCATTGGGAATGTAGTTGGACACTAGGGAATTGACGGTATCCGCATACCAAGGTGTAATAGCCTCAATTGCCGTCAAAGGCTCGTCTCTCATTTCTTCGTTGATGGGGACACCATCGTCTTCATTACCCTTTCATTGACCGCTAGTCTACTAAGGTGGTCGGCTACCAAATTTTCCGATCTGGCTTTATCTTTGACTTCGATGTCGAATTCTTGTAGAAGGAGAACCCACCGAAAGAGTTGGGATTTGTCTCCTTTTTGGACATGATGTAGCGTATAGCCGCATGATCGGTATGCATTATTACATTAGAACCGGTAACATAGGTTCGGAATTTTTCCATAGCGTAGACAACGGCAAGCATTTCTTTTTTGGTTGTGGTATATCTCTATTGGACTTTATCAAGGGTTTACTTGCATAATATATCACATGCAACTTCTTGTCAACGCGTTGGCCTAGAACGACACCAACGGCGAAATCGGAAGCATCACACATGATCTCAAATGAAAGATTCCAATCGGGAGCTTTGATAATCGGAGCAGTAGTGAGAACGGTCTTTATCCTGCAAAAGGCCTCAAGACACAACTAATCAAACACAAAAGGTGCATCTTTCATAAGAAGAGAAGTTAAAGGATTGGCAATTTTAGAAAAACTCTTTAATGAAACGCCTATGAAAGTCGGCGTGACCCAAAAAACTCCTCACCCCTTTGACATTTGTTGGGGGTGGTGATAAGCATGTTTTGTAGTGTTTATTTCACGTATTTTGTCCTGCTTTCTTTGACGGAATCGCTCTTTCGAGCGGTTTCGAGGCTACTTATGCTTCTTCTAGTATGTTTTACGTTCCTAAGGCCTATCATGGATAAATGGAACAATTCTATCTCATTTCTGGCGTATATGGAGAATATAAAGAGAAGAGACAGTGACCCGATGCCTTAGACTTGATCTCGAGTCCCTTAGAGCCCACTTGAGATAATCCCGAGCACCGAGCATCGATAAGAAGGCAAGAAAGAGCAAGTAAAGGCCTACATGGTCGTGTTCTACACCTACATGACCGTGTCAGAAGATGCAAAAGAAGTCGGATCACTGGAGTGCAACACGACCATGTCACGAAGGACACGGTCGTGTCGAGAATGGGTGACACGGCCGTGTAGATGGGTGACACGACCGTGTAGGTGGGTGACACGACCGTGAGGGTGGGTGACACGGCTGTGTCCCCCCTGCAGCACCCGGTTATGATTTCTCGCCTCATTCCCTTTCTTCCTACCCTATAATTAGTCCCTCTTGTAATCATTTGTAAGGATGAAAACCCTAGATATACTTTAGGATAGATTAGCTTAGATTAGTGTAGATTAGCTTAATCCCTCCATAATTACTCTTCAATTAGTCCTTAATCTAGTTTAATCCTTGTTTCATCTTTGTAATATTGAAGACTTTTTGGGTTGATCTACTTTATTGACAACATTGGAGATCTTCCTTTGGGTTTATTTATGCAAAGATTTAATCTTTTGTTCATCCTTTGGTATTGGTATAATCCCTCTTCTTCCTAATCTTTTCTACTTAGTTTTCATTTGTGTTTATGCTTAGTAATCTTCAATATTCAATGATGAATGTCCATGTTTATGCTTGTTTCGTTATGAGTGTTGTGATTACCATCTTAAACATGAGTGATTAATCTTCTTGCTAGGGTTAGTAGGGGGATTGGGTGTTTAATATGGGTGATTTAGGTGAAATTGGTTGTGCTTGATGTTGTTTACTTTGCCTCCTATCATTGTGCACATAACATGTTTGATGAAATGCCTAGTAGACTTGTGATTGAGAAATTCATGTTTCCTTGCTTTCTCTTGTATGTTATTGCATGTTGGTTTGTTGGATATCCTCATCACTAGCGAAAACGTATTTTAGAGACTCCTTTGGCCGTCTAAGTGTGAGAGCCCGGGCGTAGCTAAGGCTAGTGGATTGCACCGACACTCTTATTCCTCCTTGACCTCCTACACACCATTGAACCCGGCCTAACCCTAGCCACTTCTCTTATTGTTAATCCCCCTTTTTATTACCGTCTTAGTTTCCTTTGCCTTAGTTTTACAGTTATTCCTAGATTAGTTACCAACTACAATCAATTACTTTAGTTCGTCTTGAACCTAGTCTTAGACCGTAGTACCCTTTAGTTTGGAACTACCGTCCCTGAGGATCAACTCGACTTACCCTAGCTACCTAGCTTAGGTTCGTTGATTATTATTTGATCGGTAGGATAGACGACAAACTCCTACCACCTATCACGAAAACTTTGGCATTATCCACTTCGACACCTTTGTTAGAAACAATATGACCGAGGACTACACCTTGTTATACCATAAAATGATATTTTTCCCAATTTAAGAAAAGTCCATATATTTTTCACAACAAGTTAACACTTGATCAAGATGAGTTAGGCAAGAATTAAAAGATGTGCCATGGACACTAAATCATCCACAAAAACTTCCATGGACTTTTCAATAAAATCGGAGAAGATTTCCATCATACATCGTTGAACCGTTCCCGGTGCATTACACAATCCGAATGACATCCTACGATAGGCATAGGTGCTATAGGGACATGTGAAGGTAATTTTCTTTTGTTCGTCGGGGTAAATAGTAATTTGGAGAAATCCTGAATGACCATCCAGGAAGCAAAAATAAGAGTGATGCACTAGTCGTTCAAGCATTTGATCAATAAAGGGAAGAGCGAAATGGTCTATTATGGTGGCCGTGTTCAACTTTCGAAAGTCTATACACATGCGCCAACCGGTGATAGTCCTAGTAGAAATTAACTCACCCTTTTCTCCTTTCACAACCGTCATTTCTCCCTTTTTTGGCACAACTTGTACGGAGCTAACTCATTTAATTCCGGTTATAGGGTATATAATGTTAGCTTCATACAATTTGAGGACTTCCTTCATGGTGGGGTTCAAACGACGTTGACCCTCAACTGAAAGACGGTGGTCATCATCAAGGATGATCCTATGCATGCAAACGTTCGGACTAATGCCTTGGAGGTCGTCAATGCTATAACCGATAGCCTTTTTATGTTTTCTCAAAACTACCAAGAGCTTTTCCAATTAAGGACCATCGAGTGTGGCATTGACGATAACAGGATAACTAGTTCCTTCAAGGAAGGCATATTTGAGGGAAGAGGGGAGTGGTTTAAGTTCAAGGTTAAGAGTAAAGGGTACCGTACTTTCACCCATCGGTAGTGATTCTACCTCTTATTCATGTATGATCTCTTCTTCAAGAGGCAGGGATCAAGTAGTTCCTCTTTTTTCTTATCATCATCTACCAAGCTACACTCAACCAAACTATCAACAACTTCAATGGAATACATTTATTCAATCATTGGTTGTTTAATTAAGTGCTTGAGAAAAGGAAAACTCTACCGACTCGTTCCCTATATTAAAAGATAGTTTTCTATTCTCAACATCTACTATTGTGCCACCGGTATCCATGAATGGTCAACCTAAGATAATGGGGGTAGTTGTGTCCTCGGCATGTCCATATCGACAAAGTCAACGGGAATGAAAAACTTACCAACTTGTACGGGTACAACCTCAAGTATTCAAAGTGGGTACTTGACAGACTTATCCGCAAGTTGGATCGACATTCTTGTGGGTCTCATCTCCTCCATACTAAGTCTTTTGGCTATGGAGTAAGGTAACAAGCTAACACTAGCCTCTGGGTCACATAAGGCTCGGTTAACAACAACGTTTCCAACCAGACAAGGGATGGAGAAGCTACCGGGGTCATCAAGTTTCTTTGGCATACGGTTCATAAGAATGACACTACATTGGGCCGTAAGAGGAACACATTCTTTGTCATCTATGATTCTCTTTTTGGTCAAAACTTCTTTCAAAAACTTGGAATAAAGGGGCATTTGAGAAATTACCTCCATGAAGGGTAAACCGACCTTCACATTCTTTAGCATATCCATGAAACGACAAAAATGAGCATTTTCCTTGTGTGGCTTAGCTCGCTTAGGGGAAAGGCAATGGCGGCACAAAAGCGAGAGGCGGTGGAATATTCGATACTTCTTCTTCTTCTTCGGTTAAGCGTGTAACAACCCAGATTTTCCAGTCTTTATAAATAAGTCTATAATAGGAAACAACGGAAGACATAATACATATCCGAGTCATTACTATTCTCAACTAACTAGATTACTTTATAAAAATTATGAAAGTACTTAAATGTTACATTTAATTATAACGATTTATGAAGAAATAGAAATACGTGTGAGTCTCATCTTGAGCTATCTCCAACCTTGCCCGTCTGAGGAATGGTCGGTCTCTCTTAATCTGACGGTTATAATATTTTAAAAGAATTTCATAGAAAAACAAATTGTCAGGTGGATAAATTATCAAAATTTAATGTGAATAAAATATTAAATCAAACACAGATCAAATAGCAGTACACAAAAACACAACCGATAACACATAACCATTTTGAGAAATCATAAGAATATTTTATATGCCGTGTTATTTTTAGGAAAGTTTTATCATGGTATACCGGCCAATTATTGTACAAGTTCCGAATACGTTCCATATTTGAAACTTGTACGATAATAATATACGCCAATCACACCGATACCAGGGGGCTTATATTATTACCCCTGTTTACCGTGGTGACATAAACACGTTTAAAACAAAATTCGTCCTCTCATCTACCAGGGTCGAATGCCGAATACGTGGGGTTGTTACCCGCACCATGGACTACTATCCACCCGGCCGGCTATCCCCGAAGCCACGCTCCAATCGTCGACACTCGAGAACCAGGGTGTGATCCACCTAACACGTGTGAGACTGATCAGGTCTCCACCTAAAGTATGGTCACACTCCCGCCTATTCTCGAGTCAATGACAAGGGCAGCCAAAGACCCTTCGTACGCTACGGACGGTTTCATACGGTTAAGCTAAGCGTTATTCATCCAAGTCATCTCGTACACAATAGAGACAACTTGCTTTCCGGCTCAATGAGATTTCGAATAGTCCTAAAAATGCCCAATAAAATATACAATAATTTGAAATAAATTTCGAAAACATTATGTGTTATCCCACTCGAATTCCATAAAAATTTCCTTTTCTTGATGTTTAATACGGAGTAACAATATAATAACCAAGTAGCACGTAGTCAAATAAAGGTCTCCTTATGGGGTTGTCCCTATTGACAGGCCGGGATTTGGCTAACGATCTTGGTTAATAAATCAAATGATTATTATCATCATTTAAGAGATTTTAACCAAGTTTTAATTAACCTAACAAAGGGACGGTTTCCAATTCCTTGAGTAGTCAATTAATTAAAAATTACCCTTAAATTAGTTCATTTAGCTGACTATAACCCATAATTCCAAAATGTGATTCAAATATAAAGAGAGGGGATGTATAAAATCGTTTAAAAAGTTCATTTTACAAAATGCTACGAAAAGTGACATTTGACTTATAAATATAATTTTGAAGAAACCAAGGTACTGACCATTTAACAAAATCTTAAATACTTGGCTTTAAACAAAATCTTTATTAATCAAAATTTTTAACTTTCAAATGACAACCATTTGATAATGTGTCACAGATTTTAACAGCTTATAACTTAAAACATAATTGACATTCTTGATGAAGTCCCTAAAATTAGGTAACGTCCATTTTACTTAACTTGTTAAAACTCGACACTTAAGTGTATTAGAAAATACAATTCCTGTTAATCCACAAGTTTAGAATAAGCAACTTCTTACAGACAAACTCTGAAATTTTACGTTAGTCTAACGATATCGTGAGTCAGCCTAAACGATTGCCAAGGTCCTAGAATTCTAACCAACTCGTGAGAAAAGATAATAATCTAGGTCCTTTAATATTACCTTATTTTGGGGTATCGTTGATCAGGTCTCGCAAGTAATAATTAAATTACATTAGAGTCGAATAAAATAATAAAATAAAATTAGTTATTTTCTATGTTACCCATAGATAGTAAAATAACAATATCAAGTAATAAGAGTTGTAAAATTTCAAATTATATCTAGAAATACGCATTTTTATATACTATTTAAAATTTCATATCTAAAATAATAGGTTTTCATAAAACAAAATTTATATTAAAATTAATAATTTATTATAATAATAATTTTTCTTCTCCTAAAATAATTAAATAATTAAAGATTATTAAGTTAAAAATTTAATAAATTTTGTAAAATCCTGAACCATTCCTTTCTCCCTGCCAACCGTCCCCCTTTTCCCCAATTAATTTCATAACTTAAAATTTTGACTTATTATAATGTAAATATAAGTAATAAAAATTCATATACCCAAATAATCGTATGCATGCAATTAAAAATATCCGTAACATACTCACATAATCACATGCATCAATATTAACATATTAGTCCATAGAAAATCTATTTGATAAAAGAACCAAAGTTTTTAGAAAAGGTTGACGATTTACCCACCCTAACTAAAAGTGTTTCAATCAGCAGAAAAATCGGAATCTAGGTTGGTTCGGTTGAGCCGAGATGCTCCGTCCTGTCCACGCCGATTTCTTCCTTGCCGGCAAAAATTCCATCACCAATCAAGTTAAGGATTTTACTCATACCAATTAAGAGAATTTTGAAGATATTAATTGAAGTATAATGATTTGATTTGATTTTAACTAAAATAATTAAGTAAAGAAGGATATAATACCTTATTATGAAAATTGAAGATCAAGATGTGCATAAACATAGCAAAATTTGAGATTTCGGTTTGTCAAATTTCTACATCTCCCTTACTTTCTTCATTTTTATGGAGAATTTGGGGTTAATAGGGATTGGAATGGTGGCTGGGTCTAATGGGGTGGATTTAGGAAAGTGGTAATTAGAAAGGTGGATTTAGGAAGGTGGATGGTAAGTTTTACACGTGGGTTACCTAGGTAATTAAGGAGATACGTGGTGGTTATTGGCTAGGAGGTCCGAAATATGAGTCTTAATTTCGGGTCTCACAATCAACTAGGTTTTATAATTATATGGATTATGAGATTTTAGTTTCTAAAATATCTATTTATAAAATATGATGAATAAGTTTAGAGTCGGTTAAAATATTATATATATATATATATATATATATATATATATATATATATATATATATATATATAATATTGTAATAGAAATTCGTATTTTCACTTAAGACCCTTGAGTTTCAGCTCAATTTTCTTCTAGTAGCTGCCTGAATCTGTCTTTGACTTCTTCTATAAGGTTATAGTGCCCAGGCCACTCTCTTCTTTGAAACGAGTATTGGAGTGTGCAAGTGTGAGAATTAACGAAAGAGTTATAATCGACTTAAGTTGTCTTTAAGCCGAGCTGAAAAATTTAATATAATTAATTGTAAAACAATAAAAATTATAATAATATGTTGAAAACTTTAAAGGAAAGGATAAAATGAGAAAATTTGTAAAGATCAAATATGAATTCTCTATCCATCCCACGAAAGAGGGTCTGGTAGTTTTTAAGATTCAATAAAATAGAACGTAAAGTAGAAAGTATTTCTAAAATGTTGTTAAAAATACGGGATGTTACAAAGCGCTCCGCCTCTTTTTTTCTAGTTTATTCCGCTTCCAATTGCCCCATTTTCTTCCTTCTAAGCTCTCTTAATTCTCTTTGTTCTACCTCCACATTCTCAAGAATATCAAATTCCACTTGTATTCCCCGGTTTTGTTTGGGGGAAGCGGGAGTTGCGGCTTGCGGTGAACTTTGTTGATTGTTCTTGGTTGTGGTGTCTTTGATGTTCAAATTTTTGTATGGGTCCTCGAGTTCTTTTCCATCTTTCAATATGACGGTGTTTGCTTGATGTGGGGGTCTCTCGGTTTTTCCAGTTGCCCGGACAATCCATGGGGTGGATGAATTGGGGCGGCTAAGGCTTTCGATGCTTCTTGAGATTCCCACACCTTTAGCCTTGCCTTAGTATTCAAGTTCTCACTCCGTAAGTGCCCAACGGCTCTTTGTAATTCATTAGTGTTGTCCCATGGACCCCCTGACCATATTGGACATTGCTTGGTTGGCCATAAGATTGAGAGGGTTGATTATAAGCTTGTTGGTTGTACCCTTGGTTACCTTGGTAGTTACCTTGGAATCCATGGTTGTATCCTTGATTGAAATTGTTTCCCTGTTGATTTAGGTAATTGTTAGGAACATGGGAATTTCTTCCTTGTTGATTGAAGTTACTCCTTTGATGAGAAGGTAGATATGGGGGCATCTTTGGAGGGCCTTGATTAAAGGGCCTTTGTTGGCTTTGATTGAAAGGCCTCGGTTGATTCCCTTGGACATGCGACATTGGGTTTTGAACATTTTGATTCCCATAAGAAAAGTTAGGGTGAAACCTCGTGCCGACATTGTAAGTATTAGAAAATGGATCAAATTGAGGTCTTTACCCATAGGATTGAATAGCTTGCACTTCATTTTGCTCTTCCATATAATTCTCTTCATTTGGAATACAAGAGCTAGAGTCATGGTCATAGTTGCCACAATGTTCACATTGAATTTCCCATGTTGGCTCTTGTTTAGATGGAGATGGTTGCCTTGTTGGAAAACTACATTGATTTGGTACATGCCTCTAGGAGTTGGTTTAGAGTGCATGGTATCCATTCTCTTTGTTAATTCTTCAATTTTAGCTTTAAGTTTCAATTCATTGTTGCTCTTATTAGAAGAGTTCACTTCAACCTTTTTCCTAGAATCCCTCGATTGGCCCACTCTAGAATCACTCATTGCCATCTTTTCAATAAGACTCTTAGACGCCTCATCGGTAAGGGAAGAGAAGTCTCCTCCGGCGGCCGAGTTGAGGTTTTCATTGGTTCTCGATGAATGGGTGTTATAAAAAGTTAGAGTTGTTAGCCAATCGAGTATTCCGTGATGAGGGCATTTTCGAAGAAGATCCCTAAATCGCTCACAAGCTTCGCTTAAGCTTTCAAATTCATCTTGCTTAAATGTTTGTGTCTCCATGCGGTATTGGTTAGTTTTCGATGGAGGATAATATTTCTCCAAGAAGGCATTGGATAGTTGATCCTATGTTGTAAAAGTGTTATCCGGATGGTCATGAAGCCATCTTCGAGCTCCGTCTCACAAGGTCTTAGGAAATAAAAGTCGGGGAAGTTGACATGGTGTTAACCCGTTCAATCGAGCCCCGACTAGTTTCTCCTTAAATGATGCTCTTGGGCATCTTCTTGGGAAAAACCATGAAAAGTATCTTGTTGGACCGCATTGGTGAGAGAAGCTTTAAGTTCATAATTTTCGGGAATCTCCCCCAAAATTGACCGGTGATGGGGTCTTTTCATGTGTGAGTTAGGAATGGGATCCTAAAGTCGCCATTGGTTAAGGTGGAGTTGGTTGTTTTGGAGGGCTTTGATTTTGTTGAGGTTGTTGTGGAGTTTTTGGTGATGATGGAGTTGGTGGTGTATTTTGTGAAGTAGAGGATGTGGAAGGTTTATTCGATGTAAGAGGTGTATTTGGTAGGATGGCATTTTGATTAGTGGTGATAGTGAAGGATGTGGGATTATAATTGTTGAATTGTTTCCCCAAAATCTCAAGGCTCTAAATGTTCTTTCCGGCTTCGGATCAAACCACAAGGACAATGACGCATTCCTGGGCATAAACCTCAACAAACGATAAGTCTCCTAGTACCAATCGGTACTAAGGAAAGGAAAAATAAAATGAAAGAGATTAACCAGACACAAATACTAAAACTCAATTAACTAGTTGCCATGCCCGGCAACGGCGCCATTTTGGCACGCGCCTATCTAGGATCGGTCGTTAACGATTGATAGGGGATCAAACAATATTTATAAGACTTGAAAATAACACAAAAACAAATAAATGTAGTCGTGGTAAGTCGAGGTCGGTCCACAGGGATGACGGTGAGTTGATTGAGAAAGAGCGAATGCGTTTGAGGTCTTAATGGGTGGTTTTGAGTCAAGTCTATACTAACGATGCAATAAATGACAAATATTAATCAATAAGAAAAAGGTGTTAGGGGGAGTCGGGAATCAGAAATCGGTTCTACGAGTCAAGGAATTATGGGGTCGGTCACAAAGTCGACAAAGGAAGAATGCCACCTTTCGATTTCTTCACTCACCTTATCTAAATCCCGCTTTCGTGGTGAAAATGGATAAGTCTCAAGTCAAGGTAACTCCTACCCCGAGTTTCCTCATATTGATAGAAGTGACTCAAGGTCGATCTAGTTGGCCAGACTAAGTCAACAAAGACACAATAACCTCAAACAAGATAAATCAACAAGCATGCAACCAAACCACAATTCCTCAATTTATATTACCCAAAATCCTTCTCCCTTAACCCCCTAACAAGAATCTACTCACAATTCATGAAGAAGATAACAAAAACTATAACAATGGTGATAATACCATAAACATGCATAATGATGAAAACTAGAGGAATTAAAACTAAAACAACGAAGGAAACTACGATCAACAATTGAAACTACAAAACGGTCTAAAAACAATGCAAGAAAAATCAAAGAAAACGATGCAATAAAGAGAGAGTAAGAGTAAAAACTAATATAGAGAAAAGGGAGAGAGGAAAGTTGTACCAACAATGGAGGAAAACTAGAAATAAGGAAGATGAAGATGCATGTAAATAAAGGTGAAGCCTTGATGAAGAAAACAATCGATTTGTCACTAATCTTTTGATGATCTCCAGAGAACATCTTGATTAAAGCTAGAATTCCTTACAATAACTTGAATCTAAAGCTAGATGAAGATTGATGAAAACTATGAATGTGCCTCTATGAATATCTTCTAATGAGCCTCTATCTAATGTAATGTTATATGATATGGGGTAGTCTAATTAGGTTAAACTTAATATAGTAGTAGCTTAATGGATCACTAAACCAAGCCCAAATTTGATTTTTGTACTTTGAGTGAAACGTTTGCCCAATGAATCTTCATGGGGAGAAACTTCGCCCTGCGAGTTACTGACTTTCACGAACCATTTTTCGTCGGGTGAAACCTTCACCCGGTGAACTTTCCTTCCAGATTTTGCATTTTGGGGTCTTGATTCCATGGGTGAAACTTCACCCGGTGAGTGAAAGTTTTGCCCGATCATTTTGCCTAGTGGGTGAAAGTTTCCTGAAGATCTTTGGAGAGGTCGGAATGTCATTGGGCAAAACTTCGCCCGATGGTTCCTCATCAAGTGAAACTTCACCCGATGGTTTTCTTAACCTCTTTTTGGGTTTCTCTCTTTGTCGTTTGATTGTTTGGACATTAGGCTTAGTGTGTTGCTTTTGAACGGTATTCCACTCTCTTGTGCTCGTGGAAGCTTGGACATGCTCTTGTCTACGAATCCTATCAAAATAGATTAAAAAAACTACAAAAACGCGTGAAATACACAAGAGGGATGATAATGCGAGAAAGACTAAGAATAGGGCGATAATAGCATTATAATCTCACAAAAACGGAGGAAAACGAGTCCAAATGGAAGAAAAAAGGGTTAAATTTAGCACACGTCATGGTCTTGTCGAACGTCGTCATTGACTAATATGCGTTTGTTATTACGATTGTTTACTTGATCAATCGTATGCCTACACTTATTCTCTGTAATATTGCACCCTTTTCAAAGTCGTGTGTCTTTATCGGCTACTCTGATCTTCGACTCAAAGTGCTTACAATTTTATTGACCCTACAACTAATCGTATTTTCACCACACATCATGTTCAATTTATAGGACGCATCTTTCCTTACTTTTCCCTCTGCCCCGACACATCTTCTTCCTCTCCCATGCTCCCTACCTCCACTTGGTGCCCCCTCCCCATCCTGGTCCTTCCCCCTTCGACAGCCGACACCCCCCTTCCTTCCCCTACAGGTCTATCGTCGCCGCCCCATGCCTCCCGAAGGACTTGAAAATAGAACAAGTATAAAGGTAGTGAGCCATGACATGATATCGTATTCCTTTGAATAGTGGAGGATTAGTGGAGACGGTGAGAGAGGAAGACCGGGCCGATGGATCTGAGAGGGACGGTTGGGCTTGTGGTGGTAGACAACCTAAGTGGGAGTAAGTTGGTGAACCGAGGGTGAATAAGAGATATGTTTTATAAAAATGTCAAATTGTAGGAAGCATTCATGAAGAGCATCGAATAAGATGGATGTGTCCCGATGCTTGATAACGTCAATAAATGAATGATAGATGGAGTTATTCCGGTTAGGAAACAATCAACTCCAAATCGGGTTTGGATCTAATTTGGATCGCACTTTTGGATCGTACTTGGCTTTCACGTATCACTTTCCACTCCTCTAGTATCGGACCTTTCTGGCGGATCGGATTTTTCGCACCTACGCAGGGAGCAAACAGGGCCTCAGAGGTGTCCGAGGGAACCCTTTCCAATGTCTAAGTCAGTTCGTGAATGCACTTAAGAAACCTTGTTCATGAGGAACAAGGTGTCGTTTTCTAGAGAGAGATTCTAGTGAGATAAAAATAATTGCCCTATGTGACTGAGTATAGCGGGGTATTTATAGGTTTCCACGAGAGAGAGAGAGAGAGGAGGGGGCGCATGCTTCACACGTGCCCCTTACCTTAGGCTGGGATCAAGAGGGTCGGCTGGATCACCCTCGGGGTCAGAATGACCGGAGGTCAGTAATCTCCTGGGAGAAGTACAAGAGGGCTTGGCTCGGCCGACTGATTCTCGGGTCTCGGGGTCGAGTCAAGTTCTAGGTGGGCGGTCTTCTCCAAATGCGTTCCCCCAGGGGTCAGCCGGGTGGATTCGGCCTGATGCTCGGCGCCGACCTCGGGCTGGCCTGGTCCTCCTTAGAGTTGGGTCGGACCCTGGTCACTGACTATCGGACGATGCCTAGCAGGTAGCTGACCCCATCAATTGCCCCTGGGCAGCTGGGGGGAGCAAGGTTCCTGCCGGCTGTCGATAATTGTCTGCGCAGGTGGAAAGCTGCCCCGCTGTCTTATCCGCATTAAATGTCGTGTTCATTCCCTGGGTGGGTTGTTCTAGTTATTTTAGGGTAAAGTATGCGTCAAAATATCCTCCCACGATGTTTACTTTTTCAGAAAATCCCTCGAGACGCGCGCTTCAGCGACACTTGTCACGTCCCTCAGTTTGCCTATCACTTCATTAACTACCCTGCTTCCTCCCTTATCACGGTTATAAAAGGGAGGATCATTTGCCTCAGTTTTTCCAACTTCCTGAACGTTTCCATTGCTCCGTTCCCTCTAGCAACAATGGATTGGATTGTTGATAAGGTCTTCAAAAGAGGTGTCAGTACTGATGTCACCAAGCATGTAGGCCCTCCTCCTAAGTTCAAGTATCCTCGGTTGGTGCGGAGGATTATCGATCGATGTAAGTTGATATCCTGTCGGTCCCCTTATGCTCCTGGGCCAACGAGCTGTCTGCGGCTATCCGCCGCCTAAAGAAGCCCTTCTTCTATATGATGCTGAAACCTGACTCCTGTACTCTGGTGGGAGGCTGTGACTACCGTGGCTGCCGCCGGTGCTTTCCTTGGTTGAGGCCGGAGAATGTTGACCCCGACATTCCTGACTCTAGGTACTCTCCCTCTACTCCCAGGGAGCCGAGGGGTGACTTCGACTATCCTGAGGGTATCAAGCTTTCCAGCTTTGGTGATGATTTGGATGTCAGCAGCCATGCCTCAGATGATAGTGAAGGCAGGGGCGGTTTGATAGAAAGCGGGATGAAGAAAAGTGATGAAAAGGGAGCTGACGACCCTATGTACATCCCTGATGACTCGGACTGGGGTCCGATGATGCAGGTTGCAATAGCCTCAGGGACTATCCCTTTCCGGGCTCTGATGAAGACTGAAGCTCCCTAGCCTCCTACTGGCTGAACTGGACCCTAAGCATATTCTGGTTTCTTATGATGTTTTGTATTGTGTTTGACTTGTAACTTCGACCCTTAGGTCTTTTCTTAATGAGGAATTACGACTTCAGTTTTTTGTGTTTTTTTTAATGACGTAATGTGGCTCTTCCACTTCCCGCCTTTTTGAGTTTCAATGCCTTGGGATGCGATGGATGGGTCGGTTTGAGGAGTGACACGTGTAAGGATGTCATGGGGGGCTCTTCAGCTCTTCCCTTGTTTATATAAACCCCCTTACTCTTTTCATTCCCCCTTTCGCTCCTCTAAACGCAAAATCTATATCTTCTTCAAATCTTTATCTTCTTCACTTGAATCTTCATCATTCTTGGAGTGAGTTTTCTATAGGCTACACAAGCACCTTCCCCAGACAATTTTGAAGATTCGAATAGGTTAGGAATCAACCCCTAGCTTTTTGCTTTCTTTTCCTTCTTGGCCATTTAATCTTTTTCTGGAGAAAAATGACACAAAACCGACGTCGAGTACTACTGTTCTCTAGGCCTTCCACTAGTGCTCTGTTAGAGGATGACGAGGAAGCCTGTATTACCCATCCCTCTTCCCCCACTGACCCGAGTGTTACCGTGGCGCGGGCATCACCTTCGACGGTACCTGCAAGGCCCCCTCCTATTGACGAAAGCGAAAGCGCAAGCTCCCTTGAGCCCTCCCCCTCTGATGTCTCGGATACGGACTCTGAGGCCCTTGAGGTTGACCCACTTACCATCGTCGGCCCCTTAAGGGCGAGGATAGTTGAGGGTCTTACCTCCTGGATGGACAAATATAGGTTTTCTCTCCATATGTACCCAGACCCGAGGGCGCGTAAGGAGATCCTCATTAAAAACGCTGTTGAAGCTATAACAAATTTTTATGATTTTGGGCTGGAGTATTCGTTCGTCATTCCGGGAGAGAAAGATACAGTGTGCAATCCTCCGACGGAGAGTATTGCAGTCTACCACAAGTGTTTGGAGTTTAGGCTTCGGTTCCCTCTCCACCCCTTTCTTGAAAAGGCCTTTCAGCGTATGAATGTGGCCATTGCCCAGCTGACGGCGGTGTCCGTCCAGACCATGGTGTCTTACGCCTGGGTCTGCTTTTTTGACGGGTATCAACCCTCTATTGATGCCTTTAGATTCATGATGGGCCTGCAAATGGACCACTCGAAAGAGGGTCCTTCAGGTTATCTTTCTCTGAACAGGATGAAAGGCTTTTTGCCGGTTTGGTCGGTGTTGTCTAGTGCCAACCAGTGGAAAAATAACTTTCCATACATCCGGCGGGAATGAGGGTGGTCCATCCCTCGCCATTTCAGGAATAACGTCCACACTTGCTTGGAAACTGCCGAGTATCATCCTGAAGTCGCGGCAAAAACTCTAGAGGTGAAGTTGACGCCGGAAGAGAACAAAATAGTTAAACTCTTTAAGTGCGAGAAATATGGGAACTCCATAGCCCCGACTAGGTGGCTTCCTCCGGCAGAACTGATAGCGACTGACGAGTTTTTGACCCCTGTAGGGTTGAACCCCTCACGCTCCAAAGGTAGCTGGGGGCCTTTCACATGTGTGTACTGTCTCACAGATATCACTTACATGCTAACTTTCTTGTTGCTTTGTCTTTTCTGCAGATACCTACGACTCTTATTGGACTGGTCGGCACTTACGTGCCCTTGGGCTTGATAACACCTACACTCCTACCACATCTCACCCCCTTACTTCTCCAGACTATAAAAAGGAGAGCCTTATGGGACATGTGAAGAGCATATCGGCAGGGAAGACCCAATTTCCTCTCAGGGGATCATCTGGCCGCGCTCCGACATCAGCACCTATTGCAGGGTCAGCCCGGGGGATGGGTGAAGGTCCTGTGATGATGCATCCATCGGCAGCTAGATGTTAGGGTTCCTCTACTGCAGGTCGCCCTTCTACTGCTGCTGCGATGCCGACATCGTCGGCCGAGGAAGCAGTCTTCCCCTTGACCAGAAAAAGATAAGATAAGGAGCCTATGACAGCTGAGCAACTGATCGACCTGGAGGCTAAGGTCAGCACACCCCAGCCCAAGCGCCATGCCCTCAACCTCCTTGAGACGTTGCTTGGTCAGAGGAACGTGGAGTGGAACTATGTTGTAGACAGCATTGATGCCTCTATCCTTCTCTCCGACTCTTCGACTATCACCTTGGATCAGACTGCCAAGGTGTTGGTGCATGCTAGCGCTCAGGCCCAGCAGCTCTTTTATCGCTGCTCTATGGTTTTCCAGGCGTCTGCCGAGCTAGCAGCTCTCAATCGTCTGAGCGACGAGGAGCTGAACATTACTCCAGGGTGCTCCCTCTCTGACCGTATTGTCATGGTCGAGAAAGATGTTGCACTCATAGCCAACCTGAGGAACAAACAGGCTGAGCGGGAGAGCGAGCTGAAAGAGGCCCAACGCGAGTCGGCCGGCTGGAAAGAGCAGAGAGAGAAGGCTCTGAAGGAAGCATCGGGGTTGGAAGTTGAGCTGGGACAAGCGAAGAACATTCGGCGGAGTTGAAGGGACGGCTTAAAGACTTTGATGACCGTTTATCCGGGGTAGAGTCTGAGCTGGCGGCGGTCCGGAACAAGTGCCAAGAACTGGAAGCTCAGAAGGAGAACTGGCTGAAGGAGAAGGTGGAGATTGTGAAAGAGGCTGATGAGAAGGTAGACCAGGCCTTTGTTGAAGGTGCCAACTCAGCCATTGACTTATGTGTGGAAGTTATAAGGAAGCTGGTGCCAGATTTTGATGAGGAAGCTTTCAACAAGCTATATACTGCCAAGGATGAGGCCAGGATCAACAAGCCATCGCAGGAGGGTCCTGGTGGCTCCTCAGCCTCTGCCCAGAAAGCGCCTCATGCGTAAGATTTAGGGCAGTCGTCCTCTTAAGGCTCATGCCCCTACCCTTGAAGAATTAGGGCCTTGTGTCTCCTTCTCGCGCCTTTCATGTCCAGTTTTTAATTTAACTTTTTTTTTGTACGCGCCGAGCCTGAATGTGGCCGGCTACCGGTATTTATGTAATCTCTTAATTTCTTGTCTCTCAAACTTATTTGTGAACTTATTTTGTAAACTTTTCTGAATCCTCCTTCGTCCTTTACTTACTTTGGTATTTTGGAATTGGCTTTCGTCTTTTACTAAGCTCATTTTTCATCTTATTTCTGACAGCATTCCCTTTGCTTACCTGGAGATAGGCAGAGGAAATGCCCCCTGCCTGCCTGAAGGTAGGCAGGGGGACTTGCGTTTCTACCCTAGGCTGAGCGTGTCTTAGACTTTGTTTATTCGGCCTTGTCGTTCGGCCTGTCCCTGATTTCTGGTTGAAGACAGGTGGCCTGCCCCCTGTCTGCTTGGAGATAGGTAGAGGGGCTTATGTTTTTTATGCAAGGGTGAATGCGTATCAGACCTTGTTAGTTCGGCTTTTTTGCCCGGCCCGTCCCTGATTTCTGGTCGAAGTCAGGGGGCCTGCCCCCGGCCTGCCTGGAGGTAGGCAGAGGGACTTCTGTTTTTTATTCAAGGTTGAATGTGTATCAGGTCTTGTCGGTTCGGTTTTGTCGTCCGACTTGTCCCTGATTTCTGGTTGAAGTCAAGGGGCCTACCCCCTGCCTGCCTGGAGGTAGGCAGAGGGATTTATACAAGGTTGAATGCGTATCAAGCTTTGTCGCCCGGCTTGTCCCTGATTTCTGGTCGAAGTCAGGGGGCCTGCCCCCTGCCTGGCTGGAGGTAGGCAGAGGGACTTATGTTTTTTATACAAGACTGAATGTGTATCAAGCTTTGTCGCCCGGCCAATCCCTGATTTCTGGTCGAAGTCAGGGGGCATGCCCCCTGCCTGGCTGGAGGTAGGCAGAGGGACTTATGTTTTTGTTGAGGGTTCATTTTATCAGGGTTTTGCAACAGGGGGGCTCTCCCCCTTTTGCCCCCTACTCGTTTGTGTGTGAGGTGAAAATCGAACAGACAACAAGTATAAGTGGAAGGTAGATCTTTCATTTCTTGGAAACAAAATGAACAGGCTCGACGGAACCGCCGACAATATTTTTTGAGCTTCCTCCGTCACTTTTAGGGAACTAAAAAAACTTCTGAAACCGCAACTAAACATAGTACTTCTTTAGAGTGTCTGCGTTCCAATGTGATGCCAACACTTGTCCTTCGTCATAGGCAAGCCTATAGGTGCCAGGGCCCATAACCTGAGTGACTTGGTAGGGGCCTTCCCAGTTGGCGCTTAACTTGCCGTGTTCTCTTGCCCTTCCGACTGCTTGGGTTTTTCATAAGACCAGGTCCCCTACCTGGAAATTTCTTGTACTTACTTTTCTGTTGTAGACTCTTCTCATCCTCTGCTGATATGCTACGGTGTTCGAGCTTGCCTCCTGCCTTACCTCACCTACTAGGTCAAGAGCCTCAGTCATCGCTATCTCATTCCTGGCTCTGTCTAACAACTGGGACCTGAGGGTTGGGATCCTAGTTTCAATGGGTAAGAGGGCCTCGCCTCCATAAACCAGCCCAAAGGGGGTCTTCCCGATGGACTTCTTTCTGGTTGTTCTGATTGACCATAGAACGCTCGGGAGTTCGTCTGCTCATCTTCCTTTAAGATCATCTACCATTTTTTCAGACCGTTTAAGATTTGCTTGTTGGCGGCCTCAGCCTATCCGTTGGTCTATGGATGACACACGGCGGAGTAGGCAACTGTGATCCCATGACCTTCCAGCCAGGCCCTTAGAGGGTCGTTGTCGAATTGTCTGCCATGGTCGAATACCAGCACCTTGGGTAGGCCATACAGTGTGACAACGTTCTTCCAGATGACCTTTCTGACCGTCGGCTCGGTGATGTTTGGGACTATGATAAACTTCCCCCCTGTTGCGACAGTGAAGGGACCGAGGATGTCATTCCCCACTAGGCAAACGGGATGGGAGAGAGGATTGGTCGTAGGTCTTGTGCTGGGGCGTGTATTACTGGTGCAAAGAGTTGGCACTTCCTATATTTGGAGGTTAAATCTTTCGCATCGGCCAGCATGGTAGGCCAGTAGTATCCCGCCCTTAGCACCTTATGAGCGAGGGTTCTTCCTCCGATGTGGTGCCATCGAATCTCCGAGTGGATGTCATCTAGGACCTCGGCTGCCTGCTCTGACCCCAGGCACATGAGTAAGGGCAAAGAGAATGATTTCCGGTACAACTCACCCTCAATTAACATATACCAACCTGCCTTTGATGGCATCCTCTTTTGTTGCGCAGGGTCTTCAGGTAGGGTCTCGTCCTCTTTAAACCGGATAATTGGCGTCATCCAGTTT
This sequence comes from Agrostemma githago, assembly GCA_958450325.1. NCBI lineage: Eukaryota > Viridiplantae > Streptophyta > Magnoliopsida > Caryophyllales > Caryophyllaceae > Agrostemma > Agrostemma githago. Next base: position 26,513,374 of record OY288239.1, on the reverse strand, counting down.
TCAGACTCTAACCCTTCAATCGCATTTAACCTACTGGTGGGGTGCTGTTGACCTCTCTTGTATCACATCCACCTAGACTGACCTCCGGATGTCCTGTAGGCTAGAGCTTGCTAGCTTGGATAAGGCATCAGCTCGGTTGTTAATCAAGACTTAGCTACAGTGTGTTATAATCCCACTTCTACAGTGTTTCCGCCACTGTGTTGTGTTAGAATGACCTTAAGAATCCCCTAGAAATTCTAACGCTAAGAATAAATATCTAAAATAAATGGTAGAAAAACAAAATATCTAAAAAGCTTAATCCATTTTATAAAACAAAGTGTAAAAAATGTAAAGAGATGAGTGTGTGACAAGGTCACGCTCCAAGGGTGACATGGGGAGTCTAAAAATAGTTGTAGGTTGGTAGAAAAAAAAGATCTTAAAATTATTAAAGTTATTTCAAAGCAATTCGAGTAAACTTCGCGTTAGAAAATAATTATTTACGAAACTTCGTAATAAAATCTTTAAATGGTAAATTTTCAAAAAAAAAAATATTTCTTAATTGAAAATATTCAATAAACTTTTTTGGACATTTTTAGGAAAATAAATAACTCAATTCCAAGCTTAAAATGATAGTTTGTAGAAAACTGAAATTCTTCGCGAATAAATAAATAGTTTACAATGAAAAACAAATAAGTAGGTTTACAAGAATTCAAATCTTTTAAAATAAAAATAAATATTATTTGACTCGAAAATAAAAAATAAAGCTTGGATAAATGATGAAACAGAAGGCCGAAACGTGATATAATTATGACGAAGTCATAACGGAAAAGATAAAAAATAGCGGGTGTTACAATCCTCCCCACTAAAAGAAAGTTTTGTCCTCGAAACTAAGAATAAGTAGAAAGGAATCAAGATTACCTCACTCGAAAACTTGAGGATACAAATTTCGCATAAAAATTTTGCTGTAAAAGAAAATTTTACAAATATCAAAGTGATACGAAATCAAATGCAAATATTTATTCCAAGAGGAATTGGGCTAAGCTACCCGAAATTTAAAATCTTCTAAATTAATGAAATCGTAAAGTAAAGTTTATTTGATAAAATAACGACGCTAAATAGCATTTGTAAACGAGCTTGAAGGAAATAGGGTAACCAAAACATTTTCAAAACAAAAGTAAAACAATTTGATTAAGAAATTCGATAATATTTCGTTTTATGACGAAACAAAATTTAGCTTTGAGAAATCAAGTTTTGTTGTTAGTAAAAATCGAACCAGCCGTCAAACATTTTCAATAACAGATTCAAAAGTCCACCAACAAAAAAAAAACTAATTTCAAAACGTTAAAATTTCGAAAATGTTATCAAAGTAATTGTGAAGGTTTTCAAAAATGTTATCAAACTTGAACATACAAAATAATTTCGACAATGTTAAAACGCTTTACATAATAATCCTATAGAAATTGAAGTATTTGGAAATATGAAATTCTTCATAAAATTCTGATCGCTTGAAAATCAAAAATTCAAATGATTTCGAAATAATTTAAAATAAATTATGGGGTATCCCGTTTCTATGGGGTACCCCTCAACTATCGGCTTTTTGACAGACCTTTTTTTTGTCGCTTTTCAGCTGGGGTTATTCTGTCAGACACTCCGGCTAGCTTTGGACCCAGATGTGTCGTGACAGGCTCTCGTGGTTATAGGCAATCTCGCATGCCTTACGACAGAGATCCCTTCTCAGAAAATGTAGTTGTGTTTATAGTGTGAACCAAGCCGTCCTTTTCATGAGGCTCTGGCTCATGTGAATCAACCAGTAATCGCTTTTTGGCTTGAACGTAACTTCTGGCAGCTATCTTTGCCTTGCGCTGGATTCTTTTGGCGGCAGTTTGCTTCATTCTCCCTGCGCCTACAAAGCTTGGGTACTCCAGGCGCCTTGGGGTCGTCGTTAGTCCGCCAACTAGATCCTCCGGTGTAACCTCCTTGTTGAGTATTGCTGTAAAGAACGTAGCGGCTTGCGTGGCTTGGGAGGGAGTGAGCTCCAGGCTAAAGCCTTGCTCCGCCTCTTGCCCCCTCGCGGCCCTGACTCCCTTACTTGGAGTACCATGAGGCGTGGCCTGCCCGCCTCTCCAGGGGGCGGCTGGCACAACTTCTGGTGTCATCGTAGGCATGTCATATCGTGGGACGATGGCTTGCCCTGTTGGATCTGTAACTATATTGATCTCTGTGGACGCCCGTTCGCACCGCCCGTCGGCCCGCGCGCGCCTGCGAGGGACCTCCGGTTTATCGCGGCGGCCACCCACGCGGCCCCGTCCGTCTCGGGACCGGTCCGATCTCGTGTACAGGGCGATGTGTTGGACCTCGATTTGCTTGACGATTCGGATTGTACTAGACGGATGCGGACACCCGTGTTTCCGTTGGAATCGATCGAGACGTGGTTGTAAATGTTTAAAGACCGATATGTTTGGTAAGATAACCTTTTTAGTGAACCGAATTGTTGTCGATTTTTGGAGTCGCCACCGATTCAATTATGGAGACTCGGAAACCGTTCAAGTCAACTTTGATCCTTAGCCGGCTCAAAGCTGAGTGGCACAGGGACCTAAAGATAAAGACTTGTACCCTTAAGCACTCTATGCCTGGAATGACTCTCATTGCCAATGGTTTCGGACATCCGGAAACCGTCGATTCTGAGTAAGGGGTGAGGGTACGTATTGGGAGGCCAACGTCTGATAGACTTCGACACCCAATCCTGCCCGCACATAGCGGCCTCTACTAATCAAACGATGGGCTGATAATTTTGTTCCTTAATTGTGGCGGAAGTACGATAACATCCGTTGTTTTAACCCTAAATCTTTGTTATGTCGGTTATTTAAGGACAAGTAAGCTGTTATTGTCGAAGTAGTTGTATTTACATTCTTTGCATGCGATTTCACGTGACAGGCAGGCCATGAAAAGATGCATGTAGGAGAGTAGAGAATATTAAGTATTATACGTATTAGCAAATCATTTTTAACGTGATAATACGGATATTAGTCATTCTCGTGGTATACCTTACCTGTATTCTGCATAATGTGCGTTGGTTCGGTATTAATAGAGATGCATCGAACCACGTGTGGTGAGCACCGGGATTAATATGGAACCCGACCACCGCTTTGTTCAGTTTTAGCTTGTTTACGTTTTGAATTCCGTGTTAGGTGATTTAGCATGCGATTATAAGGTCATAAAAGCAGTAAATCATACGAAAGCGGTAAATGCGAGATGTAAGTAAATCACATAGTGATCGAGGAGTTGCACCCTCAGAGTGTACACTAAACGAGACACGATGCGTACAAGGTTGAGAACGGATCTCGGAACTACTCGGGTTTAGTTATGGTGTTTTAGTACTTATGGTTGAAGTTGGGGACGTTACATATGTTTATAACGTGCCATGGACCTAGTGTCCATACTAGTCGAACTTGACATTATCGAAGTGCATAATAAAAGGTGTGGAATGTAATATTTTGTTTAGATGACAACCTAGTGACGATACGTCTTCAAAGTGGATCCTCGTAGCTTCCTGCGGTGAATCCGGCAGAGCTTCGCTATGGTATTTAGGGGTGGCTAGTCGAGCACATGTGTCTCTCTTTGTTCAAATCGAGTAAGGTGCTCGAGGAACTACGAGGAGTAGTGCCGATTCGCGTATCGGGACAAACGGTCGAGTGGATCGTACTTAGAGTCGGAGTGCGACCTAAGTTAAAGAGAAAGAGAGGGAGAGCGAATTGTGAGAGAGAGGTTCACGAATTCGAGTGTTGTGTGTTAAATGAGCGGAATGATGGGGGTATTCATAGTTGTTCGCGCAGTTCAAATCGAGGGTTCGGACGCCTGACGTCCTGCGTACCAGGACTGAGGCGCCTGGTATCGTGCGCTTCGAAACTTGGTCGCCTGGAGTGGGGCGCCTCGAAATTTAAAGATCCAATTTTGAAAGTTTCCAAAATGGAGAAGATTCGTATATTTGATTGACTTGGGGATTAAGACTCCCCGTTAACCCCAGCCCATCGAGCGCCGGGTGGGCCTCGGGCACGTGTCTCGAGGTTCGCTCAGCCCGACGTGTTGACTCGGGTTTGACTTTGCGTATTTCGGGAACGATTCGGAGTCCCGGTGTCGAAATTGACTCTTATTAGTGTCGACGCGACCGTAATGACACGACTAGGACCACTTTGATGTTGAATTAATTTTTTCAAGTAATTATTTACTTCGTTCTATAGAAAAACCTTCTAAAACATCGTAACCTCGCATCGCGTTGCAGTCTGATCGTCATCAGACGTTTCTCAGGCACTCCTACAGCCACCAGGTCAAAATCTGGGTTTCTACATTCGCTTCGATCTCGTGCATCTTCTGGTGACTTTTTGTCCTTTGAGGACTTCTAACTCGACAATCCCCACAGACGGCACCAAATTGTTCCGGTTAGGAAACAATCAACGCCAAATCGGGTTTGGATCTAATTTGGATCGCACTTTTAGATCTTACTTGACTTTCACGTCTCACTTTCCTCTCCTCCAGTATCGGACCTTCCCAACGGATCGGGTCATTAACACTTGCGCGGGGAGCAAACAGTGTCTCGAAGGTGTCTGAGGGAACCCTCTCCGACGCCTAAGTCCGTTCGTCAATGCACTTAAGAAACCTTGTTCGTGAGGAACAAGGTGGCGTTTTCTAGAGGGTGATTCTAGTGAGATAAAAATAATTACTCTTTATGAATGAATATAGTGGAGTATTTATAGGTTTCACAAGAGAGGGAGAGGCAGAGACAGAGAGAGAAGAGGGGGTGCGTGCTTCACACGTGCCCCTTACCTTAGGCTGGGATCAGGAGGGTCGGCTGGATCACCCTCGGGGTCGGAACGACCGGAGGTCAGTAATCTCCTAGGACAAGTACAAGAGGGCTCGACTCGGCCAACCGGGGGTCGAGTCTCAGGGCCGAGTCAAGTTCCAGGGAGGGTCGGTCTTCTCCAAAGGCGTGCCCCAGGGGTCGGCCGGGTGGATTCCGCCTGATGTCCTGTGCCGACCTCGGGCTGGCCTGGTCCTTCTCAGAGTCGGGTCGGACTTGGGTCTCTGACTATCGGACGATGCCTAGCAGGTAGCTGACCCCAACAGGAGTAATCGAGTCTGTGAATGACCTTGGCGATGACATCTTTGTTGTCTATAGGTGGTTTCCCTAGGTTGGCTAACTCATCAATACAAGAGTGAATTGCTTGCATATAGTCAATGGCAGGAAGATCATTTTTGGCAAGAGAGTTAAGATGATCTTTGATTTACATGATGTGACCTCGAGAAGGGTTTGCAAAAGTGTTTTTCAGGGAGGTCTAGATTCGGGCCGAGGTGGTACACGAATTGAGGAAGGGCACGATGCTTGAGGAAATGGTTCCGCAAAGAGAATCACTTAAGAGCGCACCTTGACGGAGCAAAGAAGAGTGCGCATGATTCGGGGTTGTCACAGATTTTTTGTTTATGTCGAGGGACTCAACAGTTTTCTCGGGACATGGATGTGAACCATCCAAGAATTTAAATAAGTCAAATCTGAAGAGAATATTAGTTATTTGAAGTGACCACGTACGATAAGTTGAAGGGGTTAATTCAGTGACATGAGTAAGGTTGGCAGCGATTTGGGAGAAGTGTGGCGAATCCAGCCATGGTGGAGGGCGTTTTGTGAGAATGCCGAGAAAATGGGTGATTTTTTGAGGGTGTACCGTTATTGCTTTGATACCATATAGAAAATGTATGAGTAATTGATTGAATTTTATTGAAGAATGTAGTTACGTATAAATACAGTTGACGTAATGTGCTAAGCAAGCTCAGGCTAGGATTATAGTTTCCTAATAGTGTGATATAGTTGTAGACCTGTCAAACGGGTCGGGCGGTCGGGTTTCGGGTTCGGTCATTTCAGGTTCGGGTAAAATACGGGTCGGGTGTATTTCGGGTTTGAAAAATACGGGTTTTATACGGGTCGGGTTTATACGGGTTTCGGGGGTTCGGGTCAAATACGGGTTATTAACGCACTTTAAAAACATTAATTTTCTTTACATGTTTTTATCATAAATACAATTTTATTCTTAATTTTCTTAATGAACTCATTTAATATAATATATTAGTGAGAATAAACATGTTTTATTTAATATATTTTTTAGTATACATTGATATTTTATTTCTATAGGAAGTACGAATATATATGACGAACTTTGACTTGATTTATTGATATTTTTTTTTTCATTATAATAATCATGTGATAAAAATATGATTTTAAAGATATATATAAATATTATTTCTTAAAATTTTGAAAATAAAAAAATATTTCTTAGTTTTTTTGAGAAACTTTAGTGTATAATCGCAATATTTTTTTAATTTATCTATTTTCGGGCGGGTAACGGGTTCGGGCGGGTTTTGACCCAATATATTCGGGTTTTTATCGGGCGGGTCACTTTCGGGTTTCGGTCATTTTCGGGCGGGTTTTTTCGGGTTTTTTTTCGGGCGGTTTCGGGTCGGGTTTTCGGGTCGGGTCAGTTTTTGACAGGTCTATATAGTTGCATAAAGTAAGGAGGTCATATCTACATAAGTTAGTTAAGAATAATAAAGGATCATGGAGTATCTTCAACATTATCTTCATTGTTATCTTCAACATTGTTTAGTAGAGGAGGTTGTAATGAAGACGGCTAGCAACATGGGTGGATGCCAACCGTTACAAGAGCGATATAGTGAGATCACACGCAAGCAAGGGAGGAAGGTAGGGGAGGGTGGTCGGCGAGGGATTGGTGTCCGATGTAGCCGCCGAGATGTGAGGAGGATGGTGGTGGATTATAGAAGGGAGGGGTAATGGCCGGGTCCATAAAGTGCTTTTTCTTTCATTCGTTAGGCGTCTCAGCAAATGTTCTTTGTGACGGGTATTTCCATCACAAGCTTGCGACGGTTCAAGTACTATCCATGTGGATAGATAAGACAAAAGAGATTGTTATTTCCTAGAAATTTTGCTTTTGTTTTATCTATCCACATAAATAATATTTGACTTGTTGTAAACTTATAGCGGATATGTCCGTCACAAATAAAAATTTGTGCAGACGTATTTATTTCATTCTTTTCTCTCAAATTTTGTTTTGCGTGCATAATTTAACGAGTACAGTATGCAAATTAAGATCCATTGACTTAAAAAATTAGGGAGGGAAAGGAAAGGAGTGTGGTATTGGGTGCGAGTAAGTGCGATCATTGCCTGTCTGGCTCCATAATTCATTCACTCTCTCTCCTCCTCCTCTTCAATTCAACGTCACTCTTAATCTTTCAACCATCGTACCCCAAATTTCCACATATATTCAAGTTATTATTATCACTGTCAAAATTTGGCAGAAGCGACAGTGATTTGATCTCCTAACAATGGCGCCAGTATCAGCTCTCGCCAAATACAAGCTGGTGTTCTTAGGTGATCAATCCGTCGGCAAAACCAGTATCATCACTCGCTTCATGTATGACAAGTTTGATAACACTTATCAGGTTCACCCTTCTCCTTTTTTCAACTTTATTTATACACTCTGATTCATCTGTGTTTTTCGCCCATCTGATTCTTTTCCTCTGATCCATCTGTGTTATTTTTTTTAATTATAGATCTGTAATTTAGGTCAGTGTATCTTTATATTACCAGAATTGCGATATAGATCATAGTTAAGGGATGACCTCAGCTACATTTGGGTTTACGAATGACTCAATGGTTGTTCGTCTTCATGTTTTCCCAGTAAAAATTAATTTGATTTTGATTTTTGAATTTACAGAAACTTTGCAGTTCGTCTCCATTACATTGTTCGAATTTGCTACATGATTGATTTCGGGAATTTTGAAACCTTTGGGCGTAATTTTGTTTATATAGGGTTTTTGTTAGTCTGATTCAGAGCAATTTCTGTCGATGGTCGGATCATGGATAATGAGTTTATAATCTTGAATGTGTGATCGCAAACCAAATAATTGACAAAATTTTGAAGAAATCAACCATTTAACAATGTCGCTCCTCTTGGTTGATGAACAGGCTACAATTGGTATTGACTTTCTATCAAAGACGATGTATCTCGAAGATCGTACTGTACGCCTTCAGTTGTGGTAAGATTCTTTCTTTCACCATAACAATTTATCGACATGGAGTCACTTTCTAACTTAATTCCTGATGAATCCCACCTTGGTAAATTAGTATGCATTTTCCTTTACGAGTTTGCGTTTGTTATAAGCTAGCCATCATTAGTAAGCAAATGTCTTAGTCATTCAAACTACTTTTAGTATCTTAGTGTTCGCTTTTAATTTTCAAATAATTTTAATGAAAGCATTTTGATCACAGATCTTGAAATATCATTGTTATTCAATACTTGATGTTTCAAATGTGCACAGGGATACTGCTGGACAGGAGAGGTTCAGGAGTCTTATACCTAGTTATATAAGGGATTCATCAGTTGCAGTCATTGTATATGATGTTGCGAGTAAGTGTCTTTTTCACCCCAAATTGCTTAATACGGAGTATTTCTGTAGGCAATATGTCCATATTATTATTTTTATTTTCTAAATATTAGCCCAACCTGTTATTTCATGATTTTCCTATTTTTTTGTTTGAGTTCTTGATGAAGCCTGTTTGGAATATTTGCTCCTACTTCTGTTTTTTGTGAGGTTGTTGAAAATCATCTTGATGTTCTGACTAACGTTCCTTGGTCATTTGTTTGATTTGTGCATTGCCCAGGTCGACAATCCTTCCTAAACACAATTAAGTGGATTGAAGAGGTTCGCACTGAGAGGGGCAGTGATGTCATTATCGTTCTTGTCGGTAACAAAACGGATCTTGTGGACAAAAGGTAATTTTGACGTTTTCATATTTCTAGCAAGCTCTTTCTTTTTGTTTTGAGTTATTCCCTGTCTTCAAATCCAAGCGCCTCAGTCCTACTGATTTTGTAAAAGGGATTGGGAAATTTTGGGGCAGTTAGACAATTGAGTTTGTATTCAAATTGTTGCTACCTTCGAGCCTTGCCATATTTCTTGATTATATTCTGTCATGTCAGGCAAGTTTCAATAGAGGAAGGTGAAGCGAAAGCCCGGGATCTCAATGTCATGTTCATCGAAACTAGTGCAAAAGCTGGATTCAACATAAAGGTTCTTCCTCCGGTTATCTTTATGCACAATATTTGTTACATATATTTTTTATTATTCAAACCGTTAACAGCATTACAACTCTACATTATGTCGTACATTCTACGGTTAATGTGTATAATAAAAGCAGAGCATAAGATGTATACCCCTCTCATCATCTCTTTCCCCTTATTTGTTGAACTGTTTTGTAATTCTTTTTCATTGCATTATTATCGATTCCTTATATGACGTCACCCCTAACATTAAGGTTCTCGTAAATGATGGGGTAAGCAAGCAGTCGAGTATACGTATCTCCCCTTTTGTATTGAGTTTGTCTTGCTAACACAAATAAGTTGGTCTTCTTGACCCTTTATTTCATTTTGGGTTGCCGCACTCTTTCGGAAAATAACTGTTCCTTTGCAGGCACTCTTTCGGAAAATTGCTGCCGCTTTACCTGGAATGGAGACACTCTCTTCAACAAAGCAAGAGGACATGGTGGATGTAAGTCTGAAGTCTACCTCAAGTGCACCACAGTCTGGTGGTCAGTCTGGTGGTTGTTCTTGTTGATCATAAGCATGGTGCCCATGGAAGCTCCGCCTAAGTAAGTTGTGTGTACGTTGGTTTCCTTGCATCCTTGAGGCTACAAAGATTTTGCTCGCTCGCCGAAGTATCATATTCATAGTCATAGACTCACTGCCATACTTTTCCTGCTAGACTTCTTCCCTCAGAATTTGAGAGTTTAGATTTTTCAAGATATGTCGGATTTCATGCCATTATTTGTCTAAATGTTGTCATATGTGAATATGCTTGGCCGCTCAAAGTGACAGTCAGGTTTTTCATCTGTGCCCTCCAGACTACCATTTATTTTATTTGTTATTTTTATTTTTATGGATGATGACTTGACGATCTCAGATATTGATTCATGTTAGTCGACCCCAATCCTTTTGGACTAAAGCTCTAATGTTGATGTCGTTGTTGTTGTTGCCCAGAGAGAATGCTCATCTTGATAGTTGATTGGATTTAGTAACTGCATTTTTCTGTCATGTCATGAAAGTTTTCTAGTTATTTTCTCCCTATCCCTTCACCACCCTCGCTGCCTGGCAGTACATTTGTTGATCTTGCTATTGCGAATGTACTTCGGATTTGGATTCATCATCCGTTGCCATCTTGAGTGACACTGACACCTCATCATTGAAGTTTATGGATCCTACAACCGGTTGTACACCTATACTTACAACCAGATTGTTGATGAACTCCTTTGTAAATTTACCTGAGCTTCTTTGTAAAGCTACTGTGGTCTTTCACAAAGTTATTGAGCTAGCTTTAACAAAGTTTAGTAACTTTACAAGGGAGCTTAATTCCCTTACGAAGTTGCTGAGATTAATAGAAATGTTTGGTAACTTCAAAGCTAACTCGATAATCACAACTTTGCGAAGGAGTTACCCTGGTAATTGTCATCCAGTTGTAGTTACATGTTTACAACCCTATTTCCATTTGCAGGATCCTTTTTCTTGTTGTAGTAAAGGGACCTTTTTTTGTTTTTGTTTTTGTTTAATTGTAGTTAAGGAACTTAGTAGTCAGTACCTTTATGAAAGAGTTGTAATTAAAACAAGTCGTACGATCCTGTTCTCCTTGTTGTCCATTGTTTGGTAATTTTGCAGTCCCTGTGTTCGACTCCAGAAGTATTGAGTTTGCTTATTTGACAAAAATACACGAATTGTAACAAAATAGAGGATTAGACCCCGAGACCTAATATCCAAGGTACTTAGTCATATGAGATGATGGTATCCGTACAACCAAACTTATTAATGTTTCGTATATCACATTACAATAGGTTTAGTGACCTGACTATATGCTTATATAGTACTCCATTGTTTAACACGATTTTTTTTGTTTGATTTGAGCGGCAGATCTGTCTTGGTATACAGCATCTTGGGTACTTCGTTGTGAAAATAGGACCTTCAAAGGGTTCTTCATCATAATAGTGAACACTTTCTCCTCAGACATATCCATTTCTTCATCCCCAGCCTTCCACTCGAAACGCCAGACCAAATTAGCGACCAAGTACTCCAAATTAAGCCTGGACAACACACTTCCTGGGCACATCCTTCTCCCCACCCCGAATGGCATCATCTTAATCTCTTTTCTCCCGGCTAAGTCCAAATGTGTATCAATTCGTCCATCACCCGTTAAAAACCTCTCAGGTTTGAACTCCATCGGATCCTCCCATACATTTGGGTCCCTCCCAATCTCGGCCACTAAAATGTTTACCGTTGAATCTTTGGGTACCATATACCCGCCCAGTTCCATATCTCGCTCAACTTTATGGGGCAACACTAGATGACCCGGTGGATGTAGCCTAAGCACCTCTAAGATCACAGCCTTCAAGTACGCTATTTCAGCTAATTCCTCATCTCTTATTTCACTTCTCTTGGGCTTGGGGCTACTACACCCAATTGCTTGTTTTATCTCATTGAAGAGTTGGGCTTGTGCTTTTGGATATTTGACTAAACCCGCCATGACCCACTCTAACTTGGTAGTAGGTAAGTCTGTGCTTGCGTTTAAAAACTCGTTACACAAACTCACCATTTCACCGTCGGTTAAATTCCTTAAACCCCCCTTTTCGTCTTCATTCGGAATTTTCAGCTCTAGTAGCGAATCCACATAACAATATGGCACTTTCTCTTTATCCAACTCAACAAGTTCTTTCCGAGTCTTAATTAGACGGAGATATGCGTCATCGAGCTTCTTCCGTAGGGCATAGATTTCGGCCCACTTGGTTGCGAAGACGATCTTTGTCAATTTGGGCCAGGCATTGAGGATGCTAAAGTGTGGTAGGCCCAGTAAGATACTTCTGCTTATGCTTTGGACTTCCGCAACTTGGGCTTCATCTAAAAGAAGCCCAAAACACATAGCACATTGTAAGCGGAACATGGAGTGCAGGAAATGATCCCTTACTTGGACTGGACCCCCGGATTCGGATTGAGCCTCAAGGCGGTCTATAAGGATATCCAAGGTCCATCTACGGATCCCACGAAAGGAACTGATATGGGTCGGGCTCAGGAAGTGGGTTGCCAAATTGCGGCGTAAGGCCTGCCAAGTGGGCCCATAAGCAGCTGAGCTCACACTGTGCTGGTTGCTGTTGAATATGCTATTGGTAGGGTGAGCCTTCAACCTATCCGCGGACATAGACCCATTTTTAATAAGGGCCTCGTGGGCAAGGGACGCATCTGAGATCCATATTGTGGGATTACAGCCCACATGTATGGTGAATATTGAGCCAAACTTGGACCGAAGTTGGTTAAGTAAAGATAATGGGCCGTGAAAGGATGAATACCTGAGCAACCATGTTAAGGGAGAAATGGTTATTCCTGGTGGAAGTTGAGGTTTCCTTTTGGAACTTTTATCTGATTTTGTAAGAAGAATGTCAATTATGGCTTTAGTTAAGAGAACAAGGGACAAAGAAACTGTAATGATAAACCACATTTCCATCCTCAATTAAGGTGTGTCCTTAACACAACTTAATTAGTAATTGGAATGTGATAAACTAAGATGGTATGCTTATCTATAGACAAACTTACCAGAAATAAACGTAAGTAGTGAAATCATAGGCTAAAAGTGATTGATTGGATCTGTCTAAGCTGATATCACCACAGTAGAAATGTCAAGCAATTTTATTATTCAGTCACATTTTCATTGGCATGTCATATTGGACTTGGGATTAGTAGATCGAATATATGAGGCCTTAGACTTCTTAAATTCAAATTCAAAAGGTAAAAAACTTGTATTCATCAGACGGACATATTTGTCACAAGTTTACGATGAGTCAGTACTACCCATGTGATTAGATAAAACAAAAGGAAAGTGCCTCGAAAATGACAATCTCGTTTGTCTTATCTACCCACATGGGTAGAACTTGACCTATCACAAGCTTGAGAGTTGAGACGGATATACTAGCACAAGTAAGACTTACAGTTTATTCATTAGTCTCTGGCTTCTAGGAGCACCCACCACCATTTCAACTTCTTTTTCATCATACCTTCTCTACTCCTTTTTCTCTCCAATTTATCATTCATCTCATTTTTTCACTCATAATCTTCTCTTTTCTTCTTACAAAAAACTATCCTCATTCATTTCATCTTCTACTTTCATTATCTCTCCTACTTTATTATACCCCACACATGTACACATCTGTTATAACGGAGGTGTCCCGTTGCCAATAGTTTTTTAATTATGTGAGAAGAACGAAATAAATACGGAGTAGCAAACAATAATAAAACTGACAAACAGATTTACGTGGTTTACCATCAAAATCACTGACTACGTCCATACCAACAAGGAGACAAAATTCATTATTGTGAAGATAATAGTACAACAGTAGACTGTAGTACATGCGCTTAATATATACTTGACAACTAAAGCCAAAAGTATCACCAATTCTACCCAACAAATAGTAATCTCAAATAGAAAAAAGACTACCCAAATTGAGTTTGACCTGCGACGAACTCATCAATGAGACGAATGACAAATGATCTTGCCGCCAACCAAGATCCAAACAAACTCGAACGTTCTCCAACGAAGACGATAGTAAAACCATAAAATAATAGGTGTAATCCCCTAATAATTCTAACGCAATACAGTGACGGAAACACTGTAGAGTTGAGAATAAATACTCTGTAACTATGTCTTAAAAGAATAAAATGGTAAAGTCGATACATAAGTCATAAATAAAAGTGACTAAAAACAAAAACAATCCTTAACGGGTAAAACATTCCATAGTACAGAAATATTATTAAAGCAAAGCAGGATCCACTACTGCTCGCTAGCCCACCCATAGAGAATCACATATACTTGTCATGTTAAAAACATAACAGCATATTACAAGATTTTAAAATTGTAATTACTATTATATGAAAATAGTAAAAATGGAAAACAATGAAACAATATAATAAAAATAAGCTTTCGGAGAAAACTTAAAATATTTGCCAACTTGCAAATCAAAATTTATCGATAATAATAATATTGAAAATGACGTTATGGATAGAATCACTGTCGAAGGCTAGACTTTCACTAGAAGAATACTTAAAACTAGCTTTGAGAACTTAGTTCAAACAAATCAAACTTCGATCTCTAATCTAGGCAACTCAACCATAATAGAACAACGACTTATAAATGCGAGGTCCAAACTTAAGTAAATATGTATACACTCCTGAACACCAAGTGTGTCCAGTTTAACAAACAATGCATCCCAAATGGATACACCAATCTTATAGTTGATGGCAAAAACGTAAACCCCGGAATATATTACTCTAAAACCCATACTTGTCCTTATTCCATAACTCCAAAACAAAGCCATTATCGATATTCAAAAGATATTATCATTATAAATAATATGGAGATAAAAGAAGTAATCATTATATCCAAAAAGATGAAACTTTCTATTTTAGGAATCTTTCTAAAAATAAAATCGTATCAAAGTATTAAAAATATTAGTTCATACTAATACAAAATTTTTAATAAACAATATAGATTTATATAACTAATACTTTCGACCTTAACAATATTAATTTCTAAAACGAGAATTGTGGACATGACATAGGTCCACCCCGACGCGGCACGCGCAGGTTTGGGTATGCAAATGAATCTCGTGGTAAGATTGTTCTCGGGTCGAAATTTAAATCGAAATAGGAGTCGCCACCAAACTTTGTGAGAGTTCGGGCCCGTTCGAACCTACACTATACTTAGGCGTATCGTGCACAAAGCATGACCCACTTTAGTACTAGAGCTTATGGGGGTTCGTCCCTTTGCATAACGATATCGATGACGTGTTATCGGGTATCGTGTATCGTGTATCGAATGACTCTCGTTCGCCAACGGTTTCGGGCATCCGAAAACCAAAGGTTCTGAGTAAGGGGTGAGGGTACGTGTTGGGAAGCCCACGAAGGACACCCATCCCCGCCCGCACTTAGCGACCTCTGCTAAGATATCGTTCGGTTTTCGTGCGTGTGCGTTAGTGTGGACGTCCGTCCGCACCGCCCGGCGCCCCGCGCGGGACCGACCTGGTTTTTCAACGTGTGGCGGCGGCCACCCACGCGGCCCCCTCCCGGTCGGGGGCCGGTCCGATCTCGCGTACGGGGCGATGTCTCGGACCTTGATTCGGATGACGATCCAGACTTGTATTAGACGGGTGCAGGCACCAGTGTTTCCGTTTGGAATTGATCGAGTCGTGGTTGTAAATGTTTAAAGGTCGTTTCATTTGGTAAGACGACCTTTTTAGTGAACTGAATTCGTTGCCGATTTGTGGAGTCGCCACCGACTCAATTATGGGGACTCGGAAACCGTTCAAGTCAACTTTGATCTCTAGCCGGCTCAAATTTGAGGGACACGAGACCTAAAGATAAAGACTTGTACCCTTAAGCACTCCATGCCTGGAATGACTCTCATTGCCAATGGTTTCGGACATCCGGAAACCGTCGATTATTCTGAGTAAGGGGTGAGGGTACGTATTGGGAAGCCAACATTCGATAGATGTCAACACCCAATCCCGCCCGCACAATAGTGGCCTCTACTAATCAATCGGTGGGCTGATAACCTAGTTCTTTTGTTGTGGCGGAAATAATGTAACATCCATTATTTTCACCCTATACCTTTTGCTACGTCGGTTGTTTAAGGACAAGTAGGTTTTGTCGTCAAAGTAGTTGTGTTTACATTCTTTGCATGCGATTTCACGTGACTGGCAGACGATGAAAAGATGCACGTAGGAGAGTAGAGAGTACTAGTATTATACGTATTAGCAAATCAGTTTTAACGCGATAATACAGATACTAGTCATTCTCGTGGTATACCTTACCTGGTAATCTGCTTAAGATGCGTTGGTTCAGTATTAATAGAGATGCGTCGAACCTAATAAGGTGAGCACCCGGACTAATACGGAACCCGACCATCGTTTTGTTCAATTTTTAGTTGTTTTACATTTTGAATTTCGTGTTAGGTGATTTAGCATGCGATTATAAGGTCATAAAAGCAATAAATCATACGAAAGACTGTAAATGCGAATATAAGTAAATCACATTGTGAGGAGTTGCACCCTCGGAGTATACACTAAACGGGACACGATGCATAGGTAGTTGAGAACGAATCTCGGAATCACTCGGGTCTTTAGTGTATTTTAGTGTTTAGGGTTGAAGTTGGGACGTTACGTATTTTAGTAGGTGTTTATGGACCTAGCGTCCACATCTAGTGTTGTCGTAGTGCATAATAAAAGAAAGTGCGAGAATGTAAAGTTTTGCTTATATGACAACCTAGTGACGACTCGGCTTCAAAGGCGGATCCTAGCTCCTAGCTGTCCTACTGATTTCGGCAGAGCTCTGTTACCGTTTGACTCTTCCTGCGGCTACTCCGGCAGAGCTTCGTTACTATGGACCGATCCTACGGCTAATCCGGCAGAACTTCGTTACTAGACTCGAGCTAATCGAACACAGGCACCTCGGTATCGAGTGGGGTGCTCGAAGATGAGAAGTAGTGTCGATGTCGCTTTTATCGGAACTACGATCGAGTGGATCGTTTGCCTCGGGTGTCGGAGTGCGAGCCCTTAGCGAGAATGAGGAGGGAGAAGAGAATTGAGAATTGTGTGTCGAATGAATGAGGTGAGGGGGGTAATTATAGGTGTTTTCGACCCTCGTCACCCATATGGACATCTGAGTTGAGGCGCACCAAGACTCAGGCGCCTGGGTTCAGGCGTGGGGAGTCTCAGACGCGTGAGGTGAGGCGGTTGGAGTTTTGTAGATACGATTTTGATACTTTCCAAAACCGAGAGGGAGGAGTATAATACGTATCTTGGGGCCTAAGGTTTCCCCGGGTTTAGCCTAGCGCCGTGAGCTTGGTGGGCCTCGGGTGTGCATCCCGAGGTTCACTTGGCGCGGTGCTGACTCGGTTTGAGTTTCGGGACCGACTCAGGGTCCCGGTGTGAGAATTGACTCTAATTAGTGTCTATGCGACCGTAACGACACGACTAAGGCTGCCATCATGTTAGTTTAATTTTTCCGAGTAATTTATTTGATCTGTTCCATAGAAAAACTACCTAAAACATCGCGAACCCGCGTCGCGTTGCAGTCCTATCGTCATCGGGTGTTTGTTGGGTACTTCTGCTGCCACCAGGTCCAAATCTGGGTGTCTATAGAAGCCCCCACTTTGACTGAGGCTTGGACAAGGCAAAAGTCAAAGTATAGCCACCCAGGTCAATCGAGGATTACGACCTGGTGGCTGTCCGACCGGGTCGTTTTAAGTCCATTGGACTGCGTGTTGAGGCTCGCCAGCCAAGGCTTAGGAATCGTACCTGACGTCTTTGCTTCCGGTTGCTTTGCTTGGGACCGGGCCGGTGCTTGTCTTCTTGTTCTTCAGTTCTTCATGCTCGTGCGCTTAGCTTTTTCGGATTGTTTAAAGGTTTGTTCAATTTTAAATGTTTTCTTGTGTAGGTGACGTGTTAAGCGTTAGTGCAAAGAATGTTCATATATGTTGGCTTCCCTTTGAGCAAATATTTTTGGGATGCTTGTGAACCCTTGATAAAATAAAACGTTCGAGGGCGTCAGTCTCCACTCGAACACTTGTTTTTCGGATGCCTTTGACCCCTAGGACAAAAAAACAAGATAAACTACTCGAGGGCATCGGTCTCCACTCGAGTAGTTGTCTTTCAGGATGCCTCTGACCCCTAGGACAAAACAAGATAGAATGCTCGAGGGCGTTAGTCTCCACTCGAACACTCGTCTTTGGGATGCCTCTGACCCCTAGGACAAAATGAGATGAGATAAAACTATTCGAGGGCGTCAGTTTCCACTCGAATAACTGTCTTTGGGATGCCTCTGACCCCTAGGACTAAACAAGATAAGATAAACTACTCGAGGCGTCAGTCTCCACTCGAATAACTGTCTTTCGGGATGCCTCTGACCCCTAGGACAAAGTAAGATAGAATGCTCGAGGGCGTCAGTCTCCACTCGAACACTTGTCTTTGGGATGCCTCTAACCCCTAGGACAAAATAAACCATTCGAGGGCGTCAGTCTCCACTCGAATGAAAAAAATGCTGTGGAGGTATCAGACTCCTTCGAGAGCATTGGTATCTACTCGAATCAAAATTGCTGTGGAGGTTTTAGACTCCTTCGAGAGCGTTAGTATCCACTCGAATCAACATGCTGTGGAGGTTTCAGACTCCTTCGAGAGCGTTGATATCTACTCGAATCAAAATTGCTGTGGAGGTTTCAGACTCCTTTGAGGGCGTTAGTATCCACTCAAATCAAAATGTTGTGGAGGTTTCAGACTCCAATGCCTCTCGGATAACTAAGACCCGTTTAGGCAAAATCGCTGTGGAGGTTTAGGACTCCAATGCTTCTCGGATAACTAAGACCCGTTTAGGCAAAATTGCTGTGGAGGTTTAGGAGTCCAATGCTTCTCGGATAACTAAGACCCGTTAAGCGAAAATTTGTTGTTTGTTTATTTGTTTTAGTTAAGTGTTTTTGTTTTGCGGGTTTGTCTTATCTTGTTCGGGTTTGTTCTTGCTTTGGTTTGTTATGTATTTGAGATTTGTTCAGAGTTTGCTTTGATTGGTTCGGTTTAGGTTGCTTTATCACGTGTTTGGGTGCAGCGCTCACGTTAAGTGCGACTCTAATGCTTGTTTCATTATCGAGTGTGCTTTATCGATATCGATTAGTAATTGTTCCATTATTGTTATTTTGCTTGTCTTAAAAGGTGTGTGTTTCATGTGTATCGAACTTTATGCCTTGTTTGTTTCCGTTTTAGTCTGTGTTGGGCTATTCGGACGCGCGCCCATCTGCGCCCCAACCTTCAGACGCCTAGCCCCCAGCGGTTCAGGATTCGGTCGCGTCACCTGAGGCGGTCGGGTTATCATGGACCGGGTCTGCTTAAGTAAACGAAGGTTGAGGGCGATCGTTCATTCGATCCAAAATTCGAACGCGTCGCCCCCTTCGCCCCTAAATCAATTTCTCGATTTTTCTAGCCAACTTTTGTCTCGATTTCCGTCATACGCGACAATGTTGACTTCGGGTAAGTGCTCTTTACATGTTTATTGTCGGTTTTGCTTGATTTGATTGATTGTGAGTTTGTTTTGTTGAAAACCTAGAAAATCGATTTGGGTGTTTTTAATTTACTAAGTTTCGAAGCTTGTGCTTAATCCCATAGTTAAATTAGGGTCGATTAGAGCTTGTTAGGGTAGTTATAAGGTTAATAGGGGTTTTCGAGGTGCGACAATGACTCCCTATAGTGATAGGTTCGAGATGCTAGGGTTGGGGACCGTTTTCCCGGATATTCCCACATTTGTTTTGCGTAATCTTGCTCAAATAGTGTTGTGAGGATATGGGTAGCCCCCTCGTCGATTTCTATGGGCTAGAATGGCTTTTAGGGCTTTCCGTGAGGTTTTGTGTGTCTTGCGACGGACCAAAAGGTGTTGTAACGATGCCGGATCTTCCAGAAACCACTTCCATCGTGACCGGGATCGAAAATAGGTGTTAGCGGCCTTTTCGGAAATTTAATACCCTTATCCAAAATTTTGACCATATTTTGACCTGTTTAAGCTGCTTTAGCCTGGCCTGAGGTATGGGTTTCTCGTTTTTTGTTTGATTTTATAGTTAGAGGTAACACTGAGCGTCCCGAGGGAGCTCTTTCGGTTGGCACTAGTGGCGAGGCTGCCGTGACGAGTTCACAGACTCTCCGAGGGATTCGTAGGAGATGACGGAGTATCTCATCTTAGCGTCGTGATCCGGAGGCTATAAATGAGGCCGATTTTGATAGAGTGAGTAAGCGCAGGCTTCCAGAGACAGTGACCAGGAGGGCTCACGTCCCGGTTCCTGTACCGGAGAACGAGGAGATTGGCTTTGAGGATCCCGAGTGGGCTCGGGATTGGGATGGTCATCGGTTGCTCTTGACCTACAAGTTTGTCACCGCATCGTGTTTGTTGGTTATGTTTGGGATTTTGGCTCGGGTTAGGTTAGGTTTATTTTGTTTACACTTGTATTGTTTCGTTTGCAGTCCCCAGGTCTGATGAGGACTTTCTCGGGCTTTACTACGTGTCTCGAGATTTATTCTTAGAAGTTGACCCCTGCTGTATAAGGGATTATCGCGAGGACCGCTCTAGGTCCCGTGGTCGAGTAGTGGGTCCGGTTGGTGGGTCGCAAGACTAAGTGCAACCTTATGGTGATTAGAGCGATGGTAGATCGCTTCCATGATACTACCTCGACCTTCCACATGGCCTTTGGGAAGGTCAGGATGACCCTAGAGGATTTTGGGAGGATTTCCGGTTTGCCCTGGGGTCCAGATAGGATTAGGTGGGCCGCAGAAGGCCCTAGGCTAGATAGTGATGAGGTGCGGGGCCTTATCAGGGATTGTTTGGAGTGTGAGGCATATAGTGCGCCTCATGCTCTGGTGAGCTCGTACATCACCGATCACTTCGAGCGGGTGGCAGTGTTAGAGGGTCGAGAACCCAACACGCCGGAGCAGGATGCCCGGTTGTGGTTGTGGTACTTCCTAGGGTCGACCCACTTCTCGGATAAAGGCAAGAGGTTTAGCACTAGGATTTTGCCTCTCCTAGCTGACCTGGCTCAGCTAGGACGTTATGATTGGGTAACCGCGGTTTTCGCGGAGATGACTCGCTGCCTGCAAGTCATGGTGAGGCCGCTGGCAATAGAGTCGACCTCATCTTTGCCCATTGGGGGTCCGAGCCTTATACTGGAGGTTAGTTGCTATCCTCACTTTTGAATCTCAAGTTCTGCTTAATTTTGGCTTAATGTTGCTAAAGGTATTTTGGGATTTTGCAGGCTTGGATCTATTCCTATTTTCTTTGCTTGGCATCTAAAACAGTGCGAGATCACCCGAAAAGATTCCCGACGGGGATCGAGGGGAGGCTGGCTCAGCCTAAGAGTACAATCATTCACTTCCCGTTGGAGAATGCGCTGGTCAACCAGCTAAGCCTTGGGGATGTAAGTTTTCTCTTCATGTCCTATTTAGTTTAGCAGCCCCCAAGGTTTAGGATTTATTGAGATGTTGGTTTTGTTCGTGTAGTTTGTGGCCCGCCCTTGGGCCAATTATGAGGGCGTGCCCGGGTATGTGGCTGCGGAGCTGAGGCCTCGGAGTTATAGGAGGATGCTCCTTCCTGCGTTGTTTCGCCCGGTTTGGTACCTGGGCGAGCGGTTGGTGCGTCAGTGCTTGTATGATGATTTCAGGGTGCCGGTTTATCCTCCCCGAACCAGGTTCAGACCACTGACCACCGCAGAGGTCCTGGAGGACAGGGATTGAGAAGGAGGCGATGCGCTCTTGGTGCCTGGTGCCTCTTATCTATCTCATGTCAGCCAGCGGCTAGCTTGGTACCGCCTTGAGGTAATGTTCTAATTCTTGGTTTTAAGGTTTATTTCGTGGTTTAGCATTTCCTTGCCCTTTGACTGACCGATTTGTTGCTTTCTCAGCTGGCCGATCTGGTTGACGCTGTTCAGCCTCCAGATTTTCCCTTGACGCTACTTAGGGTAGACGCGGCTGGGATACCTTTCACTGAATATAAAGTCCGTTCGATGAATATTAATTTAAATAATTGAAATATAAACATCATAATTAAGGAGTATAAAAATAATGGGGAAAAGTCTCATGGTACCCTCGAACTATGTCACATTACACATGGTACATCTACTTTTAAGTTTGTTCTCATGGTAACCTTTAGTTTATAGTTTAGTTCCCGATTTGCCCTTACCCAATTTTCTGTCATGACGTCGTTAAAATATAACCAAAAGTTGGATGATTAATTATTGTTAATTAGTTTTGGAGGGAAAATTAATTACATCACTCAACAACTACTTTTTCCCATGGTACCCCTAAGTTTTCATAATTGTTCCCATGGTACCCCTAATTTTTCATAGTTGTTCCCATGGTATCCTGAAAGGAAAACAACGACTCATTGAAGCAAAACAACGACTAGTATACTGATATAACCGTTACACAAATGCTTATAAATTCACTCTCATTTCTATTTTGGCAGAAGAAAAACAAAACAATCCACACTTACTCACCCAACCTTTTCACCTCCTTCTTCACTTGTACAAAAAATTTGAAAAAATTGATGTTTCAGTATGATCGAGCTTCAAGGTTATGGTGATGAAGTTTTTCCCATTTTTTTCTACAAGTGAAGAAGGAGGTGAAAAGGTTGAGTAAGTGTGGATTGTTTGTTCTTCTTCTACCAAAATAGAAAGGGGATTGAATTTATATGCACTTGTGTAACAACTAGTTCAGTAAACTAGTCGTTGGTTTGCTTCAATAAGTCGTTGCTTTCCTTTCAGGGGTACCATGGGAACAACTATGAAAACTTATGGATACCATAGGAACAATTATAAAAACTTAGGGATACCATGGGAATAACTATGAAAACTTAGGGGTACCATGGGAAAAAGTAGTTGTTAAGTGATGTAATTACTTTTCCCTCCAAAGTTAATTTAATATTAATCATTCAACTTTTGGTCATAATTTAACGGCGTCATGACAGAAAATTGGGTAAGGAAAAATCGGGAACTAAACTATAAAATTGAAGGTTACCATGGGTACAAACTTAAAAGCAGGGGTACCATGTCTAATGTGACATAGTTTGAGGGTTCCATGGGAAATTTCCGAAAAAAAATATGAAGTACTATTAAAAATTAGGGTTATTTAACAGAAATAATCTCAACTTTGGGTGGTATTCCATAAATAAAACCAACTTTAATTAATCTGGGAATAAACTCATGTATGAGACATATCAAACATGAATGGATTCGGGTTACCTGCTACCTGCTACACCTGTACACTATTCCATTATGGTTAAATTGATGTTACTAAACTAATTGATAACAACCATAATCGTAATTATTGAGCTTATTACCGGCCATAATGGACGTCCATAAAACTTCTCCCTGTGTTGTCTCCCTTCTTGGTAGTCCTAATCATTGCCCCTAACTTGTGGTTGCAGAAAGATCTTTCGAGATGTTAGATTCCCATGAATTCGAAAAACATGAATTTGATGAATTACCCATGGATTTCTAGAATTGTTGCACAAAATTAGGGTTTAAAATTTGGGTTTAGGGGAAAAATCGATCTTGATGTGGAAACGAAGAAGATGTAACTTTGTTAATTAATAACTATGAGACCCACATAAACCTGCTGCATCAGGTCATTAATGAGTCAATTTCATTCGTATTTGATGTGTCTCATACATGAGTTTATTCCCAGATTAATTAAAGTTGGTTTTATTTATGGAATACCACTGAAAGAGATAAAAAATCGACATTCGAAACTATCCGTATTCTGACCATAACCCGTTTCGGACCCATATAACACGACTCATAATTAAACGGGCGACTGCTAAAAAATGTTTTGCAATTTACATTTTAGATATCATCACAATTATTTATTTTCAATAAACACTCGTACAAAAAAATGGCGCATTGATTATCGTCGAAATAATTGTAAAAGAAATAACATGCATAGGAACATACATGTTTAAGTCCGAAAAGATCTAACATATTGTGGACATGAGATAGGTCCACCCCGATGCGGCCAAGCGCGGGTTTAGGGGGCAAATGAATCTCATGTGAGATGGTTCTCGGGTTAAAATTTAAATTGAATTGGAGTCACCACCGAACTTTGTGGGAGTTCGGGCCCATTCAAACCTACTCTATATTTTGGGTGGACCGTGCAAAAAGTATGGCCCACTTCGATACTAGAGCTTGTGGGGTTCGTCCCTTTCCATTACGATACCGATGCCGACATTATCGGGTACTGTATATCGAATGACTCTTGTGCGCGAACGGTTTCGGACATCTGGAAACCGAGGTTCTGAGTGAGGGGTGAAGGTACGTGTTGGGAAGCCCACAAAGGACACCCAACCCCGCCCGTACTTTAGCGGCCTCTAGTAAGATATCTTTCGATGTTTTAATACGCGCGCTATTGATTCGGTGAAATGTTATGCGAACAACGTTTTTTGACTAAACATGTGCAATATCTTTGATCTACGTAGTTTAATGCATCTTTGAATTATCTCGAAGTTGTTTTAGCATGCGAGGTTCGTTTTAGTACAATAAAGTCAACAATAAAAATAAAAGCGCGAAAGTAGATTACAAATACACGGGCGGAATACAACCCGAAAATACAATACAACGAGCGTGAAAATCAAAATAATTGAAGTAGTAACGATATAGCGATGCAATGGATGATGTTTGAAAGGAAAAGACACGTGATTGGCTTTACACGTGACGACCGAAGTCATAAAAATATTTGATGATGCTAACACGATACACGAATTTGGCCTTCTATGTGTAAAGGGGACCACTCGATCGAGTCACAGGTAGGACTCGATCGAGTGATCGAGTTGCAGACCCCCTGCCTGTTTTTTGGGGTGACACTACATCGAGTGGGCTATGGCACTTGATCGAGTGCCCCCTGTACGGACTGTTGTCCGTTTCGAAAAGGCGCTGATTTTGAAATTGCTTTTAATTTTTAAATCGATAATTTATTAAGCCACGTAAAATATGGTTTAATTTATACTCGACTTAATTTTCGATACTCGCAATATGTATATTATTATTATGAGATCGATTATCGGAAATTTAGAAAAGATGTTATAAATTGATTCGAACTGAATCAGGATGTAATAATTCCCTCTGCGTTATAATGTCGTAATCAATCCTACCGTGTGACAATTAATTCGGCGTCAACGGGTTCGTTCTAAAACGGTTTATTGATTAATTCTTTTAGACATAATATTCGACTACGGAGTCGATATCGCATCTTAAGAATAAACGTTTTTATTTGTTTGATTAGAGCGAAAGTCGGTTCCCTCCGCGTCACGACATCGTTAACAATCCTTGCGGATTATGTGATGTTCGATTTGCATCAACAGGTTTCGTTCTAACCTTAAAAAAGGGGAATCGAACATGTTTAAGGAGGAATATTCGCGATCCCATCATGCCCTTGAGTGTTTAGAGCGGGGCTCCTCGAGAGGGCTCTACCACTGTTACAACTCGTAAAGGGATTAGAAGGGACTTGTACGAAGTTCATCTTTAAACGTATTCGATTCGAGATCGTTTTGTAAATTGATGTATGCGCGGTGTTTTAATGTTAATACGATAGTAGTAATGAAATCAAACGAAATAAAGACGACGAAAAAAACGAAGAAGGAGATGGAATAGGCGGAGAGAAAAGAAGACAGAAAAGGAGAAATCGGGATTGAATTTTGCACCCTCAACCTACATGCTTTGTCTTCTAGGAATAGGGCTCGTCTAGTTGTGGCTTAGGCACGGGAGCGTCGAGATGTATATAGGAGAGTTATGGTGTGTATAATTGGGAAGGGATTTGACGAGTTTTGCTCTCGGATCTTTGACGAGTTTTGATCTCGGGTTTTTGACGAGTTTTGATCTCAGGTTGGTATATGTAAGGATGTCGAGATGATGGTGATTTAAGGGTTGGAATATGGAGGTTTTCGAGGTAGAAGAAGGGTGGAAGAAGGTTATGATCAATGAAAAGGTTGTGTGAGGATTAACGTGATTGTAAAAGTGTTTAGGCGACGGGGTATTTATAAGAAAAATACCTGGTTTAGGATAGAAAAGAACCACTCGATCGAGTGGTGCGTGTGCACTCGATCGAGTGCCCGGTCTGACGCCGGTTCGATCGGTTTTGCGAACCTACTCGACCGAGTGCGCTGAACCACTCGATCAAGTGGGTCTGGGCGGAGGATAGGGTTTTAGGGATAAAGTTTTATCCCTAATGAAGAGGTTTAATAGCTTGGTTCTCTTCTAGAAGCGACGCATCTGATATTTTTGTGTCGGTTTTGTCTTTGACCGGGTTTTGACCCGGTTGCCAAAAGACGGTTTTATTTTCGGTGTCAGTTTTGCCCCAAATTAGTCTTATTTGACTAAAAACGACCCGCTGGGCCTGAATTTGAGGTTGGTTATGTGAGATTTGTACTCCGTAAAAAGCCCAAGCCAAATACTAACAATTTTGAGCCCATATCCGAGCGCGTTAAAGCACGTTTGCGTCTGATCATCATCGGGTGTTTGTCGGAAGCTGCTATAGATACTAGTAGGCAAAATGCAGGTGTCTACAGAGCCCCCACTCTGATTGAGGTTTGGACAAGGAGAAAGTCAGAGTAGCTACCAGACCAATCGAGGATTAAGACATGGCAGACTTCCGGTCGGGTCATTTATAGTCCATTAGACTCGCGTGAAGGACTCGCCAGCCATAAGATAGAAATCATACCTGAGTTATGTTATCTGGGATAGCTCCGTGGGTACTTGTTTTTGAAGTCCTGGGTGTATCTGCATGCAGATATATCCCATCTTGGAGCTGCGCGGGGACTCTCCTCTACAGCCCTGGGTGTATTTGTTTGAAGACACATCCCATCTCGGAACTACGAAAGTGCTTGCTTCTGAAGCCCTGGGTGTATCTGGTTGCAAATACATCTCATCTCGGAATTACGCGGGAGCTTGCTTTTGAGGCCCTGGGTGTATCTGGTTGCAAATACATCCCAATTTGCATGCGACACTTAGGTGAAACACCGACTCACGTTGGGGGGAGATAAAAACTTGACGTACCATTGGGAAGCACAAGCTGGTACCTGAAATGTTAGATACATAGGCATAAATAGCAAATATAGTAGATGGCAAGATAGCACATAAGAAATGCAGTTAGCATCTATAGACTAGCTTGTGCTGGGGAAAATGATTTTTTGCTTTATTTTGAAATCGAAAATCTTGACGGCAACTCACGTGTTAGGAGATTGGTTTTCAAAATTAAAAGAGGTAGAAAAGAATTTTGCAGTTTAAATAAACTGAAATTTGACCTTGTCGAAAAGGATCTTCTCAAATGGCTAAGTTTTGCAAATTTCAAAGCAAGAATTTGAAGAGGAAGGCATACCGACAGACCCGACTCTGGACGTGATTAGACGAGTTGACAGACACGACTGGACTCTCGAGGGGTTGGATCGTGACTCGGTAGGGGGGTGGGTCACCTAAGATGACAAGACTCTTAAGCCGCGCTATTCTGTAGCCTAGGCGAGTGGCAACACGGTCGAACATCGAAATGGGAAGGATGTGCTGTAGGGGGATTGCGGTAGTCTGTAATGAGACTGTTTTTGCAGGACTTAGCAGCTGCAATGCTGTAGTCTAGTTCTCTTTTGAATTTTTTTGGTTTTGGGGGTACAGTCCCAAAGTAGGTGTTATTTTGAGTCCTTAACAGATTCTCGTCTTCAACTTAGCCGAGTACTAAGACACACTGTAGAAAGGTGGCTAGATTTTGAAAGTATTTGGATATATGTGAGTGGATGGAGAACTTCTGCCTAGGAGAAGCCCCCATGACGACAAAGCTAACTGTTGAGAACATGACAGTGTCGTGACAAGAATGATGGTGCTTTTGAATTTATGTCAATGTGGGTGGTTGTGCCCTTGTTGAAAGGCTGCCTACGTATTCACGTGTAGTGAAATCAAACCAAGCCATAGTTCAGTGGATTGGAAGATATGTTATGGTGCCTAGTTTATTAGGGCTTTGTGTGTAACTAACCATAGCGATGGTGTAGGCTAGGTGCATTCCCAATGATGTCTTGATCAAAGGGATAGAATAGTTAAGATGTTGATCCTGTGACTGTGAGCGTTCTCCGGGGTAGCCCCCAGAGGTGGTGTGAACTATTTGGGCATGTTCTATGCCGACCGCAGGTCGAGTCCCCGTGCTTGGGGGTGAGAGTGTTAAGCTGGTAGACAAGTCCAGCGAGAACTGAGAAGACACTAGTGGAGGCGTTCATCAACAACCTCCTACCCTCCTACCGCGTCCATTTTAGGTATGCCGGCATTTCAAACTTTGCCGTGCTTACCAAAATGGGCACTAAGATTGAAGACGATCTTCGACACAATGAAGATTTGGGTGAAGCTTCTACGGAAGGTTATACTGGACATGAATTTGAGTCCTTAGAAGCCGAAGACTATTGACGACATCAGCAGGATCACAAACCCAATATCCAAGAGTCCAGATTTGATTTAAGTCCAAGTCTGAGTCCGAGTCTAGGATGTACTATTTCGTTCAACTGTATCCTGTCCTCTTTTCAAAATTCAATAAAATCAGCTTTTCTATTTCTCATATATGCTTTCCTTATGTGTTTCCGAGAACATGATGAACATCATCATACACTGTGAGCACACGCACGTGACTATTGTAGGCACATCTATTATGACTACAGGAAACCGAGCTCGTGTTTTCCTTTTACCTACTCCATGTCTGGTATAGAAAAGCCACATAACTACCCCTAGCATGAGCGGTATCGAAACCTATGACAAATCTAGGTAGTCTCCTAGTTTGGGTTCAAGACGGGAGGCATGCACATTTCCCGCAATAAACACCCTCCAATAAGACCGACCAATCCCTACCTTAGGTGTTAGTCTGACAATAAAAAAAAAGAGAAAAAAGAGCTAGACAAAAAAAAAATCAAAAGTCCAAGGAAAAAGCAAAAGGCCAAAACAGAAAAGCAGGCCATCATCAAAAAAAGAGGCACCCATAACTAAGGTTAAGCGGTCAACACAAATGAAGAATCCCACGACTGGGGCTAAGAGGTCAACCAACCAAAAAAATATATATATTAAAAAACCCATGACCGTAGTTAGCGGTCAACTCAAGTGAAAGTCCCTCGACCGGGGTACGGTCAATTCAAAAATTATCAATTCCCTTACCATCAAATAAAAGGGTGACAATCAGGCTGGTCAGCTAACACCACATTTAGCCTTTCTACATTACAACCCTCAAGACCTTCCCGAGACTTAGGCTAAGAGACAGCCCAGAATTTTGAGGATTCAAGCTCCATAGGATACCCTTAACCAATAGGGTCAGACATGGAAACCAGATCCCGCATTATCAAACCTGCCCAATCGAAGTCTGAGTCATTTTTTACTCAACTTCCCCCTTTCCTACCACATTGCAATACCTTACCCTCGAAGCCTTAGCTCCACAAAATCGAGCTCCAGATTTCGAATCATCAAAGCCACTAGCGACCTAACACCACATTTACAAAAACATCCAAACCAGTTACCATTTGAAAATTGAGAATGGCATTTCAAAGATTTGGAAATCGAAATTGAATTTTGAAGATTTGGAAAAATTGAATAGGGATCGTAAATTTGAATATTAAAATGGATAGCATATCGGCTAGAAAATAGGCTTGTTTTGAGTCAAATCCTAACTCTAATTTCGGTAGCATTCCGAGTTTTTGAAAATTGCATATTTTTGAAATGACGGGTCCCGAAACGGACGGTATGTCGGGTTTTTCAAAATTTTGAAAAGATGCATTTTTTGAAATGACGGTTTTTAAAAATGACACGGAAACCAAGCAGCAAGTAGTCAGGCAAGCATTATGACGACAACATGTATGTTTTACACTAAGTCTCGGTCGGTCGAAATAGGGTCGATACCAGTGCGCATAGCCTTTTCGAGAATCGGGTCGGACTTCCTAAGTCGAGTAGTTCTTGAAACATGCCGCGAAACCAATACGAATTAGCCATGAACACCTTGACATATCCAATTTGGAATAAATCATGGTATAGTGGGACGTCGGTTGCCAGTACCGGTCCGGGTAAAAATGAGGTTAAGCATGAACCGTAAAACTAAAGCGCATATTGTACTAATCTAACGATTTCTCCTCAAGTCTCACCTAGAGGATCCCGATGGTAAGTTACACATCAGTACTCCCCAACGGAGTCGCCAAATTGTGGACATGACGTAGGTCCACCCCGACGTGGCCACGCGCGAGTTTGGGGGGCGAATGAATCTCATGTGAGATGGTTCTCGGGTTGAAATTTAAATCGAATTGGAGTTGCCACCGAACTTTGTGGGAGTTCGCGCCCATTCGAACCCACTCTATATTTAGGGTGGACTGTGCACAAAGTACGACCCACTTCGATACTAGAGCTTGTGGGGTTCGTCCCTTTGCATTACGATACCGATGCCGACATTATCGACTACCGTATATCAAATGAGTCTCGTGCGCCAACGGTTTCGGACATCCGTAAACCGAGGTTCTGAGTAAGTGGTGAAGGTACGTGTTGGGAAGCCCACAAAGGACACCAAACCCCACCCGCACTTTAGCGGCCTCTACTAAGATATCGTTCGATGTTTTAATACGCGCGCTAATGATTCGGTGAAATGTTATGCAAACAGCTTTTTTTGACTAAACATGTGAAATATGTTTGATCTACGTTGTTTAATGCATCTTTGAGTTATGTCGAAGTTGTTTTAGCATGCGAGGTTCGTTTTAGTACAATAAAACAAACAACAAAAATAAAAGCGCGAAAATAGATTACAAATACACGGGCGGAATACAACCCGGAAATACAATACAACGAGCGCGAAAATCGAAATAATTGAAGTAGTAACGATATAACGATGCAATGCATGACGTTTGAAAGGAAAAGACACGTGATTGCCTTTAAACGTGACGATCGAAGTCATAAAAATATTTGATGATGCTAATATGATACGCGAAATCCGCGTTCTATGCGTAAAGGGGACCACTCGATCGAGTCATAAGTAGGACTCGATCGAGTGATCGAGTTATAGACCCCCTGCCTGTTTTTTGGGGTGCCACTCGATCGAGTGCCCCTTGTACGGACTGCTGTCCGTTTCGAAAAGGCGCTGATTTCGAAATTGCTTTTAATTTTTAGGGTTTTTCTATGGGGTACCCCTCAACTATCGACTTTTCCATGTGGTACCCCCGCCTTTTTCGAATTACAAGATGTACCCCTAAACTTTGTAAATTAGTCTATATTGTAACCAAAGTTATAATTTTCCAACGGAAATTTCTCAATTGATGATATAAATTGTAATTATTCCCTATTTTACTTTCATCAATCATGATATATTTCTTCAATTTGCATCCTTTACTCGAAAAAATCCATTACACCACACTACGACATGGGGGTGACGGAGGGATTCAGGTTGATGGATTTAAAAGAGTGAGGGAGATAGGTCGATGTCGGCCGACAACAGAGTGCGTTTTGATGGGCATTTGGTGGCTTGGTGAATGGTAAAGAAAAATAGGTGGTTTGTAGCATCAAATTGGATTGATTAATATGTTAATTATTCATTTTAAAAAAATATTTGTAATACACTCATCACTTTGGTTATGATATGGACTGATAAGTAAAGTTTAGGGGTACAACATATAATTCGAAAAAGGCGGGGGTACCACTTGAAAAAGTCAATAGTTGAGGGGTATCCCATAGAAAAACCCTAATTTTTAAATCGATAATTTATTAAGGCACGTAAAATATGGTTTAATTTATACTCGACTTAATTTTCGATACTCGCAATATGTAAATTATTATTACGAGATCAATTATCGGAAATTTAGAAAAGATGTTGATGAGGGTCAGTAGCCTGCTCCAGGTCGCCTGCTAAACATGCCCCCAGAAGACCCAACCCGGCAGGCAATCAGAGCAAAATCACTAAAAGGGAACCCACTGAGGACAACTCCAGACGACCGCTTGCCCGGAAGGGCGATGCGGCCTGCTAAACCCAGCCTTCACATAACCTCTACCTGCCTGTCCTCTGAGGGAAATCTCCACAGGCAGGGCAGGGACCACCGAGGGACCTCTTCGTCATTTCGCCTAAGTTAAATGAGAATGGGTGGATGAGGTGAAGCCACTTGTCACCCCCTCATCCACCCATCCTCCTTTCGTTTCCCTCTCTTGTGGGAAGGTATAAATACTCCTCCATTTCCCACAAGAAAGGGGTTGGATTTTCTCTCTCTAGATTCTCACTCTAAAAACGCCACCTAGTTCCTCACGAGCTAGGTTCATTAAGGCATTCACGGACTGACTTAGGCATCGGAGAGGGTTCCCTCGGACAACCTCCGAGGCCCTGTGCGTTTTGTGTGCAGGGAGCAGGCCCATTCCGCCGGGAAGGTCCGATTAGTGGAGTAAGAGGAAGGAGAGGTTGACAAGATTGTCCGATCATCATCCGAAGCAATATTTGAACATCACAGACCCAAAATCCAAGTCGAATTAATTGATTCCAATACCAGAACAATTTGGCGCCGTCTATGGGGAGAGATCTGGTTGTATCCACGAATTATCCACAAAAAATCAACCATTCCCAAATACAAAAACTAACCAATTGAAGCAATCATGCCTGAGATTGTTGACACTGGTATAGGGGTAGGTCCGACGGTCCCACCGGTGACCCCCCTATACGGCATGCCGCAGCCGGAGAGAGCTCCTGCCGCCACGGTCCTCGGGGTGGGGGGAACCAGTCTCATGGGCTTGCCAAATACAGCTGTGACACCAGGGCTGGGGGCACATCCAGGGCACACCCTGAACTTAACCCCAGCTCAGATGGTACAGAGAGCCGCCTTCTTCTCCGCAATGCTCAATCAGGAATTCACCCCTGAGGACCTGGTAGGCAGGGTCGCAACGACCCCCAGACAGCCCCACTTAGTAAGCAGAGAGGGGGCTGGGGGTACAAAGCGAACCGCCGCCAGAAACGCCCAGAGGAAGGCAAGAAGAACAGCTCAAGTATACGCACAGGCACAAAGGCGCATCACAGCAGGCAGCCAGGAACCGCCCGCTCAACAACAGGCGTTCTCTATACACACTACAGAGTCCACGTCCCGGGAGAAGAGGGGTCTATCTCAGGGACTGCAGGATCGGATGAGGCACAGAGAGCCTGCGTCTAAGCGCCTGGGAGAAAAGCAGGGCGGAGTCTTTTCCAGGTTAACGCCGGCAGCAAAAGGACAGCCAGCTCCAGGGCTGTCCCAAAGCCTGCAGTCTAGGCTTAACTGGGGGCAGCCGCTCGAATCAAGGTATCACCAGGATGACAACCTCGGTCAGTCCCGGAGAAAGCGGTCCAGGCAACCCTCCCCTGACACGGAGAACGAGGCAACGAGCAGGCAACCACCAAAGCACCGCTCCCCCAGTACGAGGAAACCGGCCCCTAGACAATGGGATGTTCACGGTAACCAGTCTGGGGAAAGCAGGTCACGAGTGGTAGGCAGGCCCACGAAGACTCCTCTCCATCCTGACGTACAAGAGTATCCCATCCCGAAAATCAAAATGCCCACAGTCAAGTTTGACGGGACTACAGATCTAGAGGACCATTTGGCGGCATTTGAAAGTCACATGGGCATGTATGATGTGGATGATGCAATATGGTGCAAAATCTTCCCAACCACCCTTGTAGGGCTTGCACAGGGATGGTTCAGGGACCTTCGCCAGGGGTCGATCAGTTTGTTTATAGAGTTAGCTGAGGCATTCCTTGAACAATACGCAGGGAACAAGAGGAGACGGCTCACTCGTTTTGATCTTATGACCCTGAAGCAGAACAAGGGCGAGAGCGTCAGGGAGTACCAAAAGAGGTTCGACTTGTCCTACCAACAAGTCAGGGAGATTGATGATTCAACTGCTGCCTACGCCCTGAAAATCTCCCTACTCCTGGGGGAGATGAAGAACCAGATGATCAGGGTCCAGCCAGAAACCTTGGCAAAAGCCAGAAAAATTGCCGAAGGGTTCATTCTGCAGGAAGAGTTTCACAGCCTGCCGGACACCCCTGCAGGCCAAGCAAGGCCGCAAGGGGGACCGCAGGGTGGACGTGGCAGGAACGAGCCAGGCAAGCAGAAAGAGGAGGGGGGGCCCCCAAGAAAGAGCGCACAGCCTACCAGCCAAGGTTTGACAGCTACACGGCCCTCAACAGGCCGAGGGCAGAGATCTTTGAGCTGGAGAAGGAAACAGCAAAATGGAATCGCCCGAATAAGCCGCGCAGCCCGAAGGGGGATCCTAAAAAATTCTGCACGTTCCATGATTGCATAGGCCACACCACTGAAGAATGCCGACACTTAAAAGACGAGATAGAAAAACTCATAAGAAACGGCTGGCTGAGTAACTATGCAGGGAGGAACAAATCCCAAAAGGAGGCGGCGGACAAGCCTGAAGGTTCAGCCCAAAATCGCATGATAATCCATGTAGTGTCAGGGGATGCAGAGGGACGAACAAGCAGACGAAGCCAGAAAAGGCAGATCCGTGAATTACGGAACCATATTTGCTACGCTGAGAAGGCAGGAAGCCCGAGGGGCACGACCCTGAGCATCACCCCTGAGGACGCAGGGAGAGTAATATACCCACACAGTGATCCTTTGGTCCTAACTCTTGAGATTAGCAATCACATTGTCAAGAGGTGCATGGTGGACATTGGCGCCTACACAAACCTCTTGTACAAGGACGCCTTTGAAAGAATGAACTTAGAAAAAAGACACCTTAAGCCGGCTCCTGGATCTCTGTATGGGTTCAGTGGGGCAGGCGTACTTCCCATGGGGATTATCGATTTACCGGTAACATTCGGGGAAGGGGCCTCTGCCAGGAATGTCAGGGCGTCATTTGTTGTGGTGGATGCCAAGTCTGCATACAACGCCCTGATAGGGCGGGCCACCCTGGACGAAATCGAAGCCGCCGTATCAATCAGGGCCCTCACCATAGCCTATGTGACAGACTTTGGCATGGAAGGAAAGGTTCACGGGGATCAGGAGTCAGCCAGACATTGCTATTTCGTGGCCCTGCAAGCCCATGAAATAGA
Source organism: Agrostemma githago (assembly GCA_958450325.1). Lineage (NCBI taxonomy): Eukaryota > Viridiplantae > Streptophyta > Magnoliopsida > Caryophyllales > Caryophyllaceae > Agrostemma > Agrostemma githago. The sequence goes on along the minus strand of OY288239.1, from coordinate 26,478,675 downwards.
AAGAAAGGGAAGCGAAAAGCCGAAAGTTCCCCCAGCAGGGAGGGTGAAATCCCGGCTGTTCAGCAAACAACAGCCCACCTGGAACCTGAAGGGGAAAGCATGCTGGTGGACTTAGAACCAGGGAGGCAGGTCCTCATAGGGGCCGACCTAGAGGAGTCCTACCAGAAGAAGTTGATCGCAGTCTTGAGAGAAAACAGGGACGTATTTGCCTACTCAGCAGATGAGATGCCAGGGGTTGACCCGGCTTTTATTGTTCACAAGCTGAACGTTAATCCAGAGGCCCGCCCTGTAAAGCAGAAAAAAAGAAATATGTCCGCAGAAAAAGACGCGGCGATAAAAGAAGAAATAGAAAAACTCTTGAAAGCAGATTTCATCGAAGTTTGTGATTACTCTGAGTGGTTGGCGAACGTTGTGATGATGAAGAAGTCATCTGGCGCATGGAGAATGTGCGTAGACTTCACAAATCTTAACAAAGCCTGCCCAAAGGAATGCTACCCCTTTCCCAGGATAGACCAAATGGTAGATGCCACTAGTGGATATACCACGTTGAGTTTTCTGGATGCATTCTCAGGGTACCATCAAGTGTACCTCTGGCAGCCTGACAGGGTGAGGTGTGCCTTCATAACCAACCATGGAACGTACATGTATAAAATGATGCCGTTTGGACTGAAGAATGCAGGCGCCACCTATCAGCGATTGGTAGACAAGGTCTTTGATAATCAAAAGGGGAGAAACTTGGAAGCCTATGTCGATGATGCAATTGTCAAAAGCAAAGGAGACAGGGAGCACCTGGCGGACCTGCAAGAAACATTCTCCTCCCTGCGCTCATACAAAATGAAGTTGAATCCAAAAAAGTGCACGTTCGGAGTCCGATCTGGCAAATTCTTAGGATTCTTAGTCAGCTCCAGGGGGATAGACGTCAATCCCGAAAAGATTCAGGCGGTCCTGGACCTCCCAGAGCCTAAGACCGTAAGAGACATTCAACGGCTCACAGGCAGGATGGCTGCCCTGGCTCGCTTCATCGCCAGATCAGCAGACAAGTCGACCCCTTTCTTCAAAGTGTTGAAAGGCAATAAACAGTTCAAATGGGAGGATGAGCAAAAGAAAGCCTTCGAACAATTGAAAGAACATCTGAAAAAGCTCCCTACCCTGGCGAGACCAGTAGCCGGAGAAAAACTATACCTATACATTGCTGTCACCAATTCAACGGTAAGTGCAGTCATCCTGAAAGAAGAAGCAGGCTCACAGCAGCCCATCTACTTTGTAAGCCACGCCCTGGGGGCAGCTGAAAGAAACTACCCTTTGGTAGAAAAAGCCGCCTATGCAGTCGTCATAGCAGCTAGAAAACTCAGGCCCTACTTCGACGCGCACCCCGTTGTGGTCCTCACCGACCAGCCACTAGAAAAGATATTGGAAAAATTTGAAAAATCAGGGAGGCTGCTAAAATGGGCAATTGAGCTAAGCGGATTGGGGATATCATACCAACCCAGGACAGCCATCAAGGCACAGGCCCTGGCGGACTTCCTGGCTGAATGTTCTCATTCAGGGGAAGAGGAACCCCCACCAGAGAATGGATAGTATACACTGACGGGTCCTCAACGGCCAATGGTGCAGGGGCGGGTGTCGTACTGACCAACCCTGAAGGAGTGGATTTTGAGCATGCGCTCAGGTTCACCTTCCTTGCATCGAACAACGAGGCGGAATATGAGGCCGTACTTGCAGGGATAAATCTAGCCAAGGCAGCAGGCGCAGAGCGGATTATACTAGCGACTGACTCCCAGCTCATTGCCAACCAAATCAACAGAGAGTATGAGGCTAGGGACCAGGCCATGGCCCCCTACCTAGAAAAGGTGAAGCAGGGACAGTCAAACCTAAAATCCTAAGATGTCCGGCAAATACCCCGGTCACAGAATAATCGAGCCGACGCCCTGTCAAAACTGGCCAGCTCCAGCCTACAGGACATAAGAAGGTCAGTTTGGGTAGATGTTGTGCGGGAGAAATCCACTGCTACCTGTCAGGCAGTCAACATCATCGAAGAGGAACAGGAAAACTGGATGACCCCCCTCATTCAGTTCAAAAAATACAGCACCCTACCGTCTAATCCAGTGCAAAAAAGGAAAGTACAGACCAAAGCAGCATGGTTCGTAATAATTGATAAAGAGCTATACAAAAAATCCTTCACTTTCTCCCTGCTCAAATGCCTGAGGGCAGAGCAGGTTGCTGAAGTTTTGGACGACATCCCTCAGGAATCTGCGGGCATCACATTGGTGGAAGATCGTTGGCCCACAAGGCCCTAAGGGCAGGCTACTACTGGCCTACCATGTTAGCAGATGCAAGGAACTTAACCCGGAAATGCAGAAAATGCCAACTCTTCGCCCCATCAATTCATGCCCCAGCCCAAGAGCTCAGGCCAATTCAGTCTCCCATTCTTTTCGCTCAATGGGGGATGGACATACTGGGCCCCTTTACTACAGCCACAGGGGGACGAAAGTTTCTAATCGTAGGGATTGACTACTTTACAAAGTGGATTGAGGCCGAGGCAGTCCCAAACATCACTGAACCCGCAGTCAGAAAGGTCATTTGGAGAAACATCATAACCAGATTCGGCCTGCCAAAAATGCTAGTATTTGATCATGGGAGGCAGTTTGATAATGACCCCCTAAGAGCCTGGCTGGAAGGGCATGGAATAACAGTCGCCTACTCTGCCGTCTGCCACCCACAAACCAATGGGCAGGCCGAGGCCGCCAAGAAGCAGATCCTAAATGGGCTCAAAAAGATGGTGGATGATCTCAAAGGAAGGTGGGCAGACGAGCTACCAAGTATACTCTGGTCAATAAGGACCACCAAAAAGGACTCAACAGGTCAGACACCATTTGGCCTGTTGTATGGAGCAGAAGCTTTATTGCCCATCGAAGTGCGAATTCCTACCCTACGTTCTCAGCAGTACAATAGAGCTGACAATGATGCAGCAATGGCCGAAGCCCTAGATCTGGTCCATGAGGTCAGGGAAGAGGCCAGTATCAACATAGCCGCCTACCAGCAAAGGATGAGAAAGGCATACAACAAAAGGGTACATGAGAGAAGGTTCCAAATAGGCGACCTAGTATTGAGGAAGACGCAGGCTGTAGGAAAATCCAGGGTGCATGGCAAACTAAGTGCCAACTGGGAAGGCCCATATCAGGTGACCCAGATTTTGGGAACAGGCACATACAAAATCGCCAACCCAGAAGGCCAGGAGCTGAGCGCACACTGGAACGCCGACACCCTGAAAAGATACTATGTTTAGCTGAGTCTTAGGAAAATCTCGTCTTTAGAAAAGTACTGGCGGAGAACGATCAGAATGGAATGTCGACGGCTCCGACCACCCTTATGTTTAAACAAGTTTTTATATATAAAGCTCAAGAATTCATACTCGTTGTCTGTTTAAACTTGCGCTCTCACACACAAACGAGCAGGGGGCAATAGGGGGAGGCCCCCTATTGCCAGAACCAAGGAAAATGGACCCCCCAACAAAATTCTAAACCCCTCTACCTACCTCTGGGGAGGAAAGGAGCAGGCCTCACACGCCGAACTAACAAGGACTGGGGGCAACTCCCCCAACCTTGTATAAAAAACGCAAAAGCCGTCCCTGCCTACCTCTGGGCAGGCAGGGGGCAAGCCCCCTGGACTTCAAACAGAGACCAGGGACAGGCCAGGCTACGCACAACTAACAAGGACTGGGGGCAATTCCCCCAACCTTGTATAAAAAACGCAAAAGCCCTCCCTGTCTACCTCTGGGCAGGCAGGGGGCAAGCCCCCTGGACTCCGAGCAGAGGCCAGGGACAGGCCAGGCTACGCACAACTAACAGGGACTGGGGGCAATTGCCCCAACCTTGTATAAAAAACGCAAAAGCCCTCCCTGCCTACCTCTGGGCAGGCAGGGAGCAGGCCCCCTGGACTCCGAGGAGAGGCCAGGGACAGGCCAGGCTACGCACAACTAACAGGGACTGGGGGCAATTCCCCCAACCTTGTATAAAAAACGCAAAAGCCCTCCCGGCCTACCTCTGGGCAGGCAGGGAGCAGCCCCCCTGGACTCCGAGGAGAGGCCAGGGACAGGCCATGCTACGCACAGCTAACAAGGACTGGGGGCAACTCCTCCAACCTTGTATACAAAACGCAAAAGCCCTCCCTGCCTACCTCTGAGCGGGCAGGGGGCAGGCCCCCTGGACTTCAAACAGAGGCCAGGGACAGGCCAGGTTACGCACAACTAACAAGGACTGGGGGAAATTCCCCCAACCTTGTATAAAAAACGCAAAAGCCCTCTCTGCCTACCTCTGGGCAGGCAGGGGGCAGGCCCCCTGGACTCCGAGCAGAGGCCAGGGACAGGCCAGGCTACGCACAACTAACAGGGACTGGGGGCAATTCCCCCAACCTTGTATAAAAAATGCAAAAGCCCTCCCTGCCTACCTCTGGGCAGGCAGGGAGCAGGCCCCCTGGACTCCGAGAAGAGGCCAGGCTACGCACAACTAACAAGGACTGGGGGCAATTCCCCCAACCTTGGATCAGGCCATACCTTAAGGAAGAAAGAAAAAAGCAGACCAAAACAAGAAAAAAACATTCCATAGCAGACCCATAAAGGGTAAAATGTTTTCACAAAAACAAACAAAGCAAAGATCCAAAGAAACAAAATATTACAGACAATTGGCCATAGCAGGGCTCAGCACAAAGGGCAGAGTTATTTCAAGAAAATCTAAACATTATGAGCATCCTGACTTGGACCAATGGCCACCTCAGGAGGTTTTGCCGCCCGAGCCTCATTTTTGGCAGAGTAAAGATTTCGGAAGGCCTCTTCATCAAATACAGGGAACATCTCCCCAATCACCTCCATCACCAGCTCCAGGAAAGAGTTGGCCCCGCTCACAAAACTTGCATCCACCGCAGCATCGGTCTCCTCCACGAGGGCATCCTTTTCCTTCTTCCATTTACTCTTGGCCTGCTCAAGGGTTGAATCAGCTTTGGACAGACGTTCCTCCAAATCAGCTGTCTTCCTTTTGAGGTGCTCCATCTCAGCCAGAGAAAGGGTAGCTTGCTCCATCGCCAGGCGACTCTCCTTCAGCTCAACCTCAAACTTGGATGCTTCCCTCACAGCCTTCTCCCCTTGAAGCTTCCACTGGCCTGCCTGATTCTTCGCCTCCTCTAGCTCGCTCTCCTGCTTCGCCAGCTTATCTTTCAAATTATTTATCAAAGCTATGTCCCTTTCAACCATAGCCAGACGGTCAGGAGGGGGAGCCCCGGGTGTAACACTCAGCTCTTCATCGCTCAGGCGGCTAAGAGCCGCTAGCTCAGCAGAAGCCAGCAACACCTCGGAGGTACGCTGGATATATTGAATTACTTGGTGGGAGGTTGAAGTTACAGACTTAGTAAGACGGCCGGCCAAACGGCGCCAGAATCGGAGAGCAGGCCCGACACGTCTACACTATCGCCGACAGTATAGTGAAATTCCGTATTTTCCTCCGTAAAAGGGTGCTCGGAATGTCACGAGCAGAGCGTTTTGCCTCAGGAGTATCAACATCAGCCTCCAAGTCCACCACAGGAGTAGTCCCTGAGGGCTCCCTATCCCTTTTCCTTCTCAGCTCCAGGGGAACACTCTCCCCAGTCCCCTCGGAATTCGCGGGACACGATCCCTGGGAAACACGAGTCCCAGCTGGAGAATCACCTTGCCTACATCCAGGGGAAGGAGTGGCCCCTGAGGTAACCTCAGCTTCCCCATCCTGGATACTGGGGGAAGGAGTCACCGGCTTTGCCGACGGCAATCGTGGAGGAAGAGGGAGCCTCCGGCCAGCAGAGAGATCCTTTACAAACCTCATTAAACTATTTTCCCCTTTCTTAAAGTTTGAAGGAAGGGAAGGACGCTTCGAAGCGATGACAAACTCTTCGCTCAAACCTAGCCTCTTAACCTGCTTCCTTGTCCAACGACGAGAAGCGGAATCTGCAGAAAAAAAAGAGCAGTCAGCTAAAAAAGCAAAGAAATTGAAAGTCTCAGGGAAATTGCGCCGACGAAAGCCCCCTAAAACTACGTTCGAGGCTGGGGATCAGGCCCAATGGGAGCAAGTATTCGTCTGTGGCTATAAGCTCCGCGTGAGGGAGCCAGAAAGCAGGGCCACAAACGCCAGACTTATCCACGACAATCTCGAAATTCTTGACTAGTAACTCTTCTTTCTCACTCAGCTTTACCTCCAGGGCCTTCCCTCCAACGCCTGGATGATACTCTTCGCGAGTCTCCATGCGAGTATGAACATGATTCCTAAAGTGCCTAGGAATCCGCCACCCGGAAGCACTATGTACATACAGAAAATTGTTTTTCCAGTCTTTCAGGCTACTTAAAGCCGACCGGACTAGAGCATATTTTTTATGTCTCTGGAGGGACCAGTACCCAGGGGAACCATCTCCCCCTGACGCGCGAGGACAACATTTGCAGCCCAACCATAAAACAAAGGGCGTCAATATAAGGCCCCTCACCATGAAAAAGACAGGTCCAGATATAGGCTATCAGGGACCTGATGGCTGAAGCAGTCAGTTGGGCTATGACCACATTCATCCTCCTGAAGGTCTCCTCCAGAAAAGGGTGAAGAGGGAATCGCAGGCCGAATTCCAGTCTTTTATGATAAACAGCCACACAACCTTCAGGGGGGTAGCACACTGTGTCTCTCTCTCCTGGAACTATGACCGTATATCCCTCCCCGAAATTATAAAACTTCTCAATCTCCCCAGCAGCATTACTTTCTAAAATTAGGTCTCGGTTCTTGCCTTCGGGGTAGGTTTTCAGAGGGACCAAATACTTTCTCTTGTCCAGATAATAAGTTCTCCCTTTCTCCCTAGGAATGAGGGGGCCGACAATCGTGGAGGGGTCCACCTCCAGTGCCTCGTCGTCAGAATCAACGACGTCAAAGGGAGCGGGTTCGGGGGATTCAGCACCTCCCCCTCTTTCAAGACGGTCCTCCTCACTGGGCCCAACCCCAGAAGAGGAGGCTAGGTCACGTCTACTCCCATCTCCACCCTCAGTCCTCTCAGGCAGTGGACCAAAAAAGAGAGCACGAACACGAGACATGCTGGTTTATGAAGAAAAAGTATTGAGGAAAAGGAAAAAAGGCGAGGATTTAAAGAGAGATTCTAACCTAGAACGATGGTCGTCGCCGGAAAATGTGATAGTGGGCGCTTCTTGATCTTACGAAGTTCTCAGCAGCAAAGATGGTTTGGAAGTATGAAAGGGGATTCAAATTTCGAAAAATGCAAAAGAAAGAAATGAAGGAGGAGAAGGGCATATATAAAGCCCAGGAAGCCAAAAAGGCCGCCTCTCTGACAGTACATCCCCAACAAAATACCCCACGTGTCGTGCTTTGAACACGAACCACTCACCCCTTCCCAAGAAGGGTCTCGAAAAAACAAAAAGTGCCAGAGGGATAGTCACCTAACAACGTCATCCCCGCATTCAAAAAAAAAAAGACAACAAACAACAAGTAACAAAGCCGCTCGGATTTTTCATTAACTTTGAAGGAAAATAGACGGGTTACATGTCACACTTAGCAAGGAAAGAAAATACAAAAGAAGCCTGGATTTCCGGCTCAACACGCCTGCGCCCAACAAGCAGGCCTAGTCATCATCTAAATCCGGGGAGTAGTCCCCGAGGCTGCCCTGATCTCCTATGTCAGACCCCCAATCCCAGTCAGAGGAGTCCTTGAAGGGATCGTCAGGGAGTTCGCCCTCGTCTCTGTCGCTCGAGCAGCCCAGACCCTCACTATCTCCAGAGTCCCGGCTGCTGACGTCCCAGTCCCTGCCATAGGGAATTGCCTGGAGATCGTCACAAGTGCCGCAGCCCGTCTTCTTCACTGGAGAGGAAGGGCCTGACCCTAGGGAAGAGTTTGAGTCAGAACAATCTGGGTCGAACTATTCAGGGTGTAACCATGGAAAACACTCATGGCAACCCCGATCAAAGCACCCTCCTCCTTGAAGGCAGCGCTTGAACCTGGGAACAACAGGGGGCAAGGATCTTCTGGGGCGCTTGCCTGCCCTAAGGGAAGCCTTCTGGACATTCCGGCGAGGATAGGGCCGTGGACGCCGGCTGCGGCGAAGGGCCCGAAAAGCCGCCCGAGCATACCTTAGCCTCCAGAACCCCTTAAAGAGGAAAGTAACAGTGCGAACTCCACGGCGAGTAACAGATTTCTTGATCCAAGCCATGATTTAACCAAGAAAAGTGAAAGAACTGAGGATGAATTGTCAAAATGGCAAAGAGAGCTGGAACTTATACGAGGGAAATGGAGCATTAAATGGCATCCCAACCATCCTGGCAGGGAACGCCACCAATCATGAAGCACTCACATTGCCCGAAAATCCACCAAGCATGAGGGATAATCATTGCAAAAGACCTCTCAACTCTTTGCATACCCGATGCAATTAACACTTCTTTCCTCGGGAAAGTACAAACGCATTAAATGCAGCAGTGAGGCTAAGAACAAGTAAACCTCCCCTCTTTTGAGCAAAAGTCGCCAGCCGGAGGGAAGCCTCGCTTCCCCCCAGCTTGCGAGGGCCAATTGATGAGGGTCGGTAGCCTGCTCCAGGTCGCCTGCTAAACAGGCCCCCAAAAGACCCAACCCGGCAGGCAAACAGAGCAAAATCACTAAAAGGGAACCCACTGAGGACAACTCCAGACGACCGCCTGCCCGGCAGGGCGATGCGGCCTGTTCAACCCAGCCTTCACATAACCTCTACCTGTCTGTCCTCTGGGGGAAATCTCCACAGGCAGGACAGGGACCACCGAGGGACCTCCTCGTCATTTCGCCTAAGGTAAATGAGAATGGGTGGATGAGGTGAAGCCACTTGTCACCCCTTCATCCACCCATCATCCTTTCATTTCCCTCTCTTGTGGGAAGGTATAAATACTCCTCCATTTCCCACAAGAAAGGGGTTGGATTTTCTCTCTCTAGATTCTCACTCTAAAAACGCCACCTAGTTCCTCACAAGCTAGGTTCATTAAGGCATTCACGGACTGACTTAGGCATCGGAGAGGGTTCCCTCGGACAACCTCCGAGGACCTGTGCGTTCTGTGTGTAGGGAGCAGGCCCATTCCGCCGGGAAGGTCCGATTAGTGGAGTAAGAGGAAGGAGAGGTTGACAAGATTGTCCGATCATCATCCGAAGCAATAATTGAACATCACAGACCCGAATTCCAAGTCGGGTTAATTGATTCCAATATCGGAACAGATGTTATAAATTGTTTCAAACTGAATCAGGACGATATTATTCCCTCCACGTTATAATATAGTAATCAATCCTTTCGTACCGTGTGACAATTAATTCGGCGTCAACGGGTTCATGCTAACACAGTTTATTGATTAATTCTTTTAGACATAATATTCGACTACGGAGTCGATATCGCATCTTAAGAATAAAAGTTTTTATTTGTATGATTTGAGCGAAAGTCGATTCCTTCTGCGTCACGACATCGTTAATAATCCTTGCGGATTATTTGATGTTCGATTTGCATCTACAGGTTTCGTTCTAACCTTAAAAAAGGGGAATCGAATATGTTTAAGGACGAATATTCGCGATCCCATCATGCCCTTGAGTGTTTAGGGCGGGGCTCCTCGAGAGGGCTCCACCACTGTTACAAATCGTAAAGGGATTAGAAGGGACTTATACGAAGTTCATCTTTAAACGTATTCGATTCGAGATAGTTTTGTAAATTGATGTATGCACGGTGTTTTAATGTTAATATGATAGTAGTAATGAAATCAAACGATATAAAGACGACGAAAAAAACGAAGAAGGAGATGGAATAGGCGGAGAGAAGAGAAGAGAGAAAAGGAGAAATCGGGATTGAATTTTGCATCCTCAACCTACATGCTTTGTCTTCTCGGAATAGGGCTCGTCTAGTTGTGGCTTAGGCACGGGAGCGTCGAAATGTATATAGGAGAGTTATGGTGTGTATAATTGGGAAGGGATTTGACGAGTTTTGCTCTCGGATCTTTGACGAGTTTTGATCTCGGGTCTTTGACGAGTTTTGATCTTGGGTTTGTATATGTAAGGATGTCGAGATGATGGTGATTTAAGGTTGGAATATGGAGGTTTTCGAGGTAGAAGAAGGGTGGAAGAAGGTTGTGATCAATGAAAAGGTTGTGTGAGGATGAACGTGAAGTGTTGAGGTGACAGGGTATTTATAAGAAAAATACCCGGTTTAGGATAGAAAAGGGTCACTCGATCGAGTGTTGCGCGTGCACTTGATCGAGTGCCCGGTCCGACGCCGGTTCGGTCGGTTTTGCGAACCTACTCGACCGAGTGGGCTGAACCACTCGATCGAGTGGGTCTGGGCGGAGGATAGGGTTTTAGGGATTAGGTTTTATCCCTAATGAAGAGGTTTAATAGCTTGGGTTCTCTTCTAGAAGAGACGCAGCTGATATTTTTGTGTCAGTTTTATCTTTGATCGGGTTTTGACCCGGTCGCCAAAAGACGGTTTTATTTCCGGTGTCGGTTTTGACCCAAATTAGTCTTATTTGACTAGAAACGACCCGCTGGGCTTGAATTTGAGGTTGGTTTGTGAGATTTGTACTCCGTAAAAAGCCCAAACCAAATACTAACAATTTTGAGCCCATATCCGAGCGCGTTAAAGCACGTTTGCGTCCGATCATCATCGGGTGTTTGTCGGAAGCTGCTATAGACACTAATAGGCAAAATGCGGGTATCGACACATATCGAAATTTTTGAAATATTTCCTTGTACAATAATTTTGTCGTCACGTTCGATGCACCCCTTTCATCCCCGCAAATAAGAACGTTTTAAGGTAAGTATTTAAGATAAGTAATTACATTAATCTATTATTAAGATATATAGTAAATGTCTAACACGCACTTAAAAAGTTTTTTTGTTGTTAATTCATGTAGTTACCTCTTCATCAACCAACAATATCTCTAGAGATAGATAGTCTTCTAGTCCCTTGCGGCTTAAGTTCTTCTTACTCCATTTTCGAACAATTCTTTCTTTCAAATGGACAACAAATACTCCTCTATTTAGTTAATTTGATTTTTTTTTTTCTCTTTCTAACATTTGATAGTAATTTTTCTGATATGAGTAATGTTTTGAATGGAAATTTTTTCGTTAAATGTGGTATTTAACCTTTGAGAAAGGTGAGTTTTTTTGTTGGTTAAATTTGGGAAAATTTGTTTTTTGGTTGGTTAAAATTGAGAAGTTAAGTTTAGTGGGAGATCATGGGTAGTTTTTTTATCCAACTTAGTGGTGGTTTCATAATTGATTGGAAAATAATGATATTATTTTATGTTATTTTTATTTAGTGTTAGATTAATAATAGATGAGTATAACCCTAATAAAGTCGGAACGACGACAATTCGTAATCAAAAAAAAATTACTATGAATTGTTTGCCTATTCCATATTGGGGTGTCTCAATGAATTGTTTGTCTTTCTATTTTAGGAATGTTTTTTATATGCAATTTGACCCTTCTCATGAGTTTTGCTCCACATGTCACCTCTCATTGGATCTCTTACCCTTGGTGCCAAAAGAAAAGACAAACAATTCATTGGAACGGAGGGAGTATTAAGTGAAAACTTTCGGTAGCTTATGTCTTGCCCGCCTAATAAGGTCGAAAAAGCGGTAGCCGTAATTATTACCGAGTTATAGTTTAACATTTTTAAATTCTCGGTGATGATTGATTTCTTTACAGATCTGAGAGAATTAATTTACTTAGTTTTAGTATTTAGTCATATTTAAATTTGACTTTGTACTCTGTAATTCTATTCTATTAGAATTTGTATACTTTAATTTTTGATGTATTTAAATTTGACTTGGTTATTTAGTTTGATAATGTATAAATTAATAAAGTCACCAAATGTATTAGTTTGATAAATTAATAATGTATAAATTTGAGTAAAATAATTTAATAAAGTTGGACGATTAAAATCATTTAACATGAGTCAAACAACTAACTACCATGACTTAAGATATGGTTCCTCTCTTAGATGGAATATTATATTTTTCAAATAATTGTGGGGCTGCCACCTCATCATTAAATTGTGAGATTAATTGTGGAGGCTTAAAAAAACTTTGTTTTAATAAAACTAGTTTCGTTACCCATGAGAATCACGGGTGCGTTTCAAGTAGATTGTGCCAACTTAACCTTAAATAAAATTGTCGTCGTGTTGTATGCACTCGTAATCTCGTATGCAAAACTTATGTGCATGAACGAACTGTAATTCACGTGCTTTATTCTGAATAAACAAATAGCATTATTTATGTGAATATTAATCGTAATACTTCCAAGCTCATATAACAATATAATCTCAACGTATACGATTATAAACGTATGAAATCGAATGGAAGGGAGTATTGATAACATTGTAGTCTCGCGACGTCATGTTATTTACATCGACATATAATTATATAATGGAGTAATAAATTATGATTCATATATTTTTCTAGCTAAGAACAATAATCAAACAAAATTTTATTGTTCTATTTGACAAAGATTAAAATGGTGTAAAAGTAAGGTAGATATAAACTACTCGTATGTAGTAACATATCGTGACAACTTACGCTACCCAAAATCTATACGAAAATTGGGTATTTGTAATTCTACTATCATAACCTAAGACTACATTACCTTTATAAATTTGCGAATATTAGATGAATAATCGCGTTAATTAACATAATTTTTTAGTGTACTTATCCATTGTACTTTTAATTTGCAAAACCTTAATTTTATGGGAAAATATTATTTACGCAATCCTTAGTATTATAATTCTTAAATCTAATCTAAAAATAATAATAATACCCAAAATTTACTCTGTAACTCCTTGTAGGAAGTTTATGATTTCACTTATATTTTTTTCATCTATAAAATGATGTTACAATGTTTGCTAAAAAATAAATAAAAATAAACCAACCGGCCCAAAAAATATCAATGAATGGAATAAAAACGGTGGACATGACATAGGTCCACCCCGACGCGGCCACACGCGGGTTTGGGGAGGCGAATGAATCTCCATATGAGATGGGTCGAATTGAAATTTTAACCGAAGTGGAGTTGCCACCGAACTTTGTGGAAGTTCGGGCCCATTCGAACCCACTCTATATCTTAGTGAGTCATGCACAAAGTATGGCACATTCGGATGTCAGAGTTTATTGGGCTCGTTCCTGTGCATTTGATACCGATACCAACATTATCGGATACCGTGTATTGAATTACTCTCGGGTGCCGATGGATTCGGATATCCGGAAACCATGGTTCTGAGTAAGGGGTGAGGGTACGTGTTGGGAAGTTCACAAAGAACACCCAACCCCGCCCGCACATTAGCGACCTCTACTAAGATGTCGTTTGACGTTTTAATACGCGTGTTAGTAATACGATGAGATGATATGCAAATAATGTTTTACCTACACATGCGAGAATTTGAATGGGTTGCTAAGTCGATTTAATGCATCTAAATTTAACGTCAAAGTTGTATTTAGCATGCGAGATTTGTTTTAGTACAATAAAAGAAACGAAATAAAATGAAAAGACATAAACAAACAAGTTGGTAACGGTGAATAACGATAATAATGGTTTGTAAATAATATGGGATGATATAGATTGATGAAACGAGATATGATGCATGAGTTTTGAAACGGTGGTATGACACGTGATTGATTTGACACGTGTTGACCGAGGTCATAAAAATATTTTATAAGGCTCGGAATGTGTTTAGGGCTCAGGTTTTGACGTGATGAGAGGGCACTCGATCGAGTCATTGAAGGACTCGACCGAGTGTGCCTCGGAAAAGAGGTCTGCCCAAAATTTGAGGGGGTACTCGACCGAGTCACTAAGAGACTCGATCGAGTAGGTCGCCACTCGATCGAGTCATTGCGAGACTCGACCGAGTGATCCTCAAAAAACAATTCTGCCTCGGTTTTGGGGTGCCACTCGATCGAGTGGCCTATGGCACTCGGTCGAGTGACCCCTGTACGAACTATGGTTCGTATCGCAATTTATTATTGATTTTGAAATTGCTTTTTGATTTTAGAAAATCGCTAATTTTATCGAGTCGGACAGAAATATTGTATGATTTATGCCCGATTCGGACCTTGATACTCGTCGTATCCGATATTCGATTATTGAATCGATATCGAATATTTAGAGCGAGATCTAGAAAATACGTTTGTAAGTGGTTTAAATTAAACTAAAAAGATATAGATTATCTCCGCGTTTATAGTGTCGTAATTAATTCTATCGAATTAGGTGACAACTATTTTAGCATCAACGAAAATCGAATTTGTTAAATTAGTTGACTAAATCGTTTAGATTCGACATCCCACTATTGAGTTGGCATCGAATCTAATAGATTGACACTTTATAGTTGCTTGAATTAAAAGAACTTGACTTGATTCCATCCGCATCCCGACATCGTAATAAATCCTTGCGGATTGTGTGATGTCGGACTCGCATCAACGGGTTTCGACCTAACTAAAAAGGCGTTTTATTTGAAATAGTCTAAAATTGATGAATATGTGATATTGAAGATGATGACAACGACGAAGTTAACGACGCAACAAAAATAAAATAAAGACGATCTTGTTGAGGTTGACTCGCTTCAACAATCAAGCGCTCGGGGTGTCGGGATAAGCGACCGGCAACATCGGGTGAAACACTCTTGTATATTCGGATTTCCTTATCCTGTCATCCTTCGCACTCGACACGAATCCGCAAGTATTTTAATATCTTACATTAGTAGTATTAACGATATTATAAACACGACAATACGAATAAATAAAAGACGACAACGAACGAAGAGGACGAAAAAGACGAAGGAGAGAAAGACAGAAGAAATCGGGATTATTTCACCCTCAACCTACATGTTTCTTGTTCTCGGACGAGACTCATTAGTTGTGGCTTGCACGGGAGTATCGAGATGTAGACGGAGTTATGGCGGTTTAGGATTTGATTTGTAGATGTTAGGGTTTAAGGTTGTAAGGATGTGTAGGAGGAGGTATTGTGTAGGTATGTGTGTATAGAGTTAGGGTTTCGAAAAGGTGTCCATTTTAGTGCATGCAAAGGGGTGTATATATAGGCAATGGCTACCTCCCTGTCTAGGGTTATGATGGTGGGATTTGTCGTGGGTCCCGCCGTCAATATAAAACCGACTATTCCTAGTGGGTAGCTAGGGCAAGTAGGGTCGAATCCACGGGGACGGTAAAGAGGGTTTGGACCAAGTTCCACCTAAAGACTTGACTAGGTCTCGACGCTAAACTAAACTAGAACGATAAGAAGGGAATGAACTAAGACTATGGCTAAGCTAGGGGTAACAACTAAGGCTAAACGAATCTATTGAACTAAATAAATCGAACGAGGAAAGAGTAGGGTTAGGTCGGGTTCATAAGCATAGTAAGATGATTTGGGTAATCAAGGGTGTAGGTGTCTCCTAGTTGCTAGAGTCGATCCGGGTTCTCACTACGTAGACCGATGTCAAGGTGGGTTCGCGCTCTCGCGTCTAAACCCTAGTCCACACTCTTGTGTCTAAGACTATTCTCAACATAATCACATACTAGACAAACAATGAGTAGAGGAAGACTAGCATGAGAAGCATGACCACTACAACTAAAACAACCATTTCAACAAACACATAGTGTGCCCAACATGTGACTAACAACAAAGATTCACCCTTTACCCATAATCAAGCCCTAATCACCCATAATCCACACTTAATCCTCCTACTAACCCCACAAGGAATCTACACAAACATATCTAAATTAAAACTAACACTAACAAGAAGAACCAACTCAAACAACCAAACTTGCATATGTGAAACTAACAAGGATGATGAACAAAACAATAAACAAGAACTAAAGATTGAAACTTGATTGATAAACAAAGATAAAAAGAAGGGAAAAGAAAATTATACCATACTAGAAGATGAATGGAAGATTGAAACTAGTATTAATAAGAAAAACCCAAAACAATCTCCCAAGGTTGTCAATCTTGGTTGAATCTTGAAGAATTCCCTTAATACAAGACTAATTACTAAGATTAACGATAAACTAAAGACTAATCTACACTAATCTAAGCTAATCTAGTCTAAAGTAGTCTAGGGTTTAGTGGGTAATGAAGAACATAACATAGGAATACAAGAGGAGGGGTATATATAGGGTTACAATGAGTAGGTAGATGAAACAAGTGACGCGGGTCTGTATCTGACCCTTCCCGGTCGGGAGGGATTGGTCTCGGTCGGGATGGCCCCCTTCTCGGTCGGGAAGGCCTCAAAACAGAACCATCTTCAATTGTGCACTCCTTCCCGATAAGGAAGGCATCATCCCGCCCGGGAAGGACATTGTAGGCCTCCATTATGATCTTTTTGGTCCCTCCTTGGTTCTCATGGGTTTCTCATCGATTCTCGGGACTCGGAATCGGGTCTCGGAGGCTCGGGATTGGGTCCCAAGGTCTCGGTGTCGAATCCAAGGCATCGAGTGATCGTTCCTTCACTTCGTTGGCTCCAAAAGGTGTATGTATTGAGTCAGAATCGCTCCAACTCTTCATGAGTGGTCTCGGTAACCTGAAACGAGTTAAAGGTAGAATAAGTAGCCCATAAACCGCTCCCAAGGAGCGATTCCACAAGGAAAATGGGACCAAAATACAGTAAATTAGGCACTACAAACTACACTTATCAACTCCCCCACACTTAACCCTTACTCGCCCTCGAGTAAGCACATGCTAACTACTAAACTAGCCGAGTGGGTATTAGCGCACCCTACGCCCTTTCAACTCACGCGAGAACACCTAGAGGATAAGTGCTCTCCGCAAGGCAAGTGAGGTCTTGCGACGAAACCGTGGATGCAACCGGACACAAAAACACATAAACAAACAAACATACAAAAGGTTGCACCCAAAAAAGAAACAAATACCGCTTCCCTCTAAAAAGCGGTGAAAGAAGCACCGGTTTAGGACTCAAGGCAAGTGACAACGTTCCCAAGCTAGCAATACAAACCAAAATGGACAAAACCCTAATAGTATGACGATAAAGCAACAAAAACGTTGGTAACTTACCTAGGTCCTCCTAACTTTCTAAGAACGTACTACGGGACGATCGCCGGGATGGGAAGTGATGAACCACGGTGTTAGTTGACACTGTAGGTATGTGAAGACCCGCCCCCTTTAGCGATGAGCCAAGAGGGTCGTCCCATGTCCTAAAACCGCCTAACTAGTCCAAGTAAAAAGGGGAAATACTTGCAAAGCGAGGGAAGACCGACCTTTGCCGCTATCATCCTTCCTAGGGACTCGGTCCTTTGGTAGGCTCTTCACGGCAAAAGTCAGAAAAAGGCTTATTTTTGTGGGGTTAAGATCTTTTTGTGAGACAATTTTCTTTTGGCATTTTCTCTTTTCTTTTGCATTTTTGCTTTGTTTGTTGCCATGCCATTTCTTTTTCTTCTTTTCTATTTTCTTTTTGGCTTTTGTGCCTTTTCTTTTTCTTCATTCTTTTCTTTCTTTCATTTTCTTTCATTTTCTTTTCTTTGCCCTTTTTGGCTTGATATGATTGATAGGCATTTCTTGGCAATTGAGAAAGAGAGACTTCAACAAATTGCAATTTATTGTGTGGATATGTGTAGGAGGTAGGGTAATGGGTGAGTCGGGACGACGCCTTCCCTTCAAACCCACAAAAGGGGAAAAACTTGGACTAATGGAGCAAATTTCAAACATGGTCACCTAAGGGACGGGACTCGGCAACCAAGACCTTTTCACACCGTGGGTGGTCATAATGGTCAAAATGCAAATCCCGCAGTAAATCCCTAGTAAGCTAGGTGGACTCAAGGTAAAGGACCAACGAATTCATTGATTTAGGGTCATTCTACTAGACTAAAGTCCAAGACTCGATTTATACTACTAAGAAGGGAAAGTAAACACTCGCAAACTAGCCTCTAAACCGGGTTTTCGAAAACCTTTTTACACACAAGACACAAATACACACACAAAACAAATACACGACGAAAATGAAAGAAAAAGAGACAAAAGGCCACAAAACAAAAACAAAACAAAACAAACACATAAACAACACAAACACCACCCCGAGCTTCCAAACAAGCCACCAACCAACACCAAACTTTACAAAGCTCCTCCCGAGCACACAACATCACAAATCTCCTCCGAACATCGCAAGAGGTAAAGAGGAAAAAGGAATAAGGTGTTACCAGATGTCTTGAAAGCTTTCCGAAGTTAGCGGCGATTAGGCGACCTAAGAGGAAAAAGGGAGGCAAAACACGCACAACAAAACACATATACGATACAACGACATAAAAAGGAAAACACACAAAAGGAAAATCTTTTTGATTTTTGTGAAAAAATTTCAAATTTTTAGGATTTTTAAAGATTTTTCGAAAAACTACGAAAATAAAACTAAGTACGATAGAATATCGCTCCCCCACACTTAAGCCGAGCAATGTCCTCATGCTCGACCGTAGTGCATGGGAGCACAAAAGAAAAGAAACTATGACAATAAAGCTAAAAATCAAAAAGTGGAGAAAAGGGCAGAAAGTGTCCGGCCGGGGTGTAGTCAAGTCACCATGGGACGAGACAAGAAAAGATATGGATGGGGGAAGAAAATAAAAAGAAAGAAATAAAAAGAAATGGGAGGGGAGGACTAGATCTAATCAAGTCACCTAGCCCGGATTCCGCCCAAATCCGACTAAATCCTACAAAAAGAAAGAGAAATCAAAGAAAAAGTGAAAATACTTGTAAATTTGGATTTTGAAATGACTCTCGATGTAGTCACGTCATCGAGAATCGGGAGCAACCATACTAAGGCCTCGAAGGCCACCAAGACACCATGACTCAAGGGAAAGGGGAGCAAACAAGAGAAAAAAAGCAATAATAGACGGAAAAGAAAGGATAGTTGTCGTACTCATCGGTTAGCAACTCACTCGCTCCATCGTCTCAATGGTCAATATAAGCACTTTGCTTGTCGTCATCATTGTCATCCCGCTTCAAACTTGAAAGTATCGCATGTTTGAGGTAGTAATGGTGTGAGGGGGTGAGATTTGATGTGGGGCTCGGTGTAAAGTGAAGAGGAAATGAAGTGATGGCATGTAAGTAAATTGGAAGGGTCGTATGATAGGAACAAGGAGAAGAAGGAAGGTTGGGAGGGGGTTTACAATGGTTGGGTGGACTCAAATGACGAAGAAGAGGCACAAGGGGGAGTAGGGGGCCATCCCGGTCGGAATGGGTGGTCCCGGTCGGGATGACATACCCGTCCCGGTCGGGAAGCTCCCGTCCCGATCGGGATGGCACTCCAGTAAACCCAAAATTTGGTACCCTCATCCCGATCGGGATGGATCCTTCCCGGTCGGGATGCTTCACCCTTACCGGTCGGGATGACTTCTTCCCGGTCGGGACGCTCTCTTCGTGGCTTCCAAAACCCTAAAAGCTATTCAAAGCTTCAAAAACCCGTTCCCTTGCTCACAATCCATGCTCTATGGATAACCATTCCTCTCTAGGAGTCATCTTCACTTCACCTATCACAATAAACTCAAATACCACATCAAATTCCCTCCCTCACAACGCTCATCAACAATCCAAATAACAAGAATATCACAAAACAAAGAGTCCTAGGAACAAAATCACAATAAACATAATTACAAACACAAAGCTAAAGAGAAGAGAGGTAGGGGAATGTACAACATGACGATTCTTAAGGAACTCCGTCAAACCGAGGATGGGTGACTCTCATTCTTCAACCGTAGCCCTCAAGGGCATGGAGGAGCAAGTCGAACGCACTACCGACATCATAGAGACGGCCCAAAGAGTGCTCGAGCCAAGCAATCCTCCACGGCCTCCAAGGTGGAGGCAAGAAGTAGTCCTCAAAAGACCCAATGTCGTCTTTCACGTAGTCTCCGGGGTCTATCCATCCTACGAGCTTCACCGACCTCTTCCTCCCTAAGCATCGTCTCCACTCACTAGCAAGCTTCAAGTCTTCATCATGAGGCACAAAAAACGGCTTTGGCCTCGTTTCCTTGTTGCACACCCCCACACTTTCCTCAAGTTGTGGTTCCCCATCTTCATCACTTGCCCTCACATCATCTTGGAGGAGAGGATTGAAACTTCTACCGGCGGTTTCAATCTCTTCCAAACCATTGCTCGGTTTACTTACAAGGGGTTCTTGATGCTTATCCACATTCTCGGACATGGGCAACTTGGGCTTGTCAATTTCACCCAACAACTTCACAAACTCCACCAACTCATCCAACTCACTAACCTCCTCCAATTCTTTACCAACATTGCTTTCACTAAGGGTCATATCCTCATTCGTATCTTTTTGGGTAGACGATCGAGATTCTTCAAAGCAAGTTTCACTTCTAAAGAGGACGTCATCGGCGGCTTCACGATTGGGTTGCTCCCCTTGCTCAAGCGAGCACCCTTCGTCAAGTTGTGACGTTCGAGTTTAAAAAATCACAATTTTAGCCGATATAAGATTTAATCGAGCATCAATCGCCTCCCCTTGTCTTCGATATTGGGCCATGAATTCATCTTGTTCCTTTTGCATTTGGATGGCCATTTCTTGTTGGCTCTTTTGCAATTGAAGAATCGATCGATATAACTCCAAGTTGGGCATTTGGTGGTCATTGGGGTTTTGTAAAGCTCCTTGAAAATCTTGATGATGCCCAAGAGGTGGGGCATCATATTGTTGGTAGTGAGGTTGAGAAGATTGGTAGTATTGTGGGTTTTGGGGTTCATATTGTGGTTGGGGTGGAGGGTAATGTGGTGGGTTTTGGGGAAATTGGCTTCCATACGGTGAGTGATGATGAAACATGGTGGATTCACAATGATTTCTTGAGTAATAGCCACCAAGATCATATGGTTGATAAGCGCTCACTTGTTGGTAGCCATTTCCATAACCTTGAAGCTCATACCCACTAGTGTCTTGATTACCCCAACAAGCTTGATTATGGTAGGGGGGACGTCATGTCATACCCTTGATCCATGGAGGGAGAGGAGTAGCTCATATCAGCTTCCGAGTGTGGGGAGTTTAGATCAAACCTCATGCTTGCTCGAGATCTCGGCTCGTACCCGGTTGAGGACTTCTCAATCTAGCAACCGTCCGTTAAAGCTGCTCTAAGTTGCAAGAAGAAGATGGTTACCACCTCTAAGCACCAACTGTAGACTAAGAGCAAACGTGAGAAGCCTAGTGCTTTTTGGGCACTAGACAAGAGAGAAATAAACCTCACACACACAAGAAGCAAAGAAACAAAAAAAAAGAAAAACACAAAACAAACGACAAAGTCAAGTAACTAGGCAAACAAGGTCTAAACTAGCACCGTCCCCGGCAACGACGCCAAATTGATGGTGGGATTTGTCGTGGGTCCCGCCGTCAATATAAAACCGACTATTCCTAGTGGGTAGCTAGGGCTAGTAGGGTCGAATCCACGGGGACGGTAAAGAGGGTTTGGACCAAGTTCCACCTAAAGACTTGACTAGGTCTCGACGCTAAACTAAACTAGAACGATAAGAAGGGAATGAACTAAGAGTATGGCTAAGCTAGGGGTAACAACTAAGGCTAAACGAATCTATCGAACTAAAGAAATCGAACGAGGAAAGAGTAGGGTTAGGTCGGGTTCATAAGCATAGTAAGATGATTTGGGTAATCAAGGGTGTAGGTGTCTCCTAGTTGCTAGAGTCGATCCGGGCTCTCGCTACGTAGACCGATGTCAAGGTGGGTTCGCGCTCTCGCGTCTAAACCCTAGTCCACACTCTTGTGTCTAAGACTATTCTCAACATAATCACATACTAGACAAACAATGAGTAGAGGAAGACTAGCATGAGAAGCATGGCCACTACAACCCAAACAAGCATTTCAACAAACACATAGTGTGCCCAACATGTGACTAACAACAAAGATTCACCCTTTACCCATAATCAAGCCCTAATCACCCATAATCCACACTTAATCCTCCTACTAACCCCACAAGGAATCTACACAAACATATCTAAATTAAAACTAACACTAATAAGAAGAACCAACTCAAACAACCAAACTTGCATATGTGAAACTAACAAGGATGATGAACGAAACAATAAACAAGAACTAAAGATTGAAACTTGATTGATAAACAAAGATAAAAAGAAGGGAAAAGAAGATTATACCATACTAGAAGATGAATGGAAGATTGAAACTTGTATTAATAAGAAAAACCCAAAACACTCTCCCAAGGTTGTCAATCTTGGTTGAATCTTGAAGAATTCCCTTAATACAAGACTAATTACTAAGATTAACGATAACTAAAGACTAATCTACACTAATCTAAGCTAATCTAGTCTAAAGTAGTCTAGGGTTTAGTGGGTAATGAAGAACATAACATAGGAATACAAGAGGAGGGGTATATATAGGGTTACAATGAGTAGGGAGATGAAACAAGTGACGCGGGTCTGTATCTGACCCTTCCCGGTCGGGAGGGATTGGTCTCGGTCGGGAAGGACCCCTTTCCAGTCGGGAAGGCCCCCTTCTCGGTCGGGAAGGACTCAAAACAGAACCATCTTCAATTGTGCACTCCTTCCCGATAGGGAAGGCATCATCCCGCCAGGGAAGGACATTGTAGGCCTCCATTATGATCTTTTTGGTCCCTCCTTGGTTCTCATGGGTTTCTCATCGATTCTCGGAACTTGGGATCGGGTCTCGGAGGCTCGAGATTGGGTCCCAAGGTCTCGGGGTCGAATCCAAGGCATCGAGTGATCGTTTCTTCACTTCGTTGGCTCCAAAAGGTGTATGTTTTGAGTCGGAATCGCTCCAACTCTTCATGAGTGGTCTCGGGAACCTGAAACGAGATAAAGGAAGCATAAGTAGCCCATAAACAGCTCCCATAGAGCGATTCCACAAGGAAAATGAGACCAAAATATAGTAAATTAGGCACTACAAACTACACTTATCAGGTTACTCGACCGAGTAACCTGCTGACTCGGTCAAGTGGCCCAAGCTGCCGCCTACGGGCCTGTTTGAGGGCCCACTCGATCGAGTGGGTCAGCTGAAACGAAGGGGTCCGATTTTTTGGACCTTGGGTTGGGTATTTTGTAGATTTTGTATTTGGGTTGGACTTTTGATATTTGCATGGCTATTTTTTGTGTCTCGGAAACGACTTTGACCGGGGTTTGACCCGGTCGCTAAAAGACGGTTTTATTTTCGGTGTCGGTTTTGACCCAAATTAGTCTTATTTGATTGGAAACGACCCGATGGGCCTGAATTTGAGGTCAGTTTTGTGAAATTTTTACTCCGTAAAAAGCGTAAGCCAGAAACTAATGGTTTCGAGCCCATATCCGAGCGCGTAGAAACACGTTTGCGTCCGATCATCATCGGGTGTTTTTTGGAAACTGCTATAGACACCAAGCAGCCAAATGTGGGTGTCTACAGAGCCCCCACTCTGACTGAGGCTTGGAGAAGGCGAAAGTCAGAGTAGCTACCAGGCCAATCGGGGATTAAGACCTGGTAGACTTCCGATCGGGTCGTTTATAGTCCATTAGACTTGCTTAAAGGGCTCGCCAGTCATAAGACAGAAATCATACCTGAGTTGATGATGATAACTCCGTGGGGAATCGGACTTGTCGTATAAGTCCTGGGTGCGCCTATATATGGGCCCATCCCGTGCTATTCCGGGGAAATGCCGCCTCGGGCTTTCTGATGGGGAGATATATGAGTTATGCGGGCTTGCCTCTGAAGCCTTGAGTCGTACCTGTATCAGTTACATAAAGTTTTGCATGCAACACGTAGGTAAAAATACAACTCGCGCTGGGGAATAAAAAATTGATTTTTTGAATTTTTGAATTTTGGATTTTTGAAATTTTTGAAGTTTTGACAAAATTGGGAATACTCGGGATGACTAATTTATGGGCTAAGATTGGGGAATCCGAGACTGGGCTTGTATGCATAAACCCACTAGAATTAGGAAACTTTGTGTAAAGAAGATATGGAAAGAGGGTTGTAGGGTTTGATGCTATAAATACCCCTCCCTTGTCTTAATTTTCTTCACAACTTTCTCACAATTCTCTTTTCCTCAAAAAGAAAGTTCC
Organism: Agrostemma githago; assembly: GCA_958450325.1. Lineage (NCBI taxonomy): Eukaryota > Viridiplantae > Streptophyta > Magnoliopsida > Caryophyllales > Caryophyllaceae > Agrostemma > Agrostemma githago. The sequence goes on along the minus strand of OY288239.1, from coordinate 26,454,619 downwards.
TCATTCTTTTCAAGAATTTTAGTCATGGGAATCGAGAGATTGACTGAGATGCTGCAAGAATGGTCCCAACGCTTTAGGGACACGGATAGGGTGGCTCTGAACCAGACGGGTATTACTCAGTTGTATACGTTCCGTCAGATGCAGATAGATCGCTACTTTCTTGATGCATGTTTGTCCTATTGGGACGACACATATCATGTCTTTGCCTTTCCTCGGGACGAAATTTGTCCTTTACCCGAGGAGATTGCTGCTATTGGAGGATGGAACCCTATACTTCGTCCTGCCGTCCCGTTTTCAGTCCATGATCCCAGGAGGAAGCTACGGGAATATTTAGGACTTTCCCATAATGAAGTATCTCCAATGGCTGAAGGAGATACTGTTTCCCTGATTGACTTGTCCGAGAAATTTATGAACCCACATGATGTCCGAGTCAGACCAATTCACAGCCGTAGGGCTTTCTCTTTTTTGTATGCTCCATGTTTATGCCTTTGAAGGTCACATGGATTTGTTGTCGTGCATGGGCGACGTACGTCTTTTTACCATGGTTGATCTGATGGAGACGGAGCACAGTCCGACTTGGCTGATTACGGGTGAAATCATCCAGGGTTTGGATAACCGTAAAAGGGATTCATCGGTTCATCTGACCGAAAGTACCCGTTTATTGCAGGTATTTCGGATTTTTCTGTTTTTTTTATTTTTTTATTTCTCGAATTTTTTGATTTGATTTTTTTTCCGCGATTTTCTGCTGCAGTGGGCACTCGATCGAGTGCCCTCGTAAAAAGCCCCCTGCCCAATTTCAGGGGTGTCACTCGATTGAGTGGCCCCTGGGCACTCGATCGAGTGCCCTTAGGTGGACGCCCACTTTGTCCCGAGAACTCATATTTTGTTTCATTTTTTCCAGATCTGGCTATTTGAGAGGCTATCAGTCATAGATCCTCCCCTTGACTCAAGTAAATACCTAAGGGCTTGACTGACTTAGAAAGGAGACTTGGCCCAAGACTGGCAGTGCAGGACCGACTTGGCCCGCGAGACAGGCTACCTGAGCACGTACGAGCTTGATTTGGACCGGTGACAATGGCAGAAGACCCGTTGTCGAAGAAGCGGGTTCGAGCTAAAGAGGTTCCCCTTGTGATTCGGGAACGGTCGCCCCCGCCCCGGCGACCTCAGGCTCCACGCGACCTAAAGGACAAGGGAAAGGGCAAAATGCATGACCACTAGTTTCCTGAATTTTATTATTTAAGTATTATTACTATTTTTTGTAGTGTGCTTTTTTTTTGTGCGGTTGCCGTTTTTTTGTGTGTGTGTGGTGTAATTTTGGAATTCCCGAGTTTATCGGGTTTTTAATAAAAGACATATTAGTGAATACTGTTCCCATCTTTTCGTTATTGCAGTGGTTGTACCCTTTTGAGGGGTTACCTACGTATCCACATTTAGCGGAATCAAACCAAACGTAGATTTTTTTTGCAATTTTCAAAATACACCAAGACTATTAGTTCGAGATGTGCGACAGTAGGATAAGTAATCCTAACTTATAGACTTGCTTATATTTTTTGAAAATTTATAAAAAGACAAATTTTTATAAACTTTTGCAAATGACATTGAGATAGGGTTTATGGGTAGTAACGCTTCACCGGGTCCAAGTTGGTTGGGTTGACGAATTCATTCCCGTCCAAGTCTGTTAGCATCACCGCTCCTCCTGATAGGACCGTCTTTACTAAATACGGCCCAGCCCAATTGGGTTTGAACTTTCCTCTTGGGTCGACCGGTAGTAAGGCCCGGACGGATTTTAGAACTAGATCCCCTTCTTTGATATTTCTGGGCCTAACTCTTTTGTTGAAAGCCCGTTGTATCCTCTTTTGGTATATCTGAATATTGTTAAGGGCTCGGGACCGTCGTTCGTCTAGAAGAACTAGTGAGTCGTATCGGGCTTGGACCCAATATGCTTCAGGCACTTGGCTCTCAAGTAAAATCCTAAGGGATGGTACTTCTAGCTCGACCGGTTGGACCGCCTCCATCCCATATGTCAAATAATATGGAGTTGCTCCGGTCGCAGTGCGAATTGACGTTCGGTACTATGGACATGACATAGGTCCACCCCGACGCGGCCACGTGCGAGTTTGGGGAGGCGAATGTATCTCCATATGAGATGGGTTGAATTGAAATTTAAATTGAAGTGGAGTCGCCACCGAACCTTGTGGGAGTTCAGGCCCGTTCGAACCCACTCTATATCTTAGTGGGCCATGCATAAAGTATGGCCCATTCTGTTGTCAGAGTTTATTGGGTTCGTCCCTTTGCATTTGATACCGATACTGACTTTATCGGATACCGTGTATTGAATGACTCTCGTGCGCCAACGGTTTCGGGCATCCGGAAATCGAGATTCTGAGTAAGGGGTGAGGGTACGTGTTGGAAAGTTCACAAAGAACACCCAACCCCGCCCGCACATTAGTGGCCTCTACTAAGATATCATTTGACTCTCTAATACGCGCATTAGTAGAACGGTAAAATGATATGCGAACATTGTCTTGCCTAAACATGTGAATAATTGAATGGGTTGCTAAGTCGATTTAATGCATCTAAATTTAACGTCAAAGTTGTATTTAGCATGCGGGTTCATTTTAGTACAATAAAATAAACAAGGGAAGTAAATCGAAAAGACAAGAGCAAACAAGTTAGTAACGGTATAGCGATAATAACGGTTTGCAACAATATATATAACGATGTAGAATAATGTAGAAAGACATGATGCGTGGCTTTGAAAAGTGATAAATCACGTGATAGACTTGATACGCGTTGATCGAAGTCATAAAAATATTATTGAGACTCGAAGGATGCTATGGACATCACGGATTTGACGTGATAGAGGCCACTCGATCGAGTCATTGAGGGACTCGACCGAGTGGTTTTGATAAAAGGTATTTTGCCCATGATTTGTGGTGCTACTCGACCGAGTCATTGCGGGACTCGGCCGAGTGATCCTCAAAAAACCATTCTGCCTCGATTTCTGGACGTCACTCGATCGAGTGGCCTACGACACTCGGTCGAGTGACACCTGTACGAACTATGGTTCGTTTGGTTTTGATTTGGAAATTGCTTTCGGTTTTGAAAATCATCAATTCATTAGGTCGCGTAGAAATGTAATGAAACTTGTACTCGACCTGAATCGATACTCGCCATATTCTATACTCGATTATGATATCGATATCGAATATTTAAAGTGTGCTAAAAAGAAGGAAGTTTGAAGAATTATTGCTAATCGAATAAAGACGATATAATTGATTTGAAGTCACGGTTTTCAGGGATCCACGCGACCCGCGTGAGAAGGGCGCAACTCGCACAAGGCACGTGCGACTCGCATGGCGGACTGTTCTCGGTCCCGATTTCGTGCTACTCGTTGTACCCGGTGCATGGTTATAGGACCAATACCGAATGCTTAGAGTGATTTTTTTGAAAATAAGATTTTGTAAGTCAACCAACATCGGACTAACACGATATGAGTGATGTCCGCGTTTATAGTGTCGTATTAATTCGATTGAATTAGGTGACAACTATTTTAGCATCAACGAACATCATGTTAATGGGATCGATTGACTAAACTATTTAAATTCGACATCCAACTATTGAGTTGGTATCGACTCTAATAGATTGACGTTTAGTATTTACTTTAATTAAAACCTTGACTCCCTCCGCATCCCGACATCACGAAAAATCCTTACGGATTGTGTGATGTCGGATCCGCATCGACGGGTTCCGATTCTAATTAAAAAGTGTTCTTTTTTTTGTTAAAAATAGTTTTCGCTCGAAACAATTTTGAAATCGATAAAGATGCGATGATGACGATTATGATAACGACGCGACAAGAATAAAAAAGACGATTTTTGTTGAAGTTAACTCGCTTCAACAATCAAGCGTTCGGGGTGTCGGGATAAGCGACCGACAACATTAGGTGAAGCACCCTTGTATATTTGGATTTCCTTATCCCGTCATCACTCCCGCTCAACACGAATTAGCAAGTATTTTAATATCTTATACTAGAGATTATTATCGATATTATAGATGCGACGATAGAATAAGAAAAATAAAAAAAACAAAAAAAAGATGAACGACGTCGAGAAAGAAGAGAAGGGAAAAGAAAGGGATTTTGCACCCTCAACCTACATGTTCTTGTCTCGGATAGGACTCGCTTGATTGTGGCTTAGGCACGGGAGTTCGAGGTTTACGTAGATTAAGTTATGGTGGTTTAGGGTTTGCCTCCTAAGTACTAGGGTTAGGGTTTGAGTGTATAGGATTAGGGTTGATTAGGTTTTGATTAGAGTTAAAATAGGGTAAAAAAAGATGATCAATTTTTGCAAGCAAGGGGGTGTATATATAGGCATTGGACACCCCCTTCGTCTAGGCTTACTCGACCGAGTAGCCCTCTGACTTGGTCGAGTGGCCCACACAGTCGCAGTCGGGCTTGTTACAGGGCCCACTCGATCGAGTGGGTCAGCCGCAGCGCACGGGTCCGGTTTTTTGGACTGTAGTTTGGATATTTTGTGGATCTTATGATTGGGTTGAACTTTTCGTGTTTGCATGACTGTTTTTTGTGTCTCAGAAACGGCTTTGACCGTGGTTTGACCCAATCGCTAAAAGACGGTTTTATTTCCGGTGTCGATTTTGACCCAAATTAGTCTCATTTGATTGGAAACGACCCACCGGGCCTGAATTTGAGGTTGGTTTTGTGAGATTTGTACTTCGTAAAGGGCCTAAGCCAGCAATCAATGGTTTCGAGCCCATATTCGAGCGCGTAGAAGCACGTTTGCTTCCAATCATTATTAGGTGTTTTTTGGAAACTGCCATAGACACCTGGCGGTCAAAATGTGGGTGTCTACAGAGCCCCCACTCTGACTGAGGCTTGGACAAGGCAAAATTCAGAGTAGCTACCAGGCCAATCGAGGATTAAGACCTGGAAGACTTCCGGTCGGGTCGTTTATAGTCCATTAGACTTGCGTGAAGGGCTCGCCAACCACAAGTTAGAAATCATACCTGGGTCGATGATGATAACTCTGTGGGTAAATTGGACTTGTCGCGTAAGTCCTGGGTGCGCCTATATATGGACCCATCCCGTAGAAAAATGTCGCCTTGGGCTTTCCGCTGGGGAGTTATATGAGTTATGCGGGCTTGCCTCTGAAGCCTTGAGTCGTACCTATAGCAGTTACGTAAATTTTGCATGCAACACGTAGGTGAAAATATGACTCACACTGGGGAATAAAATTTTGAATTTTTGAATTTTTGAAATTTCTGAAATTTTTTTTTTAATTTTTTGAAATTTTTTGACGATTAGGAATACTCGGGATGACTAATTCCCGGGCTAAGATTGGGGAATCTGAGACGAGGCATGTATGTTGATCCCACTAGAATTAGGAAACTTTTGTGCAAGGAAGATATGGAAAGAGGGTTGTGGGGTTAATGCTATAAATACCCCTCCCTTGTCTTGATTTTCTCCACAACTTCCTCACAATTCACTATTTTTTCTCAAAAAGAAAGCTCTTTATTCCTTTCAAGAATTTTAGCCATGGGGATCGATCGATTGACCACGATGCTGCAAGAATGGTCCCGATGTTTTAGGGACACGGATAGGGTGGCTCTCAATCAGACGGGTATTACTCAACTGTATCCATTCCGTCAGATGCAAGTTGACCGTTATTTTCTTGATGCTTGCTTGTCCTATTGGGACGAAACGTATCATGTCTTTGCCTTTCCTCGAGGAGAAATTTGTCCCTTACCCGAGGAGATTGCTACTGTGGGAGGATGGAACCCGATACTTAGGCCTGCAATCCTGTTTTCGGTCTATGACCCAAGAAGAAAGCTACGGGAATTTTTAGGACTTTCTCATAATGAAGTATCTCGCATGATGGAGGATGGTAATATTTCATTGATCGACTTGGCCGAGAAATTTATGAATCCTCATGATGTCCGGGTCAGGCCGGTTCACAGCCGTAGGGCTTTCTCTTTTTCTATGCTCCATGTTTATGCCTTTGAAGGTCACATGGATTTGCTGTCGTGCATGAGTAACGCTCGCCTTTTAACTGTGGTTGACCTAATGGAGACGGAGCATAGCCCAGCCTGGCTGATTACGGGAGAAATTATCCAGGGTTTGGATAATCGTAAAAGGGATTCCTCAGTTCGTTTAACCGGGAGCACGCGTTTATTGCAGGTATATTGCTTCGGATTTTTCTGACTTTTCTTGATTTTTCTCAATTTTTGCCTTTTTTTATTTATTTTTTCGCGATTTCCTCTTGTTGCAGTGGGCACTCGATCGAGTGCCTTCGTAAAAGCCCCCTGTTTCGACTTCAGATGCGCCACTCGATCGAGTGCCCTTAGGCGGACGCCTATTTTGTCTCGACAACTCATATTTCTTATTCCTTTTTTCAGATTTGGTTATATGAGAGGCTATCAGTCATAGATCCTCCCCTTGACTCGAGCAAATACCATCATAATTAGGTGATGACGAGGAGACGGGCTATTGACTTTTCTCGCCAGATTACTCAAAAGTATTAGGACGAGGTGTTATCTTTCCATAGCGGTCCGTTGATCCGATTGGTAGGGCCACGGTGGCCCACTTATGTTTGGACGGGCTTGGACCCGAGGGACAAAGCTCGTTATCAGGTAATCTTGTCTTTCAGGCAGACACTTCATCTTTACCCGGATCGCATGCTAAGGCAGTATGGTTGGACCCAAAGAATCCCAGAAGTCGAAGCAGTTGTGAGTGAATCTACCCAGATGACGGACGTGATGTGCGATACTTGGATGGAAAGATGGTATACCCGGCACACTTGGTCCATTCCCAAAACTCTCCATTCAATCTGGGTTTCAGATTCTTATGTGAAGTGGACTAAAGCTGATTCTGCGAAGGCTCGAGCTGCTTTGAGGGTTGATGAAGCTTTTGACCTGCTACCGAGGGACCAAGTTAAGGACAATAGGGGCTTCTTTGATGAGGGTGACACTCCGGCTACTCTAGTCCGTCTTATGTCAGGTCAAAAAAAGAAGACTAGGACTCAAGGCGAAGGGTCTAGTGCTAGAGGTGCACGGGGGAAAGTGGGCCCACAGACTTACTTGGAAAGGAGACTTGGCCGAAGACTGGCAGTGCGGGACCGACTTAGCCCGCGAGACAGACAACCTGAGCACGTGCGGGCTCGACTTGGACCGGTGACAATGGCAGAAGACCCGTTGTAGAAGAAACGAGTTCGAGCTAAGGAGATCCCCCTTGTGATTCGGGAACGCTCGCACCCGCCCCGGCGACCTCGGACTCCGCATGACCCAAAGGATAAGGGAAAGGGCAAAATGCAGGAACACTAGTGTGGACATGACGTAGGTCCACCCCAACGCGGCCACGCGCGGGTTTCGGTAGGCGAATGAATCTCGTGGTAAGATTGTTCTCGGGTTCGAAATTTAAGTCAAAGTTGGAGTCGCCACCGAATTTTGTGGTTATTCGGAACCATTCGAGCCCACTCTATGTCGTCATGGGCTATACACAAAGTATGGCCCACTTCGATTTCAGAGTTTATGGGGCCCGTCCATTTGCATTGCGATACCGATACCATCTACACCAGTATCGTGTAAAGAATGACTCTCGTGCGCCAACGGTTTCGGGCATCCGGAAACCGAGGTTCTGAGTAATGGGTGAGGGTACGTGTTGGGAAGCCCACTAAGGACACCCAACCCCGCCCGCACAATGGCGGCCTCTTCTAAGACATCGTTCGTGTTCGTGTACGCGCGCTAGTAAAACGGCTAAATGATATGTAAACAGCGTTTTCGGGCTAAACATGCGAATTATGGGTTAGCTACGTCCTTTAATGCATCTAACTATTGTCGAAGTTATTTAGCATGCGAGGTTCATTTATAAGGCGATAAACATCAAAATAAACAAAGCTCGAAAATAAATAACGTACAAGATACACGGGCGGAAATACAACCCGGCCAATACAAAAAGTACAAATAATATAACGTACGGAATAAAAACGATAAAAAGATAGAAACGGATCCCTGTATAAACTAGACCGTGAATTATGTAGATGGACGAACTCCGATTAAATACACATTATGTTTTGTAATAAACGAAGGACGGAGACATAGGGCCTAGGCGTGATGCTAGCCCGATCTCATGCCTCGATGCCTTGTCCCGACTTATCACGTCGAAAAATCGATCGAAGTCGTTAAAGTGTCGTGACATGCATGAGTTTTGAAAAATAGGATCACGTGATTGACTTTACACGTGTTGACTAAAAGTCGTAAAAAAAATGACGAGGCTCAAATGTTGCATTTAGCTCTCGGATTTCTGGGCTACAGGACCCACTCGATCGAGTCAGGACATGGACTCGGTCGAGTGCGTCCTCGAAGTAGCTACTGTCCAGATTTTGGGGCGCTACTCGATCGAGTGGCCTATGGCACTCGGTCGAGTGGCACCTGTACGAGGCATAACTCGTTTCGTTTTTTTATTTGTTCAAAATCGATGGTTGGCCAAGTTAAATAAAAATATCGTATGATTTAAATGTAACACGGCTTCCGGTACAATAATTGTGTATTATACAATTATAATACCGTTATCGGAATTTTGTGAAAATGTCATTATGGGATTGAAAAAAATGTGACTAATGACGAAATTGTAGTCCTCCGTGTCACGACATCGATATTAATCCTAACGGATTATGTGATGTCGGTTTTCGCATCAACGGATTTCGCACTAATCTTAGAAATGAGTCCTTCACGTTCAACTATGAACGACCACGATCATGTTATGCCTTTGAGCACATTGGGGCGGCGCTCTTCGAAAGGGTGCCACCTCCGTCGTTACTCGTAAATGGATTAAACGGACTTTAGATGCTCGTCATAGTCAAACGTGTTAAGATCCGAATTTTGATACTAATATATATACGCGGTATAATGTTAACGATGATAAATAAATGTTAGAGGTTAGTAACGAAAAGATAAAAGTTATTGAATAACGAAAATGTTAATATAATGTTAAAGTTAGTGTTAGTATACTAATTTGATTATAACATAAACAATGCGAAAATGTAAATAATAAAACGAAGTAGTAAGGATCGAAATGGGGTTTAGGACACCCTCAACATACATGCTTAGTAAAGGCCTCGGAAATGGACTCGTAATAGCGGCGTGAACGCGGGAGTATCGAGGATGTATGCAAGTTATGGTGTGTGTGTGTTTGTCGGTTTTTTGAAGGGCAAATGGCTCGGTTTTTGTGTAGTATTGCTTAGGATTGTAGTGTAGAGAGTTTAGGTGGATTAGGGTAGAAATGTAGGGTAGAATGGCATTAGACAAAGCTGAAAAATGAAAAGGGTTGGAGGGGTATTTATAGAGAATACCTCACGACCTAGGGTCACTCGATCGAGTGGCCACTCGATCGAGTGCCCTTGAAAAGGGGTCTGTTCCGCTTTATGAGGCTCCACTCGAACGAGTGGGTCAATCCACTCGATTGAGTGGATCAAGGGAATCGAGTCAATTTAGGAAAGAGTTGACTCTTTGATTTTTTTTGAATTTTGAGCTTGGGCGCCATCTTCTAGAAGCTCTCCAGGCTGGTTTTGAGGACGGATTCATCTTTGACCGGGTTTTGACCCGGTCGCCAAAAGACGGGTTTTATTTTTGGTCTCGGTTTTGGCCCAAATTAGTCTTATTTTGCTCGGAACGACCCACTGGGCTTCAATTTGAGGTTGGTTTTGAGAGATTTGTACTCCGCTAATTAAATGTCCACGTCGGATATTATTGATTCCGAGCCCATATTCGAGTATACTAAATCACATTTGCGTCCGATCATCATCGGGTGTTTTGTCGGGAACTGCTATAGACACTAGCAGGCAAAATGCGGGTGTCTACAAAGCCCCCACTCTGACTGAGGCTTGGACAAGGCGAAAGTCAGAGTAGCTACCAGGCCAATCGCAGATTACGACCTGGCAGCCTTCCGGTCGGGTTGTTTATAGTCCAGTAGACTTGCGTGAAGGGCTCGCCAGCCATAAGCAGGGGGTCATACTTGTCCTGGCGATGGTAGCTCCGTGGGGAGTTAAACTTGCTTCTGAAGGTGTAGGTGTACCCGTATGCTGATACATCACTGCTCTGATTGTAGCATTTTGGGATAAATATTGACTCACGTTGGGGAGTGAAGTAGTTGCGCGGAGACTTGCTTCTGAAGTCTGGGGTGTACCTGTATGCTGACACATAACAAATTGCATGCAACACATAGGCAAAACACCGACTCGTGCTGGGGAAATAAAATATTTTGAAAAGCCAAAAAATCTTGAAAGAGATTTTTTTTTATCACAAATTTTATCGCAAAATTTTTAGAAATTCCCAGGAAAGCTCGGGATGACTTGATTCCTATTCTGGGTTCTTGTCTGAAATCAGGCCTGCGCATGCATAGGGCCCAGGTTTGCTGAGGAGGCATGGTAGTTAGGGTTACAGTTAGGGTTTCCTATTATAAATATAGGTCTCCCTGCTTCAGCTTACTGTATCTTGAATCAAAAACTCCTATTTCTCCTCAAAATCCTTTAGACTTTCAAGAAGATTCAAACCCCTGCCATGGGTATCGATCATCTTACTTCGATGCTTTTTGCCTGGTCCCATTATTTTCGGGATGAGGACAAAGTTCAACTGATCCAAATAGGGATTGTCAGCCTATTTCCTCTCCGACGTCTGATAGTTGATTCACACTTTTTGGACGCCTGCCTGTCATTTTGGGATACTACTCATCACGTCTTCGCGTTCCCGCGGGGAGAAATATGCCCTCTCCCCGAGGAGATCGCAACTATTGGGGGTTGGAGCTCTATCGCTCGTCCTGCTATCCCTCCGTTCTACCCGGACCCGAGAAGGAGGCTGAGGGATTTCTTGGGTCTGTCTCACGCTGAGACAGATCGAATGGTGCGGGGAAATACAGTTTCCCTCTTTGACCTGGCTGACAAGTTTATGAACAGTCAGGATGTAAGGGCTACCCCTTCTCATAGGCGTAGGGCTTTCGCCTTTTGCATGTTGCACCGCTACGTTTTTGAAGGGATGATGGATGTTGACTCATGCCTGGGTCAGATCAGGCTGATCGGAGTGGTTGACCAGATGAAGACTGGTCACAACCCTGCTTGGCTAACTACTGGAGAGATCATCATGGGCCTGGACGCCAGACGACTTGACCCGGACCGACATCTGACGGGGAGTACCCATCTTCTGCAGGTATACGTCTTGCGATTTTTCATTTATTTTTGTTTTGTTTCGCGCTGTTTTATTGACGTCCGTAAGTCACTCGATCGAGTGGACCTGTCACTCGATCGAGTGACGTCTTCGAAGTGCTTTCAGATGCTGTACTCGATCGAGTGGTCTATAGCGGACCACTCTGTTGCTCACGAATTTTGTATATATTTTGCATGTTTGGTTGTCGGAACGTCTGTCGATCATATAGTCTCCTCCGAGCATTCTCAACTACCGTAGCAACCAAATTAGTTCGTTGAGGCGCCGGATAAGCTCAAGTCATCATATAAACCGAGCTTACTGGGATGAGGAGCTGGTGTTTCAGGGTGGTCCCTTAATCAGGTGGACAGTCGCTTGGTGGTTTCTTTCCAAGCTGACGGGACTGGCCAAGAGGGACCAAGCCCGTTACTTGGTGATCTTGTCCCTTGACTGGACAGTTCACATTTACCTGGACCGCATCCTGAGGCAGTTCGGTTTGTCTCAGCGCATTCCTGAGACTGAAGCCATTATCAGCGTCCCGCTCCAATTGACAGACGCTATGTGCGACACCTGGTTGCAGAGATGGTTCACTCGTCCTACATGGACTATTCCCAACCCTTGCCAATCTGCTTGGGTTTCACGGGCTTACGAGAAATGGACTTCCGAGGAATTCGAGGAAGCTCGTAAAGCTCTGAAGGTCGATGAGGCCTTCGAATTGGTCCGTCGGGAGACGGTAAAGGATAACAGGGGCTTCTTCGATGAGGGAGACACCCCTGCTACTTTAGTCCGACTAGAATCGGGTCTTAAGTCACATACTAAGACTCGAGCTAAGGATGCCGGTGCTAGCAGCACGCGGGAGCAGCTAATCCCCCAGACTGATTTGGAGAGACGACTTGGGCCAAGATTGGCGGCTAGGGACCGACTTAGTCCACGCGAACGGCTGCCAGAGCCCGTGAGGGCCCGACTCGGGCCTATCGATGTGGTTGAGGACTCAAGTTCCAAGAAACGAGTCCGGGCTAAGGAGGTTCCTGTGGTGATTCGGGAACGCTCTCCTCCACGTCGTCGTCAGTGGACGGCCAAGGACAAGGGGAAGGGCAAGATGCCCTAAATTCCGGGTCCTTAGTTTTTTATTATTTAAATATTATTATTATTTATTTTGGAGTGTCGTGTGCTTTTGTTTTTGTAGTTTTTTTTGGAATTCATGCATTTTGTAATTTTCCCGAGTTTATCGGGGTTTTTTTTTGTGATAACTAATAAAAGAAGTTTATTATTAAACCGCTCCTGTCTTTTTCTCGATTGCATTGGTTGTGCCCTTTTGAGGGGCTGCCTACGTATCCGCAATAAGCAGAATCAAACCCAACGTAGTTCAAGACCAGTAAATTTGCAATCTCGAATTACACCAAGACTATTGGTTCAAGATGTTTGCGATAGTGGAATAAGTTATTCTAGCTTATTGACTTGCTTTTTATAAAAAAAATGATTTTGATAAAATTTGCTAATGACATTGAGAAATGGCTATGGGTACTAACGCTTCAGCTGGTCCAGGTTGGTTGGGTTGACAAACTCGTTCCCGTCCAAGTCTGTTAGCATCACTGCTCCTCCTGATAGGATTTTCTTTACCAAGTATGGCCCATCCCAATTGGGTTTGAATTTTCCCCTTGGGTCAACCGGTAGTAAGGCTCGGACAGACATAAGAACCAGATCACCTTCCTTAATGTTCCTGGGCCTTACCCTTTTGTTAAAGGCCCGTTGGATCCTTTTCTGATAGATTTGGATGTTATTGAGGGCACGGGATCGTCGCTCGTCTAGTAGAACCAACGAATCATACCGTGCTTGAACCCAGTCAGCTTCGGGTACTTGACTTTCTAAAAGAATTCTGAGGGACGGTACCTCTAATTCAACTGGTTGGACTGCCTCAATCCCATAAGTTAGGTAATACGGTGTCGCCTCGGTTGCGGTGCGAATTGACGTCCGATATCCCCACAGGGCAAAAGGTATTTTGTCGGGCCAGTCCCGGTAATTATCAGCCTTCTTTTTGAGTATGGTGACAATCATTTTATTGGCCGCCTCTACTGCTCCATTCGTTTGGGGACGATAGGGCGAGGACGTGTGCCTTTGAATTTTATATTTAGTCAGCAGGGCTGCGGTCTCAGCTTGAAAATGAATCCCGTGATCACTGATAAATTCATGTGGGATTCCATACCGACATATTATCTTGTTCTGGATAAACTTGGCGACATGTTTAGCGTTGAGAACGCGATATGATTCAGCTTCGACCCATTTGGTGAAGTAGTCGATAGCTACTAAGATGAAACAGTGTCCGCCAGTACCCGAGGGATTTATTTTCCCGATTATGTCGATACCCCATGTCGAGAACAGCCAAGGCGACGTCATGGTATAAAGCAGAGATGACGGCATATGTTGCACATTGCCGAAGATTTGACAATTGTGACAATATTTTACATATAACTGGCAGTCGGCTTCCATGGTGTTCCAGTAATACCCGAGCCTCATGATTTTTCGGACCAGCATGTGAGCATTCATATGTGGGTCGTTTTCACCATCATGTACTTCAGCCATAACTTTTTCGGCCTTATATTTATCAACACAAAGGAGAAGAGCCCCCTGTGCTGTCTTTTTGTACAATTGTCCATCATCGGTTCAGATGAACTGGGTGGCTAGCCTCCGTAAGGCTTTCCTTGCTCGGCCTTCTGTCCCGGGAGGATACTCTCCGTTTGTCAGGTACGTTAATACGGCCTGTTACCAAGGTTCGGGATCAGTTATCTCGATGTCTTCAATGTCATGAATGTATGCCGGCTCGGACCGTCTTTCGACACAAATTGGCATACTGGTCACATGGTCGGGAATATTCAGTAAAGATGCCAATTTTGAGAGTGCATCTGCAAACTGGTTTTCTTCCCGAGGCAGGTATATGTACTCCACCTTTTGGAATTGTTTCTCGAGATCCCTTACTCGTGCCTGGTAGGCCACGAGATTAGCATTCCGAGTTTTCCATTTTTGAAATTCTTGGTTAATGACCAAGGATGAATCGCCATGTACCCGAAGATTTGTGATCCCCATATTGGCGGCGGCTTGTAGCCCATAGATGCATGCTTCGTATTCGGCTGCATTGTTGGTAACATCGAAGTCCAGTTTGATGGATACGGGAGTATGCTCTCCTTTTGGTGAAATCAGGAGGATCCCGACTCCGAACCCTCGAAAATTGGATGCTTCATCGAAATATAGATCCCATGTTTCGGTATCAGTATGGAAGATATCTTCATCTGGAAAGGACCAGGTGTCGGTATGTCCTTCCTCGGCTACCGGGCTATCGACGAGAAATTCAGCTACTATTCGCGCCTTAATAGCCTTTAAAGGCACAAATTTTAGGTCGAATTCTGCCAGCATTAGAGTCCATATGGAAATTCGGCCATTGAGAATAGGCTTTTCGAAGAGGTATTTGATCGGATCCATCTTGGATAGAACATGGACCTCGTAGCTGAGCATATAGTGTCGGAGCTTCTTAGTGGCCCAGACCAGAGCCAAGCACGTCTTTTCGAGCATGGTATATTTGCACTCATACTCTAAAAACTTTTTGCTGATATAATAAATGGCTCGTTCTTCGGAGTCGACTGTCTGAGCCAGCATAGCCCCCATGGCTGTCTCGGTAGTCGTTAGGTATAATGACAGAGGCAAGCCGGGTTGAGGTGGCATCAAGACTACCTGAGCAGACAGAATTTCCTTGATTTTGTCGAAGGCGGTTTGGCACTTGTCATCCCATAGTACTCCTTCCCGTACTTTCAGTTTTTTGAAAATTGGTTCACATACCATGGTTAGTTTGGAAATGAACCGGCTGATATACTGAACTTTCCTGAGAAATCCCCTTATTTCTTTTTCGGTTTTAGGAGGTTGCATCTCGGTAATGGCTTTGATTTTAGCTGGGTCGACCTCGATACCTCGTTGGCTAACGATATGACCCAGTAATTTGCCTGATGTTACCCCGAAACTGCACTTTTGAGGGTTTAGCCTCATGTTGTACTTGCGCAATCGGGTGAAGAATTTCCTTAGGGCGGTGATGTGACCGTCCCGTTCTTTGGATTTGATGATCATGTCGTCTACATAAACTTCTACCTCTTTATGCATCATGTCGTGCAATAAGGTGGTAGCGGTCCTTTGGTAGGTGGCCCCGACATTAATGAGGCCGAATGGCATGACGGTGTAGCAGTAAGTACCCCAAGGTGTAGTGAAGGTAGTCTTACTCATATCTTCTTCCGCCATTTTGATCTGATTATACCCGGCATACCCGTTCATAAATGATAGAAGGGCATGATCGGCCGTGTTATCCACCAGTATGTCGATGTGTGGTAACGGAAAATCGTCTTTCGGGTTTGCTTTGTTAGGATCCCGAAAATCTACGCATACCCGCACCTTACCGTCCTTTTTAGGAACCGGCACGATGTTTGCAACCCAGTCCGGATACTCGGACACTTGTATGAACCCGGCTTTGAACTGTTTGTCGACTTCTTCTTTTACTTTGAGAGACCACTCGGGCCTCATTCGGCGGAGCTTCTGTTTAACCGGTTTGCACCCGTCTTTGATAGGTATGCGGTGCTCGGATATTTCCCGGTCTATCCCCGACAATTCCTTGTAGGACCATGCGAAGACGTCTTTGAATTCTTGGAGGAGGTTCGTGAATTGTTGTTTCTCCTCGGGATCTAGAGATAACCATATCTTAAGCATCTGAGGCTCTAAGGTTGTTCCCAGATTGATGGACTCGGTCTCTTCGATTACCGGATTCCGGGATTCCCTTTGCTCTAGTTGCTCGATCAGATGTGGAGGTAAGGGTACCTGTTCGTCGGGTTTCTCAATGTCATTGCATAAAATATTTTTGAAAGCAGAATTTAAAAGAGACAAGTCGTAAGCAGAACGGTTGTTATTATTGATTGAAAATTTGGAGAACAGCTCGAAAAGGGCAGCCATCTGATCATTAGTCAGTGGCGGGATTGGTAAGGCACGCGGGACAGACCCCGAAGTGCCAGAAGCAGGAATGACAAGAGGGAGATGGGTTACAGGAGTGACTCTAGCACAGACTTCCCTAGACTTTGACTCAGACTCGGACTCAGACTCAGGCATGTCTCCTTCTCCAGCGACCAGCTTGTAGATCTTTCCTTGACTGTCAGTCCACTTGACAGTCTTCCTCCAGGCCCTATTTCCCGTCTTGGAACCAACATCCGAGATCAGCTTGGTCGGGTCAAACCTGTTGCTGCGAAGAATCAGGTTGACCAGGTCTTCCTTTGGAGTCGGGGCTATGGTGTCTTCCCCGAAGAGCAGCCCCAGCGCGGGCTCAGCATCGTCAGCTTCGTCAGACTGGATGAGGGCAAACACATCATCCAGGATGTAGTTGCAGTCCCGGACCAATTGGGTCCCGAGGTGCGCAGCATTGGGCTGGTACAGACCAACCTGGATAGCCCCAAATACCGGTTTGACAAAGTAGTCAGACAACCGTGGGCTGTAATGGCTCAAGTGGATACCCTTAATGATGTTGCAGGCCTTTTCGATTCCTGCTCGGACAACGTTGCCCGGAGTGGCGGCATAGCCAAGGCCGAAGTGAGAGTCTTCGTTCTTAAGGACCTCGATGATCTTCCCAGCTGGAAGATCCGGTCAAGAGGTAGCCCCCGGAAGGTACCCTAGGTTTTGGAGCATTGTGTCAATGCTCGTGGTGAAGTAAGGCCTAAAAAGATACTCTTCCTCGATCATCCCCACAAAGTCGAACCCCCAGAGGTCCGTGCGGCCCGTGGTGTTACAGCTAGCCACAGTCATTGGGGTTGCCTCCAAAGTAATAACATTGTTGAGCAAAGGCATCTTGATCTTACGGTGAAGGGTGGAGGACACGGCTTTTACCGCGTGAATCCATGGTCTCCCTAGGAGAAAGTTGAAGGATGAGGTGACATCGATCACCTGGAATTCCAGCTCCTTTTCTATTGGGCCCGTTACAATGGTCAGCTTTACGGCCCCAGATACCGTCTTTGGGCTCCCATCAAAGGCTTGGATGGTTTGAGCCGTCGGGACATAATCGGCCTCGGTGATATCGAGGGCTTTGGCGGTCCTTAAGGGAAGGACATTCACAGCGGACCCGTCATCGACTAGGGTCATCGGGAGGTATTTCCCTCGGCAGATCACCATAATGTAGAGGGCCAGATTATGAGAGGCCCCGAACGGTGGCAGGTCGGCTTCAGAGAAAGTGATCATTGGGCTTCCTTCCTTGGTTTTTCCCTTCAAGTGGGGCTGGACCGTGGCTACCATTTCAGCAGGGGTAGCCAAAGAGTCGATCTTAACTTGATCGAGAGCCTTAGTGAGTGCTTCTCGATGTTCTTGTGAGCTAACCAAGAGCTGCCATATAGTGAGGTCAACTCGGGTCTTCTTCAGTTGCTTCACAATAGCCGTTTCAGCAGTCGGCTCCTCAGGGGCGACTTCCATCCCGAGTGGATCGGTGATGGTTGTCGGGATGGGGATGTCCCTAGAGCTAGTGGCTTGATAGGGACGGCCCAGGTGGTTACTGGCTAAGACTCGGGATTTGGCCTCGCGGATCTGTTCAGGGGTGATGGGAACGGTTTCCCCTTTAACGAGGTAGACATCATCCTCGTCGTCAAACCAGATCCCGTTCACTTGCGGGATAAATGGAGAGATAAGGTGAGAGCAATCAATCACCTCCCCGGCAAAGATGGCATGGGAGCTGAAAGGGTTCTCTTTGTTGCTTGGTTTATCTACGGGTAGCGGGATTTTACCGCTCTCAATCAGGCCCTGGATCAAGTGCTTCAGCTTCCAACACTTTTCGGTATCATGTCCATTGCCTCGGTGGTACTGGCAGTAAGCCTGGACATTGTAGTTCTTGGAGCGTCGCTCAACCGGAACTTCAGGAGTTCGGCCTATCGGTTGGATTAGGCTCTTCGAGGACAGCCTTTGTAAGGCGTAGGTATAGGTGGTACCTATATCGGTGAAAACCCGAGGTGGGGTGTTCTTCTTGGACGGGGTATCTAGTAGATTTACCGCGTCAAAAATGCTGTGGGTTGCAGCTTGGGGCTTGGTAGTGGACGAGGAAGCCCCTTGGTATCCCTTGCTAAAGGCCTTGTTGAGTCCCTCTAGCCTTAGGTCGTCTTCAATTCTCATACCCATTTCAGTGAGGGTGGTGAAATTGGGTATGACAGCGTACCGGAGATGAACCCGGTATGAGGGGAGGAGGTTCTTGACAAAAGCCTCCACCAAATTCTTCTCACTGGGCTTATCGACCAGTTTCACACTCTTGGCCCTCCAGCGTTGAAGGTACTTAGTAAAGCCTTCTTTTGGCTCTTGGGCCATAACCTCCAAAGACCGCATTGTGGTTTGGATCTCGGTGTTGTCAGCATAGTTCCGAGCAAACTCGGTAGCCACATCATCCCATGTAGGGTATTTTTTCGGGTCAAGCCTATAGTACCAGGCCCGTGGGTGCTTCTCAAGGGACGCAGCAAAAAGATTTTTGAACATTGAAGAATCTAACCTTTTGATAGGCATGAATTCTTTGAAGGCCCGTACATGTAGTAACGGGTCCTCGGTTCCCTCAAACATGGGTAAGCCCGTGAGATTCAGGTTCGCGGGCAGCTTGTCACTTACCGGGGAGTACTCTCGGCTATTCTCCCGATGAATATTGTTACTCCTAGCCAAATGGACTTGTTCTTCTAGTCGGCGTACTGCGCTGACTAGTTCAGCTAGAGGCCCAGTAGCCTCGGCATTAGGAGCCCTTTGCTCCACTGCAGCCATACGAGCAACGATGGCCACTTGACCCGCCCTCATTTCAGTCAGTTGGGCATCAATGTCGGTTTGTTTGGCGGCCATGGCATCCACGGAGGCCTTAAGGTTGTTCAGAGCTCCTTCCATTTTGCGGTTGTGTCTAGTGGACGACGGCCTGTCTGTAAGAACACCGCGTAATCAGAAACCGAACCCAGATCTCGAAAAAAAGAAGAAAAAGTACATCCCGAGCGACACTAAGAAAGAAGACTAAAGACTCGAGAAAGACACCTAGACGGATGACTCAATGGGTGGTATAACTTCCTTAGGACTTTGGCTTTGTGGGCCTAATCCCGTTCGAAGGAAGGTCCACGTGAGACTTTTCCCCAGACTTTTGACTCGAGTGTATGGACGGACTTTCCTTAGTAGGGGTATGCCCTACGCGGGTTGGTCGTGCCGTGACAAATAAGGCGGACTTGGGAAAGAGGGGAAACTCGTGATATAGGATCAACGGAGTTTCGACGCTATAAACCTTCGACATACTATGCGAAGACCCGACACACGGATAAACGGTAGGTCCTATAATAGGGAAGATTCACTAGAAAAGTTGGATGTTTTGAAGTTTTGAAATTTGAATATAAAATGAGCGAATTTCCGAAAGTTCGAAAATTGAAAACGGGATTTCGAAAACCAAAATTAGAATTTTGAAAATTCAGAAAATCGGAATGGTGTTGGAAATTCGAGAATTAAAACGGGCAGCATGCCGGCTAGAGAAAAAGGATATTTCGAGTCAAATCGTTGATCTTAAATTTCGGCGACATTCCGAATTTTGAAAGTTGGATATTTTTGAAAAGACGGGTCCCGAAACGGACAGTATTTCGGGGTTTTTTCAAAATTTGTTTTTTTGGAAAGATGCATTTTTTGAAATGACGGTTTTTGAAAAGTGACACGGAAACCAAGTAGCACGTAATCAAACAAGCATTATAACGGCGCTTATGTATGCTTTACACTAAGTCTCGGTCGGTCGAAATAGGGTCAATACCAACAACGATGGCATTCTCGTAAATCAGGACGGACTCCCTAAGCCGAGTTGGTCTTAGGACATGCCGCAAAACCCATACGAGTTCCGCCATCGAAGTCTTTAGCGCACCCATGTAGGAATGCACCGCGGTATAGTGGGACGTCGGTCACAAGTAACCGGCCCGGGCAAAAATTTGGGTTATGCATGAATCATTAAACTAATGCGCGCACACTAATATACGAACGATTTCTCTTCGAGTCTCACCCTAGGAACCCCGATGACATGTGGTACATCAGGTATCCCCAGCGGAGTCGCTAAATTGTGGACAAGACGTAGGTCCACCCCGACGCGGCCACGCGCGGGTTTGGGTAGGCGAATGAATCTCGTGGTAAGATTGTTCTCGGGTTCGAAATTTAAGTCAAAGTTGGAGTCGCCACCGAATTTTGTGGTTATTCGGAACCATTCAAGCCCACTCTATGTCGTCATGGGCACAAAGTATGGCCCACTTCGATTTCAGAGTTTATGGGGCCCGTCCCTTTGCATTGCGATACCGATACCATCTACACCGGTATCGTGTAAAGAATGACTCTCGTGCGCCAACGGTTTCGGGCATCCGGAAACCGAGGTTCTGAGTAAGGGGTGAGGGTACGTGTTGGGAAGCCCACTAAGGACACCCAACCCCGCCCGCACAATGGCGGCCTCTGCTAAGACATCGTTCATGTTCGTGTACGCGCGCTAGTAAAACGGCTAAATGATATGCAAACAGCGTTTTTGGGCTAAACATGTGAATTATGGGTTAGCTACGTCATTTAATGCATCACATTATTGTCGAAGTTATTTAGCATGCGAGGTTCATTTATAAGGCGATAAACATCAAAATAAACAAATCTCGAAAATAAATAACGTACAAGATACACGGGCGGAAATACAACCCGGCCAATACAAAAAGTATAAATAATATAACGTACGGAATAAAAACGATAAAAAGATAGAAACGTACCCGTGTATAAACTAGACTGTGAATTATGTAGATGGACGAACTCCGATTAAATACACATTATGTTGTGTATTAAACGAAGGACAGAGACATAGGGCCTAGGCGTGATGCTGGCCCGATCCCATGCCTCGATGCCTTGTCCCGACTTATCACGTCGAAAAATCGATCGAAGTCGTTAAAGTGTCGTGACGTGCATGAGTTTTGAAAAATAGGATCACGTGATTGACTTTACACGTGTTGACTAAAAGTCGTAAAAAACATGACGAGGCTCAAATGTTGCATTTAAGCTCTCGGATTTCTGGGCTACAGGACCCACTCGATCGAGTCAGGACATGGACTCGGTCGAGTGCGTCCTCGAAGTAGCTACTGTCCAGTTTTTGGGGCGCTACTAGATCGAGTGGCCTATGGCACTCGGTCGAGTGGCACCTGTACGAGGCATAACTCGTTTCGTTTTTTTATTTGTTTAAAATCGATGGTTGGCCGAGTTAAATAAAAATATCATATGATTTAAATTTAACACGGCTTCCGGTACAATAATCGTGTATTATACAATTATAATACCGTTATCGGAATTTTGTGAAAATGTCATTATGGGATTGAACAAAATGTGACTAATGACGAAATTGTAGTTCTCCGCGTCACGACATCGATATTAATCCTAACGGATTATGTGATGTCAGTTTTCGCATCAACGGATTTCGCACTAATCTTAGAAATGGAGTCCTTCACGTTCAACTATGAACGACCACGATCACGTTATGCCTTTGAGCACATTGGTGCGGCGCTCCTCGAAAGGGTGCCATCTCCGTCGTTACTCGTAAAAGGATTAAACGGACTTTAGATGGTCGTCATAGTCAAACGTGTTAAGATCCGAATTTTGATACTAATATATATACGCGGTATAATGTTAACGATGATAAATAAATGTTAGAGGTTAGTAACGAAAAGATAAAAGTTAGTGAATAACGAAAATGTTAATATAATGTTAAAGTTAGTGTTAGTATCCTAATTTGATTATAACATAAACAATGCGAAAATGTAAATAATAAAACAAAGTAGTAAGGATCGAAATGGGGTTTAGGACACCCTCAACATACATGCTTAGTAAAGGCCTCGGAAATGGACTCGTAATAGCGGCGTGAACGCGGGAGTATCGAGGATGTATGCAAGTTATGGTGTGTGTGTATATGTGTGTGTGTGTTTGTCGGTTTTTTGAAGAGCAAATGGCTCAGTTTTTGTGTAGTATTGCTTAGGATTGTAGTGTAGAGAGTTTAGGTGGATTAGGGTAGAAATGTAGGGTAGAATGGCATTAGACAAAGCTGAAAAATGAAAAGGGTTGGAGGGGTATTTATTGAGAATACCTCACGACCTAGGGTCACTCGATCGAGTGGCCCTAGTGCACTCGATCGAGTGCCCTTGAAAAGGGGTATGTTCCGGTTTATGAGGCTCCACTCGACCGAGTGGGTCACTCCACTCGATCGAGTGGATCAAGGGAATCGAGTCAATTTAGGAAAGAGTTGACTCTTTGATTTTTTTTTTGAATTTTGAGCTTGGGCGCCAGCTTCTAGAAGCTCTCCAGGCTGGTTTTGAGGACGGATTCATCTTTGAGCGGGTTTTGACCCGGTCGCCAAAAGACGGGTTTTATTTTCGGTCTCGGTTTTGGCCCAAATTAGTCTTATTTTGCTCGGAACGACCCACTGGGCCTGAATTTGAGGTTGGTTTTGAGAGATTTTTACTCCGCTAAATGTCCACGTCGGATATTATTGATTCCGAGCCCATATTCGAGTATACTAAATCACGTTTGCGTCCGATCATCATCGGGTGTTTTGTCGGGAACTGCTATAGACACTAGCAGGCAAAATGCGGGTGTCTACAACTAGTCTCCTTAGTTTTATTATTTAAGTATTATTACTATTTTTGTGGTTTGTGTTTTTTTTTGTGATTGCCGTTTTTGGCTTTTTTTTTCGTGTGTGTGGTGTAATTTTGGATTTCCCGAGTTTATCTGGTTTTTAATAAAAGATATATTGGTGAATACCGTTCCCGTCTTTTCGTTTATTGCAGTGGTTGTTCCCGTTTGAGGGGTTGCCTACGTATCCACAATTAGCGGAATCAAACCAAACATAGTTCAAAAATAGAAATTTTTGCAATTTTCGAAATACACCAGGACTGTTAGTTCAAGATGTGCGACAGTAGGATGAATAATCCTAGCTTATTGACTTGCTTATAATTTTTGAAAATTTATAAAAAGACGAATTTCTTATACTCTTTTTTTCGCAAATGACATTGAGATAGGGTTTATGGGTAGTAGCGCTTCAACTGGTCCAAGTTGGTTGGGTTGACGAATTCATTCCCGTCCAAGTCTGTCAGCATCACCGCTCCTCCTGATAAGACCTTCTTTACTAAATACGGCCCAGCCCAAATAGGTTTGAATTTTCCTCTTGGGTCGACCGGTAGCAAGGCCCGGACATACTTCAGAACTAGATCCCCTTCTTTGATATTTCTGGGCCTAACTCTTTTGTTGAAAGCCCGTTGGATCCTCTTTTTATATATTTGGATATTGTTAGGAGCCCGGTACCGTCGTTCGTCCAAAAGAACTAGCGAATCGTATTGGGCTTGTACCCAATTTGCTTCCGGCACTTGGCTCTCAAGTAGGATCCTGAGGGATGACACTTCTAGCTCGACTGGTTGGACCGCTTCCATTCCATATGTCAAATAGTATGGAGTTGCTCCGGTTGCGGTGCGAATTGACGTCCGATACCCCCAATGGGCAAAAAGTATTTTATCGGGCCTGTCCCGATAATTCTCAGCCATCTTTTTAAGTATGGTGACAATTGTTTTATTGGCCGCCTCTACCGCTCCATTTGTTTAGGGACGGTAAGGCGAAGATGCATGCCTTTGGATTTTGTATTTTGCTAGCAACCCAGCGGTTTCAGCTTGGAAATGGGTCCCGTGATCACTGATGAACTCGTGCGGGATCCCGTATCAGCATATGATCTTGTTTTGGATAAACTTGGCAACATGCTTGGCATTCAAGATCTGGTATGACTCGGCTTCGACCCATTTGGTGAAATAGTCGATGGCCACCAAAATGAAGCAATGACCTCCCGTCCCGGATGGGTTGACCTTTCCAATTATATCAATACCCCATGTTGAAAATGGCCATGGTGATGTCATGGTATATAACAGGGAAGACGGCATATGTTGTACATTAGCAAAAATCTGACAATTATGGCAGTGTTTGACATATACTTGACAGTCAGATTCCATGGTGTTCCAATAATACCCGAGCCTCATGATTTTTTGGGCTAGCATATGGGCGTTCATATGCGGACCATTTTCACCATCGTGTACCTCGGACATAACCCTTTCGGCTTGTGTTTTATCGATACACAGGAGGAGAGCCCTCTGTGTCGTCTTTTTGTATAACTGCCCGTCGTCCAAACGAACAAATTGGGTCGCCAATCTTCGCAAGGCCTTCTTGGCCCGGTTTTCAGTTCCCGGGGGATACTCTCTCGTTGTTAAGTAGGTTAGGACAGCCTGATACCAAGGTTCTGGATCGATTATCTCAATATCCTGGATGGCGTGGATATAGGTCGGCTCGGACCGTCTTTCAACACCGATCGGCATGCTGGTTAGATGCTCCGGGATATTTAGCAAGGATGCTAATTTGGAAAGTGCATCTGAAAACTGATTTTCTTCCCGGGGTAGATAGATATATTCCACCCTTTGGAATTGTTTCTCGAGAACCCTTACTCGCGCTTGGTAAGCCACGAGATTTGGCGTTCCGAGTTTTCCATTTTTGAAGAGCTTGATTGATGACTAAGGATGAGTCACCGTGGACCCGGAGGTTTGTTACTCCTAAATCAGCGGCGGCTTGCAACCCGTGAATGCATGCTTCATACTCGGCTGCGTTGTTCGTCACATCAAAGTCCAATTTAATGGATAATGGTGTATGTTCTCCTTCTGGTGATATCAGCAGAATACCGACTCCGAATCCCCGGAAGTTGGATGCTCCATCAAAATACAAATCCCATGTCTCGGTATCGGTATGGAATATGTCCTCATCTGGGAAAGCCCAAGTATCGGTGTGTTCTTCTTCAGATACGGGACTGTCGGCGAGGAATTTGGCTACTACCCGACCCTTGATGGCCTTTAATGGTACGAACTTGAGGTCGAACTCTGCTAGCATTAAGGTCCATTTGGACATCCTGGCATTGAGGATGGGCTTTTCGAATTGGTACTTGATAGGATCCATTTTGGATAAAACATGTACTTCGTGACTGAGCATATAGTGTCGGAGCTTTTTAGTGGCCCAAACCAAAGCTACGCACGTCTTCTCGAGCATTGTATACTTGCATTCGTATTCTAGGAACTTTTTACTGATGTAGTAAATAGCTCGCTCTTCCGAATCGACTGTCTGGGCCAGCATAGCCCCCATGGCTGTCTCGGTCGTTGTTAGGTATAACGACAAAGGCAAACCGGGTTGAGGTGGCATTAATACCGGAGGCGCAGACAAAATCTCCTTGATTTTATCGAAAGCCGTTTGACATTTATCATCCCATAGTGTTCGTTCTCCTATCTTCAGTTTCTTGAAAATGGGCTCACATACCATGGTTAACTTTGAAATAAACCGGCTAATGTATTAGACTTTCCCGAGAAACCCCCTTATTTCTTTTTCGGTTTTGGGTGGCTGCATCTCGGTAATGGCCTTGATTTTAGCTGGGTCGGCCTCGATGCCGCGTTGGCTAACAATATGGCCCAGTAATTTGCCTGATGTTACCCCGAAACTGCATTTTTGAAGATTTAGCCTCATGTTGTATTTTCGTAGTCGGGTAAAGAATTTTCTTAGGGCCGCAATGTGCCCACTTTGGTCTTTGGATTTCACAATCATATCGTCCACATAAACCTCCACTTCCTTATGAATCATGTCATGTAATAGGGTGGTGGCGGTTCGTTGATAAGTGGCCCCGTGTTGTATGCCAAATTTGGACCATTTTTCCTCCCATTTAAACCCATTTTTCTTTCGTTTTGCGAGAATAGAGTGCGATTATCACCGTATTTTGCGTAATTCTTGCATTAGTGTCTCTCTTTTGCATTTTACGTGTTTTTGGTAGTTTTCTGTCTATTTTGATAGGATTTTCGACCGAAAACGTGTATGAGCTTCTACGAGCAAGAGAGAGATACGGTCCAAGAGCAAAGCACACAACTGAAAGTTCAAGTAATCCAATTGATCGACGAAGAAAGGGACCGGAAGAGAGGTGGCTGACCACCGGGTGAAGTTTCGCCCAGTGAGTCATCACCGGGCGAAGTTTCGCCCGACGACATTTTCCACCGCCCCGAAGATTTTCATGGCACCCACGATCGAGCGAAACGACCGGGCGAAATTTCGCCCACCGGGTGAAATTTCGCCCGATGGAGAGACCGGGCCGAAAACGCAAAAACCGAAGAAAATCTCACCGGGTGAAATTTCACCCGGTGGGATTACTAGGTCGAGCCGCAGGGTGAAGTTTCGCCCCATGAAGATGCAAAGGGTGAAGGTCTAGCTTAATAGGAGAAGGATTGGATTATGGGCCTTGACGTGTGTGCAACCCATTAAGAAATCTATATATACCCCTCCTAGAGTTTAGTGCCTCCTTGTGCCTTAAGTGAGCCTTGGGAGTAGCCCTTAGGAGTAGGAGTAGGGTAGAAAACTCTCTAGTAGTAGTAGTAGTAGATTGTAGTAAGCTTCCTAGAAAATTCTCTACAAACAATTGATAGATCTACTTAGTATTAGTATAATTGCTCCTTAATTAGTAGAAAAGTCTCCATCTTTATTGAAGATTGTGCTTAATTGTTGAAGATTCAAGGGTTTTACAGGGGTTTATGTGACAAAACCCTTGCTCTATTTCTTGAAGATTCTTATTTCTCTTTGTTCCGGTCACGGAAACAATTAACCCGGCTCTGGATCCCGGGTCGTAAATTGAAACGTTGACAAGTAATGGACAGCTCGATTTCCCTTGACCTCTCCTTTATCCCTCTCCTATGATCGGACCTTCCCGGCGGAGTCGGCCTGCTCCCTGCACAATGAACGCACAGGGCCTTGGAGGTTGTCCGAGGGAACCCTCTCCGATGCCTAAGTTAGTCCGTGAAAGGCCTTGATGAACCTAGTTCGTGAGGAGCTAGGCGGCGTTTTTAGGAGTGAGAGTCTAGAGAGAGAAAACTCAACCCCCTTTCTGTGGGAAAGGGTTGAGTATTTATACCTTCCCATAAGAGAGGGAAGTAGGAGGGGAATGGATGGACAAGGAGGTGACAAGTGGCGTCTTCCCATCCACCCATTCCTAATTACCTTAGGCGAAATGACGGGAGGGTCCCTGGGGGTCTTGGCCCTGTCAATCAGGGATATCCCCAGGGCATGCGGGTTTTGAACCGTGGCCGCTGGGCTCTAGCAGGCTGTGTTGGCTTGCTGGCCCGGCGGTCGATTGCTTTCCTTAGCGTTTATGTTTCTATTTTGGCTGCTTGCTAGGGACTGACTATTGAGCTTTATAGGCGTTCCTCTGGGGCCTGCCAGGCAGGCGATTAGTGACAGGCTGACGACCCCAATCAATTGGCCCTCGTCAACAGGGATGAAAGCAAGGCTTTCCTTCTGCTGGCGACTCTTGCTTGGGGGGAGGTTGACTTACTTCCATGTCTGCTACCGCATTTAATGCTTTGCGCCTTCCCAAGGAATGAAGCGCAGTTCACGCCAGGTATACAAAGAGTTGAGAGTGTTTTTGTAATGATTATACTTCTCCTCTTGATGGATTTTCGGGAACCGTGAAGAGTTTCTGATTGGTGGCTCTCCTTCCTGGGTGGTTGGGACGTCATTAATGTTGTGCTTTCACTTGTATAAATCCCAATTTTCTTTGTCATTTCTGCTTAGCCCATCTTCAATCTTTCTACTTTCTCTGTTTTAATCATGGTTTGGATCGAAAAAGTCGTGACTCGCCGTGGAGTTCGCTCTGTCACTTTCCTTTTCAGAGGATTCTAGAGGCTCAGGTATGCTCGAGCTGCTTATCGAGCCATTCGTCGTAGCCGTCGTTCACGGCTTCATTCTCGTCGAAGTGGCAGGAAAATCTCCACCAGGTCGAATAAACGTCTTAAAAGATCCTCGACCCCTGCTGCTCCCAAATTTAGGCGCTGCCCTCAGGGAGGGGGTTGCTTTGACAGGGGGTGCCACGAATGCTTTCCGTGGCTGCACCCTGAGTAGTTTTGCCCTGATTAGGGGGTGCCACGAATGCTTTCCGTGGCTGCACCCTGAGCAGTTTGGCCCTGATTTTCTGATGCTGACTCCTCCCTGGGGTCTGGCCCCTCCTCCCCTGTGAGGAGGACAGGTTGTCGCACCTGCGACGAGTCCCAGGCTGTTCCCTTTGGCAGGGATTGGGAGGACAGTAGCCGAGACTCTGATGATAGTGAGGGTCTTGGTTGCTTGAGTGACAAGGATGGGGATGGACTCCCTGATGATCCCTTCAAGGATTCCCCGGACTGGGACTGGGGCTCGGATTTTGGGAGCCAAGGCAGCCCTCGGGACCATTCCCCAGATTTGGATGATGATTAGGCCTGCGTAGCAGTGCGTGGGCTTGTCGGGCCGGAATTTTTAGGCCTTATGTATTTTCTTTTCTTGTTCGGCACAAGATGTAATTTTCCCTTTTCTTTAAGGCTAATGAAATGAAATTTAATCAGCTTCGTTTTTTCGTTGTTTTTTTTTTTTTGAATGTGGGGATGACGTCGTCGGTCGATTTTTTCTCTCTGCTACTTTAGTTTTTCGTGGCCCTTCTTGGGAAGGGGTGAACACCCTGTGTTCAGCGTGCGACACGTGGGAGACTGTTGGGGGTCTTGTCAGGGAAGTCGCCTCTTGGGCTTCTTGGGCTTTATATAAACCCTTCTTCCCCTCCATTCTCTTCTTTTACTTTTTCTGAGATTTCCAACTCCTTACACTCTCAAATCGCCTTTGTTGCTGAGCATTCTTCGAGGAGCAAGGAGTACCCTCTGTCACTGTTTCCGGCGACTTTATCGGCGTCTTTAGGTTAGAAGTTCTTCTTTAAACCTTTCCCCCTCTTTTTTCCCTTCCATAGCCAATATGTCGCGAGTTCGTCCCCTTTCTTTTAATTCTTTGCTCGGGGGAACTGGGGATGGCGACGGTGGCCGGCGTGACATAGCTTCTTCCTCCGGGGTCGGCCCTCGGGAAGAGGATGATCATCACAGGGGGGAGGGTGCTGAGTCACCTGAACCTGCCCCCTTTGATGTAGTCGACTCCGATGACGAGGCCCTGGAGGTGGACCCTTCCAGGGTTGCCGGTCCCCTCATCCGCAGGGAGAGGGGGAGGACCTATTATTTGGACAAGAAAAAGTATTTGATCCCCCTAAAGACTTACCCTGAGGCCAAGAACAGGGACCTGATCCTGGAGAGCAATGCTGCTAGGGCAATTGAACAGTTTTATAACTTCGGGGAAGGGTACACAGTCGTAATTCCGGGGGAAAAGGACACAGTGTGCTGTCCTCCGGAGGGTTGCGTGGCCGTCTACCACAAGGCCTTAGAATTTGGCCTGCGATTCCCACTACATCCTTTCCTGGAGGAAACCTTCAGGAGGATGAACGTCGCCATTGCCCAGCTGACTGCCACTGCCATTAGATCCTTAGTAGCTTACACCTGGACCTGCCTTTTCCACGGCGAGGGGCCTTATATTGACGCCCTTCGCTTTATGGTCGGTCTTCAAATGGTGTCCTCGTCAGGGGGGGATGGCTTCCCTGGTTATTGGTCTCTGCAGAGGCAGAAGAAGTATGCCTTGGTCTGGCCGGCTTTGAGCAGCCTGAAAGACTGGAAAAATAACTTTTTATACATCCATAGCGCGTCAGGGTGGAAGATTCCTAGGCATTTTAGGAATCATGTCCACACCCGTATGGAAACGCGCGAGGAGTACCACCCAGGCGTCGGGGGGAAGGCCCTGGAGGTCAAGTTGAGCGCGAAGGAGGAGATTTTGATTCAAAAGTTTGAAATTGTTGCGGACAAACATGGCACCTTTGGCCCTGCCTTCTGGCTCCCCCACGCGGAGCATATTACGACAGACGAGTACTTGCTCCCCTTGGGTCTGATTCCTGGCCTTGAAGGTAGTTCTAGGGAGTTTTTGCTGTCACGATTTTCCAGAGACTTTATTTCTCCCTGCTTTTTAGATGACCGCCTTTCCCTTTCTGCAGATTCCTATACTTGGCGCTGGACAAAGAAGCAAGTCAGGAGGCTGGGCTTGAGTGAGGATCTAGTCGTTCTTTCAAAGCGTCCTTCTCTCCCTGCGAACTTCAAGAAAGGGAGCAAAGCCTTAATGAAGCTTGTAAAAGATTTTGCTGCTGGTCGAAAATTGCCTCTCCCTCCCCGGCTGCCTTCGTCGAAGCCGGCGACTCCTACCCCCAGCATCCATGAGGGGGAGGCTGAGGTCACTTCTGGAGCTACCCCCTCCCCTGGTCAGAAGCAGGGTGCTTCTCCAGTTGGACCTCGAGCTTCTCAGGGAACGCAGCCTGGGAATTCCGAGGGAACTGGGGAAAGTGTTCCCTTGGAGTTGAGGAGGAAAAGAGACAGGGAACCTCTTAGTGCTGATGTGGTCGATCTGGAGGCGGATGTTACCACCCCGGAGGCGAAGCGCCCTGCCCGTGAGCTTCCAATTACCCCCTTCTCGGAGGAAAATGCAGAGTTCCACTACACTGCTGGTGACAGCGTGGACGTGTCAGGCCTGCTTTCTGATTCTGGGGCCGTCTTGGCTGACCGCCTCACCAAAACTGTGACTTCAACTTCTCATCAAGTGCTTCAGTACATCCAGCGTACCTCTAACGTTCTGCTGGCGTCTGTTGAGTTGGCGGCTCTCAGCCGCCTGAGTGATGAAGAACTGACGATCACACCCGGGTCTCCTCCTCCTGACCGCCTGGCTATGGTGGAGAGGGATATTTCCTTGATAAGCTCTTTGAAGGATAAGCTGGCAAGGCAGGAGGGCGAGCTAGAGGAGGTAAAGAAGCAGGCTGGTCAGTGGCGGCTGCAGGGGGAGAGGGCCGTGAAGGAAATAGCTAAGCTGGAGGCTGATTTGAAGGAGAGCCGCCTGTCGATGGATCGAGTTAACCTCTCTTTGGCTGAGATGGTGCACTTAAAGGGGAGAGTGGCTGATTTGGAGGAGCACCTGTCCAGGGCTAACTCAACTTTTGAACAGGCTAAAGGAGAATGGAAGAAGGAGAAGGAGACCCTGGCAGAGGAGACTGAAGCTGCGGTGGATGCCAACTTTGCGAGCGGTGCCAACTCTTCCCTGGAGTTGGTGATGGAGGTGATAGGGGAAATGTTCCCTACCTTTGATGAGGAAACCTTCCGGAGTCTTTATACCGCCAAGAATGAAGCTCGGGCGGCCAGTCAGCCTGAGGCAGATGCTAGCCCTAGCCAGGATGCTCCGTGACGCTCCTTTCTTGTAATAGTCTTACCTTTCTGTGTTGAGCCTGTGTTATGGCCAGTTTGCTTGTAATATTTGTCACTTTGGTTTCTTCGCTTTAACTTTGTAAAGACTTTCTGCCCTTCATGGGTCTTATTGTGGAATATTTTTCTTTTCTTTGCTTCTTTAAGGTATGCTTGATCTAGAACTCGGGGGATCTTTCCCTAATGTTAGTCGTGCCTAGCATAGCTTGTCCCTGGTTTCTGCTTGGAATCCAGGGGGCTTGCCCCCTGCCTGCCCAGAGGTAGGCAGGGAGGTCTGTTTTTTATACAAGGTTGGGGGGTTTGCCCCCGGTCCTTGTTGATCCGGCCTTTCCCTGGCTTTTGTTCAAAAGTCCAGGGGGCCTGCTCCCTGCCTGCCCAGAGGTAAGCAGGGAAGTCTGCGTTTTTTATACAAGGTTGGGGAGCTTGCCCCCAGTCCTTGTTGATCTGGCCTGTCCCTGGCTTTTGTTCAAAAGTCCAGGGGGCCTGCGTTTTTTATACAAGGTTGGGGAGCTTACCCCCAGTCCTTGTTGTTCTGGCCTGTCCCTGACTTTTGTCAAAAAGTCCAGGGGGCCTGCTCCCTGCCTGCCCGGAGGTAAGCAGGGAGGTCTGCGTTTTGTATACAGGGTTCGGGGGCTTGCCCCCAGTCCTTGTTGATCCGGCCTGTCCCTGGCTTTTGTTCAAAAGTCCAGGGAGCCTGCGTTTTTTATACAAGGTTGGGGAGCTTACCCCCACTCCTTGTTGTTCTGGCCTGTCCCTGACTTTTGTCAAAAAGTCCAGGGGCCTGCTCCCTGCCTGCCCGGAGGTAAGCGGGGAGGTCTGCGTTTTTTATACAAGGTTGGGGGGGCTTGCCCCCAGTCCTTGTTGATCCGACCTGTCCCTGGCTTTTGTTCAAAAGTCCAGGGGGCCTGCCCCCTGCCTGCCCAGAGGTAAGCAGGGAGGTCTGCGTTTTTTATACAATGTTGGGGAGCTTGCCCCCATTCCTTGTTGATCTGGCCTGTCCCTGACTTTTGTTCTAAAGTCCGGGGGGCCTGCTCTCTGCCTGCCCAGAGGTAAGCAGGGAGGTTTGGAATTTTTTGTTGGGGTGTTCATTTTCTTTAGCTCTAGCTACAGGGGGGCCTCCCCCTATTGGCCCCTGCTCGTTTGTGTGTGAAAACGCAAGTTTGAACAGGGAACGAGTATGAATCTGAAGCTCTTCTCATTTCTTTATAAAACTTTTTGACATAAGGGTGGTCGGAGCCGTCGACATTCTTTGACCGTTCTCCGCCATTGTTTTTTAGCAAAATAAAAACTATCTTTAGACTTGGTTTTAGACATAATATTTCTTCAGGGTGTCCGCGTTCCAGTGAGTATTCAGCTCTTGTCCTTCAAGGTTGGCGATTTTATATGTGCCTGGTCCCAGGATTCGAGTTACTTGGTATGGACCTTCCCAGTTGGCACTTAGTTTCCCGTGCTCCCTGGATTTCTCAACAGCCTGCGTTTTTCTGAGAACCAGATCACCCTTCTGAAAATTTCTCTGGTGTACTCTTCTGTTGTAGGCTTTCCTCATTCGTTGCTGGTAGGCGACGATGTTGGTATTGGCCTCCTCCCTTATCTCACTGACTAAATCTAAGGCCTCAACC
Source organism: Agrostemma githago (assembly GCA_958450325.1). Classification (NCBI taxonomy): domain Eukaryota; kingdom Viridiplantae; phylum Streptophyta; class Magnoliopsida; order Caryophyllales; family Caryophyllaceae; genus Agrostemma; species Agrostemma githago. The sequence goes on along the minus strand of OY288239.1, from coordinate 26,421,555 downwards.
ATTGCAGCTTCATTCTCAGTTCGGTCGTATTGCAGGGAGCGCAGAGATGGGATCCTGGCCTCAATTGGTAGTAGAGCCTCCGCTCCATATACTAGGCCGAACGGGGTCTGGCCCGTAGATTCCTTTTGGGTGGTCCGGATTGACCAGAGTATGCTGGGAAGCTCGTCAGCCCATCTGCCTTTAAGGTCATCTACCATCTTCTTAAGGCCATTTAAGATCTGCTTGTTGGCTGCCTCTGCCTGTCCGTTGGTTTGAGGATGGCAGACGGCCGAGTAGGCAACCGCGATGCTATGGCTTTCTAGCCAGATTCTCAGGGGATCATTGTCAAACTGCCTGCCATGATCAAACACCAACATTTTTGGCAGGCCGAATCTAGTGATAATATTCCGCCATATCACTTTTCTGACTGCTGGTTCGGTAATGTTGGGCACTGCTTCAGCTTCTATCTATTTGGTGAAGTAATCTATAGCCACGATCAAGAATTTCCTGCCCCCGGTGGCCATCGCGAAAGGTCCTAGTATGTCCATCCCCCACTGAGCGAAAGGGATGGGGGATAGGATTGGTCTGAGTTCTTGGGCCGGGACATGGATTGACGGAGCGAAGAGTTGGCATTTTCTGCACTTCTGGGTCAGGCTTCTGGCATCTCTTAGCATGGTAGGCCAGTAGTAGCCTGCCCTCAGGGCCTTGTGGGCCAACGATCTTCCTCCGACGTGATGTCCACAGATTCCTGAGTGGATGTCCTCCAGGACTTCGGCAACCTGGTCTGCCCCCAGGCATTTTAGCAGGGGGTAAGTGAAAGATTTCTTATAGAGTTCTTCACCAATGATTATGAACCAGGCTGCTTTGGCCTGTACCTTCCTCTTTTGTATCGGATCTGATGGCAGGATGCCATGCCTTTTGAACTGGATGAGGGGGGTCATCCAATTTTCCGGTTCTTCCTCGACGGTGCTAATTGCCTGACAGGTGCTGGTAGATTTTTCATGCAAAACATCAACCCACACTGATCTCCGTATGTCTTGTAGGCTGGAGCTGGCCAGTTTTGACAGAGCGTCGGCCCGGTTGTTTTGTGATCGAGGTATTTGCTGGATTTCATAGGACTTTAGGCCCGACAATTCTTGCTTTACTTTTTCAAGGTATGTGGCCATGGTATGGTCTCTGGCCTCATACTCTCCGTTAATTTAATTAGCAATGAGCTGAGAATCGTTAGCTAGTGTAACTCGCTCTGCCCCTGCGGCTTTAGCCAGTTTTTACCCTGTGAGCACAGCCTCGTATTCTGCCTCGTTGTTTGATGCCGGAAAGGTGAACCTGAGTGCATGCTCAAAATCCACTCCCTCAGGGCTTGTTAGCACGACGCCTGCACCTGCACCATTGGCTGTTGAGGATCCATCAGTGTGCATGATCCACTCCTCGGCAGGGGGCTCCTCTTCCCCTGAATGAGAGCATTCAGCCAGGAAATCGGCCAAGGCTTGGGCTTTGATGGTTGTCCTTGGCTGGTATGATATCCCCAGCCCACTTAACTCGATTGCCCATTTCAGCAGTCTCCCTGATTTCTCAAACTTTTCCAACACTTTTCCTAGTGGTTGGTCGGTGAGGACCACAACGGGATGTGCGTCAAAGTAGGGTCTGAGTTTTCTGACTGCATAGGCGGCTTTTTCTATTAAGGGGTATTTTCTTTCTGCTGTTCCCAGGGCGTGACTCACACAGTAGATGGGTTGCTGTGAGCTTGCTTCCTCCCTTAGGATGACGGCACTTACCGTTGTGTTTGTGACAGCAATGTATAGGTACAGTTTTTCTCCGGCTACCGGCCTTGCCAGGGTAGGGAGTTTCTTTAGGCGCTCCTTCAATTACTCGAAGGCTTTCTTTTGTTCATCCTCCCATTTGAATTGCTTGTTGCCTTTTAATATTTTGAAGAAGGGGGTGGACTTGTCTGCTGACCTGGCGATAAACCGAGCCAGGGCGGCCATTCTGCCTATGAGCCGCTGAATATCCCTGATGGTTTTAGGCTCCGGGAGGTCTAGGACCGCCTGAACTTTTTCGGGGTTGGCGTCTATCCCCCTGGAGCTGACCAAGAAACCCAGGAATTTTCCAGATCGGACCCCGAATGTGCATTTTTTCGGATTCAGTTTCATCTTGTATGACCGCAGGGAAGAGAATGCTCTTTGTCCCCCTTACTTTTGATGATTGCATCGTCGACGTAGGCTTCCAAGTTTCTTCCTTTTTGATTTTCGAAGACTTTGTCTACCAATCGCTGATAGGTGGCGCCTGCATTCTTCAGCCCAAATGGCATCATCTTATACATGTAGGTGCCATGGCTGGTTATGAAGGCGCACCTCACTCTATCCGGCTGCCAGAGGTACACTTGATGATACCCTGAGAATGCATCCAGAAAACTTAGCGTGGTGTATCACTAGTGGCGTCCACTAGTTGATCTATCCTGGGCAGAGGGTAGCAGTCCTTAGGGCAAGCTTTGTTAAGATTTGTAAAGTCTACGCACATTCTCCATGCTCCTAATGACTTTTTTACCATCACAACGTTTGCTAACCACTCAGGATAGTCACAGACTTCGATGAAATCTGCCTTTAGGAGTTTGTCTATTTCTTCTTTTATTGCTGCATCCTTTTCTGCGGACATGTTCCTTTTCTTCTGCTTCACAGGGCAAGCCTCCGGATTAATGTTCAGCTTGTGAACAATAAAAGCCGGGTCGACCCCTGGCATCTCATCTGTAGAGTAAGCGAATACGTCCCTATTTTCTCTCAGGACTGAAATTAGTTCTTTTTGGTAGGACTCCTCCAGGTCGGCCCCTATAAGGACATGTCTTCCTGGTTCTAAGTCCACCAGGATGCTTTCCCCTTCAGGCTCTAGGTGGACTGATTCTTGCTGGGCAGTCGGGATCTCACCTTCCCTGGTGGGAGAGCATTGGGCTTTTCGCTTTCCTTTTCTTTCTGTCTCATGGGCTTGCAGGGCCACGGAGTAACAGTGTCTGGCCGACTCCTGATCCCCATGGACCTTCCCTTCCATGCCAAAGTCTGTCACATAGGCTATGGTGAGGGCCCTAATTGATATAGCAGCTTCTATTTCATCTAGGGTGGCTCGACCTATCAGGGCGTTGTACGCAGATTTGGCATCCACCACAACAAATGACGCCCTGACATTTCTGGCTGAGGTCCCCTCCCCAAACGTCACCGGTAGATCGATAACTCCCATGGGTAGCATGCCTGCCCCATTGAACCCATACAAAGATCCGGGGGCTGGCTTCAGATGTCTTTTTTCTAGATTCATTTTCTCAAAAGCGTCTTTGTATAAGAGATTTGTGTAGGCGCCAGTGTCCACCATACACCTCTTGACAATGTGGTTGCTAATTTCAAGGGTTAAGACCAGAGGGTCACTATGCGGGTACACGACTCTCCCTGCATCCTCAGGAGTGATGCTTAGGGTAGTGCCTCTTGGACTGCCTGCCCTCTCGGCATAGCAAATTTGGTTCCGCAGCTCGCGGATCTGCCTCTTCTGGCTACGCCTGCTGGTCCGCCCCTCTGCATCTCCTGATACTACATGGATGACCATGCGATTTTGGGCTGAGCCCTCAGGTTTGTCTGCCGCCTCTTTCTGGGGTTTGTTCTTTGCTGCATAGTTACTCAGCCAGCCGTTTCTTATTAGTTTCTTTATTTCGTCTTTTAAGTGTCGGCATTCCTCCGTGGTATGACCTATGCAATCGTGGAACGTGCAGAATTTTTTGGGATCTCCTTTTGGGCTGCGCGGTTTGTTTGGACGAGCCCATTTCGCTGTTTCTTTTTCCAACTCGAAGATTTCGGCTCTCGGCCTGTTGAGGGCCGTGTAGCTGTCAAACCTGGGTTGGTATGTTGTGCGCTCCTTTTTGGGAGTGTCTCTCTCTTCTCTCTGCTTGCCTGGCTCATTTCTGCCACGTCCACCCTGCGGTCCCCCTTGCGGCCTTGTTTGGCCTGCAGGGGTATCCGGCAGGCTGTGAAACTCTTCCTGCAGAATAAACCCTTCAGCAATTTTCCTGGCCATGGCCAAGGTTTCTGGCTGGGCCCTGATCATCTGATTTTTCATTTCTCCTGGGAGCAGGGAGATTGTCAGGGCGTAAGCAGCGGTGGAGTCATCGATCTCCCTGACTTGCTGGTCGGATAAGTCAAACCTTCTTAGGTACTCCCTTACACTTTCACCCTTTTTCTGCTTTAGGGTCATAAGATCGAAGCGAGTGAGACGTCTCCTTTTGTTCCCTGCATATTGTTCGAGGAAAACCTCGGCCAACTCTATGAAGAACTTGATTGATCCTTGGCGGAGGTCCTTGAACCACTCTTGTGCGAGCCCTACCAGGGTGGTTGGGAAGACTTTACACCAGATTGCGTCATCCACGTCGTACATGCCCATGTGGCTCTCGAATGCCGCCAAGTGGTCCTCTGGGTCCGTTGTCCCGTCAAACTTAATGGTGGGCATTTTGATTTTCGGGATGGGGTATTCTTGTACCTCAGGATGAAGTGGGGTTTTTGTGGGCTTGCCTACCATTCGTGACCTGCTTTCCCCAGACTGGTTACCGTGAATATCCCATTGTCTATGGATCGGTTTCCTCGTACCGGGGGAGCGGTGCCTTGGAGGCGGCCTGCTTGCTGCTTCGTCTTCTGTCTCAGGGGAGATTTGCCTGGGTCTCTTTCTCTGAGAGTGGCAGAGGTTGTCATCCTGGTGGTATATAGATTCAAGCGATTGCCCCCGGTTGAGCCTAGACTGCAGGCTTTGGGACAAACCCGGGGCTGGCTGCTCCTTGACCGCCGGCGTTAACCTGGAGAAGACCTCGCCCTGCTTTTCTCCCAGGCGCTTAGATATGGGCTCCCTGTGCCTCATCCGCTCCTGCAATCCCTAGGATAAACCTCTATGTTCTCCAGACGCGGATTCTGTCGTGTGAATGGAGAATGCCTGCTGTTGGGCAGGTGGCTCTGGGCTGCCTGTTGTGATACGCCTTTGCACCTGCGCGTATACTTGTGCCGTCCTTCTTGCTTTCCTCTGAGCATTTCTGGCGGCGGTCCGCTTCGTGCCCCCAGCTCCATCCCTGCTTATTGAGGGTGGCTGCCGGGGGGCCGTTGCGACCCTGCCTACCAGGTCCTCAGGAGTGAACTCCTGGTTTAGCATTGCAGAGAAGAAGGCGGCTGTCTGCGCCATCTGAGCTGGGGTCAGATTCAGAGTGTGCCCTGGGTGTGTCCCCAACTCAGATGCTACAACAGCGTTTGGCACGCCTAAGAGACTGGTTCCTCCCACCCCCAAGATCGTGGCGGGAGGAATCCTCTCGGACTGTGGCATGCCATACAGGGGAGTCACCGGTGGAACCGTCGGACCCGCCCCCATACTGGCGTCAACGATTTCTGGCATGATTGATTGTTTTAGTTTTTTGTAATTAGGAATGGTTGATTTTTTGTGGGTAATCCGTGGATACAACCAACCCTTCCCCACAGACGGCGCCAAATTGTTCCGGTCACGGAAACAATTAACCCGGCTCTGGATCCCGGGTCGTAAATTGAAACGTTGACAAGTAATGGACAGCTCGATTTCCCTTGACCTCTCCTTTATCCCTCTCCTATGATCGGACCTTCCCGGCGGAGTCGGCCTGCTCCCTGCACAATGAACGCACAGGGCCTCGGAGGTTGTCCGAGGGAACCCTCTCCGATGCCTAAGTTAGTCCGTGAAAGGCCTTGATAAACCTAGTTCGTGAGGAGCTAGGCGGCGTTTTTAGGAGTGAGAGTCTAGAGAGAGAAAACTCAACCCCCTTTCTGTGGGAAAGGGTTGAGTATTTATACCTTCCCATAAGAGAGGGAAGTAGGAGGGGAATGGATGGACAAGGAGGTGACAAGTGGCGTCTTCCCATCCACCCATTCCTAATTACCTTAGGTGAAATGACGGGAGGGCCCCTGGAGGTCTTGGCCCTGTCAATCAGGGACATCCCCGGGGCAGGCGGGTTTTGAACCGTTGCCGCTGGGCTCTAGCAGGCTGTGTTGGCTTGCTGGCCCGACGGTCGATTGCTTTCCTTAGCGTTTATGTTTCTATTTTGGCTGCTTGCCAGGGACTGACTATTGAGCTTTATAGGCGTTGCTCTGGGGCCTGCCAGGCAGGCGATTAGTGACAGGCTGACGACCCCAATCACTCTTATTGAAGATTGAAGATTTATGCATGGATTAGTGACAAATTCTTGTGTATTTCTCCAAGATTCAATCTTTTATTTATCTTCATCTTCCTCTTTAAATCTTCTCCAATGTGGGTAAAATTCTCTCCTCTCCCTTTTCTCCATTAGTATAATTGTTAGTGTAGTTTTTATGCATGTTTTAGACAATTTATCTCTTATTAGTGTTTTATTATTACTCATCATGACTAGTGAGTAGATTTCTTTGTTGGGGAATTAGGGAGGAGGATTTGGATTATTTGATTCAAGGGATGTTGGTGGGTTGTTTACTTGTTAATTATCAATTTTATGGTTTTTGTGTCTTTGTTGACTTAGAATCGCGGCTAGGCCGACCTTGACTCATTTCTACCAATATGGAGAAACTCGGGGTAGAAATTACCTTAGATTGAGACTTACCCTTTCGTCGCGAAAGCAGGTTTAGGTAGGTTGGGTGAGAAACCGAATGGTGGCAACCTCCCTTTTTAACGTTGTAACAAAAACTCGATCCCGAGACTCTAAGACCCCATTTCCGAATCCCGACTCTCCCCAACACTTTTCCTAGATATTGCCCCTAGCTTTAGTAGTGTAGTTTGCTAGCAATAGTCCGATCTTTCTCTCGACCCAAAACCCCCATCTCAATCCTCCAATCACGATTAGACCCTAGACTTGACCATTACGGCTTAACCCCTCTCCCTGCGGATCGATCCCGACCTACCACTACTACGTTAGTTAGGTTAGTCGGAGTTAACAATATTGTTTGATTGTGCGTGTCGACGACAGCGCGCGCCAAAATGGCGCCGTTGCCGGGGAGACGGTGATTAGTTAATTGATTAAGTCTTTGTTTTATTGTGATTGGATAATTGTTTTTCTTTCCTCCAACCCTAGTGCCATTAGGTGCTAGGAGGACTCATTGTTTTGAGTTTTTGCTAGGTGTACTCTTGATTTAGGTTGCTTGATCCCCATTCGGAGACCAAGTCACTTGGAAATATTGTGACCAAAGCAATTACTTGATATTGTAATCTTCCATCAATTTCACCATTTCTTAACAATCCATCCTCAAACAACTTCCAAGGATTCAAGTATGGCTACACTTGGGTCCCATTCTCATCCATCTATTGAAGAGATTTCTTCACCCATCTTCATTGGAGCCATCCCGGAGAGTTTCGAGCTTAAACCTTCCATCATCCATTTAATTCAACAACAAACTTTCTGAGGTTTGCCGGATGAAGATGTGATAGAGCATGTTTGTCTTTTCAAGGAAAGTCTTATTGGTGTCAAGCTTGAAGGTGTCACCGAGTGCCAACTACGTCGGATCCTTTTTCCTCGCACCTTGCGTGATGGAGCAAGGAGATGGATTAAGAGTTTCCCGAACAATACTTTTCGCACTTGGGAACATTTGAGCAATGCTTTCCTCGAAAAATACTACCCACCATCCAAGACCAACAAATTCCGAAGAGATATTCAAACATTCCAACAACAAGAAAATGAAAGCGTAGGTAGAGCCTGGGACCGATTTCAAATGTTGCAAAGGAAATGTCCGCACCACGGCATCCCTAGTTGGCTTCTACTTCATATATTCTTCCACTCATTATTGGACAACGCCAAAGATAATGTCAATGCGGCGGCAAAAGGCGATTTCTTTTTTTTAAATGAAATCGAATCTACAAAACTCATTGAAAGGATAGCCAAGAATGATGAATACTCCGAAAATGATCAACATGAAGAGCTAAGTGGTGATTCGACATCGTCAACCGAGAGTAGAACCGAACTTGAAGCTAGAATTGAGGAGTTAGTCAAGCAATTTGAAGTCTATGTTGCTAGAGCCAATTCTCCACCCAAGACAAGAATATCTCCACCTAGAAGAGTAAGTTCACCGAGACGATCGTCCATTTCACCACCGAAATTGTATCGTATTGAAATTCCATGTGATCATTGCGGGAGATATGACCACGATTCTGAATTGTGTATGAGAAAGGAGAGTGTTTATCAAGCCAACACCCAAAGAACCCATGATAGACCTCAAACGAACAATCCTAATTCGGGGACCGGATTTTATTCCATGCCTACTCAAAGATCACATCCTTTTCCAAGAGCCCCCAATCAAAGGGTTTATCCTAATTCTCATGGCTTCTATTATCAACCGAGACCTCCTCACACACATCAATTCAATCAAGGCTATTTCCATCCTCAAGGAACGCCTAGACCGAACTATGGTCCACCTTTCGGGACTCATCCTCAATTTAATCAAGGTCCTCCTTTCGGAGCTTATCCACCGCCTAATCAAGGTCCTCCAAGGAACTTTTAAGGAAACTCTCAACCCTTTTATGACATTCAACAAACTATTAAGTTCTTGTTGGAAGAAAATGCGTCAAATCGAGCTAGACTCGAAGCTCTAGAAGCACGAGCCGCGTCTCGAGCTCGATCTCCTCAAGAGCCGACCGATTCTTTCAACAAAGCATCCGTTAATGCCGTTAAGGTAATTAGTAAAGAGGAACCGGTGAAATCTTTTGACCCACAAATTACATCTCATCCCTCAATCAATGAAAATGGTGAGAAAGCGGTTAAGGACATAACCGAAAGACCAAGAAGAGATCCATCAAAGTACCTTGTAGGAGACATTGCGTACGTTATTGAACAAATTCCAATAGAGGACACGAACTTAATCTCTAGAATTGAGGTACCACCCTTGAATGCCATGCCACAAACCCTATCCAACAACCAAGCCTTGGGCATGATAACATTCACCGACCTTACTGAGAATATTGATACAAGCGCATCTATGCCTACCCCGTCCGATTACATCCGAGACATCATTTTGAAACCCGCCGAGAAGGAAAAAGCTCCCAAATCTCCAAAGTCCAATCCTAGAGTCACAATTCCTATCAAACTTGGAGATCCGGGTAGCTTTGTCATTCCATGCTCTATCGACCATGTCTTAATAGACCGTGCTTTGTGCGACCTTGGAGCCGACATTAGTTTGATGCCCTTAACCATTGCTCGCACTATTTATATTAAAGACTTGGATTATTTTTCCGTGAATGTGCAAATGGCCGATGGAACCACTAAAGAGCCCTACGGATCGGATTGGCTCGTAATCTCATGGTTAATGTGGGGAATTTATATATCCCCACCGACTTCGTCATTTTGGACATGCCAATTGAGGAGTGAAATCCTATCCTTTTGGGACGGCCTTTTCTAGCTACCGGTGGGGTGATTATCGATGTAAAGCGAGGACGTTTATCTTTCAATGTCGCTAATGAAATGGTCCAATTTGTGCTTCCCGCGTTCCTTCCCGAAGATCCTCCTAATACGGAGTTTTGGAACCAAGAGAGTTCCCATCAAATGAAGAGCCTTCTACCGAAGATCTTGACTACGATGATGAAGAAGACGACGGTGCCCTATTCATACTTGGTTCTACCTTCGACGAAGATATTCCCGAAGAATTTGCCATGCTTCCCGAGGTAGCGCAACTTATGAATATGCCGGAGTTTAGAGAAAAGCTCAAGATCGGTAATGTGGAATTCGAAGTAAATGATCAAGACCCTTCGGGTTGCTTTTCAAGCAACCTCGACTAAACTCAAACTATTCAATTCGGTTTGGTGGTTGATAAGTCGATATTTATGCGTATTTTTACCCCTTTAATATTATATTTTTTATGTCGTCTTTCGTAATATTTCAGTTAAAATGATTATTTTATGTAAGTTGGGTTTATTATTATACTTTTGATATTTTTGTGCTAAATTGAGTTTTTAATATATATTTTAATTAATTAGTAATAACCCACATGGATTAAGATTGCGAGACTACCAAAATCGTATGTATTTTTGCAGGTCTGTCTTAAGACGACAATATCTCACTCATACGATGTCGGAATAAAGCAAATCAACATACATCAGGAAGCTAAGTTCGAGATGAACAACTTTGTTGAAGAGAGCAAAATCAAATTCCATCATCTAATGGGTCGAAATCAAGCTTGAAACCATCAGCCCATAATGAAAAAAAAGGAAAGAAAATCCGGTGTAAAAAGGAAAGGGAAGATGTGGAATTGTAAGAAGAAGACCAATTAATTAAGGAAAGAAATAATTTCACTGGAACCAAATTAACACTATAAAAGGATGCATTAGGGCTTTAATAGAAAGAAGAAGAGAACAAGGAGACAGCACACATAAAGGAGTTGAATAGGGCGAAGGCCTTGGCCTTCACGGCCAAGGTCAGTACAAATTCAGCCGGATTTTAATGCGGGACGCGATCAATTCAAATCCTAATTTATCTAACGGTTGTATCTATCTATCTTATTTAGTTTATTTATCGTTTAATTAGTTATTTAGTTTAATCTTTCAGTTATTCGAACATGTAATGTATTGATGGTTGTCAATGAGTTATGAGATTATGTTATTGTTTTAACGTTTAATTAGTACTTTGATATTCGTATGAAATTCACGATTTGACTGTTGTTTTCATGTTTATTAATTTAGCCTGATCACCTCGATTATTTACATGAGTCGATTGTTAAATTAATAGTATTTTAAATTAGGTTGCAGCGTTCTGGTCTAATTTAAGTGCTAGAATTTTGTATGATAATTGTGTTATATTTAATTGCAGCGTTCTGGTTATATATAATTCAGTTGATTGGTGTTCTTAATGCGACTGAATTTGTTAAGTTAATTCGTGCGTTCATGGTTAATTTGATAGATTTGGTTAGGATTAAACTTGCGTGCGTTCACGGGGTTTAACGAGTCAAAACGATAAAACTAGTAATTTGCGTGCGTTCACGGGATTAACTGGTTACCGATCTATTTGAGTCTAATTAATTGAATCGATGATTAACCCGACTATATATTGCATGTCTCGAAGATTGTTATGATTAAGTTTTTTTATTTATTATTATGTTTTTTTTATTTTATTATTATTATTTTCAAAACCAACAAAACCCCCTTTATATACGAAGACTATTAAACAAAACCCCCCTTTTTTTTATTATTATCGGTACATTCCTATTCAACTCCTGAATATGTGTGCTGTCTCCTTGTTCTCTTCTTCTTTCTATTAAAGCCCTAATGCATCCTTTTATAGTGTTAATTTGGTTCCAGTGAAATTATTTCTTTCCTTAATTAATTGGTCTTCTTCTTACAATTCCACATCTTCTCTTTCCTTTTTACACCGGATTTTCTTTCCTTTTTTTTCATTATGGGCAGATGGTTTCAAGCTTGATTTCGACCCATTAGATGATGGAATTTGATTTTGCTCTCTTCAACAAAGTTGTTCATCTCGAACTTAGCTTCCTGATGTATGTTGATTTGCTTTATTCCGACATCGTATGAGTGAGATATTGTCGTCTTAAGACAGACCTGCAAAAATACATACGATTTTGGTATTCTCGCAATCTTAATCCATGTGGGTTATTACTAATTAATTAAAATATATATTAAAAACTCAATTTAGCACAAAAATATCAAAAGTTTAATAATAAACCCAACTTACATAAAATAATCATTTTAACTCAAATGTTACGAAAGACGACATAAAAAATATAATATTAAAGGGGTAAAAATACGCATAAATATCGACTTATCAAATTCCCCCACACTTAGTCCATTGTCGTCCTCGACAATGAGAACTCAAGAGTTAAAACGAAGAATCAAAACATTAACCCTCCAAGATTTCAAACCAATCAAAGTAGGTACAATCGACGACAAACTAAAAATATTTTATAAGTTAGTAAGGTTAACGATACAAATTACGAGTTAGATTAGCAAGTAATATATACATAAATTTCTCCTCCACTATAAACTATTCAATTAATTAATTTAACAACATATAATATTTTAAATTGCTTCTAAATCTAAATTAGAAATAAACTCATTATTCTTCCCACTTATTTAACTACCTTCGAAAAATTGGGTAAGAATTGACTCAAGAAGACGGGTTTCAGCAGTTTAAGGTATCAGGGGAAAGGGGATCTACTTTCCGTACATTCCTATTACCAGTTCAGTACGAGGATCGTTCTCCCGAGCACATAAGGCAAACTAGACACCTCGTCTCACTTTTTTTCCGCTCTTATTCCATTTTATTTTTACTTTTCTCTCATTCTATTTTTTTTGACTTCGTTTGATTTTTCCTTCATTTTTTTCTTTTTCAATTTCAATTTTTTTTCGAAGATCGAGTGACCCATGTAGCGAGCTTTCAACCAATGACTCCCGCCCTTCCGGACAAGGCATTAAGCATTCTCCCAGTCCCGTTAGGACTAGGTTCCCCTCGGATTTACTAACTCGAGTCACAAGACCGACTCACTCACTTTTGAGGCATCTAATCTTTCTTATAGCCCTAATTAGGAGTCACCTACGAAAGTAAATTAATTGAAACAAGACCGACTTACCGCTCGTACCTCGGGAGTCAACGAAAAAAATAGTTAAGGTAGCTAAAACAAGTGGTATTTTTTATAATTTATTTGTAACCTAAATTTAAAAGAGACTTAAAATACCATCTATTACCAAATTAATTAATCCAAGTCTAATCGGGAGGAAAAAATAAATGCATACACAAAAAACGAATTTTTAAGTTCGTAAAAGTTAAAGTTAGTTAATTTTTTTTTTTGAAAAACAAACAAAAATTAGATTAGAATTTGTCGTCGACTTCCCTATTCTAGTTAGTCGAATAAAAACAAAGGTTTTTTTTTTAAACAATAAGCTCAATTTATTTAAAAACTTTCTACTTTTTTTTTTCCTGCAAGAATTAAATTTTTCATTTTTTCCGTAAGAATTAACCACTCCCCCACACTTAAACTCGACATCGTCCTCGATGTCAAAAATAGACATTAAGAACTTAAACATTAAGCATATAATATAAAATAAGAGGGTGGAGAGACTTAGCGGATTCCAATTATTCGGTAGTTGGTGATATCATGTTACTTGGACACAAAAATATCATGTTCCCTTGTTTTCTCCATGTTCCAAGCGAAATAATCAACCCGACACCAACTCAAAAGTTCGTTTACAATCTGCAAAATATAACATTGAGCAAGGAAAGTAAAGCACAAAGGAAACAAAACACACATATCATCGATAAGGAAAAAAAATAATAAAAAAAACTATAATAATCAAATTAATAATTTAAAGATTTTTTTGGGCAACCGACACTATTAACATCCCCTTACAAAGGTTGCGAAACTCAGGGAGGCACTTAAGCCGACTCAACAATAAAACAAAAATGTACTGCTAATAATAAGGGTAATAATAATAAGCAGATAACGTCTAAGACAATAAACAATCAGTCCCCGACAACGGCGCCAAAATTTGATGCGTGTCATTTTCGCAGTCAAAATTAAATTTATAAACACTACTAACTCTACGGTAGATAGGGTAAGTAGAGGTCGATCCCACAGAGATTGACGTTATTATCTAAGACGATTTATTATTTAATAGTATAAATATATATATAAAAGGGGGGTTTTGTTACGTTTGAAAATAATAATAATAAAACAAAAACATAACAATAAATAAGTAACTAATCATAACAATAATAAACATAACTTAAATAAAAAATTAATCATAACAATATTCGAGACATGCAATATATGATATAGTCGGGTTAATCATCGATTCAATTAATTAGACTCAAATAGATCGGTAACTAGTTAATCCCATGAACGCACGCAGATTACCAGTTTTATCGTTTTGACTCGTTAAACCCCGTGAACGCACTCAAGTTTAATCCTAACCAAATCTATCAAATTAACCATGAACGCACGAATTAACTTAACCAATTCAGTCGCATTAAGAACACCAATCAATTGAATTATATATAACCAGAACGCTGCAATTAAATATAACACAATTATCATACAAAATTCTAGCACTTAAATTAGACCAGAACGCTGCAACCTAATTTAAAATACTATTCATTTAACAATCGACTCATGTAAATAATCGAGGTGATCAGGCTAAATTAATAAACATGAAAACAACAGTCAAATCGTGAATTTCATACGAATATCAAAATACTAATTAAACGTTAAAACAATAACATAATCTCATAACTCATTGACAACCATCAATACATTACATGTTCGAATAACTGAAAGATTAAACTAAATAACTAATTAAACGATAAATAAACTAAATAAGATAGATAGATACAACCGTTAGATAAATTAGGATTTGAATTGATCGCGTCCCGCATTAAAATCCGGTTGAATTTGTACTGACCTTGGCCGTGAAGGCCAAGGCCTTCGCCCTATTTCTACGTGTGTGTTTTGTGACTCCTTCCTCTCTCTTTTTCTCCCTATTATTTTTATTCTTTTTCTTTCTTTTTTTCCATTTTTTAATTTTCTTCGTATGATCTACCAGTGGTTAATTCTTACGGAAAAAATGAAAAATTTAATTCTTGCGGGAAAAAAAAAGTAGAAAGTTTTTAAATAAATGGAGCTTATTGTTTTAAAAAAAACCTTTGTTTTTATTCGACTAACTAGAATAGGGAAGTCGACGACAAATTCTAATCTAATTTTTGTTTTTTTTTCAAAAAAAAAAATTAACTAACTTTAACTTTTACGAACTTAAAAATTCGTTTTTTGTGTATGCATTTATTTTTTCCTCCCGATTAGACTTGGATTAATTAATTTAGTAATAGATGGTATTTTAAGTCTCTTTTAAATTTAGGTTACAAATAAATTATAAAAAATACCACTTGTTTTAGCTACCTTAACTATTTTTTTCGTTGACTCCCGAGGTACGAGCGGTAAGTCGGTCTTGTTTCAATTAATTTACTTTCGTAGGTGACTCCTAATTAGGGCTATAAGAATGATTAGATGCCTCAAAAGTGAGTGAGTCGGTCTTGTGACTCGAGTTAGTAAATCCGAGGGGAACCTAGTCCTAACGGGACTGGGAGAATGCCTAATGCCTTGTCCGGAAGGGCGGGAGTCATTGGTTGAAAGCTCGCTACATGGGTCACTCGATCTTGGAAAAAAAATTGAAATTGAAAAAGAAAAAAATGAAGGAAAAATCAAACGAAGACAAAAAAATAGAATGAGAGAAAAATAAAAATAAAATGGAATAAGTGCGGAAAAAAAAGTGAGACGAGGTGTCTAGTTTGCCTTATGTGCTCGGGAGAACGATCCTCGTACTGAACTGGTAATAGGAATGTACCGAAAGTAGATCCCCTTTCCCCTGATACCTTAAACTGTTGAAACCCGTCTTCTTGAGTCAATTCTTACCCAATTTTTCGAAGGTAGTTAAATAAGTGGGAAGAATAATGAGTTTATTTCTAATTTAGATTTAGAAGCGATTTAAAATATTATATGTTGTTAAAATAATTAATTGAATAGTTTATAGTGGAGGAGAAATTTTTGTATATATTACTTGCTAATCTAACTCGTAATTTGTATCGTTAACCTTACTAACTTATAAAATAGTTTTAGTTTGTCGTCGATTGTACCTACTTTGATTGGTTTGAAATCTTGGAGGGTTAATGTTTTGATTCTTCGTTTTAACTCTTGAGTTCTCATTGTCGAGGACGACAATGGACTAAGTGTGGGGGAATTTGATAAGTCGATATTTATGGGTATTTTTACCCCTTTAATATTATATTTTTTATGTCGTCTTTCGTAATATTTGAGTTAAAATGATTATTTTATGTAAGTTGGGTTTATTATTGAACTTTTGATATTTTTGTGCTAAATTGAGTTTTTAATATATATTTTAATTAATTAGTATAACCCACATGGATTAAGATTGCGAGACTACCAAAATCGTATGTATTTTTGCAGGTCTGTCTTAAGACGACAATATCTCACTCATACGATGTCGGAATAAAGCAAATCAATATACATCAGGAAGCTAAGTTCGAGATGAACAACTTTGTTGAAGAGAGCAAAATCAAATTCCATCATCTAATGGGTCGAAATCAAGCTTGAAACCATCAGCCTATAATGAAAAAAAAGGAAAGAAAACCCGGTGTAAAAAGGAAAGAGAAGATGTGGAATTGTAAGAAGAAGACCAATTAATTAAGGAAAGAAATAATTTCACTGGAACCAAATTAACACTATAAAAGGATGCATTAGGGCTTTAATAGAAAGAAGAAGAGAACAAGGAGACAGCACACATAAAGGAGTTGAATAGGGCGAAGGCCTTGGCCTTCACGGCCAAGGTCAGTACAAATTCAGCCGGATTTTAATGCGGGACGCGATCAATTCAAATCCTAATTTATCTAACGGTTGTATCTATCTATCTTATTTAGTTTATTTATCGTTTAATTAGTTATTTAGTTTAATCTTTCAGTTATTCGAATATGTAATGTATTGATGGTTGTCAATGAGTTATGAGATTATGTTATTGTTTTAATGTTTAATTAGTACTTTGATATTCGTATGAAATTCACGATTTAACTGTTGTTTTCATGTTTATTAATTTAGCCTGATCACCTCGATTATTTACATGAGTCGATTGTTAAATTAATAGTATTTTAAATTAGGTTGCAGCGTTCTGGTCTAATTTAAGTGCTAGAATTTTGTATGAAAATTGTGTTATATTTAATTGCAGCGTTCTGGTTATATATAATTCAATTGATTGGTGTTCTTAATGCGACTGAATTTGTTAAGTTAATTCGTGCGTTCATGGTTAATTTGATAGATTTGGTTAGGATTAAACTTGCGTGCGTTCACGGGGTTTAACGAGTCAAAACGATAAAAGTGGTAATCTGTGTGCGTTCATGGGATTAACTAGTTACCGATCTATTTGAGTCTAATTAATTGAATCGATGATTAACCCGACTATATCATATATTGCATGTCTCGAATATTGTTACGATTAATTTTTTATTTAAGTTATGTTTATTATTGTTATGATTAGTTACTTATTTATTGTTATGTTTTTGTTTTATTATTATTATTTTCAAACGTAACAAAACCCCCCTTTTATATATATTTATACTATTAAATAATAAATCGTCTTAGATAATAATGTCAGTCTCTGTGGGATCGACCTCTACTTACCCTATCTACCGTAGAGTTAGTAGTGTTTATAAATTTAATTTTGACTGCGAAAACGACACGCATCAGTGGTGTCCATAATAACCACCTTGTAAATATTTTTATATTTTTTTCTCTTTTTATTTTTCTTCGGACAATAGCTTTTGGATTTTTCTTTTGGAGCATGTTTTAGTACCTGCAGGAATCGTGAAGATTTCTTTCGGAATTTTTGGGGTTGCGCTTTAAACGATTATGAATAATCATGGATTGAGAAGATTGGTTTATTTGAAGAGCTAAGGATGGTTTGGGCCAAGTCAAAGAGATTTTTCGTAGCAAAGTCCCGTTTTGAAGTGAATATTTTACCGGGTGAAATTTCACCCGGTGGCGACTTTGCTCGAAATTAAAGGAATTGACGAAAAATCCGTCGGGCAAAACTTCACCCGGTGGAATCTCACCGGGCGAAACTACGCCATGCGGTAAAAATATTTTGTGACTTGGAATTGACGGAAATCTGACCGGGCGAAATTTCGCCCGGTGGGATCTGACCGGGCGAAATTTCGCCCGGTGGTGAAGCAGCGCGGAAATGACGAGAATTGACCCGAATACCGTCGGGCGAAATTTCGCCCGATGGTGATCCACCGGGCGAAAAATTACCCCGCGACAGCCTTACCCAACCAAACTCACCTTCCCATCTTCATTATTCATTTCCTCTATCTCTCTCCTCAACCAAACCCCAAAAACCCCAAACAAACCCCAAATCCTCCACCTTAAACCACCTCTAATCCCTCCATTCCTTCACCAAAATCCAATTAAATTACATATTTCTCATCCTTATCACATTCCTAACATCTTCTTGGAGTTTGTTTCGAGAAATTGTTCTGATTCCGACAAACCCCAAACCGAGACCGTCAACACATATCATCAAATTTCAAGCATCAAGAACGAGAAGGGTGAAGCAAATGGTGAGGAAACGGATTTCTTCAATGCTAGGTCGGAATTCGGGATCAACAACGTCCTCTAGGTCGGAGGAGACGGCCGAGGCTTGGGATGAATCTGTCCCGATGCCGGTTCGGACACAAAGACCAACACCGCGCGAACAACCTGTTCCGCTTGAGGTACGTTACCCGAAAATTCGCCGTAGTTTTCGTCATCCTGAATCTGGTTTATATTTCGCTAAAAAAGTTCATGTTGATAAGTGTAAGAAATTTTGGGTCTGTCATCTCGAGCCGACTCGTTGGGCGGCTGGAGATGTACTTGAGCGTATGAGTATAGAACCGCAGGTTCGAACAATGTGCCAAAGCCTTTGTCTTAGCAGATTTTATGCCTCCAAGGAGGAAACTTTTCAAAAGCTGACGTGCGAGTTTTTTGCAACTTTCGAGCTAAGTGGTGACGATAATGCCACTGTCTCGTTTCAGCTACAAGAAACTTCGTACGTCCTCAACTTGAGGGACTTTGGTGCATTGCTCGGTTTACCTTCTTTGGTCCTTGGAAGGCCTAGGGCGGGACAGACTCGGGACGATAAATTCGGCCGAGATCGATTCTGGTTAAAAATAGCCCGCCAGAGGACTTTCAAGGTAGGAAAAATGCGTTCTTTCTCAATTTGGAACCCCATCCTTCGATATTTGGCACGTATCATAGCCAACTCATTCTTGACAAGCTATGATACGCACCATAACTGTAGTGACACAGCTGTACTGTTAGTGCCACAGCTGTACAGTTATTGGAGGATGCGGTTTTGAATAGAGGCCCGTCTATTGATATGTCCGAGGCCTTAGCTACTCATTTTGCCCAGGTTGCTAAGGGCAGCCGCAAGAAAATTTCTTGTGGCGGTATTATAACGATGATAACTAGAGCCTTGGACATTGATTTTAGCGATTTAGCACCAGTTGACGGAGCGGGACTTTTTATAGATGAAGTCTATTGTCCTTTCCTTGTGTGGCCCTAGAAAGGGGATTATAACAGTTTGTTCTTGTATAAGATTACTGAGATGAGAGCTATTGCAATGCCTAACCACAAATGGATCAGGCTAGATGTTGAAGAGAACTTCGGCATGTCGAAGAGGTATGGGGAGTACATTCGGGATAACACCCGAGGTAAGTTCTATATGGTTCAATACCCCGATGGACCTTTAGATTATGGCGACGACGATATTGAGGTCGTAGACGTGTCGGAGGAGGAACCGGAGGTTGAAACCTCTCGGGATGAGGGTCATAGGACTTTACCGTCATCATCACACGGACCCTCTTCCTCCCGTCAGACCGAACCCCCGACCTCCCAGTTTTTCACACCCGACTTTACACCGCACAGACACTCCACGTTCACCCAGTCTACCCCCGGTTTTCAGGAGGACGTCAACATGAGTCCTCCAGGACACTCCTCGTTCTTCGGATCTGAGGACTTTAATAACCAGTGGGGGGAAGTTTATGACCGTACACGTCAGACTTGGGAGAACTCGACCGCATCTTTGAACCTGGCCCAGGACGCAAATAATTTAGCCTGGGATGCGCGCGATACTGCGCATGGTTCTTACACCTACTCTAGGGAAGGCTTTGAATTTGCCCGGAGTAGCTTTGAGATGGCTAGGGACGCTGCTAGGGACGCTGCTAGGGACGCCCAAGCAGCGAGGATGGCGGCGGAGGAGAACCAGAGGATGTTGCAACAGCAACAAAACCTCTTTAATCAAATTTTTGGTGTACCTCCGCCAGGGTCTTACTACCCACCACCTCGTCCCCCAGGTCCAATGTGAGTGGCCAAGTGTCGTCAGTGTTAGTGTGGGGGTGTTAGATGTCAGTCGTCAGTAGTCGTTAATCTGTTCTCTGTTCTCAGTAATCTTTCTCAGTCTTGCAGCGCCAATTTTTGGCATTTGATAATTTTGGTTGTTGATTAATTTGTGATAACATTTTGGTTGGTTTGGAGACTTGTCAGCCCCTCACGTGATCCTACTTGGGTCATCACAAACGTGAGGTTTATTTGCAGGTGCCTTAGGGAAGAAGGACCTAATTGTTGCTCCCGGTCTTCGGTGACTTGATCGCACCAAGACCATTTTGAAAAATCTAAAATCTTCTTTTTCTTTTAATTTTTCCCGATTCGTGCGGAATCCGGGCGAGGTGATGTGATTATATCTACGCCCTTTCCCATCTTATCGATTTTTCCTTTTTCTTTTCATTTTCCTTTTATTTTCTCTTCATTTTCCTCTTTTCTTTTTATTTTCTTCATTTTGAAAAATCAAAAATCCAAAAACATTTGAAAAATCTCCAAAAATTCAAAAAAGATTTTCCGTTCTTTTCTCTTTTTTATTCATTTTCGATTCTTCCTCTACTTGTGCATTGGGGACAATGCATGGTTTTAGTGTGGGGGAGGGATCTACTATCCTTTTTCTTCCTTTTCTTTTTCATTTTTCTTTTAAAAACCAAAAATCCAAAAAAAAATCATTTTAGCTTTCTTTTTTCTTTTATTTTTGTTTTTGTGCCACTTGTATTGCCTTGCATTTCCTTCTTGTAGGTACACCGCCAACCATTTAGCATGGACACGTAAGGTAGCGGAAATGAAATGAAGACCGCGCGGTAATATTTTCTACCTTCGTTTTATCCCTTTTTCTTATGCATGGGAGTTATGGCATATATGCTATTTGGAGGTTCACTTGGTGAACATTTTGGAATTGGTGGTTGTGATTGCGTTGACTTGATGGAGTTCGGAGTGCTTGGCTATATTCGTGATTTTGTTTTGTTTTCTTGTGTTTTTGTCATTTTTGCGTGTTCTTTTTCATTTGCGTGTTCTTTTTCATTCTCTTTCCCGATTTTGAGTTTAGGCCGAGTGTTTATTACTCCCTTGTTAGTGACCCTTTTTTATTTTTGGACATGTTTCTAGTAGAATGACCTTGAACCAATTTTTGCATTGGATTTTTACCATAAGTCCATCTTTTCTACTAAGAGTCTACATCGGGATTTGCATTTGACCACAGATGGAGTGATAAGGCCTTGGTTACCGTTCCCCGTTCTCTTAGGTGACCTTACTTGAGAAGCCACTTTTAGTCCAAAACTTTCATCCTTTTATGGGTTCGGAGGGGGTGCACACCCGACTAGCCTATTTTTCTACCATTCATCCATCTCCACAAATAAGTTTGCAAGAATATGCTTTACCTTGATCTCAGATAAATTATCTAGCCAAAGAAGAGCTATTCAAAAAGAAAAAGGGAAAAATGAAGAAGAAGGGGGTTAGTGAAAAAAAAAAGCCCTCGATCGAAATAATGGGGAAAGAAAACCGAAAAGAAAATCAAAATCTCAGAAAAGAATCATCATTCCCAAACCCAAATAACCCTTGGTTGACTTATTGCCGGGAAATGCCTACTAGAGGACCGAGTCCCGAGGAAGGAAAATAGCGGTAATCTGTCAATACTTACCATTTCGCAAACACTTATCCATCTTTTTGGTCTAATTGGCTTTCTTGAATTTGGAACGACCCTCTAGGCTTAGCTTAGGAGACGACATAACACTTACCTACAGTGCTTACTAACTCCATGGTTCTCACTTATCCACTCCATTTATCGTCCCGTTGTAGGCATCTCTAGTGGAATTAGACGGACCTTGGTAAATTTTCAATGATTTTATTGTTTGATTGTCATCCTATTAGGATTTTGTCCATGTCAATTTGTGTTACTAACTTGGTAGTGTTCTCGCTTGTCTTAAGCTCGAATTGGTGCTTTCTCCGCCGTTTCGATGAGGGATTCGGCGATTTATTTTCTTTTTGGTTGCGACTATCTCTTTGTGTGTGTCTTCTTCGTTTTGTGTGTTTTTGTGTGTGTTAGTCGCAACCCCAGTTTTGAGCAAGCCCCAACTTGCCTTGCATGGAAGTACTCTACCTCATGGGTATCTCGATGTGAGTTGAAGGGACGGAGCGGGCCCGTTAATTGCCCCGTATCGGCTTAGCATAGTCTAGCTTAATTAGTAGTAGCTAATTTCTTTTTGGGTCTTTGCTCGAGGACGAGCAACGGTTTAGTGTGGGGGAATTGTTGTGTGCCAAATTTGGACCGTTATTCCTCCCATTTAAACCCGTTTTTCCTCCGTTTTGCGAGAATAGAGTGCGATTATCGCCGTATTTTGCGTAATTCTCGCATTAGTGTCTCTCTTTTGCATTTTACGTATTTTTGGTAGTTTTCTGTCTATTTTGATAGGATTTTCGACCGAAAACGTGTAAGAGCTTCTACGAGCAAGAGAGAGATACGGTCCAAGAGCAAAGCACACAACTGAAAGTTCAAGTAATCCAATTGATCGACGAAGAAAGGGACCGGAAGAGAGGTGGCTGACCACCGGGTGAAGTTTCGCCCGGTGAGTCATCACCGGGCGAAGTTTCGCCCGACGACATTTTCCACCTCCCCGAAAATTTTCATGGCACCCACGACCGAGCAAAACGACCGGGCGAAATTTTGCTCACCGGGTGAAATTTCGCCCGATGGAGAGACCGGGCCGAAAACGCAAAAACTGAAGAAAACCTCACAGGGTGAAATTTCACCCGGTGGGATTACTAGGTCGAGCCGCAGGGTGAAGTTTCGCCCCATGAAGATGCAAAGGGTGAAGGTCTAGCTTAATAGGAGAAGGATTGGATTATGGGCCTTGAAGTGTGTGCAACCCATTAAAAAATCTATATATACCCCTCCTAGGGTTTAGTTCCTCCTTGTGCCTTAAGTGAGCCTTGGGATTAGCCCTTAGGAGTAGGAGTAGGGTAGAAAACTCTCTAGTAGTAGTAGTAGATTGTAGTAAGCTTCCGAGAAAATTCTCTACAAACAATTGATTGATCTGTTAGAAATAATGCAAAGACAATATGTTGACTATTGTTGCATAGTAAGGGTATCTCCCATTAAGTAACATAATGACACCAATTTATTAGTATGGTTATGAATGTCATTATATTTAGAATAATGATAATTTATTTTCCATCATAAAGTGACTTTGGATGCCTTTTGAGGTTAATCTCATATGAAACTTATTAGATAAGTATGAGCATGATAGGACTTGTGAGCACATACATCAAATGTCATCATCCAAATCTCTTTGATAAATTCTGAGTATACCATCGAGTTCCAACTCCTAATGGTTGAGTACACAACCTTTTAGGAGTGTTGTTTGACCTTGGGGGACGACACCCATTCCGATTTGTACCGTAGTCGGGGCGATTTCGTTTCTCATTCAGTAGCCTTCATACCACGACACAACAACGAATATTCTCTAGTTATATATCGTCCCTATAGTGACCCTATATTTCTAACAATTGAGAAACAAAATCGTGTCACTATTATTGTGGTTGTGTTCATCACTTGTCATTGGAATTGTTTCAATTGGCTATCTTGTTTCGTTGGTAAGATTCATCTCGTTGAGGGTGAGACAACAGTTCGGTATTGTGGCAATAACTCCGTCTCTAGAGCTCCAATTGGAACGTGTAATATGGCGTTGGAAAGCTAAAAAGAAGGGCTACAACTCTTTAGATGAAGTCGTGAGCTGATTCTGCCATTTACCCTTCGGAAAACGGGACACAATGTCGTGGTAGTATGCTGAAAGTTTTTGAAGGTTTATGAGTGGATGGTATTATCTTATTTTATTATCAGTATTCATCCTTGAGAATGAGGTATGGTATCTATCGGTTTAGTTCTTGTCTTCTTGTGATTAATGATGATAAAATAATTACGTTTGGTAGATGAGTATCATTTATCGTCATTGATTGGAAGATAAATTATCTGATAAGAGTAGTATGTTATGTTGTTTCTGAACATATGTTGAATATGTTAGTCTCAATATTTCATGATGGATGATGAGTTTGCACACATGTTTGTATTAGTATACAACTAAAAGGTGAATGTTTTTCTGGGTTTATGGAGAATATTATATGCCTACGATCAAAATAATTAATGTGATTATTAGTGGAAAAATAATTAATTATTAATGATTTTTGTGCAAATTATGTTGTCTTGGAAGATGACAATGTGGTGATTATATGCTTTTATGAGTAATGAGAGCAATATTCGGATTTATTATATAGCCGTTATAAATTTATTAGATAGTCGTTATAAATTTATTCTATGCACTTAATATATATGATATTGAATATTATTCATTAATCAATTTAAGAACATTATGTATGTTTTGCTTGAGAAAATTGAATATGTATAATATATGTTGGAATTATATATTAGTGTGATTTTTCGTATCCTTACTAATGTTTTGAAAAGACACGTGTGTACTTGTCTTGTAAATTATTTTGGATACATTTGGAAGGAGAATTTAACTTCACACTAGAGACGCATCAATGCTCATTTGAGTAAAATAAGCTATATGTGGGGGTTAAATATTTTATTTTTATTGACATGCATAATCTTGGTCAAGTATGTATTAAATAATTGGATGAATTATTTGATAAATTACTCTAAGAATAAATTATGGAATAGATAAATTGTCAGGCATAATTATTTGATATCTAAAAGTTGGGATGATTAATGAATGAATAATTTGTATATTTTGTTTGAACGATTATGTTTGTCACTATTTCATGGTGTGACAACATGTGGGGGCCGGGAAGTCATTCAAACTTATTTGATAAAATTATTCATGCATCAATTTTAGAGTTGATATCTTATAATTTGTGAAGAGTATGTATATCTCTAATTGTGGGGGAAAGTGATGACCGATAACATGTTTTATACATGAATAATTGAACCAAATGTAGGAGTTTTAATTTGTTGACCAAGTCAATAAATAATGGTTGCGTAAGGTTCCTTTATTTATGTTGTACATCTGGCTTACACCACAATATATGAGATTATGATGATTGATTTATGTGAATAAAGGTTATATATTTTAATTTGTGGATTTGCAAAAAGAAAATATAAGTGAAACAATCATCGAGATCGTTATTCTCTAATATAAGAATGATGATGTATATATGGTGCAATATTGAGAATTGCAACATTTTGGATATTTATAAAGATGTTGGATCACAAGGTGAGATGCACAATGATCATGAGTAAGCTTTCATCTTTATAATAATTTTATTATAAGTCTATTGAGAAGACTGTTATAATTTTATGTATTATGTATGCGTATAATTTTGCTCTTTTAACCTTACCGAGGTAATGCATGGTGATTGGGAGTTTAATATTTATTGCATTATTGTGGGGGCATCAATTGCTATGCAATGTTTGATGCTAATTTCATCTTCATATTGCTAAAAATGATGTGTAGTGAATTACACACATGTATTATGCAGATTTGAGAGAGTTGAAAACATCAAATATAATTTGGTGTATTTGAGAGGTTGAGCATATAGCTCTTAATGGTCTTATAGCCCAAATTTGGGTGGTCCTTATGAGACGGACTTGATGAGATCACCGTAATGATAGAGGTTGAGCACATAGCTCTTAATGGTCTTATAGCCCAAATTGGGTGGTCCTGTGAGATGGACTTGATGAGATCACCGTAATGATAGAGGTTGAGATATTTCTCTTAATGAATCTATATCCCTATGTTTGGATGGTCCTGTTGTGACGGACTTGATGGATTCACCGTACGTAGTATTGAGAGGTTGAGCTTTCGAGCTATTAATGATTCTATAGCTCATAAGTGAGTGGGTTATGTGGAGATATCCTTGATAGAATCACCTAAGTGAGTGTGAAGGGTTGGCCTCATTCTATGAGAGATTGAGTTATCTTTCTAGAGCACTCATCAAAATCTCAAGGTTCATTTGGCCATAAATTTGTTGAATCGTATTGCGGAACTCGTGTGGAACTTAAGGTATGATATGTGTTGTGAGGATAATTCAACCGAAATTCAATAAGGAATTCAAATCGAAAGATATTCTCTTGTTGTAAGTAAGTTGTTGACTCATTTCACTAATACGTTAATTCAAATCGAAAGATATTAACGTCTAAGTGTCAACCTTTTCATATGCTCAAAATTTTTGTTTTCGGTTTGTCATTTGCATTAGTGGGGGATTGTTAGAAATAATGCAAAGACAATATGTTGACTATTGTTGCATAGTAAGGGTATCTCCCATTAAGTAACATAATGACACCAATTTATTAGTATGGTTATGAATGTCATTATATTTAGAATAATGATAATTTATTTTCCATCATAAAGTGACTTTGAATGCCTTTTGAGGTTAATCTCATATGACACATATTAGATAAGTATGAGCATGATAGGACTTGTGAGCACATACATCAAATGTCATCATCCAAATCTCTTTGATAAATTCTGAGTATACCATCGAGTTCCAACTCCTAATGGTTGAGTACACAACCTTTTAGGAGTGTTGTGTGACCTTGGGGGACGACGCCCATTCCGATTTGTACCGTAGTCGGGGCGATTTCGTTTCTCATTCAGTGGCCTTCATACCACGACACAACAACGTATATTCTCTAGTTATATATCGCCCCTATAGTGACCCTATATTTCCAACAAGATCTACTTAGTATTAGTATAATTGCTCCTTAATTAGTAGAAAAGTCTCCATCTTTATTGAAGATTGTGCTTAATTGTTGAAGATTCAAGGGTTTTACAAGGGTTTATGTGACAAAACCCTTGCTCTATTTCTTGAAGATTCTTATTTCTCTTATTGAAGATTGAAGATTTATGCATGGATTAGTGACAAATTCTTGTGTATTTCTCCAAGATTCAATATTTTATTTATCTTCATCTTCCTCTTTAAATCTTCTCCATTGTGGGTAAAATTCTCTCCTCTCCCTTTTCTCCATTAGTATAATTGTTAGTGTAGTTTTTATGCATGTTTTAGACAATTTATCTCTTATTAGTGTTTTATTATTACTCATCATGACTAGTGAGTAAATTTCTTTGTTGGGGAATTAGGGAGGAGGATTTGGATTATTTGATTCAAGGGATGTTGGTGGGTTGTTTACTTGTTAATTATCAATTTTATGGTTCTTGTCTCTTTGTTAACTTAGAATCGCGACTAGGCCGACCTTGACTCATTTCTACCAATATGGGGAAACTCGGGGTAGAAATTACCTTAGATTGAGACTTACCCTTTCGTCACGAAAGTGGGTTTAGGTAGGTTGGGTGAGAAACCGAAAGGTGGCAACCTCCCTTTTTAACGTTGTAACAAAAACTCGATCCCGAGACTCTAAGACCCCATTTCTGAATCCTGACTCTCCCCAACACTTTTCCTAGATATTGCCCCTAGCTTTAGTAGTGTAGTTTGCTAGCAAGAGTCCGATCTTTCTCTCGACCCAAAACCCCCATCTCAATCCTCCAATCACGATTAGACCCTAGACTTGACCATTACGGCTTAACCCCTCTCCCTGCGGATCGATCCAGACCTACCACTAATACGTTAGTTAGGTTAGTCGGAGTTAAAAATATTGTTTGATTGTGCGTGTCGACGACAGCGCGCGTCACCCCGGCATTGATGAGCCCAAATGGCATAACGGTATAACAGTAAGTACCCCAAGGTGTAATGAAGGTGGTCTTACTCATGTCTTCTTCTGCCATTTTAATTTGATTGTATCCGGCGTACCCATCCATAAATGATAAGAGGGCATGATCAGCCGTGTTATCCACCAGTATATCGATGTGTGGCAATGAGAAATCGTCTTTTGGGCTAGCCTTATTGAGGTTCCGGAAGTCCACACATATCCGCACCTTGCCGTCCTTCTTGGGTACCGGCACGATGTTTGCAACCCAGTCTGGATATTCAGACACTTGTATGAAGCCCGCTTTGAACTACTTGTCGACTTCTTCTTTGACTTTGAGAGACCATTCGGGCCTCATTCTGCGGAGCTTCTGTTTTACCGGTTTACACCTATCTTTGGTGGGTATATGGTGTTAAGCTATTTCCCGATCTATCCCCGGCATGTCCTTGTAGGACCATGCGAAGACTTCCTTGAATTCTTGGAGGAGGTCCGTGAACTGTTTCTTCTCCTCAAGATCTAAAGATAAGCTTAACTTAAGCATCTAGGGCTCTAAAGTGGTTCTCACGTTGATGGATTCGGTTTCTTCAATTACCGGATCTCGGGACTCCTTTTGTTCGAGCTGCTCGATTAGATGCAGAGGTAGAGGTACCTGTTCGTCGGGTTTCTCAATGTCATTGCATATAAAATTTTTGAATTTGAAAGAATCTTGGAAATAAGACAAGTCGTAAGCGGAATGGTTTTCGTTATTATTAATAGTAAATTTGGAGAACATCTCAAAGAGAGCGGTCATCTGCTCCTTGGTCAGTGGCGGGATAGGAAGCGATCTCGGAATAGGCCCAGAGACTCCGGTGGAAGTGGCTAAAGGGATAGGGGTTACAGACTGGACCCTAGCACCAGACCCTCTAGATTGGACTCAGACTCCGACTCCGACTCGGACTCGGTATCCGGCATGTCTCCCTCGCCGATGGTCAGCTTGTAGATTCGTCCTTGGCTGTCGGTCCACTTGATGGTCTTCCTCCAGGCCCTTTTCCCGTTGTCTACCCCAACTTCTGAGATCAGCTATGTTGGGTCAAACTGGTTGCTGCGGAGGATCAGGTTGACCAGATCTTCCTTTGGAGTAGGGACGGCCTTATCTTCTCCAAATAGGAGCCCTAGCACGGGCTCGGAGCCGTTTTCGCCTTCCTTGGACTCGGCTTGAACAAGGGTGAATATATCATCGGGGATGACATTGCATTCCTGAGCCGTTTTGGTCTCGGGATATGTGATAGTGGGCTGATATAGCCCCACTTGAACAGCTCTTAAGACCGGTGTAACGAAGTAATCGGTCAATTTTGGGCTATAAGGGCCCAAGTAGGTACCCTTGAGGATGTTGGTGGCCTTGTGAATACCGGCCCGGACCACATTTTCCGAGGTTATAGCATACCCCAAACCGAATTGCGATTCGCCGTCATTTAGTACCTCGATGATTTTCTCGGCCGGAAGATATGGTCTCTAGGTAGCCTCCGATAAATAGCCCAAGTTTTGTAGCATCGTATCGATGCTAGTAATGCAGTAAGGCCTGAAGAGATATTCCTCTTCGATCATTCCCACGAAATCGAATCCTCATGGGTCGGCCCGGCCCGTAGCGTTGCAGCTTGCCACGGTAATTGGGGTTTGCCTCCAGTGTGATGACACCGTCTTGAAGAGGCATCTTCACTTTTCTATGGAGGGTAGAGGATACGGCCTTGACTGCATGGATCCAAGGCCTTCCTAGTAGTAAGTTGAAGGACGAGGTGACATCAATCACCTGAAACTCCAGTTCTTTCTCGATTGGGCCCGTTATGATTGTCAGCTTAACGGCCCCGACGACTGGTTTTGGGCTTCCGTCAAAAGCCTGGATAGTTTGCGCCGTCGGGAGATAGTCGGCCTTGGTGATGCCGAGGGCCTTAACGGTCCTTAGGGGAAGGACATTTACAGCGGAACCGTTGTCGATTAGGGTCATTGGGAGGTACTTCCCTCGGCAAATGACCGTGATGTATAGGGCCAAGTTATGGTTGGGCCGGAACGGTGGAAGATCAGATTCAGAGAAGGTGATGAGCGGGCCTTCCTCCTTGAATTTTCCTTTGAGATAGGACATAATAGTGGCTACCATTTCAGCAGGGGTAACCTGTGAGTCGACCTTGATCTCATCGAGAGCCTTAGTCAGTGCTTCCCGATGTGCTTGTGACCTAACCAGAATTTGCCATATGGTTAGATCGGCTCGAACCCTCTTCGATCGCTGGACCAAAGCCGTGTCGCTGCTTGTTTCCTCGAGGGTGGGCTCCGTCCTAGCAGGTTCAGTGACGGTTGTTAGAGTAGGGCACCCGGTGGTGGCGACGTGGTTAGTGGCTAGACTTAGCTTTTCGGACCTCTTCACTGGTGATGGGGACAGCTTCCCCTTTAGCTAGGTAAACATCTTCCTCATCATCGAACCATATCCCGTTAATTTGTGGGATAAAGGGGGAAATGAGGTGTGAGCAGTCGATTACCTCTCCAGTGAATATAGCGTGGGCACTGAACGGGTTTTCTTTGTTACTCGGCTTGTATCCGGGCAAAGGTATTTTCCCGCTCTCGATCAAGTCTTGGATCAGATGCTTCAATTTCCAGCTTTTTTCAGTATCGTGCCCATTACCTCGATGATATTGGCAATTGGCCTGAACATTGTAGGCCTTGGACCTTTTCTCCACTGGAATTTCGGGAGTTGGGCCTATCGGTTGGATTAGGCCCTTTGAGGATAGCCTTTGTAAGGCGTAGGTATAGGTAGTCCTTATATCCGTGAATACCCGAGTTGGAGTATTCTTTTTGGATGAGGTATCCAGCAAGTTAACCTCATCGAAGATGCTGCGGGTTGCAGCTGCAGGTGTGGGCTTGCTCACGGATGAAATGGCCCCTTGATATCCCTTGGTAGAGGCCTTAGTCAGGCTCTCTAATCTTAAATCATCCTCGATCCTTGTGCCCATTTCAGTAAGGGTGGCAAAGTTGGGAATGACAGCATACCGGAGATGGACCCGGTATGAAGGGAGGAGGTTCTTGATAAAGGCCTCCACTAAAGCTTTTTCATTGGGCTTATCGACCAGCTTCACACTCTCGGCCCTCCACCTTTGCAGATATTTGGTGAACCCTCCTTTGGGCTCTTGGGCCATCACTTCCAGAGTACGCATTGTAGTCTGGATCTCGGTATTATCAGCGTAATTCCGAGCAAATTCAGTCGCCACATCATCCCAAGTCTTGTATTTCTTGGAATCGAGCTTGTAGTACCAAGCTTTTGGATGCTTTTCGAGGAGGAAGCGAACAAATGCTTGAACATGGTGGACTTCACCCCCTTGACAGCCATAAATTCTTTGAAAGCCCGGATGTGATGGACCGGGTCTTCCGTACCCTCAAACATCGGTATTCCCGTGAGGTTGAGGTTAGCAGGTAGCTCGTCATTCAAAGGCGAGTAAGAGCGAGCATTTTCGGTATGGATTGAGTTGCTAGTTGACAAGTGGACCTGCTCTTCATGTAACACTCCGATTTTTTTTATAAACAAAATTTAAATTAAAATTTTGTTCGTATTCTTATTTTTTTTCGATTTAACTCGTAATTCATAAAATTATTATAAAACGAATTTATCGTTTAATCGTTTCAAACTCCTAAAATTATATTTGTCTCGGAAACTCTTCTTATATATAAAAATATCTTACTTTCATTTCGACTTAATTTAATTCTTATCGATAGTCTAATTCGGCGATTTAAATTCTAATTTCATTTTATTTATTTATATTGAAGCTCGAATTTTCTATTTTTTGGCTCAAAGCTTATTTATTTTAAGTTTCGTCAAAATATTTATTTCTTTTCTTCGAGAAATCAATTTAATTCATTTTATCGAAGAGTTATTATTTTTCGAAAAGTACTATTTCATCGTCTAATTAATTATTTCTATAAACCTCGTTTTCGTCTCAAATAATTATTTATATCTCGAGAAACATTTATTCTACTCATTTTTATTTGTCGGCCCAATTATTTATTAATTTTTATTAACTCGTTTTAATTTGATTGTGGGTCAACCAACTTCGTTACGGAATTTGTTTCCTAACCCGATTCATTTAATTAATCGGTATACTATGTATTATGTTTATCCCACCTGTAAGGCATTCACCCCCCCCATCTTTTGGTCTTCTCACATTCAACGTATCACCTTTTGCCTCTTCATTCTTCCCACATTACTGACATTCATTCCCTTTTTTTTTAATAATGCAACCACCACTTCACCTCTTCCTTTCCCATTCTTCAGTTTTCCTTCTTCCTCTTCATCCATCTCCCGCTGCATCTCTTCCTTTTCTGTTTTTTTTCACCTTCACCGTACACCATCTCTTTTTCCGTCCTCTGTTTTTTTTCTCTGCTTCGCTGCTGCTGCTGCTACTACGTTTCTGCTGCTGTTGCTTTACGTTGCTGCTGTGCTCGCTGCTGCCGCTTGTTGTCCCCTGCTGATGCGTTTTCTTGCCCGTGTTCACTGATGTTGCTGTTGTGCTTCGTTGCTGCTGCATTCCTGCTGTCATCGAACCCGTTCTTCCCTCCGTTCTGTCCCCGTTTCAGCGTGAGCTAGTCCCTTTTCTCTGTTTTCTTCTCCTTTCTCTGTTGTTCGGATGTTACTCTAATGCTCACGGTTGTTCTTTGTTACTGCTGTCGTTATTGTGTCGTGCCTCCTGCTGTTGCAGTGATTTGTTGCTTCCGTTCTCTTTCCGTTTCCTTTGTTCGATTCTTCTATTTATGCGGTTTGCTGTCGTCGTTTCGTTCTGTCTCATACTGTCCTTCGTTCCAGTTCTTCTTCTTCCTTCTTCTTTTCTTTTCTTCTTTATCTTCCTCTTTTCTTTTTCGTCTACTGCTCTCTTGCTGTTGTTGTTCTCGTAAGTGCTGCTGTTTCGGTTTTTGTACCGTCACCTCTCCTGTTGTGTTGCTAACCACTGCTGCTGCCCCTCGTGTCTATTCTTCTTTTCTTCTTCTTACTGTTAGTGGGTACTGCTACTGGTTCCGAGATTGATGTGGTTGCTGCTGTTCTTTTGTTGTGGTTCGTCGCGTTTATATCATCTGCTGCTACTTACTTTTGCGTCTCATTTCCTTTGGTCATGGATGTACGCTGTGCTAGTCCTTTTCGCTGTGTCGTGGGTCGTCTCGCATTGTATTTGGTTGCTACTTCTAGTTCAGTCTCGCCTTGGTGTTGTGGTCCTGTACGACTCGATTAAATTCAGCCATCGTGTTGTTTTTGACACGTTAATTTCCTTTTCATCTTCTGTCGAATACCCTTGTCTCATTCTTTTGTCTTGTCAACACGTTTGTCGTGGAGATTCATGCTTGAAGATTATCGGTTCTACTACTTGGAGCGTAAAAGTGTTACTATTGGAACTTGGGCTGATTAAGGACGAGTACGTGTTCGTTTTGGATATCGACTCAAGGTAACTTCAGGACGTTACTCGATTTTATATCGTATGTTTGAGTAGTAGTATGTAGTAAATATTTTAACTTCGGTTTTCTAATTTTAGCTATTTATTATTTGCTAAAAATATTATTTTAAATTGTGTGTTATAAATAATTTTACGACTTTCGATATCGTTTTATAAATCGTTAGTAATTTTATTATTTATTATCGTTATAATATTTTGTTGGTTATCGTGACACTAGTAACTAAATAATGTCGATTTCATATTTCGTCTTACTTCATTAATTTATAATTTTCACTTAAAATTCGTATTTTTATATTTTAATCGAAATTCGTATACTTGTTAATAAATTAATTTTTATTTTACGATTTATTCTAATAAATGAGAAAATAGTCGATTTTGTTTTAAATATATTTTTAGTCGGGACTATTTTCACTAATAATTTCCTATTTGTTTCCGATTGACTATTTTTATTAAAATCCACATTATTTATTAATAAAAACTATCTGTTAAAAATAATTTGAATTCTTCGTAAATTTCATTTCATTTATAAAGTCCGTCGACTCAGTTAATTTTGATATCATTTTTTCTAAAAACATCTATTTTCTAAAATTTGTAGTTTTAACTCGATTTCCTAATTATTTATAAAATACTATATATTGACTTATTATATTTTATTTATATTTCGAGTAACAAATTTAGAAATATATTAAAGTTACGATAACGACGGTAATAATAAAATGTTAATTTCGTTAGAAATGCTATTTTTATACATTTCACTTATTTTTAATAACTTACGTATTTTCTATACTAATATTTCTATTTTTAGTAAGTTTCTAAAATAGTGAGTTTCTATTTATAGAAAGTTTCCCCTTTTAATATAAAATGTTTATTCCTTTTTATCTTCGTATCATTTATATTGATTATATTTACTTTTGACTATCGATAATGGCTTGTTTTGGAGTTATGGAATAAAGAGAAGTGTGGGGTTAGAGTAATATAGTCTGGGATGTACGTTTTGCCATCAGCTATAAAGTCGGTGTGTCTATTTGGGGCACATTTGGTCGTTGAACTGGGCGTAGTTTCGCCCAGGAGAGTGTATGTTTTGACCTTAAGCTAGATATCGCATCGTGTTAGTCGCCGTCAGCTGAACTAGAGATATTTGTTTTCTAGGAGGGGTATGCATTACTTAAACCAGGACCTCGCTGCACGCAGTCCTGTTATAGTTGAGTTGCCTAGTTAGAGACTGGATTTTGTTATGAGTTATGTCTACAGTTCTCGAAGCTAGTTTCCAGTATCATCCTAGTGAAAGTCTAGCCTCGTGCACACTGATCAAATTTCCATAACGCCAGTTTTGAATATTATTATTATCGATTGATTTTTGATTTGCAGGTTGGCAAATGTTTTGAGTTTTCTCCGAAAACTAATTTTATTATATCGTTTTAATGTTTTCCATTTTAACTATTTTGATATAATAATACTATTATTTTTCCTTATGATATAATATGGCTGGGAGAACGTCCGAGTTACTCCCCACTGACGTGGCTGTTATGTTTTTAACATGACAGGTATTTGAATGCTGCTGGGTTTTGGGTGTGAGCTAGCGAGTAGCGTGGATCCTACTCTTTCTTCATTCTTGCAATTTATGGATTTGTATAAACCCGTTTGAAGATTTTTACTTTTAGCCCTTTTGTAAAAAGAGGCCTTTGTATTGACTTACCATTTCTTTTAAAAAGATATAGTTTGTCAGTGTGTTTTAATCCCAACTCTACAGTGTTTCCGCCACTGTATTGCGTTAGAATTTCTAGGGGATTACACTTCAAGCTTGCGAACAACGCTGATTAGTTCAACTATGGGCCCAGTGGGCTCAGATCCAGCAGGAGGAGTCCCTTTCTCCACGGCATTCAAACGGGTGGCAAGAACCGTTTGGTCGGTCTGGATAGCAGTCAGTTGAGTTTCGATCTTGGCCAGTGCGGCGGTCAATTGATCCAAAGTGGTCTGCATTTTCTGGCGTCTGGTTTCCGGTGGCCTGTCTGTAAGAACACCGCGTAATCAAAAACTAGCCCAAATCATGGAATAGAAAGTACATCCTGAGCAAGACTGACAAAGGAAAAGACTCGGAAAAGACCCCTAGACGGGTGACTTGTGAAAGGTGGGCCTCCCTTAGAATATGGCATGTGGACCGAGTCCTGTTCGAAAGAAGGTCCACGTGAGACATCCCCAGACTTTGGACTCGAATGTGTAGACGGGTCCTCCCTTGTAAGTGTATGTCTTACGTTGGTGGGCCATGCCTTAGTCAAATAAGGTGGACTGAGATAAGGAAGAAACTCGTGATGTAAGATCGACAAAGTTTCGACGCTAAAGACTTTGACAACTTACGACACGACTCGACACTGCTAAATACGGGAAGTCCTAAGAAGAGGAAGGTTTTGAAAAGGGATTTGTAGAAAAATGCGAAAAAAAAAACGATGGAGGGGGCCCGATTTTTCGAAAATAAATGAAAACGTATCGGGCCTCAATTTTGAAAGTTCGAAAATATTTTCGAGTTTTGAAATGGGTAGAATACCGGCTAGAAATAGGCTATTTTGAGTAAAATCATGAATCCTAAATTCGGTATATGTCCCGGGTTTTAAAATTGAATATTTTGAAAGAAGATGCAATTTTTGAAAATTGACGATTCTTGAAAATGACACAGAAACCAAGTAGCACGTAGTCAGGCAAGCATTATAACAATGCCATGTATGCTTTATACTAAGTCTCGGTCGGTCTTCTATACCAGTGCACATAGCCTATCTGTTAAACGGGACAGACTCTCTAAGTGGGGTTGAGCTTAGAACATACCGCGAAACCCATACGAATCGACTATGGACACCTTTTATATATCTATATCGGACTACATCACGGTATAGTAGGACGTCAGTCACCAGTACGCCCGGGCAAATATGGGTTATGCATGAACCGTAAAACTAAAATGCGTATTGTACTAGTCAAACGATTTCTATTTGAGTCTCACCCTGAGGATGCCGATGGTAAGTCACGCATTAGTTAATCCCCAGCGGAGTCGCCAAATTGTGGACATGACATAGGTCCACCCCGATGCAGCCACGTGCGGGTTTGGGGAGGCGATTGAATCTCCATATGAGATGGGGCGAATTGA
Source organism: Agrostemma githago (assembly GCA_958450325.1). Taxonomy (NCBI): domain Eukaryota; kingdom Viridiplantae; phylum Streptophyta; class Magnoliopsida; order Caryophyllales; family Caryophyllaceae; genus Agrostemma; species Agrostemma githago. Next base: position 26,385,423 of record OY288239.1, on the reverse strand, counting down.
AATTTAAATCGAAGTGGAGTCGCCACCGAACCTTGTGGGAGTTCGGGCCCGCTCGAACCCACTCTATATCTTAGTGGGCCATGCACAAAGTATGGCCCATTCGGATGTCAGAGTTTATTGGATTCGTCCCTTTGCATTTGATACCGATACCGACTTTATCGGATACCGTGTATTGAACGACTCTCGTGCGCCAACGGTTTCGGGCATCCGAAAATCAAGGTTCTGAGTAAGGGGTGAGGGTACGTGTTGGGAAGTTCACAAAGAACACCCAACCCCGCCCGCACATTAGTGGCCTCTACTAAGATATCGTTTGACTCTCTAATACGCGCATTAGTAGAATGGTAAAATGATATGCGAACATTGTCTTGCCTAAAGATGTGAATAATTGAATGGGTTGCTAAGTCGATTTAATGCATCTAAATTTAACGTCAAAGTTGTATTTAGCATGCGGGTTCATTTTAGTACAATAAACTAAACAAAGGAAGTAAATCGAAAAGACATGGGCAAACAAATTAGTAACGGTATAGCGATAATAACGGTTTGCAACAATATATATAACGATGTAGAATAATGTAGAAAGACATGATGCATGGCTTTGAAAAGTGATAAATCACGTGATAGACTTGACACGCGTTGACCGAAGTCATAAAAATATTATTGAGACTCGAAGGATGCTATGGACCTCACGGATTTGACATGATAGAGGCCACTCGATCGAGTCATTGAGGGACTCGACCGATTGGTCTCGATAAAAGGTATTCTGCCCATGATTTGAGGTGCTACTCGACCGAGTCACGAAGGGACTCAATCGAGTAGGTCGCCACTCGACCGAGTCATTGCGGGACTCGGCCGAGTAGTCCTCAAAAAACCATTCTGCCTCGATTTCTGAATGTCACTCGATCGAGTGGCCTACGGCACTCGGTCGAGTGACACTTGTACGAACTATGGTTCGTTTGGTTTTGATTTGGAAATTGCTTTCGGTTTTGAAAATCATCAATTCATTAGGTCACGTAGAAATGTAATGAAACTTGTACTCGACCTAAATCGATACTCGCCATATTCTATACTCGATTATGATATCGATATCGAATATTTAAAGTGTGCTAAAAAAAGGAAGTTTGAAGAATTATTGCTAATCGAATAAAGACGATATAATTGATTTGAAGTCACGGTTTTCAGGGATCCACGCCGCGTGAGAAGGGCGCAACTCGCACAAGGCACGTGCGACTCGCGTGGCGGACTGTTCTCGGTCCCGATTTCGTGCTACTCGTTGTACCCGGTGCTTGGTTATAGGACCAATACCGAATGCTTAGAGTGATTTTTTTGAAAATAAGATTTTGTAAGTCAACCTACATCGGACTAACACGATATGAGTGATCTCCGCGTTTATAGTATCGTATTAAATCGATTGAATTGGGTGACAACTACTTTAGCATCAACGAACATCATGTTAATGGGATTGATTAACTAAACTATTTAAATTCGACATCCAACTATTGAGTTGGTATCGACTCTAATAGATTGACATTTAGTATTTACTTTAATTAAAACCTTGACTCCCTCCGCATCCCGACATCACGAAAAATCCTTACAGATTGTGTGATGTCGGATCCGCATCAACGGGTTCCGATCCTAATTAAAAAATGTTCTTTTTTTTGTTAAAAATAGTTTTCGCTCGAAACAGTTTTGAAATCAATAAAGATGCGATGATGACGATTATGATAACGACGCGACAAGAATAAAAAAGACGATTTTTGTTGAAGTTAACTCGCTTCAACAATCAAGCGTTCGGGGTGTCGGGATAAGCGACCGGCAACATCAGGTGAAGCACCCTTGTATAATTGGATTTCCTTATCCCATCATCACTCCCGCTCGACACGAATTAGCGAGTATTTTAATATCTTATACTAGAGATTATTATCGATATTATATATGCGACGATAGAATAAGAAAAAAAAAAGATGAACAACGGCGAGAAAGAAGAGAAAGGAAAAGAAAGGGATTTTGCACCCTCAACCTACATGTTCTTGTCTCGGATAGGACTCGCTTGATTGTGGCTTAGGCACGAGAGTTCGAGGTTTACGTAGATTAAGTTATAGTGGTTTAAGGTTTGCTTCCTAAGTACTAGGGTTAGGGTTTGAGTGTATAGGATTAGGGTTGATTAGGTTTTGATTAGGGTTGAAATAGGGTAAAAAAAGATGATCAATTTTGCATGCAAGGGGGTGTATATATAGGCATTGGACACCCTCTTCGTCTAGGGTTACTCGACCGAGTAGCCCCTTGACTCGGTCGAGTAGACCCTTGACTCGGTCGAGTGGCCCAAACAGTCGTAGCCGGGCTTGTTACAGGGCCCACTCGATCGAGTGGGCTGACACTCGATCGAGTGGGTCAGCCGCAGCGCACGGGTTCGGTTTTTTGGACTGTAGTTTGGATTAATTTATGGATCTTGTGATTGGGTTGGACTTTTGGTGTTTGCATGACTGTTTTTTGTGTCTCGGAAACGGCTTTGACCGGGGTTTGACCCAATCGCTAAACGACGATTTTATTTCCGGTGTCGGTTTTGACCCAAATTAGTCTCATTTGATTGGAAACGACCCACCGGGCCAGAATTTGAGGTTGGTTTTGTGAGATTTGTACTCCGTAAAGGGCCTAAGCCAGAAATCAATGGTTTCGAGCCCATATTCAAGCGCGTAGAAACACGTTTGCGTCCGATCATCATCGGGTGTTTTTTGGAAACTGCCATAGACACCTGGCGGTCAAAATGCAGGTGTCTACATCCTCGGAAGTTGGACAGAATGCCGACTCCGAATCCTCGGAAGTTGGACGCCCCATCAAAATACAAATCCCATGTCCCGGTGTCGGTATGGAATATGTCTTCATCTGGAAAAGCCCAAGTATCGATGTGCCCTTCTTCAGATACGGGACTATCGGCGAGGAATTCGGCTACTACCCAGCCTTTGATGGCTTTTAATGATACGAACTTGAGGTCGAACTCTGCTAGCATTAAAGTCCATCTGGACATCCCACCGTTAAAGATGGGCTTTTCGAATAGGTACTTGATAGGATCCATTTTGGATAAAACATGTACTTCGTGACTAAGCATATAGTGTCGGAGCTTTTTAGTGGCCCAAACTAAAGCTAGGCACATCTTTTCGAGCATAGTATATTTGCATTCGTATTCCAGGAACTTCTTACTAATGTAGTAGATAGTCCATTCTTCTGAATCGACTATCTGGGCCAGCATAGCCCCCGTGGCTGTCTCGGTCGTTGTTAGGTATAACGACAATGGCAAACGGGGTTGAGGTGGCATTAATACCGGCAGTGCAGACAGAATCTTCTTGATTTTATCGAAAGCCGTTTGACATTTGTCGTCCCACAGTGTTCGTTCTCCTATCTTTAGTTTCTTGAAAATGAGTTCACATACCATGCTTAGCTTTGAAATGAACCGGATGATGTACTGTATTTTCCCGAGAAACCCCCTTATTTCTTTTTCGGTTTTGGGTGGCTGCATCTCGGTAATGGCCTTGATTTTAGCTGGGTCGACCTCGATGCCGCGTTGGCTAACGATATGGCCCAGTAATTTGCCAGATGTTACCCTGAAGCTGCATTTTTGAGGGTTTAGCCTCATGTTGTATTTGCGTAGTCGGGTAAAGAATTTTCATAGGGCCGCAATGTGCACACTTCGGTCTTTGGACTTGACGATCATGTCGTTCACATAAACCTTCACTTCCTTATGCATCATGTCATGTAATAGATTTGTGGTTGTTCTTTGATAAGTGGCCTCGGCATTGATGAACCCAAATGGCATAACGGTGTAACAGTAAGTACCCCAAGGTGTAATGAAGGTGGTCTTACTCATCTCTTCTTCTGCCATTTTGATCTGATTGTATCCGGCATACCCATCCATAAATGATAGAAGGGCATGATCGGCCGTGTTATCCACCAGTATGTCGATGTGTGGCAACGAAAATTTGTCTTTCGGACTGGCCTTATTAAGGTCCCGGAAGTCTACACATACCCGCACCTTGTCGTCCTTCTTGGGTACTGGCACGATGTTTGCAACCCAGTCTGGATATTCAGACACATGTATAAAGCCCGCTTTGAATTGCTTGTCGACTTCTTCTTTGACTTTGACAGACCATTCGGGCCTCATTCTTCGGAGCTTTTGTTTTACTGGCTTACACCCATATTTGATGGGTATAAGGTGTTCGGCTATTTCCCGATCTATCCCCGGCATGTCCTTGTAGGACTACGCGAAGACATCCTTGAAATCTTGAAGGAGGTCCGTGAATTGTTTTCTCTCCTCAGGATCTAAGGACAAGCCCAACTTAAGCAACCGGGCTCTAAAGCGTTTCCCACGTTAATGGACTCAGTCTCCTCAATTACCGGATCTCGAGACTCCCTTTGTTCGAGCTGCTCGATCAGATGCGGAGGTAAAGGTACCTGTTCGTCGGCTTTCTCAATGTCATTGCATATAAAACTTTTGAAATTGAAAGAATTTTGGAAATAAGACAAGTCGTAAGCGAAACGGTTTTCGTTATTATTAATAGTGAATTTGGAAAATAGCTCGAAGAGAGCGGCCATCTGATCGTTGGTCAGTGGCGGGATAGGGAGTGCTCTCGGGACAGGCCCCGAGACTCCAGTGGAAGTGGCTAAAGGAAGAGGGGTTACAGACTTGACTCTAGCACTGGACCCTCTAGACTTGGACTTAGACTCCGACTCTGACTCAGACTCAGACTCGGACTCAAACTCTGTATCCGGCATGTCTCCCTCGCCGGTGGGCATCTTGTAGACTCGTCCTTGGATGTCGGTCCACTTGATGGTCTTCCTCCAGGCCCTTTTCCCAGTGTCTGCACCAACTTCGGAGATCAGCTTAGTTGGGTCAAACCGATTGCTGCGAAGGATCAGGTTGACAAAATCTTCTTTTGGAACAGGGATGGCCTTGTCTTCTTCGAATAGGATCCCCAGCATGGGCTCAGAGTTATTTTCACCCTCCTTGGATTCAGCCTGAACGAGGATGAATATATCATCGGGGATGAAATTGCATTCCCGTGCCATTTTGGTCTCAGGGTATGTGATGGTGGGTCGGTAAAGCCCCACTTGAATAGCCCTAAATACCGGTGTAACGAAGTAATCGGTTAGTTTTGGGCTTTAAGGGCCTAAGTAGGTACCCTTGATGATGTTGGTGGCCTTCTGAATACCGGCCCGGACCACGTTTTCTGGGGTTATAGCATACGCCAAACCAAATCATGATTTGCCGTCATTTAGGACCTCGAGGATCTTCCCAGCTGGAAGATATGGTCTCGAGGTAGCCCTCGGTAAATAGCCCAAGTTTTGTAGCATCGTATCGATGCTAGTAGTTAAGTAGGGCCTAAAGAGATGTTCCTCTTCGATCATTCCCACGAAATCAAATCCTCGTGGGTCGGCTCGGCCCGTAGCGTTGCAGCTTGCCACGGTAATGGGGGTTGCCTCCAGTGTGATGACACAGTCTTGAAGAGGCATCTTGACCTTTCTATGGAGGGTAGAGGACACGACCTTGACTGCATGGATCCAAGGCCTTCCCAGTAGCAAGTTGAATTGAAAGATGAGGTGACATCAATCACCTGGAACTCCAGTTCTTTCTTGATTGGGCCTGTTATGATTGTTAGTTTAACAGCCTCAGCAACCGGTTTTGGGCTTCCATCGAAAGCCTGGATAGTCGGTGCGGTTGGAAGATAGTCGGCCTCGGTGATGTCGAGGGCTTTTGCGGTCCTTAAAGGAAGGACATTCATGGCGGATCCATCATCGATTAGGGTCATCGAAAGGTACTTCCCTCGGCAAATGACCGTAATGTATAGGGCCAGGTTATGATTGGGCCCGAACGGTAGAAGGTCAGACTCAAAGAAGGTGATAAGTGGGCCTTCTTCTTTGGGCTTGCCCTTGAGATAGGGCATGATAGTGGCTACCATTTCAGTAGGGGTAACCTGTGAGTCGACCTTGATTTCATCGAGAGCCTTGGTAAGTGCTTCCCAAAGTGCTTGCGAGCTAACCAAGAGTTGCCGCATGGTTAGATCGGCCCGAATCCTCTTCAATTGCTTAACCAGGGCCGTGTCGTTGCTTGGTTCCTCGAGGGTAGGCTCCGTCCTTGCAGGTTCAGTGATGGTTGTGGGGATAGGATGCCCGGTGGTGGCGAGGTGGTTGGTGGCTAAAGCTTCGGATTTAGCTTTTCGTACCTCTTCAATGGTGATGGGGACAGCTTCCCCTTTGGCTAGGTAGACGTCTTCTTCATCATTGAACCATATCCCGTTAATTTGTGGGATAAACGGGGAAATGAGGTGAGAACAGTCAACTACCTCTCCGGTGAATATAGCGTGAGCACTAAACGGGTTTTCTTTGTTGCTCGGCTTGTCCCCGGGCAATGGTATTTTCCCGCTCTCGATCAGATCTTGGATCAAATGCTTCAATTTCCAGCATTTTTCAGTATCGTGCCCATTACCTCGATGATATTGGCAATAGGCCTGAACATTGTAGCTTTTGGATCTTTTCTCCACTGGAACTTCTGGAGTTGGGCCTATTAGTTTGATTAGGCCCTTTGAAGATAGCCTTTGTAAGGCGTAGGTATAGTTAGTCCCTATATCCGTGAATATCCGAGTTGGAGTATTCTTTTTGGATGAGGTATCCATCAGATTAACCTCATCGAAGATGCTGCGGGTTGCAGCTGCAGGTGTGGGCTTGCTCACAGATGAATTGGCCCCTTGATATCCCTTGGTAGAGGCCTTAGTCAGGCTCTCTAACCTTAAATCATCCTCGATCCTTGTACCCATTTCAGTTAGAGTGGCAAAGTTGGGAATGACAGCATACCGGAGATGGATCCGGTAGGAAGGGAGGAGGTTCTTGACAAAAGCCTCCACTAAGACTTTCTCGTTGGGCTTATCGACCAACTTTACGCTCTTGGCCCTCCACCTTTGAAGGTACATGGTGAACCCTTCTTTGGGCTCCTGGGCCATAACCTCCAGAATACGCATCGTAGTCTGGATCTCGGTATTATCAACGTAATTCCGAGCAAATTCAGTTGCCACATCGTCCCAAGTCTTGTACTTCTTGGAATCGAGCCTGTAGTACCAGGCTTTGAGATGCTTCTCGAGGGAGGAAGCAAACAAGTGTTTGAACATGGTGGACTTCACCCCCTTGACGACCATAAATTCTTTGAAAGCCCGGATGTGATGGACCGGGTCCTCAGTACCCTCAAACATCGGTATTCCTGTAAGGTTGAGGTTGGCGGGTAACTCGTCATTCAGAGGCGAGTAGGAGCGAGCGTTCTCCGTATGGATCGAGTTGCTTTTTGACAAGTGGACTTGTTCTTCAAGCTTGCGAACGACGCTGATTAGTTCAGCTATGGGCCCGGTGGGCTCCGATCCCGCGACAGGAGTCCCTTTCTCTACGACGCTCAAACGGGTGGCAAGGGTCGTTTGGTCGGTCTGGATGGCAGTCAATTGGGTCTCAATTTTGGCCAGTGCGGCGGTCAGTTGATCCAGAGTTGCTTGCATTTTCTGGCGTCTGGTTAACAGTGGCCTGTCTGTAAGAATACTAAGTAATCAGAAATTAGCCCAAACCCTGGAATAAAAAGTACATCCCGAGCAAAGGAAAGACTGAAAAGGAAATGACTCGGAAAAGACACCTAGACGGGTGACTTGTGAAAGGTGGGCCTCCCATAGAATCCGGCAATGTGGGCCGGGTCCTGTTCGAAGGAAGGTCCACGTGAGACATCCCCAGACTTTGGGCTCGATTGTGTAAACAGGTCCTCCTTTGTAAGAGTGTGTCTTACGTAGGTGGGCCATGCCTTAGTCAAATAAGGCGGACTGGGATAGGGAGGAAACTCGTGATGTAAGATCGACAGAGTTTCGACGCTAAAGACTTCGACAACTTATGACACGACCCGACACTGCTAAATACGGGAAGTCCTAAGAAAAGGAAGGTTTTGAAAAGGGATTTTTTTGGAAAATCCGAGAAGACTCGGTGGAGGGCCCGATTTTTTGAAAATAAAAAAGTGTATCGGGTCACAATTTGAATGGGCAAAATACCGGCTAGAAATAGGCTAATTTGAGTAAAATCATAAGTCCTAAATTCAGTATACGTCCCGGGTTTTTGAAATTGGATATTTTGAAAAAAGATGCAGTTTTTGAAAAATTGACGGTTTTTTGAAAACGACATAAACACCAAGTACCATATAGTCACGCAAGCATTATAACGACGCTATGTATGCTCTATACTAAGTCTCGGTCGGTCTATAAAGGGTCTATACCAGTGCACATAGCCTATCCGTGTATCGGGACAGACTTCCTATGTCGAATTGAGCTTAGAACATGCCGCGAAACCCATACGAATCGACTATGAACACCTTTGACATATCCATATTGGAGTACATCACGGTATAGTGGGACGTCGGTCACCAGTACCGGCCCGGGTAAATATGGGGTTATGCATGAACCGTAAAACTGAAACGCGTATTGTACTAGTCAAACGATTTCTATTCGAGTCTCACCCCGAGGATGCCGATGGTAAGTCACGGATCAGTTAATCCCCAGCGGAGTCATCAAATTGTGGACATGACATAAGTCCACCCCGACGCGGCCACGAGCGGGTTTGGGGAGGCGAATGAATCTCCATATGAGATGGGTCGAATTGAAATTTAAACCGAAGTGGATTCGCCACCGAACTTTGTGGGAGTTCGGGCCCATTCGAACCCACTTTATATCTTAGTGGGCCATGCAGAAAGTATGGCCCATTCGGATGTCAGAGTTTATTGGGCTCGTCCCTTTGCATTTGATACCGATACCGATATTATCGGATACCGTGTATTGAATGACTCTCGTGTGCCGATGGATTCGGATATCCGGAAATCATGGTTCTGAGTAAGGGGTGAGGGTACGTGTTGGGAAGTTCACAAAGAACACCCAACCCCGCCCGCACATTAGCGGTCTCTACTAAGATGTCGTTTGACGTTTTAATACGCGTGTTAGTAATACGATGAGATGATATGCAAACAAATGTTTTACCTACACATGCGAGAATTTGAATGGGTTGCTAAGTCGATTTAATGCATCTAAATTTAACGTCAAAGTTGTATTTAGCATGCGAGATTTATTTTAGCACAATAAAACAAACGAAATAAAATGAAAAGACATAAACAAACAAGTTAGTAACGGTGAATAACGATAATAACGGTTTGTAAATAATATGGGATGATATAGAATGATGAAACGAGATATGATGCATGAGTTTTGAAAAGGTGGTATGACACGTGATTGATTTGACACGTTGTAGACACCCGCATTTTGCCTGCTAGTGTCTATAGCAGTTCCCGACAAAACACTCGATGATGATCGGACGCAAACGTGACTTAGTACACTCGAATATGGTCTCGGAATCAATAATATCCGACGTACACATTTAGCGGAGTACAAATCTCTCAAAACCAACCTCAAATTCAGGCCCAGTGGGTCGTTCCGAGTAAAATGAGACTAATTTGGGCCAAAACCGTCACCAAAAATAAAACTCGTCTTTTGACGACTGGGTCAAAACCCGGTCAAAGACGAATCTGACACAAAAATCGACCAAGTTCGCTTCTAGAAACTTGCGTCTGAACACAATCCTCAAAGAAATCAAAAGGGTCAACCATTTCCTAAAATGGCTCGCCACCCTTATCCACTCGATCGAGTGGATTGACCAACTCGGTCGAGTGGAGCCAAAAAATCCGGAACAGACCCGTTTCTGAGGGCACTCGACCGAGTGCACTAGGGCCACTCGATCGAGTGACCCTAGGTCGAGGGTGTACTCTATAAATACCCCTCAAACCCTTCTCATTTTTCAGCTTTGAAAAAATGCATTTTCACCTCACATTTCTACCCTAATTCACTCATTTTCTCTACACTACAATCCTAAGCAATACTACACAAAAAAAATCGAGCCATTTCTCCCTCGAAAAACCGACAAAGCCACCACACACACACACACACACACCATAACTCAACTACATCCTCGATACTCCCGCGTTCCCGTCACTATTACGAGTCCATTGTCGAGGCCATTCTAAGCATGTATGTTGAGGGTGTCATAAACCCCATCCTGATCTTTACTATCTCGATTCATTTTATTTACATATTCGTGTTATATATTATAATCGTATTAGTATATTAACACTAACATCGTCATCATTTACTAACTTTTATCCTTTCGTTTCTAACACATTATATACCGTGTGTGTGTATATATATATATATATATATATATATATATATATAATAGTATCAAAATTCGGATCTTAACACGTTTGACTATGACGACCATCCAAAGTCCGTTTAATCCCTTTACGAGCAACGACGGAGGTGGCACCCTTTCGAGGAGCGTCGCCCCAATGTACTCAAGGGCGTAACGAGATCGTGGTCGCTCATAGTTGAACGCGTAGGACTCCATTTCTAAGATTAGTGCGAGATTCGTTGATGCAAAAACCGACATCACATAATCCGTTAGGGTTAGTATCGATGTCGTGTCGCGGAGGACTACAATTTCATCACTAATCAAACTTTTCATTCCCATAATGACATTTTTCACAAACTTCCGATGACGGTATTATAATCGTATATTATACGATTTTAGCACCGAAAAACCGAGTTAGATTTTGATTACGCCATATTTCTATTTAACTCGGCCAACCATCGATTTAAAAGTAAATAAAATGAAATTGTCAACTTTTTCAAAGCGAGTTATGCCTCGTACAGGTGCCACTCGACCGAGTGCCATGGGCCACTCGATCGAGTAGCACCCCAAAAACTGGGCAGTAGCTACTTCGAAGGTCCACTCGATCGAGTCCACGCCATGACTCGATCGAGTGGGTCCTATAGCCCAGAAAACCGAGAGCTCTAATGCATCATTCGAGCCTCGTCTTTTTTACGACTTTAGTCGTCACGTGTAAAGTCAATCACGTGATTACTTTTTCAAAACTCATGCATATCACTTCACTTTAACGACTTTGATTGACGGTCTCTCACTATTAATCTTGTGTCGACGACTCCTTAGTCGTATCCGACGCATGATTAATCTAGACTCCAATTTCTCAACGTGATAAGTCGGGACAAGGCATCGAGATTCGGGATCGGGCTAGCATCATGTCTAGGTCCCATATCTCCGTCCTTCGCTTAATACACAATATAATGTGTATTTAATCGAAGTTCGTCCATTTCCACAACTTACGGTCTAGTTTGTATTTATTTATACGAGTCCGTTGCAAGTTATTATTTATCGCTCTTTATATCTCGTTTATTTTTTATTGATCGTTATTTTGTATTGGTCGGGTTGTATTTCCGCCCGTGTATTTTGTACATATTTTTGAGCTTTATTTATTTTGATGTTCATCGCTTTATAAATGAACCTCGCATGCTAAACAATTTGACTTGGATTTAGATGCATTAAACGACGTAGTTAACCAATAATTCACATGCTTAGCCAAAAACGTTGTTTGCATATCATTTAGTCGTTTTACTAGCGTGCGTACACGAACACGAACGATGTCTTAGTAGAGGCCGCTAAGTGCGGGCGGGGTTGGGTGTCCTTAGTGGGCTTCCCAACACGTACCCTCACTCCTTACTTAGAACCTCGGTTTCCGGATGCCCGAAACCGTTGGCGCACGAGTGTCATTCTATACACGAAAGCCGGTGTAAACGGTATCGGTATCATAATGCAAAGGGACGAGCCCCATAAACTCTTAAATCGAAATGGGCCGTACTTAGTGTATGGCCCACGACGACATAGAGTGGGCTCGAACGGTTCCGAATAACCATAAAATTCGGTGGCGACTCCAACTTTGACTTAAATTTCGAACCCGAGAACAATCTCACCACGAGATTCATTCGCCCACCCAAACCCGCGCGTGGCCGCGTCGGGGTGGACCAACGTCATGTCCACACACGTGTTGACCGAGGTCATAAAAATATTTTATAAGGATCGGAATGTGTTAAGGGCTCACGTTTTGACGTGATGAGAGGGCACTCGATCGAGTCATTGAAGGACTCGACCGAGTGTGCCTCGGAAAAGGGGTCTGCCCAAAATTTGAGGGGGTACTCGACCGAGTCACTAAGAGACTCGATCGAGTCACTAAGAGACTCGATCGAGTCATTGCGAGACTCGACCGAGTGGTCCTCAAAAAACCATTCTGCCTCGGTTTTGGGGTGCCACTCGATCGAGTGGCCTATGGCACTCGATCGAGTGACCCCTGTACGAACTATGGTTCGTTTCGCAATTTATTATTGATTTCGAAATTGCTTTTTGATTTTAGAAAATCGCTAATTTTATTGAGTCGGACAGAAATATTATATGATTTGTGCCCGATTCGGAGCTTGATACTCGTCGTATCCGATATTCGATTATTGAATCGATATCGAATATTTGGAGCGAGATCTAGAAAATACGTTTGTAAGTCGTTTAAATTAAACTAAAACGATATAGATTATCTTCGCGTTTATAATGTCGTAATTAATTCTATCGAATTAGGTGACAACTATTTTAGCATCAACGAAAATCGAATTAGTTAAATTAGTTGACTAAATCGTTTAGATTCGACATCCCACTATTGAGTTGGCATCGAATCTAATAGATTGACACTTTATATTTGCTTGAATTAAAAGAACTTGACTTGATTCCCTCCGCATCCCGACATCGTAATAAATCCTTGCGGATTGTGTGATGTCGGACCCGCATCAACGGGTTTCGACCTAACTAAAAAGACGTTTTATTTGAAATAGTCTAAAATCGATGAATATGTGATATTGAAGATGATGACAACGACAAAGTTAACGACGCAACAAAAATAAAAGAAAGGCGATCTTGTTGAGGTTGACTCGCTTCAACAATCAAGCGCTCGGGGTATCGGGATAAGCGACCGGCAACATCGAGTGAAACACCCTTGTATATTCGGATTTCCTTATCCCGTCATCCTTCGCACTCGACACGAATCCGCAAGTATTTTATTAATGTCTTACATTAGTAGTACTAACAATATTATAAACGCGACAATACGAATAAATAAAAGACGACGAACGAAGAGGACGGACAAGACGAGGGAGAGAAAGAGAGAAGAAATCAGGATTATTTCACCCTCAACCTACATGTTTCTTGTTCTCGGACGGGACTCGTTAGTTGTGGCTTTCACGGGAGTATCGAGATGTAGACGGAGCTATGGCGGTTTAGGGTTTGATTCCTAGATGCTAGGGTTTAAGGTTGTAAGGATTTGTAGGAGGAGGTATTGTGTAGGTACGTGTGTATAGAGTTAGGGTTTCTAAAAGGTGTCCTCTTTAGTGCATGCAAAGGGTGTATATATAGGCAATGGCTACCTCCCCGTCTAGGGTTACTCGACCGAGTAACCTGCTGACTCGGTAGAGTGGCCCAAGCTGCCGCCTACGGGCCTGTTTGAGGGCCCACTCGATCGAGTCGGCTGACACTCGATCGAGTGGGTCAGCTGAAACGAAGGGGTCCGGTTTTTTGGACCTTGGGTTGAGTATTTTGTAGATCTTGTATTTGGGTTGGACTTTTTATATTTGCATGGCAGTATTTTGTGTCTCGGAAACGACTTTGACCGGGGTTTGACCCGGTCGCTAAAAGACGGTTTTATTTCCGGTGTCGGTTTTGACCCAAATTAGTCTTATTTGATTGGAAACGACCCACTGGGCCTGAATTTGAGGTCAGTTTTGTGAAATTTTTACTCCGTAAAAAGCCCAAGCCAGAAACTAATGATTTTGAGCCCATATCCGAGCGCGTAGAAACACGTTTGCGTCCGATCATCATCGGGTGTTTTTTGGAAACTGCTATAGACACCTAGCAGCCAAATGTGGGTGTCTACAAAAATGTAAACCAAAAATTGAAACATAATTTGTAATAACCAATTATCCTGTAAGAATTTTATTAATAAGATATCTCAATTGTTAAAATGGTATGATATTAAAGTTGTGTGATCAAAATTATTATGACTTTTTATATTTTTATATAGATTCTTTGTAAAAATGTAGAAAATGCTAGTAATATGTAATTACTTTGTATTGTATTAATTACAACTAATAAAAGCACATGAATTACATATTGATGAGCTAAACATTTTAGTAGTGCCACTTGTCAATACCTTGTAAAGGGTGACATTTTGGAATGACTTTTTATATTTTTATATAGATAGATAGGGATTCAAGACTGGATCAGGGGTGTGTGCAAAATCCAGTCCGGATCAGAAAAATGGACCGGACCGGACCCGGAGTAAAAAATTTCGGTTCGGTCTCAAGTCCATCATTTTGGGCGATTTTGGGTTCCTGTCCGGTCCTGACCCAGTTTTTTCCAATTCGGCCCGGTTTGAACCAGAATTATATTTATTTGATAAAAAATTTGGTCTAACTGGGTCTAACCGGTCCAACCGGTCCGGAATTTTGGACCGGAATTTCAAAAAAAAAATTACAATTTCGGTTCAATCGGTCCGATTCCGATCTGAAATTTTTAGATTCCAGTCAGAATTTTTTTTTAAGGATTTCGGTCCAGTTCGGTCATGAACAAGTGCACCGCCCTGGACTGAACTCTCTTAGTAAGCGGACCAAATGGGTCGATCAAACGATTACCCAACTCTATCCTGAAGCCTAAAAATATCTCCTAGGATATTTCCGACATTTCAAACGGTTAACCCACACCGCTATAATCCAACATATATATCCGAATTCTAGATGAACATAGAGCACTTGACTCCTCCATTGCTGTACTAAAACAGTAACTACAAAGATAAGGCCGTAGCCTGTAAGTGCGTGTCAAAGAACAGATTACAAAGACACAGGTGTCATGCAGTCAAGTTACATTAGGCTTGACTCACCTGAACGATAAACATCGTGCACTCGATCAACTTGAGGGCAAATGCAATGATTTAACTTAAAGAATTAATACTTTATAAATATAAAAATTGTAAATTAGTAGCCCAATATCATTATTCATCCCATATTCTACGGAGTACTAATTATTTAATTAAAGGTAGTAGCTCAACTTGGCCCAGAAAGTTTTTCAATCAATCATATATTTTCAAGATTTTTTTGTTTGCAAATTATTCAACTGAAAAAAATATGAGTGGAACAAAATTATTGGTATGTGCGTCCGTTTAAAATACTACGGAGTAGAAGGTAGTAGCTTAAATCTAGACATGCTCAAATGCGAGCTCGGGCGGGACACGGGTCGGACTAAAAGATAAAAATTTGCTCTTTAACACCAAAATGGATGGACCGGGCTTAATTAACGGGCCCAAATTACTTGCCCTTATCCGTTCGGTAATACAAAACCGGGCGACCGTTGGCTATTGGGCCAATTATTAAGTGAATGAAAAAGTTATCCGTATGCGACTATGAGGGAAAGGTATTTGCTATATCAGACTATTATCAACGGACAACTATCAAGTTGTATGCGTCTTGATCAGAGCCCAGAGTAATTATTTTCTTTTGTAAAATGAATATACCTTTTTCGTTCCCTATATAATTAAATAATTTCTAAGTTGTAGTTTATACGAAGTATAATATTTTTAGCGGGTCGGACGAGCTAGCCCATTTTAAAATATTAGTGTCCGTGCCCGGCCCGTTTTGTAAATCGGTTCGGGCTTGTCCGACCCATCTATTAATTCGGGCCGAGATTTGCTGTCCCAACCCGCTAAAAAATTGGACCGGACGGATCGGACTATTTAGACGGTACGACCCATGATCACCTCTACTTAGATCATTGGGTGAAGTGTTATAGCTTAAATGTGATTTATCAAATTGCATTGAGCCTACGATACTCCCTCCGTTCGTATCCAAAGGGTACGTATTCTTTTTTGGGCCGTTTAAATCCAATTAACACCATTCTCTTTAATCCAATATTTTGACTAATTTACCCTTATTCTACTAACATATTTACACAATATGCCATTACAAAAGTATACTTTGGATAATTAAATATTAATTTATCCCTAATTATTATACTTTTAATATTATTTTACTACTTTCTTAATCTTTGTGCAAAAGAGAAGCGTACCATTTAGATACGAACGGAGGGAGTATTACCTTACCATGTAGGGATGACAACAAATCCGGGCCGCACGGATCGAATATGGATCCTAAATTTTGAGATCCGTTGAATATGAATCCGGATCCGCTATCTTTAAACGGATGTGGAACTGGATCTGGATCTTAATAAGTAAATCCGGATCCGGAACCGCAAATCTGTTTTATTAAAAAATTAACAATAATAAAAAACTTAGAACTTTAATTTGTTTTTTTTTTTTGTTTTTTTAAGACTTTTTTTTTTAGTTTATTAATCTTGAGTTATGAATCTTTATATTCGATTTTATCTGTAAAATTATGAAAATTAATATATGCTCGCAAATACGTATTAATTAATTTTCTTTGTAGAATTTGGGTAAGAAATTGGATCCGCGGATCCGGTCCGGATCCAGTCCAGATCCGGCAGATCTGGATATGGCTCTGCATTTTTGGGATATGTCGGATCCGGACCGGATCCGGATCCGCTACTAGGGGTGCGAATCTGGATCTGGATCCATGCGAATCCGGTCGGGATCCGGTCCGTTGTCATCCCTATTACCATGCATTGCACTTGCTCCAAGAGCGAAAAGCCTACATACACACCAAGTGTATGTGATGTTTCTTACACGGCCACTCACAAGTTACCATATGTCCCTCTAAGAGACTAAGATAAGTTTTATCGTGATACGGGGTATAAAATTATGTTTTTTTAACAATTTAATTTAATTTAATTTAGATAAATTTAGTTTATTTCAACGATTTAGTTTATAAAATATATATCCTCCATTATTTAAATTATTTATCTTATTTACCATATTTGTATAATTCGATTACGGTTGTTATAGAAACGGATTGGTATTGATAGTATCTTGTGTACTCGTGTGTTTATTACGGAATAGTTTATATCAAGTCAAAATATTTTCGTCAATTTATATAAGGTCAATCAAAAGTAAATTTGTACCCACACTACTTCAGCGAGCTAACATGTCGAGTGATGAAAATTAGGACGATAATTATTATTGATTGTAGATTTGTAGGAGGGTAATGATTAGGGTTATTTTTCGATTTGTGACTAAGAAGCCTAGTTAATCGGATAAAATGTTTTTATACTCTCATCTCAATCTTAAACGTGTCATAGAATTACTAGGCTTGAGTAGTTGAGTGTAATCATATTTTGTGGGTTGCCTATCTTTAGAATAATTTACCAGCATTCGAGTTGATTTGGGTTTGTTATATTTTCTTGTCAAGATAAATCGATTGATCAGATGTTACAGAATTTGAATTATATTCTCTTCATTTCATTAATTCTTTCATTTTAAAAGTGACACATTTTTTAAGAATAATAATAAAATATATAAAAGTAGAGAAAATGTAATGTAAGTGGGTCACCAGGCCGATAAGATAGAGTTTAGTAGCAAAAAAAGAAGGATCATTTTCTTAAATGAGGCTCAAACTTAACGAAATTACAAAAATAAGGTTGAAATCAAACTTATTACAAAAATAGGGTCCACGTCATCGCTTTTGGTTTTTGTTTCTTGTCAGCAACCCCTCGCTATCCCGGACAGCGAGGGGATAGCGAGGGGCATAGTGCCCTGAACCAAAACGCTGCAGTTTTTGTGAAGTAGCCCCTCGCTGTCCGGGAGAGCTAGGGGTCGACTGGTAAAAAAAAGCAATTTAATTTGTACTCCCTTAAGAAACAACCCCCTACCCCGCATTCATTTACCCTCCTCAGTAAAAAGAAAAAAATTACTCTCACTAAACCCTAACCCCTCTTTCATCAATTCCTTGTTCAAATCACTCGATTCTTCCACAAATCATTAATTTTCTACCCAAATTTCTACACACCACATTTAAAAGGTATGAAATTTTGAATCTTAACATATATATATTGTTAATTTGTTAGCAAATTTGGTTATTGGGTAGCAAATTTGTGATTAAGTATTGTTTTAGGTGGTGTTATTGTTTCAACTTGTTGTTTATTTAGCTTAAGTTTTTAGTTTAGGTGGTTGAATATTTGCTCTAGGTATTATTTGGATTGATTCTTTTTGGAAATTTCGAGATGGAGAAATACAATTTCCCATTGTGTTGTTACTCTAATGGTGAAATAGTTGTGGAAGGGGAGGATGTAGCTTATAAGGATGGAGAACAATTTTTTGTATTTGTGGGTAGTAGTAATAATTTCTTGGAACTTAGTGAATTAATTTGCAAAGAGTTGGAAGTTAATTTGATTCAATTTGAGTTAAAAATTAAGATGAAATATCCTAGTGTTAGAGGATATAAGGTGGTATCATTGAACAATGATGGAGCTTTGAAAGCTATGTGGGCTAGTGTATACCATTCAAATGCCGCCTCTATGGATTTATATGTTGAATTGATTCTCATACAACAAATAAATGGAACATCAAATGTATCTCTTCTTCACGAAAATGCTTCATTCAGTAGCATGTTAAGTCATGTTATGAGAGGTGATGATCCATTGTCTTGTGTGTCTTTGTTGGCTAATAGTGTGGACCAAGAACAATTTGATGATGATTTTGATGAGTATGAGGAATTTGTATTAAGGAATGGGTTTGATGATGAAGGTGATGATCTAGTTACCGCTTCCGCTCCAAATATTGAGTTTGCTAGGCTTTGTCCAATTGATGAGAAGTTAGATAATAGTTGGTGTGATAAAGGTGTCAAGCATCATGAAAATGATTACTCCATCACCCGACGGATCATTGGTCCTCATAGTAGCGGTGTCAATGAGGACTATTACAACTACCACACGTACATTCCCACTACAGCTGACTATCAGGCTCTTGTAAGTATTGTTTTATTTTTCATATACTTGTCCGTGTTTAAATGTTTTTTCTTACGATTGGAAGTTAATAACGTACGTTACATTTTGCAGACTCAATCCAACATGTTTAATTATAACAAGTGTAATGACATGCTGTCGAACAAACCTGCTGACGTCTACAAGATTATTGAACAAATGAGAGATATGTCCTTGAATACCTTAATAAGCACAAGACAAGGGCATCTTGTTGGGTATAAAGAAGAAGAAGAGCATGTTCCAACTCCGCCAAGATACAACTTTCGCAACTTTGAAAGGCGCGTACAATATGCCGAACAAGATGAAACCGAAGAAGCAGAATCATCGGCAAGACAACGCAAGAAAGGGAAGGGTCGACGAGGACAATAGCATTGTCGATAAAATGTCGTTGATGTAGTTTTTCCTTTGAATATTATGACATATTTAGGTGTTTTGAGAAACAATTAAGAATGTTTAATTTGATGTTAAGGATGATGTATGAATTCGCATGACATTTGACATTTGGTGTAGCATTATGAGCTACAACTTATATGGATTATGCATTGTTTGCAAAATGCATGATGGCTTGGGGAGGCTTTTTGTGGCTTGACAATTGGTTGTTAATTGTTGATGTTTGCAGTTGGCAATGGGGTGCTTGGTGGTTTGGTTGAGCAGAAAATGGTGGAAGTTGTAATTGTGGCCCAGTCGACCCCTCGCTCTTCCGGACAGCGAGGGACTACTTCACACAAAACAGGAGCGTTCTGGTTCAGGGCACTATGCCCCTCGCTGTCCGGGATAGCGAGGGGTGGAACTTCTATTCTACTAGCTGACCCCTCGCTGTCCGGGATAGCGAGGGGTTGCTGACAAGAAACAAAAAACCAAAAGCGATGACGTGGACCCTATTTTTGTAATAAGTTTGATTTCAACCCTATTTTTGTAATTTTGTTAAGTTTGAGCCCCATTTAAGAAAATGATCCAAAAAAGAAAGTATAAGAAATCAAAGAAATAGTTGAAAAAGAAAATATGCAAGATATCCAAGACATAGTGAATAGTTTTTACCCTTGGATTTGTCAAAAGAACTTTATTTATAAAAGTTTGTCCAAATCTTGACAAACTTGATTTGATTTTAAAAACCAAATTTGTCCTTAAAATAAGAAATGAAGACCAATCAAATAATTCTTCTTATTTTACTAGTCGTTTGTTCGCGCAGTAATTTATGTGTAGATATTGTTTCGATCCATATCAAGTAAAAACTTCTTTCCATTGACTAAATGTTGCTGACAAGTTTTAATTTTTATAGAAATAAATTTCCGCAATCTTTTGCTAAATCTATGTCCAATTTTTTGCGCAAATGAATTGTTCAATCTCGGAATCCCGTGGACTAAATTAACATTTAGCCAAAACCAACTCGTCTATTATTTGGATTGCGTAGATGTCTCTACTTAGGGACACTTTTGAAAAATGCAATGCCAACTTTTTAAAGTTTCGAACATATATATGACAAATAAAATCAAAAAGTATAAACGATAAATGGCACGACATATGGAGCATAGAATATCGCATCCCATAGATAATTTATTGGATATAATTTTAATTAATATTCCGTAGTTGTTAAATTCAGATAAGTATATAACTACGATTGATTGAATATAAGAATTCGGAATATGTAAATGGTTTGTGAGGGAAACTGAATAAAGATTGAGAAAATAAGCAAAATGAGAAGGGAATGAAAAAAAAAAAGGAAAACATTGTTCATAAGGGAGTTACTATTTAGGGTTCGCTTAGGATGGGAGTAATGATACCGGGAGTAATAGAGCAAAAATGAACTAAAAAATGATGCTAAGCGGAAATAAAGAAAATGAAGATAATTTAGCCTAACTGGGGGGAAACATTACTCTCCTCCCCCAAGTATTCCTCTCTTCTAACTCTTTTACACCAAAAAATGCAACAACTAAGCAACAAGTTCCTCCATTTTTAGTTCATTTTTGTTCTATTACTTCGGAATCAGTACCTCCATTCCAAACGAGTCCTAAGGAATATTTTTTGACAATTTTTTTT
Organism: Agrostemma githago; assembly: GCA_958450325.1. NCBI lineage: Eukaryota > Viridiplantae > Streptophyta > Magnoliopsida > Caryophyllales > Caryophyllaceae > Agrostemma > Agrostemma githago. Next base: position 26,364,507 of record OY288239.1, on the reverse strand, counting down.
TTATAATATGTATAAATTTAATGCGAAAAAAAACTATTTAAGAACTTCATATTTAAAATTCTTCCATTAAGATATAAAGTATTATATAGATACTTCTAATCTCTATTTATATAATTAGAGGGAATCGGTGTAACCAATATAGAGTATAAATTGTGGATCCAAGTGAAAAAAAACACAAAAAAGAAGCAAAGGTATACAAAAACATACATATAGTTTTTTTTTTTTTTTTTTCGCCAGCCCATACATATAGTTGGAAGTAGGAAGAAAGGATAAAAGAAATAGTCGTAATAATAATAGAATGTCGTCAAGGCAAGAAAGCAAAGAAGAGTTGGATAAGAGGGCTAAGGAAGGGGAGACCGTTGTCCCTGGTGGCACTGGCGGCAAAAGCCTTGAAGCCCAACAACACCTTGCTCAAGGTCAACCTCCCTCCCTCATCTCTTTCTCCCTTTCCTTGATGTTCTGAACATATATATTTATATAGTACGAGCACATATTTTTTTCTTAAATTATTTATGGTTTCTCGATAATGTTCTTTACCTTTGATGGATGAAACCAAGTAAATAACTGATTATTAAATTCTTTATTAGATCGTGGTGATGAAATATATAACTCAAATTAAAACTAGCTAATTACGACATAAATAGTGAAATATGTACATACCCGATCATCGATCCGTATATAATTCAATAAATGGATGGATGGAGGCATGGAGGTGGCCTGGCCGGTATAGTATTATGTACTCCGTATACGTATACATATACGTATATGTATATGTATATGACTATATGTATATGTATATGAAGGGCAAGATAAAATGCGATGCATGCATGCAGGAAGGAGCAAGGGAGGGCAAAAGGGAGGACAGACAAGGAAAGAGCAGCTTGGGACGGAAGGGTACAAGGAGATGGGCCGTAAAGGAGGTCGTAGCTCTGGTAAGAATGAAGAAGACGATGATGAAGCTGGACTCGATGTTGATGAATCCACCGGTTAATGTTAATCGTCCATCCCCAATTCCCCACAAAGCACTACCGTGTACGTTAAGTCGTACTAGCTAGCTACTTAATTACCTGCCTATTTAGTTTAACTTTTTTTAAATTACGGCTGCCTTGCTTTTCAATAATGTCACGTAGAAGCATGCATGTTCTGATGTTCTCTACGAGATGAGTAGTGTACTTAGCTTCCATGTATAAATAAAATGCACTCCGTCCTAAATTCGAATGAAGTCAATATTAGTATGCGTAATAGTGTAAGACACACACATACATATTCCCTCCCTTTTTTTATTGTTCCGCTTCATTAAAATATTTCACCTATATACAGGTAAAATGAGGCAATAAATAACAATTGGAGGGAGTACAAGCTGAGGTGAAAAAACAATTCGTTTGTCACTGGTACTACATTAGATTACACCTAACAACTTTATTGATAGAAGTAATAACATGAGCCAAGAGGTGATGGCTTGAACCAGAGCCAGAGATGGTACATTATCCATCCGTGTTCTCGCCAACAGCTTTGATAACCCTACTTGAACGATCCTGGAAAATACACTCGATCATGCATGAGAGTGAAATTAAGGCAGTGGTACGGTGTTCAATCAAGTGACCGGTCAACAGATAATTAATGAACTGAACTATACGTAGGTTCACCACCCTTGCTTAAACACTTTAGTATCTACGTGGCTACGTACCTCCATCAGGTAAACCAAGTTACAAGAATGAGACTAGTATTCGGGATAAAAATCCGCATCCATAAAATCGTGAAGTGGCGTATTACAACTAGATGGTCAAGAAGGTCAAAGGTCAAAGGTCAAAAGTCAATATTATTAAAAGTCATTGGGCCAGTCCAGACTCGAAACCAGACAAGACGATGGGCCGATCAGGATTATGATAACACCAGTCAACCCGTTGAAAATCATAGCCCATTAAGAAATTCAGCCAACATACAAGAGGAAGTAGTCAAGAGTCGTTTCCAAAATTTCGGGGATTCCTCCTGCACAATAGGAGCGAGCTCAGACGGAGGTTAAGAAGCTGAAACCCTAGACGGAAGCAACATTATAAGCGAAAGAGACCGGAGGAGAAAAGGGTTCGACGCATCATCAATATACAAACTTCGAGCAAAATTACTGCACAATACTCGATAGTTAATTATCATTAAAGCATCAATACTTGTATTCCTTTACTTTCCCGTTCTTTTGGTTATAGTGGAATATTGGCGGGATTCCGACTCCCCCGCGGGTTTTTCCCACATCAAGTTTCCGCGTCACCAAAACTTCGCGTATCGTTTTCTCTTCCTTTTCATCGTTCTTCATTTATTAGTTTCGCTGCATTATCGCTAATTCGTAGTTATAGGTCAATCACTTTAACCCGCTACCAAAATAATAACCCGGTAAATTTTTACCAAAACAAATTGGCGCCCACCGTAGGGCAAAGTGATCATCTCCTATAGTCGAATCTCACAATAAGAAACCTGCGCATCTGTGGACTTCCGTCCGCACCGCCCGGCGCCCCGTGCAGGACCGACCCAGTTTTTTAATGTATGGCGGCGGCCACCCACGTGGTCCCTTCCCGGTCGGGAGCCGGTCCGATCTCGCATACGGGGCGATGTTTCGGACCTCGATTCGGATGACGATCCGGACTTGTACTAGACGGTTGCAGGCACCCGTGTTTCTATTTGGAATCGATCGAGTCGTGGTTGTAAATGTTTAAATGCCGATATGTTTGGTAAGGCGACCTGTTTAGTGAACTGAATTCGTTGCCGATTTGTGGAGTCGCCACCGAGTCAATTATGGGGACTCGGAAACCGTTCAAGTCGACTTTAATCCTTAGCCGGCTCAAGGTTGAGGGGCACGGGACCTAATATAAAGATAAAGACTTGTACCCTTAAGCACTCCATGTCTGGAATGACTCTCATTGCCAATGATTTCGGACATCCGAAAACCGTCGATTCTGAGTAAAGGGTGAGGCTACGTATTGGGAAGCCAGGCCAATATCCGATAGATATCAGCACCCAATCCCACCCGCACTATTGCGGTCTCTACTAATCAATCGGTGGGCTGATAACTTTGTTCTTTTATTGTGGAGAAAGTACTATAACATCCATTGTTTTCACCCTATACCTTTTTCTACGTCGGTTGTTTAAGGACAAATAGGTTTTGTCGTCGAAGTAGTTGTGTTTACATTCATTGCATGCGATTTCACGTGACAAGCAGGCCATGAAAAGATGCACGTAGGAGAGTAGAGAGTACTAATATTATAGGTATTAACAAGTCAGTTTTAACGTGATAATACGGATATTAGTCGTTCTCGTGATATACCTTACCTGGTATTCTGCTTAAGAGGCGTCGGTTTGGTATTAATAGGGATGCGTCAAACCGTACATGGCGAACACCGTGACTAATACGGAACCCGACCATTGCTTTGTTCAGTTTTATTTGTTTTACGTTTTGAATTCCGTGTTAGGTGATTTAGCATGCGATTATAAGGTCATAAAAGCAATAAATCATACGGAAAACTATAAATGCGAATGTAAATAAATCATATTGTGAGGAGTTGCACCCTCGGAGTATACACTAAACGGGACAGGATGCATAGATATTTGAGAATGGATCTCGGAATTACTCGGGTCATTTTTGTGTATTTTAGTGTTTGCGGTTGAAGTTGGGACGTTACGTGTTTTAGTAAGTGTCGTGGACCTAGTGTCCACATTAAGTATTATCGTAGTGCATAGTAATAAAGGTGCGAGAATGTAAAGTTTTGTTTAGATGACAACCTAGTGACGACTCGACTTCAAAGACGGATCCTCTAGCTTGCCCGGTGATTTCGGCAGAGTTCCGTTACCGTTGGCCCTTTCTGCGGCTAATCCGGCAGAGCTCCACTACTACTGGCCGGTTCTGCGGCTAATCCGGCAGAACTCTGTTGCTATACTGAAATGGCTAGTCGAACACAGGAACCTCGGGATCGAGTGGAGTGCTCAAAGGTGAGGAGTAGTGTCGATGTCGCTTTATCAGAACTACAATCGAGTGGATCGTTTGCCTCGGGTGTCGGAGTGCGAGCCCTTAGCGAGAAACTCTTTATGAATGAAGAGGGAAGAGAGAATTGAAATTGTGTGTCGAAATGAGGGTGTGGAGGGGGTTATTTATAGGTGTTTTTCAGTCCTCGTCACCCGGATAGGCGCCGGAGCCCAGGTGCACCAGAACTCAGGCGCCTGGGTTTAGGCGCGGGAAGACACAGGCGCGCAAGGTGAGGCGCTCGGAGTTTTGGAGATATGATTTTGATACTTTCTAAAACCGAGAGGCGGGTGTATAATACGAAACTTGGGGATTAAGTCTTCCCTGGTTTTGACCTAGCGCCGTGGTGTTTAGTGGGCCTCGGGTGTGCATCTCCGGGTTCACTTGGCGCGGTGCTGACTCGGTTCGAGTTTCGGGACCGACTTGGGGTCCCGGTGTCAGAATTGACTCTAATTAGTGCCTGTGCGACCGTAACGACACGACTAAGGCTCCCAAGATGTTAGTTTAATTTTTCCGAGTAATTTATTTGATCCGTTCTACAGAAAAACTATCTAAAACATCGCAAACCCGCGTCGCGTTGCAGTCCGATCGTCATCAGGTGTTTGTTGGGCACTTCTGCTGCCACCAGGTCCAAATCTGGGTGTCTACAGAAGCCCCCACTTTGACTGAGGCTTGGACAAGGCGAAAGTCAAAGTATAGCCAACTAGGTCAATCGAGGATTACGACCTGGTGGCTGTCCGGTCGGGTTGCTTTAAGTCCGTTAGACTACGTGTTGAGGCTCGCCAGCCAAAGTTCATATTCGTGTGTCTTGCCTTTTCGGATGCTTAAGAATTATTCCGAGCTCATCTATCGTGTGTGTGTGACGCGTCAAGCGTGTGGGAGAAAATGTTCGACGTGTTAGCTTCCATTCAAACACTTGTCTTCGGGATGCCTATGACCCCTCAGACTCAATGAAATGCCTTTTGAGATGCTTATGACCTCTTGGGCATGACAATAAAATGAAATTATCGAGGGCATCAGTCTCCACTCGAATAGCTGCCTTCGGGATGCCTATGACCCCTTGGACAAAATGAAACGATATGAAATATTCGAGGGCGTCGGTCTCCACTTGAATAGCTGTCTTCGGAATGCCTATGACCCCTTGGACAAAACAAAACAAGATAAAAATGTTTGAGGGCGTCAGACTCCACTCGAACAGCTGCCTTCGGGATGCCTATGACCCCTTGGGCAAAATGAAACAAGGTAAAATATTCGAGGGCGTTAGTCTCCACTCGAACAGCTGCCTTCGGGATGCCTATGACCCCTTGGGCAAAATGAAACAAGGTAAAATATTCGAGGGCGTCAGTCTCCACTCGAACAGCTATCTTCGGGATGCCTATGACCCCTTGGGCAAAATGAAACAAGTTTAAATATTCAAGGGCGTCAGTCTCCACTCGAACAGCTGCCTTCGGGATGCCTATGACCCCTTGGGCAAAATGAAACAAGGTAAAATATTCGAGGGCGTCAGTCTCCACTCGAACAGCTACCTTCGGGATGCCTATGACCCCTTGGGCAAAATGAAACAAGGTAAAATATTCGAGGGTGTTAGTCTCCACTCGAACAATCGCCTTCCGGATGCCTGTGACCCCTCGGGCTCGAAAATGCTGTGAGGTATAAGACTCAATACCTTCTGGATAACTAAGACCCGTTAGGCAAAAATTGCTGTGGAGGTATAAGACTCCAATGCCTCTCGGATAACTAAGACGCGTTAGGCAAAAGTTGCTGTGGAGGTATAAGACTCCAATGCCTCTCGGATAACTAAGACCCGTCAAGCAAAAGTTGCTGTGGAGGTATGACTCCAATGCCTCTCAGATAACTGAGACCCGTTAGGCAAAAGTTGTTGTGAAGGTATAAGACTCCAATGCCTCTCGCATAACTAAGACCCGTTAGGCAAGAATTGTTGTGGAGGTATAAGACTCCCTCGAGCGTGTCGGTATCCGCTCGAATTAAATTGATGTGGTTTATTCATTTAAGTTGCTTTTGTTTTGCGGGTTTGTCTTATTTTGTTCGGGTTTGCTTTGCTTTGTTTTGATTTGTTATGCATTTGGGATTTGTTCGGAGTTTGCTTGGATTGACTTTGTTTGGTTTGATTTATTACATGCTCGAGTGTGGCGTTCTCACTAAGCGTGGTTCTTATGTTTATTTTATTATCGTTCTTGTTACGGGCATGCTGGTGGTTCGAAGCAAGGGTCGAAACAGCATACCATGATGATACATTCAAGTACAGCGGACAAGATGGACTCCTTCGTCGATGTGCTTAAGGGAATCTCGCCTAGGAAAGAAGGGGTCAAAGAAAAGCAAGGGATCGGGTTAGAATTGGTTGTTCATGGAGACACATAACATCGGATTTTGGAATGTTTGGGGCATGTGTAACATAAATAAGCAACGAGCAATTTGTGAGTTTATTAGGAAATAGCAAGTAGACATTTTTGGCCTGCTTGAAACAAAAATAAAGAATAAAGCGTATGCAAAGGTTCATCAGAACATTTTCTATGAATGAAGCATCACGACTAATAATCATTGTTATGAAGAGGGTCGGGTCTGGCTATTGTGGAAACATGATAAGGTTGACTTGACGATTTTGGAGTATAGTAATCAAAGTATTCATGTCGGGGTTTCATTGAACTCGGGGAAAAGTTATTTGCTTACGTTTGTGTACGCGTTTAACTCTGCTTCCGGGATATTGGAGCTTTGGAGAAGACTTGAGTCCTATGCTTTGAGAAGGCCGTGGATGATTTTGGGAGATTTTAACTATGTTATAGATGCTAGAGAACATCTTGGGGGTCCTTCCTCGGATGAGGCGATGGCACAGTTTATAGACTGTATAGCAAATTGTGATTTTAGTGATTTCAAGTCGAGCGGGTCTTGGTTCACGTGGAATAACAAACATAAAGTGGCGGATACTAGAGTGTATAGTCGCATTGATCGTTGTTTGACAAATGACGATTTCTTGGGACTGTTCCCGAATGGATTCGCGAATTTCCTGCCTGAAGGAACCTTCGATCATTGCCCTTGTGTGATTCAATTGGAGAAGCCTTCGGGAAGGAAGAACCGGTGCTTTAAGTACATGAATATGTGGGGTAAAGCTCCGGAGTTTGGGAATTGCGTCGCACCTGTTTGAGGGGAGACAGTTAGGGGGACGAGGCAATTTCAGGTAGTGAGTAAGTTCCGGAGTTTAAAGAGGCCGTTGAAAGATTTGAATGCGACGTGCTTTTCAGACATTGAGAATCGATGTGCTCAGGCTGAACTGCGTCTTCAGCAAGTTCAGGTACGGCTGAGAGATGATCGTTCGAGTGCTATCCTGCAGGAAGAGGCGGATCTTAATGCTTTGGTTTGTGGTTTACAGTCTGCACGGGCATATTTTTGGAGCCAAAAGTCGAAGCAGAAATGGGTTAAAGAGGGGGACGTTAATTCGGTCTATTTTCATGGATCTTGAGAGCTCGAAGAGCTCACAATGCTGTGAGTAAGGTGAATGATGCTGAGGGGCGTGTGTGCGATACTAAGGACGCAATTGAGGATGCGTTTATACGCTATTACTTGTCCCTTCTTGGTTAGACGCATGACACAGAGGCTGTCAACGTGGATTTGGTAAGAAGAGGCAATGTCTATTCCGAGGCACATAAAGCTGAGCTGGAGGCGAGTGTGTCACCTGATGAGATCAAGCGGGCATTGTTTAATATTCCTCGAGACAAAGCTCTTGGGCCGGATGGGTACTCGAGTCAATTTTTTTATTGATTCGTGGGACATTATCGGGAATGATATAGTGGAAGCTATCCAAGACTTCTTCGTCTCAGGTAAGCAAGCTTCTGAAACAGCTGAATTGTGCTATTATTACTTTGATCCCTAAGGTGAATAAGCCTCAATCTGTGAGAGAATTTCGGCCGATTGCTTGTTGTAATGTCTTGTACAAATGTATTGCTAAGATTATTTGTGCAAGATTAGGCGGGATTTTGCCTCAAATTATATCGCCTACTCAAGGCGGTTTTATTGAGGGAAGGAGTATTGTTGAGAATGTTCTTATATGTCAGGACCTAGTCCGCATGTATAAAAGAGGCCGTATTTCGCCTAGGTGCTTATTTAAAGTTGATACTCATAAGGCATATGATAGCGTGGAATGAAGTTTCGTGGACCAAATGCTCCGTGCATTGGATTTTCCGGACAATTTTCGGAGGCTGATTATGGAGTGTGTTACTTCGGTCTCGTACTCACTTTCTGCTAATGGGGATAATTTTGGATTATTCCGGGGGAAAAGAGGGCTTAGACAAGGTGATCCTATGTCTCCGCTTTTATTTACAATTTGTATGGAGTATTTTTCTCGTATCATGACTTTTAGAATGATCGAGAGGAATTTTAAATAGCATCCGAAATGTGGAGCGATGAAGCTCAGCCACTTACTCTTTGCGGATGATCTCCTTCTTTTTTGTAAAGGGGAGACGGAGTCTATGGAGTTATTGTGGAAGGCCTTTGCTACTTATAGTAGATCGTTAGGGTTGAGTATAAGTGTGGGTAAATCTCATGCTTACTTTGCTAGAGTGGATGAAGATAGAAAGGCGACAATTTTGCAGTTCTCAGGGTGTGTAGAAGGCTCATTGCCTTTTAGATATCTTGGACTGTCGATTCAGAGTACTCGACTTGGTAAGAACGACTGTGAAAAATTGTTAGCCCGTATTATATCAAGAATCTCTAGTATTGGAGCTCAGAAACTTTCTTATGCGGGAAGATTGACTTTGGTCCAGTCTGCGCTGTCTCAGCTGCACAACTACTAGGCAATGGTTTTTATAATCCCGAAGTATGTTATGAATCGGATTGGGTCTTTATGCCGTAATTTCCTTTGGGAAGGAGCAGTGGAGAGCACCAAGCGAGCTTTAGTGAGTTGGGATAAAATTTGTTATCCTAAAGAAGAAGGTGGCTTAGGGCTACGAGACCTGACGATTTGGAACGAGGCAGCTGTGGCGAAATTGGCTTCATGGGTTTTTGATCAGCCTGATCGATTGTGGGTCCGATGGGTGAATATCATATATTTGAAGGGTACGTCCTGGCGTGATTATCAGCCTCATGCTGATGTCACGTGGGCGTGGAGGAAGATTTGTCATACAAAGGAAAAAAATCAAGGATATGTTTGAGAATGGTTTATGGCATGGCTCATGTACTCAGTACTCCATCTCCAGGGCTTACGAGAGGTTTAGAACTCATGTCCCGAAGGTTCCTTGGAGCCGGCTAGTTTGGAGTGGTTGGAGTCTACCGAAACACAGCTTTATTTCCTGGCTTGTGTTTAGGGGGGCTCTAAACACGAGATTGAAACTTTTGAGGTTTGGGGTGGCAGATTCAGACCTTTGTTATTTTTGTGATTCGCAGGCTGAGACAATTGAACATCTTTTCTTTGGATGTTGTTGGAGCTTGCGGATTATTGCTATATTGAGTGATTGGACGAGGAAGCGGATTCCGAGCACCAGGAGTTTGGATTGGGCGACGAAATTAAGAGGATTCAAATCGCAATGTAATGTTCTCCGGGCTGTGATTAATGCGACTATTTATCACATTTGGAGGCAACGGAATGTGTGTAGAATAGAAGGTCTAGTTCAGCAGCCGGAGAATATTGTCAAGTTGATAAAAATGGATGTTAGAAGTAGAATTATGTGTAAGATCAAATATCCGATAAGTGCTAAAGACGCTCGATGGCTGCATACCCTGATGTAGTCATACCATTGTAAATTTTTTACACATATATACATACTTACCCTTTACCAAAAAAAAAACTAAGATATCGCTCCCTCACACTTAAACCGAGCAATGTCCTCATGTTCGATTGATAGTGTGTGGAAGACGCCAAAAAAGGAGAAAAAGGGAAAATAAACTAAAAATAAAAAATGAAAGTGAAGAAGGGGTAGAATGTGTCGGGCCTAGGTGTAATCAAGTCACCTAAACCCGAGACGAGAAGTGATATGGATTGGGGTAGAAATAAAAAGAAGAAAATAAAAGGAAATGGGAGGGGAGGACTAGGTGTAATCAAGTCACCTAGCCCCGATTCCGCCCGATTCCAACTAAATTCTACCAAAAGGAAATAAAAATAAAGAAAAAGGTGAAGAGAACTTGTCAAATTGGACTTTCTAATGATTCTCGATGTAATCACGTCATCAAGAATCGGGAGCAATAACCACAAAGGCCCCGAAGGCAACCATGACACTAAAAGCATAAAAGGAAGGGGAACATACAAAGAGTAAGCAACAAAAGACGAAAAAGAAAAGGAGTCGCCTTACCAAACGATTAGCAACTCCACCAACTACATCGTCTCAAAGATCGTTTTTGGTACCTTGTTTTGTCTTTGTCGTCAATCCTCTTCCTAAATGTAGTCTCATGGTTGGATCATCGAGCTTGCATTGTTGAAAAGAGGTTGGGATTTAAGGGGAAACTTGGAGTTTAGTGATTAGAAGATAAGATGAAGAAGTATAAGTGAAGTATAAGGATGAAATGCTAGAGGCAAAGGCGAGTAGGGAGGTTGGGTGGGGGTGCAATGAGGTGGGGTAGGCTTAAATGTAGAATAAGAAGCAAAACGAGCACGAAAAACACCCTTCACGGTCGGGAGCCTCCCCTCACAGTCGTGACACCCCAGTCACGGTCGGGTTCAAACACAGTAAGCTGCAATTTTATGCACAATTCGACAGGGCCGTGTCAACCTCCTCACGGCCATGACGCCTCACGGCGATGTCGCCCTCGACATGGCCGTGTCGCAAAACAGTAGCTTGTCAAATTTTGCACATTATCAACCCTACCATGTAGCAACCGACATGGCCATGTTCCTAGTGACATGGCCATGTCACTTCTCTAGATCTTCATTCTTCTTGATCATCCCAAGTCTTCCACCCTAAGAACATTACCAACTACGGGATCAAATTCCCGTCTCCAAAAGCTTACAAAAAGATCAAAAACCGACTTCCATGCCCAAGCTCCAAGCATCTATCGTCAATAACTCCTCCCAAAACTTCATCTTCACTTCCAACCTATCAACTAATCTCAATAAACACTATCAAAAATCCCTCCCTCACATTACTCAAGAAAATTCAAAATGATAAGAACTCCACAAAACATACAAATCCTAGAAACAAACAAACATGTACGCCATTTTCACACAAGTTGTTGGCAACCTCCAAGCTTTCACCCAAGTCCTTCCCTAGCTCAATATCTTCAACGGTATGGAGCATATGCCATGATTCCTCATTTGTAGGTGAGGTAGTGCCTTAAAGGTCAAACATAAGCTTCTCGTCACCAAACTCAAAAGTGATCCTACCACTCTTGACATCGATTAATGCACCGGTGGTGTGTAGAAATGGTCTCCCAAGGATAATGGGGGTGTTAGCGTCCTCGGGCGTATCGAGCACAAGGAAGTCAATCGGGATGAAGAACTTTCCGATCCTTAACAGCACATCCTCCAACATTCCTAATGGTTGATTAAGTGAACGATCCACCATTTGGAGTGTAATCGAGGTATACTTGAGCTCTTTCGTACCAAGTTGCTTACAAATAGCATAAGGGAGGATACTTACACTCACCCCTAAATCACACAACGCCCTCTCGATCTTCACATTCCCGATGGTGCATGGGATTGAGAAAATACCCGGATCCTTTAGCTTAGGTAGAGTGGAGCCTTGAATAAGATCACTCACCTCTCTTGTAAATGTTATTGTCTCTACCTTGTCTAAGGATCGCTTTCTTGCCAAAATTTCTCTCATAAACTTCCCATAAGTCGGGACTTGGGTAATTAAATCGGTGAAGGGGATGTTCACATCTAGTTTTTTCACAATATTGAGGAACTTTTCAAATTGAACATTCGCCTTAGTCTTCAATTTCCTTGATGGGAAGGTCAACTTGATGTTGTTCTTGTTAACTTCTTTGAGCTTGGATTTTCACTTGGCACCTCCTTTTCCTTTGTTTCAAATGCCTTATTAGGTGGATGAGGCTTGCCTTCAATTGGTTTTTCAACCTCCCATAAGACTTGCTCTTCCATGAGATTTCCCAAAATTTCATTGTCTTGGCTCGGAGATTCCACTTCTTTCATAGCTTCTTGTTAATTAGGAAACAAGGGAGAGTCATAGAATGCACCACTCCACAAGTTGATAGCGTTCACGGTTTCAATTTTTGATGTTACTCGAGTAGGTAGTTGACCTTTTTGCCTAGATGAGGTACCTGAGACAACTTGAGTGATTTGAGTTTCAAGCATCTTCGTTCACATGTGTATCTCTTGCCTTGTTATCCTTTTGAATTTAAGCATAGAATTCTTGTTGGTTCCTTTGCATCTCCAATTGACTCCTTTGCATTTCCAACATCTTCTTTTGCATGTCAAAATCGGGTGTTGAGGAATGTTGGTTGTGTGGAGTATTAGTGATGGCTAGGGAAAAACCATAGTCATGAGTTGGAGATCAGTTCCTTGGCTTGTTGTCTTGTTGAGCATTTTGGAACCCTTGTTAATTTTGAAAGTTTCCTTGGAACCCTTGAGGATTGCCTTGAAAACCATGTGGACCTTGATTATTGAAGTTTTGGCTATTAAAACCTTGTTGATTGTTGGAGGCACCTTGTTTTGGTAAGCATTTTGTTGTTGGAAGTTGTTAAAAGGCCTTTGATTGCCTTGGTAGCCTTGGTAGCCTCGATTTTCCCTTAAGGGAGGAGAAACATATGATGAGCGGATTTGATGTTGGACTTGTTGTTAAGAGGCTTGGAACATATGAGGATTTTGCACATTTTGAGCCTTGTAAGGGAAGTATGAAGTACCTTGTTTGTACGCTTGAAAAGCGTTGACTTCCTCAATGTTACTTCGACAATGTTGAGGCTCATGTCCATATATCCCACAAATTTCACATATCCCATATAATGAAGTTGGAGAAGCCACTCCCATAGCATTGACTTGATGGATAGATTGTTGGTGGGAAGAACTTAGGCCTTGAGCTTGATTAAAGTGATGACCTTGGAGCTTCTTATCGATGGCATCCATCTGGGTCTTCAATTGTGCCCCAAGATCGGCACTAAGTTGTGGACCAAGTTTGGTCATCATCGGCAATAGCATTAGAGCCCATGTTCAATATAGCCCTTGAATCTTCATATAATCCATTCCAAAATTGTTGGACCAAGAACCATTAAGACAACCTGATGGGGGCAAGAACGGACCAAGACCTTAAACCTTTCCCACGATTCATATAGACTCTCTTCTTCACGCTGTTGAAACCTCGTGATTGAAGCTCTCAATAAGTTAGTCTTCTCCGGTGGATAGAACTTTTAGTAAAACGCTAGAGCTAGCTTCTTCCACGTATCTATACCTAGAGCCACCTTGTTGAGACTTTTAAACCACAGTTTCGCCTTGCCAATCAAAGAGAAGGGGAAAAGAACCCACCGGATTTGGTCTCGGGTTATTCCCGCTTGTGAAATGGCGTCACAATAGTCGTTGGGCAATTGAATCAATGTTGATGTGGATCTTCCGTTGGCAAACCACTAAATTGACTTCTTTCAACCAATTGGATAAATTGAGTTTTAGCCACAAAATTTCCGGCATATGGGGCCAGTAATGTGGTTGGACCGGGCAAAACGTCTTCCGTGAAGGTGAAATGTGAAGAGAACTTAGGCATGATTGGATAGATTGGTGATGACAGTGTAGAACTTGATTGAGATGTTGAAAGAGATGTAGGAGGTGATTGGAATAATGTACCAAAGGGATTCAAGAAGTTCCCTTCGGTAATCTCTTGAGGTGGCTCGTCTAAGTCAAGCCCTTGAGCTTGCTCCTCGATGTTGGTGCTAGTACCTGGTTGAGAATTCCTAACTCTAGCAATTGTCCTTTGGCAAAAGGCTCTAAAGAGTCTTTCCCGCTCTGAATTGAAGAGTAAGGAGTCGTCTCCCCTCCTAGGCATACACTACACACTTGGAACAAACGTCAGAACACCTAGTGATATGTGGGCACTAGCTAGAGACAATAAACGCACACAACAAAAGACAAGGAAAGAAGAACACACTAAAATGGTAACTAAGTCAAGAAATAAGCAAACAAAGTATAAACAAACACTGTCCCCGGCAACGGCGCCAAATTGATGGAGGGATTTGTTGCAGATCCCGACACCAAATAACTGTAATACCCCGAGTTTAAAGAGTATATATTGGATATGATGCTCAGAGGAGCGTGTATTGTATATGGTTTAAGTGGCTCGGATGAATGCTTAAAGGGATTGGTAGTACTACTCATGTCAACAAAGTGCACTTTCTTTTCTGGTTGTTCATGCAAAAGAACTCCGCAGTTAAGCGTGCTTGGTTGAGAGTAGTCTAAGGATGGATGACCTCCTGGGAAGGTTCCGGGATGCGCATGAGTGAGTTCAAAATGCGCTGGACCCGTGTTGATCTGTGGGGCCAGTACACGACCTGTTGAGCGCCATAAGTGACACCCGGTCCACAAGTGGTGGTTGGGGTGTTACAATAACCAACTAATCCTAACTAGTAGCTAGGGTAAGTCGGGTCGAACCACGGAGACGGTAGAGATTAAACTAGAGTTTGCCTAGAGACAAGACTAAGTCATAAGATAACAATGGAGGAGAATCGTTGAGAATTGAATAACTACAATAAACTAGGGTAAGAAACAAGGTAAACAAACTAAGACAATAAAGGGGAAGAAAACTATGATTATAAAGGAACTAAGGATGACATAAACTAAACGATTCAATTAAGACTAAATTAAAACAACAAACAACAAGAACAATAGCTAAGATGATGAAGAATTCAATAAGGAAAAGGGTAGGGTTAGGTCGGGTTCATAGGTGTATTAGGCTAGTGGGGGAATCGAGGATAAAAGAGTCATCTCACTACAAGGTAAAGTCACTTTAGAGTCGAAAGTTTTGGTAGCAAATCTTCAATATTCGGTAGCTAATTAGCTTAGAGACCGAATTTGTGACTAAATTTCATAAGTAGCTAAACGCCTTGTCGCTAATTTAGCTACTGAATTAGCGACCAAAATTAGCTACCAATTTAGCGACGAAAGTGTGGTAGCAAATTTTGAGACAATAATAGAGACGAAAATCCGAGTAGCTACATTAGCGACCACAAATTGTATAGTAGCTAATTTAGGGATGAACTTAGAGACCGATTCAGTTGTAGCAAAATTAGCGACGCAATTTTTTGGTATCTAAAATGGCCACGAAAAAACAAGGAATACATGTCATACCCCTACCCCACCACATCACCCTAGCTAGCCCACCATACCACACTGAATATCGAACACAACATGTAGAGCTACGTTGCTAGCTCACTAAGCCACACATGTGAGTCCACACCACCGCCTCTTGTATAGAAACTAACGATTTATGTTCACAAGAGGAATCGAACCCATAACCTTCGAACACTTGACCAACATTCAAACCATTGGGCCACTTGAAGATTTATGTTTATTTGGGCAATGAATGTATACTTAAAGGTAAAATTAATCATTAAAATGTGGATTGTAAGATATTTTTGTAATACTTCAATAATAATATACATATATTATATCATAAGAAATATAAAAAATACATGATAGTAACAACCGACAACTAAATTTAGCTACCAATTTATTTCCGTAGCTAAGAATTTAAATTAGACACTAAAATTGCTACCCACTTGGTTTCGTTTCTATAATAACTACTACACTTATTTACGATTTTACTTTGGTCTCCTATATAAAAACTAAATACATTATTCGCAATTTTATGTCGATATATATAGAGACGACTTTAGCTACTGACGTTTTTCCGTATCTAAAAACTTAATTTAGATACCAAATTTGCTATTGACTTTATTTAGTCTCTGTAATAGCGACGTAATTAGCTGCCACTATATTTTGATCTCTAAAATTGAGACTAAATATATTTATGTCTCAAAAGTAGTAGCTAATTTATATATTTAGAGATTGAATTTTAGGCAGTGGCTAAATTAGTAGCTGAATTGCAATTCTCTTGTAGTGTCTAGTCACTAAGGTAAGCCCGCGCTCTCACGACAAGAAAAAACCCGAAAACCTATGCAAGAAGCTACCAAAAACATGAGAATTCAACCACCAATCATTCATACAACAAGAAGGAAGAAACAAGCAAGAGTAGTATTAGCCACTACCACCCTAACAAACATTTCATCAAACATATGACATACATGACAAGAGATTAGCAACAAAGATTCAACCTTTACCTATAATCAACCTTAATCACCCATGAATAACACCTTATTTCTCTAATAACCCCACAAGAATCTACTCACATATGTTTAAACTAAAACTAACAAAAACAAGAGAAACCAACACAAGAACAAAAACATTCATTATAAAGAACAAACAAGGATGAACAATAAACAATAGATAAAGATTGAAACTTTACTAACAAAGAAAGATTAAGAGCAAAGAAAGAAGAAAGATTATACCAACTAGAAGATGAATGAAAAGATTGAAACTTGTATAAAAGAAAACCCAAAAACATCCACCAATGTTGTCAAGATTGATAGATTCTTCAAGAATTCCAATAATCAAAGACTAACTTGCTAAGATTAAGCTAAGATTAAAGAAAGATTAAGGAAATATTAAGAGGAGCACTACAAGAGATCACATCTTTAGCGGCATTTATTTTGTTATTAGGCGGCATTTATAAATGCCACGCAAAGTGCTTGCAGCATTTAATCATTTGCCATTAGATTCAATGTAGGGAGAAGTCATTGTGGCATTTATACAAATGCTGGTAAAGCCTTATATAAACCCCACTATAGACTTTTCATAAATTCAAAATTTTGTTATTTATTTTATTTATTTCATTTGCTTTTTTTAATTGGTAAGTGTGTCTTTCCAATTTTGGAGTTTTTTTTTTTCATTTCTAATAATATTGTTTTAATTAAAAATATATACTAAAAGTAACTAATTAAAAAAAAGGACAAACATACAAAATAACTGATTTTATAATATTGATAATAGAATTCGTAGCTGTCAAGTGACCATTACAATAGCTTATATGGGTATAAACCCAATTCGTTAAATCTTCTGGCTTCTCAAACATATATACAGTAACTTGAGTTGTATATACTGAAGTTAGCTGTATATATGTCTAAACGGTAACATACTGGCTTCTCAAACATGACTGCAAATCTATCATCATTCATAATGTCACTGGTGAGTGCTTTCCGCTTCTTCGACATTTTGTGGGTACTGGCTTCCTTCTCGTTCTCAGCTTCGTCATTCTCAAGAAGCTCGCTCCCTTTTTCCCTATTAACCTTTGGCAGCCTCCTCTTGGTCTATTTAAAGAGGAAAATCAAGTTAAAATTGATCAGAATACAACAAAGCATTTTCTGTATTTGCATCAGCACCCAAAGCTAGGTTGACATCTTTAGCGTGTCATCAGCCCTGGCTTTTCACAGCCCATATACCCACCAGGGAGTGGCTAGTTGTTGTGGTGGTGGTCAAAAGAAGGATGGTCCTCCAACAACAATGAGTGTACGAGGGACATGAATTAAGCAAAGTCAATACTAACCGTTATACGTCCCTCTTTATCCAGTTTTTCCTTAATTTGCTTATCTTTAAAGTCCTTATAATCAAACGGTTCAGCCAATGACTTTGCCTGCAATAACCACCAAACACAGGACAAATCATCCATTTGTTAGTGTCGCATTAAATATCAAGGAAGAATAACAAAAGGGGAATCATGTCATTGCATACATAATACTCCATACATATATGTAGAGATATGCACACGACTTATTTTATCTTTGAATCGGAACTCGTGAAGAAACAATATAAGAGTGTCATGTGCACTGGCAGCAACAATAACAATATCTTACCTTTCTTTATAGCTCATACTTGATGAAGCAACCATGCATATACGCCTTCACAAAACTGGTTCCAATCAAATTCGACAGATTTAGTCTCACGGGTTCTTTTGCGGTCAAGAATTTGTAGTCATCATAGATAGTTGTTTGGCCAGTCTCTTCCAGCTCTTCCTGGGAATATAACACATGTAAAAATAGATACGGAGTATATTATGACCAGCTAACACTCGCCGCCCAAATACCTATTCCAAGAACGGGACTTGTACAAATCAAGTTCAAGTTAAAACATATTAACCGCCAATAGGCTCAATACTCACTGTCATATTCTCCAAATATGAGCACAATTTGGGGGCAGGCCCAAGAGCGGGTATGAAGTATGATGGTATCTGGCTTGAGTCTAGAGCCAACAACATCAGTCCACTTTCCTTAAACACACAGATATCATTTATCGCACCGCCTGTTGGTTCAATACTGGTCACTCCTTCCATCTGCAGTTTTGATCAGCCAAGCAATTAGATTTTCAAATAAATGGAAGAAAGCAAGAAAAGTTTGAATACTTTTGGGAAGAAAAAATTGTATATACAGTAACCCACTTCAGTAGTTAGTATATACCCAATTCAACCCACTTCAGTAGTTAGACATATATACAGTAACTTGATTTGAGTTGTACGTGGTTGCGATACTTCAGTAGTTAGACATACAGTAACGTTTAACGAGTAACCTCATAATTAATGAGTCTATGATTAAGCTCTCTTCTTTAGACTTTAGTTTGCAATGATGAATAAAATTGTAACACCCGCTATTTTTCCTAGCATTTTTATCCTTACCGTTATGACTTCGTCATAACTCTTTCACTTTTCGGCCCTATGTTTCATCATTTTTTTTCCCTAGCTTTATTTTCATTTTTGAGTCTAATGATACTTATTTTTATTTTTGAAGATTTTAAGTCTTTTAAACCTATTTATTTGATTTTCATTGTAAACTATTTATATTTGCGCGTGGAGTTCTATTTTTCTACGAACCAACGTTTTAAGCTTGGAATTGAGCTATTTATTTTTCCAAAAAAATATCAAACACGTTTATAAGATATTTCCAACTAAGAAATATTTTTATTTAAGAATATTTGACCTTTAATGATTTTATTACGAAGTTTCGTAAATAATTATTTTCCGCGCGCGGTTTACTCGAACTGCTTTGAAATACCTTTAATAATTTTACGATTCATCTTTTATCAACTTAGAAATTATTTGGGACATTTTCCCATGTTTGGACCGACACACCTCCTTGTCACACCCTTACTACATTTTCATAATACGTTTCATTTTATTACGTTAAAACGTAATTACGTAATTCTTTTCTTTTAATTTATTCACTTCATTATGAACAAACTCTTCATTCCCTCTTGCTCACCCTCTTAGCTGGCCATATGTGGCTAGATTAGCGTTGTTTTCATCAAAAAGTTTATTCACATTTATGCTTAAAACCATCCATTTCTTTCTTATCATTCATTTACAAAAAAATAAGCAAAACATCTCTCTTTTCCTCTTCATTTGGCCATGTTTTCCAGCAGTCACCAACCCCAATTTTGTGCAAAAATCAAGTCTTAATCATCCTCTTTCTGTCTCATGTTCCATCCTTATTCGATCCTTATTCCATCTCCTTCGTTAAGGTACTAATCGATTTCGTTTTCGATCGTTTTACACCTTGATTTTTCAGCGATCTTATGGTATTTTCATACCATGGATTTCATATTTTTGTAGGCTTCTTGGAGGTTCCCGAAGCGGACGAATATATTATCGATTCGGATTTAGATTAGAGGTAACGTTGATGTTACTCGGTATTTCATGATTTTTTTTGTGTAATTGCATGTATAATTTTATATTTCATTTTTGACAATATATGTATGTCATATAATCTTGAAAATTTTAATATTTTAAAATTTGCATGTTTTGGTATTTTTATCGCTTTTACGAGATTAACGATTTAATTGTTGTAATAATTTGTAAAATCGGAATATTTGGCCTAAACTTGTAATATATGATTATATTCTGTAAAAATGAATTTTTTTATGATTTTTAATAATTAAGTATTTTCTGATATTTTAGTTATCGATTATTGAATTACTACCGTTTACGGACAAAAACGATTAAAAGACGATTTTTAGTTCTAATATCTAAACATTTTATTTTAATCTGATTTTTGACATGGTGAAACTTTCTGATGAAGTAGAAGTTTATGAATTTATTCATAAATTTTCGGAATTGTTAAGTGGATGAATTAATTAATCACTTTAAATAATCGTTTATCGTTAAAACCGCGTTTGTCGTTTAAATTCTCGATTTTTGATCCTTTGATTAAATCTGGAAAAGAAATATGATTCTGATGATTTCATAATAAAATGTAATTTTATGATTTTTAGTGCTTTAATAAAATGTTAGGAACGATAAGTTTTATTAATGGAATCGTTAATTGTGAAAACGGGCTTAAAAGACGGTTTTACCTAATTTCGTGAAATCTGGAATTTTGACACTTTGAGAAAATTTTAAGTTTCTGGAAAATCAAAATTTTTAAGTTTAATAATAACTTTTGGATATTAATACGTAAATCGTTTTGTAATTACTATTTTTATTAATCGTTATTTTCGCGATTAAACGATTAACGAGAAAATCCTTTAAAAAAAGAGTCTAAGTATTCTGAAAAATTTTCTTTTCTGGACAGAATGTCCATAAATATATTTTATCTATTTTAAGTAATTTTTGTACTATTTATTAAAGTCCTTAATTAATAAGTATTGATTTTTGGACAAATTACGATTTATCGTTAAAATGCTTCGTTTTACCTAAAAGATTTATTTTTCCAGCTATTTTGAAAATATTTAAATTTGAAACTTTAAGAGTTAAATCATCCCTTAACATACTCTAAATATATTCATTGGTTTAATTAAATAAAAGACGTTAAAATATTTAAATTGATATTTGCCGTAAAATCCTATTTATGTTCGTATTGTCGAAACTAATAATAATTAGGGAATTTTAGTTTTATAAATTTTGGAAACACCGTAATTAGTAGTATTAAAGTGTTTAAGACAATTTTAATTATTTTATAAACACTTGTATGGTTTTTCAATAATTTCATAAACTCAAATGTTCTCACTTTAACAATTAATATCGTTAAGGCCGAAAGTATTAGTTTTATAAATCTATATCGTTTGCTAAAATGTTGTGTTAGTGTAGACACCCACATTTTGACCGTCAGGTGTCTATAGCAGTTTCCGACAAACACCCGATGATGATCGGACGCTAACGTGCTTTAACGTAATCGGAAATGAGCTCGAAATCAATGGCATTTGGCTTAGGCTTTTTAAGGAGTACAAATTTCACAAAACCAACCTCAAATTCAGGTCCAGTGGGTCGTTTCGAGTCAAATGACTCTAATTTGGGTCGAATCCGACACCAGGGGTAAAACCGTCTTTTAGCGACCGAGTCAAAACCCGGTCAAAGATATTTCCCGAGGCTTGTGGACTGACCGTGGCATCTCACGTCTCTAGTTCTTACCCAAACTCTACAAAAAATCAGCTATACAAAACATTAAACAATTCCGTTAAAGGTAGAATTCAATCTCGAGTAAAAATTCTATCTGAACACCGAATCAAACACTCGACCGAGCATCAAATACTCGGCCGAACAGCCTGTTTTCCAGCCAATTTCGTGGCTTCTTTGCCAAGGAAAGAGAATTCTCGTTCCTCTCGACTTCTTACATTTCCTATCCCGATTGATATTTCTTGTCGTACAAGCAAGATACCTCTCTCAACCTTCTTCTCCTATAAATAGGACCCCTTGCACACACAATATTCATCAATCAATGATTCACACAACGATATATACATAATTCCTAAGAAGCATCAACATCTTTTTTACAAATCATCAACCTTAGCATCGAGAAACCGATAGTACATCCAAAACCCGAAGGAAACCGGCCTCCTACCCGACACTTTACACGTCCCACCAAACCACCATAACTCACCGACATTAAACTCGACGCTCCCGTGCCTAAGCCACATTCCGACGAGCCCCGATCCGAGTACACAAAGCATGTAGGTTGAGGGTGCAAATTCAAACCCGTTTCTCTCCTTTCTCTTCCTCTTCCTCTCGTCTTTTCCTTTTTTTTTTGCGTCGTCGGTCGATTTCCTTTTACGGGTCATCATTGTTTTTTTATTTCTAATATCGATACTACAAAAATATTTTTATAAAACAAACGTTCTTAAAAATACGTTATCGATTCCCTATAATCGAATATTGTATCAAAAAGAACTAAATTAATCTCGTTGATGCTAAAAAATCGTTACATAATTTTCTTAAAACAAAATACAACGATTTTAACGCAAACATCGTTTTTTTAGTTTAATTTTTAAAACGATTTACAAAGACCTTTTTTTTACCTCTTCTAAAAAAAATCATTCCGAGTATTTAATATCGATTTCATAGTCGAATATTGAATATAACGAATATCGCAAAATTAAGTCGAGTATAAATCATGCAATATTTATACGGGATTTAATAAAGCTAAAATTTTCCGAAAATCAATTTCGAAAACAGCCCGGGACGCGAGTCGCGTGCGTTCCGTGCGAGGCGCGCGGTTCCCTGAAAACGCAACACAGAAATCAATTTCGCTCTATTTTTTTTTATTTTTCGAACATCGTTTTTTATACAAAACTGCGTCGTTTAACAAATATTTTTCAGATTTCGACTAATATTTTCTCGATCTCGTATTTGCTATATTATTTCTTCACAAATCGATACTAACCCGTTTGTTCATCTTGTAGCAAATTTTTTTTTTTTCATCATTTGTTTTATTATACTAAAACGAACCTCACATGCTAAATTCAACTTTGACGTTAATCTTTCATGCATTAAACCGACTTAGCAACCCGTTCAATTCCTCACATACTTAGGAAAACAATGTTTGCATATCATTCATCGTTCAACTAACGCGCGTATTCAAAAATCATTCGATATCCTAGTAGAGGCCGCTAATGTGCGGGCGGGGTTGGGTGTTCTTAGTGAACTTCCCAACACGTACCCTCACCCCTTACTCAGAACCGTGGTTTCCGGATGTCCGAAACCATTGGCAACGAGAGTCATTCAATATACGATTAACCGCTCAAGTCGGCATCTATATCGAACTGCAAAGGGACGAGCCCAATAAACTCTGACATCGGAAACGGGCCGTATTTTGTACACGGCCCACTACGACATAGAGTGGGCTCGAACGGTTCCGAATAACCATAAAATTTGGTGGCGACTCCAACTTCGATTTAAATTTCAATTTGATCATCTCATATGGAGATTCATTCGCCTCCTCAAACCCGCGCGTGGCCGCGTCGGGGTGGACCTATGTCATGTCCACAATTTGGCGACTCCGCTGGGGATTTACTGATGAGTTAATAACCTTCGTTATCCTCAGGGTGAGACTCGAATAGAAATCGTTTGACTAGTACAATGCGCGTTTTAGTTTTACGGTTCATGCATAACCCCATTTTCCCGAGCCGGTACTCGTGACCGACGTCCCACTATACCGTTGATATAGTCCAAATTGGTTATGTCAAAGGTGTCCATTAGCCGATTCGTATGGGTTTTACGGCATGTCCTAATCTCAACTCGAGTTAGGGAGTCCGCCCCGATTCTCGATAGGCTATGTACACTGGTATAGACCCTTATAGACTGACCGAGACTTAGCTTAAGAGCATACATGGCGTCATTATACTGTTTCCAAGACTACATGCTACTTGATCCACATCTTTTTTCAAAAACCGTCATTTTTCGAAATTTGCATCCTTTTCAAGATATCCAATTTTCAAAACCCGGGTCATATACCGAATTTAGGATCAATGATTTTACTCAAAATAGCCTTTTTCTAGCCGGTATTATGCCCAATTCAAAACTCGAAATTATTTTCGAAATTTTCAAAACCTGTCATTCGGCCACTCCTTTTTCGAAATGGGCCGGTTCTCCTCGACTTTTCGGACCTTTTCAAAATATCATGTTTCCAAACTTTCACTTCTTAGGACTTCCCGTATTTAGCAGTGTCGGGTCGTATCATAAGTCGTAAAGTCTCTAGCGTCGAAACTCTGTCGATCTTATATCACGGGTTTCCCCCCTATCCTAGTCCGCCCTCTTTTACTAAGGCAAGGCCCACCTACGTAGGACGTACTCCTACAAAGGTTGGCCCATTTACACAATCGAGTCTAAAGTCTAGGAATGTCTCACGTGAACCTTCCTTCAAACAGGGCCCAGCCCACATAGCTGGATCCTGAGGAAGGCCCACCTTTTCACAAGTCGCCCGTCTAAGTGTCTTTTCCGAGTCAACCTTTTACAAGGCATAGCCCTATAACAAGAGGTTCACGGTCCTTACGTCTAAGGGTCATTCATCCGACACTCGAGTCTTAACAAAGTCTTTAGTCCCAGTCGGATGCTACCCTTCAGCAGAGCGATCAATCACGGTTGCTCTAAGGATCATGTCTTGCACGTGTTGTCTCACGTACCCCACTTTCGAGTCACTTATATGCCACACCATCTGGGTCCTATCAAAGTCCTTAGTCTCACTTGGGGGCTATTCCCCGACGGAGTGATTAATCACAGTCACTACGAGAATCGTACCCTACACATTTGTCTTAGGAGAGTCTAACCCGAGTCAAACTGGGGTCGTCTCTCCTCTCGCGCTATTTCCTATGCCTTGGTGAAATTGAGTTCCGAAGCAACTTCTCTGATTACGCGGTATTCTTACAGACAACCCACCGGTAACCAGACGCCAGAAAATGCAAGGAACTTTGGACCAATTGACAACCTCTCTAGCTGAGCTTGAAGCCCAATTGACGGTTATCAGGGCCGAACAAACGACCATTGCCACCCGTTTGAGTGCCATGGAACAAAGGACTCTTAAGGTCAGGAATGAAACTACTAGGCCCATAGTTGAACTGGTCAGCGCCGTTCGCAAACTTGAAGAACAGGTCCACTCGACCACCAGAAACACCATCCTACGGAAAATGCTCGTACCTATTCACCCTTAACCGATGAACTACCCGCTAACCTCAACTTAACGGGCTTACCAATGTTTGACGGGACGGAAGACCCGGTACTCCATATTCGGGCTTTCAAAGACTTTATGGCTGTTAAGGGGGTCAAATCGACCATGTTCAAGCATCTGTTCGCTTCCTCCCTCGAGAAGCACCCGAAAGCCTGGTACTACAGACTCGATTCCAAGAAGTACAAGACTTGGGATGATGTAGCAACAGAGTTCGCTCGGAATTATGCCGATAATACCGAGATCCAGACTACGATGCGTACTCTGGAGGTTATGGCCCAAGAGCCCAAAGAAGGTTTCACCAAGTACCTTCAAAGGTGGAGGGCCGAAAGTGTGAAGTTGGTAGACAAGCCCAACGAGAAGACACTAGTGGAGGCGTTCATCAACAACCTCCTCCCTTCCTATCGCGTCCATCTTAGGTATGCCGGCATTTCAAACTTTGCAGTGCTTACCGAAATGGGCATTAGGATTGAAGATGATCTTCGACAAAATGAAGATCTGGGTGAAGCGTCTATTGGAGGCTATACTGGACATCAACTTGAGTCCTTAGAAGCTGAATTGACAACACCATTCGAGAGTCTAGATTTGGTTTAAGTCCGAGTCTGAGTCCGAGTCTAGGATGTTCTATTTCTTTCAATTTCAAAGTCAGAGTCAGAGTCAGTTGTATTCTGTCATCTTTTCAAAATTCAATAAAGTCAGCTTTTCAATCTCTCATATATAATTTCCTTATGTGTTTCCGAGAACATAATGAACACCATCATACACTGTGAGCACACGCACGTGACTATTATAGGCACATCTATAATGACTGCAGGAAACTGAGCCCGTGTTTTCCTTTTACCTATTCCATGCCTGGTATAGAAAGCCACATAACTACCCTTAGCAGGAGCGGTATCGAATCCAATGACAAATCTAGGTGGTCTCCTAGTTTGGGTTCAAGACGGGAGGCAAGCCCATTTCCCACAATAAACATCCATCCAATAATACTGACCAATCCCTACCTTAGGTGTTAGTCTGACCAACAAAAAAAGGGAAAGAACTGGACAAAAAAAATCAAAAGTCCAATACAAGAAAAAAACAAAAGGCCAAAACAAAAAAGCAGGCCATTATCATAAAAAAGGCACCCATGACCGAGGTTAAGCGGTCAATCCAAATGAAGAATCCCGAGACCGGGGCTAAGAGGTCAACCAAAAAATATTAAAAAAACCATGACCATGATCAACGGTAAATTCAAGTGAAAGCCCCATGACCAGGGTACGGTCAAAATCCATACCATCAAATAAGGGAGAGATAATCGAGCTGGTCAACTAACACCACATTTAACCTTCCCACATTACAACCCTCAAGACCTTCCCGAGATCCAGGCCAGAGACAGCCCGGAATTTTGAGGATTCAAGCTCCATAGGATACCCCTAACCATTAGGGTCAGACATGGAAATCAGATCTCGCATTATCAAAACTTATCCCGATCAAAGTTCGAGCCATTTTACTCGACTTCCCCTTTACATAACAGAATTCACAATCACCATACGCAAACCCGAGAGCAAAACTCGTCAAATCCTCGAGAGCAAAACTCGTCAAATCCCTCGAGAGCAAAACTCATCAAATCCCCTCGAGAGCAAAACTCGTCAAATCCCTCGAGAGCAAAACTCGTCAAATCCCCCCGAGAGCAAAACTCGTCAAATCCCCCCGAGAGCAAAACTCGTCAAATCCCCCGAGAGCAAAACTCGTTAAAATCCCCGAGAGCAGAACTCGTTAAAATCCCCGAGAGCAGAACTCGTTAAAATCCCATCCCAATTCTTCTCATTCAAACCAGTTACCAACCCCAAACACGGGAACTCAACTTCCGGTCGGCATAGAACATGCCCAAATAGTTCACACCACCTCTGGGGGCTATCCCGGAGAACGCTCACAGTCACAGGATCAATATCCTAACCATTCTAGCCCTTTGATCAAGACATCACTCGGAATGCACCTAGCCTACACCATTGCTATGGCTAGTTACACAAAAAGCCCTAATAAACTAGGCACCACAATCCACTGAACTACGGCTTGGTTTGATTTCACCACATGTGAATACGTAGGCAGCCTTTCAACAGAGGCACAACCACCCACATTGACACACATTCAAAAAGCACCATCATTCCGGTCACGACACCGTCATGTTCTCAACAGCTAGCTTTGTCGCCCTGAGGGCTTCTTTTAGCCAGAAGACCTCCATCCACTCACAAAATCCAGATAAATTCAAAATCTAGCCTCCTTTCTGTAGTGTGTCCTAGTACTCGGCTCAGTCGAAGACAAGAATCTGTCAGGACCCGAGGCAATACCCACCTTGGAATATACCCAAAAATCAAAAATCCAGAAGAGCACTAGACTACGGCATTGCTACTGCTAAAAGTCCTGTCATGCCAAAACAGTCTCATTACAGACTATTGCAATCCCCCCATAGCACATCCTTCCTATTCTGAGGATTCTACCGTGTTGTCACTCGCCTAGGCTACAGAATAGCGCAACTTAAGAGTCTTGTCATCTTAGGTGGCCCACTTCCTTACCAAGTCACGGTCCAACCCTTAGAGAGTCCAAGTCATGTCTGTCAACTCGTCCTGTCGTGTCCAGAGTCGAGTCTGCCGGTAGGCCTCTCTTTTCAAATTCTCATTTTAAAATTTGCAAAACTTAGCCATTTGAAAAAAAATCCTTTTCGACAAGGTCAAATTTCAGTCTATTTAAACGGCGAATTTCTTTTCCACCTCTTTCAATTTTGGAAACCTATCTCCTAGCACGTGAGTTGGTTTCAGGACTTCGATTTCAAAATGCAGCAAAAATCATTTTTATTCCCCAACGCGAGTCATATTTGTTTCGCCTACGTGTTACATGCAAAATTTTATGTAGCTTATACAGGTACAAATCACGACAGCGCAATTCACATAACTCCCCAGCGGCATTTAACAAGATGAGCCCATATACAGGCGCACCTAAGTCTTATACGACGAGTTCAATTCCCCACGGAGTTATCATCAGCTCAGGTACATTTCTAATCCATGGCCGGCGGGCCCTTCACGCAGGTCTAATGGACTTTAAACGACCCGACCGGAAGTCTGCCAGGTCTTAATCTTTGATTGGCCTGGTAGCTACTCTGACTTTCGCCTTGTCCAAGCCTCAGTCAGAGTGGGGGCTCCGTAGACACCCACATTTTGACCGCCAGGTGTCTATAGCAGTTTCCGACAAACACCCGATGATGATCGGACGCTAACGTGCTTTAACGTACTCGGAAATGGGCTCGAAATCAATGGCATTTGGCTTAGGCTTTTTAAGGAGTACAAATTTCACAAAACCAACCTCAAATTCAGGCCCAGT
Organism: Agrostemma githago; assembly: GCA_958450325.1. NCBI lineage: Eukaryota > Viridiplantae > Streptophyta > Magnoliopsida > Caryophyllales > Caryophyllaceae > Agrostemma > Agrostemma githago. Next base: position 26,336,231 of record OY288239.1, on the reverse strand, counting down.
GGGTCGTTTCGAGTCAAATGACACTAATTTGGGTCGAATCCGAGACCAGGGGTAAAACCGTCTTTTAGCGACCGAGTCAAAACCCGGTCAAGGATATTTCCCGAGGCTTGTGGACTGACCGTGGCATCTCACGTGTCTAGTTCTTACCCAAACTCTACAAAAAATCAGCTATACAAAACATTAAACAATTCCGTTAAAGGTAGAATTCAATCTCGAGTAAAAATTCTATCTGAACACCGAATCAAACACTCGACCGAGCATCAAATACTCGGCCAAACAGCCTGTTTTCCAGCCAATTTCGTGGCTTCTTTGCCAAGGAAAGAGAATTCTCGTTCCTCTCGACTTCTTACATTTCCTATCCCGATTGATATTTCTTGTCGTACAAGCAAGATACCTCTCTCAACCTTCTTCTCCTATAAATAGGACCCCTTGCACACACAATATTCATCAATCAGTGATTCACACAACGATATATACATAATTCCTAAGAAGCATCAACATCTTTTTTACAAATCATCAACCTTAGCATCGAGAAACCGATAGTACATCCAAAACCCGAAGGAAACCGGCCTCCTACCCGACACTTTACACGTCCCACCAAACCACCATAACTCACCGACATTAAACTCGACGCTCCCGTGCCTAAGCCACATTCCGACGAGCCCCGATCCGAGTACACAAAGCATGTAGGTTGAGGGTGCAAATTCAAACCCGTTTCTCTCCTTTTTCTTCCTCTTCCTCTCGTCTTTTCCTTTTTTTTTGCGTCGTCGGTCGATTTCCTTTTACGGGTCATCATCGTTTTTTTATTTCTAATATCGATACTACAAAAATATTTTTATAAAACAAACGTTCTTAAAAATACGATATCGATTCCCTATAATCGAATATTGTATCAAAAAGAACTAAATTAATCTCGTTGATGCTAAAAAATCGTTACATAATTTTCTTAAAACAAAATACAACGATTTTAACGCGGAGAGAGTCAAACATCATTTTTTTAGTTTAATTTTTAAAACGATTTACAAAAACCTTTTTATTACCTCTTCTAAAAAAAATCATTCCGAGTATTTAATATCGACTTCATAGTCGAATATTGAATATAACGAATATCGCAAAATTAAGTCGAGTATTGTAGACACCCGCATTTTGCCTGCTAGTGTCTATAGCAGTTCCCGACAAACACCCGATGATGATCGAACGCAAACGTGACTTAGTATGCTCGGATTTGGGCCCGAAATCAATAATATCTGACATGGACTTTTAGCGGAGTAATAATCTCACAAAACAAACCTCAAATTCAGGCCCAGTGGGTCGTTCCGAGCAAAATGAGACTAATTTGGGCCAAAACCGACACCAAAAATAAATCCCGTCTTTTAGCAACCGGGTCAAAACCCGGTCAAAGACGAAACCGTCTCATAAATCAGCCAGGTTCAGCTGGCGCACAAATCCAAATTCAAAAAATCAATCAAAACAACAATATCAATTCTTTCCTATTTTGTCTCGATTTGCTTGACCCACTCGATCGAGTGGATTGACCCACTCGGTCGAGTGGAGCGTCAAAAAAACGGATCAGATTCATTCCTGAAGGCACTCGACCGAGTGCACTAGGGCACTCGATCGAGTGACCCTAGGCCGTGGGGTTTTTCCTATAAATACCCCCTTAACCCCATTCATTTCAAGGACTTTTACCAACTTTTACCACCCTCTACACATTCATCTTTACTCTACATTTACCCTACATCTCAGCCACACCCTTCACTCTACAACCCTAAGCAATCACATACAAAGACGGAGTCCCTTGTCCCTCGATAAACCGACAACACACACACACACACACCATAACTTGCATACATCCTCGATACTCCATAGTCCCGTCACTATTTGCGAGCCCATTTCCGAGGTCCTTACTAAGCATGTATGTTGAGGGTGTCCCAAACCCCGTTTCTATCTTTGTTACTTTCGCTTATGTTTTTGTATCGTTTATTTTGTACTTTTACTAGTATCGTAATCCTAACACTCTAACATCTAACACTCTAACATTTTACTTTTTTTGCATACTAACTTTTACATTTCGTTGCTAACATTATAACCATACCGTGTATATATATATAACTAGTATCAAAATCTCGGTTTCGGATGCGTTTGACTATAATTGTCGCCTAAAGTCCGTCTAATCCCTTTACGAGCAACGACGGAGGTGGAGCCCTTTCGAGGAGCCCCGCCCCAATGTACTCAAGGGCGTGACGTGATCGCGGCTAATTGTAGTTGAACGTATTCAATCCCATTTTAATTAGTGCGGAACCCGTTGACACGAAAACCGACATCACATAACCCGAAAGGGTTAGTTTCGATGTCGTGACGTAGAGGGATGCAATTCCGTCATTAATTCAAATTCCCTAACGTAAACGTTTTCATAAAATCCCGACAACGGTATTATAATCGTACATATACACGATTATAGCACCGGAGGTTGAGTTAAATTCGAATCAAGCGATATTTGTATTTAACTCGACCGACCGTCGTTTTCATCCCAAAAAATGAAGCGAGTTGACACTCGTACAGGGACTACTCGACCGAGTGCGTAGGCCACTCGATCGAGTAGTGTCCATGAAACTGGGCAGATTGCTTTTCGAGGGCACACTCGACCGAGTCAGACCATGACTCGACCGAGTGGGTCCTGTAACCCAGAAAACCGAGAGCTTAAATGCAACATTTAAGCCTCGTCTTTTTTACGACCCTTAGTCGACACGTGTAAAGCCAATCACGTGAATCCATTTTCCAAAACCCACGTTTATCGTGGCAACTCCTTTTCCAAAAATCCGATAACGGTATTACAATCATATGAGACATGATTATATTACCGGCAAACCGAATTAAATCTAAATTTGTCAATATTTTAATTTAATTCGGCCAACTCTCGATTTAAAACACATAAAGTCACGAGTCACAACTCGTACAGGTGCTACTCGACCGAGTACACCTGCTACTCGATCGAGTAGCACCCCAAACCGTGGGCAGAAGCTTCTTTTAGGACGCACTCGACCGAGTCAGGCCATGACTCGACCGAGTGAGTCCTGTAGCCCCATAACCGAGGGCCTTGACACACCTTTCAAGCCTCGCCTTTTTATCGACATTAGTCATCACGCGTAAAGACTATCACGTGACTCTCCTATTTTCAAAACCATGCACATCACAACACGTAGAACGACTTTGACCACCTTTGACGTGATAAGTCGGGACAAGACTACGGGATATGAGATCGGGCTAGCAATATGCCACAGTCTCGTATTTTCGTCCTTCGTTTAGTACACGATATAATGTGTATTTAATCGGGGTTAGTCCATCTACACATTTCGCGATCTAGCTTACATACGGGTCTGTCCCTATTATTGCATCGTATTTTTTATTACTTTTACGTAATGTTGTATTGTGAATTCTGGGTTGTATTTCCGCCCGTGTAACTTGTACGTTACCTTTCTTATTTATTTTCGAGCTTTTTTTATTTACTTGCTTTTACGCTTTATAAACGAACCTCGCATGCTAAACCATTTTGACCAAGAATAAGATGCATTAAATGACGTAGTTCACATACTATTAATATGCTTAGCCCGAAAACGCTGTTTGCATATCATTTAATCGTTTTACTAGCGCGCACACACGAACACGAACGATGTCTTAGTAGAGGCCGCCATGTGCGGGCGGGGTTGGGTGTCCTTAGTGGGCTTCCCAACACGTACCCTCACCCCTTACTCAGAACCTTTGGTTTCCGGATGTCCGAAACCCTTGGCGCACGAGAGTCATTCTATATACGAAAGCCGGTTTATACGGTATCGATATTGCAATGCAAAGGGACGAGCCCAATGAACTCTGAAATCGAAGTGGGCTTACTTTGTGTATAGCCCATGACGACGTAGAGTGGGCTCGTATGGTTCCGAATAACCACAAAATTCGGTGGCGACTCCATTTTGACTTAAATTTCGAACCCGAGAACAATCTCACCACGAGATTCATTCGCCTACCCAAACCCGCGCGTGGCCGCGTCGGGGTGGACCTACGTCATGTCCACAATTTGGCGACTCCGCTGGGGATACCTGATGTACCACATGTCATCGGGGTTCCTAGGGTGAGACTCGAAGAGAAATCGTTCGAATATTAGTGTGTGCGCATTAGTTTAATGGTTCATGCATAACCCAAATTTTGCCCGGGCCGGTTACTTGTGACCGACGTCCCACTATACCACGGTGCATTCCTACATGGGTGCGCTAAAGACTTCGATGGCGGAACTCACCATGGTTTTACGGCAGGTTCTAGTTCAAAATTGGCTAGGAAGTCCGTCCCGTTTCGTGAGAATGCGATCGTTGTTGGTATAGACCCTATTGTGACTGACCGAGACTTAGTGTAAAGCATACATAAGCGTCGTTATGCTGCTTGTTTGACTACGTGCTACTTGGTTTCCGTGTCGTTTTTCCAAAAACTGTCATTTCAAAAATGCATCTTTCCAAAAACACCCAAATTTTGAAAAACCCGAAATGCTGTCCGTTTCGGGACCCGTCTTTTCAAAATATCCAATTTTCAAAACTCGGAATGCCGCCGAAATTTAGGATCAACTGATTTGACTCAAAATATCCTTTTTCTCTAGTCGGCATGCTGCCCATTTTAATTCGTGAATTTCCAACACCATCTCGATTTTCTGAATTTTTCAAAATTCTAATCTTGGTTTTCGGAATTCCGTTTTTTTTTTTCAAAACTCCTGGAAATTCTTCCGCTCATTCAATATTCAAATTTCAAACATCCAACTATCCTAGTAAACCTTCCTTATTATAGGACCTACCGTCTAGCCGAGTGTCGGGTCTTTGCATAGTATGTCGAAGGTCTATAGCGTCGAAACTCCGCTGATCTTATATCACGAGTTTCCCCCCTTTCCCGAGTCCGCCTTATCAGTCAAGGCACGACCGACCCGCGTAGGGCATACCCCTACAAAGGAAAGTCCGTCCATACACTCGAGTCAAAAGTCTGGGGAAAAGTCTCACGTGGACCTTCCTTCGAACAGGACTAGGCCCACAAAGCCAAAATCCTAAGGAAGTTATACCACCCATCGAGTCACCCGTCTAGATGTCTTTCTCGAGTCTCTAGTTTTCTTTCCTAGTGTTGCTCGGGAGGTACTTTTCCTTTCCTTTTCCGAGATCTGGGTTCAGTTTCTGATTACGCGGTGTTCTTACAGACAGGCCACCGGCAACCAGACACGCTCGAAGGATGGCTACTTTGAACAGTCTGCAAACCGCTTTGGACGCCATGGTCGCAAAGCAAACCGACATCGAGGCCCAACTGACCGAAATGAGGGCTGGCCAAGTGGCCATTGTTGCTCGCCTAGCTACGGTGGAGCAAGGGACCCCTAATGTCAGGACTACTGGGCCCATAACTGAACTGGTCAGCGCAGTGCGCCGGCTAGAAGAACAAGTCCATTTGACTGGGAGCAACAATATCCACCGGGAGAATAGCCGAGAGTACTCCACGGTGAGTGACAAGCTGCCTGCAAACCTGAACCTCACAGGTTTGCCCATGTTCGAGGGAACTGAGGACCCGTTACTACATGTACGGGCCTTCAAGGAATTCATGGCCATCAAGGGAGTGGACTCATCCATGTTCAAAAACCTTTTTGCTGCATCCCTTGAGAAGCACCCACGGGCCTGGTACTATAGGCTAGACCCGAAAAAATACCCTACATGGGATGATGTGGCTACCGAGTTCGCTCGGAACTATGCTGACAACACCGAGATCCAAACCACAATGCTATCTCTGGACGTCATGGCCCAAGAGCCAAAAGAAGGTTTCACTAAATACCTTCAACGCTGGAGGGCCGAGAGCGTGAAGTTGGTCGATAAGCCCAACGAGAAGACCTTAGTGGAGGCTTTTGTCAAGAACCTCCTCCCTTCCTACCGGGTTCACCTCCGGTACGCAGTCATACCCAATTTCACCACCCTTAGTGAAATGGGTATGAGGATCGAAGATGACCTGAGACTAGAAAGCCTCACCAAGGGTACTAGCAAAGGATACCAAGGGGCCTCTTCATCCACCACTAAGCCCCAGGCTGCAACCCGCAGCATTTTTGACGCGGTCAATCTACTAGATGCCCCGTCCAAGAAGAGCACCCCACCTCGGGTCTTCACTGATATAGGTACTACCTATACTTATGCCTTACAAAGGCTGTCCTCCAAAGGCCTAATCCAACCGATAGGCCCAACTCCTGAAGTTCCGGTCGAGCGACGCTCCAAGAATTACAATGCTCAGGCCTATTGCCAATACCACCGGGGCAATGGGCACGATACCAAGAAGTGTTGGAAGCTGAAACACTTGATCCAAGACCTGATTGAAAGCGGAAAAATCCCGCTACCCGGAGATAGGCCCAATAACAAGGAGAACCCTTTCAGCTCCCATGCCATCTTTGCCGGGGAGGTGATCGACTGCTCTCACCTTATCTCCCCCTACATCCCGCAGGTGAACGGGATCTGGTTTGACGACGAAGATGATATCTACCTCGCTAAGGGGGAAGCCGTTCCCATCACCCCTGAACAGATTCGAGAGGTCAAAACTCGAGTCCTAGCCAGCAACAACCTTGGTCGTCCCTACTTAGCCACAAGCACTAGGGACACCCCTATCCCGACAACCATCACCGATCCACTCGGGATGGAAGTCGCCCCTAAAGAGCCGACCGCCGAAACAGCCGTCGTGAAGCAATTGAAGAGAACCCGAGTTGACCTCACTATATGGCAACTCCTTGTTAGCTCGCAAGAACATCGAGAGGCACTTACAAAGGCTCTCGATCAAGTCAAGATCGACTCTCTGGCTACCCCCGCTGAAATGGTAGCCACGGTCCTACCCCACCTAAAGGGTAAGACCAAAGTAGGAGGCCCAATGATCACATTTTCCGAAGCCGATCTACCGCCATTCGGGACCTCCCACAACCTGGCCCTTTACATCACGGTGATTTGCCGGGGGAAGTACCTCCCGATGACCCTAGTTGATGACGGGTCGGCCGTGAATGTCCTTCCTCTAAGGACCGCCAAAGCCCTCGGCATTACCGAGGCTGACTATATCCCGACTGCTCAAACCATCCAAGCCTTTGATGGAAGCCCAAAGTCGGTAGCTGGGGCCATAAAACTGACCATCATCACGGGCCCAGTAGAAAAGGAGCTTGAATTCCAGGTGATTGATGTCACCTCCTCATTCAACCTGCTCCTAGGAAGGCCGTGGATTCACGCGGTGAAAGCTGTGTCCTCCACCCTCCACCGCAAGATCAAGATGCCTCTACTCGACGGTATTATTACTCTAGAGGCGACCCCAATGACCGTGGCTAGCTGTAACGCCACGGGCCGCACGGACCTCTGGGGGTTCGACTTTGTGGGGATGATCGAGGAAGAATACCTTTTCAGGCCTTACTTCACCACGAGCATTGACACGATGCTCCAGAACCTAGGGTACCTTCCGGGGGCTACCTCTCGACCCGACCTTCCAGCTGGGAAGATCATCGAGGTCCTTAAGGACGAAGACTCTCACTTCGGCCTTGGCTATGCCCTCACTCCGGACAACGTTGTCCGAGCAGGAATTGAAAAGGCCTGCAACATCATGAAGGGTACCTACTTGAGCCCTTACAGCCCACGGTTGTCTGACTACTTTGTCACACCCGTATTCGGGGCTGTCCAGGTTGGACTATACCAACCCAACGCTGCGCACCTCGGGACCCACTTGGCCCGGGATTGCAACTACATCCCAGATGAGGTGTTTACTCTCACCCAGTCCGACGGAGCGGACGATGCCGAGCCCATACTAGGGCTACTCTTCGGGGAAGACACCGTAGCCCCGACTCCAAAGGAAGACCTGGTCAACCTGATTCTCCGCAGCAACAAGTTTGACCCGACCAAGCTGATCTCGGATGTTGGCTCCGAGACGGGAAAAAGGGCCTGGAGGAAGACTGTCAAGTGGACTGACAGCCAAGGAAGGATCTACAAGCTGGTCGCCGGAGAGGGAGACATGCCTGAGTCTGAGTCCGAGTCTGAGTCAGAGTCTGAGGTCGAGTCTAGAGAAGTCGGTGCTAGAGTCACTCCTGTAACCCCCCTCCCTTCTATCATTCCTGCTGCTAGCACCTCGGGGTCTGTCCCGAGTGCTCTACCAATTCCGCCTCTGACCAATGATCAGATGGCTGCTCTCTTTGAGCTGTTTTCTAAATTTTCAATTAATAATAACAACCGTTCTGCTTACGACTTGTCTCTTTTAAATCCTGTTTTCAAAAATAATTTATGCTATGACATTGAGAAATCCGACGAACAGGTACCCTTACCTCCACATCTGATCGAGCAACTCGAGCAAAGGGAATCCCGGAATCCGGTAATTGAAGAGACCGAATCCATAAACGTGGGAACAACCTTAGAGCCTCAGATACTTAAGATAGGGTTATCCTTAGATCCTGAGGAGAAACAACAATTCATAAACCTCCTCCAAGAGTTCAAAGATGTCTTCGCGTAGTCCTACAAGGACATGCCGGGGATAGACCGGGAAATAGCCGAGCACCACATACCTATCAAGGACGGGTGCAAACCGGTCAAACAGAAGCTTCGTCGAATGAGGCCCGAGTGGTCTCTCAAAGTAAAGGAAGAAGTCGACAAACAATTCAAAGCCGGCTTCATACAAGTGTCCGAATATCCGGACTGGGTTGCAAACATCGTGCCGGTTCCTAAAAAGGACGGTAAGGTGCGGGTATGCGTAGACTTTCGGGATCTTAACAAAGCAAGCCCGAAGGATGATTTTCCGTTACCACACATCGACATACTGGTGGATAACACGGCCGATCATGCCCTTCTGTCATTCATGGACGGGTATGCCGGGTATAATCAAATCAAGATGGCGGAAGAAGACATGAGTAAGACTACCTTCACTACACCTTGGGGTACTTACTGCTACACCGTCATGCCATTTGGTCTCATTAATGCCGGAGCCACATACCAAAGGACCGCTACCACTTTACTACACGACATGATGCATAAAGAGGTAGAGGTCTATGTAGACGACATGATCGTCAAATCCAAAGAACGGGACGGTCACATCACCGCCCTAAGAAAATTCTTCACCCGACTGCGCAAATACAACATGAGGCTAAACCCTCAGAAATGCAGTTTTGGTGTAACGTCAGGCAAATTACTGGGTCATATCGTTAGCCAACGAGGTATCGAAGTCGACCCAGCTAAAATCAAAGCCATTACCGAGATGCAAGCTCCTAAAACCGAAAAAGAAATAAGGGGATTTCTCGGGAAAGTCCAGTACATTAGTCGATTCATTTCCAAGCTAACCATGGTGTGTGAACCAATTTTCAAGAAACTGAAAATAGGGGAACGAGTACTATGGGATGACAAATGCCAAGCTGCTTTCGACAAAATCAAGGAAATTCTGTCTGCTCCGCCAGTTTTGATGCCACCTCAACCCGGTTTGCCTCTGTCGTTATACCTAACAACGACCGAGACAGCCATGGGGGCTATGCTGGCTCAGACAGTTGACTCCGAAGAGCGAGCCATCTACTACATCAGTAAGAAGTTTTTAGAGTATGAGTGCAAATATACCATGCTCGAAAAGACGTGCTTGGCTCTAGTCTGGGCCACTAAAAAGCTCCGACATTATATGCTCAGCTATGAGGTCCATGTGCTATCCAGGATGGACCCGATCAAGTACCTCTTCGAAAAACCCATCCTCAACGGCCGGATTTCAAGATGGACTCTAATGTTGGCAGAGTTCGACCTAAAATTTGTACCTTTAAAAGCTATTAAGGGGCGAATAGTAGCAGAATTCCTCGCCGACAGCCCGGTAACTGAGGAAGGGCACACCGATACCTGGTCCTTCCCAGACGAAGATATTTTCCATACCGATGCCGAAACATGGGATTTATACTTCGACGGAGCATCTAATTTTCGAGGGTTCGGAGTCGGGATCCTCCTAATATCACCAAGAGGGGAGCATACTCCCGTCTCCATCAAACTGGACTTTGACGTCACTAACAATGCAGCAGAATACGAAGCGTGCATTCATGGGCTACAAGCCGCCGCCAACCTAGGGATCACAAATCTCCGGGTACATGGCGACTCATCCTTGGTCATTAACCAAGCACTTCAAAAATGGAAGACTCGGAATGCTAATCTCGTGGCCTACCAGGCACGAGTAAGGGATCTCGAGAAACAATTCCAAAAGGTAGAATACATATACCTGCCTCGGGAAGAAAATCAGTTTGCAGATGCACTCTCAAAATTAGCATCTTTACTGAACATTCCCGACCATGTGACCAGTATGCCAATTTGCGTCGAAAGACAGTCCGAGCCGGCATACGTCTATGACATTGAAGACATCGAGATAACCGATCCCGAACCATGGTACCAAGCCGTGTTAACATACCTGACCAACGGAGAGTATCCCCCCGGGACGGAAAACCGAGCTAAGAAAGCCTTACGGAGGCTAGCCACCCAGTTCATCCTTACTGATGACGGGCAACTGTACAAAAAGACGGCACAGGGGGCTCTTCTCCTTTGTGTTGACAAATATAAGGCCGAGAAGGTAATGGCCGAAGTACATGATGGCGAAAACGGTCCACACATGAATGCTCACATGCTGGTCCGAAAAATCATGAGGCTCGGATATTACTGGAACACCATGGAGGCCGACTGCCAATTATATGTCAAACATTGCCATAACTGTCAAATCTTTGGCAATGTGCAGCATATGCCGCCGTCTCTGCTCTATACCATGACGTCACCCTGGCCGTTCTCGACATGGGGTATCGACATAATCGGGAAAGTAAATCCCTCCGGTACTGGTGGACATTGCTTCATTTTGGTGGCTATCGACTATTTCACCAAATGGGTCGAAGCTGAATCATATCGCATCCTCAATGCTAAACATGTTGCCAAATTTATCCAGAACAAGATAATATGCCGGTATGGAATCCCGCATGAATTAATCAGTGATCATGGAACCCATTTCCAAGCTGAGACCGCGGCCCTGCTGGCCAAATATAAAATTCAAAGGCACACATCCTCGCCCTACCGTCCCCAAACCAATGGAGCGGTAGAGGCAGCCAATAAAACGATTGTCACCATACTCAAAAAGATGGCTGATAATTATCGGGACTGGCCCGACAAAATACCTTTTGCCCTATGGGGGTACCGGACGTCAATTCGCACCGCAACCGGAGCGACACCATACTACCTAACCTATGGGATGGAGGCCGTCCAACCAGTGGAGCTAGAGGTGCCGTCCCTCAGAATTCTGCTAGAAAGTCAAGTACCCGAAGCTGACTGGGTTCGAGCACGGTACGATTCGTTGGTTCTATTAGATGAACGGCGGTCCCGCGCTCTCAACAACATTCAAATTTACCAGAAACGAATCCAACGGGCCTTCAACAAGCGAGTAAGGCCCAGGAACATTAAAGAGGGGGATCTAGTCCTTAAGTCTGTTCGAGCCTTGCTACCAGTTGACCCAAGGGGAAAATTCAAACCCAACTGGGCTGGGCCGTATCTGGTGAAGAAAATCCTATCAGGGGGAGCAGTAATGCTGACGGACCTGGACGGGAATGAGTTTGTCAACCCAACCAACCTGGACCAGCTGAAGCGTTACTACCCTTAGCCATTTCTCAATGTCATTAGCAATTTTTATCAAAATCATTTATTTTACAAAAAGCAAGTCAATGAGCTAGAATTATTTTATTCTACTGTCGCAAAACATCTTGAACCAATAGTCTTGGTGTAATTCGAGATTGCAATTTCCTAAGCCTGAACTACGTTTCGTTTGATTCTGCTAATTGCGGATACGTAGGCAGCCCCTCAAAAGGGCACAACCAATGCAATCGAGAAAAGACAGGAACGGTTTTAATAATAAACTTCCTTTTATTAATTATCACAAAAAAAAATCCCAAAAAGCTTGGGAAAATTACAAGCGCAGGAATTCAAAAAAAAAAAAACTACAAAAAAAGCACACGACAAAAATAATAATAATATTTAAATAATAAAACTAAGGACTCGGTATTTAGGGCATCTTGCCCTTCCCTTTGTCCTTGGCCTCCTTGGCCGTCCACTGACGACGACGCGGAGGAGAGCGTTCCCGAATCACCACAGGAACCTCTTTAGCCCGGACTCGCTTCTTGGAACTTCAGTCCTCATCCACCTCGATTGGCCCAAGTCGGGCCCTTACGGGCTCAGGGAGCCGGTCACGCGGACCCAGTCGGTCCCGGGCCGCCAGCCTTGGCCCAAGTCGCCGCTCTAAGTCAGTCTGGGGGCTTTGCCGCCCCCGCGTGCCACTAGCACCGGCATCTCTAGCTCGAGTCTTAGTATGTGACTTAAGACCCGACTCTAACCGGACCAAGGTAGCAGGGGTCTCTCCCTCATCATAGAATCCCCTGTTGTCCTTTGCCGTCTCCCGACGGACCAGTTCGAAGGCCTCATCGACCTTCAGAGCTTTACGAGCCTCCTCGGACTCCTCAGAAGTCCATTTCTCGTAGGCTCGAGAAACCCAAGCAGATTGGCAAGGGTTGGGAATAGTCCATGTAGGACGGGTAAACCACCTCTGCAGCCAGGTGTCGCACATAGCGTCCGTCAGTTGGAGCGAGACGCTAATAATGGCTTCAGTCTCAGGAATGCGTTGAGACGAACCGAACTGCCTCAGAATGCGGTCCGGGTAGATGTGAACTGTCCAGTCAAGGGACAAGATCACGAGGTAACGAGCTTGGTCCCTCTTGGCCAACCCCGTCAGCTTGGATAGGAACCACCAAGCAACCGTCCACCTAATCAACGGGCCATCATGGAACACCAATTCCTCGTCCCAGTAAGCTCGATTTATATGGTGATTCGAGCTTATCTTGCGCCCCCTGGAACTGAGTTGGCTGCTACGGTAGTTTGGAACGCTCGGAGGAGGCTCTATGATCGACAAGCGCTCCGACAACCAAACCTGCAAACGTGTACACGCAACTCATGAGTAACGGAATGGTTCGCTACAGCCCACTCGATCGAGTACACCCTCCGACTCGATCGAGTGAGGCTCTCTAAGACAACCAGAAGCTCGTCAGGTGTGACACTCGATCGAGTACACCATCTGACTCGATCGAGTAGGACTCGCTAAAACAAACAGAAGACTACCAGGTATGACACTCGATCGAGTACACCCTCTGACTCGATCGAGTAAGCCCTTCACAGGCCGGCAGAAGCACTTTACAGACGCCACTCGATCGAGTGGTAGGTCCACTCGATCGAGTGACTTACAGACTTCAAGAAACCGCGAAACAAAAAAAAATCGCGCGAAGCAAAATTGAAAAATCGGGAGACGTTTACCTGCAGAATAAGGGTACTCCCCGTCAGTTGCCGGGTCGGGTCAAGTCGCCTGGCATCCAGACCCATGATGAGTTCTCCCGTGACTAGCCAAGCAGGGCTGTGACCAGTCTCCATCTGGTCAACCACTCCGATCAGCCTAATCTGGCCCACGCACGAGTCAGCATCCATCAACCCCTCGAAGACGTAGCGGTGCAGCATGCAAAACGCGAAGGCCCTACGCCGGTGAGAAGGCGTAGCCCTTACATCCTGGCTATTCATGAACTTGTCAGCCAAGTCAAAAAGGGAGACAGTATCTCCCCGCACCATTCGATCTGTCTCAGCATGAGACAGACCCAAGAAATCCCTCAGTCTCCTCCTCGGGTCCGGGTAGAACGGAGGAATGGCAGGGCGAGCAACAGGGCTCCAACCGCCAATGGCTGCGATCTCCTCGGGAAGAGGGCATATCTCTCCCCGCGGGAACGCGAAGACGTGGTGGGTAGTGTCCCAAAGCGCCAAACAAGCGTCTAGAAAATGCACATCAGGCACCAGACGCCTAAGAGGAAATAGGCTGGTAATCCCCATTTGGGCCAGCTGAATCCTGTCGTCATCCCGAAAGTGTTGGGACCAGGCAAAAAGCATTAAAGTGAGATGCTCGATACCCATGGCAGGAACTTGATTTCTTAAAAGACTGAGAGATTCTTTTTAGAGAAGAGAAGGGTTTTGATTTGAGGTGCAGAAAGCTGAAGCAGGAAACCTGTATTTATAATATGGAAGCCTGGCAATAACCTGACTAACCCTGCCTCCTCAGTAAACTGGGCCCCAACATGTGCAGGCCTGACTTCAACCCAGAATAGGAATCTAGTTATCCTGAGCTTTCCTAAATTTTTTCTAAAAAAAAAAAAATTCCTAAAATTCTAAAAAAAAAAAATCTTTTTTTCGAAAATTTCAACTTTTTTTTCAAAATCCAGTGCATTTTTCCCCAGCACAAGTCGGTGTTTTGCCTATGTGTTACATGCAATTTATCATGTGTCAGCATACAGGTACACCTCAAGACTTCAGAAGCAAGTCCCCGCGAAACTACTTAAATTCCCCAACGGAGTCAACTTTTCCCGGGTATGCTACATCCAAGGCATAATGTGTCGGCATACGGGTACACCTACGCCCCGAAAGGCAAGTTTTACTCCCCACGGAGCATCATCATCAGGTCAGGTACGACTCAAGGCTTCAAAAGCAAGCCCGTACAGCTCACATATTTCCCCAGCGGAACGCCCGAGGCGGCATTTTCCCCGAAATGGTACGGGATGGGCCCACATATAGGCACACCTAGGACTTATGCAACAAGTCTGACTCCCCGCGGAGCTATCATCGGCAGGACAGGTATGACCCTCTGCTTATGGCTGGCGAGCCCTTCACGCAAGTCTACTGGACTATAAACGACCCGACCGGAAGGCTGCCAGGTTGTAATCTGCGATTGGCCTGGTAGCTACTCTGACTTTCGCCTTGTCCAAGCCTCAGTCAGAGTGGGGGCTCTGTAGACACCCGCATTTTGCCTGCTAGTGTCTATAGCAGTTCCCAACAAACACCCGATGATGATCGGACGCAAACGTGACTTAGTATGCTCGGATTTGGGCCCGAAATCAATAATATCTGACATGGACTTTTAGCGGAGTAATAATCTCTCAAAACAGACCTCAAATTCAGGCCCAGTGGGTCGTTCCGAGCAAAATGAGACTAATTTGGGCCAAAACCGACACCAAAAATAAATCCCGTCTTTTAGCGACCGGGTCAAAACCCGGTCAAAGACGAAACCGTCTCATAAATCAGCCAGGTTCAGCTGGCGCACAAATCCAAATTCAAAAAATCAATCAAAACAACAATATCAATTCTTTCCTATTTTGTCTCGATTTGCTTGACCCACTCGATCGAGTGGATTGACCCACTCGGTCGAGTGGAGCGTAAAAAAAACGGACCAGATTCATTCCTGAAGGCACTCGACCGAGTGCACTAGGGCACTCGATCGAGTGACCCTAGGCCGTGGGGTTTTTCCTATAAATACCCCCTTAACCCCATTCATTTCAAGGACTTTTACCAACTTTTACCACCCTCTACACATTCATCTTTACTCTACATTTACCCTACATCTCAGCCACACCCTTCACTCTACAACCCTAAGCAATCACATACAAAGACCGAGTCCCTTGTCCCTCGATAAACCGACAACACACACACACACACCATAACTTGCATACATCCTCGATACTCCATAGTCCCGTCACTATTTGCGAGCCCATTTCCGAGGTCCTTACTAAGCATGTATGTTGAGGGTGTCCCAAACCCCGTTTCTATCTTTGTTACTTTCGCTTATGTTTTTGTATCGTTTATTTTGTACTTTTACTAGTATCGTAATCCTAACACTCTAACATCTAACACTCTAACATTTTACTTTTTTTGCATACTAACTTTTACATTTCGTTGCTAACATTATAACCATACCGTGTATATATATATAACTAGTATCAAAATCTCGGTTTCGGATGCGTTTGACTATAATTGTCGCCTAAAGTCCGTCTAATCCCTTTACGAGCAACGACGGAGGTGGAGCCCTTTCGAGGAGCCCCGCCCCAATGTACTCAAGGGCGTGACGTGATCGCGGCTAATTGTAGTTGAACGTATTCAATCCCATTTTAATTAGTGCGGAACCCGTTGACACGAAAACCGACATCACATAACCCGAAAGGGTTAGTTTCGATGTCGTGACGTAGAGGGATGCAATTCCGTCATTAATTCAAATTCCCTAACGTAAACGTTTTCATAAAATCCCGACAACGGTATTATAATCGTACATATACACGATTATAGCACCGGAGGTCGAGTTAAATTCGAATCAAGCGATATTTGTATTTAACTCGACCGACCGTCGTTTTCAACCCCAAAAATGAAGCGAGTTGACACTCGTACAGGGACTACTCGACCGAGTGCGTAGGCCACTCGATCGAGTAGTGTCCATGAAACTGGGCAGATTGCTTTTCGAGGGCACACTCGACCGAGTCAGACCATGACTCGACCGAGTGGGTCCTGTAACCCAGAAAACCGAGAGCTTAAATGCAACATTTAAGCCTCGTCTTTTTTACGACCCTTAGTCGACACGTGTAAAGCCAATCACGTGAATCCATTTTCCAAAACCCACGTTTATCGTGGCAACTCCTTTTCCAAAAATCCGATAACGGTATTACAATCATATGAGACATGATTATATTACCGGCAAACCGAATTAAATCTAAATTTGTCAATATTTTAATTTAATTCGGCCAACTCTCGATTTAAAACACATAAAGTCACGAGTCACAACTCGTACAGGTGCTACTCGACCGAGTACACCTGCTACTCGATCGAGTAGCACCCCAAACCGTGGGCAGAAGCTTCTTTTAGGACGCACTCGACCGAGTCAGGCCATGACTCGACCGAGTGAGTCCTGTAGCCCCATAACCGAGGGCCTTGACACACCTTTCAAGCCTCGCCTTTTTATCGACATTAGTCATCACGCGTAAAGACTATCACGTGACTCTCCTATTTTCAAAACCATGCACATCACAACACGTAGAACGACTTTGACCACCTTTGACGTGATAAGTCGGGACAAGACTACGGGATATGAGATCGGGCTAGCAATATGCCACAGTCTCGTATTTTCGTCCTTCGTTTAGTACACGATATAATGTGTATTTAATCGGGGTTAGTCCATCTACACATTTCGCGATCTAGCTTACATACGGGTCTGTCCCTATTATTGCATCGTATTTTTTATTACTTTTACGTAATGTTGTATTGTGAATTCTGGGTTGTATTTCCGCCCGTGTAACTTGTACGTTACCTTTCTTATTTATTTTCGAGCTTTTTTTATTTACTTGCTTTTACGCTTTATAAACGAACCTCGCATGCTAAACCATTTTGACCAAGAATAAGATGCATTAAATGACGTAGTTCACATACTATTAATATGCTTAGCCCGAAAACGCTGTTTGCATATCATTTAATCGTTTTACTAGCGCGCACACACGAACACGAACGATGTCTTAGTAGAGGCCGCCATGTGCGGGCGGGGTTGGGTGTCCTTAGTGGGCTTCCCAACACGTACCCTCACCCCTTACTCAGAACCTTTGGTTTCCGGATGTCCGAAACCCTTGGCGCACGAGAGTCATTCTATATACGAAAGCCGGTTTATACGGTATCGATATTGCAATGCAAAGGGACGAGCCCAATGAACTCTGAAATCGAAGTGGGCTTACTTTGTGTATAGCCCATGACGACGTAGAGTGGGCTCGTATGGTTCCGAATAACCACAAAATTCGGTGGCGACTCCATTTTGACTTAAATTTCGAACCCGAGAACAATCTCACCACGAGATTCATTCGCCTACCCAAACCCGCGCGTGGCCGCGTCGGGGTGGACCTACGTCATGTCCACAAGTATAAATCATGCAATATTTATACGCGATTTAATAAAGCTAAAATTTTCCGAAAATCAATTTCGAAAACAGCCCGGGACGCGAGTCGCGTGCGTCCCGGGCGAGGCGCGCGGTTCCCTGAAAACGCAACACAGAAATCGATTTCGCTCTATTTTTTATTATTTTTCGAACATCGTTTTTTATACAAAACTGTGTCTTTTAACAAATATTTTTCAGATTTCGACTAATATTTTCTCGATCTCGTATTTGCTATATTATTTCTTCACAAATCGATACTAACCCGTTTGTTCATCTTGTAGCAAATTCTTTTTTTTTCATCATTTGTTTTATTATACTAAAACGAACCTCACATGCTAAATTCAACTTTGACGTTAATTTTTCATGCATTAAACCGACTTAGCAACCCGTTCAATTCCTAACATACTTAGGAAAACAATGTTTGCATATCATTCATCGTTCAACTAACGCGCGTATTCAAAAATCATTCGATATCCTAGTAGAGGCCGCTAATGTGCGGGCGGAGTTGGGTGTTCTTAGTGAACTTCCCAACACGTACCCTCACCCCTTACTCAGAACCGTGGTTTCCGGATGTCCGAAACCATTGGCAACGAGAGTCATTCAATATACGATTAACCGCTCAAGTCGGCATCTATATCGAACTGCAAAGGGACGAGCCCAATAAACTCTGACATCGGAAACGGGCCGTATTTTGTACACGACCCACTACGACATAGAGTGGGCTCGAACGGTTCCGAATAACCATAAAATTCGGTGGCGACTCCAACTTCAATTTAAATTTCAATTTGATCATCTCATATGGAGATTCATTCGCCTCCCCAAACCCGCGCGTGGCCGCGTCGGGGTGGACCTATGTCATGTCCACAGTTAGTATAAACTACTCCCTCCCCACCACAATGATCTTCCCACTTCATTATGGCACATGGATTAAGAAATGGGTAATGAAAGGTGGTAAATTGTTGGGTGGGGTTCAAGATGTCAAATCACAAAAAATAACCAATAGAAAGAGAGTATAATTGATGAATAAGGTTTTGAAGTGGGAAAATCTTAGTGGAGTTTCCTTTTAAGGAAAGTGGGAAAATCTTAGTGGTGGGGAGAGAGTAATATTTTCGATATTTTGATATGAAGCTATTTTTAGTAAAGTTTCTAAAAATAGAAGTTTCCGAAAATAGAAAGTTTCCTCTTTTAGAATGTTATGATTACTCCTTTTATCTCCATATTGTTTGTAATGATTATATCTTTTTAAATATCGATAATGGCTTGGTTTTGGAGTTATGGAATAAGGGCAAGTGCGAGGTTAGAGTAATATAATCTAGGGTCTACGTTTTTGCCATCAACTATAAAGCTAGTGTATCAGGAATCGGTGCATTGGTTGTTGAACCGGGTGACAGGTATCTCGGGAGTGGTGTACATTTTGACCTTAAGCTTAGGCCTCGCAGTAAGTTGCCGTCATAAGTTGAACTGGGTGACAGGTAATCCTAGGAGGGGTGTGCACTGTCTTAAACTAGGGCCACGCATTTATAAGTCGCCGTCCTATTATGGTTGAGTAGCCTAGTTAGAGATCGAGGTTTGATTTGTTTGAACTGACTTCTCGAAGCTAGTTTTTAGTATTCTTCTAGTGAAAGTCTAGCCGTCTACACTACTCCTATCCTTAACGCCATTTTGAATATTTTTATTATTATCGATATAATTTGGTTTGCAGGTTGGCAAATGTTTTATGTTTTCTCCGGAAAACTCATTTTTATTATATTGTTTTGATGCGTGAAGTTTTTCACTGGAAACTTATTTTCATTATAATGTTTTACTGTTTTCTGTTTTCTTACTATTTTTCTATAATAGTAATTACAGTTTTAAAATCCTGTTATACGGCTGAGAAAACGTTGACGTTGCTCCCCACTGATTGTGGCTGTTATGTTTTAACATGGCAGGTATATGTGTTCCGGGTGTGGGCTAGCGAGCAGTGTGGATCCTGGTTGTTTATTTTGATAATTATGTCTTATGGATTGTTCAAACCCCTCTTGTGGATTGTTTTAAATTTTGGCCATTTTATTTAAGGCCTATTGTTTGACTTTACCATTTTAATTTTATTAAGACATAGTTACAGTGTGTTTTAATACCGACTCTACAGTGTTTCCGCCACTGTATCACGTTAGATTTTCTAGAGGATTACAAAAAGAGCTAGTTTGATGTAATACAATAGTTGAAGCGATGGAATCAGAAAAGGCAGGTGTGTCTGTGAGGGTCTGCTGTTGGAAGCACATTCTTCTTGTTTGTGAAGATGGTAGAGTAGCTTTAGATAATACAGTACAGGTGACTACGTGAGGTCATTTTAACATAACATCTCACTTATAGTATTTGTAAAGGAATTTTTTCCATTACATTAGAAGGCATATACTGTTTTGATTATTGGCATGTATGTTTATCCAGTGAAAACTAGATACGTACTTTAATCTATTTTCCTATCCTTTGAATTTCGGATTTCAGGGGGAAAAAATAGGGAAATTCATCTGGGTTTTCAACTAAATTCATCAGCACGGACGCCTTAGTTATCATTCCAATATGCAAATCAATCTTAATTTTCTAGTTTAGATGTAAATTCAAAGCATCAGCATTCATTAGTCACAATAAAAATTGACGAAAAACATACTAATTCAACATAAACATAAACTAATTGACGAAAAACAAGAACTAATTGACGAAAAACATACTAATTTAACATACTAATTGACGAAAAACAGGAACTAATTAACGAAAAACATATTAATTCAACATAAACATAAACTACTAATTCAACATACTAATTGACGAAAAACAGGAACTAATTGACGAAAAATTGACGAAAAACATACTAACTCAACATAAACATAAACTAATTGACGAAAAACAGGAACTAATTAACGAGAAACACACAAATCGACGAAGAACATAAACATAAACTAATAAACAAACAAATTGACGAATATCGAATAAGATTTCTGTTCGATTGACGAAAAGCCAATAAGAAGAGAAAACCCACACCTGCGGAAGGAAAAACGCTATTGAACAATAGCAGGATTGATCGGATTTCTCTTGGATTGACAATGAGCGGAAGGATTGAACGATTTTCTTGAATTAGCTAGATTTTTGGTTTTCTTGAATTTGGTTCCCTGTCTGGGTTATACTGGAAATATTGCACGGGTGATAGTTTGGGATTGAGAAAGGTGAGCGCGTATGTTAGCGGTGATGTTTAGTATTTGATTTATTTAGTTTAGCGGTGATGTTTTATTTAGTATTTGATTTATTTAGTTTAGCTGTGATGTTTAATATTTGATTTATTTGAGAAAGAGGTGAGCGCACTATTTTCATTTAGTTTAGCCAGCATTTGATTTATTTGCAAGTTTATTTGTCAATTAAGATGAGTTAAGGTGGCATTTCAATATATGCTATTAAATAAATGCTACGTAATAATTAATCTCTTGTAGTGGAGATTAGGCTAAGAGTAGGAGTTTTTCTATCTAGGGTTTCGTGTCTAAAACAATACAAGAGGGGGTTATTTACAGGGTTATACAAATGGGGGAAATGAACCGACTAAGCGCGAGGGAGAGCAGAGGCCTCACGGTCGTGTTGTGGTGGCTCACGACTGTGAGAGGGCCCCATCCCGGTCGTATTATGGTGGCTCACGGTCGTGAGAGGGCCCCTTCTCGGCCGTGTTGTGGTGGCTCACGGCCGTGAGCTACTCCTGTAGCTTGCTTCCTCTCGTCTTTACTTTCCGACTCACTACACGGCCATGTAGGCTTCTGACACGGTCATGTAGGTCCCTACTTGTTCTTTATAGGCTTCTTATCGATGTTCGGTGCTCGGGATATTCTCAAATGGGCTCCAAGGAACTCGGGATCGAGTCTAAGGTACCGAATCATCGTCGCTTCTCTTCATTGGCTTCATATGCGTTGGAAATGAGATGGAATCGTTCCATTTCTCCATGATAAGCATTAGGAACCTAAAACATGCTAGAAGAAGCGTAAGTAGCCTCGAAAACCGCTCTAAAGAGCGATTACAACAAAGAAAGTGGGACCAAACACGTGAAATAAACACTACAAAACATGCATATCACCGAGACAGTGGCGGCTCACGGTCGGGATGCATGAAACACGGTCGTGAGGCCTATGCTCCCCTCACGCTTAGTCGGTTTATTTCCCTTATTCATGCAACCCTATAAATACCCCCCCCCCCCCCGCCTCTTGTATTGTTTTAGACACGAAACCCTAGGTAGAAGACTCGTACTTTTAGCCTAATCTCTCTCTAATCTTTCCTTAATTTTTCTTTAATCTTAGCTTAATTCTAGCAAGTTACTTGTGTATTGTTGGAATTTTTGAAGAAACTATCAAGATTGACGACCTTGGTGGATGTTTTTGGGGTTTCCTTTTATGCAAGTTTCAATCTTTTTCATTCATCTTCTAGTTGGTATAATCCTTCTTCTCTCTTTTTCCTTAATCTTTCATTGTTAGTAAAGTTTCAACCTTTATCTATCGTTTATTGTTTCACCTTGTTTATTCTTCATAATGAATGTGTTTGTTCTTATGTTTGTTTCTCTAGTTTATGTTTGTCTTGACTTAATCATGTGTGAGTAGATCCTTGTGGGGTTATTAGGGGGATTAGGTGTTAATCATGGGTGATTAGGGTTGATTGTGGGTAAAAATTGAATCTTTGTTGCTAATCTCTTGTCATGCATGCTATATGTTTGATGAAATGCTTGTTAGGGTGGTAGTGACCAATGCTACTCTTGCTTGTTTCTTTCTTTTTGTTGTATGCATGATTGGTGGTTGAATTCTCTTGTTTTGGGTAGCACCTTGCATGAGTTTTCGGGTCTGTTCTTGTCGCGAGAGTGCGGGCTTATCTTAGCGACTAGGTGACACTTTCATCCTCGATTTTCCCACTAGCCTAATACACCTATGAAGCCGACCTAACCCTACTCTTCCCCTTATTGATTTCTTCATCATCTTAGCTATTGTTCTTCTTGTTTATTGTTTTAATTTATCTTTAGTTGAATCATTTAGTTTATGTCATCTTTAGTTCCTTCATAGTCATAGTTTTCTCCCCTTTCATTATCTTAGTTTGTTTAACCTTGTTTCTTAGCCTAGTATTCGTTGTAGTCATTCAATTCTTGATAATTATCATTCATTGTGATCTTGTGACTTAGTCTTGTCTCTAGGTGAACCTTAGTCTAAACCGTTTTCCGTCCTTGTGGTTGGACTCAACTTACCCTTGCAACCTAGCCTAGGTTCGTTGTTTATTTAGTGTCGGGATCCACCCATCCATCAATTTGGCATCGTTGCCGAGGACGGTGTGTGTTTAGACTCTTTTTGCTTATTTACTAGACTTTGTTCTCGTTTTTGTGTTCTTATTCTTTGTTAGTCTTTGCTTCTTGTGTGTGTAAAGTTTATTTCTTTCTTGTCTAGTGCCCAAAAAGCACTAGACTTCTCACGTTTGCTCCTAGTTTACAGTTTATGCCTAGAGGTGGTGACCATCCTCTTCTTTACAACTCAGAGCCGGAAAGTTTTTTTCGAAGCCTTCGTCAACGAACGGTTGCTAGATTGAGAGGTTCCCAACTGGGTACAAGCCACGATTTCGAGCAAAACTTGGAGATCAATCTAATCTCCCCACCTATAGAAGCCACTGAAGCGAGTTTTCTAAACCCCTTCGGCACCCCCATATCAACCACATCTCAAACTACCTCACCTTCACACTCTCCACCTTCTTCACCTCCCACATCTCCAACTAACTCTCTTACAAGTTCAACACCGTCATCACCAATCAATCACATCATGCCTAAGTTCTCTTCACATTCGACCTTCACGGAAGACATTTTCCCCGGTCCGACCGCCCTACCGGCCGCATATGCCAGAAATTTTGTGGCTAAAACACAACTTATCCAATTGGTTGAAAGAAGTCAATTTAGTGGTTTGCCTACGGAAGACTTACACCAACACATGGAGACTTTTTCCGACTATTTTGATGCCATTTCACAAGAGGGAATAACCCAAGACCAAATTTGATGGGTTCTTTTCCCTTTCTCTTTGTTTGGTAAGGCAAAACTATGGTTTAAAGTTCTCAACAAGGCGGCTCTAGGAATAGATACATGGAAGAAGCTTGCTCTAGCTTTTTATCAAAAGTTCTATCCACCAGAGAAGACTAACTTATTGAGAGCTTCAATCACGGGGTTTCAACAACGTGACGAAGAAAGTCTCTATGAATCGTGGGAAAGGCTTAAGGCCTTGGTCCATTCTTGCCCCCATCATGGGTTGTCTCAATGGTTCCTTGTCCAACAATTTTAGAATGGTTTATATGAAGATTCAAGGGCTATATTGAACATGGGCTCTAATGGGAAGTTCACCGAGGTTGAGGATGACCAAACTTGGTCTAGAATTGAAGAAATGGCGGTTCACAGTTCTCAATATAGTAAGCCTAGGAAGGCTAATAGGGGGGAAGGTGATGGTAAAGATTTGTCGTGAATCCTACCAACAAATAATAACCAACTAAACCTAACTGGGTAGCTAGGGCAAGTCGGGTCGAGTCCACGGGGACGGTAAGGAGGGTTTAGACTAAAGTTCACCTAAGGACTAGACTATGTCAACTAAGCTAAACAACTAAAACAATGAAGGGGGATAAAGCTATGACTAAGAATAAACTAAGACTAAAGAAAACAATGACAAAAATGATGAAGAAATCAAACATGAGAAGAGTAGGGTTAGGTCGAGTTCATTAGTGTAATGGGCTAGTGGGGAAATCGAGGGTGTAGGTTTCATCTAGTCACTAAGGTAAATCCACGCTCTCGCGTCAAAGACAAACCCGAAAACTCAAGTAAGATGCTACCCAAAACAAGAGAATTCAATCACCAATCCAACATACAACAAGAAAGAGGAAACTAGCAAGAGTAGTATTAGCAACTACCACCCTAACAAACATTTCATCAAACACATGGTATGCATAACAAGTGACTAGCAACAAAGATTCAACCTTTACCCACAATCAACCCTAATCACCCATAATCACCCATAATCAACACCTAATTAATCCTCCTACTAACCCCACAAAGAGTCTCCTCACACATATTCAAACTAAGACTAACACAAACTAGAGAAACAAACACAATAACAAAGACATTCATTATGAAAAACCAACAAGGATGAACAATAAACAAAAGATAAAGATTCACACTTTACTAACTAATAATGAAAGGTTAGGAGAAAAGAGAAGAGAAGGATTATACCAAACTAGTAAGGAGATGAAAAGATGAAAGCTTGCATACATAGAGAAAACCCAAATACATCCACCAAGGTTGTCAATCTTGATAGAGATCTTCAAGAATTCCAATAATACAAGGATTACTAACTAGATTGATGCTAATTAAGTAGAGATTAAACTAATCTACACTAATCTAACCTAAAGTAGTCTAGGGTTTAGTGGGTAATCAAAAGTTCTTAAAACAATACAAGAGGGGGGTATATATAGGGTTACAAGAATAAGGGGGGCAAAAAATGAAGTCGCGGCTAAGCTGGGCCCCTTCCCGGCCGGGAAGGAAGTCATCCCGGTCGGGAAGGAATGGTCCCGGTCAGGATGGTCTTGATCCCGATCGGGATGGTGCATAACATCGGGCGGTGTTATGCATAACACCGGGCGGTGTTATGCTCTTCTCGGTCGGGATGAAGTCGGTCCCAATCGGGATGGGGTGGTCCCGACCGGGGAGCTCATGGTCCCGGCCGGGATGGGCTGTCAGAGGCGCTGTCTTGCTCGTCACTTCGTCCCGGTCGTGATGGATGTGTTCCCGACCGGGATGGGTCTTATAGGCTTCAATTATGATATCATAGGTCCCTACTTGCTCTTCCTAGGCTTCTTATCGATTCTCGGTGCTCGGGAATGGGTCCCAAGGGCTCGGGATCAAGTCTAAGCCACCGAGTCATCATCGCATCTTTTCATTGGCTCCATATGCATTGGAAACGAGTCGAAATCGTTCCATTTCTCCAAGATAGGACTTAGGAACCTAAAACAAGCTAGAAGAAGCGTAAGTAGCCTCGAAACCGCTCCAAAGAGCGATTCCACAAGAGAAGCCGGGACCAAACACAAGAAATAAGCACTACATAACACATTTATCAGAAGGCACAAAATCGATGTTATCACACAACTTAGTGCCGATCTTGGGGCTCAATTGAAGACTCACATGGATGCCATCGACAAGAAGCTCCAACGTCACATAAATCAAACTCAAAGCACAAGTTCTTCCCACCAAAAATCTATCCACCAAGTTAATGCTATGGGAGTGGTTTCTCTAACTTCATTATATGGGATGTGTGAAATTTGTGGAATATATGGACATGAGCCTCAACATTGTCGAAATAGCATTGAGCAAGTCAATGCTTTTCAAGCATACAAACAAGGTACCCCATACTCCCCTTACAAGGCTCAAAATGTGCAAAACCCTCAAATGTTCCAAGCTTCTCAACAAGGCCAACAACAAAACCGTCCACCATATATTGCTCCTCCCTTAAGGGGCAATCAAGGATATCAAGAAAATGGAAGGCCTTTCAACAACTTCCAACAATAAAATGCTTACCAAAAGCAAGGTGCCTTCAACAATCAACAAGGTTTTAACAACCAAGGCTTCACTAATCAAGGTCCACATGGTTTTCAAGGTAATCAACACTCCCAAGGTTTCCAAAACAACCAACAAGACAACAAGCCTAGGAGCCGATCTCTGACCCATGACTATGGCTTTCCCCTAGCCATCACTAATACTCCACATAACCAACAATCCCCAACACCTGATTTTGACATGCAAAATACATTGTTGGATATGCAAAGGAGTAATCAAGAGATGCAATGTAGTCAAATGGAGATGCAAAGGAATCAACAAGAGTTTTATGCTCAAATTCAAAAGGATAACAAGGCAAGAGATACCCATGTGAAGATGCTCGAGACTCAACTGACTCAAGTTGCTTCGGGTACCTCATCTAGGCAAAAAGGCCAACTACCTCCTCAAGGGGTAACATCGAAAATTGAAACCGTGAACGCTATCACCTTGAGGAGCGGTGCATCCTATGATCCTCCCTTGTTTCCTAATGAACTAGAAGCTATGAAAGAAGTGGACTCTCCGAACTAAAACTACCAAGAATTGGGGAAGCTCACGGAGGAGCAAGTCTTATGGGAGGTTGAGAAACTAATTGAAGATGAGCTACCTTCAACCAATGAGAAAATTGAAACAAAGAAAAAGGAAGTGTCAGTTGAAAAATCTAAGCCCAAGGAACTTGACAAAAACAACATCAAATTGCCCTTTTCATCAAGGTAATTAAAGACAAAGGCGGATGTTCAATTTGATAAATTCCTCGATATTGTGAAAAAATTAGATGTGAACATCCCTTTCACCGAGTTAATTACCCAAGTCCCGGCTTATGGGAAGTTCATGAGAGAGATCTTATCAAGGAAGCGATCCTTAGCCAAGGTGGAGACTATAGCGTTTGCCGGTGAGGCGAGTGCTCTTATTCAAGGCTCTATTCTACCCAAGCTTAAGGATCCGGGTAGTTTGTCAATCCCATGCACCATCGGAAATGTGAAAATCGAGCGGGCATTGTGTGATTTAGGGGCGAGCGTAAGCATTCTCCCTTATGCTATTTGTGAGCAACTTGGTATGAAAGAGCTTAAATATACCTCGATTACACTCCAAATGGCGGATCGTTCACTTAATCGACCATTGGGAATGTTGGAGGATGTGCCGTTAAGAATCAGAAAGTTCTTCATTCCGGTTGACTTCCTTGTGCTCGATATGCCCGAGGACGCTAACACCCTCATTATCCTCGGGCGACCATTTCCACACACCGTCGGTGCATTAATCGATGTCAAGAGATGTAGGGTCACTTTCGAGTTCGGTGATAAAATGCTTGTGTTTGACCTTCAAGGCACTACCTCACCGAAGAATGAAGAGTCATGTCATATGATCCATGCCCTTGAAGACACCGAGCTAGGGAATGATTTGGGTGAAATGAAAGATGTTGTCAAAAGTTGGGATGAAGCAAGTGAAAGTGTAATGCCCTTGTGTGATAATTTGAAAGCTTGTGGTAAGCTTGATTTTGAGGAGCTAGGGAGTAGCTCGGAGGTGATTGATCCCGCTTGCTTGGGTTCTAATTCTCTCCATCTTGATGAGTTGAAACATGATGACTTTGATAGGGATAAGTTGGTTGGACAAAAGGAAGGTTGAGCCTTCTTTAATGTTCTATGAAGGGAAACAGAAACTTGGTTATGAAGGGAAAAAGTGCAAGTACAAGCTTAAGCCATTGTATATAGCCAATCGGGATAACTCGGGGACGTTTAGGCAAAATTATGAAGAACCTTGGAGTATATGTTGGTGTTCTACGAGCTTTAGTGAAGATTGTTCAAGAGCTTTCGACTTGTTGCTCCGCGCCCTCGAGGGCTATGGAATTGTGTGCAATCATGTTGATAAAGAATGAAAATCCACCTCCGTGGTTTGACGGAGTTCCTCAAGAATCGTCATGTTGTATATATCTCTATTCATGTTGTACCTTCCGACCACTGAGGGGCAATTGATGGGGAACAACTTCACAGCAGACCCTCGGCCCGGATCGTCCTTGGGTTAAATCCTGCTGGAGATTCATTCAGACCCTCAAACATGTCCCTCGGAAGAAGGGTTCGGGTTTTGTCCTCCATCGTCACCAAGAGAGACCGAGGCTAATCCTGTCCGAGCCTGTGGAGCCCCGGGCTCGAAGAAGCCGAATGATTATCTCATCGTAAGGGGCAAGTTAGCCGCGCAGGTCTCAACCTCTAGGAGTAACCAAGGAGAAATTTCCATGCCCCCAAGGGCGGGGAGAACTCACCTCATCGGATGTCGAGTGTCTTCTCCTCTTCTGGTAGCCTATAAATATCCCTTGGCATCCTCCACTAAGGGATATGAAAAAATGATAACTCTCTCTCACTCTAACATTTATTCCACACATTTAAGTCCATTCAATTCCTTTTGTAACCGCTAGTAACATCCACCAGGAGCTGACTTAGGCATCGGAGAGGGTCCCCTCGGAAACCTCCGAGACCATGTTTGTTCCTTGTGCAGAAGTCGATAGGCAAAGCAAGGAGGTCTGCCTGGACTAAGTCGTACTTGCTGTAACGTCAAAAGATTGAGAGAAATCCGCTTCCCAAAACTCCATACTCGATCTCGGAGTTGATTGTTTTTGACATAAACATCAACCAAAAAAGTTAAGAAGATATCTAAAAAAGTGTATTTGATGACGTAAATCATATTTTAAATCTATCGTCTAATTAAACTTTTGACAATTTCTATAAATAAAAGACTAAATGTAAATTGATGACTTATAGAATGGTTTAAATATATTTTAGATCTTCTATCTCATCAAATTGTGAGTGGTGAAGGAATTTTTCTCACAAATGACCAGGGTTTTCCATTAAGTGTACTTATTTTTTAAAAAAAATGACCAAACTGTTTTAGCTAAGGATCAAACTCATGATCTTCCTTTTGAATAGAAAACAATTTACCACTGAACCAAGACCAATCAACTAAAATATCCCTAAATTGTTCTATACTACGAGTAGTAAAGATAAATTTTTAAATTGATAGGAGGACACTTGTCCACTCAGGACTCCCTAGGCCTGCCCCTGCTTTCTGTCATGATTAATTATTTAGCTTTATACTTCTTTCATTCTATCCATTTGTATACATTTCCTTTTTCAACACTATTTATAAGTGATGAGAATCTTCAATATAACTTCCAATATATAAGATAAAAGATAATCATGTGGCATCTTGTTTAAATTGTCTAATACAATACATTATGAATATCAATTTTTTATAACAGAAACATGTAACTAAGATATAGACAAAGAAACCAAGGATTGACGCATGTGCATAAAGCAAACGTATACAAATGGATCAGGGCTGTCTCAAAGTTTGTAGAGGCCTAATGCGAAATTAGAAAATGAGATCCTTGTTTTACACGTACTCAATTTTTTTCGTGATATAATTTTAACCAAAATGTTACGAAGTATATTCTTAGACAATTTAAATTTGTATTTTCTTCCAAAAAAAATTATTTGTATTATAATTTTAATCAAATTGTTATACTTCGTATTCTTAAGAGTTAAGATCATTTTGCCAATAAATAAAGATGTAAGTTGTCAAATTTTGATGTTACATCATGCCATAATGGGCAATTCCGGTATTTGACAGTATCACACATAGTCACACATCAGCCAATGGATTCAGTAACACGAGAGTCCAGAAACCCCGCTCGTAGTTTTCTAAAAAAACATTATTATTACTCGTTATGATTGTCTATTATCTTCCCTCTTAGTTTATTGGGCTGAGTTTGAGTTTCTTTTCTCTTTCCATGGAAAGTTTTTCACTTATCATTAATTAATATAATATTTTTTTCTCTCATACTTTTTCATCCAACTTTTTCGCATTTAATTAATATGATATTTTTCTCTCCTACTTTTTCATCCTGTCTTTCATCTTTTATTAATATAATACTTATCTTTATTTTTCACTACATCTTTTATTAATACTCACTCCTTATTTTCTACCCAAAAAAGAAAGGGAAAGAAAATAGGCAATCAGATAAAGTATTAAATAAATACTCATTTAAGTAGGGCTGAGTACGGATCGGATATCCGATCTGAAAAATTCAAAATTTTATTATCCGATATCCAATTCGAATCATCCGGATATTCGATTTTTGATATCCGAAAATTTCGGGTCGGATATCCGAAATATCCGGTATCCGATTTGGTTGGAATTTTTTGTCAAATTAAATTCTAAGTAAGGTTCAATTAAACAGAAAAGGCCTTATTTTAATTAATCTTATTTTATAAAGGGCATACTACTCTTTATTTGAAGACAATACAAAAATGTAACCAAGGCTTAAAATAAAATGGATTAAATTATAACCTACATGTATTAGAATACACCAACCCAATATAAAAACTTCAAAAATAACCCATTGTTCGGATCGAATAAGATAACCAACAGAATTATTTTGGATATCCGAATCCGATTTGATATCCAAAATCATTTTTCGAATAGGATATTCAGTTTTCCGGATCGAATACAGATCGGATATCGTATCGGATTCGGATAATCGGATAATTTGCTCAATCCGGACGTCTACAACAAATAACCCTATTTTTATTGAGTAGGTTTACTGAGAAACGGTCTCTTATTAAATTTATTGAGAGACAATTGTAAATGGAGGTAATAGTGGTATCAAATCTAATAAAAATATTTACGCTTAACATAAACAAAAAGCAAACATAAGAAGGTACGCTTGTTATAAAAATAAGTATAAAATAAAATTATCATTTACTCATTTAAAGGTAAATCTAATACAAAGTATTAAAATAGGTACAAAATCTTGGGAAAAACGGTATATCCATAAGTTATTTAGAGACCACTTGTGCCACTTTAAGTTTGATTCGTACCTTGATTAGATGTACCTCTAAATGACAACTTTGTTTGTATCGCTTTTTATAACAAGTGTACCCCATTTATATTTGTGTACTTTTTAGGTTAAACTGTTATGAAACAAATTCAACAAAAACCTTAAGACGATAGTTGGAGGCCCAGAAATATTTATATTTATACTCTTACACGCTCCCTCACACGAATGCCCATTGAGCTTGAAGTGTGGATGCAACTGAAACTCATCATACCTGACACCAAATATTTCTCTTTACAAACGACCCACGAGCTCTGATATCATGTTATGAAACTAACTCAACCAAAATCTTAAGGTGATAGTTGAGACTGTAGACACCCACATTTGGCCATTAGGTGTCTATGGCAGTTTCCAAAAAACACCCGATGATGATCGGACGCAAACATGACTTAATACACGCGATTTTCGGACTCGAAATCATTAGTAGTTGGCACGAGCTTTTAGCGGAGTAAAAATCTCACAAAACAGACCTCAAATCCAGTCCCAGTGGGTCGTTTCCAGTCAAATGAGACTAATTTGGGTCAAAACCGACACCAAGGGCAAAACCGTCTTTTAGCAACCGGGTCAAACCCCGGTCAAAGACATTTCCGAGACATAAAAATCTATCACGCCACTTCAAAAATCTGACTCAAAGTCAAATACTACACAAATATCAGCTACAAAGTAGGAATCCTTTCCTATCCAAAGTCGGAATCTTACTCCATCTAAACCGGGTGTTTCTTCCCATGCAAGTAACCTTTTCCTATCCAAAGACGGAATCCCACTTCATCTCAACCGGTTGTTTTCTTCTTTTGCAAGATATCAATCTCCTATCCCAAGTCGGTATTTCATCCTATAAATACCCCACCCTTGCACACACAATTCATACACACAATTCCTGACATCAATTACAACATCAACACAACAATTCCAATCCCGACACACAAATTACAACCCGGTATTCCAGAAATACTAGGCATATTATATTCCAATCTTTCCTCTAGAAATCCTATAGGATTCCCGACCATTCACAACCCAAAATTCTAGGCAATTTTAGGCAAACCGTATACAAACCCGAGAGCAAAACTCGCCAAATCCCTAACCATACACACCATAACTCACCTATATACATCGTAACGCTCCCACGCCTAGGCCGCTACTACGAGTCCGTTTTCAAGATAATCAAGCATGTAGGTTGAGGGTGTTAAAAATCCCGACTTCTCCCTTTTCTTCTCTTTCTCTCGTCCGTCTGTCTTTTTATACGGGTCGTCGTCACGTCTTATCTTTTTTATTTTCTCGTTCCTAATATCGATATTATCGTACTATTTTCAATAAAGAGTTGTCCCTAAGGATTCGATATCGACTCTATAGTCGAATAACGGATCTAAAGGAATCAATCATCAAATCATGTTAAGCATAATACCGTTGAAGCCAGTAATTACGATATTACAACGTAGAGGAATTATTTCGTCTTAACAACATTCAAAACGATTTTCTAAACAACTTTTTTTACTCCACTCTAAATATTCGATATTGATTCTATAATCAAGCATCGAATATTACGAGTATCAATATTTAAGTCGAGTATAAATTACGCCATATTTGTACGCGATTTAACAAAATAGTCGGTTTTCTAAAAAATCTCGAGAGCAGTCCGCCATGCGAGTCACACACGTCCTGTGCGAGTCGCATGGCCACGCGAGTCGCGCCCTCCTCGCGTGGGTCGCGTGGGCCCCTGAAAAACGCAACCCCGAAAAGTTATTCCGTCTTAATTCTTCAAACGTCTTCTTTTTTTAAAAACAACGGGCTTTTCGGCATATTTCAAGTCTCGATAAATATTTTCTCGACCTCGGTCAGCGCGTGCTTAGTCCATCACGTGTCACAAAATTTTCAAAATCATTCATTTCATTGCATTATATTTACATCTTTTATTCAATTTACAAATCGTTACTAACCTGTTTTTTTTTGGTGAAAATGTAAGAATTGTATTGCTCATGTCACCAAATTACAAAAGTTTGGTATGCATATAGTACTTCATATTATAAGCCTATCTAGCAGCACTATATACTTACATTTGATATTTTTACGCAAAAATCGTAATCTAGGCCTTAGCTCTTGTTGAATAGAATTTAGAATGAATTGAGGTTTGAATAGGCAATGATGTAGTTTGCAATGATTCCTCATCCACCATGTATAGTACCAAACACCAATTATGCCAGCCGCAATAATCTGTTTGTACAGGAGCGATTTATGCATGTACTTCTTCCACCAACTGGATGTCTCTTGAGCAGGGATATGCACCGAAAGCCACTCAGATACCAGATCAAAGCACTTCGTGACATACCTGCAGCATGAGAATAGACGATCATGAGATTCATCCTGCATTCCACACAAGAAACAAGTCTGATCATGTACGATCTGCATTCTTTGAAGACGATCCTTAGTCAGTAGCCTCTGGTGATAGATCAACCATGCTATGTATCCATGTATTGGAAGACTAACCCTGTTCCAGACTAATCTATCCCAATGAACCCTTTGTCCCCGAGTAATCAACCAGGAATAGCCTTCAGTTGTGGTATAATCCCGTCCTTGAGCAAGTAATGTAGGGAATAGATTATTGGCATAGAAAGTATTTTTAACCCAACATATCTTGCGCCAAGACCAGCTAGAATTGAGAGATGGTTGATAAAGTTCCCAATCCACCCCTTTTATATATACGGACTTTACCCATTTAACCCAAAGATGCTCAGCCAAACTCGTAATCCACCACGCATACCTGCCTATACAAGCAATGTTCCATAATTGGATATTTTTTAATCCCAAACCCCCCCCCCCCCCCCTCCTCAAAAGGGGTACAAACCTTGTCCCAAGCCACCAAAGGGGGCGAGTTATGATGCTCACTCCCACTCCATAGGTAATTCCTACATATAGCATTAATGTGATTGATAATAGAGGTAGGAAGAATGAATATCCTGGACCAATAAAGATGCAGAGAACTAAGGATTGATTGAACAACAATAAGCCTTCCCTTGTATGATAGCTTCCTTGCTCCAAGACCTCTTATCTTGGCTACCATCTTCTCTGTGAGTATATGACACTCCAAGACAGAGATCTTTTTAGGAGACAGAGAGACGCCCAGATATTTGAAAGGAAGCTTGCCCAGTTGCATACCCGTCAAGACCATTATTTTTGCAGCTTCTTCTGGTTTAATTCCATTATGATAAATATTAGATTTTGTTTGGTTCATTTTTAATCCAGAGGCTATAGAAAAGGTGTCAAATGCACTCATGATACATTGAACGTAGGTGACCGTCCCTTTGCAAAATAACATAAGATCGTCAGCAAAGCAAAGGTGACTCGGTTTAGGTACCTTGCAATGCGGATGATATCTGTATTTCTCACTCTCCTGCATTGTACTAATAATCCTGCTTAAGTATTCCATACAAATGGTAAAAAGGAGCGGTGACAAAGGATCCCCTTGCCTAAGGCCTCTCTTTGCCTTAAAAAACCTGAAAGTTTCCCCATTAAGAGAGAGGGAATAGCTAGGGGAAGTTAGGCATTCCATAATAAGTGAAATGAAAGTGGGAGGAAATTCCAAAGCCTTAAGTATCTGTTCTACAAAACTCCACTCAATGGTATCATAAGCCTTTTGCATATCAATTTTTAAGAGAATACGAGGCGAGCAGGCTTTTCTGTTATAAAGTCGAATAAGATCTTGGCAAATATGTATATTTTCAACAATGTCTCTCCCTTTGACGAAGGCACTTTGACTCGGGCTAATAATGTAACACCCCTGATTTTATAAAGTAAATTAAATTAAAGTTATGTTCGTATTTTTATTTTATTTACGATTTAACTCGTACTTCTTAAAAATTTTATAAAACGAATTTATCGTTTAATCGTTTCAAACTCCTAAAATTCTATTTGACTCGGAAACTCTTCTTATATTTAAAACATATTTTTATTTCTGTTTCGATTCATTTTATACATTTAATTTAATTCTTATCGAAAATCTATTTCGACGATTTAAATTCTAAATTCTTTTTATTTATTTATATTTAAGCTTGAATTTCTAATTTCGGCTCGAAGTTCATTTATTTTATGTTTCGGCAAAATATATATTTCCTTTCCTCGAGAAATCGATTTAATTCATTTTATCGAAAAATTATTATTTATCGGGAAATATTATTTCATCGTCTAACTATTTATATTTATAAGCTTCGTTTTCGTCTCGAATAATTTATTTACTCATTTTATTTGACGGTCCGATTATTTAATAATTTTATTGACTCGTTTTAATTCAACTCGTGAGTCAGTCAACTTTTTTCTACGAAATTCGTTTAATTCGTATACTAAACCGAGTCATTTGATTTATCTGTTTATTTAATTCTATTCAATGTAAGCTACATTAAACCTCTCAGCTTTACGTGTTCCCCTCCCCACTTGTCCTCCGCTTCACTTGGTTCATTCCCTTATTACTGATTCTCCTCCCCTGTCAACACACACACACGCACCTTCTCCTTCTCCTTCTTCTTCTTCGCCCGTTATGTAATTTTTTTTTTGGCTGTTGCGCTCTCTTTCTTACTCCTTGTCTTCTTCGTTCAGCCATTACGATCTATTAGCCTTGTCAATTTTCGTTTTCCCTCATCTGCTCCTGTTTATTCGTTCGTTTCTGCCCGGCATCGTAAGGTAAATTCAGTTCCTTTCTTTCTCGTTCTCTGTTCAGCCAAGGAATTTTCGTTGCTCCATTTCCTCTGTTTTCTGGTCATAATGGGCGTGATCAGTGCTGTAATTGACGTTGTTATGGGTTATTTTTTCTGCTCTTACTGATTCTCGTTTTGTGCGTCGGTTGTCATCGTTACTATTTCCGTTGCGGTCTGCTGTTGTTTATGTAGTTAAGTTGTCGATTTTAGTCCTTCTGTCTGTCTTCTTCTTTTTCATCATTCATCTTCCTGATGCGTCTGCTACTGCGTTTGTCGCTGATTGATCTCCTTCTTCTTCGTTTTATGAGTCAGTTGCTATTGTTACTGTTGTATGCTGTTGCTACTCCTGCGTTAGTTGTTTGTGTTGTTGTCACCCTTCTCGTGCCTCCCTTTCACTGGTTTCGATGTCGAGTTTTTTGCCTGAGGATATGTATTGCTACCGATTCATCGTTTTCGTTGCTTCTATGCGTTCGTTCTGTTCGGTTCGCATTTCTCCCTTTTCGGTCGTTGTTGTGCCATTGTTATGCTCAGATTCATACCTGTTTTTCAGCAGTCTTGTTTGTACGTGATTGCTGTTAGCGTCTTCAGCCTCGATTCATCTTCTATTCCTCTATTCTAATCTTTATTTATGTCGCATTGCTGCTGCTTTCACTGCTGTTCGTATTTCGGTGTTCGTGACTGTTGCTGATTTCTAGTCCGTTTTCTCCATCGTTCCACTATTCTTCATACTCCGTTCTCACCATATTCTTTTCGTTCCTGCTCTTCGTTCTACTCGACCTATGGTTCTCATACCATATGATTATCTGTTTCCGTAGGATTTTGTGAGGAGGACTCGGACGAGGACATGTACGTGATCGTTTTGGTTTTCGACTCAAGGTAACATTAGGACGTTACTCGATTTTTATCGTATGTTTGAGTAGTAGTATGTAGTAAATATTTTAACTCCGATTTTCTAATTTTAGCTATTTATTATTATTTGCTAACAATATTATTTTTAAATCGTATGCCTTATAATATTTTACAACTTTCCGATATCATTTTATAAATCGTTAATAATTTAATTATTTACGATCGTTATAATATTTTGTTGGTTATCGTGACACTAGTAACTAAATAATATCGATTTCATATTTTCGTCATATTTTGTTAATTTATAGTTTTAACTCAAAATCGTATTTTTATATTATAATCGAGATTTGTATACTGGTTTAATAAATTAATTTCGTTTTACGACTTATATTAATAAATGAGAAAGTAGTCAATTTTGTTTTAAATATATTTTTAGTCGAGACTATTTTCCCTAATAATTTTTCATTTATCTACGATTGATTATTTTTAGTAAAATCAGAATTATTTATTGATAAAATCTATTTGCTAAAATTAATTCGAAAGCTTTATAAAATCTCGTTTAATTTATAAAATTCGTCGACTCAATTAATTTTGATATCGTTTTTCTTAAAAGATCTCTTTTCTAAAATTTATAGTTTTAACTCAATTTCCTAATTATTTATAAAATACTATATAATGACTTATTATATTTTATTTATATTTCGAGTAACGAATTTAGAAATATATTAAAGTTACGATAACGACGGTAATAATAATATGCTAATTTCGTTAGAAATGATATTTTTATACATTTCACTAATTTTAACAACTTACGTGTTTTCTATAAGACTATTTCTATTTTAGGTAAGTTTCAAAAATTAGTAAGTTTCTATTTATGGAAAGTTTCTCTTTTAATGTTTATTCCTTTTATCCTCATATTGATTATATCTTTTGAATATCGATAATGGCTGTTTTGGAGTTATGGAATAAGGATAAGTGTGGATTTAGAGTAATATAGTCTGGGATGTACGTTTTGCCATCAACTATAAAGCTGGTGTGTCTATGTTGAGACACATTGGTCGTTGAACTGAGCATGGTTTGTGTTTAGGAGTGTGTATATTTTGACCTTAAACTTAGATATCACATCGTGTAAGTCGCCGTCGGGTTGAACTGGATATGGTTTGTATCCAGGAGGGGTGTATACTACTTAAACCAGGACCTCGCTGCACGCAGTCCTGTTATGGTTGATTTGCCTAGTTAGAGACTGGATTCTGTTATGAGTTAAGTCTACAGTTCTCGAAGCTAGTTTCCAGTATTATCCTAGTGAAAGTCTAGCCTTGTGCACACTGATCGAATTTCCATAACGCCAGTTTGAATATTATTATTATTGATTGATTTTTGACTTGCAAGTTTGCAAATGCTTTAAGTTTCGCTGAAAATTTATTTTTATTATATCGTTTTAATGTTTTCTCATTTTAATTATTTTGATATAGTAATACTAGTATTTTTCCATATGATATAATATGGCTGGGAGAACGTCCGAGTTACTCCCCACTGACGTGGCTGTTATGTTTATAACATGACAGGTATTTGCTGCTGGGTTTTGGGTGTGAGCTAGCGAGTAGCGTGGATCCTACTCTTTCTTTATTCATGTAATTTTTGGATTTGTATAACCCGTTTGGAGAATTTCCTTTTTAGCCCTTTTGTAAAAAGAGGCCTTTGTATTGACTTACCATTTCTTTTAATAAGATATAGTTTGTCAGTGTGTTTTAATCTCAACTCTACAGTGTTTCCGCCACTGTATTGCGTTAGAATTTCAAGGGGATTACAGTTGGTATCAGAGCAGCGTTGCTCCCAACGCTTACACCTGATTCTAGAAAAAAATACTCGTAAATGATTTGAACATTAAAGAAATATTAGTGAGAGATGGGTAGAAACAAAATAAGGACTTAACTGTTAGGTTTATATGTTCTTGTAACTCAATGACTAGCATTGAATATTTGTTTCTTTTGTGTGGAGGAAAAGACGAATGGACAAGATGTTGATATGATGCTGCTCCAGATTGGGACAAGACCTTCTTAGAACTCTCAACGCCTGCTGACTCGAGTGCACAACTTGATACTTCAAGATAGATGATGCCGATGGTGACATTTTAGCTCTGGTTCAGTTTACTTAAGCTACAGGCCAGATGATCAAGAGTGGGTTCATGTTTCATGATGTTGTAGTAGATCCAGATGGAGCGATCCAAGACTTGTGTGCTTGTTCCCTACGAGATGATGAAGATACCCCGCGAATTCCTTTGTGAACCTTAGAGGTCCGAAGATTCTCCTCTCTTTTTAAATCTTACTTATTTAGGATCATTGATTCTTTTCATCCTGCTTCTGCTTCTTCTAAATCCTTTTTTTTAATTCTCGTCTTCTTTTGCTTGGTGAATCCTTGCTCAAGTTTTCTATTCTACCATCTTTCTCTTGAGATTCTTTAGTGAGGCTGAGTTCTATCTTAGTGAATCCCGAGTTATAGATGTATGAGGTTTAGTAAACCCTTGCTACCTGGTTTGAAGATTGTGAGTCTACCCTACCTTCTAAGCAAGTAAGAAATTCTTGAGGATTAATTTCAATAGCAAAATGTTGCTTGATGGAATTAGGATGATACTTTTGACACTGAACCTTGGGTTATAGGTTACCTTGATTATTTTGGAGTACTTAGAGTTGGATATTTGGAAGTAGTAAGAGTATGTCATATTTGTTGGATACCTAGTACCTAACCTAGAACCGAACTAAGTGTAACTGATAATGTTACTTTGGGATTCTTACCTAAGTATTTGACGGATGCATCGTGAATATTTGGGATCAGAGAGTATCGTTTAAGTTTTTAGCCTGAGTGTTGTGGTACCATTTCAGGTCCTTGTTAATGTTAAAGAAAATTTTGGCTGACATAGATAAACCCTTGTTCCTTATGGATTAGATCGGGATGTAAGGTTGTAACCTACGAATTTTGGAGTTGACTGACATAAATTTGGACATATCATTATTAACCTTGAGGAAGAGAAACATTTGCACAATTAAAAGTTGGATTTATCGCGTTGTTTTGAGGAATACTTAATGCGAATCATCTTGATGGATTTATAGTTCAAAACCGTTAGACCAACGAGATTGTGGCTTCGTTGAGTTAATAAATATTTTGGTGGTTTCACTGATACAATATGAAATTTGATGGACTCCTAGAAACATTACACGAATGACGTGTTGAAGATGTGAGTGTTTGCGCCATTACCTATAGGTTTGAGCGTGTTGAGGATTTTCTGTACGTTCCTAAATCCTGTACTTGTGGCATTATAAATATGTTGGTGATCATTTTTGAGGATTTTGTACCCGAACATTGTTAAATTGATGGATCTTGTTTAGTGTTCCTTACGCGAGAATTTGAAGTATACCTCGAGTTCAAACCTTATGAGCTTGGGATTTAGGAGCCTTTTCGATCAAAGTGTTTGGGTGTGTTCGGTTGACCGTGGAATCTTAACTGATGAGATTAGATTCTAAAGCATTTGTGGATTGGTATCGTGTCGTTTGAATGATTGGATAGTCACGTAAGACATTTTTTGAGATTGTGACTGAGTAGTACCACCTAACGCCTAATATTGGACTTAACGTATTTATTGGGAATCGGGAACCCGTGTTCTGGGAGTCGTACCGGGAATCTCGAGATGTCTTCCGGAATTCCTTGAGAGCTCCGTTTGACTCTCAATTTCGTTCCTCCCCTTAGCTTTTCTTAAATCCTGTTACTTCTTCTTCGGCCAACCCCTTTGATTTCTTTATCGAGTTTGAAAATTTTTGTTTCAATTTGTCGTTGACTCTAACTCTATTTATCCGTTTATCATTTTTCCCGAACCTCTGTTATGAAAAGATTGACTAATTTAAAATTTTGGGATATCGTAAAAAATTTTAACATTATGAGTTATAAATTTCAAAACTTTGTACTTCGTTTTTGTTTTTGGTTGATAACATATATTTAGTCCTGATTCAAAATACGTTAATAATTT
The DNA here is from genome assembly GCA_958450325.1 of Agrostemma githago. Taxonomy (NCBI): domain Eukaryota; kingdom Viridiplantae; phylum Streptophyta; class Magnoliopsida; order Caryophyllales; family Caryophyllaceae; genus Agrostemma; species Agrostemma githago. The sequence continues at coordinate 26,295,375 of OY288239.1, read as the reverse complement.
ATTTTAAAGTATTTCGAAATTGTTTAAAATTTTAATTTTGGTTTTCAAGTGATTGAGATTTAATGAAAACTTTCTTAATTGCAAATATTTTGATTTCTATGAGATTATTAGGAAAGATGGTTTAAAATTTTCGAAAAGCTTTGTATGTCTAAGTTTTGTGTCATTGTCGATAGACTTTAAATCTGTTATTGAAAATGTTTGACAACTGATGCGATTTTTATTTACTAACTACAAAATTTGATTTCTCATATTTTTGTTGGGTCTTAAAACAAAATATTGACGAATTTCTTAATCAAAACGTTTTACTATTGCTTTGAAAATATTCGTGGTACTCTTCCCATCGAGCTCGTTTACGATTTTATTAATTTAAATGATCTTAAACTTTGGGTAACCGAGCCTAAATTATCTTGAAATAAATTTTGCCTTCGATTTCGATTCCATATCACGTTTGAAGCTGTAAAAATTTTTAAACCGAGATTGTGATGCGAGTTAAGCATTCTCCTTTTATTCAAATGATAAAACCTTATTTTCTATTCTATTTTTATGCTGTTATAAGTTTCGAGGACGAAACTTCTTTTTAGTGAGAAAGATTGTAACACCCCTGATTTTAAAAAGTAAATTAAATTAAAGTTACGTTCGTATTTTTATTTTATTTACGATTTAACTCGTACTTCTTCAAAATTCTATAAAAAGAATTTATCGTTTAATCGTTTCAAACTCCTAAAGTTCTATTTGACTCGGAAACTCTTCTTATATTTAAAACATATTTTTATTTCTGTTTCGATTCGTTTTATACATTTAATTTAATTCTTATCGAAAATCTATTTCGACGATTTAAATTCTAAATTCTTTTTATTTATTTATATTTAAGCTTGAATTTCTAATTTCGGCTCGAAGTTCATTTATTTTATGTTTCGTCAAAATATATATTTCTTTTCCTCGAGAAATCGATTTAATTCATTTTATCGAAAATTTATTATTTATCGGGAAATATTATTTCATCGTCTAACTATTTATCTTTATAGCTTCGTTTTCGTCTCGAATAATTTATTTACTCATTTTATTTGACGGTCCGATTATATAATAATTTTATTGACTCGTTTTAATTCAACTCGTGAGTCAGTCAACTTATCGCTACGAAATTCGTTTAATTCGTATACTAAACCGAGTCATTTGATTTATCTGTTTATTTAATTCTATTCAATGTAAGCTACATTAAACCTCTCAGCTTTACGTGTTCCCCTCCCCACTTGTCCTTCGCTTCACTTGGTTCATTCCCTTATTACTGATTCTCCTCCCCTGTCAACACATACACACACGCACCTTCTCCTTCTCCTTCTTCTTCTTCGCCCGTTATGTAATTTTTTTTTTGGCTTCTGCGCTCTTTTCCTTACTCCTTGTCTTCTTCGTTCAACCATTACGATCTATTAGCCTTGTCAATTTTCGTTTTCCCTCATCTGCTCCTGTTTATTCGTTCGTTTCTGCCCGGCATCGTAAGGTAAATTCAGTTCCTTTCTTTCTCGTTCTCTGTTCAGCCAAGGAATTTTCGTTGCTCCTTTTCCTCTGTTTCGATGTCGAGTTTTTTGCCTGAGGATATGTATTGCTACCGATTCATCGTTTTCGTTGCTTCTATGCGTTCGTTCTGTTCGGTTCGCATTTCTCCCTTTTCGGTCGCTGTTGTGCCATTGTTATGCTCAGATTCATACCTGTTTTTCAGCAGTCTTGTTTGTACGTGATTGTTGTTAGCGTCTTCAACCTCGATTCATCTTCTATTCCTCTATTCTAATCTTTATTTATGTCGCATTGTTGCTGCTTTCACTGCTTCGTATTTCGGTGTTCGTGACTGTTGTTGATTTCTAGTCCATTTTCTCCATCGTTCCTATTCTTCATACTCCGTTCTCACCATATTCTTTTCGTTCCTGCTCTTCGTTCTACTCGACCTATGGTTCTCATACCATATGATTATCTGTTTCCGTAGGATTTCGTGAGGAGGACTCGGACGAGGACATGTACGTGATCGTTTTGGTTTTCGACTCAAGGTAACTTTAGGACGTTACTCGATTTTTATCAAATGTTTGAGTAGTAATATGTAGTAAATATTTTAACTCCGGTTTTCTAATTTTAGCTATTTATTATTTGCTAAAAATATTATTTTTAAATCGTATGCCTTATAAATATTTTACAACTCTCCGATATCATTTTATAAATCGTTAATAATTTAATTATTTACGATCGTTATAATATTTTGTTGGTTATCGTGACACTGGTAACTAAATAATATCGATTTCATATTTTCGTCATATTTTGTTAATTTATAGTTTTAACTCAAAATCGTATTTTTATATTATAATCGAGATTTGTATACTGGTTTAATAAATTAATTTCATTTTACGACTTATATTAATAAATGAGAAAGTAGTTAATTTTGTTTTAAATATATGTTTAGTCGAGACTATTTTCCCTAATAATTTCTCATTTATCTACGATTGATTATTTTTAGTAAAATCAATATTATTTATTGATAAAATCTATTTGCTAAAATTAATTCAAAAGCTTTATAAAATCTCGTTTAATTTATAAAATTCGTCGACTCAATTAATTTTGATATCGTTTTTCTTAAAAGATCTCTTTTCTAAAATTTATAGTTTTAACTCAATTTCCTAATTATTTATAAAATACTATATAATGACTTATTATATTTTATTTATATTTCGAGTAACGAATTTAGAAATATATTAAAGTTACGATAACGACGGTAATAATAATATGCTAATTTCGTTAGAAATGATATTTTTATACATTTCACTAATTTTAAGAACTTACGTGTTTTCTATAAGACTGTTTCTATTTTAGGTAAGTTTCTAAAATTAGTAAGTTTCTATTTATGGAAAGTTTCTCATTTAATGTTTATTCCTTTTATCCTCATAATGATTATATCTTTTGAATATCGATAATGGCTGTTTTGGAGTTATGGAATAAGGATAAGTGTGGATTTAGAGTAATATAGTCTGGGATGTACGTTTTGCCATCAACTATAAAGCTGGTGTGTCTATGTTGAGACACATTGGTCGTTGAACTGAGCATGGTTTGTGTTCAGGAGTGTGTATATTTTGACCTTAAACTTAGATATCGCATCGTGTAAGTCGCCGTCGGGTTGAACTGGATATGGTTTGTATCCAGGAGGAGTGTATACTACTTAAACCAGGACCTCGCTGCATGCAGTCCTGTTATGGTTGAGTTGCCTAGTTAGAGACTGGATTCTGTTATGAGTTAAGTCTACAGTTCTCGAAGCTAGTTTCTAGTATTAACCTAGTGAAAGTCTAGCCTTGTGCACACTGATCGAATTTCCATAACGCCAGTTTTGAATATTATTATTATTGATTGATTTTTGACTTGCAGGTTTGCAAATGCTTTAAGTTTCGCTGAAAATTTATTTTTATTATATCGTTTTAATGTTTTCTCATTTTAATTATTTTGATATAGTAATACTAGTATTTTTCCATATGATATAATATGGCTGGGAGAACATTCGAGTTACTCCCCACTGACGTGGCTGTTATGTTTATAACATGACAGGTATTTGCTGCTGGGTTTTGGGTGTGAGCTAGCGAGTAGCGTGGATCCTACTCTTTCTTTATTCATGTAATTTTTGGATTTGTATAACCCGTTTGGAGAATTTCTTTTTTAGCCCTTTTGTAAAAAGAGGCCTTTGTATTGACTTACCATTTCTTTTAATAAGATATAGTTTGTCAGTGTGTTTTAATCTCAACTCTACAGTGTTTCCGCCACAGTATTGCGTTAGTATTTCAAGGGGATTACAGTTGGTATCAGAGCAGCGTTGCTCCCAACGCTTACACCTGATTCTAGAAAAAATACTCGTAAATGATTTGAACATTAAAGAAATATTAGTGAGAGATGGGTAGAAACAAAATAAGGACTTAACTGTTAGGTTTATATGTTCTTGTAACTCAATGACTAGCATTGAATATTTGTTTCTTTTGTGTGGAGGAAAAGACGAATGGACAAGATGTTGATATGATGCTGCTCCAGATTGGGACAAGACCTTCTTAGAACTCTCAACGCCTGCTGACTCGAGTGGACAACTTGATACTTCAAGATAGATGCCGATGGTGACATTTTAGCTCTGGTTCAGTTTACTTAAGCTACAGGCCAGATGATCAAGAGTGGGTTCATGTTTCATGATGTTGTAGTAGATCCTGATGGAGCGATCCAAGACTTGTGTGCTCGTTCCCTACGAGATGATGAAGATACCCCGCGAATTCCTTTGTGAACCTTAGAGGTCCGAAGATTCTCCTCTCTTTTTAAATCTTACTTATTTAGGATCATTGATTCTTTTCTTCCTGCTTCTGCCTCTTCTAAATCCTTTTTTTTAATTCTCGTCTTCTTTTGCTTGGTGAATCCTTGCTCAAGTTTTCTATTCTACCATCTTTCTCTTGAGATTCTTTAGTGAGGCTGAGTTCTGTCTTAGTGAATCCCGAGTTATAGATGTTTGAGGTTTAGTAAACCCTTGCTACCTGGTTTGAAGATTGTGAGTCTACCCTACCTTCTAAGCAAGTAAGAAATTCTTGAGGATTAATTTGAATAGCAAAATGTTGCTTGATGGAATTAGGATGATACTTTTGACACTGAACCTTGGGTTATAGGTTACCTTGATTATTTTGGAGTACTTAGAGTTGGATATTTGGGAGTAGTAAGAGTATGTCATATTTGTTGGATACCTAGTACCTAACCTAGAACCGAACTAAGTGTAACTGATAATGTTACTTTGGGATTCTTACCTAAGTATTTGACGGATGCATCGTGAATATTTGGGATCATAGAGTATCGTTTAAGTTTTTAGCCTGAGTGTTGTGGTACCATTTCAGGTCCTTGTTAATGTTAAAGAAAATTTTGGCTGACATAGATAAACCCTTGTTCCTTATGGATTAGATCGGGATGTAAGGTTGTAACCTACGAATTTTGGAGTTGACTGACATAAATTTGGACATATCATTATTAACCTTGAGGAAGAGAAACATTTGCACAATTAAAAGTTGGATTTATCGCGTTGTTTTGAGGAATACTTAATGCAAATCATCTTGATGGATTTATAGTTCAAAACCGTTAGACCAACGAAATTGTGGCTTCGTTGAGTTAATAAATATTTTGGTGATTTCACTGATACAATATGAAATTTGATGGACTCCTAGAAACATTACACGAATGACGTGTTGAAGATGTGAGTGTTTGCGCCATTACCTATAGGTTTGAGCGTGTTGAGGATTTTCTGTACGTTCCTAAATCCTGTACTTGTGGCATTATAAATATGTTGGTGATCATTTTTGAGGATTTTGTACCCGAACATTGTTAAATTGATGGATCTTGTTTAGTGTTCCTTACGCGAGAATTTGAAGTATACCTCGAGTTCAAACCTTATGAGCTTGGGATTTAGGAGCCTTTTCGATCAAAGTGTTTGGGTGTGTTCGGTTGACCGTGGAATCTTAACTGATGAGATTAGATTCTAAAGCATTTGTGGATTGGTATCGTGTCGTTTGAATGATTGGATAGTCACGTAAGACATTTTTTGAGATTGTGACTGAGTAGTACCACCTAACGCCTAATATTGGACTTAACGTATTTATTGGGAATCGGGAACCCGTGTTCTGGGAGTCGTACCGGGAATCTCGAGATGTCTTCCGGAATTCCTTGAGAGCTCCGTTTGACTCTCAATTTCGTTCCTCCCCTTAGCTTTTCTTAAATCCTGTTACTTCTTCTTCGGCCAACCCCTTTGATTTCTTTATCGAGTTTGAAAATTTTTGTTTCAATTTGTCGTTGACTCTAACTCTATTTATCCGTTTATCATTTTTCCCAAACCTCTGTTATGAAAAGATTGACTAATTTAAAATTTTGGGATATCGTAAAAATTTTTAACATTATGAGTTATAAATTTCAAAACTTTGTACTTCGTTTTTGTTTTTGGTTGATAACATATATTTAGTCCTGATTCAAAATACGTTAATAATTTATTTTAAAGTATTTCGAAATTGTTTAAATTTTAATTTTGGTTTTCAAGTGATTGAGATTTAATGAAAACTTTCTTAATTGCAAATATTTTGATTTCTATGAGATTATTAGGAAAGATGGTTTAAAATTTTCGAAAAGCTTTGTATGTCTAAGTTTTGTGTCATTGTCGATAGACTTTAAATCTGTTATTGAAAATGTTTGACAACTGATGCGATTTTTATTTACTAACTACAAAATTTGATTTCTCATATTTTTGTTGGGTCTTAAAACAAAATATTGACGAATTTCTTAATCAAAACGTTTTACTATTGCTTTGAAAATATTCGTGGTACTCTTCCCATCGAGCTCGTTTACGATTTTATTAATTTAAATGATCTTAAACTTTGGGTAACCGAGCCTAAATTATCTTGAAATAAATTTTGCCTTCGATTTCGATTCCATATCACCTTTGAAGCTGTAAAAATTTTTAAACCGAGATTGTGATGCGAGTTAAGCATTCTCCTTTTATTCAAATGATAAAACCTTGTTTTCTATTCTATTTTTATGCTGTTATAAGTTTCGAGGACGAAACTTCTTTTTAGTGAGGAAGATTGTAACACCCCTGATTTTATAAAGTAAATTAAATTAAAGTTATGTTCGTATTTTTATTTTATTTACGATTTAACTCGTACTTCTTCAAAATTCTATAAAAAGAATTTATCGTTTAATCGTTTCAAACTCCTAAAGTTCTATTTGACTCGGAAACTCTTCTTATATTTAAAACATATTTTTATTTCTGTTTCGATTCGTTTTATACATTTAATTTAATTCTTATCGAAAATCTATTTCGACGATTTAAATTCTAAATTCTTTTTATTTATTTATATTTAAGCTTGAATTTCTAATTTCGGCTCGAAGTTCATTTATTTTATGTTTCGTCAAAATATATATTTCCTTTCCTCTTGAAATCGATTTAATTCATTTTATCGAAAATTTATTATTTATCGGGAAATATTATTTCATCGTCTAACTATTTATCTTTATAAGCTTCGTTTTCGTCTCGAATAATTTATTTACTCATTTTATTTGACGGTCCGATTATTTAATATTTTATTGACTCGTTTTAATTCAACTCGTGAGTCAGTCAACTTATCGCTACGAAATTCGTTTAATTCGTATACTAAACCGAGTCATTTGATTTATCTGTTTATTTAATTCTATTCAATGTAAGCTACATTAAACCTCTCAGCTTTACGTGTTCCCCTCCCCACTTGTCCTCCGCTTCACTTGGTTCATTCCCTTATTACTAATTCTCCTCCCCTGTCAACACATACACACACGCACCTTCTCCTTCTCCTTCTTCTTCTTCGCCCGTTATGTAATTTTTTTTTGGCTGCTGCGCTCTTTTCCTTACTCCTTGTCTTCTTCGTTCAGCCATTACGATCTATTAGCCTTGTCAATTTTTGTTTTCCCTCATCTGCTCCTGTTTATTCGTTCGTTTCTTCCCGGCATCGTAAGGTAAATTCAGTTCCTTTCTTTCTCGTTCTCTGTTCAGCCAAGGAATTTTCGTTGCTCCTTTTCCTCTGTTTTGATGTCGAGTTTTTTGCCTGAGGATATGTGTTGCTACCGATTCATCGTTTTCGTTGCTTCTATGCGTTCGTTCTGTTCGGTTCGCATTTCTCCCTTTTCGGTCGCTGTTGTGCCATTGTTATGCTCAGATTCATACCTGTTTTTCAGCAGTCTTGTTTGTACGTGATTGTTGTTAGCGTCTTCAACCTCGATTCATCTTCTATTCCTCTATTCTAATCTTTATTTATGTCGCATTGCTGCTGCTTTCACTGCTGTTCGTATTTCGGTGTTCGTGACTGTTGTTGATTTCTAGTCCATTTTCTCCATCGTTCCTATTCTTCATACTCCGTTCTCACCATATTCTTTTCGTTCCTGCTCTTCGTTCTACTCGACCTATGGTTCTCATACCATATGATTATCTGTTTCCGTAGGATTTCGTGAGGAGGACTCGGACGAGGACATGTACGTGATCGTTTTTGTTTTCGACTCAAGGTAACTTTAGGACGTTACTCGATTTTTATCGTATGTTTGAGTAGTAGTATGTAGTAAATATTTTAACTCCGGTTTTCTAATTTTAGCTATTTATTATTTGCTAAAAAAATTATTTTTAAATCGTATGCCTTATAAATATTTTACAACTTTCCGATATCATTTTATAAATCGTTAATAATTTAATTATTTACGATCGTTATAATATTTTGTAGGTTATCGTGACACTGGTAACTAAATAATATCGATTTCATATTTTCGTCATATTTTGTTAATTTATAGTTTTAACTCAAAATCGTATTTTTATATTATAATCGAGATTTGTATACTGGTTTAATAAATTAATTTCGTTTTACGACTTATATTAATAAATGAGAAAGTAGTCAATTTTGTTTTAAATATATTTTTAGTCGAGACTATTTTCCCTAATAATTTCTCATTTATCTACGATTGATTATTTTTAGTAAAATCAATATTATTTATTGATAAAATCTATTTGCTAAAATTAATTCAAAAGCTTTATAAAATCTCGTTTAATTTATAAAATTCGTCGACTCAATTAATTTTGATATCGTTTTTCTTAAAAGATCTCTTTTCTAAAATTTATAGTTTTAACTCAATTTCCTAATTATTTATAAAATACTATATAATGACTTATTATATTTTATTTATATTTCGAGTAACGAATTTAGAAATATATTAAAGTTACGATAACGACGGTAATAATAATATGCTAATTTCGTTAGAAATGATATTTTTATACATTTCACTAATTTTAACAACTTACGTGTTTTCTATAAGACTATTTCTATTTTAGGTAAGTTTCTAAAATTAGTAAGTTTCTATTTATGGAAAGTTTCTCTTTTAATGTTTATTCCTTTTATCCTCATAATGATTATATCTTTTGAATATCGATAATGGCTGTTTTGGAGTTATGAAATAAGGATAAGTGTGGATTTAGAGTAATATAGTCTGGGATGTACGTTTTGCCATCAACTATAAAGCTGGTGTGTCTATGTTGAGACACATTGGTCGTTGAACTGAGCATGGTTTGTGTTCAGGAGTGTGTATATTTTGACCTTAAACTTAGATATCGCATCGTGTAAGTCGCCGTCGGGTTGAACTGGATATGGTTTGTATCCAGGAGGAGTGTATACTACTTAAACCAGGACCTCGCTGCACGCAGTCCTGTTATGGTTGAGTTGCCTAGTTAGAGACTGGATTCTGTTATGAGTTAAGTCTACAGTTCTCGAAGCTAGTTTCCATTATTATCCTAGTGAAAGTCTAGCCTTGTTGTAGACACCCACATTTTGACCGCCAGGTGTCTATAGTAGTTCCCGCCAAACACCCGATGATGATAGGACGTAAACGTGTTTTGATAGGCTCGGATATGGGCTTGTAATCATGGACATTTGGCTTAGACATTTTAAGGAGTACAAATCTCACAAAACCAACCTCAAATCCAGGCCCAGTGGGTCGTTTCGAGTCAAATAACACTAATTTGGGTCGAAACCGTCACCAGGGGTAAAACCGTCTTTTAGCGACCGAGTCAAAACCCGGTCAAAGATATTTCCCGAGACTTGTGAACCGACCGTGATATCTCACGCGTCCCACTTCTGCCCAAATCCCTACAAAAATCAGCCTTCACAAATATTAAACAAATCTGTTTAAGGATAGAATTCGATCTCAAGTAGGAGTTCTATCCGGAAACCGGAACGAAATACCACCCGAGCTCAGATACTCGGCTGAAACAGCCGAGATATCACCCCAGCCAGCCGAGTCTTTGGCTTCTTCTCTAAGAAACGAGAAGTTTATTCCCTCACGAACTCTCGTATTTCCTATCCAAACCGGTGTTTCTTGTCACACAAGCAAGGCCACCTCGGTTCCTATAAATAGGACCCTCCCTTCAACCTCAAGGGAACACAGAACATCAACCGAAAAATCAGACCGAAAAAGCACATCAAAAATACCGAGAAAGTCAGCTAGAAAGCAACATCCAAAATCCCGACGTAATCCTGAAATAATTCCAAAACCGACGAAACCGATCCTGTCCGAACCGGCCGAGTCCCCACGCCACACACACATACACTCCAAAAATCGACACCTTAACTCACCCACATCATCTCAACGCTCCCGTGTCTAAGCCACTGTCCGACGAGCCTTATACCGAGAACACAAAGCATGTAGGTTGAGGGTGTATATCAAACCCGTCTCTTCCCTTTTCTCTCTCCTTCATCTCGTTTTTTTATGGGTCTTGCGTCGGTCCTTTTTTTATTTTCTAATATCGATACTACTAAAACTATTTTCCTATATCGAATATTCTTAAAATATGATATCGATTCTATATAATCGAATATCGTATCAAAAAGAATTATATTAAGTTTTCGACGAAATCGTTACATCTTTTTTTACAACTTTTCGTTCAAAATTCTTTTTTAACTTTTCGTTCAAAAAACAAACTTTTTCAAAACCTTTTCTAAAGTTATTCCGACTATTCGATATCGATTTCATAATCGAATATCGAATGCGACGAATATCGAAAATATAAACCGGGTATAAATTAATCCATATTTGTACGCGATTTATAACGATTTTCGACAAAAAAAATAAAAAACGGACAGACTCGCGTGCGAGTCGCGCCCGGTCCAGGCGACTCGCGCCCGAGTCTGACCCGATCCTATTTTTTTAAGTTTTCGTTCGTTTATTTTTATTATTTTACGAAACGATTTCTAAATTTACATCTTTTCCAAAACTATTCTAAATATTCGATAATCAACTATCGAATATAACGAATATCGAGAATATTAAGTCGAGTACGAGTTATGCGATATTCGTATGCGATTTAATCAAAATTTTCCGAAAACCGTTTTCGAAATCAGGCCGCCACGCGACCCGCATGAGGCTCGGGCGAGTCGCGCGGCTCTCGGCCTAAAACATGTTTTTATTCTTTTTTTCGAACTTCGTTTTTTTATACAAAACAACGTTTTAAACTATATTTTTCAGATTTCGATTAATTCTTATTTTCTCGATTTCATATATTATTATTTCAATCGTTACTAACCCGTTTTCTCGTGTTTGTAGCAATGTACTCTCTCATATTCTTTTTATCGTTTTATTAGACTAAAACGAACTCACATGCTAAAATAACTTTGACATTATTAGTTTAACATGCATTAAACGACTTAGCAACCCATTTATTTATTTTCCTCACATGTCCTAGGAAAATAATCTCTGCATATCATTTCATCGTCGAACTAACGCGTGTACACAAAACCGAACGATATCTTAGTAAAGGCCGCTAAGTGCGAGCGGGGTTGGGTGTTCTCGTTGAACTTCCCAACACGTACCCTCACCCCTTACTCAGAACCGTGGTTTCCGGATGTCCGAAACCATTGGCAACGAGAGTCATTCAATATACGATTAACCGCCCAGTCGGCATCGGTATCGATATGCTAAGGGACGAACCCGATAAACTCTGATATCGGAAATGGACCAGGCTTTAAGTATGGCCCACTACGACATAGAGTGGGTTCGAATGGTTCCGAATAACCGTAAAATTCGGTGGCGACTCCTACTTCGATTTAAAATTCAATTCGATCCATCTCATATGGAAATTCTACGCCTCCCCAAAACCCGCGCTTCGCCGCGTCGGGGTGGACCTATGTCATGTCCACAATTTGGCGACTCCGCTGGGGATTAACTGATGTGTCACTTACCATCGGCATCCTCAGGGTGAGACTCGAAAAGAAATCGTTCGATTAGTAATGTACACGTTTTAGTTCAATGGTTCATGCATAACCCCGTTCTATCCCGGGCCGGTTACTTGTGACCGACGTCCCACTATACCACGGTGCACTCCCACTTGGATGCACTAAAGACTTCAATGGCGGAACTCGTTTAGACTTTGCGGCATGTCCTAAGACCAACTCGGCTTAGGGAGTCCGTCCTCAGTACGAGAATGCCATCGTTGTTGGTATAGACCCTTTTAGACCGACCGAGACTTAGACTAAGAGCATACATGGCGTCGTTATACTGATTCTATGACTACATGCTACTTGATCTTCTTTGGTCTTTTCAAAAACCGTCATTTTTTTGCACCTTTTCAAACCCATCTACTTTTTCAAAACCCGGAAAGCTGCCGAATTTAGGACATATGATTTTGACTCAAAATAGCCTATTTTTAGCCGGTATGCTGTCCAAACCTTTTCAAAAAAAAAGCCCGAAATCTCGGCCCGATAAACCTTTTTTCTCGGTTTTCAAAAAAATCGGGTCTTCCAATCCGACCTTCGCTCGGTTTTCAAATTCAAATTCTCTTTTCAAAACCCTCTTCCGCTTAGGACTTCCCGTATTTAGCAGTGTCGGGTCTTGTCATAGGTTGTAAGAGTCTATAGCGTCGAAACTCCGTCGATCTTATATCACGGGTTTCCACCCCATCCCAGTCCGCCTTACTTGTCAAGGCACGGCCCACCTTCGTAGGACTAACTCCTACAAAGGGAAGCCCGTTTACACACTCGAGTCTAAAGTTTGGGGATTTCTCACGTAGACCTTCCTTCGAACAGGACTAGGCCCACTCTGTCGAATCCTAAGGAAGGCCCACCACTCACGTGTCATCCATTTAGAAGTCAGTCTCCGGTCTTCTTTCTAGTCTAGTCTTTTTCTTGCTCGGGATGTACTTTTGATTCTAAGATCTGGGTCAGATACTGATTACGCGGTGCCCTTACAGACAGGTCACCCCACACTCGAGCCATGACGCAAAAAGCCATAGATGAATTGACCGTCTCGTTGGCCCAAATCCAAGACCAACTAAGGAAAATGCGGGAAGACCAGATCGCCATCATTACTCGGGTTAGTGCCGTAGAACAGGGAACCCCCAACGCTTCGATCGACGATGACGGGCCTTTAGCCGCATTAGCCAGTGCAGTCCTCAAACTGCAAGAACAGGTCCACCTCACAACCCAAAGCTCCATTCATACGGAAAATGCTAGGATTTATACCCCACTGACCGATGAACTACCCACCAACCTCAATCTGACGGGTTTGCCGATGTTCGAGGGTACTGAAGACCCGGTCCACCATATCCGGGCTTTCAAGGAATTCATGGCCCTTAAAGGGGTTAAGTCCAACATGTTCAAGCACCTATTCGCTTCTTCCCTCGAGAAGCACCCAAGAGCCTGGTACTACCGGCTCGATCCCAAGAAGTACAAAACTTGGGATGACGTGGCAACGGAATTCGCTCGGAATTACGCCGACAACACAGAAATCCAGACCACTATGCGCACCCTGGAGGTAATGGCCCAGGAACCTAAGGAAGGATTCACAAAATACCTTCAACGCTGGAGGGCTGAAAGTGTCAAAATGGTCGATAAGCCCAGTGAAAAGGTGCTGGTTGAAGCCTTTGTCAAGAACCTACTTCCAGCTTACCGGGTCCATCTCCGGTACGCCATCATACCTAGCTTCGCAGTCCTAACTGAAATGGGAACAAGAATCGAGGATGATCTAAGATTGGAAAGCCTCACTAAGGCCTCCACTAAGGGATATCAAGGGGCCAGTTCATCAACAAGCAAGCCCGCTACTACTGCGGCCACTCGTAGCATTTTCGACGAGGTAAATGCACTCGATGCCTCATCTCAGAAGACTACCACTCCCCGGGTGTTCACTGACATAGGCACTACCTATGAAAATGCCCTTCAGAGGTTATCATCGAAAGGTCTGATCACCCCGATAGGCCCAACACCTGATATCCCGGTCGAACGTCGCTCCAAGGCCTACAACCTCCAGGCCTACTGTCACTATCATCGTGGTAAGGGACACGATACCGAGAAATGTTGGAAACTCAAGCACCTTATTCAAGATCTCATTGAAAGCGGGAAAATCCCTTTACCCGGGGGTAAGCCCAACAACAAAGACAACCCGTTGGCCACTCACGCCATCTTTTCCGGAGAAGTAGTGGATTGCTCACACCTCACTTCTCCATTTATCCCACAAATAAACGGGATCTGGTGCGATGACGAAGATGATGTCTACCTCACCAAAGGGGAAGCTGTCCCCATCACGTCTGAGGAGATTCAAAAGGTTAAATCCAAGGCTTTAGCCACTAGTCAAGCCCTTATCATCGCTGAACCACTTAGGGTAGAGCCCGCCCCGGAAGAGCCAACTCCTGAAAAGGCTCTTGTGAAACAGCTAAGCAAGACTCGAGTTGACCTCTCTATATGGCAACTCCTAGTTAGCTCTCAGGAACATCGAGAGGCACTCACTAAGGCCCTCGATCAAGTCAAAATTGACTCTATGGCTACTCCAGCCGAGATGGTAGCCACAGTACTACCCCACCTAAAAAGCAGATCCATAGAAGAAGGCCCACTGATCACCTTCTCCAATGCCGATCTACCACCATTTGGGCCAGCCCACAACATGGCCCTCTACATCACAGTTATCTGCCGTGGAAAGTATTTACCCATGACCCTGATTGACGACGGGTCGGCAGTCAACGTCCTCCCCTTGAGGACCGCCAAAGCCCTCGGCATCACCGAGGCCGACTATATTCCAACAGCTCAAACCATTCAGGCTTTTGACGGAAGTCCAAAGTCAGTAGCCGGAGCCACAAAACTCACTATCATAACCGGCCCAATAGAGAAAGAGCTGGAGTTTCAAGTGATCGACGTCACTTCTTCCTTCAACCTTCTTCTAGGGAGACCTTGGATCCATGCAACCAGGGCTGTGTCCTCCACTTTGCATCGGAAAATCAGGCTGCCTTTGCATGACACCGTCATCACTATAGAAGCCACACCTATGACTGTGGCTAATTGCAACACCTCGGGCCGCACCGATCTATGGGGGTTCGATTTCATAGGAGCCATCGAAGAAGATCATCTCTTCCGTCTTTACTTCACGGTCCCCCTCGACCGAATGCTGCAGAATTTGGGCTTTCTACCAGGGGTTACATCAAGGCCCGATCTTTCGGCAGGAAAAATTCTCGAAGTTCTGGACAATGGGAGGACTCAAACAGGCTTGGGCTACACCCTAACCCCGGAAAACATGGGTCAGACTGAAACCGGTAAGGTTACCTTCGTCACTCCAGTATTCGAGACTGCTCAGACCGGCCTATATCGGCCCACACGCCCTGGGACCCACTTGGCCCAGGACTGCAACTACATACCGGATGACATCTTTGCTCTCATCCAGGCCGAAGATGCTAAGAATGCCGAGCCCGCGCTAGGGTTACTTTTTGGAGAAGAACTCGCGGTTCCAACACCGAAAGAAGAGCTAGTCAGCCTCATTCTCCGCAGTCGCACCTTTGACCCGTCTAAGCTAATCTCGGAAGTCGGGTCCGGAACCAGAGCTTGGAGGAAGACTGTCAAATGGACTAACAGTCAAGGAAAAACTTACAAGCTGATCACAGGAGAAGGAGAGATGCCAGAATCTGAGTCTGAGTCTGAGTCGGAGTCCGAGTCAGAGTCTAAGATTGAGTCTAGTGAGTCTGGTGCTAGGGTCAATCCTGTAACTCCCCCTCTTCCTTTAGCCATTCCAGGTGCCTCGGGGTCTGTCCCGGGCACCCTACCTATCCCGCCACTGACTAGTGATCAGATGGCAGCTCTTTTCGAGCTCTTTTCTCAATTCATGATCAATAATAACAACCGTTCTGCTTACGACTTGTCTCATTTTCAAAATTTCAAAAATTTTATGTGCAATGACATTGAGAAGCCCGACGAACAGGTATCTTTACCCCCACATCTAATCGAGCAACTAGAGCAAAGGGAATCCCGCAATCCGGTAATCGAAGACACCGAATCCATCAACGTGGGAACAACCATAGAGCCTCAGATGCTTAAGATAGGACTATCCTTAGATCCCGAGGAGAAACAACAATTCATAGTTCTCCTTCAAGAATTCAAAGACGTCTTCGCATGGTCCTACAAGGACATGCCGGGGATTGATCGCGAAATAGCCGAGCACCATATACCGATCAAGGAAGGGTTCAAGCCGGTTAAACAAAAACTACGACGCATGAGGCCCGAATGGTCCCTCAAAGTCAAGGAGGAAGTCGACAAACAATTCAAAGATGGGTTTATACGAGTCTCTGAGTATCCAGATTGGGTTGCAAACATCGTACCAGTCCCTAAAAAGGATGGTAAGGTTCGTATCTGTGTAGATTTTCGGGATCTTAACAAAGCAAGCCCGAAAGACGATTTTCCGTTGCCACACATCGATATACTGGTGGACAACACAGCAGATCATGCCCTTCTATCATTTATGGACGGGTATGCGGGGTACAATCAGATAAAAATGGCAGAAGAAGATATGGATAAGACCACCTTCATTACACATTGGGGTACTTATTGCTATACAGTTATGCCATTTGGTCTCATCAATGCCGGGGCCACCTACCAACGAACCGCCACGACTTTATTGCATGACATGATGCATAAAGAAGTGGAAGTCTATGTGGACGACATGATCGTCAAATCCAAAGACAGGGACGGTCACATCACCGCCCTGAGAAAGTTCTTCACCCGATTACGCAAATACAACATGAGGTTAAACCCTCAGAAATGCAGTTTCGGGGTAACATCTGGCAAATTACTGGGTCATATCGTCAGCCAACGAGGTATAGAAGTCGATCCAGCCAAAATCAAGGCCATCACCGAGATGCAGCCCCCTAAAACTGAAAAAGAGATAAGAGGGTTTCTCGGAAAAGTCCAATACATTAGCAGGTTCATCTCAAAGCTAACCATGGTGTGTGAACCGATCTTCAAGAAGCTGAAAATAGGAGAACGGTTACTATGGGATGACAAATGTCAAGCAGCCTTCGATAGAATCAAGGAAATTTTGGCCTCACCACCAGTCCTAATGCCACCTCAGCACGGTTTGCCTTTGTCACTATACCTAACCACGACAGAGACAGCCATGGGGGCTATGCTAGCTCAAACGGTCAATTCCGAAGAACGAGCCATATACTACATTAGCAAGAAGTTTTTAGAGTACGAGTGTAAGTACACCATGCTCGAAAAGACATGTTTAGCTTTGGTCTGGGCCACTAAAAAGCTCCGACATTACATGCTCAGCCACGAGGTACAGGTGTTATCCAGAATGGATCCAATCAAATACCTCTTCGAAAAGCCCATCCTCAACGGCAGGATATCAAGATGGACCCTGATGTTGGCAGAATTCGACCTAAAATTCGTACCACTGAAAGCCATCAAAGGACGAGTAGTAGCCGAATTTCTCGCTGACAGTCCCATAACCGAGGAAGGACACATCGACACTTGGTCCTTCCCAGACGAAGACATTTTCCACACTGATACCGAAGCATGGGATTTGTACTTTGACGGGGCATCCAATTTTCGAGGATTTGGAGTCGGAATTCTTCTAATCTCACCAAAAGGAGAACATACTCCCGTATCCATCAAACTAGACTTTGACGTCACCAACAACGCCGCTGAGTATGAAGCATGTATCCACGGGCTACAAGCCGCCGCCGACTTAGGGGTCACAAACCTCCGAGTACACGGTGATTCATCCCTGGTCATTAATCAAGCGCTTCAAAAATGGAAAACTCGAAATGCTAATCTCGTGGCCTACCAAGCACGAGTACGGGACCTCGAGAAGCAATTCCACAAGGTAGAATATATATACCTACCTCGGGAAGAAAATCAATTCGCAGATGCACTCTCAAAGCTGGCATCTTTGCTAAATATTCCCGATCATATGACCAGTATGCCAATCTGTGTCGAAAGACGATCTGAGCCAGCATATATCCACGACATCGAAGAAGTCGAAATACCTGATCCTGAGCCATGGTATCAAGCTGTGATGACGTACCTAACAACCGGGGAATATCCGTCTGGAACTGACAACCGAGCCAAAAAGGCCCTGCGAAGACTGGAAACCCAGTTCATCCGCACCGACGATGGGCAACTTTACAAAAAGTAGGCACAGGGGGCTCTCCTTCGATGTGTCGACAACACCAAAGCCGAAAAAGTTATGGCAGAAGTACATGATGGCGAATGCGGTCCACACATGAATGCCCAAATGTTAGTCCGAAAAATCATGAGGCTCGGTTACTACTGGAATAGCATGGAAACCGACTGTCAACAATATGTTAGACATTGCCATAATTGTCAAATTTTTGCCAATGTACAACATATGCCACCATCCTTGCTATACACCATGACATCACCATGGCCATTTTCAACATGGGGAATCGACATAATTGGAAAGATAAACCCCTCGGAAACCGGAGGACACTGCTTCATTTTGGTAGCAATCGACTATTTCACCAAATGGGTCGAAGCTGAGTCCTATCGTATTCTCAATGCTAGCCATGTTGCCAAGTTCATTCAAAATAAGATAATATGCCGATATGGGATCCCTCATGAATTCATTAGTGACCACGGGACCCATTTTCAAGCTGAAACAGCAGCCTTGCTGACCAAATACAAAATTCAAAGGCATACATCTTCACCATACCGACCCCAAACCAATGGAGCGGTAGAAGCGGCTAATAAAACAATTGTCACCATACTCAAAAAGATGGCTGATAATTATCGAGACTGGCCCGACAAAATACCATTTGCACTTTGGGGATATCGGACCTCGATTCGTACTGCGACCGGGGCAACGCCTTATTACCTTACATACGGCATGGAAGCAGTCCAACCTGTTGAGTTAGAAGTACCATCACTCAGAATCCTACTTGAAAGCCAAGTACCTGAAGCTGATTGGGTTCGAGCACGATATGACTCGCTAGTCCTTTTAGACGAACGACGATCTCGTGCCCTCAACAATATTCAAATTTATCAAAAGAGAATCCAGCGGGCTTTCAACAAAAGGGTGAGGCCCAGAAACATCAAAGAAGGAGATTTGGTCCTCAAATCAGTTCGAGCTTTATTGCCAGTGGACCCAAGGGGAAAATTCAAACCTAACTGGGCTGGGCCATATCTGGTAAAAAAGATTCTATCAGGTGGAGCGGTAATGCTAACAGATCTGGACGGGAACGAGTTTGTCAACCCAACTAACCTGGACCAGCTGAAGCGCTATTACCCTTAACCCACCTTTCTCAATGTCATTTGCAAAAGTTTATTAAAAAGACATTTTTTTCAAACTTTTAAAGACAAGTCAAAAGCTAGAATTATTTATTCTACTGTTTCAAACATCTTGAACCAATAGTCTTGATGTATTTCGAAATTGCAATTTAATCCAGTCTGAACTACGTTTGGTTTGATTCCATTTATTGTGGATACGTAGGCAGCCCCTCAAAAGGGCACAACCACTGCAATCGAAAAAAAAAACAGGAACGGTTCTTTAATAAACCTTTCTTTATTTAAAATAATAAAATTACAAAAAAATCAAAAAAAAAAAACCATCACAAAAAAATAATACTAATACTTAAATAATAAAAAACTAAGGCATTTTTCCCTTTCCTTTGCCTTTAGCCTCCTTTTCGGTCCATCGGCGTCGAGGTAGAGGTGAACGCTCCCTGATCACCAAGGGAACCTTTTTAGCTCGGGCTCGTTTCTTCAAACTCGACCCCTCGGTCACCTCGTCATCGCGCGGACCTAGCCTGTCTCGGACCGCCAGCCTCGGTCCGAGTCTTCCCTCCAAATCGCTAACACCAGTCTCATTAGTCTGAGTCTTAGGTTTTGACTTGGAATCCGACCCTGATTCAACAAAGGTAATGGGAGTCTCTTCGAAGAACCGCCTATTATTTCTGGCCGATTCTCGGCGGGCCAAATCAAGAGCTTCTTCGGTTTTCAAAGCTTTACGGGCCTCCTGGGATTCTTCAGAGGTCCATTTGCGATATGATTCAGAAACCCAAGTGGTTTGACAAGGGCGAGGTATAGTCCATATGACACGGGTGAACCAACGTTGTAGCCACGTGTCACACATAGCGTCCGTCAATTGGATCGAAACACTAATTATTGCCTCAGTCTCAGGGATCTCCTGAAACGAACCGAACTGTCTTAGGATGCGGTCCGGGTAGATATGGATAGTCCAATCCAAAGACAAAATCACCAGGTAACGGGCTTTGTCTCTCCTAGCTAATCCCGTCAGTCTCGAAAGGAACCACCAAATCACGTTCCATCTGATCAAAGGCCCGCCATGAAATACTAACTCCTCATCCCAATATTTTTGAGTTACGGGATGACTTGGTCTTATTCGACGAGACCTTGAACCGATCTGATTACTGCGGTATTTGGGTATATTCACCGGGGGCTCCATGATCGACAGACGCTCGAATAACCAGGTCTGCAAAATTTTCGAAAAGTCAAAAACTTTCGAAAAATTCGAAAAAATCGGAAAAATTAAGAATTTTCGTTTGGAAAAAAAATCAAAAAAAAAAAAAAAAAAAAATTCGAAAAGTTCGAAAAATCGGAAAAATTAAGAATTTTCGTAAAAATTCAAAAAATTCGGCAAAATCGGAAAATTCGGAAAATTAAAGATTTCGGGAAGAAACCGGAAAATTCGGGATTACCGTAAAAATCAGGAAAATCGGGCAATTATTCGAGGAAAAAGATTAAATACCTGCAAAAGACGGATGCTCCCTGTCAATTGCTGATTTGGTTCAAGCCTCCTAGCGTCAAGACCCATAATAATCTCCCCAGTTATCAGCCAAGCTGGGCTATGACCCGTCTCCATTTGATCAACTATGCTGATTAGCCTGATCTCACCTAAGCATGAATCAGCATCCATTCGGCCTTCGAAGGCGTACCTATGCAGCATACAAAAGGCAAAGGCCCTACGCCTATGGGTAGAAGTAATTCTTTCACCCACTGGGTTCATAAATTTATCAGCCAAGTCAAATAAGGAAACTGAATTTCCTTTCACCATACGGGCTGTCTCAACATGCGATAACCCTAGAAAATCCCTCAACCTCCTCCTTGGATCGGGATAAAATGGGGGAATAGCAGGACGAGCGTTAGGGCACCACCCTCCAATAGCTGCTATCTCTTCAGGAAGAGGACATATTTCTCCTCGAGGAAATGCAAAAATATGAAAGGTAGTATCCCAAAAGGATAAACAAGCATCAAGAAAGTGCGAATCTACCCTAAGTCGCTGGAGTGGGAATAAAGCCACAATTCCCATTTGAGTTAACTGGACTCTGTCTTCATCTCGAAAATCCTGGGCCCACGCATGAAGCATTGCGGTCAAATGGTCAATACCCATCGCAAGAATAGTTTCTTTTATTTTATCCTAAGAAGTCTAAGGGATTGTGAGATAAAAGAAAAAGATTTGATGGGAATATGAAAAATAAGAAACCAAGCTCTCTATTTATAATAGAGAATATCCCTCTTCCTAGCCATCACAGGAATAGGATTCTACCAATTTTCCTCCTTCGCTTAGGCATACAAGGAAATTCCGAATATCCGTGTCAGAATCCGATTAGGAATCAAAGTCATCCCAAGCATCTTTACTTCCAAACTTTTCAAAAAAAATTCAGCCTTTTTATTTTCAAAATTCTCAAAAAGAAAATCTTTTTCCCCAGCACGAGTCAGTGTTTCGCCTAAATGTTACATACAAATTATGTCAGCATACAGGTACACTCAAGACTCCCCGAGAATTCTAAGTTCCCTAGTGGAAAAGCTCCTGCGCAATTCTAAGACAGGATATATCTGCACACAGGTATACCCGTAGCTTCCTAGGCAAGCTTCCGCGACGTTATCAGCATCAACTCAGGTATGATTTCTATTCTATGGCTGGCGAGCCCCTCACGCAGGTCTAATGGACCCTAAACGACCCGATCGGAAGTCTGCCAGGTTTTAATCCTTGATTGACCTGGTAGCTACTCTGACTTTTGCCTTGTCCAAGCCTCAGTCAGAGTGGGGCTCTGTAGACACCCACATTTTGACCGCCAGGTGTCTATAGTAGTTCCCGCCAAACACCCGATGATGATAGGACGTAAACGTGCTTTGATAGGCTCGGATATGGGCTTGTAATCATGGACATTTGGCTTAGACATTTTAAGGAGTACAAATCTCACAAAACCAACCTCAAATCCAGGCCCAGTGGGTCGTTTCGAGTCAAATAACACTAATTTGGGTCGAAACCGTCACCAGGGGTAAAACCGTCTTTTAGCGACCGAGTCAAAACCCGGTCAAAGATATTTCCCGAGACTTGTGGACCGACCGTGATATCTCACGCGTCCCACTTCTGCCCAAATTCCTACAAAAATCAGCCTTCACAAATATTAAACAAATCTGTTTAAGGATAGAATTCGATCTCAATTAGGAGTTCTATCCGGGAACCGGAACGAAATACCACCCGAGCTCAGATACTCGGCTGAAACAGCCGAGATATCACCCCAGCCAGCCGAGTCTTTGGCTTCTTCTCTAAGAAACGAGAAGTTTATTCCCTCACGAACTCTCGTATTTCCTATCCAAACCGGTGTTTCTTGTCACACAAGCAAGGCCACCTCGGTTCCTATAAATAGGACCCTCCCTTCAACCTCAAGGGAACACAGAACATCAACCGAAAAATCAGACCGAAAAAGCACATCAAAAATACCGAGAAAGTCAGCTAGAAAGCAACATCCAAAATCCCGACGTAATCCTGAAATAATTCCAAAACCGACGAAACCGATCCTGTCCGAACCGGCCGAGTCCCCACGCCACACACACATACACTCCAAAAATCGACACCTTAACTCACCCACATCATCTCAACGCTCCCGTGTCTAAGCCACTGTCCGACGAGCCTTATACCGAGAACACAAAGCATGTAGGTTGAGGGTGTATATCAAACCCGTCTCTTCCCTTTTCTCTCTCCTTCATCTCGTTTTTTTATGGGTCTTGCGTCGGTCCTTTTTTTATTTTCTAATATCGATACTACTAAAACTATTTTCCTATATCAAATATTCTTAAAATATGATATCGATTCTATATAATCGAATATCGTATCAAAAAGAATTATATTAAGTTTTCGACGAAATCGTTACATCTTTTTTTACAACTTTTCGTTCAAAATTCTTTTTTAACTTTTCGTTCAAAAAACAAACTTTTTCAAAACCTTTTCTAAAGTTATTCCGACTATTCGATATCGATTTCATAATCGAATATCGAATGCGACGAATATCGAAAATATAAACCGGGTATAAATTAATCCATATTTGTACGCGATTTATAACGATTTTCGACAAAAAAATAAAAAACGGACAGACTCGCGTGCGAGTCGCGCCCGGTCCAGGCGACTCGCGCCCGAGTCTGACCCGATCCTATTTTTTTAAGTTTTCGTTCGTTTATTTTTATTATTTTACGAAACGATTTCTAAATTTACATCTTTTCCAAAACTATTCTAAATATTCGATAATCAACTATCGAATATAATGAATATCGAGAATATTAAGTCGAGTACGAGTTATGCGATATTCGTATGCGATTTAATCAAAATTTTCCGAAAACCGTTTTCGAAATCAGGCCGCCACGCGACCCGCATGAGGCTCGGGCGAGTCGCGCGGCTCTCGGCCTAAAACATGTTTTTATTCTTTTTTTTCGAACTTCGCTTTTTTATACAAAACAACGTTTTAAACTATATTTTTCAGATTTCGATTAATTCTTATTTTCTCGATTTCATATATTATTATTTCAATCGTTACTAACCCGTTTTCTCGTGTTTGTAGCAATTTACTCTCTCATATTCTTTTTATCGTTTTATTAGACTAAAACGAACTCACATGCTAAAATAACTTTGACGTTATTAGTTTAACATGCATTAAACGACTTAGCAACCCATTTATTTATTTTCCTCACATGTCCTAGGAAAATAATCTCTGCATATCATTTCATCGTCGAACTAACGCGTGTACACAAAACCGAACGATATCTTAGTAAAGGCCGCTAAGTGCGGGCGGGGTTGGGTGTTCTCGTTGAACTTCCCAACACGTACCCTCACCCCTTACTCAGAACCGTGGTTTCCGGATGCCCGAAACCATTGGCAACGAGAGTCATTCAATATACGATTAACCGCCCAGTCGGCATCGGTATCGATATGCTAAGGGACGAACCCGATAAACTCTGACATCGGAAATGGGCCAGGCTTTAAGTATGGCCCACTACGACATAGAGTGGGTTCGAATGGTTCCGAATAACCATAAAATTCGGTGGCGACTCCTACTTCGATTTAAAATTCAATTCGATCCATCTCATATGGAAATTCTACGCCTCCCCAAAACCCGCGCTTCGCCGCGTCGGGGTGGACCTATGTCATGTCCACACTTGTGCACACTGATCGAATTTCCATAACGCCAGTTTTTAATATTATTATCGATTGATTTTTGACTTGCAGGTTTGCAAATGCTTTAAGTTTCGCTGAAAATTTATTTTTATTATATCGTTTTAATGTTTTCTCATTTTAATTATTTTGATATAGTAATACTATTATTTTCCCATATGATATAATATGGCTGGGAGAACGTCCGAGTTACTCCCCACTGACGTGGTTGTTATGTTTATAACATGACCGGTATTTGCTGCTGGGCTTTGGGTGTGACCTAGCGAGTAGCGTGGATCATACTCTTTCTTTATTCATGTAATTTTTGGATTTGTATAACCCGTTTGGAGAATTTCCTTTTTAGCCCTTTTGTAAAAAGATGCCTTTGTATTGACTTACCATTTCTTTTTTATAAGATATAGTTTGTCAGTGTGTTTTAATCCCAACTCTACAGTGTTTCCGCCACTGTATTGCGTTAGAATTTCATGGGGATTACAAATAATTTCAGGGAGAATAAGACTAAGTCGCTCACACACAACTTTGGATAAACACTTATAAACCGTGTTGCAGCATGCAATTGGACGAAATTGACTCACATGAGTTGGATTCTGTACCTTTGGGATGAGGGTGAGATTAGTATTGCTGACCTGTTTTAGCAATTTTCCACTGATGAAAACATCTTTGATAGCATTACAAACTTCCATTCCCGTAATACTCCAGGTGTCCTTGAAGAATTGGCTTGTAAAACCATCGGGGCCGGGTGCTTTGTTGCCTTGAATACTATACATTGCTTTCTTTATGTCTGCATTAGTAACCGGACGCAGCAGCTGAGTTTGTTGCTCAGCAGTAAGAACTTTTCCAGTCTTGACAGTTGCATTATGTACAGGTTGTACGGACTTACTTTCCCCTAAGATACTGGAGAAATATTCAATAAAAGCTAATTGAATCTCCTCCGGCCTGGTACAGGTCTCCCCTTTCATGCTTTGCACCTGAATAATTCTATTGGTCGCCCGTCGTTGCTTTATAGATGAATGAAAGAAGGCTGAGTTTTGGTCGCCCTGTTCTAACCAATGTACTTTTGCTTTCTGCTGTAAAAACGAGTAACGAGCTTTATCTAGGATAGAAAATTGCTTAGAGATAGCTGATTCATACTGAAGCAAAGTAGCATCAGCAGGCTGATGTTGGATCTGTAAGTGGATGCTATGAAGTGCCGATTCCATTACATTGGCCATATTTTCAACATCCTGAAATTGTTTGGAATTGAGGTTTCTTAAAGGTTTCTTCAGAGCTTTCAATTTTTTTATGAGCTGGTACATGAGACTACCGTTGTACTGAGTGCTCCAGCTCCACTGCACAGTTGCTGTAAAATCAGGTGAGGAAGCCCACATGTTGAAATATTTGAAGGCCCCCTTCTTCGTTTGAGTGAATGTATCAAGCTTCACAACACAAGGACAATGATCAAACAAGCCTTCGGGGAGAAAATTAGCATAGGAATCAGGATAAGCTAACATCCAATCATCATTGCAAAGAACTCTATCTATCCTGCTATATACCCGACTACCAACTTCATGCTTATTGTTCCAAGTGAAATGAGCCCCCATTGACTTAAGTTCAATGAGACCACAGTCATCTATGCAATCATTGAATGGTTTAATTTCAGCCAACGTAATCGGAGCTCCTCCAATTCTTTCCTCCATTCTTCTCACATTGTTGAAATCCCCCATGAGAATCCAAGCACCAGTACACCTAGTCGCAAATCTTCTAATCTCAGTCCAAAGGGGGTCTCGCTCCAAAGGTTTATTAAAACCATAGATGATAGAACACCAAAATCGTCCATTCCCTCCTTTGTGATTAACCCTCATATGGATAATTTGTTCAGAGATCTCCAAAATATCAACATCATATATAGTCGGATTCCAAAGATACCAAATCCTACCTCCCTTATGCATACTATTATTAGTAGTAATTGACCAATCATTAAAGACATTGCTAGCCTTAAGCCAGTTATTTGTAGTAACCTTAGTTTCTAAAAGACCAAATAACTCTACTTTATTATTGAACATAAACCATCTTATCTCCTTTTGCTTCTTAGTTTTATTCATTCCTCTAATATTCCAACACTCTATATTAACCATTATTGTTTCCAAAGGGGTGAATCTCCTCCACTTGACCTATGCCACTCACCTTCTTGATGTTAGATTGTAATATTTCCAAGAAGGACATCCCCTCTTGAGTGTACTGCAGACCCACTGATCGAGCAGGTTTGGTAGCCGCTCTCCCCAGAACTGAAATATCATGCTCAACACGCTGAACTGGTGGAGTAACCACAACCTCCTGTAGTATTGGTTGAGGTGCCCGGATCTGATTAGCCTGTTTAGCCTGCACTTCTGCTAATTTGCTTCGACACTGTTGCTCATTGTGCCCCATTCCTTTACATCTATCACAAGCAATAGGCAACCAATCGTAGCTCAACTGTATATGTTGCTCAACTCCTTTCTCATCAAGAAAATGGATAGTATCAGGGAAAGCTTGGCCTATTTCTACCTCAATGAGTAGCTTAGCATAGCCCAGAAACTGACGTTGTTCAGTAGAGTTAGCGGTGCGAATTACTCTACCAATAATTCCCCCAATTTTCCTCAAGCAATCAGATCCCCAGAATTTGAGATCGAGATTATCCAATTTGACCCAAATAGGCACCTTCTTAACACATGTTTAGTAAGCTTAGAAGTCTCCTCCCATTCATGAATTATCACAGGCTTGTTATCAAACATTAGGTATTCAGGATTCATAGCCAGTCGTTGAGATTCTTTATCATGAAATCGAACAACAAGAATACCATTAGGCAAGAAGGAAACCTTATCTACCTTCAAATGTTTCCAGACCCGATTAATGAAGCCTGAAACAATACTCCAAGGCGGATTAGCTCCAACAATGAATCCATAAACCGCTATGCTCCAAAATTGTAGCTCCCCTACAACATCCTCTGTTGTGAGCTGGAGTAGGGGTGAGCTCTCTACAGAGTTCGTCACAGTGATCGTCTCCTTTGGCGGAAGCACTTCAGTATTAGGTGCCAATTCATCATCAAGAACATCCTCCAGGTTGACATCAATCTCAACAAACGGTTGTTGTGTTCCTTGTGCTTTTTGTGTACTAGAAGAGTTACTACGATTACTATTATTATTGTGCTTATTACCAGATGAAATACTACTATTAGATTTGTGATTCTGCTTTGAACCGTTTTTAGAAGAAGACGAGTTGTCTACTTTCCTGTATTTCGCCATTGCTGGAATAAGGAGAGCTTCCTCTCTCTTCTTTCCCTCTTTTACTAACCTGTTTGCTCATGTTTTTAGCGATCTTTTCATTGTTTTGTTTTATTATACTAAAACAAACTTCGCATGCTAAAACAACTTTGACGTTAATTTTAGATGCATTAAATCGACCTAGCAACCCATTCAATTATTCGCATGTTTAGTTAAAACACTCTTTGCATATCATTCAACCGTCGAACTAACGCGCGTACACCAAAAACGAACGATATCTTAGTAAAAGCCGCTAAGTGCGGGCGGGGTTGGGTGTTCTTAGTGAACTTCCCAACACGTACCCTCACTCCTTACTCAGAACCATGGTTTCCGGATGTCTGAATCCATTGGCATACGAGAGTCATTCAATACCCGATTACCGATAATGTCGGTATCGGTATCGCAATGCTAAGAGACGAACCCAATAAACTCTGAAATCAGAATGGGCCGTACTTTGTGTATGGCCCACTACGACATAGAGTGGGTTCGAACGGGCCCGAACTCCCACAAAGTTCGGTGGCGACTCCTACTTTGACTTAAATTTCAACTCGAGATCCATCTCACATGAGATTCATTTGCCTCCCCAAACCCGCGCGTGGTCGCGTCGGGGTGGACCTATGTCATGTCCACAATTTGGCGACTCTGCTTGGGATTCCTGATGTACCACTTGTCATCGGGGTTCCTAGGGTGAGACTCGAAAAGAAATCGTTCGATTAGTAATGTACGCGTTTTAGTTCAATGGTTCATGCATAACCCAAAATTTTCCCGGGCCGGTTACTTCATACTGACGTCCCACTATACCATGGTGCATTCCTAAATGGGTGCACTAAAGACTTTGATGGCGGAATTCGCATGGGTTTTACGGCATATTCTAAGACCAACTCGGCTTAAGAGGTTCGTCCTGATTTGCGAGAAAGCTGTCGTCGTTGGTATAGACCCTATTTCGACCGACCGAGACTTAGTTTAAGAGCATACATGGTGTCGATATATTTCTTTCATGATTACGTGCTGCTTGATCTACATGTCATCTTTTTTCAAAAAACCGTTATTTCAAATTTTGCATATTTTCAAAATTATCCATCTTTCAAAACCCGGAAAGCTACCGAATTTAGGACTTATGATTTTACTCAAAATAGCCTATTTTTAGCCGGTATGCTACCCAAACATTTTCAAAACTTCAAAAAATTACGGCCCAATGGCCCTTCGCCAATTTTCAAAAAATTGGGCCGTCCGTCCTACTTTTTCGGATCTTTCTAAAGCCCAAATATCCCTTTTAAAAAACGTTCTTCTTCTTAGGACTTCCTGTATTTAGTAGTATCGGGTCTCGTCATAAGATGTCGAAGTCTCTAGCGTCGAAACTCCGTTGATCCTACATCACGGGTTTCCTCCCTATCCCAGTCCGCCTTACTTGTCAAGGCACGGCCCACCTACATAGGACGTACTCCTACAAAGACGGGCCCATTTACACCTTCGAATCCAAAACCTGGGGAAAATCTCACTTGGACTTCTCCTTCAAGTAGGACTCGGCCCACACAACCGAATCCTAAGGAAAGTCCACCGTCTACGAGTCACCCGTCTAGGAGTCGGTTTTCAGTCTTTTTCTCGTCTAGTCTTTTCCTCACTTGGGGGCTACCCTTCAGTAGAGTGATCAATCACGGTTGCTCTAAGGGTCATGTCTTACACGTGTTGTCTCACGTACCCCGCTTTCGAGTCACTTAGATGTCACAGCATCTGAGTCATTTCAGAGTGCTTAGCCTCACCTGGGGGCTATTCTCCGACGGAGCGATTAATCACGGTCACTCCGAGAATCGTACCCTACACATTTGTCTTAGGAAAGTGTAAACCGAGTCAAACCGGAGTTGTCTTTCCTCCCGCGCTATTTTCCTATGCCTTGGTATATTTAGGTTCTGAAGCAACAATTATGATTACGCGGTATTCTTACAGACAGGCCACCGGTAACCAAACATCAACACAAGATGCTAGAAGCTTTGGACAGTTTGACAGCCTCACTAGCTAAGATGGAGGCCCAACTGACTGCCATCAGGACCGACCAAACCGCCATTGCCACCCGTTTGAGTGTCGTGGAACAAGGGATTCCTAAGGTCGGGAATGAAACTACTGGGCCTTTTGCTGAACTGGACAGCGCGGTCCGTAAGTTGGAGGAACAGGTCCACTTATCAACAAACAACACTATCCACACGGAAAATGCCCGAGAATATACACCCATTAGTGAGAAACTACCAAAGGATCTCAACTTAGAAGGGTTACCCATATTCGAAGGGACGGAGGATCCATTATTACACCTCCGAGTTTTCAAACAATTCATGGCAGTCAAGGGGTCCAAAGCCGACATGTTCATCAATTTGTTCGGCGCATCCCTCGAGAAATATCCAAAAGCCTGGTTCTATAGGCTTAATGCAAAAAGATTCCCAACTTGGGAAGATGTGACTACCGAGTTCGCTAAAAACTATTCTGATAATACTGAACTTCAGACTACCATGCGGACCCTAGAAGTCATGGCCCAGGAGCCCAAAGAAGGCTTCATCAAATACCTCCAACGTTGGAGGGCCGAAAGCGTGAAGCTGGTAGAGAAGCCCAATGAAAAAACTTTAGTAGAGGCCTTTGTCAAGAACCTCCTCCCTTCCTACCGGGTCCATCTCCGGTATGCTATCATACCCAACTTCGTCACTTTAACTGAAATAGTCACTAAGGTTGAAGATGATCTTAGACATAATGAAGATCTGGGTGAAGCTTCTACCGAAGGCTATACTGGACATCCACTTGAGTCCTTAGAAGCCGAAGACTACTGACAACCTCATCCAAGAGTCTAGATTTGGTTTAAGTCCGAGTCTGAGTCCGAGTCTAGGATGTTCTATTTCTTTCAATTTCAAAGTCAGAGTCAGAGTCAGCTGTATTCTCTCATCTTTTCAAAATTCAATAAAATCAGCTTTTCTATTTCTCATATATACTTTCCTTATGTGTTTCCGAGAACATGATAAACACCATCATACACTGTGAGCACACACATGTGAATATTATAGGCACATCTATAATGACTGCAGGAAACCGAGACCCGTGTTTTCCCTTACCAGTTCCATGTCCGACATAGAAAGCCACATAACTACCCCTAGCATGAGCGGTATCGAATCTTATGACAAATCTAGGTAGTCTCCTAGTTTGGGTCCAAGACGGGAGACAAGTCCACTTCCCACAATAAACACCCATCCAATAAGATCAACCAATCCCGACCTTAGGTGTTTGTCTGACCAACAGAAAAAAAGAAAAAAGTGGACAAAAATCAAAAGTCCAAGGAAAAAAGCAAACGGCCCAAAACAAAAGAGCTGGCCATGATCAAAAAGAACTTCTAACATCCCATGACCGGGGCTAAGAGATCAGCAAAAAAAAATATTCAAAAACCCATGACGTGGTCAACGGTCAACTCAAGTAAAAGTCCTTTGACTAGGGTACGGTCAATTCAAAAATTATCAGTGCCCATACTATCCGATAGGGGAGAGATAATCAGGTTGGTCAGCTAACACCACATCTAGCCTTCCCACATTACAACCCTCAAGACCTTCTCGAGACCTAGGCTAGAGACAGCCTGGAATTTTGAGGATTCAAGCTCCATAGGATACCCCTAACCATTAGGGCCAGACATGGAAACCAGATCCCGCATTAACAATCCTACCCCAATCGAAGTCCGAGTCATTTTTACTCGACTTCCCCCTTTCCTACCACATTACGGTACCTTACCCTCGAAGCCTTAGCTCCACAAAATCAAGCTCCAGATGTCAAAACATCAAAGCCACTTGCGACCTAGCTCCACATTTCCAAAAACATCCAAACCAGTTACCATCCCCAAACACGGGAACTCAACTTGCAGTCGGCATAGAACATGCCCAAATAGTTCACACCACCTTTGGGGGCTATCCCGGAGAACGCTCATAGTCACAGGATCAACATCCTAACTATTCTAGCCCTTTGATCAAGGCATCATTGGGAATACACCTAGCCTACACCATCATTGTAGCTAGCTACACACAAAACCCTAATAAACTAGTCACCATAATATATTTTTCAACACTGAACTACGGCATGGTTTGATTTCACTACACGTGAATACGTAGGCAGCCTTTCAACAGAGGCACAACCACCCACATTGACACACATTCAAAAAGCACCATTATTCCGGTCACGACACTATCATGTTCTCAGCAGCAAGCTTTGTCATCCTGGGGGCTTCTTTTAGACAGAAGAACTCCATCCACTCACAAAATCCAAATACTTTCAAAAACTAGCCTCCTTTCTATAGAGTGTCCTAGTACTTGGCTCCGTCGAAGACTAGAATCTGTCAGGATTCGAAGCAACACCCACTTTGGGAATATACCCCAAAACCAAAAAAGATCCAAAAGAACACCATTCTACGGCATTGCTACTACTGAAACAGTCTCATAATATCTTCCCCATTTCGATGATCCACCCTGTTGCCACTCGCCTAGGCTACGGAATAGCGCAACTTAAGAGTCTTGTTAGGTGGCCCACCCCCTACCGAGTCGCGGTCCAACCCTTCGAGAGTCCGGTCGAGTCTGTTAACTCGTCTTGTCACGTTCAGAGTCGAGTCTGTCAGTATACATCTCTCTTCAAATTCTCATTTTAAAATTTGCAAAACTTAGCCATTTGAGAAAATCCTTTTCGACAAGGTCAAATTTCGGTCTATTTAAACTGCAAATTTCTTTTCCTTTCAATTTTGAAAACCTATTTCCTAGCACGTAAGTTGCTTTCAGGACTTTGATTTCAAAATAAAGCAAAAATCATTTTTCCCCAGCGCAAGTCAGTTTATAGATGCTAACTGCATTTCGTGTATGCTATCTTGTTATCTGCTATATTTGCTATTTCTGCCTGTATATCTAACATTTCAGGTACCAGCTTGGCTTCCCAAAGAACATCAAGTTTTTTTATTCCCCAGCGCCTGCGCAACTCACATATCTCCCCAGTGGAAAGCCCAAGGCGGCGTTTTCCCGAAATAGCACGGGATGGGCCCATATATAGGCGCACCCAGGACTTATACAACAAGTCTGAGCTCCCGCATAGTTCTGAGATGGGATGTGTCTGCAAACGGACACACTCAGGGCTTCTTCGGCAAGCTCCCGCGCAGCTCCAAGACGGAATGTATCCGCATACAGATACACCCGGGACTTATACGACGAGTCCAATTCCCCACGGAGTCATCATCATCAACTCAGGTATGATTTCCATCTTATGGCTGGCGGGCCCTTTTACGCAAGTCTAATAGACTATAAACGACCCGACCGGAAGACTGCCAGGTCTTAATCCTAGATTGGCCTGGTAGCTACTCTGACTTTCGCCTTGTCCAAGCCTCAGTCAAAGTGGGGGCTCTGTAGACACCCACATTTGGCCGTTAGGTGTCTATGGCAGTTTCCAAAAAACACCCGAAGATGATCGAACGCAAACATGACTTAATACACTCGATTTTCGGACTCGGAATCAATAGTAGTTGGCACGAGCTTTTAGCGGAGTAAAAATCTCACAAAACAGACCTCAAATCCAGACCCAGTGGGTCGTTTCCAGTCAAATGAGACTAATTTGGGTCAAAACCGACACCAAGGGCAAAACCGTCTTTTAGCAACCAGGTCAAACCCCGGTCAAAGACGTTTCCGAGACATAAAAATCTGTCACGCCACTTCAAAAATCTGACTCGAAGTCAAATACTACACGAATATCAGCTACAAAGTAGGAATCCTTTCCTATCCAAAGTCGGAATCCTACTCCGTCTAAACCGGGTGTTTCTTCCCATGCAAGTAACCTTTTCCTATCCATAGACGGAATCCCACTTCATCTCAACCGGTTGTTTTCTTCCTTTGCAAGATATAAATCTCCTATCCCAAGTCGGTATTTCATCCTATAAATACCCCACCCTTGCACACACAATTCATACACTCAATTCCCGACATCAATTACAACATCAACACAACAATTCCAATCCCGACACACAAATTACAACCCGGAATTCCAGCAATACTAGGCATATTATATTCCAATATTTCCTCTAGAAATCCTATAGGATTCTCGACCATTCACAACCCAAAATTCTAGGCAATTTTAGGCAAACCGTATACAAACCCGAGAGCAAAACTCGCCAAATCCTTAACCATACACACCATAACTCACCTATATACATCTTAACGCTCCCGCGCCTAGGCCGCTACTACGAGTCCGTTTTCGAGATAATCAAGCATGTAGGTTGAGGGTGTTACAAATTCCGACTTCTCCCTTTTCTTCTCTTTCTCTCGTCCGTCTGTCTTTTATACGGGTCGTCGTCACGTCTTTTCTTTTTTATTTTCTCGTTCCTAATATCGATATTATCGTACTATTTTCAATAAAGAGTCGCCCTAAGGATTCGATATCGACTCTATAGTCGAATATCAGATCTAAAGGAATCAATCATCAAATCATATTAAGCATAATACCGTTGAAGCCGAGTAATTACGATATTACAACGTGGAGGAATTATTTCGTCTTACCAACATTCAAAACGATTTTCTAAACAACTTTTTTTACTCCACTCTAAATATTCGATATTGATTCTATAATCAAGCACCGAATATTACGAGTATCAATATTTAAGTCGAGTATAAATTATGCCATATTTGTACGTGATTTAACAAAAGAGTCGGTTTTCTAAAAAATCTCGAGAGCAGTCCGCCATGCGAGTCGCACACGTCCTGTGCGAGTCACATGGCCACGTGAGTCGCGCCCTCCTCGCACGGGTCGCGCCCTCCTCGCGTGGGTCGCGTGGGCCCCTGAAAATCGCAACTCCGAAAAGCTATTCCGTCTTAATTCTTTAAACGTCTTCTTTTTTTAAAAAACAACGGGCTTTTCGGCATATTTCAGGTCTCGATAAATATTTTCTTGACCTCGGTCAGCGCGTGCTTAATCCATCACGTGTCACAAACTTTTCAAAATCATTCATGTCGTTGCATTATATTTACATCTTTTATTCAATTTACAAATCGTTACTAACCTGTTTGTTCATGTTTTTAGCGATCTTTTCATTGTTTTATTTTATTATACTAAAACAAACTTCGCATGCTAAAACAACTTTGACGTTAATTTTAGATGCATTAAATCGACCTAGCAACCCATTCAATTATTCGCATGTTTAGTCAAAACACTCTTTGCATATCATTCAACCGTCGAACTAACGCGCGTACACAAAAAACGAACGATATCTTAGTAAAAGCCGCTAAGTGCGGGCGGGGTTGGGTGTTCTTAGTGAACTTCCCAACACGTACCCACCTCTTACTCAGAACCATGGTTTCCGGATGTCCGAATCCATTGGCATACGAGAGTCATTCAATACCCGATTACAGACAATGTCGGTATCGGTATCGGTATCGCAATGCTAAGGGACGAACCCAATAAACTCTGAAATCAGAATGGGCCGTACTTTGTGCACGGCCCACTACGACATTGAGTGGGTTCGAACGGGCTCGAACTTCCACAAAGTTCGGTGGCGACTCCTACTTCGATTTAAATTTCAACTCGAGATCCATCTCACATGAGATTCATTCGCTTCCCCAAACCCGCGCGTGGCCGCATTGGGGTGGACCTATGTCATGTCCACAGAGACCCAAAAATATTTATATATGTACTCTTACATAAGCGTACCCATTTTTATTAGGTTTGATAACTTAACAAAAATCGTCTCCAAGTAGACTTACAAATTTAAAGTGGTACTAAAAAGTGATATCTCAATAAATAATTGAGAGATCGTCTTATTCTGGATGTTGCGATATTTTTTAAAAACTACTCCGTATCTTTCTTTCTCCCTTTTAGGGGTTGTTAGGTTGCCCTCATAAATCATGGGAAGTAAAACTTCTCATGAATTGATAAATTGAGATTAAGTTTGGTTGCCCATTTCATGGGAATTGCAACTTCCAGAGGAATTTCAATTCCTGCATAATTATGAAAATTGCTCATCTAGTCTCCCGTACAAATTCCCTGGTGAATTAATTTCCCCTATGACAACCAAAAAACATTTTTGTAATCCATCAAAAATATAAATTCACATGAATTTAAGTTTCTGATAACTCCAACTTCTTATGGTGAACCAAACGAGCCCGTCTGTAATTTTTAAATGTTTCTACAGCAAACACCTCTCTATAACCTCTCTTTCTCCTCACACTCCCCGCTCTCCCTCTCACACAAGTCTCACCCACCCATTTCCCCATCACTACCACCCTCCCCTCCATTTCTTCCCCCACAAAAGCAAACCCAAACAATTAAAACTTCAGTAGAGTACAATCTTTCTTGTATATATAATATAAAAAAAAAATACCCAATAAATAAAAATGGAATCACTACCATCTCCAACAACAACAACAAGAAGGCCTCGTTTTATTGAAGAATCTAATGGTTTGGCTTCAATTGCTGAAAGCAACCACTTTCACAATTCTAATAATAACAAATTGAATGGGTACTTTGTTGATTATCAAAATCATATGATGAGAAGGAGAAATAGTTTAAGAAATATTACTTCACTTTCTACTCATTCTCTTTCTTTTTCACGTGTTTCTTCTTCTTCTTCTGCAACAACGACAACAACTGCTGTTTTTTCTCCCAGATCTACTCGTGTTTTCGATCCTAGATTTGAAGACTTCAACTCTCCTTATTTCTTAGATTCTTGCGCACTTTGTCACAAACCCCTTGGTGGTAATCGCGACATCTTTATGTACAGGTTTCTTACTCCACTTTCAGTGCAAATTAAACCCACTTTTGTTTTTATAAACTACGCTACTTTTTCTGGTTTACCAGTTTTTTTTGTTGTTGTGATTGTGGATCTTGTGTACTAATTGTTGCTTAAAATTTAAATCCTTTGATTAAATTTGTTGTTGGGTTATTGACTAAATTTTCTGCTAATTATTAATCATACGAAGTATCTCTCACTAGTTACTGAGTAATTCCATTGTTTTCTTGAGACTTGAGTTAGTAAAAGTTGGTAGTTCTCGTATGAAACTTGTAATCATGAAACTAACACATGTGATGTAGGAGTTGTTATTACGGAGTACTTGATTTTAGGTTTTTAGATTGGAATTTGAAGCACAACGGGTCAAATATTTGACCATTTAGGGGATAGAAAAAGACTGAACATTTTTATTTTTATCTGCTAGTAACAATGTTTTATCCTTATTTAATTTTCAAACCCGAATAGCGGAGAGTATGTAGCTCATTTCAATTTGAAGGGTGGAGTGGTGTACTGAAATTTGTGGGTTTGCTTGAAACAGAGGAGATACAACATTTTGCAGTGAAGAGTGCAGGCAAGAGCAAATCGAGATCGACGAGGCTAAAGAAAAGAACTGGAGTTTGAAAGTATTGAGGACTAAAAAAGAAGCCAAAAAATCTGCATCTACTACATCCTCACCTTCTAAACCCCAGAATTACCCTTTCCGTTCCGGCACCGTTGCCGCTGCCTAATACCATTCATTACTAATCAATCATACAATAATCACTAGATTATTGCATATGAATACCATATTATAGTACTCTATATCTATAGAGAGAAGAAAGTACGGGTGAGAGATTTAAGAAGAAGAAGAAGATGGAAGGGAAAATAGAAGGGATTTTGATAGTATTATGTAAGTATTCCCTTGTATGATACCCGGGTGGATGTTGTTGAATAGAGAAAAGTGGTGGGGGATCATGGAGTTTTTCTTCTTCCCTTTACTTACGGGAGTTTAATCACACGGTGAATGGGGTATGTGGGTCTTTTTTGGGTGGAGGTTGCTCTGTAATCTTCCTTGTCATCAATTTGTACTTTTTGGGTTAAAAAGCATGTAATTTACTCGTACTAATTTTGATGGTAATAACAAATATGTTTGCTATCAAGTTACTCTCATCTCTACTATACTGCACTCGAATATATGTTTAGGATGAAAATCAATGACTTTTAGGACATCTCTTTTGGCTTCTATGTGCAAAATCAAAACCAATGAGTACTTCCTTTTAGTCGAGTTCAAATTTTTGTTTTAGACTTATGAGCTTGGATACCTCCATTGTAGGTGAAGCTTGGAGAGGAAGGAAAAAACTCAAGAGAAAAAGTTAGTTAGGAATTTTGTGGTGTAAAATTGATGTAAGAATTGTGTTTATGTGAGGATAAATTACAGCCAAGTATGCTCTATTTATACCTACAGTAAACGTAACTAACTCCACGTCAGCAATCTAATCTAATCACCTACATATGCGCATAACCCCCCTTCAAGCTGGATTGGATGGAATGCTATACAAACCCAGCTTGGCAGAAAAGAATTGATGAGGAGAAGCTCCCAAGGGTTTAGTCATGATATCCGCTAGTTGTACACCAGTCCGAATGAAAGTAGGATGAAGAAAACCTTCGAGATACTTGTCACGAACAAAATGACAGTCTACTTCCAAGTGTTTAGTTCTTTCATGAAAGATAGGATTCTGAGTAATATGAACTGCAGCCTTATTGTCGCAAAAAAGAGACACTGGCAGTTGTGTCTGAATATGTAAATCCTTGAGCATAGCCACCAACCAGACCAACTCAGCAGATGTATAAGACATACATCGGTATTCCGCTTCAGCACTGCTACGACTAACCGTCTTTTGTTTTTTTGTCTTCCAAGAAATGAGAGAAGAACCAAGAAAATAGCATAACCGCTTACCGCTCTACGACTGAAGGCACAAGTTGCATAATCAGAATCGCTATAAGCAATGATATCTAAAGGATTATCCGCCGGATAAAACAAACCGGTATTGATGGTGGCTTTCAAATAACGAATAACATGAGTTGCTGCTTGCATATGAGGCTCCCGAGGCTCATGTATAAACTGACTTAGATGTTGAATTGAGAAAGAAATATCTGGTCTGGTTAGATTGAGGTATAGAAGTCGACCAATCAGATGCCTATAAGGCTCTGGATCTGCTAACAGGGCTCCAGAATCAGTAGAGAGCTTGAGACCCTTTGCCATGGGAAAATCAGCTACTGTAGCATCCAACATGTTCATATCAGTGAGAATATCCAAAATATATTTCCGTTGATTGAGCATTATTCCACTATCATTACGGGCCATTTCCAAACCCAAAAAATAACGCATCAAACCAAGGTCTTTGATTGTAAACTTAGAATCCAGACTCTGTTTAGTGTGCAGAATCCCTTCCGCATCATCTCCTGTAAGTAAAATATCATCAACGTATACCAACGCCACCATAAAACCTTGAGATCGAGCTCGAGTAAACATCGAGTAGTCTTCTCTTGATTGATCGAAACCAAGTGACTTGAGGTATTTCGTCAACTCCTTGTTACATTGCCTTGACGCCTGT
Organism: Agrostemma githago; assembly: GCA_958450325.1. Lineage (NCBI taxonomy): Eukaryota > Viridiplantae > Streptophyta > Magnoliopsida > Caryophyllales > Caryophyllaceae > Agrostemma > Agrostemma githago. Next base: position 26,256,454 of record OY288239.1, on the reverse strand, counting down.
TTGAGCCCGTAAATAGATTTTTTGAGCTTACAAACCAAACCTGGAGATGCTTTTGAATACCCCTCTGGAACAGTCATGTAAATCTCCTCATCAACATAACCATGAAGAAAAGTATTATTTACATCAAGTTGATGTAAAGGCCAATTACGAGCAGCTGCAACCGCAAGCAAACTTCGTACTGTAGTAAACTTGGCAACCGGTGAAAACGTGTGTTTGTAGTCCTTATTCTTAATTTGATTGTAACCTTTCGCAACCAAACGAGCCTTATAGCACTCAATGGATCCGTATGGGTTATGTTTGACTTTAAAAACCCATTTCGATCCAATGGCTTTGTGCCCTTCCGGTAACGGTACTAATTCCCACGTTTTATTGACTTCAAGGGCAGTAAGTTCTTTAGACATAGCTGCCTCCCAATTTGGGTCAAATCGCGCTTGAGCATAAGTAGCTGGTTCAGGAGATTGTAACACAGCTGCGAGAGAAGTAATGTAATCAGGATCATAATCCTTAAGATCTTGAAGAACTTGTGTATGAAAGGAGACTGAAGATGATTCAGGAACCAGCTGTGTGATAAGTGGGTCTCCTGATCTATGTGGAACTGTATTCTGTATAGGTAACCTGAGGGAACAGTGGAAATCTTTCAATTTAGTAGACACCTGCTTCACTCTGGTGGATTTTCTCAGAGGTGGAATAGGAGAAGCATGATCTTCGAATACAGACGCATCAACAGATGTAGAAGATAAAGACGGATCAGAAGATGCTGAAACATTATGAGGAATATTGTGAGAAGAACCTTGTGAAGAAGAAAACTGGTCAGCATTAACAGAAGACACAGGCGGTGAACTGTCACCAAAAATTCCAGGTGTGCTGTCACCAATATTACCAGATGTACTGTCAGTAAACTCCACCAGATTAGGAAGAATAGCAGTCGATTGTTGTTGGTCTGAAGAAGGGCATCTGAATGGAAAAATAGACTCTTTGAAAATTACATCTCTGTTCACAAAAACTGTATTAGATGATAGATCATATAGCTTATAACCTTTTTCACCATGAGGATATCCAATAAAGATGCACTTTCGTGCTTTAGGTGCAAATTTATCTGTGTTGGTGATGGGCATTGTAGCATAGCAAAGCGATCCAAACACTCGTAATTCCGTAATATCAGGAGGAATTTTGAATAAAATCTCAAATGGGGATTTCCACTCTAGTAAGGGAGTGGGCATTTTATTAATAAGATAGGTAGACGCCAATACTGAGTCACCCCAAAAACGTAAGGGTAAGTTAGCATGAAGCATTAAAGCTCGTGCCGTTTCAATCAAATGGCGGTGTTTGCGTTCTACCCTCCCGTTCTGCTGTGGTCTACCCACCACACTTCGCTGATATAAGATACCCTCCTGCTGAAACACCTGATGACAGTAGTTTTGATCAAACTCTGTTCCGTGGTCAGTACGAATAATTTTGATTTTTGACTGGAACTGAGTGGCAACCATTCTGATAAAACCCAGAATAATATGAGGCACCTGATCTTTATGTTTCAAAAGATACGTCCACGTACAACGTGAACAATCATCTAATATAGTAAGAAAGAACCTTGCTCCTCCAATACATGGTGTCTTGTAAGGACCCCATAAATCCATATGGATTAAATCGAAACAATGAATGGCATGAGAAACACTTCTAGTGAAAGACAATCTGTGATGTTTAGACAAAACACAAGTTTCACAAAAAAATTCGCGCATGTGTACAGTATCTCCTATTACATGCTTCAGCTTATCGACTGATGTATGCCATAATCTTGCGTGGAGTAACTCAACATCACTGAGATTAAGAGCTGAATTAACTACAAAAGCATTACGCCCCAAATTATTAGATGCAGAAACTTGTGAATGTGCTGTAGAATCAGCGTAGAGTAGGTAGAGGCCTCCACTCTTCTTTCCAAAAGCCTTAGTGACCTTACTTGAAAGGTCCTGGAACAGGCACAAATCTTTAGAAAAGGTCACTTGTAATGATGAATTTTCTAATAATCGACTCACAGATAACAGATTTTGCTTGAAGTCCTCAATAAGAAAGACATTCTGTAAAATAATGTGAGCATTCAGTCTTACTTTGCCTGCCTTAGAAGCAAGTTTAACAGATCCGTCAGGAAGCCCCACTCTTATGGGTTTATGCAATAACCGCACATCATACAATAAGGATTGATATGGAGTCATATGATCAGATGCTCCAGTATCAACGACCCATTCATATATAGAGGGATGTAATTGAGAATCAGTGAGATGCAAACAACGAACTGTACCTGCTGAACTGATTGTAACGCCCTGATTATCTGAGAAGGACTTGAGAATTCGTTGGTAGATCGAGTTCGCCATTTCATTTATCATGCCATGGTCCATGCTAATTTGTCCCTGACCACTTCCTGATGCACCTGCACCAGTTGTTCGCTTCTCATAGTCAAAAGGTGTGAATTCTTCATCCTCCTGTTCCTGCACAATATCCACATTATTTGCAGTTCTTCTATAAGAATTCTGACCATTCTGAGTTTCACATGTCTGGAATGCTTTTCCCTTAAACTTCTTGCTGTTAGGGTTAGAAAAGCAATATTCAGAAACATGCCCTTTCTTCTTACAGTGGGAGCACGTCTTGAGCTTATGGCAACTGTCAATGTCATGACCCTTCTTGAGACAATGAGTACAGAACTTATCCCCAGTTTCTGACTCAATTTTTGGTCTCTTACCCCTGTTACCTCCACCAGAATGTGCAGCATAGGCACTTGTCTCGGCCAAAATATCAACAGCCTCACTAATTTGCTTCTGCCTCTCAACCTTTTGAAGCAAGGAAAAGGCCTTGTTGAGAGGGGGTAGAGGTTCCATCGTCAGTACAGTAGTCTTAACCCCTTCATAGCTAGAGTTAAGCCCCATTAGAAAGTGAATCAACTTCGTTCCAGACTCCCTATCAAGAATCCTTTTATGCAGTTTGCAAGTGCAAGCATCCATTGCTCCACAATTACAAAGGGGAATAGGGTCGAGACTGTCAAGTGTCTCCCAAGTGCGTTTCAACTTACTGTAATACTCGACAAGAGGCGCATTGGCCTGTGTTGAATCACTCAATTCTTTTCGTAATTGATAAATCTCAATACTATTGACCTGTCCATATCTCTCATTGAGTTCAGTCCATAAATCCTTAGCGTTCCTAGCATATTCGACGGTTTCACGGATCTCTCTAGACAAAGAATTTAAAATCCACTTAACTACCATATAATCACACCTAATCCATTGATGATGTGTTTTATCAGACTTAGCAGGTTGTTTGCAAGTTCCGTCGACGAAACCGTCCTTGTTTTTAGCAATTAACGCAATGTACACATCACGCTTCCAAGATATAAAACCAGTTCCATTAAACAGAATTGAAACAAGTTATAACGAAGGCTGATCAGATGAAGATAGGTAAAGTGGATCATCAAAGCAAGAATAATTGTTTGAAGTAGCAGAATTCTCAGTTTCAATCATCATGATCAATTAGCAGAGAACGATGAATTCACAGTAGAAAAACAAGGAAGACGAGACAAGAAACGCCAGAAATTCAATCAATTGCAGGAAGCATCCAAGAACTATAGCAACAATGGAGGATCAAGCGAAAAAGCGGAAGAAAAAAATGAAGAGATTATACCACACGTTGATAATGCGTGAGGAGAGCAAATAATTTCTTCAATGAAAGAAAGGAATCACAGGAGCAACCCGCTCTGATACCATATGAGCTTGGATACCTCCATTGTAGGTGAAGCTTCGAGAGGAAGGAAAAAACTCAAGAGAGAAAGTTAGTTAGGAATTTTGTGGTGTAAAATTGATGTAAGAATTGTGTTTATGTGAGGATAAATTACAGCCAAGTATGCTCTATTTATACATACAGTAAACGTAACTAACTCCACGTCAGCAATCTAATCTAATCACCTACATATGCGCATAAGACTGTTCATAATTCGTACTTTGCACAATGTTTCACGATTGGTAATAATATTGGTGTAATCGGTATTTTGTTTATGTCCAACCTATCCTAGTTGACCCTTTCTATGCAGCAAGTTGGATATTTTGTTTATGTTGATCTTAAAAAATACTCCCTCCGTCCACTATTTATCACCCCACTTCATGAATATATGTGAGAAGTATTTTAATGTAGTGGGGCGATAAATAGTGGACGGAGGGAGTAATTTGTAGCCGTCTTATCTTATGGCGTGCGAGTTACGAGTTAGAGAGGAGTAATAGTGTCTTCGTTAGAGCTTGCTTGGGATGTGGTAAATTATTAAGGGATAATGAAGTTCAAACTTCAAAATGTGAAGAAAATGAAGGATAATGGTAGATAGTGGTAGTGTTTTATAGTGTAACGAGAAGGTGATAGAATATTAACAATTATTCCCACAAGAGAGTATTCCGTAATACATTACTTAGTAGGAGAGAGGAGCAACACTATCTTCTTTAATGGTTATAGTAATATTGTCTTCTGTCGTCTTGCAAAGATGATAGTATGGTGTAGTTGTTGAGCAGGTCCATTCAAGAATAATCTACCATTGCAAATTGCAGGAATGCGAAGTCTTGGTGTAAGAGACTTTATTCAATTGGTCCATACAAAGAAAAAAAATCTTACCATTTCGTCATGAACCCTAGACTGGGTACGTGAATGTGCTCCAATGAAATCCTACCAACAGGACAAGTGTACTGTCAAATTTTCACTACGGAGTACGAGTACAAGTTACTGGTATTATGACTTTAAAATAATACTCCACTGCTGTATTATTTTTATTGTTAATAATTAATGCAACTGTCCTCGTATAATTCTCTTTGATTATAGCACAGTATGTTATTTTTGATAGGGTAAACCGAACTCTAACACAAATTCTTGTTTATGATGATTTTATCCGTCATAAATTTGTAATAGCTTTAAACATTACTCAGATGATTAGATAAAAAGACAAAACATTTGCTATTCTTGAGACATTTTGATTTTGTCCTATCTAATTATGTGGCTGATTCATTCGAACTTTGCGATGGATATAACCGTGACAAGGGAGATCAACTTAAACTCCAAAACCTTCTCGCCTTCTCATACTTGTATGATTTAGTCAGAATAAAACGTTGCCATGGATAATTGTACAACCTACTCGTATATTTCTAAATTCAAGAAATTTTAGCTTGGTGCTTAAGACAAATGTATTATTTCATTCTTTCCCCCATTTTTTATTTTTGTATTACTTGTGAGAAATAATTTAAAGAAATACATAATACAAAAGTATAACAAATGAAGTGACGAAAAAGTATGGGCAACAAATAACATAATTTCTTAATTTCAAGCATAAGTAAATTACTCGAGTTGGAGAACGAAGGTAGGAATATACGGATTACTCAATACGTTGATCACGTATGATAAAAATGACTGAAATATTGAGGAAATAAAGTCTCCTATACGTCAAGGAAGAAATGAGGCAATGATCATTGACTTGAGTTCTGTATTCAATTTTGTTCCTTTGAAAACTTATTTCTTTTATAAACATTTGCCCAACTAGCACTCTACAATGATAGAACAGTTTCATATTGCAAGTAGAATTTAGGATGTAATTACGTTAGTAAGTTAAACAGAGCCTTAGATGGACTTTATTATTATGCTTTGATACGAGTAAGTTTTAGATGTCTAATTGTAAGTGCCCTGGGTAAGAACCTAGGTTGCACCGATACGGATACGGATACGGATACGGACACGGACACGGATACGTATCGGCCACGTGACTCGACATTCCAAATTTTGTAGGACACGGACACGGCAGAAAAAAAATCAATATACATATTTAAACAAAGAGATTTTGAAGATTTTTGTGCCTAAGATATACGTTTGATTACTTACACTGTCACAGTTATCGTAAAATAATAAAACAAAAATTAAAATCTTATGAATTTGAAGTTAAAAATCAAATCTTAAAAATTCAAACAATTGTACCATATAATATAATTATTAGTTAGTTATAATAAGTGTTTATAGCATCAATTAACCACTGTAAACCTCCAATATTATCATTTATTAAATCCGGACCCAATAAAACAACGTTACGTATGTCCGACAAGTCTCTAAATATTACGAACCGGGCCGGACACGTCTTCAAATATGACGAACATTGTCCGATACGTGTCCAAATAAAATAAAAAAATAAACCGGACACGATTTTACAGGTGTCCGACACGTATCGTCGTGTGTCCGACGTGTGTCGGTGTCCGACACGTGTGTTCGACACGACACGTTGATTTGGAGAAGTGTCCGTGCAACCTAGTAAAAACGAGGTGATGACCTCTTATTCTGGTATTCTAATAAGGTAGATTTATGGCAAATTATTGGCAAAGGCCGTTGTACCGTTCGAATCTTGCTGATATAATGTTCAAATGTTTCGAGTTTCAACACCGTACCCCATCATACATATTCCAACAAGGGAACAAAGGGCGGGCCATACAACTTTTGATTTGGACCACCTTCTTAGTCTCCAACGGCACCTTGGAAAATGGAAATCGGCACCATACACAAATTTAATGCATCTCATAAATATGCGTGTAAAGTCCACTAATTGTTTGGACTTGTGATCGCCGTATGTATTTACGTACGGTATGACCGATACATACGGTGTTCAATCAGTTTTAAGAAGGGAAGACCGGAAGGCCAAGTAAGTGAAGGGCTTAATATGTACATTGTTTGTACACATTAACAAAGATTATTACATCGGGGTGATAAGATAACATAGTTAAGTAATGTAAAGGCCTCTAGTACTACTCGTTTTTAGGTAAGATTATTATTATTATTATTATTGTAAGGAATTAAGATTATTTAATAGTTGGAACATATCCTCCAAATATCGAGTGCTGTTTCAGGTCGTCGTCATTTCAGTCAGGTCGTCAGCACTTTTTAATGTACAAAGACGATCTTGCCCTTCCCTTAATTACATTAGTTAACTAACTTAATACTTCTATAATTTTAGAAATGAGATTATGTTAATGAAACTCGTTGATGAAGCGGTTTTCAATTTGTCAAACCGTTCCATTACGTTATGTTATTTATTATTATATCTCCACTCAAAATCCACTCACACTCCACTCACCATATTAAATTTTATCTTCTCTCACTTAGAAAAAAACCGACTTTTCTTGAGAGGAACCCGACTTTTCTAGAAACCCGACTTTCCCCAAAATGGATCGACAAGCGGTTAGTGCACTTTTGATTATATTATCTCCCCAAATTTTAATTTTCTCTCTTTTGATTATATTTTGTGCTTTAATATGTGAATGTGTGTTAGTTTAGCATAAGAAATTGCATTTTCTTCTTTAACCTGTCGTTTGCGTGCTCGATTTTCTTGTTGAAATCGATTTTGTGATCGATTTTCGGTGTTTAAAAGCGAACAGGAGCGCGTAAAATGGTCTTGGGCGTCGGTTTTGGGCGCCCAAAATTGGTGCCGAGGGGGTCTCTTGGGCGTCAGTTTTTGGCGCCTGGGGTTTCTCTTGGGCGCCATATTTGGACGCCTGGGGGGTCTCCCGGGCGCCATTTTTGGACGCCTAGGCCTGTTTTTCGTATTTTTTTTCCTTCGACATTATACGTTACGACATTTTGTTGAGTTATATTCATTTTCAGCAGTCGTTTTCGCGTAAAATATTATATAAAATCGTACTCGTTAGACGACGAACTACGTTTTGTTGGTTTTGTTTTTACATTAGTACGTATACATTTTGTTGATGCCCTTAAGTTTTTAAGTTTAAATTAGGGAAATTTGATGATCGTGTGTTTTGTAACTAATCCGTAATATTTTGTCGTTGTACCAGGAGGACTTTGGTGGCGACGGTATCGACTATCGTTGTTGCTTTATTTTCGGGCCACCGTTCGGTATTTCTGACCTAACATTCGACTACGCTAACGAGATAGCTTTGGCTCTTGGGTTCAATTTGGTGAAAGCGAGTAACAAAACGCAGAGCAATGGTAACCCGAACCGTCTTGGTCAGAATTAATTCAAATGCGACCATAACGGAAATCCGAGACGAGGTGTCACGCGTTCTTAGAAGATCGATTGTAAGTTCTGGGTGAAGGCGTGCGAGAGCTTAGAGAGGGAACGATGGATTCTAGCCATTGGTCCATGTGGCACGCACAACCACCCGTTACGGGTTTACAATGATGGGCACAGACGTCTAGTCGCTCTTGATGAGGGTGAGAAGGAATTCGTCGTGAATGATCTTCGGACGCATTTTACATCGGCCCAAATCCACGAGGGCCTTCATAAGAAAAACCCGGATAAACCACGCCCCTCCTTCGAGACAATATATAATATTGGGGCGAAGTTGAGGGCGCAGGCAAGGGAAGGTCGTAATGCTATCGAGCAGATGATGGTACTAGCGCATCGGGGTTGGTACGTCCACTTCTTCTTCGAGAACGAGATTACTAGCGTCGTGGAACGTGTATTCATGGCTCACCCCGATCTGTGAAACTGTTTCATACGTGGTCTTACGTTGTCACTATCGATGCAACCTATAAGACGAACATGTACAATATGAAGTTAGTCGAGATGGTCGGGGTAACACCAGTTGGGAAACCTTTTCTGATAGCCTACGCCCTATTTTGATTTGAGGACACGTTGTCCTATATTTGGGTGTTTGAGAAGTTGAAGCTGCTCCTTGGGGACCGGGTACCGAATGTGATTGTGACGGATAAGGCCGTGGCGTTGACGACGGCAATATCGAACGTCTTTCCGATTCCGCAGACCCAGAATCTGCTCTGCACATGGCACATATCTAACTGTGTGGAATCACGTGCCTTATAAAGGTCTCTAGTACTACTCGTTTTTGGGTAAGATTATTATTATTATTATTATTGTAAGGAATTAAGTAAGATTATTTAATAGTTGGAACATATCCTCCGAATGTTTCAGGTCGTCGGCACTTTTTAATGTAAAAAGACGATCTTGCCCTTTTCTTAATTACATTAGTTAACTAAGTTAATATAATTTTAGAAATGAGATTATGTTAATGAATCTCGTTGATGGAGCGGTTTTCAATTTGTCAAACCGTTCCATTACATTATGTCATTTATTATTATATCTCCACTCAAAATCCACTCACACTCCACTCACCATATTAAATTTTATCTTCTCTCACTTAAAAAAAATCGACTTTCCTTGAGAGGAACCCGACTTTTCTAGAAACATGACTTTCCCCAAAATGGATCGACAAGCGGTGAGTACACTTTTGATTATATTATCTCCCCAAATTTTATTTTTCTCTCTTTTGATTATATTTTGTGCTTTAATATGTGAATGTGTGTTAATTTAGCTTAAGAAATTGCATTTTATTCTTTAACTTGTCGTTTGTGTGCTCAATTTTCCTATTGAAATCAATTTTATGATTGATTTTCGGTGTTTAAAAGCGAACAAGAGCGCGTAAAATGGTCTTGGGCATCGGTTTTGGGCGCCCAAAACTGGTGCCGGGGGGGTCTCCTGGGCGCCAAAAATTGGCACCTAGGGGGTCTCCTGGGCGTCAGGTTTTGGCGCCTGGGGGGTCTCCTGGACGCCATTTTTGGACGTCTGGGGGTTTCTCGGGCGCCATTTTTGGACGCCCAGGCCTGTTTTTCGTATTTTTTCCTTTCGACGTTATACGTTACGATATCCGTCTCGTTTGTTTTCGTTCTTCGAGAAATGTTTATATCCTGACTTGGGTGTTGTTATTTTTAAAGTTTGGAATTATTATGATACAAAAATGTTAACAAAATACTTTTGTGGAGTTGTAGTGACATTATGTTTATGTGTTCGTTTTTATCGTTTGCTAGTGGAATCATATTCGTTTTTAGGAAAGTCGGGTTTCTCTGAAGAAGAGACGGTTTTTTTTAGGTAAGAGAAAACAAAACTCGACTTTAGAATGTTTGAAATTATTATGGTACGAAAATGTTAACAAATTTTTGAGTTACATTTGTTTTCATCATTCGTTAGTGGAGTTATATTCATTTTCAGCATTCGTTTTCGCGTAAAATATTATATAAAATCGTACTCGTTAGACGACGAACTACGTTTTGTTGGTTTTGTTTTTACGTTAGTACGTATACATTTTGTTGATGCCCTTATGTTTTTAAGTTTAAATTAGGGAAATTTGTTGATCGTGTGTTTTGTAACTAATCCGTAATATTTTGTCGGTGTACGAGGAGGAGTTTGGTGGCGACGGTATCGACTATCGTTGTTGCTTTAATTTTGGGCCACCGTTCGGTATTTCTGACCTGGCATTTGACTACGCTAATGAGATAGCTTTGGCTCTTGGGTTCAGTTTGGTGAAAGCGAGTAACAAAACGCAGAGCAATGTTAACCCGAACCGTCTTGGTCATGTAGACGTCCGTCCGCACCGCCCGGCGCCCCGCGCGCGCCCGTGCGGGACCGACCCTGTTTTTCAACGTGTGGCGGCGGCCAACCACGCGGCCTCCTCCCTGTCGAGGACCGGTCCGATCTCGCGTACGGAGCGATGTCTCGGACCTCGATTCGGATGACGATCCGGACTTGTACTAGACGGGTGCGGGCACCCGTGTTTCCGTTTGGAATCGATCGAGTCGTGGTTTTAAATGTTTAAAGGCCGATTCATTTGGTAAGGCGACCTTTTTAGTGAACTGAATTCGTTGCCGATTTGTGGAGTCGCCACCAAGTCAATTATGGGGATTCGGAAACCGTTCAAGTCAACTTTGATCCTTAGCCGGCTCAAAGCTGAGAGGCACGGGACCTAAAGATAAAGACTTGTACCCTTAAGCACTCCATGCCTGGAATGACTCTCATTGCCAATGGTTTCGGACATCCGGAAACCGTCGATTATGAGTAGGGGGTGAGGGTACGTATTGGGAAGCCAACATCCGATAGATGTCAAAACCCAATCCCACCCGCACTATTGAAACCTCTACTAATCAATTGGTGGGCTAATAACCTAGTTCTTTTGTTGTGGCGAAAATACTGTAACATCCGTTGTTTTCACCCTATACCTTTTGCAACGTTGGTTGTTTAAGGACAAGTAAGTATTGTCGTCAAAGTAATTGTGTTTACATTCTTTGCATGCGATTTCACGTGACAAGCAGGCCATGAAAAGATGCACCTAGGAGAGTAGAGAGTACTAATATTATAGGTATTAGCAAGTCAGTTTTAACGCGATAATACAGATATTAGTCGTTCTCGTGATATACCTTACCTGGTATTCTGCTTAAGATGCGTCAGTTTGATATTAATAGAGATGTGTCGAACCTAATAAGGCGAGTACCCAGACTAATACGGAATCCGACCATCACTTTGTTCAGTTTTAGTTATTTTACGTTTTGAATTCCGTGTTAGGTGATTTAGCATGCGATTATAAGGTCATAAAAGCGATAAATCATACGAAAAACTGTAAATGCGAATGTAAGTAAATCACATTGTGAGGAATTGCACCCTCGGAGTATACACTAAACGGGACACGATGCATAGATAGTTCAGAACGAATCTCGGAATTACTCGGGTCTATTTAGTGTATTTTAGTATTTGTGATTGAGGTTGAGACGTTACGTGTTTTAGTAAGATGTTGTGGACCTAGTGTCCACATCTAGTATTGTCGTAGTGCATAATAAAGGAAAGTACGAATATGGAAAGTTTTGTTTAGATGACAACCTAGTGACAATCGACTTCAAAGGCGGATCGTCCTAGTGATTTCGGCAGAGCTCCGTTACCGTTGACCCTTCCTGCGGCTACTCTGACAGAGCTTCGTTACTATGGACTGATTCTGCGGCTAATCCGGCAGATCTTCGCTACTAGACTTGAGCTAGTCGAACACAGGCACCTCGGTATCGAGTGGGGTGCTCGAAGGTGAGGAGTAGCGTCGATGTCACTTTTATTGAAACTAGGATCGAGTGGATCGTTTGCCTCGGGTGGCGGAGTGCGAGCCCTTAGCGAGAATAAGGAGGGGGAGCAGAGAGTTGAGATGTGTCGAATGAATGAGGTGAAGGGGGGTATTTATAGGTGTTTTCGGCCCTCGTCACCCTTATGGACGCCTGAGTTGAGGCGCACCAAGACTCAGGCGCCTGGGCTTAGGCGCGGGGAGTCTACGACGCGTGGGGTGAGGTGGTTGGAATTTTGAAGATACGATTTTGATACTTTCCAAAACCGAGAGGGAGAGTATAATACATATCTTAGGGCTTAAGGCTTCCCGTGTTTACCCTAGCGCCGTGAACTTGGTGGGCCTTGGGTGTGCATCCCAAGGTTCACTTGGCGCGGTGTTGACTCGGTTTGAGTTTCGGGACCGACTCGGGGTCCCGGTGTCAGAATTGACTCTAATTAGTGTCTATGCGACTGTAACGACACGACTGAGGCTGCCATCATGTTAGTTTTAATTTTTCAGAGTAATTATTTGATCCGTTCTATAGAAAAACTACATAAAACATCGCGAACCCGCGTCGCATTGCAGTCTTATCGTCATCGGGTGTTTTTTGGGCACTTCTACAGCCACCAGGTCCAAATCTGGGTGTCTACAGAAGCCCCCACTTTGACTGAGGCTTGGACAAGGCAAAAGTCAAAGTATAACCACCCAAGTCAATCGAGGATTACGACCTGGTGGCTGTCCGGTCGGGTCGTTTTAAGTCCGTTGGACTACGTGTTGAGGCTCGCCAGCCAAGGCTTAGAAACCGTACCTAACGTCTTTGCTTGCGGTTGCTTGCTTGGGCCCGGGCCGCTGCTTGTCATCTTGTTCTTCAGTTCTTCATGCTCGAACGCTTTGCCTTTTCGGATTGTTTAAGTTCGTTTAATTTTAAATGTTTTCGTGTTGTAGGTGACGCGTTAAGCATAAGTGCAAGGAATGTTCATATGTGTTGGCTTCCATTTGAACAAATGTTTTTGGGATGCTTGTGAACCCTTGATAAAATAAAACGTTCGAGTGCGTCAGTCTCCAATCGAGCGGTCGTCTTCGGGATGCTTGTGACCCCTTGGGCAAAATAAAGCGAAACAGAAATGTTCGAGGGCGTCAGTCTCCACTCAAACACTTGTCTTTGGGATGCCTCTGACCTCTAGGACAAAACAAAACAAGATAAACTACTCGAGGGCGTCAGTCTCCATTCGAGTAGCTGTCTTTCGAGATGCCTCTGACCCCTAGGACAAAACAAAAATAAGATAATATACTCGAGGGCGTCAGTCTCCACTCGAGTAGCTGTCTTTCGGGATGCCTCTGACCCCTAGGACAAAACAAAATAAGATAAAACTATTCAAGGGCGGCCGTCAGTCTTCACTCGAATAGCTGTCTTTCGGGATGTCTCTGACCCCTAGAACAAAACAAGATAAGATAAAACTATTCGAGGGTGTCAATCTCCACTCGAATAGCTGTCTTTCGGGATGCCTCTGACCCCTAGGACAAAACAAAATGATATAAACTACTCGAGGGCATCAGTCTCCACTCGATCAACTGTCTTTCGGGATGCCTCTGACTCCTAGGACAAAATAAGATGATATAAACTACTCGAGGGCGTCAGTCTCCACTCGAGTAGCTGTCTTTCGAGATGCCTCTGACCCTTAGGACAAAATAAACCATTCGAGGGCGTCAGTCTCCTCTCGAATGAAAAATGCTGTGGAGGTATCAGACTCCTTCGAGAGCGTGGGTATCTACTCGAAAAATTGTTGTGGAGGTTTCAGACTCCTTCGAGGGCGTTGGTATCCGCTCGAAAAATTGCCGTGGAGGTTTCAGAGTCCTTCGAGGGCGTTTGTATCCACTTGAAAAATTGCTGTGGAGTTTTCATACTCCTTCGAGGACGTTGGTATCCACTCGAAAAATTGCTGTGGAGGTTTCAGACTCCTTCGAGAACGTTGGTATCCACTTGAAAAATTGCTGTGGAGGTTTCAGACTCCTTCGAGGGCGTTGGTATCCACTCGAATCAAATTGCTGTGGAGGTTTCAGACTTCTTCGAGGGCGTTGGTATCCACTCGAAAAATTGCCGTGGAGGTTTCAGACTCCTTCGAGGGCGTTGGTATCCACTCGAAAAATTGCTGTGGAGGTTTCAGACTCCTTCGAGGGCGTTGGTATCCACTCGAATCAAATTGTTGTGGAGGTTTCAGACTCCTTCGAGGGCGTTGGTATCCACTCGAAAAATTGTTTTTTTATTTGTTTTAGTTAAGTGTTTTTGTTTTGTGGGTTTGTCTTATTTTGTTTGGGTTTGTTCTTGCTCAGTTTTGGTTTGTTATGCATTTGAGATTTGTTTAGATTAGTTCGGTTTAGATTGCTTTATTACGCGTTCGGGTGTAGCGTTCATGTTAAGTGCGGCTCTCATGCTTGTTTTATTATCGAGTGTATTTTGTCGATGTCGATTAGTAATTGTTCTGTTATTATTACTTTGTTTGTCTTAAAAGGTGCGTGTTTTACGTGTATCGAATGTTAAGTCTCGTTTGTTTCTGTTTTGCTCTGTGTTGGGCTAGTCGGACGCTCGCCTATCTGCGCACTAACCTTCAGGCGCCTAGCCCCCAGTGGTTCAGGATCCGGGCGCATCACCTGAAGCGGTCGGGTTCTCGTGGTCCGGGTATGCTTAAGTAAAGGAAGTTGGGGGTGATCGGTTATTTCGTTCCAAAATTGAAACGCGTCGCCCCTTTCGCCCTTGAATCAATTCCTCAATTTTTCTAGCCAACTTTCGTCTCGATTTCCGTCATACGCGATAATGTCGACTCCAGTAAGTGTTTTTTACTTGTTTATTGTCGGTTTTGCTTTATTTGATTGATTGTGAGTTTGTTTTGTTGAAAACCCTAGAAAATCGATTTGGATATTTTTAATTTACTAAGTTTCGATGCTTGTGCTTAATCCCATTGTTAGATTAGGCTTGATTAGAGCTTGTTAGGGTAGTTATAAGTTCGATAGGGGTTTTCGAGGTGCGACAATGGCTTCCTAGGTTGATTAGGTTTGGAATGCTAGGGTTGGGGACCGTTTTCCCGACTATTCCCGCATTTGTTTTGCGTAATCTAGCTCAAATAGTGTTTGTGAGGATGTGGGTAGCTCCCTTATTGATTTTTATGGGCTAGGATGGCTTTTAGGACTCTCCGTGAGGTTTTGTGTGTCTTAAGACGAACCAAAAGATGTCGTAATGACGCCGGATTTTCCCGAAACCACTTCTGTAGACACCCACATTTGGCTGCTAGGTGTCTATAGCAGTTTCCAAAAAACACCCGATGATGATCGGACGCAAACGTGTTTCTACGCGCTCGGATATGGGCTCGAAATCATTAGTTTCTGGCTTGGGCTTTTTACGGAGTACAAATCTCACAAAACCAACCTCAAATTCAGGACCAGTGGGACGTTTCCAATCAAATAAGACTAATTTGGGTCAAAACCGACACCGGAAATAAAACCATCTTCTAGCGACCGGGTCGAACACCGGTCAAAGTCGTTTTCGAGACACAAAAATAGCCATACAAATATCAAAGGTCCAACTCAAACACAAGACCCACAAAATGTCCAACCCGAGGTCCAAACAACCGGACCCCTTCGTTTCAGCTGACCCACTCGATCGAGTGTCAGCCCACTCGATTGAGTGGGCCCTCAAGTAGGCCCGTCTGCGCTGCTTTGGGCCACTCGACCGAGTCAGCAGGGTACTCGGTCGAGTAGTGATGGTAAGAAATTGCCGTGGGTCCTAGCTACCGATCAAGTAATACCAACTAATCCTAACGGTAGCTAGGGTAAGTCGGGTCGTGTCCACGGAGACGGTTGTAAGTGTCTAGACTAGGTCTACCTAGAAACAAGGCTAAGTCACAAACAAACACGAAGAAGACGATAATTGACAAACTATTATGGGAGAATAGGTGAGAACTAGACTAGTAACGAACTAACTATAACAAGGCTAAGAGAAATGACTAGAGACAAACTAAACAATGAATAAGGGAAACGATTACTAACTAGGAGGATGAATCAAATATGGAAGGGAGTAGGGTTAGGTCGGGTTCTTAAGTGTAGCAGGGTAATTGGGTGATCAAGGGTGTAGGTGTCTCCTAGTTGCTAGAGTCGGTTTGCGCTCTCGCGTCTAAACCTAGGTCAAGGTCGGTTCGCGCTCTCGCGTCAAAACCCAAGTCCACACTCTCGTGTCTAAGACTATACCCGACACAATCACACACTAGTCAAACAATGAGAAGATGAAGACAAATATGGGAAGCATTGGCCACTACTACCCACACAAGCAATTCAACAAACACATAGAGTGCCCAATAAGTGACTAGCAACAAAGGATTCACCTTTACCCCTAATCAAACCCTAATCACCCATAATCCACTCCTAATCCCCCTACTAACCCCACAAGGAATCTACTCACTCATTATCAAGATAAAACTAACATGAACAAGAGAAAACAACATAATAATCAAAACATCCATGATGAACAAACAATAACAATAAGCAATATGTAAAGATTCAAACTTGATAAATAAACAAAGAACCAAAGTAAAAGGGAGAAGAGGATTATACCAAACTAGCAAAGGATGAAAAAGATGTGAACTTGAATTAATAAGAAACCCAAATAAAACTCCAAGGTTGTCAAGCTTGGAAGAGTCTTCAAGAATCTCCTTAATACAAGACTAATTACTAGATTAAACAAAGATTAATTAAAGATTAAAGGAAGATTAAACTAATGAGAGGAACACTAAATCTAGGGTTTGAATGTTGTAGAGAGGCCTAAGAGAGTCCAGGGTAATGTAAGTTGATTCAACAATACAAGGGAGGAATATTTATAAGGTTACAAGAATGAAGGAGAAGAAAAGAATCAAACACGGGCTACAGCAGGGTCATCCCGACCGGGACGAAGTGATCCCCACCGGGACGGCATGGTCCCGACCGGGACGGATTCAAAACAGAACCCTTCGCATTTGTGCACCTCATCCTGGAGGGGATGAGGTCCTTCCCGACGGGGATGGGTCTTGTAGGCCTCCAATATGATCTTTAAGGTCCCTCCTTGCTTCTCATGGGTTTCTCATCGATTCTCGGGGCTCGAGATTGAGTCCTAGAGGCTCGGGATCGGGTCCCAAGGTCTCGGGATCGAATCCAAGGCATCGAGTGATCGTTCCTTCACTTCGTTGGCTCCAAAAAGTGTATGAAACGAGTCAGAATCGTTCCAATTCTTCATGAATGGTCTCGGGAACCTGAAACGAACTAGAGGAAGCATAAGTAGCCCATAAACCGCTCCCAAGGAGCGATTCCACAAGGAAAATGGGACCAATACACAACAAATTAGGCACTACAAACTACACTTATCAAGTAGCCCTAGGTCGGGGCGGGGAAATTTCTTATAAATACCTCCCTTTAGCAACCCATTCAATTATTCACATGTTTAGGCAAAACACTGTTTGCATATCATTCTCATCGCTCTACTAACGCGCGTATTAGAGAGTAAAACAATATCTTAGTAGAGGCCGCTAATGTGCGGGCGGGGTTGGGTGTTCTTTGTGAACTTCCCAACACGTACCCTCACCCCTTACTCAGAACCTCGGTTTACGGATGCCTAAACCATTGGCGCACGAGAGTCATTCAATACACGGTATCCGATAATGTCGGTATCGGTATCAAATGCAAAGGGACGAACCCAATAAACTCTGACATCCGAATGGGCCATACTTTGTGCATAACCCACTAAGATATAGAGTGGGTTCGAACGGGCCCGAACTCCCACAAAGTTCGGTGGCGACTCCACTTCGATTTAAATTTCAATTCGACCCATCTCATATGGAGATTCATTCGCCTCCCCAAACCCGCGTGTGGCCGCGTCGGGGTGGACCTATGTCATGTCCACCATTTGGCGACTCCGCTGGGGATTAACTGATGCTTGACTTACCATCGGCATCCTCAGGGTGAGACTCGAATAGAAATCGTTTGACTAGTACAATACGCGTTTTATTTTTACGGTTCATGCATAAACCCATATTTTCCCGGGCCGGTACTGGCGACCGACGTCCCACTATACCGTGATGTACTCCAATATGGATATATCTAAGGTGTTCATAGTCAATTCGTATGGGTTTCGCGGCATGTTCTAAGCTCAACTTGACTTAGGAAGTCCGTCCCGATTCTCGGATAGACTATGTGCACTGGTATAGACCCTTTAAAGACCGACCGAGACTTAGTATAGAGCACACATGGTGTCGTCATTATGCTTGCGTGACTATGTGCTACTTGGTTTTTAAGGTCGTTTTTCAAACAACCGTCATTTTTTTTCAAACAATACATCTTTTTCAAAATATCCAATTTCAAAACCCGGGAAGCATACCGAATTTAGGACTTATGATTTTACTCAAAATAGCCTATTTTTAGCCGGTATGCTATCCATTTCAAAAATTCAAAAATTTTCAACTTTTCAAAAAATTTGGGCCCGATGACATTTTCGCCAATTTTGAAAGTCGGGATCCTGTTTTTGATTTTCAAATCTTCGGAAATTCATCTTCGATATTCAAAATTCCGAAATTCCAAAAATGCATCTTTTAAAAAAATATCCAATTTTCAAAAAAATCAGAAAGCTGCCGAAAATTAGACTTAAGATTAGACTCAAAACAAGCCTATTTTTTCTAGCCGGCATGCTGCCCATTTCAAATTTCGAATTTCCGATCCACCATTCGATTTTTGAATTTTCAAAGTTCAATTTCTATTTTAAAATTTCCGAGATGCCATTCGCAATTTTCAAATTTTTGAGATGCCGTTTTCGATTTTCAAAATTTCCGAGATGCCATTTTCAATTTTCAAATCTTCGAGATGCCGTTTTCGATTTTCAAATCTTCGGGATCCCGTTTCCATTATTTCAAATTATCGGAAATTCTTTTTTCGATATTCAATTTTCAAAATTCCAATTATTCAATTTTTAAAAAATCGGAAAGCTACCGAATTTAGGACTTATGATTTTACTCAAAATAGCCTATTTCTAGTCGGTATGCTACCCGTTTCAAAACTCAAAATATTTTTGAAACTTCAAAGCCGCGGCTCGATAACACTTTTTCGATTTTCGAAAAATAGGGCCATTCGTCGGTTTTTCTAAAAAAAATTTCTTTTCAAAAACTTTCCTCTTCTTAGGACTTCTGTGGACGTGACATAGGTCCACCCCGACGTGGCCACGCGCGGGTTTGGGGAGGCAAATGAATTTCCATATGAGAATGGATCGAATTGAAATTTAAATCGAAGTGGAGTCGCCACCGAACTTTGTGGGAGTTCGGACCCGTTCGAACCCACTCTATGTCGTAGTGGGCCGTGTACAAAATACGGCCCATTTCCGATGTCAGAATTTATTGGGCTCGTCCCTTTGCATTTGATACCGATACCGACATTATCGGATATCGTGTATTGAATGACTCTCGTGCGCCAACGGTTTCGGGCATCCGGAAACCGAGGTTCTGAGTAAGGGGTGAGGGTACATGTTAGGAAGCCCACAAAGGACACCCAACCCCGTCCGCACATTAACGGCCTCTACTAGGATATCGGATGACTTTCTAATACGCGCGTTAGTTGAACGGGAAAAATATATGCAAAGATTATTTTCCCTAAACATGCGAGAAATTGAAAGGGTTTTTATGTCGATTTAATACAACTAATTCTAACGTCGAAGTTAAATTTAGCATGCGAAGGTTCATTTTAGTACAATAAAATAAACGATGAAAAATCGACAAGAAAATAGCAAACTCGTTAGTAACGGTATAACGATTGATAAATTGAATAAAGATATAGATGCAATAAATGCATGATTTTGGAAAGTTTATATGTCACGTGATGGATTAACACGTGTTGACCGAGGTCAAAGAAAAAATATATCGAGATCTAAAAAAAATGTTTTATCTAAAAAACGATGTTCGAAGAATAATAAAAGAGAGTGAAACAATGCCGCGTTTCCAGGCAGTCGCGCGACTCGCCTGGGAACGGCGCGACTCGCGCGGGTCAGGCGACTCGCCCGGGATGCCGGCGAGTCGCGTGACGGACTCGAAATTGCTTTCTTTGGAAAATTGATGACTTTATTAAATCGCGTACAAGTATTGTGTAATTTGCACTCGACTTAGTATTTTCGATATTCGTTATATTCAATATTCGATTATGAAATCGATATTAAATACTTGGAATGATTTATACTCGGTTCTAATTGTGATGCTCGTCATATCCCATATTCGATTATTGAATCGGTATGGAATACTAGAGTGAAAACTTGAAGAAAATAATATAAGTCGTTTTAAATTAACTAGCACGATATAAATTTTCTCCGCGTTTATTAATGTCGTAATTAATTCAATTGAATTAAAGGACATCTATATTAGCATCAACGAAAATCGTGTTAATTAATTTACTTGACTAAATCATTAGATTCGACATCCAATTATGGAATTGGTATCGAATCTAATAGATCGATACCTTAGTTTAAAAAAAAACTCGACTTGATTCCCTCCGCATTCCGACATCATAATTAATTCTTGCGAATTGTTTGATGTCGGATCCGCATCAACGGGTTTCGACCCTTATTAAAAAAAGTGCTTACTTTAAAAAGGGTTTTAGAATTGATGAATATGCAATTGAACGATGATGCGAACGAAATAAAAATTATTGTTTAAGTTGACTTGTTTCAATAATCAAGTGATCGGGGTGATGGGATAAGTGACCGGCATCACTGAGTGCAATACTCTTGTATATTCGGGTTTTCTTATCCCACCATCACTCACACTCGACACAAATTCACAAGTATTTTAGTGTTTTGTACTAATAATACTATCGATATTAGAGATGCGATAATAAAGTAAATAAAAAACGGTAAAAAAAAAGAGAAAGAGAGGAGATGACGGGAAAGAGAGGAGAAGAAAGGAGAACGAGTTTTGCACCCTCAACCTACATGTTCTTGTTCTCGGACGGGACTCGTAGTTGTGGCTTGCACGTGAGTAATCGAGATGTAGGTTAAGTTGTGGTGGTTAGGGTTCGAGTTCCTAAACGCTAGGGTTAGGGTTTGGATGTATGCAGATTAGTATACAATGAGATTGAATTAGGGTTTCAAAAAGATGATATGTGTAAAAGTTAGGGTTGTAAAAGTTGTCTTGGTGTGTGTGCATGAAGGTGTATATATAGGCCAAGCTATGCACTTTGGTGTCTAGGGTTTAGAGCCTTGACGGACTTGATCTGATGGCCCGTCTGAAGGTAGATCGTGGGTTTGCTTTTGAGTTGGACCTTTTGATGTTTGTGTGGCTGTTTTTTGTGTGTCTCGGAAACGACTTGGACCGGGGTTGACCCAATCGCTAAAAGTCGGTTTTATTTCCGGTGCCGGTTTTGACCCAAATTAGTCTTGTTTGACTGGAAACGACCCACTGGGCCTGAATTTGAGGTCAGTTTTGTGAGATTTATACTCCATAAGTGCTTAAGCCAACAACTAATGGTTTTGAGCCCATATCTGAGCGCGTAAAAACACGTTAGCGTCCGATCATCATCGGGTATTTTTTGGAAACTACCATAGACACCTGGCGGTCAAAATGCGGGTGTCTACAACTTACCGTATTTAGCAGTGTCGGGTCGTGTCGTAAGTCGTCGAAAGTCTTTAGCGTCAAAACTCCGTCGACCTTACATCATGGGTTTCCTCCCTTTCCCAGTCCGCCTTATTTGACTAAGGCACGACCCACCTACGTAGGGCATACTCCTACAAAGGAGGGCCCGTCTACACATTCGAGTCCAAAGTCTGGGGATGTCCCACGCAGACCTTCCTTCGAACAGGACCCGACCCACATAACCGGATCCTAAAGGGAGGCCTACCTTTCACGAGTCACCCGTCTAGGCGTCCTTTACGAGTCATTTCCTTTTCAGGCTTTTCCTCACTCGGGGGCTACCCTTCAGCAAAGCGATCAATCACGGTTGCTCTAAGGGTCATGTCTTACGCGTGTTGTCTCACATACCTCACTTTTGAGTCACTCAGGTGCCACACCATCTGAGTCCAATCAGAGTTTTTAGTCTCACTTGGGGGCTATCCTCCACCAGAACAGTTAGCCACGGTCACCTTAAGGGAGTACCCAACGTTCATAATACACCGGCGTCCTTATGATGCCTTCTTCGAGTCGTACCTATGTTGCGAGCGCTCGAGTCACCTAGGGTTAGGTCACCACGATTGGTACGAGCACGCGACGCGGTCAAACACGGTCGCCCCATTTTCGGACTCACCAATCTGTAGCTCGAGTCTAGTCCACGGTCGTTACTTTGTCGAGGTCAACGTTCGGGTATCCCGATCCAAGAATTATAGCCATTCCCTCCCCCGGGCCATACCTAGTTTGACTCTCTCTCTCTCTTGCATTTGCGCAAAACCGAGCTTAGGCGAGTTCTGACACTTGTCGTTTCTTCCAATCAGGGACCCTATGAATGAGGAGTTACCAAACCACAACAAATCTCGCGCCGTCAAGAAAGGAGATATCCAGGGGAGTATGCTTATGATATCTTGCTCCATTAACAATATCTTCTTGAAAATCAATACTGCCTTGGATAACCTAAGTTCCAAGGTAACCATCATCGAAGAGAATCTTGTAAGAACCCGATCCCGTCTAACACAACTAGAGCGGGTAAGACAGCCAATCACCCAACCGAGCCATTTGAAAGATGAACACTCTTACGAAACTATCCGATACCCTCAAGATGGCAAGACCGAGACAGGTAACCCTCAAGTCACCTCTCCGAAAGTCAAGAACCAGTCAAAGGTAAGGACATTTACCCACTTGGATATGTCCTACACCGTCGCTTTCCAAAGGTTGGTTTCGAAAGGGCTAATAGTGCCCATAGGCCCAACAGCCGACGTACATTTGGAAAAACGCTCCAAAGCATGGAACGCCGAGCATTACTACAAATTCCATAGAGGGAGAGGACACGATACAGAACAGTGCTGGAAACTGAAACACCTCATCCAAGATTTCCTCGATGCCGGGAGAACTCCTGTTTTGGAAACATTATCACTTGCAAAGCCCCTCATGGACTATACAGAGCCCGGTGACCAAAGCATCCAGTCTATCTCCCATGCATCCGAAGGTCCGGATTTGATTTAAGTCCGAGTCTGAGTACGAGTCTAGGATGTACTATTTCTTCCAAAGTCAAAGTCAGAGTCAGAGTCAGTTGTATTCTGTCCTCTTTTTTCAAAATACAATAAAATCACCTTTCAATATTCTTTCTCATATATACTTTCCTTATGTGTTTCCGAGAACATGATGAACACCATCGTACACTGTGAGCACATGCACCTGACTACTATAGGCACATCTATAATGAGTGCAGAGACTGAGCCCGTGTTTTTTCTTTTACCTATTCCATGTCTGGTATAGAAAAGCCACATAACTACCCTTAGCAGGAGCGGTATCGAATCCTATGACAAATCTAGGTAGTCTCCTAGTTTGGGTTCAAGACGGGAGGCAAGCCTGTTTCCCACAATAAACACCCCTCCAATAAGTCTGACCAATCCCCACCTCAGGTGTTAGTTTGACCAACAAAAAAAAGCTGGACAAAAAAAAACAAAAAAAAAGTCCAGGGAAAAAGCAAAAGGCCAAAACAAAAAAGCAGGCCATCATCAAAAAAGATCCACCCATGACCGAGGTTAAACAGTCAACCCAAATGAAGAATTCCATGACCGGGGCTAAGAAGTCAACCAACTAAAAAATATTCAAAAACCCATGACTGTACTTAATGGTCAACTCAAGTGAAACGGTCAATTCAAAATTATCAAAACCCATACCATCCAATAGGGGAGTGACAATCAAGCTGGTCAGCTAACACCACACTCAGCCTTCCCACATTACAACCCTCAAGACCTTCCCGAGACCTAGGCTAGAGACAGCCTGAAATTTTGAGAATTTAAGCTCCATAGGATATCCTAACCATTAGGGCCAGACATGGAAACCAGATCTCGCATTATCAAACCTATCCCGATTAAAGTTCTAGCCATTTTTACTCGACTTCCCCCTTGCACAACAACTACAACACAACACGACATAACAAAATTCACAATCACCATACAAAGACCCGAGATCAAAACTCGTCAAAGACCCGAGAGCAAAACTCGTCAAAACCCATCCCAATTCTTCTCATCCAAACCAGTTACCAGCCCCAAACACGGGAACTCAACCTGTTGTCGGCATAGAACATGCCCAAATAGTTCACACCACCCCTGGGGGCTACCCCGGGGAACGCTCACAGTCACAGGATCAACATCCTAACCATTCTAGCCCTTTGATCAAGACATCATCGGGAGTGCACCTAGCCTACACCGTCAATATGACTAGTCACAAAGTCCTATTAGACTAGGCACCAAAATATATCTTTCAATTCACTAAACTACGGTATGGTTTAATTTCACTACACGTGAATACGTAGGCAGCTTTTCAACAGAGGCACAACCACCCACATGGACACACATTAAAAAAGCACCATCATTTCGATCACAACACTGTCATATTCTCAGCAGCTAGCTTTGTCATCCTAGGGGCTTCTCCTAGGCAGAAGTTCTCCATCCACTCACATAATCCAAATACTTTCAAAAACTAGCCTCCTTTCTATAGTGTGTCCTAATACTCGGCTCAGTCGAAGACGAGAATCTGTTAGGATTCGAAGTAATATCCACTTTGGGAATGTACCCTAAAATCAAAAATCCAGAAGCGCACTAGACTGCAACATTGCTACTCCTAAGCAGCCTCATTACAGACTGCTGCATTCCCCTATAGCACATCCTTCACATTCCGTGGATTCGACCATGTTGCCACTCGCCTAGGCTACGGAATAGCGCAACTTAAGAGTCTTGTTCGGTGGCCCACCCCCCTACCGAGTCACGGTCCAACCCTTAGAGAGTCCAGTTGCGTCCAGAGTCGAGTCTGCCAGTAGGTCTCTCTCTTCAAATTTTCATTTAAAAATTTGCGAAACTTAGCCATTTGAGAAAATCCTTTTTGACAAGGTCAAATTTCGGTCTATTTAAATTGTAAATTTCTTTTCTACCTCTTCCGATTTTGAAAACCTACCTCCTAGCACGTGAGTTGCTTTCAGGACTTCGATTTCAAAATGAAGCAAACATCACTATTCCCCAGCGTGAGTCGTATTTTTACCTACGTGTTGCATGCAAAAATTTATGTAACTGATACAGGTACGACTCAAGGCTTCGGAGGCAAGCCTGCACAACTCATATATCTCCCCAGTGGAAAGCCCTAGGCGGCATTTTCCCCGGAATAGCACTGGATGGGCCCATATATAGGCGCACCCAGGACTTATGCGACAAGTCCGATTCCCCACGGAGTTATCATCATCTGCTCAGGTATGATTTCTGTCTTATGGCTGGCGAGCCCTTCACGCAAGTCTAACGGACTATAAACGACCTGACCGGAAGACTACCAGGTCTTAATCCTCAATTGGCCTGGTAGCTACTCTGACTTTTGCCTTGTCCAAGCCCCAGTCAGAGTGGGGGCTCTGTAGACACCCACATTTGGCTGCTAGGTGTCTATAGCGGTTTCCAAAAAACACCGATGATGATCGGACGCAAACGTGTTTCTACGCGCTCGGATATGGGCTCGAAATCATTAGTTTCTGGCTTGGGCTTTTTACGGAGTACAAATCTCACAAAACCAACCTCAAATTCAGGACCAGTGGGACGTTTCCAATCAAATAAGACTAATTTGGGTCAAAACCGACACCGGAAATAAAACCGTCTTCTAGCGACCGGGTCAAATCCCGGTCAAAGTCATTTCCGAGACACAAAAATAGCAATACAAACATCAAAGGTCCAACTCAAACACAAGACCCACAAAATGTCCAACCCGAGGTCCAAACAACCGGACCCCTTCGTTTCAGCTGACCCACTCGATCGAGTGTCAGCCCACTCGATCGAGTGGGCCCTCAAGTAGGCCCGTCTGCGCTGCTTTGGGCCACTCGACCGAGTCATCAGGGTACTCGGTCGAGTAGCCCTAGGTCGGGTGGGGGAAATTTCTTATAAATACCTCCCCTTAGCAACCCATTCAATTATTCACATGTTTAGGCAGAACACTGTTTGTATATCATTCTCATCGTTCTGCTAACGCACGTATTAGAGAGTCAAACGATATCTTATTAGAGGCCGCTAATGTGCGGGCGCGGTTGGGTGTTCTTTGTGAACTTCCCAACACGTACCCTCACCCCTTACTCAGAACCTCGGTTTTCAGATGCCCGAAACCGTTGGCACACGAGAGTCATTCAATACACGGTATCCGAGAATGTCGGTATCGGTATCAAATGCAAAGGGACGAACCCAATAAACTCTGACATCCGAATGGGCCATACTTTGTGCATGGCCCACTAAGATATAGAGTGGGTTCGAACGGGCCCGAACTCCCACAAAGTTCGGTGGTGACTCCACTTCGATTTAAATTTTTCAATTCGACCCATCTCATATGGAGATTAATTCGCCTCCCCAAACCCGCGCGTGGCCACGTCGGGGTGGACCTATGTCATGTCCACAACTTTCATCGTGACCGGGATTGAAAATGGGTGCTAGCGGCCCTTTCGGAAATTCGATACCCTTATCCAAAATTTTGACCCTATTTTGACCTGTTTAAGCTGCTTTAGCCTGACCTGAGGTACGAATTTTTGTTTTTCGTTTGATTTTTTAGTTAGAGGTAACACCGAGCGTCCCGAGGGATCTTCTAGTGGTGAGACTGTTGGGACGAGTTCACAGACTCCCCGTGGGATTCGCAGGAGACGACGGAATATATCGTCTCAGCGCCGGGACCCTGAGGCCATAAATGAGGCCGATTTTTATAGAGTGAGGAAGCGCAGGCTTCCAGAGACGGTTGCTAAGAGGGTTCACGTTCTGGTTCCTGTACCGGAGGATGAGGAGATTGGTTACGAGGATCCTGAGTGGGCTCAGGACTAGGATGATCATCAGCTGTTGTTTCATCTTGACCTTCACATTTCTCACCGCATCGTGCGGGGTCTGGTGAGTGTCCTATTTGTCCTTATTAGTTATGTCTTAGATTTTTGGCTCGGGTTAGGTTAGGTTTGTTTTGTTTACTTGTATTTTTTCGCTTTGAAGCCTCCAGGCCCGATGAGGACTTTCTTGGGCTTTACTACGTGTCTCGAGATTTACGTTCAGAAGTTGACCCCCGCGGTAAAGGAGATTATCGCGAGGACCGCTCTAGGTCCCGTGGTTGAGCAGTGGGTTCGGTTGGTTGGTTGAAGGACTAAGTGCAACCTTATGGTGATTAGAGCGATGATAGATCGCTTCCACGATACTACCTCGACCTTCCACATGGCTTTCGGAGAGGTCGGGATGACCCTAGAGGATTTTAGGATAATTACCGGTTTGCCCTAGGGCCCGGATAGGATTAGGTGGGCCGCCGAAGGCCCTAGGCTAGACAGTGAAGAGGTGCAGGACCTTATCGGAGATTGTTTGGAGCGTGAGGCATTTAGTGCGCCTCATGCTCCGGTGAGCTCGTACATCACCGATCACTTTGAGCGGGTGGCGGTGTTAGAGGGTCGAGAACCCAACACGTCCGAACAGGATGCTCGGTTGTGGTTGTGGTACTTTCTAGGGTCAACCCACTTCTCGGATAAAGGCGAGAGGTTTAGCACTAGGATTTTGCCTCTCCTAGCTGACCTGGCTCAGCTAGGACGTTATGATTGGGTAACCGCGGCTTTCGCGGAGATGACTCACTGCCTGCAAGTCATGGTGAGGCCATTGGCGATAGAGTCGGCTTCAATTGTGCTCATTGTGGGTCCGAGTCTTATACTAGAGGTTAGTTGCTATTCTCACTTTTGCATCTCAAGTTCTACTTAGTTTTGGCTCGGTGTTGCTAAAAATGTTTTGGGTTTTTTCAGGCTTGGATCTATTCCTATTTTCCCTGCTTGGAACCTAAAACGGTGCGAGTTCACTCAAAGAGATTTCCGGCGGGGATTGAGTGGAGGCTGGCTCAGCCTAAAAGCACAACCAGCCACTACCCGTTGGAGAATTTGCTAGTCAACCAGCTAAGTTTCGGGGATGTAAGGTTTTTTCTTTATGTCTCGCTTAGTTTAGTAGCCCCTGATGCGCGTATTTTATATACACTTTTTATGCTCTTATTACGCGCATTCTCGTGTTTATTGAATAGTGAAAACTATTATTTTGCTTCGAATTGGCTACTTTGTGGTGTGTATTGTCCTTTTGCAGGAACGGAAGACAAAGGAGCTAAAACGAACCAAAACCGTGCCAAAACAAAGTTGGAAAAATCGTTGTTCGCTGAAACGAGCAATAGTCGACCGACTATTAAAATAGTCGGCCGACCATGACAATAGTCGGCCGACTATTCTGGAGCTTTTGAGATCAAGTTGATGAGTGATTAGTCGACCGACTATTACAATAGTCGGCCGACTATTTCCTGGACTGCGGGCAGATTTCGTGACCAGCAAGGAATTTCCTAAACGCAAAAGAGTTTCCTAAACAGTTTTTAACCCATTCAATTTGTATAAATAGGGCTTTGGGAGCCACATTAGAGATCATCTCACAACTTCTCCCTTATTCTCTTTTACTTCTCTTTAGATTTCTTTTAGACTTCTTCTCTACTTTTATTTTCTCTAGTTTAATTTCTTCTCAAAACTCGGTTATTGTAAGAACTTTTGGATTCGAACCGCCTTCATTCCTTCGGTAATTTTATTAATCTTCCTTCCTTCTTCTTTGTTCTTCATTGTTTTCTTCTTCATATTTAATTATTCTTAATTATTGTTTTATACTTGTTGTAAATTTATTATTGTTCGTGATGTTTAATCTAGTAAATTCTTTTATTAATCTTGTTGTTCTTGAATTAATTATGAGTAGCTAATTTCCCTCGCTAGGATTTAGGGGATCTGCGAATTGAATGTGGTCGCTAAATAATTTATAGATTTGTCAACGATATTGTGTCTGAGTTGTCACTTGTAGCATATAATCGCGATTAGTCAGTTAATGCGCATGATTGATTAATTGAATCTGGTAAACTTGAACCTAAGATCGGAAGCCTGGTAAAAGTTAGACCTGCTACAACACTATAGTTTGCCCTAATAAGATCGGAAGCCTTTAGACGCAAGTTAGGGTGAATAGCGGACCGGAAGGACCTTTTCAATACCCCTTAGACCAATATCTGCGACAGACCTGTGACTTAGACCGTGACCATATGAGATTCGTAGTGAACCGACAATCCTAGTTTTCTCTCCATATATTTATTCATTTTCATTCGTCTTATTTTATTTTAGTTATTTCTTTTCTCTTAATTCTCTTTCTTTCATTACTTTAGTTTAGATAAAAACAAAACATAAAACCCCCGATTGTTATGTAGATAGACTCTAATTACGAGTAGAATTTATTTGTCTCCCTGTGAATTCGATCCCGACTTCCCTAACTATATTTTTAGTTAGACCGTAGTTGGTTATTTTTGATAGGTACACGACTAGCTTATCAAATTTTGGCGCCGTTGCCGGGGAGACGGTTAATTTTACTTGTCTTTTTAGTTTATCTTTTGTCTCAGGGAACTTACGTTCCTTGAGACGGTTCTCATATTTTCCTTCTTAGTTCTGTGTATGCCCAGGTCTAACAGGTCCGAGATTCATCCTTTTGATCCCGAACCTGAGAAGACTTTACGAGCTAGACAGAGTTTTTGGAGGGAAATTCGTCAAGCGGAAAAATCTAATCCGCTTGACCCAGTTTTCGCTAATCTGGAAGCGGAATATTCGTCCCACGAAGAGGACAACTCAAGCACCAAGTCAGACGCCGAGTCAGATATCTTAGTTCCGATCATGCCGCCGAAGCTTTCCACTCACTCCGAGCCGACTCAGGCTAACATCCCAAAAGGATGGAAGCTACCGACTCCTACCACCGGCTCTTTCGAGATTCGTCCCGCTTATATCAATTTAGTGGAGCGAAATACCTTCTCGGGCAATAAAAACGAAGACCCCGGACAGCATATGGAAATATTCACTGATTATTGTTGTTCGATTCCAGTTGCTCCCGGGGTAACACAAGAACAAGTAATGGAGGCCTTATTTCCATTTTCTCTTGCAGGTCCAGCCCGTAGATGGTATCGAGATTTGGACAAAGATGCAGCCAACATCAATGACTGGAACTCATTGGCGCTCGCTTTTTATAAGCATTAGTACCCTCCTCAGCGCACTAATCAGATACAGAGTCAAATAACCAGCTTTAAGCAAGGACCATTGGAAGATCTACATGAAACATGGACTAGATTTAAGGATCTAGTCCGCTCTATTCCTCACCACGGATTTGAACCATGGTTTTTATGTAATCAATTTTATAACGGTTTATTTGATGATAATCGTGCTATTCTTGATGGTGCAGCTAACGGACGTTTCCAAAAAAACGTTGATGATGACAAGGGTTGGAAATTGATCGAGGAGATGGCCACGCATCGAGCCGAATATGGAAATCCGAGGGGTAGTGTTCGGGTAGCCGCGGCGGAAACTAGTGAGATTATGGCTCAATTTGATCATCTTCATGCCCGTCTCGAACAAATTCAGAATCCGCCTCATAAAAACGAGTCGAATCAGCAAACTGTCCATGCCATGATCAAACAGGAGGCAATGTGTGAGCGATGTGGTATAGAAGGCCATAGCGCGGGGGAATGTATGACCGGGATGGAACAAGTTCTAGCTTTTCAACACTTCAAGCAAGGTAATCCCTATTCTAATTACTATAATAAGAGGACTAGGGAACATCCGAACTTCAGTTGGACGAGTCAGAATGTGTTGAACCCAGTTCCTCAGCCAAAGCAACAAGCTTATGTTCCGCCTCATCGCGGACAACAACAAGGCTTCCAAAAGCCTCTAGCTCTTCCACCGCCAACTCAACCTCTTGCTATTCTTCCTCCACCACCTGTGACTCCGGCTCCAGTTCCTAGTGAATATCAGGAATTGAAGAGTATGATGCAATCTCTCATGATCCAGATGCAGAAAAGTGACCAATCTAAAGATGCACAGATCAAGAAGTTGGAGACGCAGGTGGCGCAGCTTGCCACAAATCAGTCTGCTAGGCGACCAGGTACACTACCGTCACAGCCGGAAAAACAGCATGATACGGCCAACGCGATTCAGCTTCGAAGCGGCCTTACTTATGATGAGCCCAAGATGCCTAGTTATGATAATTCTGTTAATGTGGAGGATGTAATTGAGGATGTAATAGTTGATGATG
Source organism: Agrostemma githago (assembly GCA_958450325.1). NCBI lineage: Eukaryota > Viridiplantae > Streptophyta > Magnoliopsida > Caryophyllales > Caryophyllaceae > Agrostemma > Agrostemma githago. The sequence continues at coordinate 26,225,308 of OY288239.1, read as the reverse complement.
TATCGTTAAAAACTGCTGAAACTGCTGTGAATGACGAACTGGTCAACAATAGTCGACCGACTATTAATAATAGTCGACCGACTATCATTGACAGATTAACAGAAACTGCAGGTGAGGAGGAAAATAGTCGACCGACTATCCTTGATAGTCGACCGACTATTGTTAATAGTCGACCGACTATTGTTAATAGTCGACCGACTATCCCTGATAGTCGGCCGACTATTCCAGAGACAGGATCCAGATCCGAGACGGTCGTTGCTGATAAGCCGTCTGATGCTGAAGTGGAAACGGGTGTTCTACAAGATAAAGCTACTGAACAGATCAAAATTCAAGTTCCTTTTCCTAGCCGGTTGAAGAACAAGAAGATCGAGAATCAGTTCAGTAAGTTTATGGAGGTCGTCAAAAATCTCCAGGTAACCGTTCCCTTCACGGAATTAATTACCCAGGTACCCTCTTACGCAAAATTTATGAAAGATATTCTGACCCATAAGAGGAACTTTAATGAACATGAGACTATTGCTTTTACTGCTGAGTGTAGTGCTCTAATTCAGAGTAAGTCTCCACCCAAACTGAAAGACCCGGGTAGTTTTTCCATACCATGCACCATAGGCACCCATGTAATCGATAAAGCTTTATGTGATTTGGGTGCAAGTGTCAGTGTCATGCCCTATTCACTTTGCGAGAAACTGAATATGGGTCAGCTTAAAGTCACAAGTGTGACTCTTCAGATGGCTGATAGGTCAGTCAAACGTCCCCTAGGAGTTTTAGAAGATGTCCCTGTTAGGATAGGTAAATTCTTTATACCTGTTGATTTCATTGTTTTAGATATGGCTGAGGATACGCAGATTCCTATAATTTTAGGTAGGCCATTTCTACATACTGCAGGGGCTATTATAGATGTCAAGCACGGACGCTTGACTTTAGAGGTGGGGGATGATAAAGTGACCTTTAATTTGGCCAACACATTAGCTAAGCCTATGATCGAGGATACTTGTTATTCTTTAGATATTATCGATGAAGTTATTCTTGATGTTTGTACGGGTTCCCTGAGTAGGGACCCGCTCGAGGCTTTGACATGTTTAGACACTTGTGCAGGTGATAAGACTAACGATGATGCTGTGTGAGATATTTTAGGAGATACACAGAAACTGACGAGCATCGACGGAGAAGTGGTAAATTGGTTGGTAGATACTTCTTATGCTGTAGAGGTAACCAAACCCGACCTGAAACCTCTTCCGTCTCATCTTAAGTATGTATTTCTAGACGATTCTGAGTCTTATCCCGTCATCGTAAGTAATAAATTAGATGAGAACCAACTTTCTGCTTTGTTGGTCGTTCTTAAAAAGAACAAGAATGCATTAGGTTACAGTCTAGATGACCTTAAGGGAATTAGTCCCGATATTTGCATGCATCGAATTGAACTAGAAGAGGATCACCGACCTGTTAGACAGGGTCAACGTAAGTTGAACCCGAAAATGCAGGAAGTAGTAATGAAAGAAGTGATGAAGTTATTAGACGCAGGTATAATTTATTCTGTCGGTCACTCTAAATGGGTGAGTCCTGTTCAGGTCGTCCCGAAGAAAGGCGGGACGACCGTGGTAAAAAACGATAAAAATGAATTAATACCTACTAGAATTGTAACGGGATGGCGGATGTGTATTGATTATAGACAATTAAATGCCGCCACAAAAAAAGATCACTTCCCTCTTCCGTTTATCGATCAAATGGTAGAAAGGTTAGCCTCACATAAGTTTTTCTGTTATTTAGATGGCTATTCAGGGTTCTTTCAGATCCCGATCCATCCTGATGATCAGGAAAAGACTACCTTTACTTGCCCCCATGGTGTTTTTGCTTATCGCAGGATGCCCTTCGGGTTGTGTAATGCCCCTGCCACCTTTCAAAGGTGCATGATGGGGATATTTTCCGAGTATATCGAGTCTATTATGGAGGTATTTATGGATGATTTCAGTGTCTACGGTAGTAGTTTCACTGATTGCCTAACTAACCTTGATAAAGTGATGCAGCGATGTATTAAGGTCAATCTAGTGCTGAATTGGGAGAAGTGCCATTTTATGGTCAACGAGGGAGTTGTCCTTGAGCACTTAGTTTCAGACCGAGGCATCCAAGTAGACAAAGCAAAGGTGCAAGTGGTCGAGCAATTACCTCCTCTCGTTAACGTGAAGGGGGTTAGGAGTTTTCTTGGACACGCCGGATTTTATCGCCGGTTTATAAAAGATTTCTCTAAAATTGCGAAACCACTTACACAATTGCTTCTTAAGGATGCCCCATTCATTTTTTCTGATGAATGTTTATCTGCTTTTAACAGGTTGAAGCAGGCTTTGGTCACAGCACCTATTATTCAGGCCCCGGATTGGGAGTTACCGTTTGAAGTTATGTGCGATGCTAGTGATTATGCGGTCGGAGCGGTGCTGGGTCAAAGGAAGGAAAAGGCAGTAAATGCCATCTATTATGCGAGCCGAACTCTGGATGAGGCTCAGGTGAAGTATACTACGACGGAGAAGGAGCTTCTAGCTGTGGTTTATGCATTGGAGAAGTTTCGATTTTATTTAATAGGATCGAAAGTCACAATTTATACGGACCATGCGGCTTTGAAGTACCTCCTCGCGAAGCAGGAAGCCAAACCGAGATTACTACGATGGTTCCTTCTACTTCAGGAATTCGACCTGGAGATTAAGGACAAGAAGGGCGCTGAAAATTCTGTGGCGGATCACCTTTCTAGATTTCCATTGCAGGACGGAGGCGATACTTTACCGATAGATGATTCTTTTCCTGATGATATTTTGATGGCTATTGGTATAATGGATACTCCATGGTACGCTGACTATGCTAATTTTCTTGTAGGTAAAATAATGCCGCATGATTTGTCATATCAACAAAAGAAGCGGTTCCTACATGATGTTCGGCAATATTTTTGGGACGATCCATATCTTTTCAAGGAGTGTGCCGATGGACTTTTTAGGCGATGCATACCGCAATGGGAAACCAATGCCATCTTGGAAGCCTGTCATTCCTCGTCTTATGGTGGTCACCACGGTCCCGCTAGGACCGTGGCTAAGGTACTTTAGTCAGGTTTTTATTGGCCATCTTTGTTTTCTGATGCCAAGTCATTTGTTTCAGGATGTGATGCTTGTCAAAGGACGGGAAATATCTCCCGAAGGCATGAGATGCCTCAGGTCGGTATTTTGGAGGTAGAAATTTTCGATGTTTGGGGCATCGACTATCAAGGTCCCTTCCCGACAAGTCGAGGTAATAGGTACATTTTAGTAGCTATGGACTACGTATCTAAGTGGGTAGAAGCCGTTGCCTCGGTCCATTGTGACGCTAAAACCGTCATCCAACTTTTCAAGAAGATTATATTTCCACGTTTTGGCGTTCCCCGAGTCGTCATTAGTGATGGAGGTATGCACTTTAAGGAAAAACAACGTATTGCCTTATTATCTAAATATGGTGTTATGCATCGTAGAGGTTTGGGGTATCACCCCCAAACTAGTGGACAGGTTGAAGTTTCCAACCGGGAGCTTAAGGATATTTTGGCAAAAGTTGTCTCGAAGTTAAGAAAAGATTGGAGCCTGAAACTAGATGACACTCTATGGGCGTATAGGACCGCCTATAAGACACCGATTGGTACATCACCTTATCGGTTGGTTTATGGGAAGTCCTGTCACTTACCCGTAGAGTTGGAGCATAAAGCTTGGTGGGCCGTTAAAGAGATGAATTTTGACCCAAAATTGTGTGGCAAAAATCGACTTTTACAACTCGACGAGCTCGAGGAGTTCAGGATGAATGCCTACAATAGTGCCCGTATCTACAAAGAAAAGACAAAAAGGTGGCACGATAAGCGTATCATTCCGAGAGAGTTTAAAGCGGGCGAAAAGGTATTATTGTTTAATTCTCGTCTTCGTCTTTTTCCTGGAAAATTAAAATCCCGATGGTCCGACCCCTATACGGTAATTTCAGTTTCTAAGTTTGGGTCGGTCGAGCTTGAAAACTCTTCCACGATAAATCGCTTTAAGGTCAATGGTCACCAAATAAAACACTACCACGAGAAAGGTGAGACAGGAGGAGAAGTCGAGGTTTTGTACCTCGAAACAGTCACTAACTGAGCAAGGTGACTACGGTCGTGCGGGACCTTAAACCAGCGCTAACCGGGAGGCAACCCGGGTTGTAAAACATTTGTACCTGCATTTAGTTAGTTAGAGCATATTTAATTTTCTACATTATAGATTCTGTGAGGGTGAGAACGAGGGTCTAAAGGTTTGAATTGAGTTTTGCAGAGAACAGGCTGATGACGGAAAACTGGAATGAGTCAACAATAGTCGATCGACTATTTTTATAGTCGGCCGACTATTATTTTTGTCGGTCGACTATTCCAATAGTCGGTCGACAATTCCGACATCGCGCACCTTGGCTGACAAATTCCGTCAAATAAGTTTTTCTTTCCTTACTCTACTTCAGTTACTTTTATAAACTCCTAAACCCTAATTTTCTTACTCCTCCCACCTACCTCCATCCTTACCTTCATCTTCTTCATTTCAAATCTTCATCTTCAACCTCTACCCATCTTCATCTCCACATCACTATCTCCTTTAATCTCTTCATCCTTGCTATTTTCTTGTCTCTATTGAAATTGTAACTACTTTCCAGCCATTCAAGTAAGTTTTCTTGGGTTAATTTTCATTTTTTTCTTCCCGTCTAACTGCTGCGCTCTGCGTTTCTTGCTGTTCGTCGGAGTCGCCGACTATCGGAATAGTCGGGCGACAGTTCTCATAGTCGGACGACTATTCCGATAGTCGGACGACAATCGTGTCTGTCGGGCGATTATTGTCCGCGATTACTGGGTTTCTGCCGCGACTGTTCATCCACATATTGTTTTTAGGCTTGAATCTGTTCAGAATCTGTTTTCAGGCTTGAATTTCAGATTTCGACCTGGTTTTTCCGGGATTTATGTTATTACTCATATTGTTTACCCAAATTTGTTGGTTTCATCCACATTAAAGTGTTTTTACCCAAATTTCAATTATGAAATTAGGGTTTTGATTTCAATTGATTTGGGGTTTTTGTGTGAGTAGTACACCAAGTCTGATTTTAGCTATTGCAGGTCAATATGGATGCAAGAAAAAGACAACGCTAGGGAAGCACAAGACGTCGGGTCGACATTAGCCGGGAGTCAATGCCGAGTCAAGACCTCGTTCCCTTTCCCGAGGAGAGCATACCGGAATATCCAAACGTTCAGTTTGCCTCAGCTGATCAGAGGGAGCGTTTTGTCCAGTTGGCAGCTCTTAAGGTAACACCGACACGGTTTCTAGACCGTGAGCTCTTGGGCAGGTTAGGCATTTATCAGCCTGTTGTTGACTTACTTAATGGTACTGGTATGAGTGGGCTAATTTATATGCTAGAATTCACATATAAGGGTCTTACTCTTGAGTTTTTTAGTAGTTTCAATTTTTTTAGTGACTTGAACTGGGACACACCTTGCATTTTTTTTAGACTCTTTAACACGAGTTTTTCTAGGACCGTTCGCGAGTTCGGTCAGCTTTTAGGTGTTACTAGCGAAGGGGATTCAATTCATCCCCCTCGCCGTCTAGCCAATGAAATCTGGTCTTGCATTACTGATCGTAACACGGGTCGTAAGCGGGGCAACGAAGTCCACCACCCGGTCATCCGATACTGGCTTCGTCTGATAGGGTGCACTATTTATGGACGTACTGAGCCGAATAATATTAATGCGGATGAGTTAGAGAGTCTAGCGGGCTATCTAAACATCGATAGCGAGCGGCCATATGTCATGAATGTGGCCGCCCTTGTCGCCCACCATTTCCAACATATCGGGAATGGGCTTATTTCTGTCATTCATTATGGGGGCCTCGTTTCCCACATCGGTCGTAGGCTATTTCCGGACTTCCCGTACGGGGAGGAACCTTTAGTACACGAGCTTCCATCTGCCGAGCGACTCAATAGTCGCCTTTTGAACTTTTCTGTCCTTAGGGGTCTTCATTGGCTAGGTCCCGATTTGCGTTGGCGCATAGCAAAGGATGAATCGGTTATCCTCCCTTACAATCTACCACCTCTTACCCCCTTCCCATATCTCCCCTTTGGTCCTGAACGGGACCCAACACCGTATCCCTCCTATTTGCTACCACTTAGGAGGGATCTTCAGACCCCCAGACACTTCGTACCCCGAGACGGGTGAACCGTCTCGACCTTCTCGACAATCTCGAGGAGGTGGTAGCCGATCGACCAGCCGTGCTTCACATACACCATCTTTTGCGGCTGGACCTTCGGGCCCACCACGGCCTCCTTATGCATTTCCACATACTGATTATTCTAATGTGCCTGCTTTTCCTGCTCACTTTGTGCCTTCATTTTTTTTCTTCCCGTCTAACTGCTGCGCTGTGCGTTTCCTGCTGTTCGCCGGAGTCGCCGACTATCGGAATAGTCGGGCGACAGTTCTCATAGTCGGACGACTATTCCGATAGTCGGACGACTATCGTGTCTGTCGGGCGATTATTGTCCGCGATTACTGGGTTTCAGCCGCGACTGTTCATCCACATATTGTTTTTAGGCTTGAATCTGTTTCCGCATGCATAAAAAATCTAAAAAAACCCAAAAATATGTTTTTGCATTTAGTCGAGTCTTAGTTGAGTCGGAATGCTATGTAGCGATGATGATATTGCTTTTGTGTCTTCATTAGTTGCTTATCCTAGTGCGCCGTTAGAATTTTTGTATATAATCACATGCGGTATTCTTGCATCTTTGGTTAACGGTACTGAACGAATAAACTTGACTCATTGTTGGCAAACTACTCAGATTTGTAAGAAATTAAAGCCTTAAACTGATGACATCCATGATCAGTTTCATTTAGGTTGAGAGTAGTACTCCTTATGAGGCATGTAAAATCAAACTGCATAAGCATGACATTCGTCTCTTAGGTACCTGTACGTTTTTGACTCGTGGTTTTGACATGTGCGAAAAAGGCAAATCCTTTCTTTTAATTAATTCCCATGAGCCTCACATAGCCAAATTGACCTGTTTGACCCGTTTATTAACTACATGCCATAATTTGCCTACCCTAGTCAAGCTAGTAGATTAGTTGAACGGTAATGTTTTTTTTTTCGGGTTAACTTTGGTACCATGATGATTGGAAAAGAAAAAAAAATGAATTGAGAAAAAAAATGGAAAGAAAAAAAGAAAAAATTCAATGAAAGAAAAAAATTGAATGAAAAAAAAAGAAAAGAAAGGAAAGAAGAAAGAAAAGAAAAAATGAAGTGAAACTAGAAGAAGAATGTGTTTTTGCTATGAGAAAAGAATTGATCTCTCTAATTTCATAGTTATTAGTGGGAAGCGGTTTTGATAAGGCGCTTGTTGCTATGCCTAATTTCTTCGACTGAAGTTTGGTAAGAACGGAATATATATTATTGATGGGTGTAGGGAATACTAGCTTGGCTTTTAAATCCTCATATCCATATCGTTTTGCCCCTTCTTACCCGATTAACCTCACTTTATACTATATGTAAGTCCTTGGCACGTGTCTTTTCCCGATAGAATGCGTATGTACGGTTATTAGAGATTAATTTCATGTTAGATTGCATGCATGTTCTTGTAGGTCGCAGTTTAGGTGAGTGCTTTGTCTTTCCGTTTTTACATAAACTCACAATATCACCCCTTTTGTGTGTTGAGCGATCTGTGAGAGTCCGACATGGACGAGTCTTGCAAGGTTGAAGGTTCAGTATTGTTGTCATTGGTCAAGCTTGTTGTGTGTGGTTGTGTACATTGATTTTAATCGTTGCATTGGTTTGGGTAACTTTGAAACATATTCCGCTATGAGTTATATACATTCCATTAGGATTGGGTTAAAAGTTTTGTGCTTGCTTGGGGACAAGCAAGGGTTTGGTTTGGGGAGATTTGATGCGCGTATTTTATATACACTTTTTATGCTCTTATTACGCGCATTCTCGTGTTTATTGAATAGTGAAAACTATTATTTTGCTCCGAATTGGCTACTTTGTGGTGTGTATTGTCCTTTTGCAGGAACGGAAGACAAAGGAGCTAAAACGAACCAAAACCGTGCCAAAACGAAGCTGGAAAAATCGCTGTTCGCTGAAACGAGCAATAGTCGACCGACTATTAAAATAGTCGGCCGACCATGACAATAGTCGGCCGACTATTTTGGAGCTTTTGAGATCAAGTTGATGAGTGATTAGTCGACCGACTATTACAATAGTCGGCCGACTATTTCCTGGACTGCGGGCAAATTTCGTGATCAGCAAGGAATTTCCTAAACGCAAAAGAGTTTCCTAAAAAGTTTTTAACCCATTCAATTTGTATAAATAGGGCTTTGGGAGCCACATTAGAGATCATCTCTCAACTTCTCCCTTATTCTCTTTTACTTCTCTTTAGATTTATTTTAGACTTCTTCTCTACTTTTATTTTCTCTAGTTTAATTTCTTCTCAAAACTCGGTTATTGTAAGAACTTTTGGATTCGAATCGCCTTCATTCCTTCGGTAATTTTATTAATCTTCCTTCCTTCTTCTTTGTTCTTCACTGTTTTCTTCTTCATATTTAATTATTCTTAATTATTGTTTTATACTTGTCGTAAATTTATTATTGTTCGTGATGTTTAATCTAGTAAATTCTTTTATTAATCTTGTTGTTCTTGAATTAATTATGAGTAGATAATTTTCCTCGCTAGGATTTAGGGGATCTGCGAATTGAATGTGGTCGCTAAATAATTTATAGATTTGTCAATGGTATTGTGTCTGAGTTGTCACTTGTAGCATATAATCGCGATTAGTTAGTTAATGCGCATGATTGATTAATTGAATCTGGTAAACTTGAACCTAAGATCGGAAGCCTGGTAAAAGTTAGACATGCTACAACACATTAGTTTGCCCTAATAAGATCGGAAGCCTTTAGACGAATGCTAGGGTGAATAGCGGACCGGAAGGACCTTTTCAATACCCCTTAGACCAATATCTGCGACAGGCCTGTGACTTAGACCGTGACCATATGAGATTCGTAGTGAACCGACAATCCTAGTTTTCTCTCCATATATTTATTCATTTTCATTCGTCTTATTTTATTTTAGTTATTTCTTTTCTCTTAATTCTCTTTCTTTCATTACTTTAGTTTAGATAAAAACAAAACATAAAACCCCCGATTGTTACGTAGATAGACTCTAATTACGAGTAGAATTTATTTGTCTCCCTGTGAATTCGATCCCGACTTCCCTAACTATATTTTTAGTTAGACCGTAGTTGGTTATTTTGATAGGTACACGACTAGCTTATCAGCCCCCAAGGTTTAGGATTTATTGAGATGTTGGTTTTATTCGTGTAGTTTGTGGCCCGACCTTGGGCCAATTATGAGGGCGTGCCGGAGTATGTGGCCGCGGAGCTGAGGCCTCGGAGATATAGAAGGATGCTCCTTTCTGCGTTGTTTCGCCCAGTTTGGTATCTGGGCGAGCGGTTGGTGCGTCAGTGCTTGTATGATGATTTCAGGTTGCCGGTTGATCCTCCCCGGACCATGTTCAGACCACCGACACCGCAGAGGTCCTCGAGGATAGGGACGGAGATGGAGGCAATGCACTCTTGGTGCCTGGTGCCTCCTATCTATCTCACGTCACCCAGCGGCTATCTTGGTACCGCTTTGTGGTAAGGTTCTATTTATTAGTTTTAATGTTTGTTCTGTGGTTTATTGTTTTCTTGTCCTCTGACCGACCAATCTGTTGCTTTCTCAGCTGGCCGATCCGGCTTATGAAATCCAGCCCTCAGATTTTCCCCTGACGCTGCTTAGGGTGGACGCGGCTGGTGTATCCTTCACCGAGCCTCTCCTCCCGTGTTCTGCCGAGGAGATGGATGCCGGGATAGAGTGGCGTGACCGGGTGTACCGGGTGAGTTTTGACTTTTGTTCTTCGTTCGGGTCTTAAGAATTAGGGTCGGTTTGTCTAACTTTTATGGTTTCATATCTCAGGTTTCCTCAGCTTGCCATCAGTGGTTGTGGCAGGCCGCCAACTGCTTCCGGGTCTATGCTTCGAGGGTTTCCCGTGACACTTCGGGACCTCGATCGGTGAGTTTTGTGTGACTAGGGTGGTTTTCTAGGCTGCTTGTGTGTTTTCCTAATATTTAGGTGTATTTTTAGGATGTCCCAGATATGGTGGGGCAGTTGGAGACTCGGGTGACCGAGGTCGAGGCGGATGAAGCGCAGCGGCTCCTGCAATCTCGGGCTGACGAGATCGCTTTCCTTAAGGAGCAGCTGGCTCGGTCCCGAGGTGAGACCTCCGCGCAGGGTGAGGCTAGGCATCAGATGGAGAGGGAGGCTGAGGCTGAGGCTACGGGTGCTACCGAGGAGATTGGAGGAGTTCCCGAGACGACTACCTTCGACATGCTGTCGGGGATGGATGGTAGTGAGTCTCCTCTTCTAGACTTAGAGGATCTTGGTTTGGATGACGACATTTGTGAGGTCGTGATAGCCATTGGCGCGGCTTCTAGGGGTCCTCCCTAGCCTCGATTTGTGTATGGATTTGTATATTTTGTATATTTGTTTTAGATTTTAGTACTTGAATTAGTTAGATTAGTCTTGCGTTTTTGTTTGGCAAATTGTTTACCTAGATTGACAAGTAATCACTTTTGTGTTCATTCATTTGCGATCTGACCTAGTTTAGGGTGCGTTGGCGTTGCACAGAAGTACGAAAATAGTTCCTTTCGGATGTTTTGAAATGCGTTAGTTTGAGTCGGGAATCAGATCAGATAGTACGTCGATTAAAATGTTTTGACTCGGGATGGACGAGATGTAAAATGTTAACGTAAAACATTAACGTGTTCTGACCGAGTATATTAGGAGATGATTGTAGTTGCTTTGACATTCAGAATGAAGTCGGAGTTAAAATTTGGGCAACCTTTGAATAAAAAGTTAGACCACTTTTTACATACTCATAATATTTCCTTATTAGGCTACATACGCGACTTGACAATAACCGTTAACAGGCTACAACACGCCTAGGTGGGGTAGCTTATCCCCCTAAAAAAATTAAAAAAAACGTCTAAGTCTCGTGCGTCCGACGGGTGAACTCGCGTTCCTGTGGCCCCTGGATGGGTATTTCGGTTTTCGGAGCAGGTTTTAGTGACTTCGGGAGGTCGTTCCCGATGTCCAAGGTGTCGTGTGCTAGCTACGATTATAATGCGGGATCGGTGTTTCTACCTTTGGGGTTTCTCTAGATGTTGCCTGCCTAGGTATGGGCGCCTGGGCTAAGGCTCTCAGGTTCTGGGTCGCCTGGGCTCGGGCGGCTGGAGATTCGGGCGCCTGGGCGAGGGAGGTTTGAGTCCGGGTTATGGAAATTTTCGTTATCTCCTAATTCTTGTGGGATTAGGACTATATACGGGTTGTGGGTGCTCGTTTTAGACATACTAGAATATCCATAGGGTCTAGAACATCCATATTTAGGGTCATGTCGGGTTTCGGGAATATCCTAACCGAGAGTTCTCTTATGAAATGTGATCCAGAGGTTTGCTCAAATGATGGTTTGTCAACGGTTGTTGCGCTAAGTCGAGTCAAGATACATGATGACTTCTTATTGTCATGTTCTAAGTTTTGGGAGTCGAAAAGCCATGTTTTTGTTTTCCCCGGGGGTAAAATTTGTCCTCTGCCCGAAGAGATAAATGCTATAGGTGGGTGGAGTTCGGTTCGACCTTGTGTGCCTTATGGGGATGATGCTTACATGGAGCGGTTTTACCACTTTTTGGACCTTTCTTCATTGGAGGAGGCTAAAGGTTTCTTTGGTAGGGATGACATTAACTTAGGGTTGCTTTCTAGGACATTCTCACAGGCTGGTTCTCATCATGTTTCGGCCTTAACATGTAGGCGTGCTTTTAATGTTGCGATGGCTTGTTATTATCTTTTTGAGGATGCGATGGCGCGTGAAGGTTGGGGTAACCCTCAAGTTTTGGATGTGGTGATGGGAATGGAACATGGACGATTACCCTCTTCGCTTATTTTGGGTGAGCTTATTCTAGGTCTCAATGCTCGTGCTCAACTCCACCAGACATCTTTTCGGGGTTCCTGGATTATTTTACAGGTTTTTTTGGTACTATGTTTCTCCGTAGCTTGGTTTTTTTGTTTTGTGGTTGCTTTGGTTTGGAGGTGTGATGTTTTGTCGTGGTTTGTGCAGGTTTGGTTACAGGAGCAGCTTGGTTTGGTCGACCCTCCCCGGGGCATCAAAGGTTATAACTTGATAAGTGTAGTTTGCAGTGCCTAATTTGCTGTGTTTTGGTCTCATTTTCCTTGTGGAATCGCTCCTTGGGAGCGGTTTATGGGTTACTTATGCTTCCTCTAGTTCGTTTCAAGTTCCCAAGACCATTCATGAAGAGTTGGAGAGATTCCGACTCAATACATACAATTTTCGGAGCCAACGAAGAGACGGAACGATCACTCGATGCCTTGGATTCGATCCCGAGACCTCGAGACCCGATCCCGAGCCCCTTAGACTCGATCCCGAGACCCGAGAGTCGATGAGAAGCCCATAAGAAACAAGGAGGGACCTTAAAGATCATATTGGAGGCCTACAAGACCCATCCTCGACGGGAAGGAACTCATCCCGTCCGGGATGAGGTGCGCATATTGCAGTGGTTCTGTTTTGAACCCGTCCCGGTCGGGATCAGACTGTCCCGGTCGGGACCGAACCGTTCCGGGCGGGATGGCTCAGCAGTAGCCGCGTGACTCTTTTGTCTTCCCCCTTCATTCTTGTAACCCTATAAATACTCCTCCTTTGTATTGTTTAAGCACCATACTTTACCCTAGATTATTTTAGGCCTCTCTTAAGCATTCAAAACCCTAATTAGCCTCTTTTCATCTCTAGTTAATCTTTAGTTAATCCTAGTTTAATTCAAGTAATTAGTCTTGTATTAAGGAGATTCTTGAAGATTACTTCCAAGCTTGACAACCTTGGAGTTTTATTTGGGTTTCTTATTAATTCAAGTTCTCATCTTTTTCATCCTATTGTAGGTGGTATAATTTCTCTTCTCTTAATCTCTGTTAATTTATCAAGTTTTAATATTTGATTATTGTTTATTGTTCTTGTTTGTTCATAATGAATTTTTGGTTGTTTATGTTGATTTCTCTTAGTATTGTTCACCACAAAAATCAAGCCAGATTTGCGTCGGAAAAATCCGACGCAAATGGGAGATATCCGACGCAAATCAAGGATTGCGTCGGATTAACCGATGCAAAGGGCCGCCATTATTATTTGACGCAATTTTTTTTTTGCATCGCCTAATTCGACGCACGTGTTTTGCGTCGGCTAATCCGACAACAAGACATGGAGGTCCACGCCCCAGTCAATGGGCTTTGCGTGGGATTAGCCGACGCAAAGTCAAACATCTTGTTGATTTTGCGTCGGCTAATCCCACGCAAAGCCCATTGGCTGCGAGGCTTTGCGTGGGATTAGCCGACGCAAAGTCAACAGGATGTTTGACTTTGCGTCGGCTAATCCCACGCAAAGCCCATTGGCTGCGGGGCTTTGCGTGGGATTAGCCGACGCAAAGTCAAACATCCTGTTGACTTTGCGTCGGCTAATCCCACGCAAAGCCTATTTTTGAAAAAACCGTTTCTTTGTTTTCAGCTCCCCATATGCGCGAAATAAAACAATCTGCAATTAAACAACCCACTCCTACAACAAACCACAACAGCAGCACATCCCAAACAAAAATCCATCAATAACTCCAATCAAAGCTCTCGTACATATCTTCTTCACAAAACTCCACAAAACAAAACAAGCATAAACGAGTGTACTGTTATAGAAAATGAAAATATATTACAAAGACAACCAACGCTAGGTTCAGAATTATATCTAGGAGTTAATAAAATATATACACACAATGCAACCAAAGTCTAACCAAGTAACATAAAAGAGATGCACTACCTACGAAAGGGACTCAATCTGGTCCGATCCATGTGGGTGACCATTGTTGTTGTCATCGTCATCGCGCCTACTCATGCGTGGTCCGCTGCCGCATGTCTCGGTCTCCATGGCAAATCGTTCCCTCATCATCTGAATAAACCGGTCCTGCTCCTCACACCTCTTCTCCAATGTCTTCAGGCGCTCTTCTTGTCTTTGGAATTTATCATCCAAGCGCTCGTTAAGTGTGCGTTCCTGCGAGGAGGCGGTGGGGAAGAATGTGTCCGAAGATACCTCCTTACCACGGTTCAAGCATGGGCGAAAGAGCTCTTTCGCCTTGTTACCTATCCCCCAGAACCGTTTCTTCTCGTTATAGCCACCCGTCACATCGTGGAAGATCTTCAATGTGTTCGGTACCTGATCAGAAGCGCGTGCCTCCTCCACCGCTTTCTCGTAGCTCTCCTGAAACAGAAAAATGAAACAGTGTTATAACTTTTAGAACAACACATACTATCACGTCGTAATTTTCATGCCTAGTATATTTTTAAAAAACAATACTACTACTCACAACGATCTCCGGTCCTCTAGGGTCAATCCACTTGCCGTCTTTCCCCTTCTTTGTCTTCTCCAAGAGCTGGATCGGGGATGCAGATGGGCCCTTCATATAACAGTGTTAAAACTTTCAGCATTTATTTACCAATAGTATATATTGAATTATACTAAATAATTTTACTTGTGTTATAAGCACTTACCAACTGCGCGAAGGCTGTTGCTGCACTCCTACTTCCAAGGCAGCTGGTGGGTTTGGCCACCCCGTCCACTTGTCCACATCTTCGGTTCGCCGACTTGATCGCTGATTTCTTCTTGAAGTTTGGGTCCGCAGCGTTCCTCTTCAGTGTCTCCCACTTCTCTTGCGGAATCCACTCCGCCTTCTCGACCCTCGGGACAGCTCGCTGGAATATGTCGGTAATTTTTTCTTAATCCGACTCTCATACTCCGACCTGAGGTCAAACCCCAGGTCTATACGCACTCTTTTCTGTTTGTCCAAAAAAAAATCGTTAGCTACAATTGAATGTATAAATCGTGCAACGAAAACCTTAGAAACACAGACGAGGTAATTACCGCGAAGTGCATATACATAGCATCCCTAGCTTCTTGTGGCGCCTCCGTCCAGCTACGGTAGGCGCCTGGGGTAGATGCGTACGTCATGATTATGGAATCCCGCATATAGTCTGAGTACTTCTTGTCCTCCCACCTACACAAGTCATTTATGATACTGTGAAGCAAATAAATGAGTGAAAATATAGAAAACAACTGGTTACAACAACATAAACTCACCACGTAGCGGTATTATCTCTCTGCCGTGAAAGGTACGGTTTCCCAGGCGTCGCAATATAGACCCTCGCCCCGACTTCTTGGACAGCGTCCACACCTAAGATGACAGGAGTCCTGGGAATGTCCTCATCCATACGGTCATCATGGCTGGTGCTCCCCGTCACCATTCCACTGCCACCTGACATAATCACGTCTACAAAATATGTTTGTGCAAAGTTAAACTGTAGAGTCAGTTCGTTTAGGGTAAAGAAGTAATTTCATTAAGTACCAAAATAGTCTTCAACTACAAATAAATAAATTACAACATATGCGAATAAGATACAAACAACTACATAATTGCTAATTATCGTCACTGTCACTGTCCGCGTCGGTGTGCGGTTCAATGAACCCCTCCTCTCCGTCTTCATCATCGTCGTCCCAGTCAGTATTCACCTCATCACCGTCATCTTCATCGATGACCAACTCTTCCTCATCACCCTCTCCCTCAGGAACAATCCAGTCGACAAATTCGTCGTCCTCCCCTTCAGCACCAGCAACTTCAACTACATATTCTTCTTCATTGACGTCATTATCTTCGATCAGAATTGATGACATTGGCTGATTATTACCAACTACACTCTCTTGGTAGACGTCATCGTCGATGATAGGATTATCAACTTGTGATCTTGCCTTGATTTTGAAAACCGCAGACCAATTCGTTTTCTTTTTTCCCTTAGGGTAAGGTGCATAGCAGACTTGATCGACTTGATATGCCAACACAAAAGGGTTGTGCCCTCGCATTTTTTTCGTCAGGTCAACATCCACAAGCTTATAGTTCTCATGAACAGTGACTCCGTGCGTGGAATTGTCGATCCAATCACATTTGAACAGTACGGCCTTGCAGTTTTTGTGGCTGTCGTAGTAGTCGAGCTCGATCACCTCGACTAGTGTTCCATAGTAATCTGACCCTTCGGTGGACGACACACATACGCCGTTACTTTTGGTCAGTTTTGGAACGTCAACACCCTCGACAAACGCACGGAACTTGTACCCGTTAATTGTATATCGCCTCCAAGTTCTGACTCGTGAAGACGGCCCAGTGACTAGAGGTCTTACCATGGGATCCTCCAACGCTTCAGGCTGTTGTTAAGATAAAATTCGTCGAAAAATAATGCAATTAAATTTTCTACCAAACACATACACAATTTGTAATGATCAAGCACATAGCAATTCAACATACTTGAGTACGTAGCCAGGAGGGAAACAGTGACTCATATTCGACCCAAACGCCGTCAGATGTTGTCACTTCCGCGTGTTCTGCCATAATGAAAGCCTCAAATTTCCTGCAATGGTTAGCAGTTGTAGTTAAGCACACATACTACCAATTATGAGGAGGCTATGTTGTACGTGAGTTACTTACTCCTCATACGGTCTGATGACAGTGCCACAGTTTCTCAGAACGTAGGAGTGTGCCTGCTCGTACTCAACATCGGTCAACCACCTCTCCGTACATTTTCCAGTGCTGCTTCCGACGTCAGTTTGAAAGGGTTCCACCTCTATGTGGTGGTCTTCACTGACATGCACACCCACGTCCAGATCTTTGGCTTTTGTGTCAACGTGCTCTTCGAAGTAGAAGGAGCAGAAGTTTGATATCTCCTCTAATAAATACGTGTTCCATATTGAACCCTCAACACGTGCTTTGTTACCAATTTTTTTTTTCAAATGGTTTAAGAACCTGCAAATTAAAATGGTGACGGATCATGTTAGACTTACTTGGTAATCAATACACGGGAAGTCATACTTAGAAGAATTGAGGACGTCACCTTTCAAATGGATACATCCACCGGTACTGAACTGGACCGCCAACCCTTGCCTCATACGGCAAGTGAAGTGGGAGATGCTCCATCGAGTTGAAAAATGACGGAGGAAATATTTTCTCCAACTTGCAAAGGATCTCGGGAATATTGTTCTCCAGCCGATTCATGGACTCGACAGACACCGTAGTGGAACACAAATCACGGAAGAACTGACTGATCTCTGTTAATGCATTCCATGTGTTCATTGGCACCAACTGTTTCAAAGCTACTGGCATCAAGCGCGCCATAAACACGTGACAGTCGTGGCTTTTCATTCCATGCAAAATTAACTTCGACTGGTCCACACACCGGGATAAGTCGGATGCGTAACCATCCGGGAACTTTAAACCAGCCATCCAATCACACAAAGCCTTCCTTTCATTTTTGTCCATAACAAAGGACGACGATTTGGGTCGCCCAAGACACAAAGACTTGAAATCGTCTTTGCCTTTTGGTCCGAAGGCTGTCTTGTTCGGTACATCCATCACGGTGTTGATAATCTGCTCAAAGAAATTCTTCTCGATATGCATAACATCAAGGTTGTGTCTGATAAGCAGAGTGTGCCAGTACGGAAGTTCCCAGAATATGCTCTGCTTCCACCAACCTTCTTTCTTGTCCTTCAATTTTTTCAACTGTTGGTGGGTAGCGTGTACTATTGTAGGGTACTTCTGCACATCTGTCCATATCTCATCGCCTGTTAATCGTTTACATGCGATCCTAGTTTCATTGGGTTGATCCTTCCGGAAACTCTTACAGTTAAGCCTAAATGGATGGTCGGAAGGTAGAAATTGTCTGTTACAGTCAAACCAAGACACCTTTCCGCTATTTTTAAGCCAAAAGGATTTTTGATCCTTCGCTTGACAGTAAGGACAAGCACGGTAACCCATTGTACTCCAACCAGACAACATCCCGTAAGCTGGGAAGTCGTTGATGGTCCACATTAATGCAGCCCTTAAATTGAAACTACGCTTCCTCGACACATCGTACGTGTAAACCCCATTATACCACAAACTTTTTAACTCTTCAATAAGAGGTTGGAGATACACGTCCATATTGGCTTTCGGGTTCCTAGGGCCAGGAACAATAAGTGACAGGAGCATAAATTGTCTCTAATTGCATAACCACGGCGGTAGGTTGTATGGTGTCAAAATAACAGGCCAACATGAGTACGACTTGCCGAACTGCCCGTAGGGTGAGAAACCATCTGTGCACAAACCCAAACGTACGTTGCGCGGCTCTTTCGAGAACTCGGGATGTTTGACATCAAATGTCTTCCAAGCTTCACCGTCGCTAGGGTGTGTCATCATACCACTAACTCTGATTTTGGAGTTACTGTGGTGCCAACTCATCTCGGCCGCAATTTTCTTTGTCGCATACAGTCTTTGCAGCCTCGGACCCACTGGGAAGTAAGTCAAAACCTTAGTTGGTACTCTCTTCCCCCTAGTATTTGCAGTTGGACTCTTGTACCTCTCGGATCCACATTTCGTACACGCGTCGAGGTCCGAATCTCCCTTCCAGAACAGCATGCATCCATTCGGACACGAGTCTATCTTTTCATGGGGGAGTTGGAGGCCCTTCAACAAATTTTTAACCCGTAGAAATTATTTGACATGACATTCTCCTTAAGGCCTCGTAGAAGGTCAATCATTAGTTGGATCCAACCGTCTAAATGTCTTAAGGCCATGTTACTCTCGCACTTCAAAGTCAGCATCCTTGAAGCGAGTTGCAACAGACTCATATGACACCCGCCGAAAACTGGGAGTTCAGCATTTTTAAGCATTTCAAAAAAGGAAAGGACTTGTGGGTTGGGTTCATGTTGCACTTCTTCGTCGCTTAAGTTGTCTGGGTTACGCTCCTCCTCCATGATGTCCTCAACCGTCGTACGCAGTGCGTCCTCCACGAAGTCTCGGTACGGATTTTCGCGAACCGGTTCTTGCAAGCGACTATTTTCGTTTTCACCATGGTACGTCCACACGTAGTAGTTCTCAACAAAACCGTGCTTGTATAGATGCTGTTTGACATCTACATCATGTTTTAAGGCACGATTTTGACATTTTCTACATGGGCACCTAAGTTGCTCGCTGGTGTAGTGGGGGTTATTATCTAAGGAAAACTTGATGAACTCCTCAACACCGTCTCTAAATTCTGTTTTTGGCCGCTTATTGTCGGCCAATCTCTCGTACATCCAACTCCGTTCTACTCTATTCATTCTATATGGATTGAACTATGAATGATTAGGGTACGTACCTGTGAACAAAATCGGCGTGGGGAAAGAAGTCAGCAACACAGAATTTCAAGTAGGCGACAACAAGGGAAATGCACATTATCAGTTCAAACTCTCACACCCATCAATTTAGAAGCAATTCATCACGGGTACCTTATCACTCCAACCTAAACCCATTCTTGTGCGTTCCATGTCACTGATAAACACGAAATTGTGTAATGTCGATAAGAGAAAAATTCGGCAGCAATTCGCCTTAGTTCTCCAAAAGCACGATGTGGAATATATGAAAACTCCACATATGCAATCAAAGAACATTGAGGGAATTGACACCAAATTTTCCTCTTACCAACACAACACAATTTCATGTTTACCACCTAAGTGACATGGAAGGCACAAGAACAGTCCCAAAACGGAGACTGTCCAAGAGTTACTCCTGAGTAACTCTTGAACGGGCACTAGGTAGGTCTGAGTAGATTTCAAACAATGCTCATGCACAGTACACAACGACAACAAATAACAACAGCAATCATATCTCAACACAGTAATCCAAAACGTCGAAAACACAGTAAGATTAGTAGTAGTAGTAGTAGTAGAAAATTAGTAGTAGTAGTAGTAGTAGTTTAGTAGTAGTAGAGGAAATAGAATATTAGTAGTAGTGCTAGTAGTAGTAAATTAGTAGTAGTAGTAGTAGAAAATTAGTAGTAGTATTAGTAAAATTAGTATTAAAAAATCAGTAGTAGTAGAGGAAATAGAATATTAGTAGTAGTGCTAGTAGTAGTAAATTAGTAGTAGTAGTAGTAGTAGTAGTAGAAAATTAGTAGTAGTAGTAGTAGTAGTAGTAGTAGTAGTAGTAGTAGAAAATTAGTAGTAGTAGTAAAACTACAAGTAGTAAATTAGTAGTAGTAGTAGAAAATTAGTAGTAGTAGTATAGTAGTAGTAGTAAAAGTACAAGTAGTAAGTTAGTAGTAGTAGTAGTAGTAGAAAATTAGTAATAGTAGAAGTGGAAAATTAGTAGTAGTAGTAGTAAAAGTAGAAGTAGGAAATTCGTAGTAGTGGTAGTAGAATATTAGTAGTAGTAGTAGTAAAAGTACAAGTAGTAAATTAGTAGTAGTAGTAGTAGAAAAATTGGTAGTAGAATATTAGTAGTAGTAGTAGTAAAAGTACAAGTAGTAAATTAGTAGTAGTAGTAGTAGAAAAATTGGTAGTAGTATTAGTGGAAAATTAGTAGTAGTAGTAGTAGTAGAAGAAAAGTAGTAGTAGTAGTAGTAGTAGTTTAGTAGTAGTAGAGGAAATAGAATATTAGTAGTAGTGCTAGTAGTAGAAAATTAGTAGTAGTAGTAGTAAAAGTGCAAGTAGTAAATTAGTAGTAGTAGTAGTAGAAAATTAGTAGTAGTATAGTAGTAGTGGAAAATTAGTAGTAGTAGTGGAAAATTAGTAGTAGTAGTAGTAAAAGTACAAGTAGTAAGTTAGTAGTAGTAGTGGAAAATTAGTAGTAGTAGTAGTGGAAAATTAGTAGTAGTAGTAGTAAAAGTAGAAGTAGGAAATTCATAGTAGTGGTAGTAGAATATTAGTAGTAGTAGTAAAAGTACAAGTAGTAAATTAGTAGTAGTAGTAGTAGTAGAAAAATTGGTAGTAGTATTAGTGGAAAATTAGTAGTAGTAGTAGTAGTAGAAAATTAGTAGTAGTAGTAGTAGTAGTAGAAAATTAGTAGTAGTAGTAGTAGTAGTTTAGTAGTAGTAGAGGAAATAGAATATTAGTAGTAGTGCTAGTAGTAGAAAATTAGTAGTAGTAGTAGTAGTAAAAGTGCAAGCCGTAAATTAGTAGTAGTAGTAGAAAATTAGTAGTAGTATAGTAGTAGTGGAAAATTAGTAGTAGTAGTAATAAAAGTACAAGTAGTAAATTAGTAGTAGTAGTAGTAGAAAAATAGTAGTAGTAGTAGTGGAAAATTAGTAGTAGTAGTAAAAGTAGAAGTAGGAAATTCATAGTAGTGGTAGTAGAATATTAGTAGTAGTAGTAAAAGTACAAGTAGTAAATTAGTAGTAGTAGTAGTAGAAAAATTGGTAGTAGTATTAGTGGAAAATTAGTAGTAAATTAGTGTAAAGTATTCTCATTCATGAGTTTGAACATGAAGTCGATTATGTGTTCGATGTCTCGAAGTAGAGAGTGTATGTACTAGAGAATTTGAGGAAATCGTCTGAACATACACAAAGGGGAAAGCTATGAATTCATTGATCTATCTATTTCCTTACTTTATGTGATACAACTTCATACAAGTCATTAATTTCTTATATTCTGACCTAGCCTCCTACTTGTCCCTCCCATAGTCCCATCCCCATTTGTCATATACACTTAATTCTCTAGTTTTAAATTAGTAGTAGTAGTGGAAAATTACCGTCTAACTACTAACTAACTAACCTAATTCACATACTACAATTACCGTCTAACAATAAAACGAAATCTAACCTAATTCACATACTAATTAACCTAATTAATATACTAATTAACGTAATTAACCTAATTACTAAACTAACTAACCTAATTAACATACTCACCCTACAATCTAATTAACTAATTAACCCTACATAATCACCATACAATCTAATCACCACAATTATCTAACTTAATCAAAACAGTTTAGTAACAAAACCTAAAATACTAACTAACAATTAATCTAATTAAGTAATCTAAACAGTGAACTAATTGAACTAATTAAGTAAAAACTAAACTAATCAAAACACTTAAAGAGTAGAGTCCATACCTGAGATTTGAAGGTCGGGTTAAGGTTTTTCAGGGCTGGGTCGGGTTAGAGTACGCCGGAGGGTTCGGTTCGCCGGGGCTTCGGGGACGGGGTCGGTTCGCCGGGAGTTCGGGGACGGGTTAAGTTCGTCGAGGGTTCGGGGCCGGGTTTGGGTGCGCCGGAAAGGGTAGGGTTCGTGGGGTTCGGTTCGCCGGGGGTTCGGGGCTGGGTTCGCCGGGGGTTCGGGGCTGGGTTCGCCGGAAATGGGTAGGGGAAACCTAGGGTTTGGTTGTTGGTGCGCCGGAAATGGGATGGGTCGCCGGATCAGGGTGGGGGTTGTGCGCGCCGGAGGTATGTCGCCGGAGGTGGGTGGGGGTGATGCGCGTTCGGGGTTGGAGATTTGGATCGTTCGTCGGGTTATCAATTTTAGAGGGATAGGGAGATTGGGTTTGTGTCTGACTGTTTGGTTTTTTTTTTTAACATATGTTGCATCGGATTAGCCGACGCAACCGGACGCAATATTAACATTTGCGTCGGCTAATCCGATGCAACCCATTTAATTTTGTTTTTTTTAAAAAAAATTTAGCATACATTGCATCGGATTAGCCGACGCAACCAGACGCAATTTTCAACTTTGCGTCGGCTAATCCGATGCAATGTATGTTAAATTTAAAAAAAAAAACAAAATTAAATGGGTTGCATCGGATTAGCCGACGCAACCAGACGCAATTTTCAACTTTGCGTCGGCTAATCCGATGCAATGTATGTTAAATTTTTTTTAAAAAAAACAAAATTAAATGAGTTGCATCGGATTAGCCGACGCAACCAGACGCAATTTTCAACTTTGCGTCGGCTAATCCGATGCAACGCTATTAATTCTGTTGACCGAGTTTTAAATTTTGGCGCAGTCTGCATCGGATTAGCCGACGCAACCAGACGCAATATTCAACTTTGCGTCGGCTAATCCGATGCAAAGCTATTAATTCTGTTGACTGAGTGTTTTTATTTTGACTCATACTGCATCGGATTAGCCGACGCAACTACACGCAATATTCAACTTTGCGTCGGCTAATCCGATGCAACGCATTTAATTCTGTTGACTGGTAGTTTTTAGTCAACAACTTTTGCGTGGGATTAGCCGACACAAACCCTTCCATTTGGATCGGCTTTGCGTCGGTTAATCCCACACAAACTCCTTCACATAGTGGCGCCAACCCAAAATTATTGGCGCCAGCTTCATGGAGTCGGATAGCGTCGGCTAGTCCCACGCAATATTATTGCATCGGATTAACCGACGCAAATCGACACAGTTATGCCATTTTCGTCGAATAATAAATCCGACGCTATTTCAGCTGTTTTTAGTAGTGGTTATTGTTAGTTTGATAATGAGTGAGTAGATTCCTTGTGGGGATAGTAGGGGGATTAAGTGTGGATTATGGGTGACTAGGGCTTGATTGTGGGTAAAGGTGATTCATTTGTTGCTAATCACTTATTGGGCACACCATGTGTTTGTTGTATTGCTTGAATGGGTAGTAGTGGCCAATGCTTCTCATGCTTGTTCTCTCCTTCTCATTGTGTATTCAATTTGTGGTTGAATGTTTGTGTTTTGAGTGGCATCTTGCATGAATGTTCGGGTCTAGTCTTAGACACGAGAGCGCGGTCTTTGGCTTTGGCGCGAGAGCGCAAACCGACCTTAGTGACCAAGTGGCACCTACACCCTTGATTACCCAATCATCCTTCTATGCTTATGAACCCGACCTAACCCTACTCTTTTCCATATTTGAATTCTCTATCTCTTTAGTCGATCATCTTAGTTGTTTTTATTAGTTCGCATTATAGCTAGTTCATTGTTAGTCTTGTTCATACCTCTTCTCCCATCATAATTTGTCAATTATCATTTCTTGTGTTTGTTTGTGACTTAGCCTTGTTTGTGAGTAGACCTAGTCTAGACATTACAATACCGTCTCCATGGACACGACCAGACTTACCCTAGCTACCGTTAGGATTAGTTGGTTATATATTGATCGGTAGGATAGACGACAATCCCCACCATCATAATTACAGGGGTTTCACGGGCCAGAAGACGGTGCAGGTGTGGAGCAAAGGTCATAAGGAAAAGGATTGGCTTTCCTATTTGGCTAAAGGGGATGTGGTCATCAGATGGTCCATCCCATGGTGGAATATTAGTGGGCGTACCGGGTTTCCATTTTCGTCTTTAGCTAGGGCTTTGTTAATATTATCCATGAGGGATCAGGTTTATATTTATCCGGGCATGTTGTCGAATCAAATGGGTGTCAAACCCCCCACTTCAAAGGATGCTAAAGTTACCCCTAGTTCTGACCCATGGACAGAGGATTCGCTCAGGGAATTTAGGGCGTCTTGGGAACAGAGGTTCTTGCATCCCGTTGTTCAACCGACCGACATTGCTTCCGTTCGGCGGAGAGTTTGTGAACACCCATCAGGACAGAGCAACTTAAAAGTTAGGAAGACAGCACCGCTAAGAGGCGAGGAGGTGACTCGAAGGATTGTCACTAAGTGCCTGACCAAAGACAGTATTACCGACCCTAGTTCCGTCAGTTCATCTAAGCGGGCCAAGACTAACGAGACCCATATTGAAAATGTGGAAGAGGAAGGAAAGTGGGATTGGCTGGGCTCGCCTTTGGCTAGGGCGGTAGAAGCTTGTATTCAGAAGATCGAGGATGAGGAACACAAGCGGGTTCACCCGAATGGCAAGGGGAAGAAAAGGTTGGACCGGTAGAGCTCAGCCATTTTGTATTATGTATTATTAGTTGATATTATGTGGCGTATTAGTACTAGTTTTTTGTGGAGTTTTAACACGTTGTTGCTTTCCGGGATATCCAAGACTCAGATGATGGATGGAAATGCCTCGACAAAGGCTCAATTTAACAGAATTTAATATTAATGAGAAGCACATTGTTATTATTTTTTCGTTTTTTTGTGGTGGCTCGCAACTCGATTCTTCATTTTACCCGGAGCGCCCTTTCAGGTTTTGACTCCGTCCTCGACTCACCCTTTTTTTTTTGCTCTCTTTTTTTTTGCTCTTTTTTTTACGGCTCGCAACACGATTCTTCATTTTGTCCGGGGCGCCCTTTCGGGTTTTCACCCCGTCTTCGGCTCGTCATTTTTTTTAATTTTTTTTAACGACGGCTCGCAACTCGTTTCTTTATTTTGCCCGGGGCGCCCTTTCGGGTTTTCACCCCGTCCTCGGGTCGTCATTTGCGCTTTGTCATTTTAAATCACTCGTTGGCTGGGACGTGGAAAGAGCCCCGGTTTGTATGTGAATCGAGTAATCGATTCTTTTTTTTGTTTGGTTGTTTGGTTGTACCCGGAGGAGGGTTGCCTACGTATCCGCTTTTAGACAGAATCAAACCATGTTCGTAGTTCTCTTAAAAATGTGAGTGATTTTGCTTTAGACTCGTTTATGCCATTTATCGATGCGAACTTGATTTTTTTTGGATGTTTTGCACGGCTTCCCCCTAAGTCGGAGGTCGGGATGCGGTTGTCAGGGCGTCTATGGGTAGTATCGTTTGAGTTGATCCATGTTGGTTGGGGTTGAGAACTCTTGACCGTCTAGGTCGGTGAGGATCACGGCGCCCCCCGAGAGTGTTTTCTTAACGAGGTACGGGCCCACCCAATTTGGTTTGAATTTCCCTCTAGGGTCAACGGGGAGGGGTGCTCTAATGGATTTGATTACTAAATCTCCTTTGTGTATGTTTCGGGATTTCACTCGTTTATTAAAGGCTCGTTGGATGCGTTGTTGGTAAGCTTGTACGTTGGATAAGGCATGTATCCTACGCTCGTCTAAGAGTACCAGCTCGTCATATCGTTTTTGGTTCCATTCTTCTTCGGGAATGCCGATTTTGGCCAATATCCTTAGTGACGGTGTTTGTAGCTCTACGGGTTGGACGGCTTCGGAACCGTAGGTTAAGTAATATGGTGTAGCTCCGGTGGGTGTTTGATAGGATGTTCAGTACCCCCATAAGGCGAAGGGGATTTTGTTTGGCCAATCTCGATAGTTGTCTATCATTTTCTTAAGGATCGTGTATTTTATAACTAATCCGTAATATTTTGTCGGTGTACCAGGAGGAGTTTAGTGGCGACGGTATCAACTATCGTTGTTGCTTTATTTTCGGGCCACCGTTTGGTATTTTTGACCTGGCATTCGACTACGCTAACGAGATAACTTTGGCTCTTGGGTTCAACTTGGTGAAAGCGAGTAACAAAACGCAGAGCAATGTTAACCCGAACCGTCTTGGTCATGTGGACGTTCGTCCGCACCGCCCGCCGCCCCGCGCGCGCCTGCGCGGGACCGACCTGGTTTTTCAACGTGTGGCGGCGGCCACTCACGCGGCCTCCTCCCTGTCAGGGGCCGGTCTGATCTCGCGTACGGGGTGATGTCTCGGACCTCGATTCGGTTGACGATCCGGACTTGTACTAGACGGGTGCGGGCACCCGTGTTTCCGTTTGGAATCGATCGAGTCGTGGTTGTAAATGTTTAAAGGCCGATACATTTGGTAAGGCGACCTTTTTAGTGAACTGAATTAGTTGCCGATTTGTAGAGTCGCCACTAAGTCAATTATGGGGACTTGGAAACCTTTCAAGTCAACTTTGATCCTTAGCCGGCTCAAAGCTGAGGGGCACGAGACCTAAAGATAAAGACTTGTACCCTTAAGCACTCCATGCCGGGAATGACTCTAATTTCCAATGGTTTCGGACATTCGGAAACCGTCGATTCTGAGTAAGGGGTGAGGGTACGTATTGGGAAGCCAACATCCGATAGATGTCAACACCCAATCCCGCATTCACTATTGCGGCCTCTACTAATCAATCGGTGGGCTGATAACCTAGTTCTTTTGTTGTGGCGGAAATACTAGAACATCCGTTGTTTTCAATCTATACATTTTGCTACGTCGGTTGTTTAAGGACAAGTAAGTATTGTTGTCAAAGTAATTGTGTTTACATTCTTTGCATGCGATTTCACGTGACAAGCAGGTCATGAAAAGATGCACGTTGGAGAGTAGAGAGTACTAATATTATAGGTATTAGCAAGTCAGTTTTAACGCGATAATACGGATATTAGTCGTTCTCGTGATATACCTTACCTGGTATTCTGCTTAAGATGCGTCAGTTCTGTATTAATAGAGATGCGTCGAACCTAATAAGGCGAGCACCCGGACTAATACGGAACCCGACCATGACTTTGTTCAGTTTTAGTTATTTTACGTTTTGATTTCCGTGTTAGGTGATTTAGCATGCGATTATAAGGTCATAAAAGCAATAAATCATACAAAAAACTGCAAATGCGAATATAAGTAAATCACATTGTGAGGAATTGCACCCTCGGAGTATACACTAAAAGGGACACGATGCATAGATAGTTGAGAACGGATCTCGGAATTACTCGTGTCTATTTAGTGTATTTTAGCATTTGTGATTGAGGTTGGGACGTTACGTGTTTTAGTAAGATGTTGAGGACCTAGTTTCTACATCTAGTATTGTTATAGTGCATAATAAAGGAAAGTACGAATATGGAAAGTTTTGTTTAGATGACAACCTAGTGACGATCGACTTCAAAGGCGGATCCTCCTAGTGATTTCGGCAGAGCTGCGTTACCGTTGACCCTTCCTGCGGCTACTCCGGCAGAGCTTCGTTACTATGGACTGATTCTGCGGCTAATCCAGCAGAGCCTCGCTACTAGACTTGAGCTAGTCGAACACAGGCACCTCGATATCGTGTGGGGTGCTCGAAGGTGAGGAGTAGCGTCGATGTCGCTTTTATTGGAACTACGATTGAGTGGATCGTTTGCCTTGGGTGTCGGAGTGCGAGCCCTTACCGAGAATGAGGAGGGGGAGAAGAGAGTTGAGATGTGTCGAATGAATGAGGTGAAGGGGGGTATTTATAGGTGTTTTCGGCCCTCGTCACCCATATGGACGCCTGAGTTGAGGCGCACCAAGACTCAGGCGCCTGGGCTTAGGCGCGGGGAGTCTAAGACGCGTGGGGTGAGGCGGTTGGAATTTTGAAGATGCGATTTTGATACTTTCCAAAACCGAGAGGGAGAGTATAATACATATCTTAGGGCTTAAGGCTTCCCGTGTTTACCCTAGCGCCGTGAACTTGGTGGGCCTCGGGTGGGCATCCCGAGGTTCGCTTGGCGTGGTGCTGACTCAGTTTGAGTTTCGGGACCGACTCGGGGTCCCGATGTCAGAATTGACTCTAATTAGTGTCTATGCGACCGTAATGACACGACTGAGGCTGCCATCATGTTAGTTTTAATTTTTCCGAGTAATTATTTGATCCGTTCTATAGAAAAACTACCAAAAACATCGCGAACGCGCGTCGCGTTGCAGTCCTATCGTCATCGGGTGTTTGTTGGGCACTTATGCAACCACCAGGTCCAAATCTGCGTGTCTACAGGTCAGAATTACTTCAAATGCGACGACAACGGAAATCCGAGACGAGGTGTCGCACGTTCTCAGAAGGTTGGTTGTAATTTCTGGGTGAAGGCGTGCGAGAGCTTAGACAGGGAACAATGGATTCTAGCCATCGGTCCATGTGGCACGCATAACCACCCGTTACGGGTTTACGATGATGGGCACAGACGTCTCACCGCCCTTGACGAGGGCGAGAAGGAGTTTTTCGTGAACGGTCTTCGGGCGCATTTTACACCGGCCCAAATCCACGAGGGCCTTCATAAGAAAAACCCGGATAAACCACGCCCCTCCATCGAGACAATATATAATATGGGGGCGAAGTTGAGGGCGCAGGCAAGAGAAGGTCGTAATGCCATCGAGCAGATGATGGTACTAGCATGTCGGGGTCGGTACGTCCACTTCTTCTTCAAGAACGAGATTACTAGCATCGTGGAACGTGTATGTGGCGACAAATTTCAGCTCGACGGGTTGGTTGATGAAATACATCAGAGCGATCTGAGTATGTGGCGACATTACATTGATGTGCTCAATTCGGCATTACATCCCGAGGAATCGGGCCTAGTCGATCTTTCTCCGAACCCGAACCCCAGAAAATAATCGGGGACAGGGAGAATGCTTATCGAAGTGGAACATGCAAGGAGGTGGTACGACACCACCGACACCAGAGCCACCTCGAGTAAGTCGGCCAGGACTGCGTGCACGTCAGCGCCGGGGAGCAATAAGTCGACCCGGAGCACCAAACCGTCCACGCCTACCGCCAGCCAGTCCACTACAGGCACATTTGCCGTGGGTCCTACCGATCAAGTAATACCAACTATTCCTAACGGTAGCTAGGGTAAGTCGGGTCGTGTCCACGGAGACGGTATGATAAAGTCTAGACTAGGTCGGCCTAAATACGAGACTAAATTACCAAACAAACACAAAGGAAGCAATAATTGGTAAACTATGGTGATGGAAGAGGTAAGACTAGGCTAACAATGAACTAGGCTAAAACAATGCTAAAATGGAATAACTAATGATAAAAAAACTAGTAAACTAAAAGAAACGATGACTAACTGAGAAGTTAAAATCAAATATGAAAGGAAGTGGGGTAGGTCGGGTTCATAAGTGTAGTAGGGTAATTGGGGTGATCAAGGGTGTAAGCGTCCCCTAGTTGCTAGAGTCGGTCCTGGCTCTCGCTACGTAGACCATTGCCGAGGTAAGTTCGCGCTCTCGCGTCTAAGACTAACCTCAACACAACCACAAAATAGACAAACAATGAGAAGATGAGCACAAGTATGGGGAGCATTGGCCACTACTACTCACACAAGCAAATCAACAAACACATAGAGTGCCCATTATGTGACTAACAACAAAGGAGCTACCTTTACCCCTAATCAAACCCTAATCACCCATAATCTACCCTTAATCCCCCTACGAACCCCACAAGGAGACTACTCACTCATTATCAAGAAGAAACCAACAATAATAAGAGGAAACAACATGAAAAACCAAACATCCATTATGAACAATAAGAACAATAACAAGAACAATATAAAAAGATTGAACCTAGATTAAATAAATAAGAACAAGAGTAGAGAAGAATATACCAACAACCAAATGAAGATAAAGATGTAAACTTGCATAAACAAGAACCCAAATCAACTCCAAGGATGTCAAGCTTGGAGAAATCTTCAAGAACCCACTTAATACAAGATTATCTAAACTAGATTAAACTAAGATTAACTAAAGATTAACTAGAGATTAAAAGAGGCTAATTAGGGTTTTGAATGCTTAAGAGAGGCCTAAAATAATCTAGGGTAAAGTATGGTGCTTAAACAATACATGGGAAGAGTATTTATAGGGTTCCAAGAATGAAGAAGGAGAAAAGAAACAAAAGCGGACTACAGCTGTCTCATCCCGTCCGGGACGAAATGGTCCCGTCCGGGACGGAGTGGTCCCGCCCGGGACGGAGCCAAAACAGAAGCAGTGCTAAATGCGCACCTCATCCCGGACGGGATGAGTTCCTTCCCGTCGGGGATGAGTCTTGTAGGCCTCCAATATGATCTTTAAGGTTCCTCGTTGCTTCACATGGGCTTCTCATCGACTCTCGGGTCTCATGATCGAGTCTAAGGGGCTCGGGATCGGGTCCCAAGGTCTCGGGGTCGAATCCAAGGCATCGAGTGATCGTTCCTCCGCTTCGTTGGCTCCGAAAAGTGTATGTATTGAGTCGGAATCGCTCCAACTCTTCATGAATGGTCTCGGGAACCTGAAACAAACTAGAGGAAGCATAAGTAGCCCATGAACCGCTCCAAGGAGCGATTCCGCAAAGAAAAAGGGACCAAAACACGACAAATTAGGCACTACAAACTACACTTATCAACTCCCCCACACTTAACCCTTACTCGCCCTCGAGTAAGCACAAACTAACTACTAAACTAGCCGAGCGGGTATTAGCGCACCCTACGCCCTTTCAACTCACGCGAGAACACCTAGAGGATAAGTGCTCTTCGCAAGGCAAGTGAGGTCTTGCGACAAAACTGTGGATGCAACCGGACACAAAAACACATAAACAAACAATCATACAAACAAACAAACAAAAGGTTGCACCCAAAAAGAAACAAATACCGCTTCCCTCTAAAAAGCGGTGAAGGAAGCACCGGTTTAGGACTCAAGGCAAGTGACAACGTTCCCATGCTAGCAATACAAACCAAAATGGACAAAACCCTAATAGTATGACGATAAAGCAACAAAAACGTTGGTAACTTACCTAGATTCCTCCTTACCTTTTAAGAACGTACTACGGGACGATCGGCGGGATGGAACAAGGAATGAACCACGGTGTTAGTCGACACTGTAGGTAAGTGAGACCCCGCCCCCTTTAGCAATGAGCCAAGAGGGTCGTCCCATGCCCAAAACCGCCCAACTAGTCCAAGTAAAAAGGTGGATATGATTGCAAAATGAGGGAAGACCGACCACTACCGCTATCATCCTTCCTAGGGACTCGGTCCTTTGGTAGGCTCTTCACGATAATAGTCGGAAAAAGGCTTATTTTAGAGATGTGGGGATTATTTTTGTAGACGGTTTTCCTTTGGCATTTTTCTTTCTTTTGCGCTTTTGCTTTGTGTTGCTATGCCATTTCTTTTTCATCTTTTGTATTTTCTTTTTGGCTTTTTGTGCCTATTCTTTTTCTTCAATCTTTTCTTTCTTTCATTTTCTTTCATTTTCTTTTCTTTGCCCTTTTTGTTGTAGGCATTTCTTCTTGCAACTAAGAAAGAGATTTCAACAATTTGCATCTTATTTTGTCGATATGTGTAGGAGGTAGTGGAATGGGTGAGTCGGGAGTCGTGATCCCCCTTCAAACCCACAAAAAGGTGGAGAACTTGGACTAATCAAACAATTTCAAACACGGTCACCTAAGGGACGGGACTCGGCAACCAAGGCCTTTTCACACCGTGGGTGGTCAAAATGGTCAAAATGCAAATCCCGTAGTAAATCCCTAGTAGACTAGGTGGACTCAAGGTAAGAAACCAACGAAATCATTGATTTAGGGTCATTCTACTAGACTAAAGTCCAAGACTCGATTTATACTACTATAGAGGGAAAGTAGACACTTGCACACTAGCCTCTAAACCGGGTTTTCGAAAAACCGTTTACACACTAGACACAAGTACACATCACAAAACAAAGATTCGACAAAAACGAAAGAAAAAGAAGCAAAAGCAACAAAACAAAAACAAAACGAGCACATAACACAAACACCACCCCGAGCTTCCAAACAAGTCACCAAATCAACCACAAGTATGCACAAAGCTCCACCCGAGCACACCACATCACAATCTCCTCCAAACTCCTCAAGAGACAAAGGGGAAAATGGGATAAAAGATGTTACCGGATGTCTTGAAAGCTCTCCAAAGCTATCGGTGATTCAAGCGACCTATAAGGAAAAAGGGAGGCAAAACACGCACAACACAACGAATATTCGACATAACGACACGAAAGGAAAACACACAAAAGAAAATATTTTTGATTTTCGTGAAAAAATTTCAAATTTTTAGGGTTTTTAAGGATTTTTCGAGAAAACTACTAAAATAAAACTAACTATGATAGAATATCGCTCCCCCACACTTAAGCCGAGCAATGTCCTCGTGCTCGACCGCAGTGTATGGAGTCGAAGAAAATAAAAGAAAAGAAACTACGAAAATAAAGCTAAAAATCAAAAAGAAAAGTGGAGAAAATGGTAGAAAGTGTCCGACCGGGGTGTAGTCAAGTCACCATGGGCCGAGACAAGAAAAGATATGGTAAGGGGGAAGAAATAAAAAGAAAGAAATAAAAGGAAATGGGAGGGCAGGACTAGGTGTAATCAAGTCACCTAACCCGGATTCCGCCCAAATCCGACTAAATCCTACAAAAAGGGTGAAAATCTTGTAATTTGGATTTTGAAATGACTCTCGATGTAGTCACGTCATCGAGAGTTGGGAGAAACAATGGCCAAGGCCCCGAGGGCCACTATGACACAAAAGTGTACAAGGGTAAGGGAATAAACAACGGAAAACATGCTATAAAAGACGGAAAAGAAAGGATAGTTGCCGTACCATGCGGTTAGCAACTTACTCGCTCCAGCGTCTCATAAGTCAATATCGGCACGTAGCTAGTCGTCGTCATTGCTATTCCTCTCCAATCGCGATATGGATCCATGGTTGGGGCACAAAGGTATAAGGAGGTGGGTTTTGATGTGAAAGTCGGTGTAAAGTGAAGAGGAAATGAGGCGAAAATGTGTATATGAAGTGTAAGGGTCATATGATGAGGGAAAGGATAGGTAGGGAGGTTGGGAGGGGGTATAAAGTGGTAGGGTGGGCTCAAATGACAAAGAAAAGGCCAAAGGAGGAACAAGGGGCCATCCCGGTCGGGATGGATCGTCCCGGTCGGGATGACATGCCCGTCCTGGTCGGGAAGACCTCGTCCCGGTCGGGATGGCACTCCAGTAGACCCAATTTTTTGCACACCCATCCCGGACGGGATGACATCCTTCCCGGTCGGGATGCACTCTTCTCGGCCGGGAAGAGTCTTCTAACCCTCTATAACTCCCAAAGCTCGTTCCGAGCTTCAAAAACCTACTCCCCTTCACCCAATCCAAGCTCTAACAATGACCACTCCTCTCTAGAATTTATCTTCACTTCGCACCTATCAAATAAGCTCAAAACACAATCATCAAAGTCCCTCCCTCACATCGCTCATCAACAATCCAAATAATCAAGAATTTCACAAAACTAAAAGAAATTACAAAAGAAAGAGTGTAGACACCCACATTTTGACCGCCAGGTGTCTATAGTAGTTCCCAACAAACACCCGATGATGATCGGACGCTAACGTGCCTTGACATACTCGGAAATGGGCTCGTAATGATGGACATTTGGCCTAGGCATTTTACGGAGTACAAATCTCACAAAACCAACCTCAAATTCAGGCCCAGTGGGTCGTTTCGAGTCAAATAACACTAATTTGGGTCGAATCCGACACTAGGGGTAAAACCGTCTTTTAGCGACCGAGTCAAAACCCGGTCAAAGATATTTCCCGAAACTCGTAGGCTGACCGTGACATACCACACGTCCTATTCGGACTCCAACTCTACAAAATCAGCCATACAAAAAATAATAAACAATTCCGTTTAAGGTAGAATTCGATCCCGAGTAGGAATCCTATCCGAGAACCGATTCAAGCACCCAACCGAGTGTAAACCACTCGGCCAAGTAGTAGGAGTCAGCCGGTTTTTCCTCTTTTCTTCCCTCACAAGAAAACGGAATCCTCGTTCCTCTCAGCTTCTTACTCAAGCGGTAATTCTAGCTCAAACGGGAATCCTATTAAAAAATCAACTCGAGCATCCGACCGAGTGTAAAACACTCGGCCGAAACAGCCCAAAAACAGTGGCAAACCAACCGGTTTCCTTTTCTTCCTTCACAAGAAAGCGGAATTCTTATTTCTCTCGAATTCTTACGTTTCCTATCCTAAGCGGTAGTCAAACTCTCCTAAGCCAAGGTCGGGAACTCCCTATAAATAGCCCCTTGCATCCAACATAATCGACATCAATTTTTACAGACATCAGAAAAACACCGAAAAAATAGAATTCATACACACACACGATTTTTCAGCAATAGCTCTCTATCATCCCGACACATATAATTCCTTAGCATCGAGAAACCGATAATACGTTCAAAACCCGAAGGAAACCGGTCCGAAACCCGACACCCTTCACCCGTCAAAACCGTACCACCCTAACCCAACCGACGTTGCCTCGACACTCCCGTGCCTAGCCACATTCCGACGAGTCCCGATCCGAGTGAACAAGAG
Organism: Agrostemma githago; assembly: GCA_958450325.1. Classification (NCBI taxonomy): domain Eukaryota; kingdom Viridiplantae; phylum Streptophyta; class Magnoliopsida; order Caryophyllales; family Caryophyllaceae; genus Agrostemma; species Agrostemma githago. The sequence goes on along the minus strand of OY288239.1, from coordinate 26,190,488 downwards.
CATGTAGGTTGAGGGTGTAATCAAACCCGATTTCTTCCTTTCTCTCCCTTTCTCCTCTTCGTCCGTTTCTTATGGGTCAAGAGTCGTTCTTTTATTATTTTTCTAATATCGTTATTAACGAAAAACTATTTTCATAACGAATATTCTTAAACATACGATATCAGTTTTTCTATAATCGAATATCGTATCAAAAAGAATTATATTAAGATTTCGACGATATCAGAAATCGTTACATCTTTTTTTGTCAAAATTCTTTTCTTTTACTTTTCGTTCAAAATAACAATTTTCGAACAAAAATAAGAACGGACAGACCCGCACGCAGCCATGCCCAGGCGACTCGCGCGCAGGCCTGGAATCCGGGATTTCTTTTTTACGTTTTCGTTCGTTTTATTATTTATTCTTCGATCGATTTCTAAAATTTACATCTTTTCCAAAACTATTCTAGGTATTCGATATTGATTTCGTAGTCAACTATCGAATATAAAGAATATCGAAAATATTAAGTCGAGTACGAATCATGCAATATTCATATGCGATTTAATACGAACATCGAGTTTTTCGAAAACCGGACCCAAAACAGGCCACCACGCGACCCGCCGGCGTCCCGGGCGAGTCGCGCGGCCGGCTGTTATGCCGCGGCCTTTTCCGTCTTTTTTGTTATTTTTCGAACTTCGTTTTTTATACAAAACAACGTTCTTTTCAACAATATTTTTCAGATTTCGATTAATATTTATTTCCTCGATCTCGCATATTTTATTTTGCTATTATTATTCACAAACCGATACTAACCCGTTTGTTTGTTTTGTAGCAAATTCATCCTTTCATTTCATTTGTTTTATTATACTAAAACAAATCTCACATGTTAAATTTGACTTTGACATTAATCAATTTGCATGCATTAAACCACTTAGCAACCCATTCAATCTTTCACATGCTTAGAAAACAATGTTTGCATAATCATTCATCGTTCTACTAACGCGCGCATTAAAACGTCATTCGATATCCTAGTAGAGGTCGCTAATGTGCGGGCGGGGTTGGGTGTTCTTAGTGAACTTCCCAACACGTACCCTCACCCCTTACTCAGAACCGTGGTTTCCGGATGTCCGAAACCATTGGCAACGAGAGTCATTCAATATACGATTAACCGCTTAAGTCGGCATCTATATCGAACTGCAAAGGGACGAGCCCAATAAACTCTGACATCGAAACTGGGCCGTATTTTGTACACGGCCCACTACGACATAGAGTGGGCTCGAACGGTTCCGAATAACCATAAAATTCGGTGGCGACTCCGACTTCGATTTAAATTTCCATTTGACCATCTCATGGAGATTCATTCGCCTCCCCAAACCCGCGCGTGGCCGCGTCGGGGTGGACCTATGTCATGTCCACAATTTGGCGACTCCGCTGGGGATTTTCTGATGAGTTAATAACCTTCAGTGTCCTCAGGGTGAGACTCGAATAGAAATCGTTTGACTAGTACAATGCGCGTTTTCGTTTTACGGTTCATGCATAACCCCATTTTCCCGGGCCGGTACTCGTGACCGACGTCCAACTATACCGTTGATATAGTCCAAATTGGTTATGTCAAAGGTGTCCATTAGCCGATTCATATGGGTTTTACGGCATGTCCTAATCTCAACTCGAGTTAGGGAGTCCGCCCCGATTCTTGATAGGCTATGTACACTGGTATAGACCCTTATAGACTGACCGAGACTTAGATTAAGAGCATACATGGCGTCGTTATACTGTTTCCATGACTACATGCTACTTGATCCATATCTTTTTTCAAAACCGTCATTTTTCAAAATTTGCATCCTTTTTTTCAAAATATCCAATTTTCAAAACTCGGGTCATATACCCAACTTAGGACTTATGATTTTACTCAAAATAGCCTTTTTCTAGCCGGTATTATGCCCAATTCAAAACTCGAAATTATTTTCGAAATTTTCAAACCACCACCCGGCCCACCTTTTCCGTTTTCTCGAAAAGGGCCGGTTCCACCCGATTCATTTCGGGCTTTTCAAAAAATTCATATTTCAAAACTTCCTCTTCTCAGACTTCCCGTATTTAGCAGTGTCGGGTCGTGTCATAAGTCGTTGAAGTCTCTAGCGTCGAAACTCCGTCGATCTTACATCACGGATTTTCCCCCCTATCCTAGTCCGCCTTATTTTACTAAGGCAAGGCCCACCTACGTAGGACATACTCCTACAAAGGTTGGCCCAGTTACACAATCGAGTATAAAGTCTGGGAATGTCTCACGTGAATCTTCCTTCGAACAAGGCCCAACCCACATAGCTGGATCCTAAAGGAGATCCACCTTTCACGAGTCACCCGTCTAAGTGTCTTTTCCGAGTCAACCTTTTACAAGGCATAGCCCTATAACAAAAGGTTCACGGTCCTTACGTCTAAGGGTCACTCACTCGAGTCTTAACAAAGTCTTCAGTCCCAGTCGGGGGTTACCCTTCAGCAGAGCGATCAATCGCGGTTCCTCTAAGGATCATGTCTTGCACGTGTTGTCTCACGTACCCCACTTCGAGTCACTTGGATGCCACACCATCTGGATCCTATCAAAGTCCTTAGTCTCTCACTTGGGGGCTATTCTCTGACGGAGTGATTAATCACAGTCACTACGAGAATCGTACCCTACACATTTGTCTTAGGAGAGTCTAACCCGAGTCAAACTGGAGTCGTCTCTTCTCTCGCGCTATTTCCTATGCCTTGGTGAAATTGAGTTCCGAAGCAACTTCTCTGATTACGCGGTATTCTTACAGACAGGCCACCGGTAACCAGACGCCAGAAAATGCAAGAAACTTTGGACCAATTGGCAACCTCCCTAGCTGAGCTTGAAGCCCAATTGGCGGTTATCAGGGCCGAACAAACGACCATTGCCACCCGTTTGAGTGCCGTGGAGCAAAGAACTCTTAAGGTCAGGAATGAAACCACGGGGCCCATTGCTGAACTGGTCAGCGCCATTCGCAAACTTGAAGAACAGGTCCACTCGACCACCAGAAACACCATCCTCACGGAAAATGCCCGTACCTAATCGCCCTTGACCGATGAACTGCCCGCTAACCTCAACTTAACGGGCTTACCAATGTTTGACAAGACGGAAGACCCGGTACTCCATATTCGGGCTTTCAAGGACTTTATGGCTGTTAAGGGGGTCAAATCGACCATGTTCAAGCACTTGTTTGCTTCTTCCCTCGAGAAGCACCCGAAAGCCTGGTACTACAGACTCGATTCCAAGAAGTACAAGACTTGGGATGATGTAGCAACAGAGTTCGCTCGGAATTATGCCGATAATACCGAGATCCAGACTACAATGCGTACTCTGGAGGTTATGGCCCAAGAGCCCAAAGAAGGTTTCACCAAGTACCTTCAAAGGTGGAGGGCCGAAAGTGTGAAGTTGGTAGACAAGCCCAACGAGAAGACACTAGTGGAGGCAACCTCCTCCCTTCCTATCGCGTCCATCTTAGGTATGCCGGCATTTCAAACTTTGCAGTGCTTACCGAAATGGGCATTAGGATTGAAGATGATCTTCGACAAAATGAAGATCTGGGTGAAGCGTCTATTGGAGGCTATACTGGACATCAACTTGAGTCCTTAGAAGCTGAATTGACAACACCATCCGAGAGTCTAGATTTGGTTTAAGTCCGAGTCTGAGTCCGAGTCTAGGATGTTCTATTTCTTTCAATTTCAAAGTCAGAGACAGAGTCAGTTGTACTCTGTTCTCTTTTTTCAAAATTCAATAAAGTCAGCTTTTCAATCTCTCATATATAATTTCCTTATGTGTTTCCGAGAACATGATGAACACTACCATCATACACTGTGAGCACCCGCACGTGACTATTATAGGCACATCTATAATGACTGCAGGAAAATGAGACCCGTGTTTTCCTTTTACCTACTCCATGTCTGTTATAGAAAGCCACATAACTACCCTTAGCAGGAGCGGTATCGAATCCTATGACAAATCTAGGTAATCTCCTAGTTTGGGTTAAAGACGGGAGGCAAGCCCATTTCCCACAATAAAACGCCCATCCAATAAGATCAACCAATCCCTACCTTAGGTGTTAGTCTGACCAACAAAAAAAAACTGGACAAAAAAGAAAAAAAGTCCAATACAAGAAAAAGCAAAAGGCCAAAACAAAAAAGCAGGCCATTATCAAAAAAAAGAGGCACCCATGACCGAGGTTAAGCGGTCAATCCAAATGAAGAATCCCGAGACCGGGGCTAAGAGGTCAACCAAAAAATATTCAAAAAACCATGACCGTAGTGAAAACGATCAATTCAAAATTATCAATACTCATACCATCCAATAAGGAAGAGACAATCAAGCTGGTCAGCTAACACCACATTTAGCCTTCCCACATTACAACCCTCAAGACATTCCCGAGACCCAGGCCAGAGACAGCCCGGAATTTTGAGGATTCAAGCTCCATAGGATACCCCTAACCATTAGGGCCAGACATGGAAATCAGATCTCGCATTATCAAAACTTATCCCGATCAAAGTTCGAGCCCTTCTACTCGACTTCCCCTTTACATAACAAAATTCACAATCACCATACGCAAACCCGAGAGCAAAACTCGTCAAACCCTCGAGAGCAAAACTCGTCAAATCCCCCGAGAACAGAACTCGTTAAAATCCCTGAGAGCAAAACTCGTTAAAATCCCCGAGAACAGAACTCATTAAAATCCCCGAGAGCAGAACTCGTTAAAATCTCATCCCAATTCTTCTCATTCAAACCAGTTACCAACCCCAAACACGGGAACTCAACTTGCGGTCGGCATAGAACATGCCCAAATAGTGCACACCACCTCTGGGGGCTATCCCGGAGAACGCTCACAGTCACAGGATCAATATCCTAACCATTCTAGCCCTTTGATCAAGACATCACTGGGAATGCACCTAGCCTACACCATTGCTATGGCTAGTTACACACAAAGCCCTAATAAACTAGGCACCACAATCCACTGAACTACGGCTTGGTTTGATTTCACCACACGTGAATACGTAGGCAACCTTTCAACAGAGGCACAACCACCCATATTGACACACATTCAAGAAGCGTCATCATTCTGGTCACGACACCGTCATGTTCTCAACAACTAGCTTTGTCGTCCTGGGGGCTTCTTTTAGCCAAAAGACCTCCTTCCACTCACATAATCCAAATACCTTCAAAATCTAGCCTCCTTTCTATAGTGTGTCCTAGTACTCGGCTCAGTCAAAGACAAGAATCTGTCAGGACTCGAGGCAATACCCACTTTGGAAATGTACCCTAAAATCAAAAATCCAGAAGAGCACTAGATTACGGCATTGCTACTGCTAAAAGTCCTGTCATGCCAAAACAGTCTCATTACAGACTATTACAATCCCCCCATAGCACATCCTTCCTATTCTGAGGATTCGACCGTGTTGTCACTCGCCTAGGCTACGGAATAGCGCAACTTAAGAGTCTTGTCATCTTAGGTGACCCACCCCCTACCGAGTCACGGTCCAACCCCTCTAGAGTCCAGTCATATCTGTCAACTCGTCCGGTCGCGTCCAGAGTCGAGTCTGTCAGTTGACCTCTCTTCAAATTCTTACTTCAAAATTTGCAAAAACTTAGCCATTTGAAAGAAAATCTTTTCGACAAGGTCAAATTTCAATCTATTTAAACGGCAAATTTCTTTTTCACTCCTTTCAATTTTGAAAACCCATCTCCTAGCACGTGAGTTGCTTTCAGGACTTCGATTTCAAAATGCAGCAAAAATCATTTTTATTCCCCAGCGCGAGTCATATTTGTTTCACCTACGTGTTGCATGCAAAATTTTATGTAACTTATACAGGTACAAATCACGACAGCGCAATTCACATAACTCCCCAGCGGCATTTAACAAGATGAGCCCATATACAGGCGCACCTAAGTCTTATGCGACAAGTTCAAATTCCCCACGGAGTTATCATCAGCTCAGGTACATTTCTAGCCCATGGCCGGCGGGCCCTTCACGCAGGTCTAATGGACCTTAAACGACCCGACCGGAAGCTGCCAGGTTTTAATCCTTGATTGACTTGGTGGCTACTCTGACTTTCGCCCTGTCCAAGCCTCAGTCAGAGTGGGGGCTCTGTAGACACCCACATTTTGACCGCCAGGTGTCTATAGTAGTTCCCAACAATCACCCGATGATGATCGGACGCTAACGTGCCTTGACATACTCGAAAATGGGCTCGTAATGATGGACATTTGGCCTAGGCATTTTACGGAGTACAAATCTCACAAAACCAACCTCAAATTCAGGCCCAGTGGGTCGTTTCGAGTCAAATAACACTAATTTGGGTCGAATCCGACACTAGGGGTAAAACCGTCTTTTAGCGACCGAGTCAAAACCCGGTCAAAGATATTTCCCGAAACTCGTAGGCTGACCGTGACATACCACACGTCCTATTCGGACTCCAACTCTACAAAATCAGCCATACAAAAAATAATAAACAATTCCGTTTAAGGTAGAATTCGATCCCGAGTAGGAATCCTATCCGAGAACCGATTCAAGCACCCAACCGAGTGTAAACCACTCGGCCAAGTAGTAGGAGTCAGCCGGTTTTTCCTCTTTTCTTCCCTCACAAGAAAACGGAATCCTCGTTCCTCTCAGCTTCTTACTCAAGCGGTAATTCTAGCTCAAACGGGAATCCTATTAAAAAATCAACTCGAGCATCCGACCGAGTGTAAAACACTCGGCCGAAACAGCCCAAAAACAGTGGCAAACCAACCGGTTTCCCTTTCTTCCTTCACAAGAAAGCGGAATTCTTATTTCTCTCGAATTCTTACGTTTCCTATCCTAAGCGGTAGTCAAACTCTCCTAAGCCAAGGTCGGGAACTCCCTATAAATAGCCCCTTGCATCCAACATAATCGACATCAATTTTTACAGACATCAGAAAAACACCAAAAAAATAGAATTCATACACACACACGATTTTTCAGCAATAGCTCTCTATCATCCCGACACATATAATTCCTTAGCATCGAGAAACCGATAATACGTTCAAAACCCGAAGGAAACCGGTCCGAAACCCGACACCCTTCACCCGTCAAAACCGTACCACCCTAACCCAACCGACGTTGCCTCGACACTCCCGTGCCTAGCCACATTCCGACGAGTCCCGATCCGAGTGAACAAGAGCATGTAGGTTGAGGGTGTAATCAAACCCGATTTCTTCCTTTCTCTCCCTTTCTCCTCTTCGTCCGTTTCTTATGGGTCAAGAGTCGTTCTTTTATTATTTTTCTAATATCGTTATTAACGAAAAACTATTTTCATAACGAATATTCTTAAACATACGATATCAAATTTTCTATAATCGAATATCGTATCAAAAAGAATTATATTAAGATTTCGACGATATCAGAAATCGTTACATCTTTTTTTGTCAAAATTCTTTTCTTTTACTTTTCGTTCAAAATAACAATTTTCGAACAAAAGTAAGAACGGACAGACCCGCACGCGAGTCGCGCCATGCCCAGGCGACTCGCGCGCAGGCCTGGAATCCGGGATTTCTTTTTTACGTTTTCGTTCGTTTTATTATTTATTCTTCGATCGATTTCTAAAATTTACATCTTTTCCAAAACTATTCTAGGTATTCGATATTGATTTCGTAGTCAACTATCGAATATAAAGAATATCGAAAATATTAAGTCGAGTACGAATCATGCAATATTCATATGCGATTTAATACGAACATCGAGTTTTTCGAAAACCGGACCCGAAACAGGCCACCACGCGACCCGCCGGCGTCCCGGGCGAGTCGCGCGGCCGGCTGTTATGCCGCGGCCTTTTCCGTCTTTTTTGTTATTTTTCGAACTTCGTTTTTTATACAAAACAACGTTCTTTTCAACAATATTTTTCAGATTTCGATTAATATTTATTTCCTCGATCTCGCATATTTTATTTTGCTATTATTATTCACAAACCGATACTAACCCGTTTGTTTGTTTTGTAGCAAATTCATCCTTTTATTTCATTTGTTTTATTATACTAAAACAAATCTCACATGTTAAATTTGACATTGACATTAATCAATTTGCATGCATTAAACCACTTAGCAACCCATTCAATCTTTCACATGCTTAGAAAACAATGTTTGCATAATCATTCATCGTTCTACTAACGCGCGCATTAAAACGTCATTCGATATCCTAGTAGAGGCCGCTAATGTGCGGGCGGGGTTGGGTGTTCTTAGTGAACTTCCCAACACGTACCCTCACCCCTTACTCAGAACCGTGGTTTCCAGATGTCCGAAACCATTGGCAACGAGAGTCATTCAATATACGATTAACCGCTTAAGTCGGCATCTATATCGAACTGCAAAGGGACGAGCCCAATAAACTCTGACATCGGAACTGGGCCGTATTTTGTACACGGCCCACTACGACATAGAGTGGGCTCGAACGGTTCCGAATAACCATAAAATTCGGTGGCGACTCCGACTTCGATTTAAATTTCCATTTGACCATTTCATGGAGATTCATTCGCCTCCCCAAACCCGCGCGTGGCCGCGTCGGGGTGGACCTATGTCATGTCCACAAAGAGATATATACAAAGAGACGGTTCTTGTGGAACTCCGTCAAACCAAGGGTGGTGCATTCTTCAATCTTTTTCAACAACACCATAACCTATTCCATCTCCATCGAGGGCACGAAGAAACAAGTCGAAGGCCCTAGCAAAGTCTTCAATCAAGCTAGTAATATAAGCATCCAAATACCAAGGTTCTCCATGACCTTGTCTCGACGTTCCCGGGGCGTCCCGATCTTGTAAGTTCAATGGCTTGAACTTATACTTTTGATCCTTCGGGATATACCCTAACGTCCACTTGTCCTCATGCGGCCCCAAGGGAGGATCATCTTGCTTCTTGCCTTTCAACTTGTCATTAAACACATGATATGGGCACTCATCTTCCCCAATCTCGGAGTCATCATCCTCAAGCTCATATGAATTGCTCTTCAAGCTTTGTCCCAAATCAACCCCTAGATCGATGTCTTCCGTGGCGCGGATCATATTGCATGACTCATCGTTAGTAGGCGAAGTGTTTCCTTGGAGGTCAAACACTAGCCTTTCTTCGCCTAACTCGAAGGTGATCCAACCGTTCTTCACATCGATCATAGCACCGGCGGTGTGTAGAAATGGGCGCCCAAGGATAATGGGAGTGTTGGCATCTTCCGGCATATCGAGCACGATGAAGTCGACCGGAATGAAGAACTTATCGATTCGTACCGGTACGTCCTCTAACATCCCCAATGGTCGGTTAAGAGATTTATCGGCCATTTGGAGTGTAATGGACGTACATTTCAGCTCCTTCATCCCTAATCGCTCACAAATGGAATGAGGAATGATGCTCACACTCGCACCCAAGTCACATAATGCTCTCTTGATCTTGTAATTGCCTATGGTGCATGGGATCGAGAAACTACCCGGATCTTTCAACTTTGGAAGCGTGGAACCTTGAATAAGCTCGCTCACCACCCTCGTGAACGCTATTGTCTCTTCCTTGTCGATGGATCTCTTCCTAGCTAGGATCTCTCGCATGAATCTTCCATATGTCGGAATTTGGGTAAGTAACTCGGTGAATGGGACATTAACATCTAATTTCTTCACAATGTCTAGGAATTTGTCAAATTGGACATCCACCTTAGTCTTCATTTGCCTTGTTGGGAAGGGCAACTTGATTTGAACCTTGTTTTGCTCAATAGGGGTGGACTTCTCACATGACACTTTTCCTTTACCCTTTTCTTTTGCTTGAAGTGGGGGAAACTTGTCTTCAATGGGTTTTTCGATCTCCCATAAGACTTGCTCCTCCATTGGATCTTCCTTGCTTGAGCTTCCTTGAATTGGAGATGCAACTTTCTTTGTTGGTTCTTCCATTGGTTCTTGCTCACTAGGGAATGAAGGGGGGTCATAAGATGTAGCTCTCCTCGTGGTAATAGCATTTACATGCTCAAATTTTGGTGTTTCACCTTGAGGAGGTAGTTGCCCCTTTTGTCTTGAGGAGCTTCCGAAGCAAGTTGAGATATTTGGGTCTCAAGCATCTTCGTATGAGCATCGCTCGCCATGTTATCCCTTTGAACATAAGCAAAGAACTCTTGTTGGTTTTTTGACATCTTCATTTGACTCCTTTGCATCTCCAACATAGATTTTTGAATGTCGAAATCACGAGGTGGAGATTGTGGATTGTGAGGAGTATTGGTGAGAGCTAACGGAGTACCATAATCATGAATAGGAGACCGGCTCCTAGGCTTGCTTTCTTGACGGTTAGCTTGAGTTGCTTGTTGTTGTTGATTCCCTTGGAACCCATGAGAATTGCCTTGATTAAGGCCTTGATTTTAGTTTTGATACCCTTGGTTGTGGTTTGGTTGTCTTTGGAAGTTTTGGTTTCCTTGGAAACCACCTTGATTGAAGTTCCCTTGTTGGGAACCACGATTGTTGTTGTTGAAGGTACCTTGGTTATTTTGCTTGGAGTTGTTGAAGGGCCTTGGGTTGCCTTGATAACCTTGATAACCTTGATTGTTGTCCCTTAAGGGAGGTGGAACATAGGGACGAAGTTGTAGGGCTTGTTGTTGAGGGACTTGATTGGAGGCTTGGTATTGATTAGAATAGGAGGCACCTTGCTTGAACGCTTGAAAGGCGTTCATTTGCTCAACGCTTCCTTGACAATGCATAGGATCATGACCAACGATTCCACAAGTATCACACATCCCATAATAAGGCAAAGGAGGTGCAAATCCCAAAGCATTCACTTCTTGAATCGAGTGTTGGTTGGAGGAACTAGGGCCTTGGACTTTGTTGAGGTGGCTTTGGAGCTTCTTGTCAATGGTCTCCATGTGGGTCTTCAATTGAGCTCCAAGGTCAATGCTTAATTGAGTAATAGCATCAACCTCGTGCCTACCTCCTCGATTTGCCTTCCTAGGCCTTGAGTATTGAGAATTATGAACCGCCATCTCCTCGATCCTTGCCCATGTTTGGTCATCATCGACCTCGGTGAACCTACCATTGGAGCCCATATTAAGAATAGCTCTTGAGTCCTCATAAAGACCATTTCAAAATTGTTGGACTAAGAACCATTGTGCGAGTCCTTGATGGGGGCATGATCTAACCAAAGACTTAAACCTCTCCCAAGCTTCATAAAGGGTCTCTTCATCCCGTTGTTGGAAACTGGTGATGGAGGCCCTAAGCAAATTAGTCTTTTCCGGAGGGTATAATTTTTGGTAGAACGCCAATGCTAGCTTCTTCCAAGTATTAATACCAAGAGTCGCCTTGTCTAACCCTTTGAACCATTGTTTTGCTTTACCGATCAAAGAGAAGGGAAATAGTACCCACCAGATTTGGTCTTGGGTTATTCCCGGTTGTGAAATAGCATCGCAATAATCCGAAAAGGTTTCCATGTGTTGATGGGGATCTTCGGTTGGTAAGCCATTAAATTGACTTCGCTCGACCAATTGAATAAATTGTGTCTTTGCCACAAAATTGCCGGTATATGCCTCCGGTAAAGCGGTTGGACCGGGCAAGACATCCTCCGTAAACGTCGAGTGTGAAGAGAACTTAGGCATTATTGGATATGCGGGAGAGGACGGTGTAGACGGTGTTGATGTAGAAGTGGAAAGGGAACTAGGTTGAGAAGTACCGAAAGGATTTATGAAGATCCCTTCGGTATGGCCTTGAGGTTGCTCGATAAAGTCGGATCCTTCAGCTTGTTCTTCGGTGGTATTGCTAGTACTTGGTTGAGAGATTCTAACCCGGCCAATCGTCCGTTGGCGAAAGGCTCTAAACAGTCTTTCCGGCTCTGGATTGAAGAGAAAGAATTCGCCTCCCCCCTAGGCATACACTACACACTAGATCAAACGTGAGAACACCTAGTGCTTTATGGGCACTAGGCAAAGACAATAAACAAGCATTTCCCAAGACAAAGAGAAAAAGAAGCTAAAGAAACTAAGAAAACAAACTACACAATATGCACAAGATATATAAGAAGAGCACAAGAGGGATAACTAAGTCTAGCTAATAAGCAAACGAAGTCTAAACATGCACCGTCCCCGGCAACGACGCCAAATTGATGGTGGAATTTACCGTGGGTCCTACCGATCAAGTAATACCAACTATTCCTAACGGTAGCTAGGGTAAGTCGGGTCGTGTCCACGGAGACGGTATGATAAAGTCTAGACTAGGTCGGCCTAAATACGAGACTAAATTACCAAACAAACACAAAGGAAGCAATAATTGGTAAACTATGGTGATGGAAGAGGTAAGACTAGGCTAACAATGAACTAGGCTAAAACAATGCTAAAATGGAATAACTAATGATCAAACAAACTATTAAACTAAAAGAAACAATGACTAACTAAGAAGTTAAAATCAAATATGAAAGGAAGTGGGGTAGGTCGGGTTCATAAGTGTAGTAGGGTAATTGGGGTGATCAAGGGTGTAAGCGTCCCCTAGTTGCTAGAGTCGGTCCGGGCTCTCGCTACGTAGACCAATGCCGAGGTAAGTTCGCGCTCTCGCGTCTAAGACTAACCTCAACACAACCACAAAATAGACAAACAATGAGAAGATGAGCACAAGTATGGGGAGCATTGGCCACTACTACTCACACAAGCAAATCAACAAACACATAGAGTGCCCATTATGTGACTAACAACAAAGGAGCTACCTTTACCCCAAATCAAACCCTAATCACCCATAATCTACCCTTAATCCCCCTACTAATCCCACAAGGAGACTACTCACTCATTATCAAGAAGAAACCAACAATAATAAGAGGAAACAACATGAAAAACCAAACATCCATTATGAACAATAAGAACAATAACAAGAACAATATAAAAAGATTGAACCTAGATTAAATAAACAAGAACAAGAGTAGAGAAGATTATACCAACAACCAAATGAAGATAAAGATGTAAACTTGCATAAACAAGAACCCAAATCAAATCCAAGGATGTCAAGCTTGGAGAAATCTTCAAGAACCCACTTAATACAAGATTATCTAAACTAGATTAAACTAAGATTAACTAAAGATTAACTAGAGATTAAAAGAGGCTAATTAGGGTTTTGAATGCTTAAGAGAGGCCTAAAATAATCTAGGGTAAAGTATGGTGCTTAAACAATACAAGGGAAGAGTATTTATAGGGTTCCAAGAATGAAGGAGGAGAAAAGAAACAAAAGCGAACTACAGCTGTCTCATCCCGTCCGGGACGAAATGGTCCCGTCCGGGACGGAGTGGTCCTGCCCGGGACGGATTGGTCCCGCCCGGGACGGAGCCAAAACAGAAGCAGTGCTAAATGCGCACCTCATCCCAGACGGGATGAGTTCCTTCCCGTCGGGGATGAGTCTTGTAGGCCTCCAGTATGATCTTTAAGGTTCCTCCTTGCTTCACATGGGCTTCTCATCGACTCTCGGGTCTCGGGATCGAGTCTAAGAGGCTCGGTATTGGGGCCCAAGGTCTCGGGGTCGAATCCAAGGCATCGAGTGATCGTTCCTCCGCTTCGTTGGCTCCGAAAAGTGTATGTATTGAGTCGGAATCGCTCCAACTCTTCATGAATGGTCTCGGGAACCTGAAACGAACTAGTGGAAGCATAAGTAGCCCATGAACCGCTCCAAGGAGCGATTCCGCAAAGAAAAAGGGACCAAAACACGACAAATTAGGCACTACAAACTACACTTATCACCTACACTTATGGAGGTGTCTAACAAGCGATGCGTTGTATAGGTACGATGACGCCCTATCCATTAGGCCGAGAGTTCTATCTCAATGACATTGACTTATACGGTTTTGCCACAATAAACAACTGGTTATATGTTGATATCCTCTAACCTCGAGTGCGTTACCTACTACCCATCGCGGGCCATGCTAGGTAACCGTTTACCGTTTGGCGTAATGTGGATATTGCATGTTGATCACGGGGGAGTCACTGGATTAGGTTGAGAATGGAGGACGATTGTCCGATGCCTCCTACGCATTTTTTTTGGAGCCGCGCTCAGGACAGTACGACGGTACATTATCCTTCAATTTTCCAGGATCGTCGCAACACGTGGGTCACGCAGTGGAATGAGTACTTCTCGACGGCTCAGATTGATCCTAATGAGCAAGGTGGTGTAAACAACCCTTTTAACATCCCAGACGACTGTGCAGTGTTGTGTATTTCTGTACAAATTGTAGATCAGTATTGTCGTGTATTTCTGTACAAATTGTAGATCAGTATTGTAATGTATTTCTGTACAAATTTTAGATTGGTATTGTAATTTTTTGCAAATTTTTTGTAAGTACTCGCAAAATTATTTACAATTTTAGTAAGCATGCGCGTTGATCCTATTGTTGGGGCGAGCTCGTAACGAAAGTCCAAGCTTACTAATAAGAAACACACAAATGTCCAAATAATTCGAAAAAGAAAAAGAAACGAGTATTCAAGAGGACACGAAATCCAAATAATCCAAAGATAAACAAATTATAAATAAAAGCTAATCACTCAACGGCGGCCTCGTTTCCCGCGGGGTCGAGTTGGGCACTCACCCGGGTGCGGGAGAACGGGACGGAACGACTCCATAAGTTGGCCAAGTTACGCAAGCCGGGCCTTCGGGTCGTCCTGAAAGTGCTGAGCTGCGGAAAAGCGCTCCATCAATGAAACTGCGACCTGAAAGAAAGTGGACGAGGTTAATATACATAAATAACACGTCCGTAAATAAATATTATTACAAACCAAAATAAAAATGTACTACCTGCTGTGATCCCCCAGCGAGACTCGCCTGCTCCTGCACCTCGGCGGCGGATGGCGGTATGATCCGCGGATGAGAGACTCTCATGTACCATGCGTGGTAATCCGGAGCCACTTCCCTTGGTTAGTCCATGGGCCACGAGAGCCTCCTCGGGTTGGTGCGGCTAATCCCAAAACTCCTCCAAGGGTGGTCCTGATATCCCACACCGAACTCAACAAGGTACACCCCACTCCCATGCCTCGGTAGGTGCTTCCTAACCGGCATGGGCATCACCTCGGGTGCTGTCTGGACGTAGCCTAACTGCTTGATGACCTGGTCTGCCTGATAAGGCTCGAAAATGTCCATAAAACGCAGTATCCCCCGCGAAGGTAGTGGTACGGTGCGACGTGTGAGCATTCCTCACGAAAGGCTCCCAGGTGATCCGATCTTCTGTCAGTCCATTTAGTGAACGCCGGTACGCCAACAACTTGCTCTCATGCGTCGATGGTTTCCTGACGCCGACCCAAGCAGTCGCACGTGAAGAAGTCGTCAGAATCGGGATCGGTGCCCCTGGCCTAAAGTCAGGGAAGTACTCGTAGATCCAGACCTGCAGCAACGACAGACACCCGACAATCCTTGTACACCCCTCCCTCGTAGCTATTCCCAAATGCCTGTACAGGTACGCCAAAGTACCCGCACCCCATGTGAAATGGGGAACCGAGTCCAAACTGTTCGTCCGTGGGAAGAATGACGGACGAATACGGTCGCTCAACTTATCCACGATGAGAAACTCCCCCAGCAACGTGATCTAGTAACCCTGCATAGTCTGCTCCCGGGTCCTAGTGTGTGCACGACTCTCGCGAGTACCCCCCCCCCCCCCCCCCCCCCCCCCGCCCCTGTAAATGGGTGCACCCCCTTCCTCCACAGGTGCCTTCAGCTGCAGATCACTCGTCCCGAAGAAGTTCCCCACAACGGCCATCCTATCAGCTAGACTCCCAGCTGCTTTATGAACCACGCATGGCTCACCCTCGATAGGGGGTCCTAAGATCCTAGCGACATCGTGCAACATAATAGTCATCTCCTCGAATGACATGTGGAATGTGTTCGTATCGGGATGCCACCTCTCGACGAATGCTGTAAGGAGCGTTAAGTCCAAATGGGGTACAATGCACGCCTGTACATCCACTACCTCCTGTCGGACATCAAACGGATCCAACTCTCTCAGAATCCTAAGACGGTTGTAGGTCTTCAACAACGTTGGTGCCGTCTCTGCCGTCCCTGGCTCTGACCACAACAAACGCGCAACATGACCCCCAAAGGTCGGGATCACCGACGGATCGATAGGACCTCCGGGGCTAGGTCCCTGCAGACGCCACGAACTGTCGCTCCGCGGACGGCGGGGGGAACTCGAGCGCGAAATATCTACACTCCCCTGGAACGCACCACCAGCTCCCTTCTTGTAGCGAACGACCTTACCCCTCCACTGTGTCTCGGTGTCCGTCTCCTACTCCCGGTCCTCGGCGTGCTCTAAGAAGTCCTCCGAGAAAGCGTACTACCTCTCTATCTCATCGAACTCCATGTCTAGGTCAGCTGACTGGAACGACCTATACGCCTCGGGGACACCACCGCTCTCGGTACCCTCCAAAGTACCGGCACGTGTACCGCTCGTGATACAAAAATGAAGAACAGAAGACTGTGTCCCCCCCACCCCACCCCGAGACGAACACCCACCCTCCCCTTGCGCAGCAAATGTCTGTAGCAGCTCCGTGGTACCTGATGGTTCTGGTGGGCCCGTAGGTGGCTGCCGCGCCCTACCCCTAGCACGAGTGGAAGCAGTGACAACCCTACCATCGACCCGGATATTCTTCCCCATATCAGCCATCTAATTTTAGAAATTTTACACGGTGATAAAATAAAACTATGTTACTTGTTAATATTAATAATAAAATTTAACAGTTTCGTACTATTTTTTAAATAAAACTATGTTCGAACAACTGATACAGAAATTAAAATTCAAATATAAAAAAATTTCGAATATTGAAAATTATTGATAACGGATATTCCACTCACTACTTTTTAGGCAACCATTTTTCAACTATTGTTTTTCCGATTAATGTTTTTTACCTAATTTCTTTCGATTACTTAATTTTGTTAATAATTACTAGTTGTATTACTAGTTCTGTTTTAAGAAAATAATTACTAGTTTCAGAAAAAATTAAAATGTTTCACACGGTGATAAAAGGAAAATATGTTAGTTGTTAATAATAATAATAATAATAATAATAATAATAATAATAATAATAATAATAATAATAATAATAATAATAATAATAATAAAATCTAACATTTTGGTACTATTTTTTAAATGAAACTAAGTTCGAACAACCGATACCAGAGTTGAAATTCAATTATCAAATTCTTTCAAAAATTAAAATATAAGATAATGGATATTTTATTCATTGCTTTTTG
Source organism: Agrostemma githago (assembly GCA_958450325.1). Lineage (NCBI taxonomy): Eukaryota > Viridiplantae > Streptophyta > Magnoliopsida > Caryophyllales > Caryophyllaceae > Agrostemma > Agrostemma githago. The sequence continues at coordinate 26,173,301 of OY288239.1, read as the reverse complement.
GCTAACCATAACTTCTTCTGATTAATGTCTTTTCAATTTACGCTTTTTTAGCTAATTTCTTTCGATTAATGTTACCTAAGATTTGCTACCTCGTTGCGGGTAGTCGATTACTAGTTTTAAATCTAAAATTAGCCTTCAAAGGGCTAGTTTTTTTTAGTAAACTAGTAACCTTAAAATTAGTAATCTTTGTTACCTCAAAGATTATTTTCCTCGATGCGGGTAGCTGATTTTAGTTTTTTTCTTTGAATGAAGACCAATTTCATTAATAAAAGGCCATACCACATCTACAAATGATATGAGAATGAACGGAATACAAATTTGTAACAAATAAATAAAGAACATTACTGAGACAAAGATCGTTATTAGAGTAATTCGCTTCTGCATAGCCTTCTTTATATTGTTGTTTATTGACACAATCTTTTGTGAAAGAATCTATAGATCTGATGACATAATCTTCAAAATAATGACCTTTCTCTATTACAACAAAAAATAGACCAAAATCTGACCCCAATTGCATCATCATATGTAGAAAAGTTACGGCGCTCAACATGGTCTTGCATTTAGTTCTTGAATCTCTCACAAAGAAAGAACAAATCCACCAAAATATGGGAATAAACCAATCAATTGATGGAAACAAAACTCCCCTAATGGAAAAGACAAGATTTATTGCTAACCTAAACAATTTAAAGATAATAATAACGATTAAAATTGGGGCTTACCATTACCGAATTGGTAGATGGCAGCCCCTAGAGACAGGGGCGGACCCAGGAATGATTTGTTAGTGGAGCTGACTACCTTATTACCGGAAAAAAATGTCATACACGGAGTACGTAACACATAAAAATGTTTAGATAATTTTTTTTACCGTCATCAAATTTTGCACCCTTGGATTCGATAATTATTTGACTTCAATATATCTATACCATCATCGTAAACATTCATATTATAAATAGATAACTAAACGGATTTTCTAACATGGTCCAATTGGGCACACGTTAATAATGGTTTAATCACGGAAAATTTAATTTAGCAAATGATAATATTCTAACAAATTGATATATTAATTCATACTACGTATTTACCATACTTAGATAATATATAGGTTAATTATTTCCGTAATTAAACCATTAACTCGACACATCTAAAAAAAACCGATAAATAAATAGGAAAACTTTCTAACAAATTGTCAGGCGATAAAATGAGAAACATAGGTTAGCTTATACCAAGGTTAAGGGAACCAATGAGGGAGTGACATGTAGAGCAAAACTCATGAGAATGAACAAATAAATTGCATATAAAAAACATTCCTAAAATAGAAAGGCAAACAATTCATTGAGACGGAGGGAGTAGCTTTTTGCCCACAAAAAATAAAATAAAACAAACAAGCTCCAAGGGGGTTTGAGCACCTGACCTAAGGTCACGAAGATCAAAGACCCCATCCATGACCACCTGCGCTAGAGACAACTCCCTACTTTACTTTGCACTAATCAACTTTTATCCTAAATTCAACTCGGGCTAAAGCCCAACTAGCCTAAGGCTAGATCCGCCCCTGCCTAGAGATGAGGGGGAGGAAAAGTTTTTTTCTTTTGTTAGGGTTTTGGAGGAGAGGCAGAGGCAGTTGGTAGACAATCTTAGCCGATTTTAGTTAAAGATAACGATTACTAGTTTTTTACCTAAATTGAAAATTTTCAGATAATCTCATGTTTTTTCGATTAGTCAACTTTTTGAGATTTTCAATTGATTAACTAATAGTGACAATCTACATAATCATTGTAAATCGTAGTCTTAGGAACATAATAATAATAATAATAATAACATTTCGTATCATAATAATTGATTAACTAATAGTAAATCTATTTTCGTGTCATAATAATTTCAAAAATTCATAGTAACAAAAACATTCATAGTAACAAAAACATTCAAGTAAACAAAAAAAATCAAAGAACGAATTCAATGACCTGTTTGTACTAACAAATGATAGAAGGCAAAATATATCAAAACGAATCTCACCTACTAATTGCACGAGCCTTAACATGGCCAAATACATCAAAACATAGGTCAAAACGAATTTTAATGATTTCTATATATATATATATATATATATATATATAGGTTCTTATGAGTCCCTCATAAGTATTGAGTCCCTAAGTCCTCATCCCATCCGTTGGATGAGATGAGGATGGATGGACAAGATGCATCCTAATATTTTGTATTAAAAAAAAAAAGAGGAAGATTTAGTATCCTAAAATATCTCCCATGATTTTAGGAAACAATAACTCCCATAATCACAATCATTCCTCATTCATTCATTCATTCACGTTCATTCACAGGTTCATCAAAACCTTAAAAAAAAATGCTCCCATCGATCATCACGTTCATTCATTCAATCAAATCTGTGCTCGAAATTCCGTTACTATGATTCAATGATCGTGACATCTTCATTAACGGTTGATAAGCAATTCATTGAGTATAACAATGGTGAGTTTCGATATTTCTTTCATGTTTTGAGTCAATTTTTATTCATTATCTTGATTAATTTGCGTCAATTTGTGTTCATGTTTTGCGTCAATTTTCATGTTGATATTGTTTTCATGGTCGTGTTATTCATCATAGATTCATATGCAAATCGTAGAACACACAAACGGTGAGTATATATGTTTTGTAATTTATACTGGAATCGCCATGGAAGTCATTAAGATGCTACTCAATTATTAGATTTTACGTTTACAATATATTAAGTTATTGTAGTTCATATACTGCGTTACTTTAGTGTAGAGAATCTGTTACTTTAATGTCTACCATCTGTTACTTTATATGTCGTGTTACTTTAATACACTCAAGTTGTTACTTTAGTGTAGAGCATCTGTTACTTTAATGTCTAACATCTGTTACTTTATATGTCGTGTTACTTTAATACACTCCAGTTGTTACTTTAGTGTTTTTCATCTGTTATTGTAGTGCATTGTAGTGTCCTAAGAATTTAGGAAACTGCGATATTAAAAAAATAATAAAAAAAAAAGATATTGTTTCCTATAATAATGGGACGTGATTGCCACCAAAATAGGAAACAATATCAAAGAGTAATGCCATATAAAAAAAGAAAAAAAAAATACTACTTCCTATAATTATGGAACGTGATGACTTCAAAATAGGAAACAATATCAAAGAGTAAGATACTGCATCATACTATCATTTTTTATCATTATATAAATTTTTTACACTAACTTATATCTGGTGTTATTTTAATGAACATTATCTGTTACTTTAATTCATACTATCTGTTACTTTAATATCTGACCTCTGTTACTTTATACCTGGTGTATAAGCATACTCTGTTAATTTAATTCATTGTTACTTCAATGCACTTCATATGTTACTTTAACTCTTGTTATCTGTTACTTTAATCCATATGAATGATGTAGGGATGTGGGTGAGAATTTCCTCCATTGAGATTAAATCAAAGCTTCTGAGATGATGATGAAGAAGATGAAAAAGAAGAAGACGGAGAAAACGAGAAGGATGAAGAAGAAGCAGAATTATAAGTAGGACATTATGAGTAACAAGTGTGAAACATTGGAATTGTAATGGAGTTGATTTAGTTGGAATATTGTACCACTTTTTGTTTTGGAGTATCTTAATAAAAACAACCATTGTTCTTTTTGTTAATTGGAACTCCTGTTTTTGCAAGAGACTACTATGCAACGTAACTGATTTTATGAGTTAAAGTAACACAATTCATGAATTAAAGTAACACATTGTATGAGTTAGAGTAACAGTTTTTGCAAGAGACTATGCAATGTAACAGATTTTATGAGTTAAAGTAACACAGTTCATGAATTAGAGTAACACAACGTATGAGTTACAGTAACATAGTTTATGGATTATGGCAGTAACAGGGTAACATACGTACAATGGCAGTAAGAAACGGATGATTTTTTGATGAAGATGAAAAAAAACTTAATTTTAAATAAACTTGTTGGGTGAGAGAAAGAGGCAATTAAAAATTTGATAGGAAAGAGAGAATTTGTACCGAGATAATTAAGGAAGAGAGAGAAAGAAAATATATTTTGATAGATATTATAGTTATTTCCTTAATTATGAGATCAAATCTTGTCCATTAATCTAACATTGAATCAAGGGCTAAGATGGGGACTCACGGACTCAATATATATAAGTGGACTCACCTGATCCCATCTCTCTCTCTCTCTCTCTCTCTCTCTATATATATATATATATATATATATATATATATATATATATATATATATATATATTTGTAAACGGGCCATGTATCCTAACAAACTTTCATTTTCAACGGTAAACATTAATCGTACAACGAAAACAAACGAGACGGATATCGTAACGTATAACGTCGAAGGAAAAATAAAAATAAAACCAAAAACAGGCCTGGGTGTCCAAAAATGGCGCTCATGAGACCCCCCAAGCGTCCAAAAATGGCGCCCAGGAGACCCCCCTGGCGCCAGTTTTGGGCGCCCAAGAGACCCCAGAGGCGCCCAAAACCGACGCTCAACGACAGCTTCCGCGCCCCTCTTCTTGTTTATATCACGAAAATCGAACCCAAAATCAACTACGAAAAATCGTAACTACTCAAATCGGGTAATACATTGATTATTCAAGCAAAGAATAGCTACGGGGAGCCTAAACTATCAACCTAATACTAATTATAATCAAACTAATCGACCTAAAAAAATCAATTAGAAAGTAAAAAGTACTACGAAATCGATAGATACACTTACTTGAATACAGTGTTGGAGTGGAAGTGGATGTGATTTTATATTTGAAAAATGATTTTTTAAGGAATTATTTTAGAGAGAGAAAGAAGTAAAAGTGAATTGTGAGGAGAAGAGGAGGTTTATATATATAAATTTTCTAAAAAGATTTCCGAGTTACATTGAGAAATGTGTCAAAAACCATAAAAAACTACAAAAACCGTAATATTAAATTAGTCGGGAAATAATAATTACATTAATTAAGAACATTAATTAATATCATTAATCATAATTACAGAAGGGCAAAAGGGTAAATTCACGTATAAAGCGCCGACGACCTGGCTGAAATGCCAACGACTTGAAGTAGGAGAGCAAATATCATGGACGTTCCTATATTATGGTGTAACATTGAGTGTGTTAAATGGACAATAGTGACCTAACCACTTGCTTAACCAATTGTTTCAATAGGTGACATTGGGGGGGAAGAGACCAAGAGCGACAAGAGTTTTCGAGAGATTTATTATTCTTTATTTGGATTTGGATTATGGGAACGAGTGATCGAGCAACGACTGTGGAAGTGTATGGAGATATCCGAAAATCAATTTGGATTTATGTCCGGGAAATTGACTATGAAAACAATCTTTCGGATGAAACAAACGATGGTACACTATCGTGATAAAAAGAAAGACTTCCATATGGTTTTATTTATTTATTTAGAGAAAGCATATGATAAGATACCAAGGTAGGGGTAAGCATCGGTAAAAGACCGAACCAAATCGGACCGGATCCAAGACCAAAAAGAATTTTTTTATGGACCAAAGACCGGACCTAAAACTTTAGGTCTTGGACCAGACCAAACCGAAAATATTCAGTTTGGACTGGTCTTAGACCGGAGTGGACCTAAAACTATATTCTTTTTACTATTTCATATATGATAAATACATATAATTCTACTAAATCAACATCATTGAATAATAATACTATTATTGTTTTATGAAAATAATTGTTAATGTTAGTTTATACTCCGTAATGTCTTTTGATGATAAAATGATAATTTGATTTATGTTATTTTAATGATTACTTTTTAAAAAAACATAAAATTCAGTCCATTTGGTCCGGACCTAAATTAACCGGTCTTGGACTGGACCGGAGCAAAGACCAAAACCTAAAAAAATGTGGACCAAGGACCGGACCTAAAAGAATCGGTCTGGTTTTGGTTCGGACCAAATGGTACGGCCCGCTCCATTTTTCCGGTCCGGACCTAAAGTTGCTCGGCCCTAACCGAGGGAGGTACTGTGGAGGTATTGTGGCGGGCTTTAGCCAAAAAGGGTATTTCAAAGAAGTATATTGACATTATTAAAAATATGTATGAAGGAACTAGTACAAGTGCACGTAGTATAGGAGAAAGGACTGAGGAATTCCCTATTATGATTGGTGTGTATCAAGGCTCAGCGCTTAGTCAGTTAGTCCCTTCCTTTTTGCCATAGTCATGGATGAATTGACAAGGTCAATTCAAGATGACATTCCTTGGTGCATGATGTTTGCCAATGATATAGTATTGATTGATGAAACGAAGGACGGAGTGGAAAGGAAGTTGGAACTGTGGAGACACACATTAGAATCCTGCGGATTTAGGTTGAGTCGAAGTAACACAAAATACTTGGAGTGTAGATTCAGCGGAAGTGATAGTAGAGTGATGAATACTATCATGTTTGATGGGGATGTTATACATGCATCAGAGTGTAATCCTCTAGAAATTCTAACGCAATACAGTGACGGAAACATTGTAGAGTTGAGATTAAAACACACTGACAAACTATATCTTATTAAAAGAAACTAGTGTAGTGGCCCGTGAAAATTCACGGGTTGGGGCTTTTTTTTGTGTTTACGTAAGTCCCTCTACGGTTTATGATGAATTTATTTTGATTTCATGTCGTGTTGTTTTTTTCCCGATAAATACAAATTACTATCATCTCGACAAATAATCGGGTACGGGTGATAATTTTTCAATTTTAATATTTTTTTAATGGACTATTAAATTACAAAAGCTTAACGTATGTGATGATGAGTTTTTTGTGTGTAGTAAACGACATTTTCACGGTAGTTGATGTAAGATTGTATTCGCTTAAATTGATAGAGATCACTGTACACTCAAGTTGGTATTATTAAACATTTTGCACACAAAACTTGACACATTACGTTAGCTATATTGACTATATTAGTGAGGTATGACATAATATTAAGACTTATTACATAATACTTCATTTTAATAACACAAATTTTATCGATGTAACTTCTTCCGTCTACATTCTGCACAGAAAACTTGACACATTACGTTAACTATACTCATTGTATTAGTAAGGTATGGCATAATATTAAGCTTTATTATATAATATTTCGTTTTAATAAACAAAAATTTAATGGATATAACTTATTCCGTCTACATTTTGCATACAAAACTCGACACATTACGTTAGCTATATTGACTACGTTAGTGAGGTATGATATAGTATAAAGCCTTATTATATAATACTTCGTTTTAATAAACAAAAATTACAATAATATAACTTATTCCGTCTCAGATTATCGAATAATAATTGTTTTTCCCCGTGCAAAAATTGCACGAATGTACTTATAAAATACTCGGTTATAAGTATAAATTACTGAAGATATTTTGGAATAAAATTACAATAATAACCATTTTTTACGTTATTGGTCATACAATAAATAAAATACAGTAATAAACAATGTAAGGTTCCACCTTTAAAGAGAAATGAAAGTGCAAAGAATGTACTTTAGTTTATATTTTGAAAAATAGAAGTACATTTCAACATAATTTGCTTATTACTGTAGAATTTATGAATTTCAAAGGTATAAGTGCTAAATATATTCTCATAAACATATCTAATGTTCACAAAATAAAATAATCTTATATAATAGATAAAAAATGATTATTATTATTACTATTGTTGTTGTTGTTGTTGTTGTGGTTGTCGTCGTTGTGGTTGTCGTCGTTGTGGTTGTTGTCATCGTCGTCGTCGTTGTTGTTGTTATTATTTATTTATTTATTTATATTCCTATGTTCTAAAGTGTTGGAGCACAGGATAAATAAAACTGAAGTAACAATTGCAGCATTTAAAATCTTGATAGACAAATTATAGACTCATTTTACATTGATCACTTTAAGCTAAGGTGAAGTATCAAATTATACTCTTAGTGGTTATACAAAATCTTATTTTGTGTTAGGAAACTCATATCCTAAATTGCGCTAATCGTAGAAGGTTAGCTTTGACCACCTCCCTTGTTCCTATATACAACTACTAAAACTCCCATCTAAAACTCTCATCTCATAAAAAGAAGAGGGAAGCTCAAGTGCTAAAGTTCCTTTACTCCGATCTGGCTTATATAATGGACTTTCGATTCTCATTTACAACGTAGTGCGCTCTTTTCTTGACAAAAGAAAACTCTCTTCTCGGTTGTGGCCCTCACCAATGATATCTCAAGTTCGAGTCCTACAGATATGGTTGATAAACCTTTGATATATGATACCGTGAGCCAGTGACCTGAATAAAGATAACAAAAACACACTTGATTCGAATATATATTCAGTAGTCGAAGATTACTCGGGAAAAAAATACAAAAACCAAAGAGACATCATACGCTAATAATAATTCTGAAAAGAGCAAGGGTATTTACTACACTTTTGTACTATAAAATGAGTTATAGCTAATAGTAATTGTGTTAGAAGGATAAGTAACAATGCGTAAAACGAGGATTGAAATAAATCCGACGAGAGCAAAAAATGTGACTGCAAACCGAGAATGTAAAAAGAATGGGACAGATGAGTTTGGGAAAGCAGGCAACAAAGAACCGAGGCAAGTAGACCGAGGTAGCAGGCAACCGAGCTGTAACAGCAGCAACTAGGCAACAAAACCGAGGGGCAGACGGACGAAGGCAACAGAACCGAAGAACCGACGGACCCAGGCAACTGAACCGGACGTGAATGCTGTGCCGTGGCAGTATGCCACTGACTTGAAATCTGTTTCGGTACGAACGGGGTGGCAATCGTTAAACACCGGCAGTTTCCCAAGGTGAACACAACAACTTACAGACTCGTCCACTCGAGGCTGTAAGTTTGGAATAGCACGATCAAAAACCCAGAAATAAGTGAGAAGAAGAACAGTAGAGAAAGGGAATGAATAGTTGTGTTTTTGTGTGTATTAAGCAGAGAAACTACTGCTCTATTTATAAGGGAATAGAGCAGTAGAGGAGCCAAAAAAACAAGCTCATAAATTGTCATTAAAACCGTGATCAATGGCCTTAACTCACCAGCAACAGCCATATTTGACTGTAATTAGAGAGTGTAGCTGGACACCCACCCCCACACCGAACCTGGACAGCCCAAGTCCAAACGCGGCCCAAAAAAAAAAGTCGGGCACAGCCCGCACCGCAGGTGCTCTACCCAAACCCAAACCCAAACCCAAACCCGAGCCCGAGCCGAGTCGGGTCGGGTCGGCGCGCGTGTGTGGTGAAGTCTAGGCCCAATTCATTCTCCACAAAAGACCCGTTAACCAAGCTATTGACAACACAAAAGGGATAAGACTTAATAAACAACAAAAATACTCCCCCACTACCGATGTCGGAGAGGAAAAAAACGAAGAACTTTGGCTTTGCAAGCCTTTTACTGCCAACAATCCCCCACAAAGGCGAAGGAAAGAGAGAAGTTCTGGGTTTAAGAAAGGATTGGATCTTAGGTATCAATGTCTTTCAACTTGAATTGACACTTTAGTAAAGATGAGGCAACAACTTACTATCTAATAAGAGAATATCTTTCGATTTGAATTCCTTATTGATTTTCGGTTGAGACCCTCACAACACATATCATACCTTCAAATCGTGCCTGTTCCGCGATTTCAATGTGCAACGCTTTTTACAAGGTCATGCGTTTACCTTGGTATAACCGGTGGTTTAGTAAGACTTTTCATAGTCTAACATAGACAGCGGCCAAACCATCACCCCCGTATAGGTCGTTCAAGTGCTTCTCATTAGCACTTCTCACTAGAACCATTAAGGACGTATACGTCCATCCTGTAAAGATCACTAATCCATCAAGTGCTTCTCAAGCAGCACCACCTCGAAGGCTATGGATTAAATGCCATGGGAATAGAGTCTTTGGTTCATGTCAAATCATACACTGCTTTGACTTAAGTACCTAAGTCCCATTCCCCTTGACAATTCACGGACTACTCTCCGTGGCAACCCTTTTGTAAAGAGATCGGCAAGGTTGCTTTCGGACTTCACATAGTCCACAGCAGTTACTCCATTTTTCAGGAATTGTTTAACCACACCATGCCTGATTCGAATATGTCTTTTCTTGCCATTGTAGACATCATTCTTAGCAACGCCAATTGCTGCTTGTGAATCACAGTGCAAGGAGACTGGTGCAACCTGTCCCCCCCCCCCACCACAACGACATGTCTGCTAGCAAGTTTCTCAGCCAATCTGCCTCTTGTCCTGCCAACTCAAGAGCAATAAACTCAGATTCCATAGTGGAGGTTGCTATGCAAGTCTGCTTTGAAGACTTCCACGAGATAGCACCTCCACCTATGGCAAACACATAACCACTAGTTGAACTGGTTTCAGGATTACTGTTGATCCAGTTAGCATCACTATATCCTTCTAACACAGCTGGGTACGTACTGTAATGCAGGCATAGATCGCTAGTACCTTTCAGATATCGTAGCAAACGACTCAAAGCAGTCCAATGTTCACTATTAGGGTTATGAGTATATCTACTGAGCCTACTCACAGCATAAGCAATATCAGACCGACTGCAGTTCATGAGAAACATCACACTTCCTATGATTTTAGCATATTCTTCTTGGGAGACACTTTCGCCCAAGTTTTTACATAGGTGAACACTAGGATCATATGGAGTTCTAGCAGGCTCAACATCAAAGTGGTCAAATTTTCTCAACACCTTTTCCACATAGTGAGACTGACTTAGGGCGATACCATTTGAGTTTTGGATAATCTTAACTCCTAGGATAACGTCAGCTTTCCCTAAATCTTTCATCTCAAATTGTGATGACAAGAACTGTTTGGTTTTATTTACGACAAATAAATTCTTACCAATTATTAACATGTCATCAACATTCAGGCAAATAATCACACAATCTAATCCAAACATCTTTGAATACACACATGAATCAGAATTATTGGTAATGTAGCCATCTTTAATCAAGGTGTTGTGAAATTTTTCATACCACTGTTTGGGTGCTTGTATCAGACCGTATAGAGATTTTCTCAGTCTACACACTTTACTCTCTTGACCTTTAACCACAAACCCCTCGGGTTGTGACATGTAGATCTCTTCCTTTAAGTCTCCATTCAAGAAAGCTGTTTTTACATCCATATGATGTATCACAAGACTATGAATAGCAGCTAAAGCGATTAGAGTTCTAATGGTGGAAATTTTGGTCACAGGTGAGTAAGTATCAAAGTAATCAATATCTTTCTTTTGTGTAAACCCTCTTACCACAAGTCTGGCCTTGAACCTTTCTATCGTACCGTTGGGTCTAAGTTTCTTTTTAAATAACCATTTACTGGAAATCGGCTTACACCCTTTGGGTAAATCAGTTAACTCCCATGTCTGATTTGAAACAATAGAGTCTAGTTCACTTTTAATGGCATATTTCCAAAAGTTAGCATCAATAGACCTCATAACCTCATCATATGTTTTTGGATCTTCTTCCATTAAAAGGGCAGAAACAAACTCACCACTAGTACAAAAATCACATGCATTTTCAGTTAAGAAAGTTGTAATGAAATCATTGCTGAAATCTTTCTCAACTCTAGGCCTTTTACTCCTTCTAGGTTCAACATCATGATCAACATAGGTACTACTCCTAACATGCAAGGAACTATCAACAGGATTAATAGGCAGTTCAGACAATTCAGGCAATGGTGCAACATCTTTCTTTAATGGGAAAACATGCTCAAAAAATTCAGCATCTCTAGCTTCAAAGATAGATCGATCACTTAAAGACATAAATCTATATGCAGCACTATTTTGAGCATATCCAATGAAAACACAATCATAGGTTTTAGGTCCTATAGTGGGCCTCCTAAAAATAGGAAAACCTACTTTAGCAAAACACCCCCACACCCTCAGAAAACTAAGGTTGGGAGCATAACCCTTCCACAACTCGTAGGGTGTCTTGTCTAGTTGTTTATGAGGTACCTTATTAAGAATGTGACAAGCAGACAAAACCGCTTCCCCCCACATATCATCGGGAAGGCCAGAACTTAAAAGCATGGCATTCATCATTTCCTTTAAAGTTATGTTTTTACGTTCAACTACTCCATTTGATTGGGGTGTGTAAGGTGGACTTTTCTCATGAATTAGACCATATTTCTCACAAAAGTCTATTAGATAATTCGAGCCATATTCACCACCCTTATCGGACCTAACTCTTTTAATCTTCTTATCAAGTTGATTTTCTACCTTGTTTTTAAACTTAACAAACATGTCCTCAGCTTCACTTTTATGTGTAAGTAAATACACTTTAGTGTACCTAGAACAATCATCTATAAAAGTGACATAGTAATGTTTGCCTCCACTGCTCATAGTGCTTTTAAAATCTGCTAGGTCGGTGTGAATTAATTCTAGAAGGTCTGTATGTCTAGTTTTAACGGGTTTATTTGGCTTCTTAACAAATTTAGCCTCAACACAACTAGAACATTTTGTAAACACTTCTGAGGATAATGACGGGATGAGCGACATTGATTTGAGTTTTTTAATAGACTCAACATTCACATGACCTAGTCTACCATGCCACACATCAATAGACTCAACAATATAAACAGAAGGAGAAGCTTTATTATTAATGGTAGAAAAATCAAAGTTCAAAACAAACAAACCCCCACTAAGATAGTCCATACCCACGAAGTCTCCATTGCGAGAAATTACAACCTTGTCAGCCTCAAAAACAAGTTTCACACCAACTTTGTTAAGTAAGGCATCAGACACCAGGTTTCTACGCAACGAAGGAACATACAAAACATTACTAAGGGCAAGAGTCTTCCCTGAGGTTAGTTTAAGAAACACCTTGCCTTTTCCTGTGATAACAGCGGAGGAAGAGTTACCCATGTAGACGCATTCACCATCATCTACAGCTTCAAACTCCGCGAACAGCTCCTTGTTAGCACAGAGATGCCTTGAAGCTCCAGTATCCAGAATCCAGTCACTAGCATTTGCCACCAGATTTGCCTCAACCATGACAGCTGCAATGATGTCATCTATTTCAGCAAGATTAGCTTGACCAGCATGACCACCTTTTTTCTGAGGGCATTGATAAGCTTTGTGACCTGGTTGACCACATACAAAGCACACCAGATTAGTATTTGGTTTCTGAATTTTTGGAACGGCTTTGGTGTATTTTCCCTGATTTTGTTTGTTAGATTTCTTGTTCCCCTGATCCTAGCCTTCACCACTCTTTGTGTTTCCCTTATTACCCTTGTTTCCCTTATTCTTATCTCCCTTAGAAGACCCACCGGTTTCAACGAGATCATATCACTACTACAATAAAGACCTATTGCAACCCAGCAAAAATGTTGCATATGACCTAAAAAATGTTGCTTTATGATTTATGCAACATTTTTAACTATGCTGCTTAAAACTCCGTTGCAATAGCCTTATGTAACACTTTGTGCAACATTTTTTACTCAAATGCAACATTTTTTTAAAAATGTTGCAACGATACCCTAATGTAACATATATCTTAAGAATCTACTGCAACACTTAAATTATATATGTGCAACACTTTTTTACCCTATAAAACAAAATTTTGCAACACTTATTTCAATGTTATGCAACATAATTTTGTCTGAATTAAGCATAAAGCCAACATTATTTTTGTGCTAATGCAACATATCCAATTTTAAATATACATTTGTTTTTTATTTTTCACTGCCGAATTAATTTAATCGTTACAAATAGTATCTGCACATGCAAGACGTCAAATCCAAATATAATAATTAATTGGTCCACAAAAGACATGTTCCATAATAGTTGAAAAATCAATATTCATGTTTCGTACATACATCTTATTGAAAAAGTGTCAAAATGAAAAAGAACTAAATGAAATAAAAATAGTGTCAGAATACAAAAACAAATAAACATCATGCACGTATAAGCCTTCGGTGGATCCAAATTGGAGGCTATCGTTCAATTCATACGTAATTCAAAAGGTGGCCTGTGACAAGAAAAAAGAATATTTAATAACGGTTATAATGTCACAAGATTTTTGAACATTAAAAAAAGGAAAGATAAAAAACACATACCTCTAACTTAAGTTTTACTTTGCAATTTTTGGGGTATCTTTCCAAGAATTTTCCGCAAATTATCTTCATTCAAGTTCTCCCTTTCAACGTTAAAGCTCCCCTTGACTGTTTTCTAACTTATGTAATGTTTCTTAAAAGTTCTTCCATCAGTCTTTGAGCCTCATTAAGTCCAACAATAATTTTAGAATCTACTCCCTCCGTTTCAATGATTTCTTCCACCTTAAAAGTGTCACATTTCTTAAGAAAAACAATAAAATAAGTAAAAGTAGAGAGAGAGTAAAGTAAGTGGGCCACCTAGGTAATAGAGAAGTGTGATAGAAAAAAAGAAAGTGGAAGAAATCAAAGAAATGGTTGAAAAAGGAAATGGGGAAGATATCAATGAAATAGAGGGAGTATATCTTTTCTTAAGTCCTCAAATAACTTAGCCCTGAGCGATTCCATAATCTCTCCAGGTACCACATTAGACGTCGTGTGTCCATTTAAACTAGCAAGGGTCACACAAGAACAACATATTGAGAATTTGAGATATAGAAGGCAAAAACAAAGTATTGAATTAAGATGTGAATGCTACCGTTTGTTTGTTGCATTTGTAACATACAAGACATGTTGAATATATAGTCTAACTTATAACTAAACTCCTATAATTAAGCATGAAATTAGGAATCACTAGACCCACTTACTCTATAACTAAGCCTAAAAAAACCACTAAAGATGTTGCTACAAACTTAATAACAAAAGTGCATATCACTAAATAATAGTAATAAATAATAATAATTATAATAATAATAATTATAATAATTATAATAATTATAATAATAATAATAATAATAATAATAATAATAATAATAATAATAAATAATAATAATAATAATAACGACTAATTAAATAAAAGATCTAATTTTGAATGAATAATTGAACAAAGCAACAAGACGGTAGTAAAATTAAGAAAATGAAAGAAGAAGAAGAAGAAGAAGAAGAAGAAGAAGAATTAAGGAACAATCAGAACATCAAAAACAAAGAACAACATGCATGCACACACATCCAAAAAAAAAGTAGCAATGAGTAGCGAGACGCATGTAGGCCAAAATTAAACCGAGCAACAACAGTTACGGAACAACAGAACAATAGCAACGACACGACCACAGAGTCCGAGGGATGTACAACAGAGATACAATGAAATGGTGAATTAAACATGGAATGAAAAATGGACATGGATACTACACCCACCTTCTTGTGAGTGTTAAATTGATGCCCTCATTCCTGATATGCACCGCCAGGAATCATATTCATCATCGGTGTTTCTACCTCAATGAAATCACGATTGTCGAGGAATCTTCTGATATACGAGATGGCCTTAGATCGGGTCTTGAATATGTCTCGAACTTCACTGTCTAATATCAAATCTAGGTAATGCTGATATCAATAACATCAGAATTCAGAACCCATAGCATGGATAAAGTAGAGATGGAAAATGATTGATAACTATCAGATTCAGAAAGAATTGAGTGCCTGATCCTTCAAAAAATACAACTCGAGATTCCGACGCTTGCTAGGGACCCGGACTTCAACTTTCTGTGCAGTAGAGTTAGCATTCTTTTCTCTTGGCATCGTATGAAGACAACAAGATAATACAACGTACGATTTGGGACTTACTTTTATCTGAATCATTACACAGAAATTTGAATTTAACCCGTTGTCTGAAAAAAATATTTACAACAACAGATGTTAAGTTCACAGGTTTAAAGAAGAAATACAGAAATTAAACGCTACCCAAACCTAGGAATCCTGTCACACCGACTACATCCACCACATTTCACGCTAGCATGGAACTTTGAGAATTCAGCATCATCCAACTCCGACGTCCTGTAAAGTGCGACACACTATCTGAAGTTTGAACTGTAAAGAGTTATCTTATCGACGCCTTAACAGAAAGACATAAATATTATAATAATTAACAGTATAGTAAGCAGATGTTACTTGGCACCACCATAGCTTGTATCTTGAAAGCATTTTAGTGCAGATCATAAAACAAAAGCTCATAAAACAAAAGCTCATAAAACAAAAGCTTTGATAAAGATGAAAGCTTCACTACTACAAAACATCAAATAGACAACTCTTAATAGACATCTAATAATGCTAACAACTGATATATAATTTTATACAACTGTTTTTTTAATAAACAGTTGTCTTTATAGGCTTATAGACAACTGAACTTTATAAAATCAGTTGTCTATATATTATACAACTGTTTTTCTAACTCAGTTGTCTATTAAACTATTATAGACCACTATACTTACCCAACCCATATCACTCTATCTATCAAAACTCTATCTATCAAAGTATTATTTCTAAACCCTAAATCAAAGTATCGATCTCTGAAACAGAATCACGTACTCCACCTAATCCCTAAATCACATCACTAAAATCAATCAAAAATGATCTCGTCTAATCGTTCTCCGGTCGCCGGTCGTTTCGTCCTAAATCTTTGTCGAGTTCTCTCTCTGTTCGTTCAGTTTTCTTTCGGTCTTCGTTCGTCGGCTTCTGTTCTCTTCTCCTAAATCAAAGTATTTCCTTTTTCTCCTTCTTATTTCATTCTCTTGTTCATTCTCTTCATTGTTCATTCTCGTTGCTGCGTGTTATTATTATTGTTCATTCTCGTTGCTGCTGCGTGATGATGATGAAGTTCGACACGAGGAAAACGAAAAAGAAGAAGATGGGATGATTGATATGAAGGTGTATACGAGGAGTGAAGTTATGGTGATTGATACGAGTTTTGAGGATTGGAAATCGGATAAATGGGTGTTTAGGAAGAAGGATAAGTGGAAGATTAAGGATAAGAAGAAGAAGAGTAACTGTGGTGGTAAGAAAAGGAAGTTGTTAGTTGATGATGAAAATGTTGAGTTGCGGAAAAATGAGAAGAATTTGCAGCTAAATAAAGTAAGATCATTGATTTCTAGTGAAATTATTCAGTTCGTCTCGCTTAAAACCATCTTAAGCTTACAATATATGGAGGAGTAGTCACTAGTCAGTATAACTATCATTCGATGAACTACATAGATAGCATGAAATGATGATATTGTAAGTTTAAGACGGTTTCAAATGAGATCTAGATCTTGATTAAGTATTATGATTTGGGGTTTTTGTTTGTTCTATGATTTTGAAGTGGTTAGTTTTGTGTGTATGACATCTCTATATTTTCTTGAAAGTCATAGTTATTTAGATGAAATGATGACATAGAGGTTAGGGTGGGATTTAATGGACAGCATATTTGGTTATTTGGATTCTAATAACTTGGGTCGGAGTCTTGTTGTTTCCCGCTCTTGGTTCTCTATCGCTTCTTTCGATTCTCTTTGGTCCAATTTGGTAAATATTACTGTACTCCCTAATCTACTCTTCTTTTCTTTATCTTATCTTATTTGATTTGATTAAGTTAATTAAGACGGATTTCGATTGGTAAAAACATGGACTTAAATGGCTTGATTACTTGCTGCTCCCCAGTGGTGGTGGTGGTGGTACGTAATGATTCATGCTGTTAGTTGTGTGTTACGAGCGAGCGATTTGGATTCTAGTATTAACTAATTAATTAATTGTGTTTTGTGATTAGTGTGATGAGCTGTGGAGCGGGAAGGCACATATACCTCGTTGCTCGAAACTCCCCGGACTCTCTAAGTTAGCTTCTTATTCCCGTGCACTCATCGATAGTTAGTTTCAATGAATCTCTTGTTTCATGTAGGTTTTGCACTTGATGAACAAAATGAACATTCCAGCTCCATTCTGAATGGCTCTGCCCACTCCACCTCTTCCACCTACATCTGCCCCACCACCACCACCACCGTTGCCCTTGATGTCTTAGAAACCTCACATAGGAAATCTTTCTAGCGACGAGTCTGAAATGAAAACTTCAGATGAGGTAATTTGTTGTTAATTTAAGCATATTTCACCATCTGCTTTCACAGCTTTGCACTCAACCTCTATAGGCCCAACTGCATACTAGGTTTGCAAAATGCAAACAATTAGGATATATGAGTATCTATTACTCGTAATACTTGGTGAGAAGAATTGGGTGAAGTGTAAAAAGTGATGACGGCGCAGGTGATGATAAGGGGAGTAGCCGGCGTGAGAACAAGACTTGGATTTCTGAAAATCACCTCTTGCACATACAGCTACTACGCCACCCCATTGCAGTAACAGTGGAGGTTGGTGCATCGGGTTTGAAACTGTCGGGGCAACTTAAAGTGGAAAAGAAGGAGGAGGAAGAAGAGGAGAAAAGGAGCAGGAACGACTTGAAAAAACAAGCTCACCAGGCTGTTCGCTGGGGAATGGAGCTTGCGTCCTTCTCCATTCCCCAAATTAAGCGCATTCTCCTGTCTATCTGTTTGTTTGTTTCTTCTACTTATGGACTCCTTAAATGTTCACCGCTTTCTAATTCTCGCATATTCAATGTCTGTTTGTCTGTTTTGCAGGGCATCTTCTTTGGACAAACAAGTATTTGAGGCGCTACTGCTAGTCAAGGTGGTGTTCAATTCTATTCTACTTATTCTATATTTGTAAATTGCAATTTGGATAGGCAGACTGAATTGCAGCTATGTTCAAATAATGCAGAAACTGGGACCTGATGTTCGCGAAGGCAAAAGAAGACAATTCAATAATGTAGGTAACTTTGTACTCGTATTGTGCCACTCACCCAAACCCTTTTCTAACTTTGTATTTCCTGCTCTAGGCAAACAGCTCCCGGATGCACAACTAGCTTTGCTCTCGGCTCTAATTCAAGCTACCGAAGACAGCGACCACTCTAGGTTTCACTCCCTAGCCGATTCTGTTCCTCAACAGGACTCTACGACTCTCAGCCACAGCTGGAACCTCTTGAGGTACTCCTTTTTACTATACCAAATTCTCTATATGCTTCATGCTTGATCCATTGGACATGTACTCATAAACAAGAGCTCTTCTATAAGCTGAGTAGGAAAACCCAAAGAGCTTGACCACATTTACGTGATTGGTATTTCCAATACTTGCTACCTCATTTATAAACTCCTCTGTATCTCCTCCTTTAGATTTGTGCAGTATTTTTACTGCGACCAGGTTCCCATTTTGAAGCTGCCCTTTGTAGACGGAGTCATATCCTCCTTGACCAAGTTTGTGTTTGAAAGAGTTAGTGATTTTCTTGAGATTAGTGTATGTATATCTTTTTGGACCTGCAGATCCATGACTTCTCAGGAAAGCCTCGACATCAACCTTTCTTTCCCGCTGAGAAACCTCCAATTCCAGATCTTGTGATGACCGCCTTCTTTTGACATAGAGTAGTACACATAATAGCATGCACAACCCAGTTGCTGAGAACAAAGTTGCACAACAAACATATTTATTAGTGAAACTCAGATAATATTCATTCATTGTGCCTGTTCGCTTCATCTCATCATATATATACTACCTCCATTTATTTATTTATTTTCAGCACGGGCAAATTTCTTTGACATTGGTCTTTCAAATTATCTTATTTAAGCGGCCCGCTGATTTCTCTTCTTTACTGATGGTGCAGTTTTTCTGAAATTCTTCAGCGGTTCTGTTGTCGCTTGAACTGATGGGGATCAGTTAAATGAAATGAAGGGAGTACAGTACAGTATAGTACATCATTATTATACATGTACATGTGTTTTCGCAGTAGCCATATTCAACACCAAATGGAAGACTAGATCGATCACCAACGGGGAAAAGGAACAAATAACCTGACAATCAGTGCTCACTACAGATACACAATGCCAATGTTACATCGTTAAGCACTTGCTGCTTCTGTCTTCTCCGCCTTTGGCTTTTCGCCGTGTGCCTCGGAAGGTTTAGACAATTCTGGCTCTGGAATTAAAGAAATTCATAGGAACTAAAGGTAAGTAAACCAGTTGCCTCCACCAAATTGTGTTACAGAACTTGAAGAAGAGTTCATCTAGTTTCCTTAACAGTCCACGACAAAATTGAATAGCAGATAAACATAAATACTTAGAAGAGAGGGCAGGATGAATCGACGCATGACTCTATCACTCCATTTCAAGGCTTTTGACAAGACATATATTCTGGACGGGTCATTACAGAGATATTCTGAGTCGCTTCAGCTTGACAGGTCATTACAGAGATATTCTGCACTTCATATCAGTATTAACGAGGTCCGTGGCTTACAGGCGGACTATTTTCTTAATAATTAGTAGTATATGATGTATCCGGTAATGTTATGAAGATGAGGTGTTATTATGTTGGATTATATGGTTTTTATGTACCTTTTGGATGTAATTGGATAATAGTTTGTACCTTTTGGATGTTGATTTTATAAAAATGAAACTTCTGGTTCAATTGCATATATGATATTCATTTCTTATGTTTTGTTAATATATAGTTCAAATCGTGATATATAGTTCAAATACGTGTAATATGTAGTTCGTATATACGCGCTATAGACAACTGTTGTTTTTGAAAACAGTTGTCTACTGAACGAATATACATCTATTATTTTCAAAGCTCAGATGTCTATATAAGAAATAGACAACTGTTATTTAATAAAACGGTTGTCTATTAATGAATAGACAACTGTTGTAAAACAGATGTCTATGCTTAGACTAATATACAACTCCAAACTACTCAACTGTTGTAAGTCAGTTGTCTATTGTAAAAAAAACAGTTGTCTATTTGATGTTTTGTAGTAGTGCTTGCTCATAATTCTCCCTCGAAACAATTAAACAAACAAACCAAATCAAGAATCCCTGAGAATAAGCAGAACATATTTTATACCATTAATTTGATGTCTTCTGCTTATTACCAACTAATGACAGTTGCTCATTCTCGAGATGTACTCCATCCTCCATTCGAAATCTAAAAATCGTCTTAAAATCATAAGACTAAATTTGAATGATATGTATATTCTCAACAGTCTTTTCTTCCTTCATACGTTTGTCTTCTTCCTTCCGCTAGTTCCTTGCCATTTTCATCAACGAACTACAAGTATTTATGTAAAAACATCAAATTTCAGAATTCAAACCACGAATTGAAGATGAATTAGAGTTGAGAATAAATGTACTTTCTGGTGAGGCAGTTTCGGCTTCAAGAGGACGTGAGTCGTCCATATACGAGTATAGTTTTGTGACGGAATTTACGACGATGATAGACATAAATCAGAATGCAATTCGTTTATATTGCATTTGATGACTATGATGAATTTCACTGAATTCATATATGAGGTCAAACAATGTCGAGATCCTTGCTTGAGCTTCATCAATGTCGTCTCTGCACAATCGATTTTAACTAATTTGACTGAGTTCAAAGCGACGACCTGGAATTGCTTGAGCAATTAGTGTTTTCAACTAATATACATGGATTGATCGATTGAAACACTAAAAAAGAAGAAATTACCAATTCATAGTCGATTCTTAACCAATTTCATTGCAATCGAACCGACGAATTGAAATCACTCGAGCAAATAAGGTTTTGAACTCATAAAATATATATCAATTGATCGATTGAAACAATAAAAATGAAGAAATTACCGAAGATAGAGAGAGAATCGTCGGTCACTACTGTTGCCAAACTCCACCAGACCACTCTTCTTCACTAATTCCTTTCGCAATAAGTTTGAGGTGATTAATTGATGATAACTGGTATTGATGAACAAGAAACGTATAATGTTGTATTGTTGTATTGATGCTAGGTTATTTAGTGGAATAGGCGTTCAGTTTTTTTGGGTTTTTTGTTTTAATTTCACTTGAAGGTTATCTCTTGATTAAATGTACGTGTTTGTTAAATTTTAACTCAATGTGACATGATTCGAACTATTTTTTCTAAGTCTAAGACTACACCTGAGAAAAATAATGTGTAAATGACTCAAACTAAAAATAAGTGAACCCTATTTATGATCCAAAAATAAAGCGACCCTAACCTAATCCCGTTGACTTGTTCGTCGGGACTAGTCGCGACCAAAATATTTTGACTTGTGACGACCCATCGCGCACATACCTAACTTATAAGTCATAAAAATAAGTGACCAGTAAGAATTTTGTTCGACAAATTAAACTTGTATGACCCGACTAGTAAGTCTGTGACGAGAGTCATGCGCCCGATCCCGTTTCACATGCATAACTATTAAATGAGCGCTTACTTATGCAGAATATATAAGAGAGACATTGGTTTTCTAAGAGTAAATATGTAATTGAGATTTTTATTTGTTTTTTTAGTTTATTACTCTGAAAGCTTACTGGACTTTCACGTCTTCATTTGTTTTTTTTAATTGTGAGTTATCAATTATCCTAACAATATTGCAACAAATTAAAAAGTATTGCTTGATGTTTCACTAAATGCAACAATTACTATAAAGTGTTGCTAAATTGTGTTATAATTGCAACATTTTTGTAAAAACGTTGCATTTTTGGATTAAATGCAACATTTTTTTGATAAGTGTTGCACAGGTAATATTACAATTATATATATTGCAACACAACAGGAAAGTGTTGCATTGAAAATGTTGCAATAGGCCCTCATTGTAGTAGTAAGATTAGCTTTGACGGGAATCTGGGAGAAACTAAGAGATTTGTCTTTTAAACGATTGGCCTCCTCGGTTCTCATATGGATAACTAGTTCTTGGAGTGACAAATCTTCTTTTTGTGTTTCAACTGATTTCTATAGTCGCTCCAAGAACAAAAGAATTTCTCTAACAAAACATTAGCAAGAAAAACTTCATCTAACTTCATTCTTTCATTAACAACATCGCTACATAAATTTTCGTAGACATGAACTTGATCCATAATTGGTTTATCGTCAACCATTTGGAAATTAAGCCATTGACCCACCTCGAATTTCTTTTTTCCAGTGTCGTCAGCCCCATATTTTTTCTCTAAAGACTCCCAAATAAATTTAGCTGACTTGTGGACCATAAATAAGTCAAAATAAAAGAGTATTCGTCATGTGATTAAGTATATGACACCTAGCCGTTTTATTATCCTTCTCATATTTCTTGACTAACACTTCATTTTTATTTATGAAAGAAATTAAAGGTGGAGTAGCCTCGGCGGTGTTGTTAATCAACATAGGAATAGGAGGGTCGTTAAACAAAACATGGTCGACCTCTAACTGCTAAAAAAACATTAACAATTTTTGCGACCACCGTCTATAATTGTTGCCATCAAGGGGCTCCAACTTCGACAGGTCGGGAATAGCTTTTGATAAAAATGATGACATTATTACACCAATAAAAGAGACAGTTTTCAAATTGTTAGAAGGATAAGTAACAATGCGTAAAACGAGGATTGAAATAAATCCGACGAGAGCAAAAAATGTGACTGCAAACCGAAAATGTAAAAAGAATAGGACAAATGAGTTTGGGACAGCAGGCAACAAAGAACCGAAGCAAGTAGATTGAAGCAGCAGGCAACCGAGCTGTAACAGTAGCAACTAGGCAACAAAACCGAGGGGCAGACGGACGAAGGCAACAGAACCGAAGAACCGACGGACCAAGGCAACTGAACCGGACGTGAATACTGTGCCGTGGCAGTATGCCACTGACTTGAAAACTGTTTCGGTACGACCGGGGTGGCAATCGTTAAACACCGACAGTTTCTCAAGATGAACACAACAACTTACAGACTCGTCCACTCGAGGCTGTAAGTTTGGAATAGCACGATCAAAAACCTAGAAATAAGTGAGAAGAAGAACAGTAGAGAAAGGGAATGAATAGTTGTGTTTTTGTGTGTATTAAGCAGAGAAACTACTGCTCTATTTATAGGGGAATAGAGCAGTAGAGGAGCCAAAAAAAAACAAGCTCATAAATTGTCATTAAAACCGTGATCAATGGCCTTAACTCACCAGCAACAGCCATATTTGAGTGTAATTAGAGAGTGTATCTGGACACCCACCCCCACACCAAACCTGGACAGCCCAAGTCCAAACGCGGCCCAAAAAGGAAAAGTTGGGCACAGCCCGCACCGCAGGTGCTCTACCCAAACCCAAACCCGAGCCCGAGCCGAGTCGGGTCGGGTCGGCGTGCGTGTGTGGTGAAGTCTAGGCCCAATCCATTCTCCACAAAAGACCCATTAACCAAGCTATTGACAACACAAAAGGGATAAGACTTAATAAACAACAAAAATACTCCCCCACTAACGATGTGGGAGAGGAAAAAAAAGAAGAACTTTGGCTTTGCAAGCCTTTTACTGCCAACAAATTGAACCATCACATTTGCTTAAGTGTAATAAAACTTAACCTTTAGCGTTTACGATATTCTGGTCGGATCTAGTTGTAATTATGTAAATACAGTTACTTATGAACAAAAACAACTAACTTTACTACATTTCAAGATTTTTAATTAATTTAGTACCACTAATTGTACGACAAAAAAAAAAGTTTTCAATTATATTTAAATTTGGGTGATAAATTATACGGAGTATATGTAAATTAAATGTCTACATATGTAAACAAATCAAATTAAAAAAGGAAAAATAAATAAATCAAGTTATGAGTTATTGATGCCTAAAGTTTAAACATTTGATAAATATGTCAAAGATATTGAATGATTTTGTAATCATATAATATCTCCGTCGATTTACTCTATGGTTATGGAAAATATTAATTGTTTTTAAATAATTTTCGTTTTTTTTTAATTATTACGGAGAACTTTGTAAGTATTTTGTTTCTTTTAAGAGTAATATGTTTTTGTTTTAATTGGAAATCAATCATTTTAAACTTAATTTATTCAAAAATAAATTAAATCTTTGTTAATCCTATTTTAGGTTAGATTTTTTAATATCTTTCTTATTAAGTTATTGTTTCTTAGAAATATATGTTATTTACAAAAAATATTTTTCTTTATTAATTTACCTTGATATTTTTATATTATATGTTTTTTTGATGATAGCTTATTTATTTAATTTTTTGATATATTTTTTATTATTACTCTATTTATATATTTAGGTAAAACCTTTGTTTTTAAACTTTTTAATTATATTTTTTAGGTGAAACTGAATAATCATACAACAATATTTTAAGATTATAACAAAATATAAATTGTAATTATATTACTTAAATTTTCTTTTGTACACTTAAAACAAAGTGAAATTATGTTAACAATATCATAGGATTAGTTCACGAAACGAAAATGTAAAAGGAAAAAAAACCTTAAATTTCTATAATTAATTAATTTCAATAAAACAACAAATAAACTAAATATTGGTATCAACGCACTGAACTTAAGAATTAATCATCAAAAAAATTTGAAATCGAAACAACAACCCACTCAAACCTTAAATCATCATAAAATCATAATTAAAAAGTATCCATGTGATTTTTTTTTGAAATCAATCGTTAACCATCAATGATTAAATCAACTAAAATAGAACATAGCATAAAGATTGAAACTTTATGGTAAAAAAGAAAAATTGATAAAAATACCTGAAGAATGGAATAATGGAGAGGGGGATATGATGAAATAGCGGATTTAAGAAGATGAAGATTAAACAACCACCATCCCGTCTGGTAAAATGAGTTGTAAGCAGAAGTGTCACACTGAAGCTGTTCACCATCTTCAATGTCGTCCACGCCTGATAGCCATAACGTAATTGGTATGACGTAATAAGCAGAATTGATAACACATCTGTCCGATGATATAATTTTTTAGATATATTAACAACATAAAATCACAAACAAAATACTGAAATTTGAACCCGTAACAGCAACATAAAATCATATTAATCATGTTTTCATTAACAGAGTAGTGAAATTTGCAAAACAATATATTGTAAAAACAGTAACATAGCAATCATATTAATCATAGCGAATAATTGTTGAAGTGATATTATGGATCAATTCTTGTATTAGGATTATGTCGTGTAGGCAGTATTGTTTGATTGCTTTGATATTGTATTAGGGTTTTTAATAGTTTAGGTTTTTTAATAGGTTAGAATTATCAGATTGTATTAGGTTTTTTGGTTAATTGATTCTATAATATGTGTATTAGGGTAACAAATATTGAAGCCGAATTAATTGATTTCCTAATTATGGTTAGGATTGTGAATTGATTGATTGAAGCCCGGAATTGTGAAGGCCCAAATTGATTCCCATGCATAATCTTCCAAATTTAGCTTGAATTCACCACAGCTGAGTATTTCGAAATGCTCAACTATGAGCAGTGCCACGTCATTGGCACCGGTGCTTGTTTTGTACACTTAAAACAAAGTGAAATTATGTTAACAATATCATAGGATTAGTTCATGAAACGAAAATGTAAAAGGAAAAAAACCTTAAATTTCTATAATTAATTAATTTCAATAAAACAACAAATACACTAAAAATTGGTATCAACACACTGAACTTAAGAATTAATCATCAAAAAAATTTGAAATCGAAACAACAACCTACTCAAACCTTAAATCATCATAAATTCATAATTAAAAAGTAGCCATGTGATTTTTTTTTGAAATCAATCGTTAACCATCAATGATTAAATCAACTAAAATAGAACATAACATAAAGATTGAAACTTTATGGTAAAAAAGAAAAATTGATAAAAATACCTGAAGAATGGAATAATGGAGAGGGGGATATGATTAAATAGCGGATTTAAGAAGATGAAGATTAAACAACCACCATCCCGTCTGGTAAAATGAGTTCACTACTACAAATCCCTTCTTTTCGCGACGCATTTTCATGTTACTTTCGACGCTTAAAAGCGTCGAGAATTTCTTTCTCGACGCTTTGCTAAAGCGTGGTCTTTTTTGGTGTCAGGAGTTTTCGGCACTTTTAATCGTCGAGATTTATGACACTTTCATGCGTCATAAATAACAACGCTTTGGGGCGTCACAAATAACGACGCTTTGGGGCGTCACAAATAACGACGCTTTGGGGCGTCACAAATAACGACGCTTTGGGGCGTCACAAATAACGACGCTTTGGGGGGTCAGTTGACTTTTCTTTTGCGACGCTTTGGCATCAGTTTCATAGTTTTTGCGTGCCTCTAATTTTTTCCCCTTTTTGTATATAAATTACTAAGCTAGATGACACCAAAAATTAGAGTGTAGAAAACAATAATTAACTAGAATATATCTATAGAAAACTAAATTTTATATCGTAAACTTTCATCATCAAAATCAAATTAAATACAATTAGTATTCAAAAGTATTGAAAATTTCATCCGAAGTTAGAACAATACAAACCGAAAACAATATTGCGATTAATGTTTTCTAGCAAAAATTACTAAATCTCCCAAAACATTAAATCCTAGCCACACGATGCGGCTAATCTGCTCCCAAAAAAGAATTTATGAATTGCTTCTTTCATGTGGATGCACCGCCAAAAGTGGTATTTGATGAATCCGATACCTACACGCAAGAAAAATAAATCTCATCAAGCTCAAATAGGACATTTTTCTTAAGCCATATACAAACATATTTGTTTTCACGTACTGTAATATACAAACATTGCAACCTAATTAGAGTGACCTGAAATTCGCCGAGAATAACATCACCATGAGAAAGTTAAAACTAGATCGGTTGGGAAAAAAATATAGTTCACAGGCAGTAGCGAAACCAGGATCCGTAGTTGATGCTTTAGCAACGATTGTCCATGCTTGACTCAATTAGTTCTTAATACAATAGAAATCAGCAACTGCAAAACCCCTTCTTCAGATTTGAACAAAATGGAATCAACTCGATACAATACTCTATTTGTTCTTAATACAATGTTTATTTATTCAAAAAGCAACGAAATTGCAAACAAAAATCATGTCTGACTAAATTATTGGCCCTCTTATTTCTTCTATGTATCTATCTATACTTTAACCAAAGTCACAAAATTCGACATTAAAGGCAAACATAAGTCGTCGTAAGCTTAAGATGATTTCAAATGGGAAATTGTGAACCATAAGCCCACAAACCATTATTTTTGTTACTATATATGATTAGGGTTCATCTCCCATTAACAACATCAAAGACTAAACCACTTGCTAAAAATTTCATTACAATTACATCATGTATGTAGGACTGACTAGCTTTTCTTCTCAATTTCTAAGGTTTATATCTGAATCTACACTACACTTATTCACCATAGCTATAGCTAACACACCATCAAAACTCAAAAGAAGTCGATTTCGGACAGAAGAGGTCTTAGTCTAGATCACGCGTGGTTTCAATTCCCTTCTTCCTTGTCTCGCTTTTGTGCGGGAAGAAATATAGTTTCAATTTGGTCTACACTATTTTAGGTAATTCTATTGAAATGAGAAGAAAAGTCAAATGAATACGTGCTTAAATTGACTTATGATTACTGAAAATGAAAATCTTTTGACAGGAATGACTACAGCTATGAAGAATGTTGCTGCAAACCATGACAATCCTGTTGCAAAAGAACAACAGCAAAAGGTAGGTACATACATACATACCAGCATTTCCCTGTTGTCGATTATTTAGGCCTTAACTTGATCGATTGATGTCAGATTGATGAAGTGAGATCAGAAATAAGTCCGCTGTCTGAGAAGTTGAACGGTACTGTTCTGATGCAGTGATTACCAGATACCTGCAAGTGAATAATTGGAATGTTCAAAAGGATACAAATTTTTTGAAAGAATGTCTGAAATGGAGGTAAGAGTACAAGCCCAAAGAGATTCTATGGGTTTGTCTTCGCTTCCTCGAATGTCTTTTCTACCGTGTGTTACATTTCACATGCATAAGATAGTTTTTCCCGTCTGCAGGAAGATGACGATCCATACTTAGAACTATCAGCTAAGATACTCTGCAACTTACTCTCGGCTAATTGTCTAATCCAATACTACTCCATACTACAGTAGTATTTAAAAATAAACTACAGTATTATGTACAGTAAAGTATGTTATTAAGCAACATGTTATGAGAAAATAAAAGATTTATATGTTATATCCATGGTGTAGTAGGTCCTTATTAATCCCTGAAATGTAAGAGGTTTCATGTTTCCGGCCGGGTGCTAAGATGTTATTAATTGCAGTACTAGCTATCTACAAAGTATGAAACTAACTGTTGTCGTTTCTTCACTGTGCATTGTGCGTGCTCAGATGTTGATTTTGGCATAACTAAAAGCTTAGAAGTCGAGTTTGGACTATCTAGACTCGATGGAGACAAAAAAAAAAGACACTCCAGGACACCCCCACATGACACCCCAGGATTACATCTTATGAAAAAACGATCTTGTAAAAAAGAAAGATGCGAGGCCGAGGGTAGAATATTGAATTGGAAAGTGGAAGTACAGTATTTCTTCATGAGGATGGAGTAAGAAGAAGAATACGATCAGGAATTAGCATCAAAATACAAATATATATTCTCCAACAGGCCAAGACACTTGCTACTGCCTTACTTGCATTTCATATGAAAGGTAGATTTGTGGATTTGTCAGTTTGTAATGTACTCCTTCGATGGTGTAGATTACTCCCTTCATCGTCATTATAATGGTCTGAGGGAATGAACACTTGCAAGCCGAGGCCACGACTCTTGTGAAGGTCAGTTTACAAATTTTCCGATCATTTGTGCCATCCGAGTGCATCTAGTCCTCTGCGTTCTTAATTACATTACAGTGCTAAAGTTATTTCCTTAGATTGCGGCGAATTGCTAACTAGTAAACATGACCCAAATCACTACGAGTATTTATTTGTAAGAGTCAGCTCAGAAGAAATGAGAGTCAACTCAGAAGCCAAAATTCTTCATTCATCCCAGACGAAAGAAAGAAAGAAAGAAGAACAACACCATAATAATGTTAGTAATCATTATCAGGTTTCAAGTTTCAACTTCAAAATTTGCTTCTCTATTTTACTCCCATGCCATGCATATTCATTCTACTCCTAAAGTGAGTTGTTTTTTAAAAAAAAATTAAACTCATAAATTCAAACAATTCACTTGTGATTTTTATACGTTATGAGTTTTACAATAGTCAATTAATTAGCGAGGATCAATCCCACACTAAACAACTGACATGACGATGAGTATTTGGAAGTGAACATAAATGAACACAAGACAACAACAGTCAAATGATCAGAAAATCAAGCCACTTATCTAAGGCTTCGATGAGAAAATCAAACCTTGATCAGAATAGATTGTTGATCCAACAACTTATCTCGACCCTCTTACAATTAAACATCAGCTGCATATGCTACAATTTTCTGTCAGAAAAGACAATCAAGTAGTTAGCTGCATGCCTACATAGAACCAACTCTAGACATTACAATGAACCCTTAATAACTTGAACACACAAAAAAGCTTGGAGTCAGAGTCGAATCTGCAGTCTGTTTCATCCTTTCATCAATTAATTATAAATATAACTCCTTTTCATGCCAAAATGAATATAGCACACACGTGAATGCAGCATAATAGACTATCAATAGAGTTAAGAGTTGTAAAGAGAATCCATGAAATATATGATAGGATGTCAGCATTAAACGTCTAAAATAGTTTCTCAATAACTTTTAAGTCAGCGAGAACTTAATAATCATAACGTCAACAAAAGCTCAAACTAGTATATTCAACAACAAAACACTTCCAAATACCGCTCCACTACATGAACACAAGAGCAAGACATCGACAATGCAAGAGCGGCAAGACGACTCCAATAGCAATAACGAACAAAGAGCATCAACATTAGCATTGACCAGTAGTAGCAAAACGAAGAAGGGAAAAGAGTAGCAGCAGCAAAATACGAACAAAACAACAATTCGATACTCAATTAAATCGACACTTATAATCCACAACTCTCTACAATCCTAATGAATGTGAGCCAAGTATGCATCCGAAAATCGATAATGATTAAGAACAACTCCCTGAAACCCTAACGCAGATGAAAATAAACATTATGAATTATACATTAATTTCTCTAAACACCGATTTCCCTTAAAACCAAGCACAAAAAACGATAATAAAATGTCATTGAGAAAAGCAGAACAATGGCGATAGCTACCACTACTGTTAATCCGCGGAAATTTCAGAAATCGAATAAATTTCCTAGTGATAGTAAGATTATAGAAAAAACAACCAAAAAAAGTAAGCATAAGCGAGAAATAGTGTCAATTACAATGATTGCAGAGAGTAAAGAGAGATCAATGGAGGATCAACGTGAAAATCTGATGAGAAGAAATCAATCAATTAAGGTTACCGAGGAAAATTGCAAAAAAAATCAAAATTAAATCATGAAATTGAAGAAACTTACTAATCGATCGGGAAACTGATGATGGACGAGAGATTAATTGATTAATTGATCGGGAATTTGAGAGATTGAGAGGTTGGCTGATGAGAGATTGAGAGCAAAGGCGATGGAATAGAGGGGGGCAACAATTAGGTTTCGAACGATTAATTAATAATAATTAGGGTAAAGCGGTTCTTATTTACATGAGAGAGCGGGAGGTGAATTTTTTTTTACAGCATTAGTGCGCGCTTGTCAAGCTCGGAGATTTTTTAAATTTTTTAATCAAAACTGCTTCGACGCTTATAAAAGTGTCGACCATAAAGCGTCTAGAAAGTAAGGGAATTGTAGTAGTGGTTGTAAGCAGAAGTGTCACACTGAAGCTGTTCACCATCTTCAATGTCGTCCACGCCTGATAGCCATAACTTAATTGGTATGACATAATAAGCAGAATTGATAACACATCTGTCCGATGATATAATTTTTTAGATATATTAACAACATAAAATCACAAACAAAATACTGAAATTTGAACCTGTAACAGCAATATAAAATCATATTAATCATGTTTTCATTAATAGAGTAGTGAAATTTGCAAAACAATATATTGTAAAAACAGTAACGTAGCAATCATATTAATCATAGCGAATAATTTTTGAAGTGATATTATGGATCAATTCTTGTATTAGGATTATGTCGTGTAGGCAGTATTGTTTGATTGCTTTGATATTGTATTAGGGTTTTTAATAGTTTAGGTTTTTTAATAGGTTAGAATTATCAGATTGTATTAGGTTTTTTGGTTAATTGATTTTATAATATGTGTATTAGGGTAACGAATATTGAAGCCGAATTAATTGATTTCCTAATTATGGTTAGGATTGTGAATTGATTGATTGAAGCCCGGAATTGTGAAGGCCCAAATTGATTCCTATGCATAATCTTCCAAATTTAGCTTGAATTCACCACAACTGAGTATTTCGAAATGCTCAACTATGAGCAGTGCCACGTCATTGGCACCGGTGCTTGTTTTGTACACTTAAAACAAAGTGAATTTATGTTAACAATATCATAGGATTAGTTCATGAAACGAAAATGTAAAAGGAAAAAAAACCTTAAATTTCTATAATTAATTAATTTCAATAAAACAACAAATACACTAAAAATTGGTATCAACGCACTGAACTTAAGAATTAATCATCAAAAAAATTTGAAATCGAAACAACAACCCACTCAAACCTTAAATCATCATAAATTCATAATTAAAAAGTATCCATGTGATTTTTTTTTGAAATCAATCGTTAACCATCAATGATTAAATCAACTAAAATAGAACATAACATAAAGATTGAAACTTTATGGTAAAAAAGAAAAATTGATAAAAATACCTGAAGAATGGAATAATGGAGAGGGGGATATGATTAAATAGCGGATTTAAGAAGATGAAGATTGGCACCGGTGCTTGCTTTAATATATAAAGGATGATAAGTCAATACAAATGCCACTTTTTTTACAAAAGGGCTAAAAACAAAATTCTACAAATGGGTTTATACAAACAATAAGTACACATGAATGAAGAAAGAGTAAAATCCACGCTACTCGCTTGCTCACACCCAAAACCCAGCAGCAAATATTTGTCATGTTATAAACATAACAGCCACATCAGTGGGGAGTAACTCGGACGTTTTCCCAGCCATATTATATCATATGGAAAATAGTAGTAATATTTTTAAAATGGAAAAACATTAAAATGATATAATAAAAATAAGTTTTCAGAGAAACTTAAAGCACTTGCCAACCTGCAACTCAAAATCAATCGATAATAATAATATTCAAAAATGGCGTTATGGAAATGATCAGTGTAGACAGCTAGTGTAGACACCCGCATTTTGACCGCTAGGTGTCTATGGTAGTTTCCAAAAAACACCCGATGATGATCGGACGCTAACGTGTTTCTACGCACTCGGATGTGCGCTCAAAACCATTAATTGCTCGCTTAAGCACTCACGGAGTACAAATTTCACAAAATGACCTCAAATTCAGGCCCAGTGGGTCATTTCCAATCAAATAAGACTAATTTGGGTCAAAACTGACTCCGGAAATAAAACCGACTTTTAGCGACCGGGTTAAAACCCGGTCAAAGCTGTTTCCGGGTAGCTCACCCACGGTCCACCTCCAGACGGGCCATCAGATCAAGTCCTTCAAGGCTCTAAACCCTAGACACCAAAGTGCATAGCTTGGTCTATATATGCACCTTCATACACATACACCAAGACAACTTTTACAACCCTAACTTTTACACATCACCTTTTTGAAACCCTAATTCAATCACATTCTATACTAATCTACATACATCCAAACCCTAACCCTAGCGTTTAGGAGTTCGAACCCTAACCACCACAACTTAGCCTACATCTTGATACTCCCGTGCAAGCCACATCTACGAGTCCCGTCCGAGAACAAGAACATGTAG
Source organism: Agrostemma githago (assembly GCA_958450325.1). Classification (NCBI taxonomy): domain Eukaryota; kingdom Viridiplantae; phylum Streptophyta; class Magnoliopsida; order Caryophyllales; family Caryophyllaceae; genus Agrostemma; species Agrostemma githago. The sequence continues at coordinate 26,139,608 of OY288239.1, read as the reverse complement.
GTTGAGGGTGCCAAACCCATCTTTTCTCTCTTCTCCTTCTTTCTCGCGTCATCCGTCGTCGTAGTCGTCGTCTTTTTATTTTTTTTATCGTCATTGTCGTGTCCTAATATCGTTAATATCACTAGTATTAAAAGCATTAAAATACTTGTGAATTTGTGTCGAGTGTGAGTGATGGTGGGATAAGGAAACCCGAATATACAAGAGTACTGCACTCAGCGTTGACGGTTGCTAACCCCATCACCCCGATCACTTGATTATTGAAGCAAGTCAACTTAAACAATATTCCTTTTTACTTCGTTCGCATCGTTATCATCCAATCACATATTTTTATCAATTACAAATTATTTTCAAAACAAGTACCCTTTTTTTTTTTAATAAGGGTCGAAACCCGTTGATGCGGATCCAACATCAAAGAATTCGCAAGAATTAATTATGATGTCGGGCTGTGGAGGGAATCAAGTCGAGTTTTTATTTCAAGTATCGATCTATTAGATTCGATACCAATTCCATAATTGGATGTCGAATCTAACGATCTAGTCAAATAAATTAATTAACATGACTTTTCATTGATGCTAACATAGATGTCATTTAATTCGGTAAGAATTAAATACGACACTATAAACGGGGAGAAAAATCTATATCATTTTAGTTAATTTAAACGACTTACATTATTTTCTTCAAGTTTTCGTTCTAGCATTTCATACCGATTCAATAATCAAATATGGGATATGACGAGCATCAAATTAGAATCGAGTATAAATTATTCCAAGTATTTAATATCGATTTCATAATCGAATATTGAATACGGCGAATATCGAAAATATTAAGTCGAGTGCAAATTACGCAATATTTGTACGCGATTTAATAAAGTCATCAATTTTCCGAAGAAAACAATTTCGAAATAGCCCGTCACACGACTCGCCGGCATCCCGGGCGAGTCGCCTGACCCGCGCGACTCGCGTCGTTCCAAGGCGAGTCGCGCGACTACCCGGAAACGCGGCACTGTTTCACTCTCTTTTATTATTCTTCGAACATTGTTTTTTAGACAAAACATTTTTTTAGAACTCGATATATTTTTTCCTTGACCTCGGTCAACACGTGTTAATCCATCACGTGACATATAAAAGTTTCCAAAATCATGCATTCATCATATCTGTTCCGGTCTCGGAAACAATTCACCCGGCCTAGGATCCGGGTTGTACAATCGGGTTAACGGCGAACAATTGATCGTTTGATTCCCTTGGTCTCCCCTTCCTCTCACTCCCTGGATCGGACCTTCTCGGCGGAAACGGCCTGCTCCCTGCACAATGAACGCACAGGGCCTCGGAGGTTATCCGAGGAAACCCTCTCCGATGCCTAAGTCAGTCCGTGAAATTGCCTTTACGAACCTAGCTCGTGAGGAACTAGGTGGCGTTTTTAGGAGTAAGAGTCTAGAGAGAGAAAATCCAACCCCTCTCATGTGGGAAATGGGGAGGTATTTATACCTTCCCACAAGAGAGAGAAGGGGAAGAGGAATGGTTGGATAGAGAAGTGACAAGTGGCGGCTTCTCTTCCATCCATTCCCAATTACCTTAGGCAAAATGACGAGAGGGCCCCTGGGGGTCCTGGCCCTGTCAGCCAGGGATTTTCCCAGGGCAGACAGTCTTCAGGCAGGGAGCTGCCAAATTCCGACAGGCTGGGTTGGCCTGTGCTCCCAGCAGCTGACGGCCAACCTTAGCGTTTTATGCTTGTTCTAATTTCTTGCTAGGGGCTGGTCTCGGGGCCTGCCTAGCAGGCGGCTAATTGACAGGCGGACCACCCCAATCAATTGGCCTTCGTCAGTAGGAGGGAAGTGAGACTTCTCTTCTGCTGGCGACTCTTGCTTGGAGGGGGGTTGACTTCCATGTCTATTGCAGCATTTAATGTTTCGCACCTTCCCAAGGAACTTTGCACTGCTCATGTCAGGTATGCAAAGGGGTGAGAGCACTTTTGTAATGATTACCCTTCTCTTCTGGGCGGATTTTGGGGAACCGTGAAGAGTTCCTGATTGGTGGCTCTCCTCCCAGGGTGGTTGGAGCGTTCATTAATGCTGCGCTTTCCTTTGTATAAAATCCTCAGTTTCCTTTATCATTTGTGTTTCATCCTACCTTCAATCTTTCCATCTTCTTTATCTTAAACATGACTTGGATCAAGAAAAGCGTAATTCGCCGTGGGGTCAAACATGTTTCCTTCATCTTCAGAGGGTTTTGGAGGCTCCGATATGCACGGGCCGCTTATTTAGCTGTTCGCCGGAGTCACTGTTCACGACCTCGTTTCCGCCAGAGGGGTCAGAAGGCCTCCATTAGGATGGGCAAACGCCCTAGGAGGTCCTCGCCTCCTGCTGCGCCTAGGTTTAGGCGCTGCCCCCAGGGAGGGGGCTGTTATGATAGGGGGTGTCATGAGTGTTTTCCATGGCTGCACCCTGAACAATTCGGCCCCAACTCTGACACCGATTCCTCCCTGGCGTCGGGTCCCTCTTCGCCTGTGAAAAAGACAGGCTGTCGCACTTGCGACGAGTCCCGAGCTGTCCCCTTTGGAAGGGACTGGGAAGACAGCAGCCACGACTCTGACAACAGCGAAGGTCTTGGCTGCCTGAGCGACAGGGACGAAGACGGGGCTTCTGATGACCCCTTTCAGGGTTCCCCAAGTTGGGACTGGGGTTCGGCTCTCGGGAGTCCAGGCAGCCCTGGGGATTATTCCCCAGATTTGGGGGATGACTAGGCCTGCGTGGCAGGGCTTCTGATTTCTGTCAGGCTGGAACTTTTTGGGCCTTATGTATTTTTCTTTCATATCCGTCCCACGATGTAGCTTTCCCTTGTAGGGTTTTTAATGAAATGAATATTTTGTGCGTTTGAATTTTTGATGAGTTATTATTTTATTATTTTTTTTTTTTGAATGAGGTCGTTGATTGACCTTTCTCTCTGACGTTTCTGTTTACCGAGGCTCTTCTTGAAAAAGGTGAGCGGTTGGTGTTCAGTATGCGACACGTGGACGATCCTCGAAGGTTTGTCAGGGAATTTCGCCTCTTGAACTTCTTTGGGCTTTATATAAACCCTTCTCCCCCTTCATTCTCTTCTTTTACTCTTCTTGATACCTTACTCCCCATAACACTTTCTTGAATCTCCTTCATTGGCCGAGCGTTTTCTTTTCGAGGAGCAAGGATCACTTCTTGTCGCTGTCTCTGGCAACTTCACCGGCGTCCTTAGGTTAGAACTTTCGAATCTCTCGCCTCTTTTCTTCCCTTCTATAGCCTAAAATGTCGCGAGTCCGTCCCCTTTCCTTTGATTCTTTGCTCGGAAGAACTGGCGGCGGCGACGGTAGCCGTCATGACGTTGCTTCTTCCTCCGGGGTTGGCCCCAGGGAGGAAGACGATCACAGGGGAGAGGGTGCTGAGTCACCCGACCCAGCTCTCTTTGATGTGATTGATTCAGATGACGAGGCCCTGGAGGTGGACCCTGCCAGGGTGGCCGATCCCCTTATCCGCAGGGAGAGAGGGAGGACCTACTTTTTGGACAAAGAAAAATATGTGGTTCCCTTACAGACCTATCCCGAGGCTAAGAATAGGGACCTGATCTTGGAATGTAACGCGGCTGAGGCCATCGAGCAGTTTTATAATTTTGGGGAGGGGTACACAGTGGTGATCCCTGGGGAAAAAGACACAGTATGCTGTCCCCCAGAAGGGTGTGTAGCCGTCTTCCATAAGGCCCTAGAATTCGGCCTGCGATTCCCGTTGCATCCCTTCCTGGAGGAAACTTTCAGGAGGATGAACGTCGCCATCGCTCAGTTAACTGCAACGGCCATTAGGGCATTAGTGGCCTACACCTGGACCTGCCTGTTCCATGGCGAGGGGCCTTACATTGACGCCCTTCGCTTTATGGTTGGCCTCCAAATGGTGTCTTCATCTGGGGGGGATGGCTCCCCTGGTTATTGGTCTCTGCTGAGACAGAAAAAGTACGCCTTGGTCTGGCCGGCCATGAGCAGTCTCAAAGACTGGAAAAACAATTTCATATATGTCCATAGTGCGTCGGGGTGGAAAATTCCTAGACATTTTAGGAACCATGTCCATACCCGCATGGAGACGCGTGAGGAGTATCACCCTCACGTTGGGGGGAAGGCTCTGGAAGTCAGGCTGAGCGAGAAGGAGAAGATCTTGATAAAAAAGTTTGAGATCTTGACGGATAAACATGGGAACTTTTGCCCTGTTTTCTGGCTCCCTCATGCGGAGCTCATCTCGACAGACGAGTACCTGCTTCCCCTGGGCCTGATTCGTGGCCTTGAAGGTAGTTCTAGGGTTTTCTTGTTGTCACGATTTTCCAGGGATTTTATTTCACCCTGCTTTTTGGATGACCGCCTTTCCTTTCCTGCAGATTCCTACACTTGGAGCTGGACTAAGAAGCAGGTCAGAAGGCTAGGCTTGAGCGAGGAATTGCACGTTCTTTCAAAGCGTCCTTCTCTTCCACCAAATTTTAGGAAAGGAAGTAAGGCCCTCATGAAGCTTGTGAAAGATTTTGCCGCTGGTCGAAGATTACCTCTCCCCCCCCCCCCCGGCTGCCTTCGTCGAAGCCGGCGACTCCTACTCCCAGCATTCATGAGGGGGAAGCGGAGGTTACTTCAGGAGCTACTCCTTCCCCTGGTCAAAAACAGGGTGCTTCTCCGGCTGGCCCTCGGATCTCTCAGGGAACGCAGCCTGGAGATTCCGAGGGGACTGGGGAGAGTGTTCCCTTGGAAACAAGGAGGAAAAGGGAGAGGGAGCCTCCTAGTGCTGACGTGGTGGACTTGGAGGCGGATGTCTCCACCCCTGATGCGAAACGCCCTGCACGTGAGCCCTTTAGCATTCCCTTCCCAGAGGAAAATGTGGAGTTCCACTACACGGCTGGTGATAGTGTGGATGTATCGGGCCTACTTTCTGACTCTGGAGCTGTCTTGGCCAACCGCCTTACAAAGATGGTGACTTCCACTTCTCATCAAGTGCTTCAATATATTCAGCGTACCTCCAAGGTCATGTTGGCATCTGCGGAACTGGCGGCTCTCAGCCGCCTGAGTGATGAGGAGCTAACAGTTACCCCTGGGGCTCCTCCTCCCGACCGCCTGGCCATGATAGAGAGGGACGTCTCCTTGATGAGCTCTTTGAAAGAGAAAATGACAAGGCAAGAGGGGGAGTTGGAGGAGGCCAAGAAACAGGCTGATCGATGGAGGCTGCAGGGGGAAATGGCGGTGAAGGAGGTTTCCAAGTTAGAGGCCGATCTGAAGGAGAGCCGGCAGTCGTTGGACCGAGCCAACCTATCTTTGGCCGAGATGGGGCACTTGAAGGGGAGAGTGACTGTCCTGGAGGAGCAGCTGTCACAGGCCAAGTCGGCTTTTGAACAGGCCAAGGGGGAATGGACGAAAGAGAAAAAGACTTTGGCTGAGGAGACTGAGGCTGCAGTAGATGCCAGCTTTGCTAGTGGTGATAACTCTTCTCTAGAGCTGGTAATGGAGGTGATAGGGGAGATGTTCCCTACTTTTGACGAGGACGCCTTCCGGAGTCTCTATTCCGCCAAGGATGAAGCCTGGGTGACCAGGCAGCCTGAGGCAGACGCCAACGCTCACCAGGATGCTGCATGACGCCCCTTCTTTTTTTACAAAAGCTTTTATTTTCCCGCCCTGAGCCAGTGTTTATGGCTATTCTGTAATATTTTGCTACTTGTACTTTTCTCCGACTTTGTAAAGATCTTTCCACCCTTCGTGGGTTTTGTTCTGTGGGATATTCCTTTCTTTTTATGGCAAACTGTTTTAAAATTCAGGGGTTCTTTCCTTATTTGTTTTAATCGCCTACCATAGCATGCCCATGGTTTTTGATCAAAAAGCCTAGAGGGCCGCGCCCTGCCTGCCCGGGGGCGGCTTTTGCGTTTTTTATACAAGGTTGGGGGGCCTGCCCCCAGTCCTTGTTAGCCTGGCCTATCCCTGGCTTTTCGTTCAAAGTCCAGGGGGCCTGCCCCCTGCCTGCCTAGAGGTAAGCAGGGTGGCTCTTGTGCTTTTTATACAAGGTTGGGGGGCCTGCCCCCAGTCCTTGTTAGCTTGGCCTGCCCCTGGCTTTTCGTTCAAAGTCCAGGGGGCCTGCCCCCTGCTCGCCCAGAGGTGAGTAGGGTGGCTTTTGCGTTTTTTATACAAGGTTGGGGGGCCTGCCCCCAGTCCTTGTTAGCTTGGCCTGTCCCTGGCTTTTCGTTCAAAGTCCAGGGGGCCTGCCCCCTGCTCGCCCAGAGGTGAGCAGGGTGGCTTTTGCGTTTTTTATACAAGGTTGGGGGGCCTGCCTCCAGTCCTTGTTAGCTTGGCCTGTCCCTGGCTTTTCGTTCAAAGTCCAGGGGGCCTGTCCCCTGCTCGCCCAGAGGTGAGCAGGGCGGCTTTTGCGTTTTTTATACAAGGTTGGGGGGCCTGCCCCCAGTCCTTGTTAGCTTGGCCTGTCTCTGGCTTTTCGTTCAAAGTCCAGGGGGCCTGCCCCCTGCTCGCCCAGAGGTGAGCAGGGCGGCTTTTGCGTTTTTTATACAAGGTTGGGGGGCCTGCCCCCAGTCCTTGTTAGCTTGGCCTGTCTCTGGCTTTTCGTTCAATGTCCAGGGGGCCTGCCCCCTGCTTGCCTAGAGGTAAGCAGGGTAGCCTCTGATTTGCGTTGGGGGGTTCACTTTACCCAATTTTGGCAACAGGGGGGCCTCCCCCTATTGCCCCCTGCTCGTTTGTGTGTGAAAGACGCGAGTGTGAACAGGCAACGAGTATAAATCTGTATCTTCTTATTTCTCTTAAAATTCTTTTTGACATTGGGGTGGTCGGAGCCGTCGACATTTTTGATCGTCCTCCGCCTTTCTTTTTAGTAAAAGTAAAAACTGCCTGTATTTTTGTTCAGACGTAATATTTCTTTAGTGTATCTGCATTCCAGTGAGCGCTTAGCTCTTGTCCCTCCAGATTGGCTATCCTGTATGTGCCTGGCCCCAGAACCTGAGTTACTTGGTATGGGCCCTCCCAATTGGCACTCAGCTTTCCATGCTCTCTTGACTTCCCAATCGCCTGTGTCTTTCTCAGAACCAGCTCGCCCATCTGAAAGCTCCTCTGTCGGACCTTGCTATTGAAAGCTTTCCTCATTCGCTGCTGGTAGGCAGCGATGTTGGTACTGGCTCCCTCCCTTAGCTCATTTACCAGGTCCAAGGCTTCAACCATTGCAGCTTCGTTTTCAGCCTGGTCGTACTGCAGGGAACGCAGAGAGGGAATCTTTGCCTCAATTGGCAATAGTGCCTCTGCTCCATATACCAGACCAAATGGGGTTTGGCCTGTAGACTCTTTTTTGGTAGTTCGGATTGACCAGAGTATACTGAGGAGTTCGTCAGCCCACCTGCCCTTGCAATCATCCACCATTTTCTTCAGGCCGTTCAGGATTTGTTTGTTGGCTGCTTCTGCCTGCCCGTTGGTTTGAGGATGACAGACAGCTGAGTAGGCGACTGAAATGTTTTGGCTTTCCAGCCAGATTCTCAGTGGATCGTTGTCGAATTGTCTGCCATGGTCAAATACCAACATCTTTGGTAGACCGAATCTGGTGATGATGTTTCGCCAGATTACTTTCCTGACCGCTGGTTCAGTGATATTGGGTACTGCTTCGGCCTCCACCCACTTGGTGAAGTAGTCTATGGCGACAATTAAGAATTTTCTGCTTCCTGTGGCCATCGTGAAGGGTCCCAGAATGTCCATCCCCCATTGAGCGAAGGGGATGGGGGATAGGATTGGCCTGAGCTCCTGGGCTGGGGCATGGATTGATGGGGCAAAGAGTTGGCATTTCCTGCATTTCTGGGTCAGGCTCTTGGCATCCGCCAGCATGGTAGGCCAGTAGTAGCCTGCCCTGAGGGCTTTGTGGGCCAGTGCTTTCCCACCAATGTGGTGTCCACATATCCCTGAGTGGATATCCTCTAATACCTCAGCGGCCTGATCCGCCCGCAGGCATTTGAGCAGCGGATGAGTAAAAGACTTTTTGTAAAGCTCTCCATTGATGAGTATGAACCAGGCTGCTTTTGCCTGCGTCTTCTTCTTTTGTAACGAGTCTGATGGTAAGATACCATGCTTCTTGTACTGGATGAAGGGAGCCATCCAGCTTTCCAGCTCTTCTTCCACGGCATTAATCGTTTGACAGGGATTAGTAGACTTTTCGTGTAGAACGTCGACCCATACTGATCTCCGGATGTCCTGCAGACTGGAGCTTGCCAGTTTTGACAGGGCATCTGCTCTGTTGTTCTGGGATCGGGGGATTTGCTTGACCTCATATGATTTTAGGTCGGACAACTCTCCCTTTACCATCTCCAGGTACGTGGCCATTGCTTGGTCTCTTGCTTCGTATTCTCCATTGATTTGGTTGGCGATGAGCTGGGAGTCTGTCGCCAGGACAATTCGTTCTGCTCCAGCGGCTTTAGCTAGCCTGACGCCTGCGAGCACTGCTTCGTACTCTGCTTCATTGTTTGATGCTGGGAAAATAAATCTGAGAGCATGCTCAAAATCAGTCCCTTCTGGGCTGGTTAGCACGACGCCTGCGCCTGCGCCATTGGCTGTCGAGGATCCGTCAGTATACACGATCCATTCCTGGGCAGGGGCTTCTTCCTCCCCTGCATGGGAGCACTCAGCCAGAAAATCTGCCAAGGCCTGGGCTTTGATGGCCGTTCTCGGCTGGTAAGATATACCTAGTCCACTCAGCTCAATTGCCCACTTCAACAATCTCCCTGATTTTTCGAATTTTTCCAACACCTTTTCCAGGGGTTGGTCGGTGAGGACTACGACTGGATGCGCATCAAAGTAAGGTCTGAGCTTCCTGGCAGCAACTATGACCGCGTAGGCGGCTTTTTCAACCATCGGATAATTCTTCTCGGCTGCCCCCAGCGCATGACTTACGAAGTATATAGGCTGCTGGGCGCCTGCCTCTTCTCGCAGGATGACTGCGCTGACAGTTATATTGGTTACTGCAATATAGAGGAAAAGCTTTTCTCCTGCTACTGGCCTAGCCAGGGTGGGGAGCTTCTTGAGATGGTCCTTTAGTTGTTCAAAGGCTTCTTTCTGCTCGTTCTCCCACTTGAACTGTTTGTTTCCTTTCAGTATCTTGAAAAAAGGAGTGGCTTTGTCTGCTGATCGGGCAACGAATCGTGCCAAGGCGGCCATTCGACCCGTCAGGCGCTGGATGTCTCTAATGGTTTTGGGCTCAGGGAGGTCTAGAACTGCCTGAACTTTTTCAGGGTTGGCATCTATACCCCGAGAACTGACCAAGAACCCCAGGAATTTTCCGGAGCGGACTCCAAACGTGCACTTTTTCGGATTTAGTTTCATTTTGTAAGCGCGCAGGGAACTGAAGGTTTCCTGCAAGTCTGTCAGGTGTTCTCTGTCTTCCCTGCTTTTTACGATGGCATCGTCAACGTAAGCCTCGATGTTTCTGCCTTTTTGCTTCTCAAACACTTTATCAACCAACCGCTGGTACGTAGCCCCTGCATTTTTGAGCCCGAAGGGCATCATCTTATACATGTAAGTGCCCGAACTAGTGATGAACGCACACTTCACCCTGTCCGGCTGCCACAAGTACACTTGGTGATACCCTGAAAAGGCGTCTAAGAAGCTCAGGATGGTGTAGCCACTGGTGGCATCTACCAGTTGATCGATCCGAGGGAGCGGATAGCAGTCTTTCGGGCAGGCTTTGTTCAGGTTCGTAAAGTCGACGCACATTCTCCATGCGCCAGACGATTTCTTGACCATGACAACATTTGCCAGCCATTCTGGGTAGTCGCAGACTTCAATAAAGTCTGCTTTCAAGAGTTTGTCAATTTCTTCCTTGATTGCTGCGTCTTTTTCTGCAGACATGTTTCGTTTCTTTTGTTTTACGGGGCGAGCCTCCATGCTTACATTCAGCTTGTGAACGATGCATGATGGGTCAACGCCAGGCATCTCGTCTGCAGAATAGGCAAATACGTCTTTGTTCTCCTTCAGTAGTTTGACCAGTTCGGCCTGGTAGGATTCCTCCAGGCCTGCTCCTACCAGGACCCTGTCTTCCTGGCTCCAAGTCTACCAGCATACTTTCGCCCCCTGGCTCCAGGCGGTCAGGTGCCGGGTGCTCGACCGGGACCTCACCCTCTCTGCAGGGGGAATTGTCGGCTTTTCTTTTCCTTTTCTGTCTCTCTCGTGCTCTTGCAGGGCCACGGAGTAGCATTGTCTGGCTGACTCCTGGTCCCCGCGTATTTTTCCTTCCAGCCCGAAGTCAGTGACATACGCGATGGTGAGAGCCCTGATGGAGATGGCCGCCTCGATTTCGTCCAGAGTGGCCCTGCCAATCAGGGCGTTGTAGGCAGATCTCGCGTCCACAACAACGAAGGTTGCCCTGACATTCCTGGCTGTAGTGCCTTCCCCAAAGGTTACAGGCAAGTCGATGACTCCCATGGGTAACACACCTGCCCCACTGAATCCATACAGCGATCCGGGAGCAGGTTGTAGGTGCCTTTTTTCCAGGCCCATTTTTTCGAAGGCGTCCTTGTACAATAGATTTGTGTACGCGCCTGTGTCCACCATACACCTTCGCACAATATGGTTACTGATCTCTAGGGACAGCACCAAAGGGTCACTGTGCGGATATACCACGCGTCCTGCATCATCAGGGGTGATGCTTAATGTCACTCCCCTTGGACTCCCTGCTTTCTCAGCGTAGCAGATCAGGTTCCTTAGCTCGCGCATTTGCCTTTTTTGGCCTCTTCGACTGAGCTGGCCTTCGGTGCCCCCTGAAATTACATGGATCACCATGCGGTTTTGCACTGACCCTTCGGGTTTTTCAGATACTTCCTTCTGAGACTTATTTTTAGCTGCGTTGTTGGCCAACCATCCGTTCCTGATTAATTTCTCAATTTCGTCCTTCAGGTGACGGCATTCTTCGGTGGTGTGGCCTATACAGTCGTGGAAAGTGCAGAATTTCTTGGGGTCGCCTTTTGGGCTGCGAGGTTTGTTTGGGCGGTTCCATTTGGCAGTTTCTTTTTCCAGTTCGAAGATTTCCGCCCTGGATTTGTTCAGAGCGGTGTAACTGTCGAATCTGGGTTGGTAGACTGGGCGCTCCTTCTTGGGAGTGTCTCCCTCTTCCCTTTGCTTGCCTGGCTCACTTCTGCCCCTTCCACCCTGCGGTCCCCCTTGAGGCTTTGTTTGGCCTGCCGGGGTATCCGTCAGGCCGTGGAACTCCTCCTGCAGAATGAACCCTTCAGCAATCTTTCTGGCCATGGCCAAGGTTTCTGGCTGGGCCCTGATCATCTGGTTTTTCATTTCCCCTGGAAGTAGGGAGATTGTCAGGGCGTAGGCGGCAGTGGAATCATCGATCTCCCTGACCTGTTGGTAGGATAGATCAAATCTTCTCATGTACTCTCTCACACTCTCACCCTTTTTCTGTTTCAGGGTCATGAGATCGAAACGGGTAAGGCGTCTTCTCTTGTTTCCGGCATACTGTTCGAGGAAAATTTCAGCCAGCTCTATGAAGAACCTGATTGACCCCTGGCGGAGGTCTCTGAACCATCCCTGCGCGAGCCCCACCAGGGTGGTAGGGAAAACTTTGCACCATATGGCATCATCTACGTCATACATGCCCATGTGGCTCTCAAAGGCTGCCAGGTGGTCTTCAGGATCTGTCGTCCCGTCAAATTTGATGGTTGGCATTTTGATTTTTGGAATTGGGTACTCTTGTACCTCTGGGTGTAGCGGAGTTTTTGTGGGCCTGCCCACCAGTCGTGACCTGCTTTCCCCAGACTGGTTACCGTGAGAATCCCACTGTTTATGGGTCGGTTTCCTCGCACTGGGGGAGCGGTGCCTCGGTGGTGGCCTGCTTACCGCTTCATCCTCTGTTTCCGGGGAGATCTGCCTGGGCCTCTTCCTCTGAGAGTGGCAGAGGTTTTCACCCTGATGGTGTCTGGACTCGAGTGGTTGTCCCCGGTTGAGCCGGGATTGCAGGCTTTGGGATAAGCCGGGGGCCGACTGTTCTTTGGCTGCAGGTGTCAGCCTGGAGAAAACTCCGCCTGGCCTTTCTCCCAAGCGTTTTGACACAGGCTCCCTGGGCCTCATGCGCTCCTGTAGTCCTTGAGATAAGCCCCCCTGTCCTCCAGACGCCGATTCTGTTGTGTGAATGGAGAACGCCTGCTGGACAGGTGGCTCTGGATTGCCAGTAGTAATGCGCCTCTGCGCATGCGTATACACTTGAGCTGTTCTTCTCGCTTTTCTCTGAGCATTTCTGGCGGCGGTCCGCCTCGTGCCCCCGTCCTCGTCCCTGCTGACTGGGGACGGTTGCCTGGGAGCCGACGCGACCCTGCCCACCAAGTCCTCAGGTGTGAATTCCTGATTCAGCATCGCAGAGAAGAACGCGGCCGCCTGTGCCATCTGAGCTGGGGTCAGATTGAGAGCACGTCCTGGGTGTGTCCCCAACTCAGGTGTCGCAGCAGTGTTTGATCCATCGAGGGAATTGGTTCCCCCTACCGCTAGGATCGTGGCAGGAGGAACCCTCTCCGACTGCGGCATACCGTACAGGGGGGTCACCGGCGGGACCGTCGGACCCGCTCCTGCACTGGCGTCACCGATTTCTGGCATGATTGTGTTTAATTTTGTGATTATGAGTGGTTGATTTTAGTGGGTAACTCGTGAGCACAACCGTAAGTTCCCCACAGACGGCGCCAAATTGTTCCGGTCTCGGAAACAATTCACCCGGCCTAGGATCCGGGTTGTACAATCGGGTTAACGGCGAACAATTGATCGTTTGATTCCCTTGGTCTCCCCTTCCTCTCACTCCCTGGATCGGACCTTCCCGGCGGAAACGGCCTGCTCCCTACACAATGAACGCACAGGGCCTCGGAGGTTATCCGAGGAAACCCTCTCCGATGCCTAAGTCAGTCCGTGAAATTGCCTTTACGAACCTAGCTCGTGAGGAACTAGGTGGCGTTTTTAGGAGTAAGAGTCTAGAGAGAGAAAATCCAACCCCTCTCATGTGGGAAATGGGGAGGTATTTATACCTTCCCACAAGAGAGAGAAGGGGAAGAGGAATGGTTGGATAGAGAAGTGACAAGTGGCGGCTTCTCTTCCATCCATTCCCAATTACCTTAGGCAAAATGACGAGAGGGCCCCTGGGGGTCCTGGCCCTGTCAGCCAAGGATTTTCCCAGGGCAGACAGTCTTCAGGCAGGGAGCTGCCAAGTTCCGACAGGCTGGGTTGGCCTGTGCTCCCAGCAGCTGACGGCCAACCTTAGCGTTTTATGCTTGTTCTAATTTCTTGCTAGGGGCTGGTCTCGGGGCCTGCCTAGCAGGCGGCTAATTGACAGGCGGCCCACCCCAATCAATATCTATATCATTCTATATCATTCGCAAACCGTTATTATCGTTATACCGTTACTACTAAGTTTGTTGCTTTTCTTGTTGATTTATTGTTTATTTTATCGTACTAACATGAACCTTCGCATGCTAAATTTAACATCGACGTTAGAATTAGTTGCATTAAATCGACATAGAAACCCTTTCAGTTTTTTTGCATGTTTAGGGAAAATAATGTTTGCATATCATTTTCCCGTTCAACTAACGCGCGTATTAGAAAGTCATTCGATATCCTAGTAGAGGCCGCTAATGTGCGGACGGGGTTGAGTGTCCTTTGTGGGCTTCTCAACACGTACCCTCACCCCTTACTCAGAACCTCGGTTTCCGGATGCCCGAAACCGTTGGCGCACGAGAGTCATCCAATACACGATAACCGGTAGTGACGGTATCCGTATCGCAATGCAAAAGGACGAGCCCAATAAACTCTGACATTGGAAATGGGCCGTATTTTGTACACGGCCCACTACGACATAGAGTGGGTTCGAACGGGCCCGAACTTCCACAAAGTTCGGTGGCGACTCCACTTAGATGTAAATTTCAATTCGATCCATTCTCATATGGAGATTCATTCGCCTCCCCAAACCAGCGCGTGGCCGCGTCGGGGTGGACCTATGTCATGTCCACAATTTGGCGACTCCGCTAGGGATTAACTGATGCGTGACTTACCATCGGCATCCTCAGGGTGAGACTCGAATAGAAATCGTTTGACTAGTACAATACGCGTTTTAGTTTTACGGTTCATGCATAACCCTATATTTTCCCGGGCCGGTACTGGTGACCGACGTCCCACTATACCGTGATGTAGTCCGACTTGGATACGTCAAAGGTGTTCATAGTCGATTCGAGTGGGTTTCGCGGCATGTTCTAAGCTCAACTCGACTTAGAAAGTATGTCCCGATCAACGTCTAGACTATGTGCACTGGTATAGACCCCATTTAAACCGACCGAGACTTAGTGTAAAGCATACATAGCATCGTTATAATGCTTACGTGACTATGTGCTGCTTGGTTTCTGTGTCGTTTTCAAAAATCATCATTTCAAAAAATGCATCTTTCCAAAATATTCAATTTTCAAAAATCGGAATGCTGCCGAAAATTAGACTTACGATTTGACTCAAAACAAGCCTTTTTTTAGCCGGCATGCTACCCATTTCAATATTCGAATTCCGATCCTCATTCGATTTTCGAATTTTCAAAAAATTCCATTTCGATTTCGAATTTTTAAAATTCTATTTTGATTTTCAAATCTTCAAAATTCCATTCCATTTTCAAATCTTCGAGATGCCGTTTTCGATTTTCAAATCTTCGGGATCCCGCTTCCAATATTTCAAATTATCAGAAATTATTTTTTTCGATATTCAAATTTCAAAATTCCAATTATTCAACTTTTCGAAAACCCGGAAAGCTACCGAATTTAGGACTTATGATTTCACTCAAAGTAGCCTATTTCTAGCTGGTATGCTGCCCATTTCAAAATTCAAAAATATTTCCAAACCTTCAAAATTGCGGCTCGATGGCACTTTTCCGATTTTCAAAAAAATCGAGCCATCCACCGGTTCTCTCGGATTTTCTAAAAATGTCCTTTTCAAAAAAAAAACTTTCCTCTTCTTAGGACTTCCCGTATTTAGCAGTGTCGGGTCTTGTCATAAGTCGTCGAAGGTTTTAGCGTCGAAACTCCGTCGATCCTATATCACGGGTTTCTTCCCCATCCCAGTCCGTCTTATCCTAAAGGCATAACCGACCAACACGAGTCATACACTCGTAAGCGGAAGGTTCGTCTTAACACTCGAGTCCTAACTAGAAAGTCTCACACGACTTTCCCTCTAGCAGGACGGTCCCCACGACCTTTCCTAAGGGAAGTTCGTCCATCTTTCAATCCGTTAGTCGAGTCATCCCAATTCAAACATCCTTTAACTTAAGGGTCTACCCTAATCACAGGGTCTTTCCTTATTCAAGTCGGGTCTAGGGTCTCTAGTGTCGAAACACCGTCGATTTGACATCGCAAGTTTCTTCCCCTACCCGCCTGCCTTTCCTCGAGGCCGAGTCAATCTTTTACAAGGCATAGCCCTATAACAAAAGGTTTGTGATTCTTACATCTAAGGGTCACTCGTCCGACACTCGAGTCTTAACAAAAATATCGATCCCACTTGGGGGCTACCCTTCAGCAGAGCGATCAATCACGATTGCTCTAAGGGTCGTGTCTTACACGTGTTGTCTCACGTACCCCACTTTCGAGTCACTTAGATGTCACACCATCTGAGTCCTATCTGAGTCCTTAGTCTCACTTGGGGGCTGTTCTCCGACGGAGCGATTAATCACGGTCACTCCGAGAATCGTACCCTACACATTTGTCTTTGGAGAGTCTAACCCGAGTCGAACTGGAGTCGTCTCTCCTCCCGCGCTATTTCCTATGCCTTGGTGAAATTGAGTTCCAAAGCAACTTTACTGATTACGCGGTATTCTTACAGACAGGCCGCCAGTAACCAGACGCTAGAAAATGCAAGAAACTTTGGACCAATTGGCAGCCTCCCTAGCTAAGCTTGAAGTCCAATTGACTGCTATCCAGACCGACCAAACAACCCTTGCCACCCGTTTGAGTGCCATAGAGAAAGGGACTCCTAATGCTGGATCTGAACCCACTAGGCCCACAGCTGAACTATTCAGCGCCGTTCGCAAGCTTGAATAACATGTCCATTTGTTTACAAACAACTCGATCCATATGGAAAATGCTCGTTCCTATTCGCCTCTGAATGACGAGCTACCCGCCAACCTCAACCTTACGGGACTACCGATGTTTGAGGGTACTGAAGACCCGGTCCATCACATTCGGGCTTTCAAAGAATTTATGGCTGTCAAGGAGGTGAAATCCACCATGTTCAAACACTTGTTTGCTTCCTCCCTCGAGAAGCACCCGAAAGCCTGGTACTACAGGCTTGATTCCAAGAAGTACAAGACTTGGGATGATGTGGCAACAGAGTTCGCTCGGAATTACGCCGATAATACCGAGATTCAGACTACGATGCGTACTCTGGAGGTTATGGCCCAAGAGCCCAAAGAAGGTTTCACCAAATACCTTCAAAGGTGGAGGGCCGAAAGTGTGAAATTGGTAGACAAGCCCAACGAGAAGACACTAGTGGAGGCATTCATCAGCAACCTCCTACCTTCCTACTGCGTCCATCTTAGGTATGCCGGTATTTCAAGCTTTGCGGTGCTTACCGAGATGGGCATTAGGATTGAAGACGATTTTCGACATAATGAAGATCTGGGTGAAGCTACTACTGAAGGCTATACTGGACATCAACTCGAGTCCTTAGAAGCCGACGACTAATGACAACATCATCCGAGAGTCCAGATTTGATTTAAGTCCGAGTCTGAGTCTGAGTCTAGGATGTTCTATTTCAAAGTCAGAGTCAGAGTCAGAGTCAGTTGTATTCTGTCCTCTTTTCCAAAATTCAATAAAATCAGCTTTCAATATTCTTTCTCATATATAATTTCCTTATGTGTTTCCGAGAACATGAAGAACACTGTCATACACTGTGAGCACATGCACGTGACTATTATAGGCACATCTCTAATGACTGCAGGAACTAAGGCCCGTGTTTTCCTTTACCTGTTCCATGTCTGGTATAGAAAGCCACGTAACTACCCTTAGCAGGAGCTATCGAATCCTATGACAAATCTGGGTAGTCTCCTAGTTTGGGTTCAAGACGGGAGGCAAGCCCATTTCCCACAATAAACACCCATCCAATAAGATCAACCAACCCCTACCTTTGGTGTTAGTCTGACCAACAAAAAAAACCCATGACTGGGGCTAAGAGATCAATCCAAATCAAAAAAACCCATGACCGGGGCTAAGAGGTCAACCAAAAAATATTCAAGATCCCATGACCGGGGCTAAGAGGTCAGTCCAAATCAAAAAAACCCATGACCGGGGGCTAAGAGGTCAACCAAAAAATATTCAAGAACCCATGACCGGGGCTAAGAGGTCAACCAACAAAAAATTCAAAAACCCATGACCGGGGCTAAGAGGTCAGCCAAAAAATATTCAAGAACCTATGACCGCAGTGAAAACGGTCAAATTCAAAATTATCAATGCTCATACCATCCAATAGGGGAGAAACAATCAAGCTGGTCAGCTAACACCACGCTTAGCCTTCCCACATTACAACCCTCAAGACCTTCCCGAGACCTAGGCTAGAGACAGCCCAGAATTTTGAGGATTCAAGCTCCATAGGATACCCTAACTATTAGGGCCAGACATGGAAATCAAATCCCGTATCATCAAACCTGCCCTATCGAAGGCTTACAATACCTTACCCTCGAAGCTTTAGCTCCACAAAATCATGCTCCAGATGTCAAAACATCAAAGCCACTTACGACCTAGCTCCGCATTCCCAAAAACATCCGAGCTAGTTACCAGCCCCAAACGCGGGAATTCAACCTGCAGTCGGCATAGAACATGCCCAAATAGTTCACACCACCTCTGGGGGCTACCCCGGAGAACGCTCACGGCCACAGGATCAACATCCTAACTATTCTAGCCCTTTGATCAAGACATCATTGGGAATGCACCTAGCCTACACCATCGATATGACAAGTTACACACAAAGTCCTACTAGACTAGGCACCATAATATATCTTCCAAAAGCCACTGAACTACGGCTTGGTTTGATTTCACCACACGTGAATACGTAGGTAGCCTTTCAACAGAGGCACAACCACTCACATTGACACACATTCAAAAAGCACCATCATTCCGGTCACGACACTGTCATGTTCTCAGTAGCTAGCTTTGTCGTCCTGGGGGCTTCTATTAGACAGAAGTTATCCTTCCACTCACAAAATCCAAAATACTTTCAAAAACTAGCCTCTTTTCTGTAGGGTGTCCTAGTACTCGGCTCCGTCGAAGACAAGAATTTGTCAGGACTCGAAACTATACCCATTTTGGACTGTACCCTAAAATCAGAGATCCAGAAGAGCACCAGACTACAACAGTCTCATTACAGACTACTGCAAGTCCCCTATAGCATATCCATCCCATTTCGATGTTCGACCGTGTTGCCACTCGCCTAGGCTACGGAATAGCACAACTTAAGAGTCTTGTTAGGTGGCTCACCCCCCTACCGAGTCACGGTCCAACCCCTCGAGAGTCCAGTCGTGTCTGTCAACTCGTCCGGTCACGTCCAGAGTTGAGTCTGTCGGTAGGCCTCTCTCTGCAAGTTCTACTTTAAGATTTGCAAAACTTAGCCATTTGAGAAAATCCTTCCCGACAAGGTCAAATTTCGGTCTATTTAAAATGCAAATTTCTTTTCAACCCTTTTCAATTTTGAAAACCTATCTCCTAGCACGTAAGTTGCTTTCAGGACTTCGATTTCAAAAATGAAGCAAAAATCAATCAAAAATTTTCAAATTTCCTATTCCCTAGCCCGAGTCATTTTTCTACCTACGTGTTGCATGCAAAATTCTATGTGACTTATACAGGTACGACTCAATCAGGGACATGCAACCCACCGTATCTCCCCAGCGGAAAGCCCTCGTTGGCATTTTCCACGAAATAGCACGGGATGGGCCTACATATAGGCGCACCCAGGACTTATGCGACAAGTCTGATTCCCCACGGAGTTATCATCATCAGCTCAGGTATGATCTCTATCTTATGGCGGGCGGGCCCTTCACGCGAGTCTAATGGACTATAAACGACCCGATCGGAAGTCTGTCAGGTTTCAATCCTCGATTGGCCTGGTAGCTACTCTGACTTTCGCCTTGTCCAAGCCTCAGTCAGAGTGGGGCTCTGTAGACACCCGCATTTTGACCGCCAAGTGTCTATGGTAGTTTCCAAAAAACACCCGATGATGATCGCACGCTAACGTGTTTCTACGCGCTCGGATGTGGGCTTAAAACCATTAGTTGCTGGCTTAAGCACTCACGGAGTACAAATTTCACAAAACTGACCTCAAATTCAGGCCTAGTGGGTCATTTCCAATCAAATAAGACTAATTTGGGTCAAAACCAACACCGGAAATAAAACCGACTTTTAGCGACCGAGTTAAAACCCGGTCAAAGCCGTTTCCGAGTAGCTCACCTACGGTCCACCTCCAGACGGGCCATCAGATCAAGTCCATCAAGGCTCTAAACCCTAGACACCAAAGTGCATAGCTTGGCCTATATATGCACCTTCATGCACACACACCAAGACAACTTTTACAACCCTAACTTTTACACATATCATATTTTTGAAACCCTTATTCAATCCCATTCTATACTAATCTACATACATCCAAACCCTAACCCTAGCGTTTAGGAATTCGAACCCTAACCACCACAACTTATTCTACATCTCGATACTCCCATGCAAGACACACAACTACGAGTCCCGTCCGAGAACAAGAACATGTAGGTTGAGGGTGCCAAACCCCATCTTTTCTCTCTTCTCCTTATTTCTCGCGTCATCCGTCGTCGTAGTCGTTGTCTTTTTATTTATTTTTTATCGTCATTGTCGCGTCCTAATATCGTTAATATCACTAGTATTAAAAGCATTAAAATACTTGTGAATTTGTGTCGAGTGTGAGTGATGGTGGGATAAGGAAACCCGAATATACAAGAGTACTGCACTCAGCGTTGCTGGTCGCTTATCCCATCACCCCGATCACTTGATTATTGAAGCAAGTCAACTTAAACAATATTTCTTTTTACTTCGTTCGCATCGTTATCATCCAATCACATATTTTTATCAATTACAAATTATTTTCAAAACAAGTACCCTTTTTTTTAATAAGGGTCGAAACCCGTTGATGCGGATCCGACATCAAACAATTTGCAAGAATTAATTATGATGTCGGGATGCGGATGGAATCAAGTCGAGTTTTTATTTCAAGTATCGATCTATTAGATTCGATACCAATTCCATAATTGGATGTCGAATCTAACGATCTAGTCAAATAAATTAATTAACACGACTTTTCGTTGATGCTAACATAGATGTCATTTAATTCGGTAAGAATTAATTACGACACTATAAACGCGGAGAAAAATCAATATCGTTTTAGTTAATTTAAACGACTTACTTTATTTTCTTCAAGTTTTCGCTCTATCATTTCATACCGAGCATCAAATTAGAATCGAGTATAAATTATTCCAAGTATTTAATATCGATTTCATAATCGAATATTGAATACGGCGAATATCGAAAATATTAAGTCGAGTGCAAATTACGCAATATTTGTACGCGATTTAATAAAGTCATCAATTTTTTGAAGAGAACAATTTCGAAACAGCCCGTCACGCGACTCGGCGGCATCCCGGGCGAGTCGCCTGACCCGCGCGAGTCGCGCGACTGCCTGGAAACGCGGCACTGTTTCACTCTCTTTTATTATTCTTCGAACATCGTTTTTTAGAAAAAACATTTTTTTAAATCTCGATATATTTTTTCCTTGACCTCGGTCAACACGTGTTAATCCATCACTTGACATATAAACATTTCCAAAATCATGCATTCATCATATCTATATCATTCTATATCATTCGCAAACCGTTATTATTTGTTATACCGTTACTAACAAGTTTGTTGCTTTTGTTGTTGATTTATTGTTTATTTTATCGTACTAACATGAACCTTCGCATGCTAAATTTAACGTCGACGTTGGAATTAGTTGCATTAAATCGACATAGAAACCCTTTGATCAGTTTTTTTGCATGTTTAGGGAAAATAATGTTTGCATCATTTTCCCGTTCAACTAACGCGCGTATTAGAAAGTCATTCGATATCCTAGTAGAGGCCGCTAATGTGCGGGCGGGGTTGAGTGTCCTTTGTGGGCTTCCCAACATGTACCCTCACCCCTTACTCAGAACCTCGGTTTCCGGAAGCCTGAAACCTCTAAATAAGCAACTCAGCCATAGCAGAACTGTGTGCAACGAGGTTCTAGTTTAAGTAGTGCACATCCCTCCTGGACACAAACCATGTCCAGTTCAATCCGACGCGACTTACACGATGCGATATCAAAGTTTAAGGTCAACATACACTCTCCTGAACACAAACCATGCTTAGTTCAACAACCAATATGCCCCATAAAGACACATCAACCTTACAGTTGATGACAAAATGTATATCCTAGACTCTATTACTTTAACCTCACACTTGTTCTTATTCCATAACTCCAAAACAAAATTATTATCGATATTCATAAGATATAATCAATATAAATAATATGGAGGTAAAAGAAATAAACAGTTTACAGTGAAATGAAACTTTCTAAAAATAGAAAGTTACTAATTTTAGAAACTTACTTAAAATAGAAATATTCCTAGAGAAAATACTTAAGTTATTAAAATAAGTTAAATGTATAAAAATAGCGTTTCTAAAAAATTAACATTTTATTATTATCGTCATTAACGTAACGTAATATATTTCTAAATTCGTCACTAAAATTATAAATCAAATATAATAAGTTAAAGTATAGTTTTTTATAATTAATTAGAAGAAACGAGTTAAACGATAATTTTTTTAAAAAAATGCCTTACGATGATATCAAAATCCAATAAGTTAACGAGTTTTATGAATGATATGAGATTTTACAAAGGTTTCAAATTATTTTTAGCAAATAGCTTTTATTAATAAATAATACGGATTTTACTAAAAATAGTCAATCGTAAACAAATAAGAGATTATTAGTGAAAATAGTCTCGACTAAAAATGTATTTCAAACAAAACGACTATTTTCTACTTTATTAGTATAAGTCGTAAAATGAAAATTAATTTATTAAACAAGTATACAAATCCCGGTCACTATATTTAAAATGTGATTTGAGTTAAAATAATAAACTGATGATATATGACGAAATTATAAAATCAATGTAATTTAGTTACTAGTGTTACGATAACCAACAAAATATTATAAGGCTTTAATAATAAAACTACTATTGATTTATAAAACAATATCGAATAGTCATAAAATAATTATAAGGCACAGGATTTAAAATTATAATTTTAGCAAATAATACGTAGCTAAAAATGAGAAAGCTGAAAGTAAAATATTTACTACATACTACTACTCAACATATGATATAAGAACGAGTAACGTCCTAAAGTTACCTTAAGTCGATATTCAGGACGAACACGCACTCATCTTTCTTCATCAGTCCAAGCTCCAATCTTGAATTTGAAAGTCGTGCCCGACTCTTGCTCTTCAATAGAACTTCAAGATACAATGGATATGAGGATGTACACAAACAAAAAAAAGTCAGAATTAATGGAGATTGAGAAGGAACGATGGGAACATGGAAAATGTGACAAAGCAAAACAAAGGAGAGGCAGAAGGAATCAACATCGAAATTGGGAAGGATAAGGTTCTGAATCGAGACAAAGGATTAAGCTTGATAGAAGCAACATTGAAATGAAGGAATAACAAACGGAATGGCACAACTCGGCCACAAGAACGGAAAAAGAAATAATAGAATAGGGGAACAAAGGGGACACGACTCAAAGCATCAGATGCATTAACTGACAACAGGAATAGTAAGCAAGAACAGCAAGAACAACAAGACGATAGTAGCAGCAGCCTCGAAAATCAGTAACAACAAGAAGACGGTCGAATAACTAGAAGAAAACGAACAAAGAAGCAGTGAGGAGTAATGAACCACAATAGCAACATCATAACCTGACGATAACATGAGCAGAAACATTAACCGGGCAAACAACAATAACAAACAAGAAAACCCGACAATCACACCGAACAACAACAACCAACATCAATAACACCAGGTACAATACACAATTATGAGAACAACATCAGCAGTACGATGCAAACAAAACGATGATGACAGAAACGAGAGAGCAACAAGTCAGCAACAACAAAATGGCAACAACATCAAAGAAGATGAAAAAAGAAAATAAAAGAACAGAATAGGGATGAAAAGAGGAAGGAACGATTAACTAACTTCACGAAATCAGGCTTAGAAAAGGGGAACAACAACGCGACAAGTAACAGCAGCAGCGCGCACACCAAATCGAGGGTCGCAGGCGATGAACAGGGCAAAGCAACGAGCATAGATTGTAACAGCCCAAAATTTTCGCAACCAAAATAATAAACCAAAAAACGGAAAACTCAAAGCTGTTACTCCACACTTAGCTTACTGAGCCAAGTGCAAGGAAAAGGATAAATAATAAAGAAATAAATAAATTGGAAATTTGATAGCTAATTAAATGAAAACGTTGCAGCGGAAGTCTTAAGTCTTACAAAATCCAAAACGGTTTAAAATAATAGCAAACCAATAAATCCAATAATAATATAAACAGTTTGGAGTCAAAGTTTGTTAAATAATAAAAGTTCTTCCTCGCTCAGCATAACCTGATACCAGAATGCACCCATGCAGCAAATCAAGTGTACCTATCAGCTGTACCCAAAAACACAAATAGGTACAGGTTCCAGCGGGGAAACGACCCAAAGCAAAAGGACGTCAACAAAGCTGAGTAAAGTGTCGATCTGACAGGGTCGTTCCCATTGACTCAGTCTGCGATGGCGGATTTCCTGCCTGGTCGTGCGGTCGTTGACGCTGCTCAGCGTAAGTGCGCCAAGTACGGAGACTTGTGCTCGAAGACTGGTTATGGATTCCTGCCTTTCTTCTTCTCTTCACTTGGGGAGCTTGATGCAGAGGCTGTTGCGTTGCTCAAGCGGATCAAAAAATTCTCTATCGCTCAGGATGCAGGGGCTCGCGCGGCTGCTTTTATTTTTACTAGACATAGCTTCGCTATTGCTAAGGGAGTGGGTGCCCAGATAGTATCTCGGCTACCCACTAACTTCTTGTAATTTGTTTCATTATTAATGCAAGCTCCGATTTATTATAAATAATAATAATAATAATAATAATAATAATAATAACAACAACAACAACAACAACAACAACAATTTATAGTAAACTGAAACCAAAGTTAAAAGTCATCGTTTAAATACCAGAATACAATAAAAGAAATAGTCAAAATCAAACCAACCAAAATATATATTTTTCGAAACCTGTGTGCCAAGGTCCTACCCTTGCACGGTCTAGAGGTAACCACTTGTGCTTAGTTAGACTCATAATATTGCGCACCTCTCACATTTGAACAGTCAGTAGGATGAAACTGCCAAAGGAGAAAGTCTAACTCCCTAGCGAGTGAGGGTCGGACACTCCCCACTCAAAAATAGTTTCGGGACGACGTCCCAGGAACGTCTTAGACGCACCTTAAAACCTTTTAGACCAACAGAGCTCCCAGAGTCTGTTATAAGTTACCAAAAATTTTACCAAAACAATATCAATGTGTGACTCGTGTCACAAAGTTCAATATCCGAACATTACGAGTATTATAAAAATTTACCATCGACGAAATAATTTACAAAACCGTTATAAAAATATATTTTGATCCGAACATGCTCCTTACTTTAAAGTGAAAAGGGTAAAACGTCCTTACCTTTCAAGACGGTCAAAACTCAGCTAGAATTACTCCAAGAATTCTTTCTCCTCGAACCCACAAGCTACAAATAATATAAATAGTTCAATATTCTAGTTAATAAAAACACGGGTCTAGCTTATATAGTACCTATCTAAGATGCACAAGTCACTCAACCTCGAGACGAGTAAATCCCAACCAAATCCGAAATATCGTTCGATTTAATAATCATGTACTCGCTTAGAGATTTCGGATAACTATTTTTTTATCACACTAAGACTCACACACTAATGGTCGAATCGGAGTCGAGGCTCACATAAATCCTTTAAAACTAACAACTACAATACTCCCTGCCAAAAAGTCCCATCCACGCACCACAATTCTCCAACACCTGCAAATTTCAACAAAGAACAATACTCCTGCCATTGTTCCCACAACTAAGCTTGCTCAAAACTTACAAATCAATAAATTGAAACAACCCAAAGAGATTACTAGAATCCAGAAATCCAAAATTCCAAGTTAATAGGTATGTCCCCTCAATTATCTCCTATAATTTGCATAGGCTGTCAAATTTTCGAGCCAGATAAAAAGGTGACAGTATAAATTAACGGTTAAGAAAATCCTAAACTTTGTAAATCAAAACCTTTGAGAAATCAAGATGTAGAATTTACTTACAATTTATATAGTATGTCAAAGGAGAGGACAACAATCGAATGTTGAAGAACGAAAATCAGAAAGACGGAGTATCTAGGCAGCTGGGCGATAAAGGTGATGAAATAAGGCAGAGTAAGGAAATTGTGATATGTGAGAGGAAGTATAGGTCATGGTGGGGGCTATAAATAGGTTAGGTCCATTCCCTTTTCTTTTTTTGTTGAGTTTGACCCAAATTTCAACCCGAAACAAAGTCGGTTTATAAAATAACGTTCCACTTTAAGAAAATCAAAACCGATTTATTATAAGACGACCCAAAATACTTTAATTTTATAAAACCTCGAAAATATTTTTCCAACTTAAAAACCCGATTTAAATAAATTAGAAAAGTAACGCTTTATATTGGACTCGAAAAATAACGGGGTGTTACAGACTTCCCTCCTTAAAACAAAACTTCGTCCTCGAAGTTTAAGCTCCTTCTCAAAATAAAGTCTCAAATATATACGAAGTGAACCGTTTACTCTATAATCCAAAATCCGCCAAAACAAACGTGTAACCTTTAAGATAACCCACATTTCTAAATTCTCCAAAAATCCAAAAGAATCTAATTCCTCAAATCCAAAGTAACAAAACTTCATCACCCCCTAATTCCACAAGGTAAGATCACCTAATTCCACAAGATAAGAACAAATTCCACAAAATAATGCTCGAGTTCGAACCAACAAAATTCTCACAATCCTCTAAGGTAAAAGTGTCACTTTAGAAAGCTAAGAGCATGTCGGGTAAATAATAATTAGATATTTTCAAAGCTTTGAAATTTCACAAGTTCAACCTTTTTTTTAAATGTGTATTGAGCACAAATAAACCACCAATACGAGTAAACAAGTATTTCAAGAATTAACGAAGAACCAATATCCAATAACCAACAATAACCAATAGAGAAACCAATAATCCAACAATAATAACATGAAGCCACACAACAAGGTTAATCCAACCTGAAAATAAAGTAGTAAATAAAGTAGTCATGCATATTTTCTATCCCCCTTAAAATAAAGCTTCGTCCACAAAGCACGAAAATTTACCTTAGGCAAAAAGATGAGGGTATTTGTCTTTCATGACTAACTCAACTTCCAAAGTAGCTTCCTCCACATTGTTATTATTCCACAAAACTTTAACCAATCATGTTTCAGTTCTACGGGTTTTACGCACCTTACTGTCCAAAATCTGAACTGGAGTGTCTTCATAAGTCATAGTCTCATCAATCTCAATAGTCTCTGGGTCTAACACATGTGACGGATCACTAATGTATTTTCGTAGCTGGGAAACATGGAATACATTATGCACTCGTTCTAGATCAGCTGGTAAATCAAGTCGATAAGCCACCTCGTCAATACGCTCCAAAATTTCATACGGACCAATAAACTTTCGGCTCAATTTGCCCTTCTTACTGAACCGCATTACTCCTTTAGTAGGCGAGACACGCAAAAGAACATTGTCACCAACCTCAAATTCCACGTGCCTACGAGTTTTATCTGCATAGCTCTTCTGACGGTCTTGTGCTGCTTTCATCCTGTCCTGTATAATCCTAACATTTTCAACCATTTCAGTGATCATCTCAGGCCCTAGAATCACATGCTCACTAATATCATCCCAACATACCGGACTCCTAAACTTGCGTCCGTACAATGCCTCAAATGGTGTCATCTGAATTGTAGCCTGATAACTGTTATTATAAGAGAACTCAATAAGATCTAACTTATCCTCCCCGCCTCCCTGAAATTGTAAGACACAAGCTCGCAACATGTCCTCAAGTATTTGATTTTTCTTTCAGTCTGACCATCGGTAGCTGGATGAAATGTTGTGCTCATATTAAGTTTGGTTCCTAAAGCTGTCTGAAGTTTCTCCCAAAATATTGAAACAAATCTGGCATCCCTATCTGACACAATATCCTTAAAAACTCCATGAAGTCTTACCACATGATGTATATAAGCATCAGCTAGTTGCTTCTTCTTCCAGGTATCTTTCATTGGAATGAAATGTGCACTCTTAGTCAGCCTATCAATTATCACCCAAATCATATTATTACCTTTCTATGACCTTGGCAAACCAGCTACAAAATCCATGGAGATTGAACTTCATTTCCACTCAGGAACTTCTAAAGGTTGCAACTTCCCCTGGGGTCTCCTATGTTCACTCTTAACCTTCTGACATATCAAGTATCGAGACACGAAATCTGCAATTTGTTTCTTCATACCACACCACCAGAATCCCAATTTCAAGTCTGCATACATTTTATCACCCCCAGGATGAACAGAATACGGTGTTGCATGTGCCTCATTCATTATTCTTTCCTTAATTTCCCAGTGGTTAGGCACACAAACCCTATCATGAACCTTAATCAATCCACTCTTGTCGCGCCTGAACAAAGTAGGCTCATTCACTAACTTATCTTGCAAATACTTATTACCAACCTGCAATTCTCTAATCTCCCCTATTAAATCGCTCTCGACAGATAATACATTAGACGGGGTTAAATTCTTCCCTGAGCTTATCACGACTCATCACTAACTGTATTGTATGGAGAGATTTTCTACTTAAAGCATCGGCCACCACATTAGCCTTTCCTTCATGATATTGAATCTCGATTTCGCAGTCCTTAATCAACTCTAACCACCTCCTATGTCTAATATTAAGTTCCCTTTGAGTGTATATATTTTAAGCTTTTGTTGTAACACCCGTAAAATTTTAATTCTGTTATCCGTCCCGTTGCTATTTAATCTACTCTTTCGAGTCTTGTTCTTTTATCTATCTTGGATCCGACCTTCGTAAAAAGGTTTTAATAATTTTATTTTCGTTCAAAAATCCATTTTTTTAATTATTTACCTCGTTCACAAAATTTTAATTATCTCGAGAAATCGCTATTTAACCTTTTTCTACGCGATTTCGTATATAATTATTTTTGAAACGTGATTTTAATAATTCTTTTTCATAAACACGTTCTTACACGATTTCCGTCTCCTTATTTTTTTAAAAGTGATCCATAAACGATTTTAAGCGCGAATCAGGCTCAGTTTGTAGCAGACCCGACCGTTTCCGTCATCGGACTGAGATATTTTCGGAGTCGGTTGAGAAAGTCAAAACTGACTCCTCTATTTCCTCCTATTTTCCTGTTGCACGTTACTCCTTATACCTCTTTTTGCAGTTACGTTCTCTCTCAACTTCTCTAAAACCTCAACATACGTTCTCTCCCTCATCTGTTCTTCTCTCCAAAAAAAAGAAAAAAAAAGAACGTAACATAACAACAACAGTGAGTACACTGTTCTTCAATTTTTTTTCCGTTTTCGATCATTCTCTTCATCCCGTGTTCATCTTAATTCAAGGGTAATCATCGAAACCCTTATTCCTCCTTCCTAGTTCTCTATTTTTGATACTAATAAGGGTCTTGTACCTTTTTATATTTTTTCTTTAGGTTTTCGAGACAACCTCGAGGAGGACGAGTACGTTATTGACTCAGATCTCGATTAAGGTAACATCGACTATCTCGGCATTGCTTAATATTTTTGTCGTAGTTATATGTTTAGAATTTATATTTTTGTTTGGCTAATTGTATGTCAATTTTTCTTATAAAAGATTTAGAATCGTTAATTTTCAATTATTTCGTTGTTGCCTTCGTTTTTACGAGATTATTGAATAAATCGTTATATTAGTTATTAAATCGTAATATTTGGC
This sequence comes from Agrostemma githago, assembly GCA_958450325.1. Lineage (NCBI taxonomy): Eukaryota > Viridiplantae > Streptophyta > Magnoliopsida > Caryophyllales > Caryophyllaceae > Agrostemma > Agrostemma githago. The sequence continues at coordinate 26,110,425 of OY288239.1, read as the reverse complement.
CGATACACTAATATAATCATAAAGTTACTGTTAGAACATAAATTTTACAGATTTTTGAATTTTTAAAGTTGTTTAATGAATTTTTAACAGATTTCGTACAAAAACGAGTTAAAACCTATTTTAATGTTTATATGTCTAATTTACGTATTTAAATCTGAAATTTTTTGTGTAAGTACATTCTGACGAAATTTAATTTTCTGGAAGTTTTCGTAATTTTTCAAATTTTATAGGTGGGTGAAATAATTAATAGTCCTAAAATACCGTTTTATCGATAAACCGAATATCTCTTTTAATTTCAGATTTTTATTTTTAATTCTCGATTCGAAATAAAGTTTCTGATATTTTCTAACAAAATACTTATTTTCATGACATTCGGGATTTAATAAAATAAAAAGAGCGATAAATCGTTATTTAACCTTTTAAAACGAAACCGATGATTAAAAGACGGTTTTTACCATTTTTTTTTTAAATTATGGAATTTTCATTTTTTTAAAAAATTGAAAAGTTTCTGGAAAATTTTGATTTCCTTGATAAGTTATGATTTTTGGACATTCGCAGACAAATCGTTTTGTATTTAGCTTTTATTTTAATCGTTAACGTTTAATTAACGCGTTTTCCGTAAAAACCTTTAAAACCGGTTCCAGATTTTGAAAAAAAAAGTATTTTCGGGACATATTGTCTAAATATTAGTGTTAATTATTTATCATAATGTTTACACTATTTTTCGAAGCTTTTAAATGGTAGAATCAAATTTTAAGCAAAATCGTGAATTATCGTTAAAATACGATTTTACAGCAATTTATTTATTTTTCCGGCAACTTCGAACATTCTGAAAATTTAACCGTTTCATATTAAGTCACCCCTTATGTTATTCAAAAATGATTTTAAATGTTTAATTAAATAAAGAAGGTTAAGTAAATTACTTTTATAAAGATATGATTGTCGTAAAACATTATTTTATGCTCGTCCCATTGAAAATAATAATAATTAGGAAATTTTAGTTTTATATATTTTCGAAACACTTTAATTCATAATAATAATACGTTTGTGGAATATTTCGATAATTCTTATAAATAATTTATACTCGATTTAGAACATAATAATTGTTAAGGCCAAAAGTAGTAGTTTGCGAAATTAATAATATTTACTTTATAGTTAGAGTAAATTACTATTCTCGATATTTTTCTATAACACTATTTTCATCATATTGTTATTCCGAGAAAATTTCCTAAAATATAAAGTTCCCTAAAATAGAAGGTTTCCTAAAATAGAAAGTTTCCTAAATTAGAAAGTTTCCCAAATTAGAAAGTTTCCTTTTTAGAACGCTTTGATAATCCTATCCAATTACGAAAACGACTTTATTTTGGAGTTATGGAATAAGGACAAGTGTACGGGTAGAGTAATAAAGTCTAGGGTATACGTTTTTGCCATCAACTATAAAGCTGGTGTGTCTATGTTGAGACACATTGGTTGTTGAACTGAGCATGGTTTCTGTTCAGGAGTGTGTATATTTTGACCTTAAACTTAGATATCGCATCGTGTAAGTCGCCGTCGGGTTGAACTGGATTACGGTTGGTGTCCAGGACGGGTGTATATTACTTAAGCCAGGACCTCGCTGCACGCAGTCCTGTTATAGTTGAGTTGCCTAGTTAGAGAATGAAGTCTAATTTGTTTTGACTAAATTCTCGAACCTAGTTTAGTATGATCCTAGTGAAAGTCTATTCTGTTACACTAATTGATTTCCATAACGCCGTTATTATTATTGATTGACTGTAACACCCCGCCCCAATCCTAGGACCGAAAATGTTAACCGCGGTAGCTCGCCAGGCTTTGTACTGGTTCCACAGACCAACACGAGTCCTTTCCAGCGCATTTTGTCCTCACTCATGTGCATCCTGGAAACCTTCCCAGGAGGTCACCATCCCTTTAAGCAAAGCTCATAAATAGGACATCTTCAATCAATGTGGGGTGTTTCAATCACTCCCACTTGAAGAACGCAACGTTCTCGTTGCGCCTGGTAGCATAACCGCTGACCCAGAATCCACCCCTGCTAGGTGCCAAATGCACGGTCGCAGGGTTGCTCTGATACCATATGTAACGCCCCGGCCCAATCCTAGGACCGGAAATGTTAACCGCGGTAGCTCGCCAAGCTTTGTACTGGTCCCACAGACCAACACGAGTCCTTTTCAGCGCATTTTGTCCTCACTCATGTGCATCCTGGAAACCTTCCTAGGAGGTCACCCATCCTTAGATTGCTCCTAGTCAAGCACGCTTAACTGCAGAGTTCTTATCATGGGCAAACCAGAAAAGAAAGTGCACTTTGTTGATATGAGTAGTACTTCAAATCCCTTTAAGCAAAGCTCATAAATAGGACATCTTCAATCAATGTGGGGTGTTTCATTGACATTGATTTGCAGGTTGACAATTATTTCGAATTATTTTACTGTATCATTTTAAATGTTTTCCATTTTTCAACTATTTTGATATAATAGTAATTACGCTTTAATATCATGTAATATGGCTGGGAGAACGTCACCGTTACTCCCCACTGAATTGTGGCTGTTATGTTTATAACATGGCAAGTATTATATGTTCGGGTTTGTGTGGGATAGCGAGCGGCATTTGGTCTTACGCCGTGAATTTATTTTCATATTTTTGGTTTGAATGTTAAACATTTTTGAAGATTTTAATTTTTGCCCTTTTTTTTATAAAGTGGCAGTTGTATTGACTTACCTTAAGTTAATAAAGTTTAATTTTCTGTGTGTTAATCCCAACTCGACAGTGATTCCGCCACTGTTTTGCATTAGAATTTATAGGGTATTACATTTGTGATTAGAGAAAACCTTAAAGGGTACACCAAATAAATAATGTCTCCAAATCTTCAAAGCAAAGACTACGGCTGCTAGTTCTAAATCATGAGTGGGATTATTTTCTTCATAAGGTTTCAACTACCTAGAGGCATAGTGTAATCCCCTAGAAATTCTAACGCAATACAGTGGCGGAAACACTGTAGAAGTGAGATTATAACACACTGTAGCTAATGTCTTGATTAAATAAAAATGGTAAGTCAATACATAAGCCATAAAATAAAAAATGGCTACAAAAAAAAAAAAATTAAAATCCATAAAAAGGGTTTTAACAATCCATAATACAGTGATCTGATTAAAACAAGCAGGATCCATAACTGCTCGCTAGCCCACTCGAAGGAAAACATATACCTGCCATGTTAAAAACATAACAGCCACAATCAGTGGGGAGCAACGTCAACGTTCTCCCAGCCGTATAACAAGATTTTAAAACTGTAATTACTATTATAGAAAAATAGTTAAAATGGAAAACAGCAAAACACATTATAATAAAAATAAAATTTCAGTGAAAAACTTCACGTATCAAACCAATATAATAAAAATGAGTTTTCCGAAGAAAACATAAAACATTTGCCAACCTACAACCAAATTATATCGATAATAATAAAAATATTCAAAATGGCGTTATGGATAGGAGTAGTGTAGACGGCTAAACTTTCACTAGGAGAATACTAAAAACTAGTTTCGAGAACTTAGTTCAAACAAATCAAACTTCGGTCTCTAACTAGGCTACTCAACCATAATAGAGCGGCGACTTATAAATGCGTGGCCCTAGTTTAAGATGATATTTACACCCCTCCCGAGCACCATAAATACTCAGTTCAACCCGACGGCGTCTTACACTGCGAGGCGCGAGTTTAAGGTCAAAATGTTCACACACTCCCGAGCACCATATATGCTCGGTTCAACAACCAGTATGCCCCATAAAGACACACTAGCCTTATAGTTGATGGCAAAACCGTAAACCCTAGAATATATTACTCTAACCTCACACTTGTCCTTATTCCATAACTCCAAAACAAAGTCATTATCGATATTCAAAAGATATAATCGATATAAATAATATGAGGATAAAAGAAGTAAACATTTATATTCTAAAAGAGGAAACTTTCTATTTTATGAAACTTCTATTTTTAGAACTTTACTAAAAATAGCATTATATCAAAATAGTGAAAATATTAGTTCATACTAATACCATATTTTTAGTAAACGATATAGATTTATAAAACTAATACTTTCGGCTTTAACGATATTAATTATTAAAGTAAGAACATTTGAGTTTATGAAATTATTGAAATATCGTACAAGTGTATAAAATGATTAAAAATGTCTTAAACATTTTAATAATACAAATCAGGGTGTTTTCAAAATTTACAAAGCTAAAATTCCCTAATTATTATTAGTTACGACAATACGATTACAAATAGGATTTTACGGCAAATGTCAAATTAAATCTTTTAACGTCTTTTATTTAACTAAACCATTGAATATACTTAGAAAATGTTAAGGGATGATTTAACTCTTAAAGTATCAAATTTAAATACTTTCAAAATTGCTGAAAAAATAATTATTTTAGGTAAGATGAAGCATTTAAATCACAATTTGTCCGAAAATCAATACTTATTAATTAAAGACTTTAATAGATAGTACAAAAATTACGTAAAATAGTTAAAATATATTTATGGACATTCTGTCCAGAAAATAAAATTTTCCAGAATATAAATTTTTACATATTTTTCAAAAACTCCAGATTCAACAAATTTCAACAAAACCGTCATTTAAACCCGTTTTCGCAATTAACGATTTCATTAATAAACCTATCGTTCCTAACATTTTATTAAGGCACTAAAAATCATAAAAATACATTTTAATATGAAATCATCAGAATCATAATTTTTTCCAGATTTAAACCAAAGACCAGAAATTGAGAATTTAAATAACAAACACGGTTTTAACGATAAACGATGATTTAAAGTGATTAATTAATTCATCCACTTAACAATTCCGAAAAATTATGAAAAACTTCAGACAATTCAATTTCATCAGAAAGTTTCACCACGTCAAAAATAAGATTAAAATAAAATGTTTAGGTACTAGAACTAAAAATCGGCTTTTAATCATTTTTGTCCGAAAACGGTAATAATTCAATAATCGATATTTAAAATATCAGAAAAATCCTAAATTATTATAAATCATCAAAAATATAAATTTTACAGAATATAAACATATATTACATGTTTAGGCCGAATATTATGATTTTACAAATTAATATGACAATTTAATCGTTAATCTCGTAAAAGCGATAAAAATATCGAAACATGCAAATCTTCAACTTTTAAAAATTTTTCCAGATTATATGACATACATATATTGTCAAAAATGAAATATAAAAATTATACATGCAAATACACAATTAAAATCATGAAATACCGAGTAACATCGACGTTACCTCTAGTCCAAATCGGAAACGATAATATACTCGTCGGCCTCGGGATCGTCCACAAATCCTACCATACATGAAAATCATGGCAGAAAAATACCATGAGAAAAACTAAGAAAATCAAGGTGAATAACGATCGAAAACCACATCGCTTATTACCTTAACGGAAGGATCGGAATAACGATTAATTTGACGATGAAAACGAGACAATTATGACTCGATTTGAAGCAAGAATTAGCCTTGAGAGGCTGCTGGAGTCATGGCCAAATGAGAAGAAAGAAAGGATTTTTTTGATGTTTAATTGTAAGAATGAATGTTAGGAAATGGATGGTTTTTTTTTTTCCTAAGCTTGAATGCTATTAAAATTTGATGAAAACAATGCTACTCTACCACATATGACCAGCCAAAATGAACAAGCAAGGGAGGATGAAAAGTTTGACAATAATGCAAGGAATAAATGGAAGAAAAATAATCATACGTTTACGGTTTAACGTGATAAAATGAAACGTATTAATAAAACGTAATAAAATTCCTGACCAGAGGCTTAGTCGGTCCAAAAAGTGAGAAAATGGCGTCAAATTATTTATAAGTTGATAAAAAGTATAATCGTAAAATAGTTAAAAGCATTTCAAAGTAATTCGAGTAAACCTCGCGTAAGAAAATAATTAATCGCGAAGCTTTGTAATAAAATCATTAACGCTAAATTTTTGTAAATAAAAATATTTACTAGTTGAAAATATTAGATAAATGTATTTAAACATTTTTAGGAAAAGGAATGACTTAAATCCGAGCTTAAAAACGTCAATTCGAAGAGAAATAGAATTCTTCGCGGAAAATTAATTAGTTTACGAAGAAAACTAAATAAATGGATTTAATAGAATAAAACTCTTTAAAATATAAATAAATATCATTAAACTCAAACATTAAAATAGAGCTTAGTAAAATGATGAAATATGAGGCCGAAAAGTGACAGGGTTAAGACGGAGTCCTAACGGAAAGAATAAATATGCTAGGAAAAATAGTGGGTGTTACACATAGGCAATCACTCTCCTATTCTGCATAAGAACACAACCTAACCCATTCTTGGATGCATCAGTATAAACTTCATAAGCTTCGTTTCCATCCGGTAAGGCCAACACCGGAGCAGTAGTCAATTTCTCCTTCAAAATCTGAAACGAGGCCATTAGTGTAGTCATTGGTCTAGGTATTTTGGAAAAATCTTTCACAAATCTCCAATAGTAACCAACTAAACCCAAAAAGCTACGAATTTCAATCACAGATTTCGGTCTAGGCCACTCTTTAATAGCTTTAACCTTCGCAGGATCTACTGATACTCCATCCTTAGATATAATATGCCCCAGTAAAGCTACTTGATGCAACCAGAACTCACATTTCGAAAATTTGGCATGCAACTGTTTTTCTCTCAGAATACCTAAGACAATACGTAAATGTTCCTCATGCTCATCTTCACTCCTGGAATAAATCAGTATGTCATCAATGAATACCATAACAAATTTATCTAGGTAAGTCTTAAAAGTTTGGTTCATCAAGTCCATAAACACAATAGGTGCAGTAGTCAACCCAAAAGGCATCACAGTAAACTCATAATGGCCATATCTAGTAGAAAATGCAGTCTTAGGTACATCCTCAGGTGCTATCTTCAATTGATGGTACCCAGGTCGTAAGTCTATTTTACAGAAAACAGAAGCTCCCTTCAACTGGTCAAATAAATCATTAATCCTAGGTAAAGGATACTTATTCTTGATAGTAACTTGGTTCAATTCCCGATAATCAGTACACAACCTCAAAGTTCCATCTTTCTTTTTCACAAATAAAACAGGGGCATCCCAAGGCGACACACTAGGCCTAATATACCCTTTCTCCATCAATTCATCTAATCCTTTCTTAAGTTCTTGCATTTTTAACGGTGCCATTCGGTATGGTGATTTAGCAATTGGTCACGTTCCTGGCACTAAGTTGATTTTAAACTCAACTTCTCTAGCAGGAGGCATTCCCGCTATTTCCTCAGGAAACACATCAACAAACTCACTCACTACTGGAACTTCACTCAAGTCAGGATATTCAACCCTTAAATCCCTTACATGACACAAAATCAACTCAGCTCCCTTAGATAAATATTTTTTTCACTTTCATAGCAGAAATAAGTTTCACTCTAGGACCCTTTACATGACACTTATAAGATACTCTCACATTTTTAGGCCTTCTCAAGGAAACTTTACTCTGTGCACAATCAATATTTGCTCGATGAGAACCGAGCCAATCCATCGCCAAAATCACATCAAAGTAAGGCAATGGAAATTCTATCAAGTTTACCTTAAAATCATGATCACCAATAAACACCGACACATCCTTAAAAATTCTTTTACAGTTCAGTAAGTGCCCAGATGGCATGGCAAAATTATAATCCACAATTTCACTAGGTTCAACATTCATTTTATCCACAAACTTAGTTGAAATAAAAGAGTGAGATGCACCAGAATCAAACAGAACATGAGCTGAAATAGAATTCACAAGAAAGTTTCCCGAAACGATGTCTCTATTTTCTACTTCTTCTTTATTCATGACATAGAGCTCCCCAGTGGGCTTCTTAGTACTCTGTGCCCCATTCACTTGTCCTGCGGGCTTACTAGCTGCTGTAGTGTTGCCCTTAGTCGGAGCTGGGATCTTATAAGTGTTATTAGATGCAGACTCACCATAACTCTGGGTTCTTCCATGACCCTGAAATTGGTTACCCTGATTCACACTTACAGTAGCAGATTGTGTAACACAGGGTTTTCTGGCCTTCTTATTAGTACATTCAAACTCACGGTGTCCCAATTTTCCACACCAGTGGCACGTCACCCTATTTCCCTGACAGTCAACTCCCGAGTGATCTCCCTTGCATAACTTGCAGTAATAGTGTCTGGTAAAAACTTGGCTTGTCCCTTGACTCTTACCATTCCAGTTATTCCATTCTTCTTTCACATTCTCGCCAAAAGATCGGGACTTATTTTGAGGGTTGTTATTATTACGGAAATTTCCTCTCTTAGCTGCGGTGTCAGATTGACTCCCCTGATACTCCCTCTTTTTAGTCCCATTAATTCCCATTTCAGCCTCCATTTTCTGGTTACTCCTCTCAATGTTAACAGCTCTAGCATAAATATCCTTCAATGAAGTAAAGGGGTCTCCCCAGCAAACCTACCCTTAATCTTCCAATTTAACTTATCCTCAAACCTTTTTGCTTTAATTCGCTCAGTTGGCACCAACTCCATAGCGAATTTGCTAAGTCCAATGAATTTTTTATAAAAATCCTTCACACTCATCTCATCTGTCTGTTTTAGATCCCCAAATTCAGCCAATTTTTGGTTCTTCACATGATCGGGGAAAAAATCTTCCTCAAGTAAGTCTTTAAGGTCATCCCAATCTTTATCATGAAGTATGACGGTACCATTAGCATTTCTTACCCTCTTAGGTTTCATAAAATCATCTTTCACAGTCTGCCACCAGATATCTGCTTCCACCTTCAAATAGAAGACAACGATCCTAGCCTGAAATTCATGTGGGCACCCAAAAACCAAGAAAATTTTCTCTATCTCCCTAATCCAGTTATCTAGCTCAGTAGGATCTCCTTTCCCAGTAAAAAGACGGTGGCCTCTTCTTCTGTACCGTTTAAGACATTCCAGCAACAGTAGGTGTAGGATCATTTTCATTTTCAACTCTCTCATTCATATTCCGCACAACCGTAGTCATTTGTTGCACAGCTTCGACAAGAACTGTGTTTTGAGCTATAAGTTGCGTCATCATAGCAGTCATATCATTATTGATTTTTTCATATTCCCTTCGTGGAGGCATGGTTACTATAGATATAAACAAGGTTCTATTAAGTACAAGCATAAGATCGTTCTATCACAAATAATATCACAATTTATCACATAAGTAGCATTCACAGTTCAGGTAAAGGTAATAGCACAAAATATTATCATATATATACAAATATGAATATATAAATCATACGTATGCAATGCACCCAAACCACCCAACACTCTGTTTTTTTTAAAGGCAAAAATAAACAATTTTTTTAAAACCATTTCAAATTTTGAAAAACATTTTGGAAAGCCTATCCCTCTGATACCAACTGTAACAGCCCTAAATTTTCGCAACCAAAATAATAAACCAAAAATGGAAAACTCAAAGCTGTTACTCCACACTTAGCTTACTGAGCCAAGTGCAAGGAAAAGGATAAATAAAAAATAAAAAAATGGAAATTTGATAACTAATTAAATGAAAACGTTGCAGTGGAAGTCTTAAGTCTTACAAAATTCAAAACGGTTTAAAACAATAGGAAACCAATAAATCCAATAATAATATAAATAGTTTGGAGTCAAAGTTAGTAAAATAATAAAAGTCTTTCCTCGCTTAACATAACCCGATACCAGAATGCACCCGTAATTCTCATACGCTGCTGGTACGCCACGAGGTTGACGTGTGCTTCCTCCCCGGTCTCGTCCACCGAGACCAGGGCTTCAGGCATAGCCACCTCATTTGCGTCCCTTAAGAAGTATTTGCTGCGGGTGTAGACACCCACATTTGGCCGTTAGGTGTCTATGGCAGTTCCCAAAAAACACCCGATGATGATTGGACGCAAACGTGCTTTGACATACTTGAATATGGGCTCAAAATCATGGGCATTTGGCTTGGGCTTTTTACGGAGTACAAATCTAACAAAACCAACCTCAAATTCAGGCCCAGTGGGTCGTTCCCAGTCAAATAAGACTAATTTGAGTCAAAACCGACACCAAGGGCAAAACCGTCTTTTAACGACCGAGTCAAACCCCGGTCAAAGACAATTCCGAGACGTAAATGTCAGTTGCATCACGCTGGAAATTTGGCTAGAATTTGAATACTACAAAAAATCAGCTACGCAAAATAATAAACAAATCCGTAAGAGATAGAGTTTGATCCTTAAAAGGAGTTCTACCCAAGCTAGACCCACTCGATCGAGTGGATCGGCCCACTCGGTCGAGTAAGCTCACAAAACACGCTGAACCGGTGTCAAAACCGGGCACTCGACCGAGTATTAGAGTCACTCGGTCGAGTGACTCCTTTTTCCAGCCGGGTGAGAAGTTCTCTTCCATCCAACAACGGAATCTTGCTTCCTCTCGAATTGCATGCCTTTCCTATCCTAAACGGTATTTCTTGTCACCCAAGCAAGATTACCTCTCCTAGCTTCAATCGAGGACCTCTACTATAAATAGACCCTCTCACACATTGATTTAGGACATCATCTAACAATTACACATCGACATACATTCATTCACATCAAGCACATATACAATCCGACATACCCGAGACTACACCAAAGTTCCGGCCACCTCTAGTCCCGACACCCATACGCCCGTCACACTCAAACCACCATAACTCACCCACATTATCTCGACGCTCCCGTGTCTAAGCCACATTTCGACGAGCCCCGTTCCGAGAATACAAAGCACGTAGGTTGAGGGTGTAAAATCAAACCCTTTTTCTCCTTTCTCTCTCTCTCTTCCTCTCGTCTTTCTTCTTCTTTGAGTCGTCGGTTGTCAGTCTTCGTACGGGTCCTCATCACGTTCTTTTTTCTTCTTTTTCTAATACCGATACTATCGCTACAATCTATTTTCATACAAAATAAACGTTAACACGATACCGACTCTATAATCGAATATCGTACCTAAAAGAACTAAATTTATCTCGTTGATGCTAAAAAATCGTCACATAAACAAACTACGACGATTTCGACGCGGAGAGAGTTCATATTATTTTAGTTCAATTTTCAAAACGATTTACAAAACATCTTTTCTAAAAAAGTCTCTCCGAATATTCGATGTTGATCCCATAGTCAATTGTCGAATACAACGAGTATTGCAAATTTAAGTCGGGTATAAATTGTATTATATTTTTACGTGACTTAACGAAATTATCAAATTTTCAAAAAGTAATTTCGAGAGCAAAAAACAAACCGGACAGCAGCCCATACAGATGGCACTCGATCGAGTGCCTAGCCCACTCGATCGAGTGGCACCCCAAAAATCGGGGCAGAATACTTTTTTCGAGTCCACTCGGTCGAGTGCCTTAGTGACTCGATCGAGTGGCTCCTGTTTTATCAAAACCGTGAGTTTTTAGCATCATCCGAGTCCCGATAAAATATTTTTATGACTTCGGACAACACGTGTCAAGTCAATCACGTGTCATAAACTTTTCAAAACCATGCATCATATCATATTTACATCTTTTATTCAATTTGCAAACCGTTACAAACTTGTTTTCAGCAATTTATCTTATTGTTTGTTTCATTATACTAAAACGAACCTCGCATGCTAAAACAACTTTGACGTTAAATTTAGATGCATTAAATCGACTTAGAAACCCATTCAAATTCTTGCATGTTTAGGCAAAACAATGTTTGCATATCATTCATCGTATTACTAACGTGCGTATTTCAAAATCAAACGATATTTTAGTAGAAGCCACTAATGTGCGGGCGGGGTTGGGTGTTCTTTGTGAACTTCCCAATACGTACCCTCACCCCTTACTCAGAACCATGGTTTCCGGATGTCCGCACCCATTGGCACACGAGAGTCATTCAATACACAGTATCCGATAATGTCGGTATCGGTATAAAAATGCAAAGGGACGAACCCAATAGACTCTGACATCCGAATGGGCCATACTTTGTGCATGGCCCACTAAGATATAGAGGGGGTTCGAACGGGCCCGAACTCCCACAAAGTTCGGTGGCGTCTCCACTTCGATTTAAATTTCAATTCGACCCATCTCATATGGAGATTCATTCGCCTCCCCAAACCCGCGCTTGGCCGCGTCGGGGTGGACCGATGTCATGTCCACAATTTGGCGACTTCGCTGGGGATTAACTGATGCGTGACTTACCGTCGGCATTCTCAGGGTGAGACTCGAATAGAAATCGTTTGACTAGTACAATACGCGTTTTAGTTTTACGGTTCATGCATAACCCCATCTTTACCCGGGCCGGTATTGGTGACCGACGTCCCACTATACTATTGATGTAGTCCAAATTGGATATGTCAAAGGTTTTCATAGTCTATTCGTATGGGTTTCACGGAATGTTCTAAGCTCAACTCGACTTAGGAAGTCCGCCCCGATTCTCGGATAGGCTATGCACACTGGTATAGACCCTTTTTAGACCGACCGAGACTTAGTGTAAAGCATACATGGCGTCGTCATAATCCTTGCGTGACTATATGCCACTTGGTTTCCGAGTCGTTTCAAAAAACAGTCATTTTCAAAACGGTCCTTTTCAAAAATTGCATCCTTTTCCAAAAACATCCAATTTCAAAACCCGGGACGTATACCGAATTTAGGACTTATGATTTTACTCAAAATATCCTATTTCTAGCTGGTATTCTGCCCATTTCAAAACTCAATTTTTTTTTCGAACTTTCAAAACTGTGGCCCGATTTCCGATTTTCGAAAAATCGGGCCCTCCACTGAGTTTTCTCGGATTTTTCAAAAAAAAATCCCTTTTCGAAACCCTCCGTTTCTTAAAACTTCCCGTATTTAGCAGTGTCGGGTCGTGTCATAAGGAGTTGAAGGTCTTTAGCGTCGAAACTATGTCGATCTTACATCACGTGTTTCCTCCTTGTCCCAGTCCGCCTTATTTGACTAAGGCAAGGCCCACCTACGTAGGACATACTCCTACTAAGGAGGGCCCGTCTACACCCTCGAGTCTAAAAGTCTGGGGAATATCTCACGTGGACCCTCCTTCAAACAGGACTTGACCCACATGCCGAATCCTAAGGAAGGCCCACCTTATACAAGTCACCCGTCTAGGTGTCTTTTCGGAGTCATTTCCTTTTCAGTCTTTCTTTCTCTCGGGATGTACCTTTATTCCAGGATTTGGGTTAGTTACTGATTACGCGGCACTCTTACAGACAGGCCGCCCTTCACCCGAGCCATGACGCAACAAGCCATAGATGAGTTGACAGCCGCTTTGGCTAAGTTGGAGACCCAATTGACGGCGATGAGGGAAGACCAGATTGCCATCCATACCCGTGTAAGTGCCGTGGAGCAAGGAACCCCTAGTGGTAACACCGAGACTACCAGGCCGTTTGCTGAATTGGCCATCGCGGTCCGCAAGCTGCAAGAACAGGTCCATTTGTCGACCAACAACACCATCCATACCGAGAATGCTCGGGCTTATTCGCCCCTGACCAACGAGTTGACCGCCAATCTCAACCTCACGGGCGTACCAATGTTCGATTGGACTGAAGACCCGGTACTCCATATCCGAGCCTTCAAAGAATTCATGGCGGTCAAAGGAGTGAAGTCCACCATGTTTAAGCACCTGTTTGCTTCTTCCCTCGAGAAGCATCCAAAAGCCTAGTACTACAAGCTCGATTCTAAGAAATACAAGACTTGGGACGATGTAGCAACGAAGTTCGCTCGAAATTACGCAGACAACACCGAGATCCAGACTACCATGCGTACTCTGGAGGTCATGGCCCAAGAGCCCAAGGAAGGTTTCACCAAGCACCTTCAAAGGTGGAGGGCCGAAAGCGTGAAGCTGGTTGATAAACCCAGCAAAAAGGTGCTAGTGGAGGCCTTCGTGAAGAATCTCCTCCCCTCTTACCGGGTCCATCTCCGGTACGTCGTCATACCCAATTTCGCTACCTTAACCGAAATGGGTACAAGAATTGGAGATGACTTAAGACTAGAGAGCCTTACTAAGGCCTCTGCCAAAGGGTATCAAGGGGCCAGCTCGTCCACCATCATGCCCGCAACTGCAGCTGCAACCCGCAGCATCTTTGACGAGGTTAATTCACTAGACACCTCATCCAAAAAGAATACTGCAACTCAGGTATTCACTAATATAAGGACCACCTATACTTATGCCTTACAAAGGCTTTCCTCCAAGGGTCTGATCCAGCCGATAGGCCCAACTCCGGAAGTCCCGGTCGAGAAACGATCCAAAAGCTATAACATTCAGGCTTATTGCCAGTATTACCGAGGTAACGAGCACGATATTGAAAAATGCTGGAAATTGAAACATCTCATCCAGGATCTAATTGAAAGTGGGAAGATACCGCTGCCCAGCGACAAACCGAGCAACAAGGAGAACCCCCTCAATGCTCACGCCATTTTCACTATAGAAGTAATCGACTGTTCTCATCTCATTTCTTCTTTTGTCCCACAAATTAACGGGATATGGAACGATGATGAAGACGACGTTTACCTAGCCAAGGGGGAAGCTGTCCCCATCACCATCGAAGAAATCCGGAAGGCAAAAATCAAAGCCTTGGCCAGCACTCACATAGTCACGGCCGACCCTTCTACCCCTGAGACCGTCACTGAACTTTCCCGGACGGAACCTACCCTCGAGGAGCCAAACAGTGACACGACCCTAGTCAAGCAACTGAAAAGGGTTCGAACTGATCTTACTATATGGCAGCTTTTGGTTAGTTCTCAAGATCAAGGTCGACTCGTTGGTTACCCCCACTGAAATGGTAGCCACTATTTTGCCACATCTTAAGGGCAAATCCAAGGAAGAAGGCCCACTCATCACCTTCTCCAAATCCGACCTCCCACCGTTCGGGGCCACCCATAACTTGGCCTTATACATCACGGTTATCTGCCGGGGCAAATATCTTTCCATGACCCTGATTGATGATGGGTCCGCTGTAAACGTCCTTCCCTTAAGGACTGCTAAGGCCCTCGGCATTACCGAGGCCGAATACCTTTCGATCGCGCAAACTAAACAGGCTTTTGACGGAAGCCCAAAGTCAGTTGCTGGGGCTGTTAAACTAACAATTATAACCGGCCCGATCGAGAAAGAGCTAGAATTCTAGGTGATTGATGTCACCTCATCCTTCAACCTGCTACTTGGAAGGCCCTGGATCCACGCGGTCAAAGTCGTATCATCCACCCTCCACAGGAAGGTGAAGTTGCCTCTACAAGACGGGGTCATTACTCTCGAAGCCACCCCCATAACCGTGGCAAGCTGCAACACCGTAGGCCAGACCGACCCACGAGGTTTCGATTTCATGGGAATGATCGAGGAAGAATATCTCTTCAGGCCCTACTTCACCACTAGCATTGATACGATGCTGCAAAACATGGGCTATCTACCGGGGGCTACTTCGAGGCCAAACCTCCCGGCTGGCAAGATCATCGAGGTCCTAAGCAATGAGGAGCCGAAATTCGGTTTGGGGTATGCTATAACCCCAGAAAACATGGTTCGGGCCGGTGTTCAGAAGGCCACCAACATCCTCAAGGGTACCTACTTGTGCCCTTACAGCCCAAGACTGACTGATTACTATGTCACTCCAGTGTTTGGGGCTGTTCAAGTGGGCCTTTACCAACCCACTATCACATATCGGGAATGCAACTATATCCCCGACGACATATTTGCCCTCGTTCTAGCTGAATCCAAAGAGGGCA
This sequence comes from Agrostemma githago, assembly GCA_958450325.1. NCBI lineage: Eukaryota > Viridiplantae > Streptophyta > Magnoliopsida > Caryophyllales > Caryophyllaceae > Agrostemma > Agrostemma githago. The sequence goes on along the minus strand of OY288239.1, from coordinate 26,094,666 downwards.
CTGACGATACTAAACCCATGCTGGGGCTCTTATTTGGGGAAGACAAGGCCGTCCCCGCCCGTAAAGAAGAATTGGTCAACTTAATCCTCCGCAGCAACAGGTTCGATCAAACCAAGCTGATCTCTGAAATCGGTGTTGACACCGGGAAAAGGGCATGGAGGAAGACTATCAAGTGGACCGACAACCAAGGTCGAGTTTACAAGCTGACCACCGCTGAAGGGGATATGCCGGATACCGAGTCCGAGTCCGAGTTCGAGTCAGAGTCAGAGTCGGAGTCTGAGTCCAAATCTAGAGGGTCCAGCACTAGGATTGAGTCGGTAACCCCTCTTCCTTTAATAGTACACACCGGAGCCTCGGAGTATGTCCCAAGGGCTCTCCCTATCCCGCCACTGACCAATGATCAGATGGCCGCTCTTTTCGAGCTCTTTTCCAAGTTTACTATCAATAATAACGAAATCCGTTCTGCTTACGATTTGTCTTATTTTCAAAATGCTTTCAAAAATTTTATATGCAATGACATTGAGAAACCCGACGAACAGGTGCCTCTACCTCCGCATCTAATCGAGCAGCTCGAACAAAGGGAGTCCCGAGATCCGGTAATTGAGGAAACCAATTCCATTAACGTGGCAACCACTTTAGAGCCCCAGATGCTTAAGTTGGGTTTATCTTTAGATCCCTAGGAGAGAAAACAATTCACGGATCTCCTCCAGGAATTCAAGGATGTCTTTGCATGGTCCTATATGGACATGCCAGGGATAGATCGGGAGATAGCTGAACACCGTATACCCATCAAAGACGGGTGTAAGCCGGTAAAACAAAAGCTCCGAAGAATGAGGCCCGAATGGTCTCTCAAAGTCAAAGAAGAAGTCGACAAGCAATTCAAAGCGGGCTTTATACAAGTGTCTGAATATCCAGACTGGGTTGCAAACATCATGCCGGTACCCAATAAGAACGGCAAGGTGCGGGTATGTGTAGACTTCCGGAACCTTAATAAGGTCAGCCCAAAAGACGATTTCCCGTTGCCACACATCGACATATTGGTGGATAACACGGCCGATCATGCCCTCTTATCATTTATGGACGGGTATGCCAGATACAATCAAATCAAAATGGCGGAAGAAGACATGAGTAAGACCACCTTCATTACACCTTGGGGTACTTAATGTTACACCGTTATGCCATTCGGCCTCATCAATGCCGGGGCCACTTATCAAAGAACCGCCACAACTTTATTGCATGACATGATGCATAAGGAAGTGGAGGTCTATGTGGACGACATGATCGTCAAATCCAAAGACCGGAGTGGGCACATTGCGGCCCTAAGAAAATTCTTTACCCGACTACGAAAATACAATATGAGGTTAAACCCTCAAAAGTGCAGTTTTGGGGTAACGTCAGGCAAACTACTGGGCCATATCGTTAGCCAACGCGGCATCGAGGTCGACCCAACTAAAATCAAGGCCGTAACCGAGATGCAGCCGCCCAAAACGGAAAAAAAATAAGGAGGTTTCTCGGGAAAGTCCAATACATTAGCCGATTTATTTCAAAATTAACCATGGTATGTGAACCCATTTTCGAGAAGCTGAAGATAGGAGAACGAACACTATGGGATAATAAATGTCAAACGGCTTTCGATAAAAGCAAGGAGATTCTGTCTGCACCGCCGGTACTAATGCCACCTCAACCCGGTTTGCCTTTGTCGTTATACCTAACAACGATCGAGACAACCATGGGGGCTATGCTGACCCAGACAATCGATTCAAAAGAACGGGCTATTTACTACATCAGTAAAAAGTTCCTGGAATACGAGTGCAAGTATACAATGCTCGAGAAAACGTGTCTAGCTTTGGTTTGGGCCACTAAAAAGCTCCGACATTATATGCTTAGTCACGAGGTACATGTTTTATCCAAAATGGATCCTATCAAGTACCTATTCGAGAAGCCCATCCTCAACGGCAGGATGTCCAGATGGACTTTAATTCTAGCAGGGTTCGACCTCAAGTTTGTACCATTAAAAGCCATCAAAGGCCGGGTAGTAGCCGGATTCCTCGCCGATAGTCCCGTATCTGAAGAAGGGCACACCGATACTTGGGCTTTTCCAGATGAAGACACATTCCATACCGACACAAAAACATGGGATTTTTATTTTGATGGAGCATCCAACCTCCGAGGATTTGGAGTCGGCATTCTTTTGATATCACCGAAAGGAGAGCATACACCATTATCCATTAAATTGGACTTTGATGTGACTAACAACGCTGCCGAGTATGAAGCATGCATTCACGGGTTGCAAGTTGCCGTTGATTTAGGAGTAACAAACCTCCGGGTCCACGATGTCTCATCTCTAGTCATCAACCAAGCTCTCCAGAAATGGAAAACTCAAAACGCCAATCTCGTGGCTTACCAAGCACGAGTAAGGGTTCTCGAAAAGCAATTCCAAAAGGTAGAATATATCTATCTACCCCGGGAGGAAAATCAATTTGCAGATGCACTTTCCAAGTTAGCATCTTTACTAAACATCCCGGAGCACCTAACCAACATGCCGATCTGCGTTGAAAGACGATCCGAACCAGCCTATATCCACGCCATCCAAGACATCGAAATAACTGATCCGGAACCTTGGTATCAAGATGTCCTAACTTACTTAACATCGGGAGAGTATCCCCCGGGAACTGAAAACCGGGCCAAGAAAGCCTTGCGAAGATTGGCAACCCAATTCGTTCGTACGAACAACAGACAGTTATACAAAAAGATGACACAGGGGGCTCTCCTCCTATGTATCGATAAAATACAGGCGGAGAAGGTTATGTCCGAAGTACACGATGGTGAAAATGGTCCGCATATGAACGCCCATATGCTAGCCCAAAAAATCATGAGACTCGGGTACTATTGTAACACTATGGAAACTGACTGTCAGTTATATGTCAAACACTGCCATAACTGTCAGATTTTTGCCAACGTACAACATATGCCGTCATCCCTACTATACATCATGACATCACCCTGACCATTTTCAACATGGGGAATTGATATAATTGGCAAGGTCAACCCTTCCGGAAAGGGAGGTCACTGTTTCATCTCGGTGGCTATCGACTATTTCACCAAATGGGTCGAAGCCGAATCATATCGGATCTTGAATGCGAAGCACGTTGCTAAATTTATCCAAAACAAGATTATATGCCAATACGGGATCCCGCACGAGTTCATCAGTGACCACGGGACCCATTTCCAAGCTGAAACCGCTACTTTGCTGGAAAAATATAAAATTCAAAGGCACACATCTTCGCCTTACCGTCCCCAAACAAATGGAGCGGTAGAGGCAACCAATAAAACAATTGTCACAATACTTAAAAAGATGGCTGAGAATTACCGGGATTGGCCCGGCAAAATACCCTTTGCCCTATGGGGATACCGGACGTCAATTCGCACTGCGACCAGAGCAACCCTATATTATCTGACATATGGAATGGAAGCGGTCCAAACAGTCGAACTAGAAGTGCCATCCCTCAGGATCCTACTTGAAAGCCAAGTGCCGGAAGCAGATTGGGTACAAGCCCGATACGATTCGCTAGTTCTTTTAGACGAACGACGGTCCCGAGCCCTCAACAATATCCAGATATATCAAAAGAGGATACAACGGGCTTTCAACAAAAGAGTTAGTCCCAGGAATATCAAAGAAGAAGACCTAGTTTTAAAATCTGTCCGTGCCTTACTACCAGTTGACCCAAGAGGAAAGTTCAAACCCAATTGGGCTGGGCCATATTTGGTAAAGAAGATTTTATCAGGAGGGGCAGTGATGCTAACAGACTTGGACGGGAATGAATTGGTCAATCCAATCAACGTGTACCAGCTGAAGCGTTACTACCCATAAGCCCTATCTCAATGTCATTTGCAAACGTTTGTAAACATTCGTCTTCATAAATTTTCAAAATAATTATAAGCAAGTCAATAAGCTAGGATTACTTATCCTACTGTCGCACATCTCGAACTAATAGTCTTGATGTATTTCAAAAATTGCAAAAAATATAATCCATGTTTGAACTACGTTTGGTTTGATTCCGCTAATTACGGATACGTAGGCAACCCCTCAAAAGGGTACGACCACCGTAATAACAAAAAGACAGGAACGGTATTCACTAATATTTCTTCTATTAAAAACCCAATAAACTCGGGAATTTCAAAATTACATCACACAATAAATAAATAAACAACAAGAAGCACACCACAAAAATAATAATAATACTTAGATAATAAAACTAAGGAGACTAGCACTTAGGGCATTTTACCCTTTCCTTTATCCTTTGGGTCACGTGGAGCCCGAGGTCGACGGGGCGGGGGCGAACGTTCCCGGATCACTAAAGGGACTTCCTTTGCTCGAACCCGTTTCTTCGACTGCGGGTCTTCTGCCGTTGTGACCGGTCCAAGTCGAGCCCGTACGTGTTCGGGTAACCTGTCTCGAGGACCAATTTGGTCCCGGACCTTTAGTTTTGGGCCAAGTCTCCTTTCCAGGTCAGTCTGGGGGCTCACCTTCCCCCGTGCACTTTTAGTACTGGACCCTTCAGTTTGAGTCCTAGTCTTTCCTTTCTGACCTGACATCAGCCGAACCAATGTGGCCGGGGTCTCGCCCTCGTCAAAAAAACCCCTGTTGTCTTTAGCCTGCTCTCGTCGGAGTAGGTCAAAAGCCTCCTCAACTTTTAAGGCAGCTCGGGCTTCAGCAGATTCCGCCTTTGTCCATTTCACATAAGAATTAGATACCCAGATCGAATGAACAGACTTGGGAGTAGACCAGGTGGCTCGGGTGTACCATCGTTGCATCCAGGTATCGCACATCATGTCCGTCAGTTGGGTAGATTCACTCACAATCGCCTCGATTTTCGGGATTCTTTGGGACCGACCATACTGCCTAAGTATACGGTTGGGATAAAGATGAATAGTCTGCCTAAAGGATAGGATCACCTGATACCGGGCCCTATCCATCGTTCCAAGCCAGTTCGAACATAGATAGGTCTCCAGGGCACCATCCACCGGATCAATGGGGCATTATGGAAAGACAGCACTTCGTCCCAATATTTCTAGGTATTATGGCGAGAAAAGTCGATGGTTCGTCTCCTAGTCATCACTTGGTTGGGTCGATAACGATTTAGGTCAAGGGGAGGATCTATGATCGATAGCTGCTCGAATAACCAAACCTGAAAAGGAAACAAAAAAAATATGAGTTGTAAAGCCACAATTGGTGTCCGCCCAGAGGCACTCGTTCAAGTGCTTGGAGGTCACTCGATCGAGTGGTACACCTGAAGCCGGACAGAAAGTTTTTTCGAGAAGGCACTCGATCGAGTGCCAGGGTGACTCAATCGAGTGCCCACTGTGTCAGAAAATCGCGGAATAGAAAAAAATCAAAAAATACGAGAAATTGAGAAATCGAAAAATCAGAAAAGTCCGAAGCAATATACCTGTAATAAACGGGTACGCCTGGCCAGACGAACCGACGAATCCCTCTTACGGTTATCCAAGCCTTGGATAATTTCCCCTGTGATTAGCCATGCTGGATTATGCTCCGTCTCCATCAGGTCAACCACTGTGAAAAGTCGGACGTGGCCCATACAAGATAGAAAATCCATGTGACCCTCGAAAGCATAAACAAGGAGCATACAAAAGGCAAAGGCCCTACGGCCTATGGATCGGCCTAGCTCGGACATCGTGTGGATTCATGAACTTTTCGGCCAAATCGATCAAGGAAATGGTATCCTCCTCCGTCATACGGGATACCTCCATGTGAGAAAGTCCTAGAAATTCCCGAAGCTTCCTCCTAGGGCCGTGAACTGAGAACGGGATGGCAGGACGAAGTACGGGATTCCATCCTCCTACGGCAGCAATTTCCTCAGGAATAAGGCAAATCTCACCTCGGGGAAGAGCAAAAACATGATAAGTGTCGTCCCAGTATGACAAACAAGCAGCGATAAAGTGACGGTCCACTTGCATCTGGCGGATCCTAAAGAATTGAGTAATACCATTCTGGTTCAGGGCATCTCTGAAGCATCGGGACCAATCTTGCAGCATTCAGGTCAAACGATCGATTCCCATCGCTAGATTTTTCTTAAAAAGAATAAACGATTCTCGAGGCTTGTTCTCTTTAGAAGGGAAGGGATTGATGAGAATTATGAAAAATTAAAAACATAAGATGGGTATTTATAGCACTAAACCTGGGTAGTTCTCCTACCTTTGGGATTCCTAATCCCCGGAGGATTAGAATACAGGCCTCATCTCTTTTCTTCAGCTAGAATAGGATAGTCCATCCTGAGCATTCCTATTCCTTTTCAGAGTCAAAATTCTCAAATTTTCAAAAAAATTTCAAATTTAAAAAACCAGCGCGAGTCATTTCTCCTAAAATGTTACATGCAAAGTTTCGCATAATTATATACAGGTACGACTCGAGTAGGGACATACAACTCACTCCCCAGCGGAAAGCCTTAGGCGGCATTTTCCCTGGAATAGCATGGGATGGGCCCATATAAAGGCGCACTCAGGACTTATACGACAAGTCCGAATCCCCGCGGATTATCATTAGCTCAGGGATGGTTTCTAACCTATGGCTGGCGAGCCCTTTACGCGAGTCTAATGGACTATAAGCGACCCGACCCGGAAGTCTGCCAAGTCTTCATCCTCGATTGGCCAGGTAACTACTCTGAATTTCGCCCTGTCCAAGCCTAAGTCAGAGTGGGGGCTCTGTAGACACCCATATTTGGCCGTTAGGTGTCTATGGCAGTTCCCAAAAAACACCCGATGATGATCGGACGCAAACGTGCTTTGACATACTCGAATATGGGCTCAAAATCATGGGCATACGCCTTGGGCTTTTTACGGAGTACAAATCTCACAAAACCAACCTCAAATTCAGGCCCAGTGGGTCGTTCCTTGTCAAATAAGACTAATTTGGGTCAAAACTGACACCAAGGGCAAAACCGTCTTTTAACGACCGAGTCAAACCCAGGTCAAAGACAATTCTGAGACGTAAATGTCACCTGCATCACGCTGGAAATCCGGCTAGAAGTCGAATACTACCAAAAATCAGCTACGCAAAATAATAAACAAATCCGTAAGAGATAGAGTTCGATCCTTAAAAGGAGTTCTACCCGAGCTAGACCCACTCGATCGAGTGGATCGGCCCACTCGGTCGAGTAAGATCACGAAACACGCTGACCCGGTGTCAAAACCGGGCACTCGACCGAGTATTAGAGTCACTCGGTCGAGTGACTCCTTTTTCCAGCCGGGTGAGAAGTTCTCTTCCATCCAACAACGAAATCCTGCTTCCTCTCGAATTGCCGGCCTTTCCTATCCTAAACGGTATTTCTTATCACCCAAGCAAGACTACCTCTCCTAGCTTCAATCGAGGACCTCTACTATAAATAGACCCTCTCGCACATTGATTCAGGACATCATCTAACAATTACACATCGACATACATTCATTCACATCAAGCACATATACAATCCGACATATCCGAGACTACACCAAAGTTCCAGCCACCTCTAGTCCCGACACCCATACGCCCGTTCCACTCAAACCACCATAACTCACCCACATTATCTCAACGCTTCCGTGTCTAAGCCACATTCCGACGAGCCCCGTTCCGAGAATACAAAGCATGTAGGTTGAGCATATAAAATCAAACCCTTTTTCTCCTTTCTCAATCTCTTCCTCTCGTCTTTCTTCTTCTTTGAGTCGTCGGTCGTCAGTCGTTGTACGGGTCCTCATCACGTTCTTTTTTCTTCTTTTTCTAATACCGATACTATCGCTACAATCTATTTTCATACAAAATAAACGTTCTTAAAACACGATACCGACTCTATAATCGAATATCGTACCAAAAAGAACTAAATTTATCTCGTTGATGCTAAAAAATCGTCACATAAACAAACTACGACGATTTCGACGCGGAGAGAGTTCATATTATTTTAGTTCGATTTTCAAAACGATTTACAAAACATCTTTTCTAAAGAAGTCTCTCCGAATATTCGATGTTGATCCCATAATCAATTGTCGAATACAACGAGTATTGCAAATTTAAGCCGGGTATAAATCGTATTATATTTTTACGCGACTTAACGAAATTATCAATTTTTCAGAAAATAATTTCGAGAGCAAAAAACAAACCGGACAGCAGTCTGTACAGGTGGTACTCGATCGAGTGCCTAGCCCACTTGATCGAGTGGCACCCCAAAAATCGGGCAGAATACTTTTTCTAGTCCAGTCGGTCGAGTGCCTTAGTGACTCGATCGAGTGGCTCCTGTTTTATCAAAACCGTGAGTATTTAGCATCATCCGAGTCCTGATAAAATATTTTCATGACTTCGGACACGTGTCAAGTCAATCACGTGTCATAAACTTTTCAAAACCATGCATCATATCATATTTACATCTTTTATTCAATTTGCAAACCGTTACAAACTTGTTTGTTCGTGTTTTAAGCAATTTGTCTTATTGTTTGTTTCATTATACTAAAATGAAACTCGCATACTAAAACAACTTTGACGTTAAATTTAGATGCATTAAATCGACTTAGCAACCCATTTAAATTCTCGCATGTTTCGGCAAAACAACGTTTGCATATCATTCATCGTATTACTAACGAGCGTATTTCAAAATCAAACGATATCTTAGTAGAGGTCGGTAATGTGCGGGCGGGGTTGGGTGTTATTTGTGAACTTCCCAACACGTACCCTCACCCCTTACTCAGAACCATGGTTTCCGGATGTCCGAACCCATTGGCACACGAGAGTCATTCAATACACGGTATTCGATAATGTCGGTATCGGTATCAAAATGAAAAGAGACGAACCCAATAAACTCTGACATCCGAATGGGCCATACTTTGTGCATGGCCCACTAAGATATACAGTGGGTTCGAACGTGCCCAAACTCCCACAAAGTTCGGAGGCGACTCCACTTCGATTTAAATTTCAAATTCGACCCATCTCATATGGAGATTCATTCGCTTCTCCAAACCCGTGCGTGGCCGCGTCCGGGTGGACCTATGTTATGTCCACAGTGGGCCGATGGTATGCACACCTCTATTGGGAGCGAAGCTTTTGCTCCGTAGACGAGGCCAAATGATGAGTGGCCGGTGGCAGCCTTCTGAGTGGTCCTTAGGGACCAAAGCACGCTGGGAAGCTCATCAGCCTACCTCCCTATGAGGTCTTCCAACACCTTCCTTATCCCGTTGAAGATCTATTTTTTAGCCGACTCCGCTTGGCCATTTGTCTGGGGATGGCAGACAAAAAAGTAGGCTACAATAATTCCATAACCATTCTTTGATTGGGGGGGATGGGGTTATTGAACTGACGACCATGATCAAAGACCAACACTTTTTGCACCCTAAACCTGGTTATCACGTTGCGCTAGATCACTTTTCTCATAGTCGGCTCGGTAATATTCGGAACGACCTCCGCCTCAATCCACTTGGAGAAATTATTGACGACTACTATCAGGAATATCCTGCCCCTAGACGCTGCGGTAAACGGTCCCAAGATATCCATCCTCCACTGCGCAAAGGGTATTGGATTTAGGATTGGCTGTAGCTCAATAGCCGGTGCGTGGATCATATGCAAATTAATCTGGCAGTTGCCAATAGTAGCCGGCTCTCACCGCCTTGTGGGCCAGGTTTCGCTCACCTATATGGTGGCCACATATCCCTGAGTGGATGCCGTTTAAAACCTCTGCCGCTTCCCAGGGCTTCAAGCACCTTAGGATTGGTGCCGACACCTCCTCTTGTATAACTGGTCTTCTATAATCATGTACCTTGACACCATGGTCGGCATGCGTCTGGCCTTCGTCGATATGGGTCATTGGGAGTTACTTCCCTCGGCAAATGACCGTTATGTATAGGGCCAAGTTATGATTGGGCCCGAACGATGGAAGATCAGACTCAGAGAAGGTGATGAGCGGGCCTTCTTCTTTGGATTTGCTCTTGAGATAGGGCATGATAGTGGCTACCATTTCAGCTGGGGTAACCTGTGAGTCGACCTTGATCTCATCGAGAGCCTTAGTCAGTGCTTCCCGATGTGCTTGTGAGCTAACCAGAAGTTTCCATATGGTTAGGTCGGCTCGAACCCTCTTCAATTGCTAGACCAAAGCCATGTCATTGCTTGTTTCATCGAGGGTGGGCTCCGTCCTGGCAGGTTCAGTGACGGTTGTTGGAGTAGGGCGCCCGGCTGTGGTGAGGTGGTTAGTGGCTAAGGCTTTGGACTTAGCTTTTCGGACCTCTTCACTGGTTATGGGGACAACTTCCCCTTTAGCTAAGTAAACATCTTCCTCATCATCGAACCATATCCAGTTAATTTGTGGGACAAAGGGGGAAATGAGGTGTGAGCAGTCGATTACCTCTCCAGTGAATATAGCATGGGCGCTGAACGGGTTTTCTTTGTTGCTCGGCTTGTCTCCGGGCAATGGTATTTTCCCGCTCTCGATCAGGTCTTGGATCAGATGCTTCAATTTCCAACACTTTTCAGTGTCGTGCCCATTACCTCGATGATATTGGCAATATGCCTGAACATTGTAGGCCTTGGACCTTTTCTCCACTGGAACTTCAGAAGTTGGGCCTATCGCTTGGATTTGGCCTTTTGAATATAGCCTTTGTAAGACGTAGGTATAGGTAGTCCCTATATCCGTGAATACCCGAGTTGGAGTATTTTTTTGGATGAGGTATCCATTAGATTAACCTCATCGAAGATGCTTCGAGTTGCAGCTGCAGGTGTGGGCTTGCTCACGGATGAACTGGCCCCTTGATATCCCTTGATAGAGGCCTTAGTCAGGCTCTCTAACCTTAAATCATCCTCGATCCTTGTGCCCATTTCAGTAAGGGTGGCAAAGTTGGGAATGACAGCATACTGGAGATGGACCCGGTAGGAAGGGAGGAGGTTCTTGACAAAGGCCTCCACTAAAACTTTCTCGCTGGGCTTATCAACCAGCTTCACACTCTCGGCCCTCCACCTTTGCAGATATTTGGTGAACCCTTCTTTGGGCTCTTGGCCCATCACTTCCAGAGTACGCACCGTAGTCTGGATCTCGGTATTGTCAGCATAATTCCGAGCAAATTCAGTCGCCACATCATCCCAAGTCTTGTATTTCTTGGAATCGAGCCTGTAGTACCAGGCTTTGGGATGCTTTTCAAGGGAAGAAGCGAACAAATGCTCGAACATGGTGGATTTCACCCCCTTGACCGCCATAAATTCTTTGAAAGCCCGGATGTGATGGACCGGGTCTTCAGTACCCTCAAACATCGGCATTCCCGTGAGGTTGAGGTTAGCAGGTAGCTCGTCATTCAAAGGCGAGTAGGAGCGAGCATTTTCAGTATGGATCGAGTTTCTTGTTGACAGGTAGACCTGCTCTTCAAGCTTTCGAACAACGCTGATTAGTTCAGCTATGGGCCCAGTGGGCTCAAATACAGCAGGAGGAGTCCCTTTCTCCACGGCATTAAAACGGGTGTCAAGAGCCGTTTGGTCGGTCTGGATAGCAGTCAGTTGGGTTTCGATCTTGGCCAGTGCAGCGGTCAGTTGATCCAAAGTGGTCTACATTTTCTGGCGTCTGGTTTCCGGTGGCCTGTCTGTAAGAACACCGTGTAATCAGAAACTAAACCACACCCTGGAATAGAAAGTACATCCCGAGCAGGACTGAAAAGGGAAATGACTCGGAAAAGACACCTAGACGGGTGACTCGTGAAAGGTGGGCCTCCCTTAGGATCTGGCAATGTGGGCCGGGTCCTGTTCGAAGGAAGGTCCACGTGAGACATCCCTAGACTTTGGACTCGAATGTGTAGACGGGCCCTCCTTTGTAAGAGTATGTCTTACGTAGGTGGACCATGCCTTAGTCAAATAAGGCGGACTGGGACAGGGAGGAAACTCGTGATGTAAGATCGACGGAGTTTCGACGCTAAAGACTTCGACGACTTACGACACGACCCAACACTGCTAAATACGGGAAGAGTTAAATAGGACGGTTCAACCTTCAACCGTCCTATTTGTAATCAATTAAATAGCACGGTTTGACCTTCTTTGAATCGTCCTATTTTATTTAATAGGACGTCGACCTAAAGGATGATTCCTTTTCTATTATAGGATGGTTAAGAACCGTCCTATTTAATCATATTTGTAGTAGTGTTGATGTTGACTTGCTTCAACAATCAAATATTTGGGGTGTCGGGATAAGCGACCGTCAACATCGGGTGCGATACCCTCGTAATATTCGTTTTTTCTTATCCCGTCATCCCTCATATTCGACACGAATCGGCAAGTATTTTAATCTCTTGTACTAGAGTTTATTATCGATATTAGAGATGTGACGACAAAAAAAAAAAAAAAAAAAAAAAAACTATGATAACGACGACAACGACGGACGACGTGAGAGAGAAGAGAACGGGATTTTGCACCCTCAACCTACATGTTCTTGTCTCGGATAGGACTCGCTTGAATGTGGCTTAATCACGGGAGTTCGAGATTTTCCTAGATTAAGTTATGGTGGTTTAGGGTTTGAGTGTGTAGGATTAGAGTAATTAGGGTTGATTAGGGTTGTTAAAAAAGATAGATGCAAAGTTCATGCAAATGGGAGTATATATAGGCAAAGCTCACATACCCCGTCTAGGTTTACTCGACCGAGTAGCCCCCTGACTCGGTCGAGTGGCCCAAGTGACCGCAGTCGGACCTGTTACAGGGCCCACTCGATCGAGTGGGCTGTCACTCGATCGAGTGGGTCAGCCGCAATGCACGGGTCCAATTTTTTGGGCTGTGGTTTGGATAATTTGTGGGTTTTGTATTTGGATTGGACTTTTGATGTTTGAGTGACTGTTTTTTTGTGTCTCGGAACGACTTTGACCGGGGTTAGACCCAATTGCTAAATGTCGGTTTTATTTCCGGTGACGGTTTTGACCCAAATTAGTCCTATTTGATTGGAAACGGCCCACTGGGCCTGAACTTGAGGTCAGTTTTATGAGATTTGTACCCCGTAAAGGGCCTAAGCCAGCAATCAATGGTTTTCGAGCCAATATCCAAGCACGAAGAAACACGTTTGCGTCCGATCATCATCGGGTTTTTTTGGAAACTGCTATAGACACCTAGCAGCCAAATGTGGGTGTCTACAGACGACACTTACCGACACATTGGTAACAACAATATATACGTACAACTTTTCGCCTTCTGTCGGCCGTGCTAGGGTCGACAGCGTCTTAACGTGCTCATTTAATTTTGCAAATACTCCTTTCTGTTCTTCCTCCCAGTTGAACTGTTTATTTCCTTTTAGCACCTTGAAAAATGGGGTAGACTTGTCAGCTGCCCTAGAGATGAATCGTGCCAGGATGGCCATCCTCCTCGTGAGCCTTTGGATGTTAGTTATTGTTCTTGGCTCTGACAGGTCTTGTGTAGCTTTGACTTTTTCCGAGTTGGCATCTATTCTCGGGCGCTTACCAAGAAGCCTAGGAATTTTCCCGACCTTACGCCAAATGTGCATTTCTTAGGGTTCTGCTTCATCTTGTACTTGGCAAGGACTAGAAATTTTTTTTCAAGTCGTCCAGGTGCTTCTCGTCTTCTTTGCTTTTGACGATTGCGTCGTCCACGTACATTTCCATGTTCGTGGCTTGCTGTCCTTGGAGATTTTACTTTGCAAAAGCAAGAGATATTTACTCGACCTAGACCTATCGGACGAATAATGGTGAGAACACAATTAAGACCTATTACTTGTTGCTCGGGTTAATGTTTGAAACACGTCAAAAAATAACAAAGTTTGGATCGAAATTTGTCGAACCGATAAACACAATTGCAACGCAATGATAATATAATATAATTCCTAAATATCACTAGAAAGTAAACTAATTAGATTACTTAATGCAAATATATTCGTAAATATAGAAAACGACTAACTATCAAAAATCCATACCAATGATTTCCTAAATTAATTAGATACTTATTGTTTTCGGATCATCCCCTCCTCCTTTGAAGAGAATTGCCCTCAAATTTTGTAACTTTAATCCGCCGGGATCGAAAACGAACACCCCTAACATCAAACCCGAACATAAACTCGAACCGACCTTGAAGCTAGCGTTCATCTCGGTTCTTCTTCTTCATCTTAGAACCCTCTTGTGCCATCCACCCCACCACCCTCCGTGCACAAGTGTAAACAACTTTTCACGAGCCGCATTATAGAACAGATAACAAACTTTATCTTGATTAAACCCAATATGATCAACCGTGTGTTTATTTGGCGTATATGTTCGATTGAACGCAAAACAATAATCAAGTGTAAAACACGGCTCCTTGACATGAGTAACAATGGCTTCCTCATCTCCGTAATCATCAAAATCGGTGGCAATGTTGGATCAAAAGCCACACTTTCCTCGTTTTTATTTTGCAACAAAAATATTCCCAACAATTTTTTTCCTTTTTTTCTCTCTCCATGAACAATAACAATAATAAAAAAATCGGAGCTTCAACAAAGAACTACTAGACAATCAAAACCGATTGACCCTTGAACTACCTCGCTCAAGTTTAACCTTTGAATTCCAATCGCAACCAGAAATTCAACCAATAACTTGGCTTTTGACACGCCTTAAGACTGTCTTAAGTTTAAGGAAAATCAAGATTTGTAGCTCTGATGCCACTTATGATACGAAAATTACGACTTTCGTATACTTAACGTAGCATAAGTCTTTTTTTTGGAGACTTTACTTGATATTTACTCAACCTATACCTATAGGACGAATAATTGTGAGAACACATTTAAGACCTATTAATTGTTTCACGGTGATGAGTGTTATTTATATACATATTTTCATCCCCTAATTGTTAGTTTAGTCTCGGGTTTTGTGCTTAAGTCGTTAATAATGATGCAATATACTTTGAATGTCGATACTTCCGTATTTGTGTGTATCTTGTAGATTAGAATGCATTTGGAGCTAATCGGAGCATTAAGGAATCGACAACTAAAGAATTTACACCTAAGCACGGAATCGAAGGAAGAAGATGCGGAATACACGAAGAAACAAATATCAAAGAAGGAAAAGACACCAAACGAGATGAAAGAATGATCGCCTACACAAGGGTCAACTTCAAACGTCCATATCTTGAGTTCTACAACTCCAATTAGGGTGATTTAGGTGGCATTTGAAAGAACTTTCTCTTATTTTTACAACGACATATTTCTCGTTCAATTTGAACAAGTAACGAAGAAATGACACCCGTTTGAAGTCGAGCGCGCAATGCTGTGATCTACAACGCTACTCGATCGAGTGCCACTCAGTGAAGTTCCATGATCATTTTATGGGGGGTCACTCGATAGAGTGCCATCAGGGCACCTGATCAAGTGCACCCAACCCGGGTAGCGCGTCAACTTTATTTTGACTTAGAATTTGAGCCTGTTGGAGAGTCCAACTGATTTACTTTAAATAAGTTTTCTGACTCAGATGTCAGACACTTCTTTTTACTTTCTTTCACTTCTTACGTTTCTTTTACTTTGGGGAGATACATTGAACCTTGCTTCTTATTCTCAGATCTGGAATTTCTTCGGTATCGTTAATCTTAATTTTAATTTTAATTTCAATTTATACTTTTAATTTTCGTCTTAATTCATTCTTGGTATCGCTTTATCGCTTTCTAGTGTAGAGTTATTGTTGATTTCCGTATATTAATTCGATTCACCTTCGTTATGTTTAATTGCAATTCGTATTTCGTTAATTTGATTATGCTTAATATGAGTAGCTAGATTTCATCTAGGGTTTAGGGGGATCTACACGTATTATTAAGGTTATAGTCAATTGACCTGTTTCTAATCGTATGAACTATCGCCTGAATGTCGTTTTAACTCTGATTAGTTGTTTGATGCATAATTCAATTAATTAGTATCGCAAATTATGACTTTTTGCCGACCGGGTTAAGAACTAATTAAGCTACGCTAGTTTGGGTAGACTGACTTAATGCTAACGACCGCAGGTTAAGTTTAGATCTAAAGGTTGTAGTGTATCAACCGGACTTGCACCTTAGGTAGTTCGATTATTGACCTGTTGGTTGACAACCTGACCCGACTAATATTCGTAGTGAACCTGAGACCCTAGACTTTCTCCTTATTGTTATTCCGTTTTAGTTATTTAGTATATGCTTTACCAAACCAACCAAAGTGTGACCCATAACCTAAAGTCTAAATCTTAGGAATAGACAACTAAATCTGTCTCCTTGTGGTTCGATCCCTGACTTCACTATCTACATTAGTTGGTGACCTTAGGGTATCTTTGATTAGGGATACGACTTACCCCTATCAAATTTTGGCGCCGTTGCCGGGGAGACGGTGTTACTTAGTTGTTTATTTTGTGTTTTATATTTTAGGTTATTTTTCGTCCCGGGGACCATCAGTTCCTTGGGGGCAGTTCTCACTGGTTTCTTGTAGTTTCCTATTGTACCCAAGTTACTACCGCTAGCTAAGATGCCGAAGCTCACTAGCTATTCTAAGCCAGTAGAGACGGCTTTGCCAAAGCCGATCAAACAACCCACTGCCACAACTGGGTCGTCTCAAATCCGTTCTGCTTTCATCACTTTGGTTGGGAAAAATCAGTTCAAAGGTACAGTCGGGGTAGATTCGGCGAAACATATACGGATCTTCACCGAGTATTGCTCCACCATTCCACTCCACCTAGGAGTTACTCAGAAGCTGGTGATGGAGATGCTGTTCATGTTCTCCCAACGTGACGATGCTAGGGAATGGATCACCGACTTAGATCGCATAACTGAGGAGATTACTGACTGAAAATCTCTTACCTTAACATTTTACAAGTACTATTACCCACCTCAGAAGACGAACATGTTAAGAAGTCAAATAACTAACTTTCGTCGAACTCCTCACGAGAATATTCACGAGGCTTGGGTACGATTTAAGAAGTTGGTGAAAGAATGCCCACATCACGGGTTTCAGGTATGGTTTCTGTGCAATCAGTTTTATAACAGTTTATATGACAATTGTCGAGCTACACTTGATTTCGCAGCTAATGGGAGATTCCAAAACAATGTCGATGATGATAAAGCTTGGAAGACGATAGAGGATATGGCTACTCACCACGCCCGATAGGCTAATCCACGAGGTAACACTCGTGGAACAAGTTTACAGAGTGAGGCAGCCAATGCTGTGGCAGTGCAGTTAGCGGCGTTGACTAAACATCTTGATGCTTATGAAGCCTACAATACCAAACGAGTCAATGCGCTTCAAGCTTCCCGTCAGATTTTGCCATATACGAATCAACCACCACCGCCACCTCCAAATAATAATCAGCTTGTTGCTTCTATTTTCCATCATAATCATAATTTTCAGACTGACTTTAACAGGCAAAATCAAGGGGGACAACAATTCTATCAACAACAACAATTTGATGTCGTTTTGCAAGCTTAAGTGAATAATAAATATGCGAAGATTAAAGCACTGGTCCTACAAGGCTTACAAGCTCACCAAAAGCGGGAAGCACAGATTAATCAGGTGATTTCACATCACAAGATTTTGGACAATCAAATTGCCCAGCTGTCCGCTCAGAACCAGCAAAGAATCTAAGCTCGGACACTAAACAGGTCAATGTTATTACTATGCTACTCCAACCCGGTGAAGGTGACTTATTCGACATCGTCGATGAGACTGAATTGGAGAGGAAAGAACTTGCGGACACGTTAGTTGAGCAAGCGACTTCAAACAAGCCAACTTTCGGAGCTAATGAAAATGCCAAAGCAACTCGATCAAGTCAGCCACATGGACTCGATCGAGTAACCCCACGAAAATCAACCTGGGAGGCTTTGAGACCACCCCTCGATCGAGTCTGGACAAGCAACTCGATCGAGCCTGATAGCACTCGATCGAGTCAGGCTGGACTCGATCAAGTTATGCTGCAAGTGCCAGATGCTCCCGTTCTTTCTACTCTAGTTCCTCCCAAGACAACTAAGAAAGCTCCGATACAAATCGCACTTCCTTTTCCACAGCGACAACGCAAAAATCAGACTGATCGGCTGTTCTGTAATTTCAAGGAGGTAATGAAAGGCCTTCAGGTAACCGTTCCTTTCGTTAAATTGATTACGCAGGTACTCTCCTATGGAAAATTATTGCAGGAAATAATTGTCCGGAAGAATGCTTTCGATAAGATCGAGACCATGGCATACGCCAAGGAGTACAATGCAGTACTAAATAGCCGATCTCCGCCTAAGCTTAAAGACCCAGGGAGTTTCTCTTTTCCTTGTACTATTGCCACTTTTACTATCGATAATGCTCTTTGTGATAGGAGCGAGTGTTAGTGTGATGCCATTTTCTATTTTTCTAAAATTGAACATGGGCGAGCTGAAAAGAACGAGTATGACCTTGCAAATGGCCGATCGCTCTCTTAAACGCCCTTCAGGTGTCTTGGAGGACGTCCCGGTCAAGGTCAGAAAGTTTTTTATTCCCGTAGATTTTGTGATTGTAGATATGACTAAAGACTCGGTGATTCCTAGCTATCATCTTAGGTCGACCCTTCCAACACACGGCGGGGGTGGTTATTGATGTTAGGAACGAGAAACTAACACTATCGGTAGAAGAAGATAAACTTTCCTTTGGTTTTGGCTTGACTTCGAAACGTATAGATGAAACGTGTTATACTATTTCTGCTATTAACATGTCATCTAATGAGTCTGTCAATGCTATTCGCAGGAATATCGAGGAAGCTACCGTGCCACCTAGCCTTGCCGAGCTGGAAGCACGAAGATACAGAGAGGAAGTGGATGACATCGAGTGCTTGCTCTATGGAGACCTGGTGGACAAGGTTCGTACGTGGGAAGAACAGGTCGATGAAATCGAACGGTTGTTCAACAGTGAAGAGTCTGAAATCCAGATGGTTCATACAAACGATTACAGCGGACAATCTGAATTTTGAAAAGGCGAGCATGATGAGATGAAGGCTGCTCTCCGGAAAGATAGGCCTCTCAGGACGGTAAAGGAGGACGTATGCAATATCAATAACACTTCCGTCGAAACGAATCATCCTCCTCCACTGCTCCGGACACTAATTCGGGAACCTTCTACCAAAACCCATGCACCTGAACTCCCCATGCCTAACAAATTAACGTTTGAGTTAATTTCGTCCTGATTGGTGATTTAGGTGGATACGATCCACCTAAAGAACTCCCTTTTTGTAACACTCGCTATATTTCTAGCATCTTTATTCCTTACCGTTATGACATCGTTACAACTCTATCACATTTTGGCTTATGTGTCATTATTTTTCTAAGCTTATCTTCAATTTTTAGTTTAATGATATTTATTTTTATTTTAAAAGATTTTAATTCTTTTACATCTATTTATTTGATTTTCTTCGTAAGCTAATTAATTTTCCGCGAGGAATTCTATTCCTCTTAGAATTGACGTTTTAAAACTTGGATTTAAAGTCACTCTTTTTCCTAAAAATGTTTAAATACATTTATATAATATTTTCAAGTAGTAAATATTTATATTTACGAAAATTTGGCCATTAATGATTCTATTACGAAGCTTCGCGAATATTTATTTTCTTACGCGAGGTTTACTCGAATTGCTTTAAAATGTCTTTAACTATTTTACGATTCTTATTTTTACCAACTTATAAATCATTTGAGACGTGTCCTCATATTTTGGACCGACAAAGCTTCTTGTCGCAATTTAACTAAGTTTTACTAACACGTTTCATTTTATCACTTTAAACCGTAAACATAAGATTCTTTTCTTTTTATTAAATTGAGGCTTTACTACTCAAGCTCTTCCTACTCCCTCTCTTCTACTCTTCGCCGGCCAACTTTGGGTCTAGATGCACTTTGGATTCCTCATTTTGGAGGCTTTAATTTCATTCATACTCTTTAATGTGTAGTAACCTCCATCTCCTCCTTTACTCTACATTCATTTTTGCATTAACAAAAAAATTACTAAAACATCTTCCTCATCATCCTTTGGCCGTGTTACTCCTCATCTTCTCTTGGCTGATTTTTGTTCAATTCAAGTCCTAATCGTCTCAGTTTTAGCGTCGAATTAATCCTCTTTCCAATTCCTTCGTTAAGGTAATAATCGATGTCGTTTTCGATCATTATTTACCTTGATTTTTAGCCTTTCTCATGATATTTTTCTGCCATGATTTTTATATATTGTAGGATTCGTGGACGATCCCGAGGCTGACGAGTATATTGTCGATTCAGACTTTGATTAGAGGTAACTTCGATGTTACTCGGTATTTCGTGTTTTTAATTGTGTAATTGCATGTATAATTTTTATATTTCATTTTGACAATATATGTATGTCATATAATCTGGTAAATTTTTAAAAGTTGAAAATTTGCATGTTTCGTTATTTTTATCGCTTTTACGAGATTAAAGATTAAATTGTTATATTAGTTTGTAAAATCGTAATATTCGGCCTAAACTTGTAATATATGATTATTTCTGGAAAAATGAATTTTTTTGATAATTTTTAATAATTTAGTATTTTTCTTATATTTTAGTTATCGAATATTGAATTATTACCGTTTACGAACAAAAACGATTAAAAGCCGATTTTTAGTTCTAGTACTTAAACATTTTATTTTAATTTGATTTTTGACGTGGTTAAACTTTCTGATGAAATAGAATTTTCAGAATTTTTTTTCATAAGTTTTCGGAATTGTTAAGTGGATGAATTAATTAATCACTTTAAATCATCGTTTATCGTTAAAACCGCGTTTGTCGTTTAAATTCTCGATTTCTGGTCCTATGATTAAATCTGGAAAAAAATATGATTCTGATGATTTCATAATAAAATGTAACTTTATGATTTTTAATGCTTTAATAAAAAGTTAGGAACGATAAGTTTTTTTAATGGAATCGTTAATTGTGAAAACGGGTTTAAAAGACGATTTTAACGGGATTTATTAAATCTGGAATTTTTGGAAATCTGGAAAAATAGTAGTTTCTGTAAAATAATAATTTTTAAGTTTAATAATAATTTTTTGATATTAATACGTAAATCGTTTTGTAATTACTATTTTTATTAATCGTTATTGTCGAGATTAGAAGATTAACGAGAAATTCCTTTAGAAACCGAGTCTAAGTATTCTGGAAAATTTTCTTTTCTGGACAGAAAGTCCATAAATATATTTTAGTTATTTTACGTAATTTTTGTATTATTTATTGAAGTCTTTAATTAATAGTAGTGATTTTTGGACAAATTAAGATTTATCGTTAAAAGACTTCGTCTTACCTAAAAGAATTATTTTTCCAGCAATTTTGAAAAGGTTTAAATCTGAAACTTTAAGAGTTAAATCATCCCTTAACATACTCTAAATATATTAATTGGTTTAATTAAATAAAAGACGTTAAAAGATTTAATTTAATATTTGCCGTAAAACCCTATTTTTAATCGCGTTGTCGAAACTAATAATAATTAGGGAATTTTAGCTTTGTAACTTTTGAAAATACCCTGATTAGTAGTATTAAAATGCTTAAGACATTTTTAGTCATTTCATAACACATGTAAGGTATTTTAATAATGTCATAAACCCGATTGTTATCGTTTTAGAAATTAATATCGTTAAGGCCGAAAGTATTAGTTTTTTAAATCTATATCGTTTACTAAAAATGTTGAATTAGTATAAACTAATATTTTCGCTATTTTGATATGATGTTATTTTTAGTAAAGTTTCTAAAAATAGAAGTTTCTTAAAATAGAAAGTCTCCTCTTTTAGAATATTATGATTACTCTTTTTATTTCCATATTGTTTACAATGATTATATCTTTTAAATATCGATAATGACCCTGTTTTGGAGTTATGGAATAAGGACAAGTGTGGGTTTAGAGTAATATAGTTTGGGATGTACGTTTTGTCATCAACTGTAAGGCTAGTGTGTCTTTATGGGGCTTATTGGTTGTTAAGTTTACAGTTCTCGAAGCTAGTTTCTAGTATTGTCCTAGTGAAAGTCTAGATTCTACATTAACCCTATCCATAACGCCACATTGATTGTTTTATTTATTATCGATATAAATTGGTTGCAGGTTGGCAAATATTTTTATGTTTCTTCGGAAACCCATTTTATTACTTTGATTTACGCTGAAAGCTTATTTTTAATATGCTGTTTTACTGTTTCATTTTTACTATTTTTCTATAGTAGTAATTACAGTTTTAAAATCATGTTATACGGCTGGGAGAACGTTGACGTTGCTCCCCACTGATTGTGGCTGTTATGTTTAACATGGCAGGTATACTTGTTTACGGGTGTGGGCTAGCGTGCAATTTGGATCCTGCTCATTTTCTTTTTAATAATTATGTCTTGTGGATGTTAAACCCCTTTCTTTTGGATTGTTTAGTTTTTTGCCATTTTATTTTAGGCCTAATGTTTGGACTTACCGTTTTAATTTTATTAAGACATAATTACAGCGTGTTTTAATCCCGACTCTACAGTGTTTCCGCCACTGTATCGCGTTAGATTTCTAGGGGATTACACTTTTCCTCATTTTAATTTTTTCAATTTAATTGACAAAGGGGAATTTGAATCTGAGCACACGAAACGCTGATATAAACCGTCAACTAAGCTGAGACGGTTTGATTTTCTGAATTTTAACGCCTTTGTGCCTATATTGTGCTACTTATGCTTGTATGTAACACATACCCGAATGTTCGATTTGCTCCTACGGGCTCTGAGTTGTTTTGACTTCGACCAAGGGCGAATTCATGTTTCATAAAATGGGTGAAGTGGTCGTGCAGACCTGTCGGAAACAAGCGCTAGTCGGGAAGCAACCCGACATCATTTGTATATGTTCCCTCGCTTTTCATCTGGTTTGTGGGAGCTACCCTTGTATAAGGTAATTTCTTTCCTTTTTATTTTTGTTTTCCATGCCTTCTTAGATTCTTTTCTTCCCCTTACGTTGAGTTGTACTTAGGATTGGCTGTGGATTTGTTGTCTTATCTGCTTTAGAGTCACATTGAGGATACTATGACATTTAGGTTTGGGGGAGAGTTTGTGTGTTTCGTTTTATGTCGTGTGTTTTACTGCTCTCAAAAACATAAAATACAAAAAAAATGAAAAAAAAAACAGAAAAATCCAATAAATATTTTGATTTTGTGTGTGTGTCTGATGTGAAGCATGTAAAACGTCAATGATTATAATGCACTTAGCATGATTTCTTCTAATTTTCATCTTAATTTGTGCCTGAAAATACATTGTGCCTTGAGATAAGACTATGTTGATATGAATGTCTATTTGAACGGTTAACTGCCAAATGAGTAAATTTGACCACATGTCGGCAAGCCACAAAATTCTAAGGATTTAGAGCTTGTTAGGCCAGTAACATTCATAACTGGTCTCATTATTATTTAGGAATTGAGTGATTTTCTCCTTGTGGAATGTGTACCATCAATTTGCATAAATATGACGTATGTCTCTTGATATTGAATATGTGTTTGGTTTGAGGTTGAGGTACATGAGGAAAGACAATTCTGTTTTTGATGAGCTCCACATAGCTTAAACGACCCATCTTTACTACCCTGTAGATTTAGGTCATTTTTCTCTTGTTTAGCCCATTTCAGCTGTTGTAAGCCTGTTTTTATTCCATATATCAATTAGCTACAAACCAGAATAACCTACTCTACCGGGACAGTCGCAGTGAACTTATTTGGAGTTACTTCATTAATAGGTCATGTTTTGAGATTTTCACATCTTTGGGATCTTAGTGTGTAATATCATTAGTGCGACTTTGTACTCGCCTTCCTCCTATTTGAAATGTTAGAAAAGTAGAAGCATGAAAGAAAAGAATGAAGAAAAGAAAAGAAAGAAAAACAAGGGTGAAATATATGCTTCTTGAGAGGATGAACAAAATTCCCTCTTACACCTAATCTTGGATTTATATCTCTAGTTGGTGGTTCGACATTATTTGTTGGGGGTTTTTTGATGGATAGTTTTTATTGTGTAGCTGCGATTGGGCCTGGTTTTAGCTCCACATTCCCATACGTGCTTAGGCACAATCCATTTTCTTTCCTTACCCATTTAGCTAGCCTTTGTAAGACCTTGGCATGTACTATGGTCCTGATAGGTGGAACACGTACTTGATTGGGGAGACTGATTTCATGTTCGATTGCATGCATGTTTCATAATTCGAGTGAGTGTTCTTATTCTTTCTTATCTTCACATTTATATACTCACCCGTTCTTATGAGTGTTGAGCGATAACCGCGAGGAAGTCAGACATTGATGGTCTCGCAAGGTTGAAAGTTTGGCAAGCGATTGTTTATTCATGGCATGATTATTGATTTAGTTTTATCCTGACATTCTGTAGACGGTTTAAGATGATTTTTAGGAGCATGATTGTAAGTTTGATTTGAGTCGTGCTTCGCATCACTTTTCCTCTTCCGTATTCATATGTGTGGTTTGCTTCAGGACAACCAAAGGCTTGGTTTGGAGGAGTTTGATGAGTGTTATTTATATACATATTTCCATCCCCTAATTGTTAAGTTTAGTCTCGGTTTTTGTGCTTAACTCGTTAATAATGATGCAATATACTTTGAATGTCGATACTTCCGTATTTGCGTGTATCTTGTAGATTTGGATGCATTTGGAGATAATAGGAGCATTACGGAATCGACAATTGAAGAATTTACACCTAAGCACGGAATCGAAGGAAGAAGATGCGGAATACACGAAGAAACAAATATCAAAGAAGGAAAAGAAACCAAACGAGATGAAAGAATGATTGCCTTAACAAGGGTCAACTTCAAACGTCCATATCATGAGTTCTACAACTCCAATTAGGGTGATTCAGGTGGCGTTTGAAAGCACTTTCTCTTATTTTTCAAACGACATATTGCTCATTCAATTTGAACAAGTAACGAAGAAATGACACCCGTTTGAAATTGAGCGCACAATGTTGTGATCTACAACGCTACTCAATCGAGTGCCACTCCGTGAAGTTCCCTACCCATTTTTTAGAGGGTCACTCGATAGAGTGCCATCAAGGCACTCGATTGAGTGCACCGAACCCGGACCACGCGTCAACTTTATTTTGACTTAGAATTTGGGTCTGTTGGAGAGTCCAACTGATTTTTTTTAAATCGTATTTCTGACTCAGATGTCAGACACTTCTTTTCACTTTCTTTCACTTCTTACGTTTCTTTTACTTTGGAGAGATACATAGAACCTTTCTCCTTGTCCTCAGATATGGAGTTTCTTCGATATCGTTAATCTTAATTTCAATTTCAATTTCAATTTCAGTTTCTACTTAAATTTCCGTCTTAATTTATTCTTCGTATCGCTTTATCGTTTTCTAGTGTAGATTTATTATTGTTTTCCGTATATTAATTCGATTCACCTTCGTTGCATTTAATTGCAATTCGTATTTTGTTAATTTGATTATGCTTAATATGAGTAGCTAGATTTCATCTAGGGTTTAGGGGGATCTACACGTATTATTTGGGTTATAGTCAATTGACCCGTTTCTAATCGTATGAACTATTGCCAGGATGTCATTTTAACTCTGATTAATTGTTTGATGCATAATTCAACTAATTAGTATCGCAAATTAGGACTTTTCGCCGACCGGGTTAAGAACTATTTAAGCTACGGTAGTTTGGGTAGACTGACTTAATGCTAGCGACCGCAGGTTAAGTTTAGATCTAATGGTTGTAGTGTGCCGACCGGACTTGCACCTTAGGTAGTTAGATTATTGACCTGTTAATTGACTCCCTGACCCGACTAATACTCGTAGTGAGCCTGAGACCCTAGACTTTCTCCTTATTGTTATTTCGTCTTAGTTATTTAGTCTTTGCTTTACCAAACCAACCAAACTGTGACCCATAACCTAATGTCTAAATCTTATGAATAAACAGCTAAATTCTGTCTCCTTGTGGTTCGACACCTGATTTCACTATCTGCATTAGTTGGTGACCTTAGTGTATCTTTGATTAGGGATACGACTTACCCCTATCACTCGTGTTAATGTTTGAAACGCGTCAAACAATAACAAAGTTTGGATCGAAACTCATCGAACCGATAAACACAATTGCAACGCAATGGTTCAAAATTCTTGTTCATAAACTTCATTCTTATTAATGAATACAAAGACTCATATTTATACTACTAAAATAAACTAATCGTAAGTATGGAAATAATATTACAGCATAATATAATTCCTAAATATCACTAGAAAATAAACTAATTAGATTACTTATTGCAAATATATTCGTAAATATGGAAAACGACTAACTATAAAAAATTCATACATATGATTTCCTAAATAATTAATTAGATACTTATTATTTTTGGATCATTTCTTTACCATTACTACATTTTCTAGCCATTTGGGGTAGTTGCATGGTTCAATGAATCCCGCCTTTAGTAGCTTTTCTACCTCTTTGCGGATGACATTATCTTTTTCCGATGACATGGTTCTCTTTTTCTGCTTGACCGACCGGCAGGTTGGGTTGACATTTAGTTGTACATTGTAACATCGAGGTCTACCCCTGGCATCTCGTCCGCCGAGTACGCGAATACGTCGGTGTTTTCCTTGAGTAGGCTGACGAGGCGGTGTTGGTACCTTGGCTCTAAATCGGATCCTACCGGTATGGGTCGGCCTGGCTCCAGCTCCACCATCATCCCCCCCTCCCCCCCCCCCCCCCGGGCTCTTGGCGTTCGGGGATGAGAGGCTCTGCGATTCTGAGCGCTTTGGAGGCCGTGGCCTTTCTGGCGTCGGGGCTGGAGTCGGCTTTTCTCTAACCCTTCATGTAGACACCCGCATTTGACTGCTTGTGTCTATAGCAGTCTCCAACAAAATACCCGATAATGATCGGACGTAAACATGCTTTAATGCGCTCGAATAAGGACTCGGAATCAATAGTATCCGACGTAGGCACTTAGCGAAGTACAAGTCTCTCAAAATCGACCTCAAATCCAGACTCAGTGGGTTGTTTCCAATAAAATAAAGCTATTTTCAGCTGAAACCGTCACCGGAAATAAAACCGTCATTTGCGACTGAGTCAAAACCTGGTCAAAGCCGAAACCCGAGATGAAACCAGCCTCGGATGCGTCCAAATATAAAGTCAAAACAAATAAAATAAACAAAGTCAACCAAATCAAGATCAAAGATCAAATCTTGACATTTCCTATTTTGTCTCACCCGACTAGACACACTCGATCGATGGGGCTACTCGATCGAGTGCACTCCCTCAAAACTTACCAGGCACCCTTTTTGAGGCCACTCGATCGAGTGCACTTAGGACCACTCGATCAAGTGACCCCTAGCAGGAGGGTAAATTCTATAAATACCCCCCTTGGCTCTTCACTTCATCAAGCATTCAACATCACAAAAACCTACATTTCTACCTCATTTTCAACCTTCTCCTCCATACTTCGAGAACTACACACACACACACACACACACATATAAGCACATTTCGAGATCAAAACTCGTGAAAAACCAAGAGCATCTTCTCCATAACCATAAACACCCTAACTCATCCCACATTCTCGACGCTCTCGTGCCTACGCTGCCGCTAGATGAGCCCTTGTTTCGAGACTAAAGCATGTAGGTTGAGGGTTTAAATAAAACCCTTCTTCTCTAATCTCTAACTCTTTATCAATTCCGTTTATTAATTATTAACCACTACTAATTATTACTAACTATCGCTAACTACTAACTCGACTATAAATTACTCATTCTTTTACGTATCGAATACAAAGGATGACAGGATAAGGAAACACGAATACAAGAGTATCGCACTCGAGTTGCCGGTCGCTTATCCTGTCACCCCGCGTATTTGGTTGTTTAAGGCGGGTCGACCCTTTAAAATGTGTGGACATGACATAGGTCCACCCCGACGCGGCCACGCGCGGGTTTGGGGAGGCGAATGAATCTCCATATGAAAACGGATCGAATGGAAATTTAAATCGAAGTGGAGTCGCCACCGAACTTTGTGGGAGTTCGGGCCCGTTCGAACCCACTCTATGTCGTAGTGGGCCGTATACAAAATACAGCCCATTTCCGATGTCAGAGTTTATTGGGCTCGTCCCTTAGCATTTGATACCGATACCGTCACTACCGGTTATCGTGTATTGAATGACTCTCGTGTGCCAACGGTTTCGGGCATCTGGAAACTGAGGTTCTGAGTAAGGGGTGAGGGTACGTGTTGGGAAGCCCACGAAGGACACTCAACCCCGCCCGCACTAGCGGCCTCTACTAGGATATCGATTGACTTTCTAATACGCGCGTTAGTAATTCGGTGAGAATGCTTATGCAAGGATTGTTTTCCCTAAGCATGTGAATGAATTGAAAGGGTTTCTATGTCGATTTAATGCAACTAAAATATTAACGTCGAAGTTGTAGTTTAGCATGTGAGTTCATTTTAGTACAATAAAATAAACAAGAATTAAATCAACAAGAAAGCAAACGGTTAGTAACAATGTAATGATATTAACAGTTTGTGCAAATATTGAATGATATAGAAAGATGCAAATGAGTTAATGCATGGTTTTAAAAAGGATGTTTCACGTGATTAATTAGGCACGTGTTGACTTAAGTCACGAAAAACGATTAACGAGACTCGAATGCTATTGTAGGACTCACGGTTTGACTTGATTAAGGGCCACTTGACCGAGTCATTGTGTGACCCGACTGAGTGGACCTCTAAAAAGAGGTTCTGTCCGGATTTTACGACCCTATTCGACCGAGTTATTGACCAACTCGACCGAGTACGTCGCCACTCGACCGAGTCACTGTGAGACTCGACCGAGTGGAGGTCGTAGAAACATTCTGTTTCGTGTTATGGACCCTACTCGACCGAGTTATTGACCAACTCGGTCGAGTATGTTGCCACTCGACCGAGTCACTGTGAGACTCGACCGAGTGAAGGTCGTAAGAGACATTCTGTCTCGGTTTTGGTGATGTCACTCGATCGAGTGGCGTAGGCACTCGGTCGAGTGGCACCTGTACGAACCAGGTTCGTTTCTTGCAATTTCGTCGATTGCGAGATTGTTTTTAATTTTTGATGATTTGATGAATTGGGCATAAATATTATGGAATTTATACTCAATTCTGAAATTACATACTCGTTGTATTCCATACTCGATTACCGAATCGATATGGAATACTTAGAGTGAAAATAAAAAGAAATTGCTTTGAGTCGTGTGGATTAGCTATCGCGATATGAGTAGATTTCCTCCGCGTTTGATTATGTCATAATTCTAATGAATCGAATGACAATTATCTCAGCATCAATGGAAACTGCGTTAGCTAATTCGTATGACTAGATCGTAAGATTCGACGTCTAATTATGGAATTAGTATCGAATCTACGAGATTGACATTATGCTAGAATTGAAAGACTTGATTCCCTCGGCTTTTCCGACATCGAAATAAATCCCTAGGCATTGTGATGCCGGATCCGCGTCAACGGGTTTCAACACCTAAAAAAATATGTGTTTTGAAGAAGGTTTTTAGAAAATCGATGCAATATGCGATGCGAACGAAAATAAACGAATTATTGTTGAAATTGACCCGTTTCAATAATCAAATGCTAGGGTGTCAGGATAAGCGACCGGCAACGCTGTGTGCAGTACACTTGTATATTCGGGTTTCCTTATCCTGACATCCTTCGCACTCGACACAAATCGACGGGTATTTTAATGTCTTAATACTAACGGTATTAATGATATTAGAGGTGCGATAATGGAATTAAAACAAAAAAACAAAAAAAGATGAAAGAAAGATTAAGGAAACCGGGAGGGAGGAGAGAAGGGAAGAAGACGGGTTTTGCACCCTCAATCTACATGTTCTTGTGCTCGGTATGGACTCGTAGTGATGGATTGCACGGGAGTTTCGAGATACGTAGGGTGAGTTGTGGTGGTTTAGGTTTGCCTCCTAGGTACTAGGGTTAGGGCTTGAGTGTAGTATTAGGGTGTTTTGATTAGGGGAGAATTAGGGTAGAATTAGGGTTTGTAAAGTTGTTCAATTGGTTGTGCATGAGGGTGTTTATATAGGCTAAGCCTAAGACCCCGGTTAGGGTTACTCGACCGAGTAACCAGCTAAATCGGTCGAGTGGCCCGTTGTGCCAGCAGTCGAGCTCGAAATAGGCCCACTCGATTGAGTGGGTGGGGCACTCGATCGAGTGGCCCAGCTGGGTTGCGCGGGTCCATTGCTTTGGGCCACGACTTTGGATTTTGATGAGTTTTGTGTTTGACTTGGACTTTTGATGTTTGGATTGGTTTTTTTGTGTGTCTCGGAGATGACTTTGACCAGGTTTGACCCAATCGTTAAAAAGTCGGTTTTATTTCCGGTGTCGGTTCTGGCCCAAATTAGTCTTATTTGACTCGAAACAGTCCACTGGGCCTGGATTTGAGGTCTGTTTTGTGAGATGTGTACTCCATAAGTGCTTTAGCCAGCAACCAATGGATTTGAGCCCATATCCGAGCGCGTAGAAACACGTTAGCGTCCGATCATCATCGGGTGTTTTTTGGGAAACTATTATAGACACCTGGCAGTTTAAATGCGGGTGTCTACAGAGCCCCCACTCTGACTGAGGCTTGGACAAGGCGAAAGTCAGAGTAGCCACCAGGCCAATCGAGGATTGAAACCTGGCGGACTTCCGGTCGGGTCGTTTATAGTCCATTAGACTCACGTGAAGGGCTCGCCAGCCACAAGCTAGAAGTCTTACCTGAGCTGATGATGATAATCCGTGGGGAATTGGACTTGTTGCATAAGTCCTGGGTGCGCCTGTATGTAGGCCCATCCCGTGAAATGCCACCATTGGCTTCCGCTGGGGAGATATAGTGGGTTGCATGTCCCTGTTTGAGTCGTACATGTATAAGTCACATAAAATGCATGCAACACGTAGGTAGTAAAATGACTCGCGCTGGGGAAAATGATTTTTAAAATTTTTGAAAGTTTTGAAAATTTTGAAATTTTGAAATTTTGAATTTTGTTTGAAATTTTGACTCCTAAAGAAATTAGGAAAGTTCGGGATGAATATTTTGTGCTAGTATCAGGACTAGGCTTGTGGGTTGATTCCGATTGGGATTAGGAAACCCTTGTGCATGAAAAGATATGGAAAGAGGGCCATAGAATTAATCCTATAAATACCCCTTTGATGCTCTTGATTTTCTCACAAATTCATCACAATTCACTCCCTTTCTTAAAAAGAAAACTCTTCATCCTTCTCAAGAAACCAGTCATGGGAATTGATAGATTAACTGTGATGCTGCAAGAATGGTCCCGAAGCTTCAGGGACACAGACAGGGTGGCCCTTAACCAGACGGGCATAACTCAGTTGTATCCGTTCCGTCAGATGGTGGTTGATCG
The DNA here is from genome assembly GCA_958450325.1 of Agrostemma githago. Lineage (NCBI taxonomy): Eukaryota > Viridiplantae > Streptophyta > Magnoliopsida > Caryophyllales > Caryophyllaceae > Agrostemma > Agrostemma githago. The sequence goes on along the minus strand of OY288239.1, from coordinate 26,063,358 downwards.
TTACTTCTTGGATGCATGCTTGGCTTACTAGGACGACATATATCATGTATTTGCTTTTCCTCGGGGCGAAGTTTGCCCTTTACCTGAGGAGATTGCAGCTATAGGAGGATGACTTCGTCCAGCCGTCCCGTACTCGATCTATGACCCGAGGAGGAAGCTGAGAGAATTTTTGGGGCTCTCCCACAACGAGGTATCCCGCATGATGGAAGGTGATAATATTTCTCTGATCGGCTTGGCTGACAAATTTATGAATTCTCTTGATGTTCGGGTCAGACCGGCTTACAGCCGTAGGGCTTTTTCTTTCTGCATGCTCCACGTTTATGCTTTCGAGGGTCACATGGATTTCTTATCCTGCATGGGAAACACCCGTCTTCTGACCGTAGTATATTTGATGGAGACTGAACACAGCCCGGCTTGGCTGATCACGGGCGAGATTATCCAAGGATTGAACAGCCGCAAGAGGGACTCATCAACTCGTCTTACCGGGAGCACCCGCTTGCTGCAATTATGTTACTTTGCAATTTAATTTTCCCGATTTCTCGATTTTTCGATTTTATTTTATTTTTTTCGCGGATGGTCTGCTGCAGCGGGCACTCGATCGAGTCACCCTGGCACTCGACCGAGTGCCCTCGTAAAAAGCCCCCTGTTTGTGTTCAGGGGTACCACTCGATCGAGTGTCCTAGGCACTCGACCGAGTGGCCTTAGGCGGACGCCTATTCCACCTCGGGAACTCATGTTTTTGTTTCCTTTTTGCAGATTTGGCTTTATGAGAGGCTATCAGTGATAAATCCTCCCCTTGATGCGAGCAACTATCGTCATAACCAGGTGATGACGAGGAGGCGGGCCATTGACTTTTCTCGTCAGATTACGCATAAGTATTGGGACGAGGTTTTGTCATTCCATGGTGGCCCGTTAATTCGATGGGTAGTTCCGTGGTGGCCCATCTACCTTTGGAGTGGCTTGGACCCGAGAGACAGAGCCCGCTATCAGGTGATCCTATCTTTCGGGCAGACGGTTCATCTCTACCCAGATCGCATACTAAGGCAGTATGGATGGACCCAGCGAATCCCTGAATTTGAAGTAGTTGTGAGTGACCCTACCCAACTGACTGATGTAATGTGTGATACCTGGATGCAAAGATGGTACACACGGCATACTTGGCCCATTATCAAATCTCGCCATTCGATCTGGGTTTCAGACTCTTACACGAAGTGGACCAAAGCTGGCGATGCTAAAGCCCGAGCTGCTCTGAAGGTTGATGAAGCTTTCGACCTGCTCCGAAGGGAGCAAGCTAAAGACAACAGGGGCTTCTTTGACGAAGGAGACACTCCTTCTACCTTAGTCCGCCTTATGTCAAGGCAGTAGAAAAAGACCAAGACCCAAGCTGGAGGGTCCAGTGCTAAAGGTGCTTGGGGGAAGGTGATCCCCCAGACTGACTTGGGAAGGAGACTAGGCCCAAAACTACCCGTGCAGGACCGACTTGGCCCACGAGATAGATTACCCGAGCATGTGCGGGCTCGCATTGGACCGAAGACTGTGGTAGAAGACCCGTCGTCAAAGAAATGGGCTCGTGCTAAGGAGGTTCCACTTGCGATTCGGGAACGCTCGTCGCCACCTTGAAGACCTCAGGCTCCACGCGACCCGAAGGACAAGGGGAAGGGGAAAATTGCCTGGATACTAGTCTCCATTATTATTATTTGAATATAATTATTATTTTTTGGGTGTGATTTTTTGTGCTTTGCCTTTTTTGGCGTTTTTTTTTTGTTTTTTTTTGTAATTCCCGAGTTTGTCTGTCCTTTTTTAAATAAAGACATATTAATGAATACCGTTCCCGTCTTTTCGTTTATTGCAGTGGTTGTACCCTTTTGAGGGGTTGCCTACGTATCCACAATTAGCGGAATCAAACCAAACGTAGTTCAAAATTGATTTGATTGATTTTTGCAATTTTCGAAATACATCAAGATTATTAATTCGAGATGTGTGACGGTAGAATAATTAATTCTAACTTATTGACTTGTCTATAATCTTTTGAAAAATTATAAAAAGACAAATTTTTATAAATTTTTGCAAATGACATTGAGATGGGGGTTTAAGGGTAGTAGCGCTTCAACTGGTCCAAGTAGGTTGGGTTGACGAATTCGTTCCCGTCCAAATCTGTCAGCATCACCGCTCCTCCTGATAAGACCTTCTTAACTAAGTATGGCTCAGGCCAATTGGGTTTGAATTTACCCCTTGGGTCAACCGGTAGTAAGGAACGAACCGATTTTAGGACCAGATCCCCTTCTTTGATGTTTCTGGGCCTAACCCTTTTGTTGAAAGCCCGTTGGATCCTCTTTTGATATATCTGGATATTGTTGAGGGCCCGGGATCGCCGTTCGTCTAAAAGGACTAGCGAATCGTATCGGGCTTGGACCCAATCTGCTTCAGGTACTTGCCTTTCAAGTAAAATCCTGAGAGATGGCACCTCTAGCTCAACCGGCTGGTCTGCTTCCATTCCGTATGTCAAATAATACGGGGTTGCTCCGGTTGCAGTGCGGATTGAGGTTCGATATCCCCATAGGGCAAAGGGTATTTTGTCGGGCCAGTCCCGGTAATTCTCAGCCATCTTTTTAAGTATGGTGACAATTGTCTTATTGGCCGCTTCTACCGCTCCATTTGTTTGGGTCGGTAAGGCGAAGATGTTTGCCTTTGAATTTTATATTTTGCCAGCAATGCGGCAATTTCAGCTTGGAAGTGGGTCCCGTGATCACTGATGAATTCGTGAGGGATCCCATACCGGCATATGATCTTGTTCTGGATAAACTTGGCCACGTGCTTGGCGTTCAAGACATGGTATGACTCGGCTTCGACCCATTTGGTGAAGTAGTCGATGGCCACCAAAATGAAGCAATGACCTCCCGTCCTGGAAGGATGCAGTTTTCCAATTATGTCTATACCCCATGTCGAAAATGGCCATGGTGATGTCATGGTATATAAGAGGGAAGATGGCATATGCTGTACATTGGCAAAGATCTGACAGTTATGGCAGTGTTTGACATACAACTGACAGTCTGTTTCCATGGTGTTCCAATAATACCCGAGCCTCATGACTTTTTGGGCTAGCATATGGGCGTTCATATGCGGACCGTTTTCACCATCGTGTACTTCAGCCATAACCTTTTCGGCCTGTATTTTGTCGATGCATAGGAGAAGAGCCCCCTGTGCCATCTTTTTATACAACTGCCCGTCATCCGTGCGAACAAATTGGGTTGCCAATCTTCGCAAGGCCTTCTTGGCCCGGTTTTCAGTTCCCGGGGGATATTCTCCCGTTGCCAAGTAAGTTAGGACTGACTGATACCAAGGTTCTGGGTCGGCTAGCTCGATGTCTTGGATGGCGTGTACATACGCCGGCTCGAACCGTCTTTCGACACAGATTGGCATGCTGGTCAGGTGATCCGGGATGTTCAGTAGATATGCTAATTTGGAAAGTGCATCTGCAAACTGATTTTCTTCCCGGGGCAGATAAACGTATTCTACCTTTTGGAATTGTTTCTCTAGAATTCTTACCCGTGCTTGGTAAGCCACGAGATTGGCGTTCCGAGTTTTCCATTTTTGGAGTGCTTGATTGATGACCAGCGATGAGTCACCGTGGACCCGGAGGTTCGTTACCCTTAAATCGGCGGTGGCCTGCAACCCGTGAATGCATGCTTTGTATTCGGCTGCGTTATTGGTCACGTCAAAGTCCAATTTGATGGACAAGGGAGTGTGTTCCCCTCGTGACGAAATTAGCAGGATTCCGACCCCGAATCCTCGAAAGTTGGATGCTCCATCAAAATACAAATCCCATGCTTCGGTGTCAGTATGGAATATGTCTTCATCAGGAAAGGCAAAAGTGTCGGTGTGGTCCTCTTCAGATATCGGGCTATCGGCGAGGAACTCGGCTACTACCCGGCCTTTGATGGCTTTTAATGGTACAAACTTGAGGTCAAACTCAGATAACATTAAAGTCCATCTGGACATCCTGCCGTTGAGGATGGGCTTCTCGAATAAGTACTTGATAGGATCCATTTTGGATAATACATGTACCTCGTGACTCAGCATGTAATGTCGGAGCTTTTTAGTGGCCCAATCCAGAGCTAGGCACGTCTTTTCGAGCATTGTGTATTTGCATTCATACTCGAGGAACTTTTTACTGATGTAGTAAATAGCCCGTTCTTCTGAATCGACTGACTGGGCCAGCATAGCCTCCATGGCTGTCTCGGTTGTGGTTAGGTATAACGACAAAGGCAAACCGGGTTGAGGTGGCATTAATACCGGCGGAGTAGACAGTGTCTCCTTGATTTTGTCAAAAGCCGTTTGACATTTATCGTCCTACAGTACCCGTTCTCCTATCTTCAGTTTTTTGAAAATGGGCTCGCATACCATGGTTAACTTTGAAATGAACCAGCTGATGTATTGGACTTTCCCGAGAAACTCCCTTATTTCTTTTTCGGTCTTGGGTGGTTGCATCTCGGTGATGGCTTTGACTTTAGCTGGGTCGACCTCGATGCCGCGTTGGCTAACGATATGGCCCAGTAATTTGCCCGATGTTACCCCGAAGCTGCATTTTTGAGGGTTTAGCCTCATGTTGTATTTGCGTAGTCGGGTAAAGAATTTTCTTAGGGCCTCAATGTGCTCACTCCGGTCCTTGGACTTAACGATCATATCGTCCACGTAGACCTCCACTTCTTTGTGCATCATGTCATGTAGTAAAGTAGTGGCGGTCCGTTGATAAGTGGCCCCGACATTGATGAGTCCAAATGGCATAACAGTGTAACAGTAAGTACCCCAAGGTGTAATGAAGGTGGTCTTACTCATGTCCTCTTCTGCCATTTTAATCTGATTGTATCCGGCATACCCGTCCATGAACGATAGAAGGGCATGATCGGCCGTGTTATCCACTAATATGTCGATGTGTGGTAACGGAAAATCGTCTTTTGGGCTTGCCTTGTTGAGGTCTCGAAAATCCACGCATACCCGCACCTTGTCGTCCTTCTTGGGTACCGGCACAATGTTTGCAACCCAGTCTGGATATTCAGACACTTGTATAAAGCCCACTTTGAATTGTTTGTCTACCTCTTCTTTGACCTTGAGAGACCATTCGGGCTTCATCCTTCGGAGTTTTTGCTTTACCGGTTTGCACCCATCTTTGATGGGTATTCGGTGCTCGGCTATTTCCCGATCTATACCCGGCATGTCCTTATAGGACCATGCGAAAACGTCTTTGAATTCCTGGAGGAGATCTGTGAATTGTCTTCTCTCCTCTGGATCTAAAGATAGGCCCAACTTAAGCATCTGGGGCTCTAAAGTGGTTCCCACATTGATGGATTCGGTCTCTTCGATTACCGGATCTCGAGACTCCCTTTGTTCGAGCTTCTCAATCAGATGTGGAGGCAGAGGTACCTGTTCGTCGGGCTTCTCAATGTCATTGCATATAAAATTTTTGAGATTGAGGAAATTTTGGAAATAAGACAAGTCGTAAGCAGAACGGTTTTCGTTATTATTATTAGTGGTGAATTTTGTGAAAAGCTCGAAAAGAGCGGCCATTTGATCGTTGGTCAGTGGCGGGATAGGGAGAGGTCTTGGGACAGGCCCGGGACCTCAGTGGATAAGGGAAGAGGGGTTACAGACGCGACTCTAGCACCAGACCCTCTAGACTCGGACTCAGACTCCGACTCTGACTCTGACTTAGACTCGATATCTGGCATATCTCCCTCGTCGGTGGTCAGCTTGTAGGTCCGTCCTTGACTGTCGGTCCACTTGATGGTCTTCCTCCAGGCCCTTTTTCCCGCGTCTGCGCCAACTTTGGTGATCAGTTTTGTTGGGTCAAACCGATTGCTGTGGAGGATCAGATTGACCAGGTCATCTTTTGGAGCGGGGACGGCCTTGTCTTCTCCAAATAGGAGCCCCAGCACGGGCTCGGCGTTGTTTTCCCCTTTCCTTGGACTCAACTTGAACAAGGGTGAAGATATCATCGGGGATGAAATTGCATTCCCTAGCCGTTTTGGTCTCTGGATATGTGATGGTGGGTTGGTAGAGGCCCACTTGAATAGCTCCGAAAACTGGAGTGACGAAGTAATCTGTTAACTTCAGGCTATAAGGGCCTATGCAGGTACCCTTGGAAATGTCGATGGCCTTGTGAATACCGGCCCGAACCACGTTTTCTGGGGTTATAGCATACCCCAATCCGAAATGTGATTCGCCATCATTTAGGACCTCAATTATTTTTCCAGCTGGAAGATACGACCTTGAGGTGGCACCCGGTAGATAGCCCAGGTTCTGTAGCATCGTGTCGATGCTAGTTGTGAAGTAGGGCCTAAAGAGATACTCTTCTTCGATCATGCCCACGAAATCAAATCCTCGTGGGTCAGTCTGGCCCGTAGCATTGCAGCTTGCTACGGTAATTGGAGTAGCCTCTAGTGTGATGATGTCGTCCCGAAGTGGCACCTTGACTTTTCGGTCAAGAGTGGAGGACACGGCCTTGACTGCGTGGATCCAAGGCCTTCCTTATAGTAGGTTAAAGGACGAGGTGACATCAATCACCTGAAACTCCAACTCTTTCTCGATTGGGCCCGTTATTATGGTTAATTTAACGGCCCCGGCCACCGGTTTTGGGCTTCCGTCGAAAGCCTGGATAGTCTGCGCTGTAGGGAGGTAGTCGGCATCAGTGATGCCGAGAGCTTTAGCGGTCCTTAGAGGTAGGACGTTCACGGCGGACCCATCGTCAATAAGGGTCATTGGGAGGTATTTTCCTTGGCAAATGACCGTAATGTATAGGTTCAGATTATGATTCGGCCCGAACGCTGGTAGATCTGACTCGGAGAAGGTGATGAGTGGGCCTTCTTCCTTGGACTTGCCTTTGAGATAAGGCATAATAGTGGCTACCATTTCAGTAGGAGTAACCTACGAGTCGACCTTGATTTCATCGAGAGCCTTAGTCAGTGCTTCCCGATGAGCTTGTGAGCTAACCAGTAATTGCCATATGGTTAGATCAGCTCGAACCCTCTTCATTTGTTGGACCAGAGCCGTGTCAGTGCTTGTTTCTTCAGGGGTAGATTCCGTCCTAGCAGGTTCTGTGGCGGGTGTGGGAATAGAGCGCCCTGCTGTGGCGAGATGGTTGGTGGCTAGAGCTTTGGACTTAGCCTTTCGGACCTCTTCAAGGATGATGGGGACAGCTTCCCCTTTGGTTAACTACACATCATCCTCGTCATCGAACCATATCCCGTTGATTTGTGGGATATAGGGGGAGATGAGGTGAGAACAGTCGATTACCTCATCGGTGAATATTGCATGGGCACTGAACGGGTTTTCTTTGTTGCTCGGCTTGTCTCCGGGCAACGGGATCTTCCCGCTCTCGATCAAGTCCTGGATTAGATGCTTCAGTTTCCAGCACTTTTCGGTATCATGCCCATTACCACGATGATATTGGCAGTAGGCCTGGGCGTTGTAACTTTTGGGCCTCTTTTCTACTGGAAGCTCGGGCATCGGGCCTATCGGTTGGATCAGACCCTTTGAAGATAGCCTTTGTAAGGAGTAAGTATAGGTAGTCCCTACATCTGTGAATACCCGATTTGGTGTATTCTTTTTGGATGAGGTGTCAAGCAGGTTTACCTCATCAAAGATGCTTCGAGTTGCAGCTGCAGGTGTGGGCTTGCCCGTGGATGAACTTGCCCCTTGATAGCCCTTGGTAGAGGCCTTAGTCAGTCTCTGTAACCTTAAGTCGTCCTCGATCCTTGTACCCATTTCAGTTAGGGTAGCAAAATTGGGGATAACAGCATACCGGAGATGGACCCGGTAGGATGGGAGAAGGTTCTTGACAAAAGCTTCTACTAGGACCTTCTCACTGGGCTTGTCGACCAGTTTTACGCTTTCGGCCCGCCGTCTTTGTAGATATTTAGTGAACCCTTCTTTGGGCTCTTGGGACATCACCTCTAGTACGCATTGTAGTCTGGATCTAGGTATTATCACCGTAATTCCGAGGAAATTCGGTTGCCACATCATCCCAAGTTTTATATTTCTTGGAATCGAGCCTGTAATACCAGGCCTTAGGATGCTTCTCCAGGGAGGAAGGGAAAAGGTGGGTAAACATGGTGGACTTTACCCCCTTGACCGCCATAAAGTCTTTGAAAGCCCGGATGTGGTGGACCAGGTCTTCGGTACCCTCAAACATAGGAATTCCCGTAAGGTTGAGGTTAGCAGGTAGCTCGTCATTCAAGGGCGAATAGGAACGAGCAATTTCGGAGTGGATCGAGTTGCTCGTTGACAGATGAACTTGTTCCTCGAGTCTGCGAAAAACGCTGATGAGATCAGCTATGGGTCCAGTGGTCCCGGACCCGTCAACAGGGGCCGTCTTTTCTACGGCGCTCAAACGGGTGTCTAATGTTGCTTGGCTAGCCTGGATGGAAGTCAGTTGAGTCTCGATCTTGGCTAGGGCATCCTTCAACTCTTCCATTTTACGTTGATGTCTGGTCACGGGTGGCCTGTCTATAAGAACACCGTGTAATCAGAAACTAGCCCGAATCCCGGAATAGCAAGTACATCCCGAACAAGACTAAAAAAGGAAATGACTCGAAAAGACACCTAGACGGGTGACTTGTGAAGTGTGGGCCTTCCTTAGGATTCGGTGGGTGGGCCTAGTCCTGTTCGAAGGAAGGGTCACGTGAGACATCCCCAGACTTTTGACTCGATTGTGTTGACGGGCCCTCCTTTGTAGGGGTTTGTCCTACGTAGGTGGGCCTTGCCTTAGTCTAATAAGGCGGACTGGGATGGGGAAGAAACTCGTGATGTAAGATCGACAGAGTTTCGATGCTAAAGACCTTGACAACTTACGACATGACCCGACACTGCTAAATACGGGAAGTCCTAAGAAGAGGAAAGTTTTGAAAATTGATGGTTTTTGGAAAGTCCGAGAGAACTCGGGGAAAGGCCCGATTTTTCGAGAAAATCAGAAAGTGTATCGGGCCTCGGTTTTTTGAAAGTTCGAGAATGTTTTCGAGTTTTGAATTGGGCAGCATACCGTCTAGAAAATAGGCTATTTTGAGTAAAATCATAAGTCCTAAATTCGGCATACGACCCGGGTTTTGAAAATTGAGTATCTTGAAAAAAATGTAATTTTTGAAAAATGATGGTTTTTGAAAACGACACGGAAACCAAATAGCACGTAGTCACACAAGCATTATCACGACGTCATGTATGCTTTACACTAAGTCTCGGTTGGTCTAAGAGGGTCTATACCAGTGTACATAGTCTAGACGTTGATCGGGACGGACTCTCTAAGTCGAATTGAGCATAGAACATGCCTCGAAACCCACTCGAATCGACAATGGACACCTTTTGACATATCCATATTGGAGTACATCAATGGTATAGTGGGACGTCGGTCACCAGTACCGGCCCGGGAAAATATGGGTTATGCATGAACCGTAAAACTAAAACGCGTATTGTACTAGTCAAACGATTTCAACTTGAGTCTCACCTTGAGGATGCCGACGGTAAGTCACACATCAGTTAATCCCCTGCGGAGTCGCCAAATTGTGGACATGACATAGGTCCACCCCGACGCGGCCACGCGCGGGTTTGGGGAGGCGAATGAATCTCCATATGAAAACGGATCGAATGGAAATTTAAATCGAAGTGGAGTCGCCACCGAACTTTGTGGGAGTTCGGGCCCGTTCGAACCCACTCTATGTCGTAGTGGGCCATATACAAAATACAGCTCATTTCCGATGTCAGAGTTTATTGGGCTCGTCCCTTAGCATTTGATACCGATACCGTCACTACCGGTTATCGTGTATTGAATGACTCTCGTGCGCCAACGGTTTCGGGCATCCGGAAACCGAGGCTCTGAGTAAGGGGTGAGGGTACGTGTTGGGAAGCTCACGAAGGACACCCAACCCCGCCCGCACTAGCGGCCTCTACTAGGATATCGATTGACTTTCTAATACGCGCGTTAGTAATTCAGTGAGAATGCTTATGCAAGGATTGTTTTCCCTAAGCATGTGAATGAATAGAAAGGGTTTCTATGTGGATTTAATGCAACTAAAATATTAACGTCGAAGTTGTATTTTAGCATGTGAGTTCATTTTAGTACAATAAAATAAACAAGAATTAAATCAACAAAAAAGCAAACGGTTAGTAACAATGTAATGATATTAACGGTTTCTGCAAATATTGAATGATATAGAAAGATGCAAATGAGTTAATGCATGGTTTTAAAAAGGATGTTTCACGTGATTAATTAGGCACGTGTTGACTTAAGTCACGAAAAACGATTAACGAGACTCGAATGCTATTGTAGGACTCACGGTTTGACGTGATTAAGGGCCACTCGACCGAGTCATTGTGTGACCCGACCGAGTGGACCTCTAAAAAGAGGTTATGCCCAGATTTTACGACCCTACTCGACCGAGTTATTGACCAACTCGACCGAGTACGTCGCCACTCGACCGAGTCACTGTGAGACTCGACCGAGTGTAGGTCGTAGAAACATTCTGTTTCGTGTTATGGACCCTACTCGACCGAGTTATTGACCAACTCGGTCGAGTACGTTGCCACTCGACCGAGTCACTGTGAGACTCGACCGAGTGAAGGTCGTAAGAGACATTCTGTCTCGGTTTTGGTGATGTCACTCGATCGAGTGGCGTAGGCACTCGGTCGAGTGGCACCTGTACGAACCAGGTTCGTTTCTTGCAATTTCGTCGATTGCGAGATTGTTTTTAATTTTTGATGATGAATTGGGCATAAATATTGTGGAATTTATACTCAATTCTGAAATTACATACTCGTTGTATTCCATACTCGATTACCGAATCGGTATGGAATTTTTAGAGTGAAAATAAAAAGAAATTGCTTTGAGTCGTGTGGATTAGCTATCGCGATATAAGTAGATTTCCTCCGCGTTTGATAATGTCGTAATTCTAATGAATCGAATGACAATTATCTTAGCATCAATAGAAATCGCGTTAGCTAATTCGTATGACTAGATCGTAAGATTCGACGTCTAATTATGGAATTAGTATCGAATCTACGAGATTGACATTATGCTAGAATTGAAAGACTTGATTCCCTCGGCTTTTCCGACATCGAAATAAATCCCTAGGGATTGTGAAGCCGGATCCGCGTCAACGAGTTTCGACCCCTAAAAATATATGTGTTTTGAAGAAGGTTTTTAGAAAATCGATGCAATATGCGATGCGAACGAAAATAAACGAATTATTGTTGAAATTGACCCGTTTCAATAATCAAATGCTAGGGTGTCAGGATAAGCGACCGGCAACGCTGTGTGCAGTTCACTTGTATATTCGGGTTTCCTTATCCTGACGTCCTTCGCACTCGACACAAATCGACTAGTATTTTAATGTCTTAATACTAACGGTATTAATGATATTAGAAGTGCGATAATGGAATAAAAAAACAAAAAAAAAACGAAAGAAAGATTAAGGAAACCGAGAGGGAGGAGAGAAGGGAAGAAGACGGTTTTTGCACCCTCAACCTACATGTTCTTGAGCTCGGTATGGACTCGTAGTGACGGCTTGCACGGGAGTTTCGAGATACGTAGGGTGAGTTGTGGTGGTTTAGGTTTGCCTCCTAGGTACTAGGGTTAGAGCTTGAGTGTAGTATCAGGGTGTGTTGATTAAGGGAGAATTAGGGTAGAATTAGGGTTTGTAAAGTTGTTCAATTGGTTGTGCAGGAGGGTGTTTATATAGCCTAAGCCTAAGACCCCGGTTAGGGTTACTCGACCGAGTAACCATCTGACTCGGTCGAGTAGCCCGTTGTGCCAGCAGTCGGGCTCGAAATAGGCCCACTCGATCTAGTGGGTGGGGCACTCGATCGAGTGGCCCAGCTGGGTCGCGCGGGTCCATTGCTTTGGGCCACGACTTTGATTTTGATGAGTTTTGTGTTTGACTTGGACTTTTGATGTTTGGATTGGTTGTTTTGTGTGTCTCGGAGACGACTTTGACCAGGTTTGACCCAATCGTAAAAAAGTCAGTTTTATTTCCGGTGTCGGTTCTGGCCCAAATTAGTCTTGTTTGACTCGGAACGGTCCGCTGGGCCTGGATTTGAGGTCTTTTTTGTGAGATGTGTACTCCATAAGTGCTTTAGCCAACAACCAATGGATTTGAGCCCATATCCGAGCGCGTAGAAACACGTTAGCGTCCGATCATCATTGGGTGTTTTTTGGGAAACTACCATAGACACCTGGCAGACAAAATGCGGGTGTCTACAAAATGCTTTTACATTTTCATTCATATTAATTTCGCATCTAACATCTTATTATTCATTTACTAATAATCTAACTTTTAATTTCCGTTTTTTTTATATATTCTGTTATACAATACCGCGTATAATTATTTAACAAAACTATTTTAAATCGATTCGAGAAACATCCTATGACGCTAAATCGATAGTCGTAGGCTTTATAGCCAAATTATGACATCGAAACGCTAAGGATCTAAATTTATGACGACGATCAAATTTTCTAGTCAAGTGTGTTCGACAACGAATTCCGTCCAAAGTCCGTTATAATCCTCGAAAGTTTTATTGGAGATGACGCCTTTTTTAGGCGCCTCGCCCTAGACACTTAAGAGTATAATGTGATCGCGGTAATTTATTATCAAGCACATTCGACACCATTTTTAAACACCACTCTAAAATGCTCGACACCGATCTCATAATCGAGCGTTGTGCATAAAGAGTTATCGAGGAACAAGTCAGCGTAAATTACTTAATATTTACGTTTAGCTTAATTATTCTTCGATTTGAATCATCAATTTAGGAAATGAGTCACTTTAAAACGAACCATTGCTCGTTACAAAGGGCACTCGATCGAGTGCCTCCTCAAAAACAGGCAGGGATTTCTATGGACGTCCGTCCGCACCGCCCGGCGCACCACCCGGCGCCCCGCGGGTGCCCGCGCGGGACTGACCTGGTTTCATCGCGGCGGCCACCCACGCGCCCCCCTCATGGTTGGGGGTCGGTCCGATCTCTTGTATGGGGCGAAAGTCTCGGACCTCGATTCGGATGACGATTCAGACTTGTACTAGATGGGTGCATGCACCCGTGTTTCCGTTGGAATCGATCGAGTCGTTGTTGTAAATGTTTAAAGGCCGATATGTTTGGTAAGGCGACCTTTTTTAGTGAACCGAATTCATTGCCGATTTGTGAAGTCGCCACCGAGTCAATTTTGGGGACTCGGAAATCGTTCAAGTCAACTTTGATCCCTAGTCGGCTCAAAGTTGAGTGGCACAGGACCTAAAGATAAAGACTTGTACCCTTAAGCACTCCATGCCTGGAATGACTCTCATTGCCAATGGTTTCGGACATTCGGAAACCTTCGATTCTGAGTAAGGGGTGAAGGTAGGTATTGGGAAGCCAATGTCCGCTAGACGTCGACACCCAATCCTTCCCGCACATAGCGGCCTCTACGAATCGATCGGTGGGCTGATAAATTTATTCCCTTGTTGTGGCGGAAGTACTGTAACATCCATTGTTTTAACCCTATATCTTTGCTATGTCAGTTGTTTAAAGACAAGTAAGCTTTGTCGTCGAAGTAGGTATGTTTACATTCTTTGCATGCGTTTTCACGTGACAAGCAGGCCATGAAAAGATACACATAGAAGAGCAGAGAGTACTAATATTATACTCCCTCCATTCAAATCCAAACTACACATTTCTCTTTTGCACATTTGTCGAGGCGCGTTTTGCACCGTCGATATCTTTCATTTTACATTAACAAAAATTATAAAAATTTGATATTATTGATCTACTCGTAAAGATGAATCAAACAAGATCTCACATGACTATACGTTGTCTTATAGATTGTCGAGAATATCGAAAATTCTCTTTAGTTGTGAATAGTGTCAAAAAAAGAAATGTGCACTTTGGATTTGAATGGAGAGAGTACGTATTAGCAAATCAGTTTTAACGTGATAATACGGGTATTAGTCGTCCTTGTGGTATACTTTACCTTGTATTCTGCTTAAGATGCGTCGACTCGGTATTAATATGGATGCGTCGAACCGTGTAGGTGAGCACCGAGACTAATACGAAACCCGACCATCGCTTTGTTCAGTTTTAGCTTATTTACGTTTTGAATTTTGTGTTAGGTGTTTTAGCATGCGATTATAAGGTCATAAAAGCAATAAATCATACAAAAGTTGTGAATGCGAACACAAGTAAATCACGTAGTGAGGAGTTGCACCCTCGGAGTATACGCTAAACGGGACACGATGCATAGATAGTTGAGAACGAATATTAGAATTACTCGGGTCTGTTTAGAGTGTTTTAGTGTTTATAGTTGAAGTTGGGACGTTACGTGCTTTAGTACGTGTTGTGGACCTAGCGTCCACGTTTGACATTATCGTAGTGCATAATTAAATGTACAGAAATGTAAAGTTTTGTTTAGATGACAACCTAGTGACGATTCGACTTCAAAGGGCGGATCCTCCTAGCTCGCCATGTGATTTCGGCAGAGTTCCGCTACCGTGGCTAGTTATGCGGCTAATTCGGCAGAGCTTCCGCTACTAGACTCGGGGTAGCTAGTCGAACACAGGCACCTCGGGATCGAGTGGGTGCTCGAAGGTGAGGAGTAGCATCGATTTTGCTTATCGTGACTACGTTCGAGTGGATCGTTGGCTTTGGGTGTCGGAGTGCGAGCCCAAGCTAAGAAACTCGTAATGAGTAAAGGGAGAAGAGAGGAGAAGTTGTTGTGTCGAATAAATGGGGTGAGGGGGGGCATTTATAGTTGTTTTCAGTTCACTTCGCCCGGATGGACGCCTGAGTCCAGGCGTACCAGAACTCTGGCACCTGGGTTCGTGTGTGTGAGGCCCAAGACGATTGGTGCGACGCGTTTGGGAATTTGAGGATACGATTATGATACTTTCCAAAATCGAGAGTGTGCGTATCATTTGTTATCTTGTAGGTTAAGTCTCCCCTTTGACCTAGCGCGCCATTGCGCCGAGTGGGCCTCAGGTGTGCATCCCAAGGTGCGCTTCGCCCGGTGTACTGGCTCGGGTTTGACTTTGCGTATTTCGGGGCCGATTCAGAGCCTCGGTGTCGGAATTGACTCTAATTAGTGTCAACGCGACCGTAATGACATGACTAAGGCTGTCTTGATGTTAATTTAATCTTTCCTAGTAATTTTTTGGTCCGTTCTATAGAAACACTATCTAAAACATTGTGATCTCGCGTCGCGTTGTAGTCCGATCGTCATCGGGTGTTTGTTGGGTACTCCTGCGGCCACCAGGTCCAAATCTGGGTGTCTACAGAAGCCCCACTTTGACTGAGGCTTGGAAAAGGTGAAAGTCAAAGTATAGCCGCCCAGGTCTATCGAGGATTACGACCTGGTGGTTGTCCGGTCGGGTCGTTTTAAGTCTGTTGGACTACGTATTTAGGCTCGCCAGCCAAGGCTCAGAAATCATACCTGACGTCTTTGCTTGCGGTTGCTTACCGGGGTTCAAGCTCGTGATTGCTATCTTGTCCTGGGTTTGCTGCGTTCATGAGCTTTATTCTTCGGATATATATGAATCCGTTCGAATTTGTACTGCCTTTCGAATGCTTACAATAGTAGAAAAATGTCGAATTGCGTCTCCTCATTTGAGGCGTTTTAGGTAAATAGCTGCCAATAATTTATCCTTTTTTAAAGAAAAAAATACTTGGTTGAGTCACTTTTAGAGATAAATTCAATAAAAAATAAAAAAATTAATATGCGGCGTCTTTTCCTATTGACGCCTCTCCAGATTTTGGAAAATAAAGTGGTGCGGCGTCCACTTGACGCCTCTTTGCCTTCCCTATTTTAATTTTTAATTTAATAAAAAAAAAAAAAGAGGAAAGACTTTCCTTACCTACCATCATCCCCGTATTATGATACCTACCACCATCCCACTTCCCTCATCCTACCGTATTATCACACCTACCATCCCCGACAAAAACCCAACCCCAAAACCCTAATTTTCTATCCACGAAACCCAGCCCCAGTACCCGCCGCTCGCCGCTCGCTCTTCGTCCGTCACTCTCCATTGTCGTCCCTCCATTCTCGCCGAAGGTCTGTTGCTCTCGATTTTTTTTAATATTTTTTCTAAATATCTTATTTCAATCTTCTTTTGCCTTTAATTGAAGCTTTTTGTTACTAATTATTTGTTAGGGTCGAGTTTTTACCAGATTTTATGGTTAATTAAGGATTTTTGTTTCCAGATTTGTTAATATAGGGTTTTGTATGATGGAGAAATATAGCTTTTGTGGAGGAGTACATTGCATTTGTGCTGTAATTTGTGTAGGCTGATTATGTAGTCTTGTATTAAAAGGAATTAAAAATTATTAGAAAGGAGGACAAAAAGAGCCATGGACGAGAATCTAGTATCACCTCTTATCCGCTGCTTTACTTCATCATTGATATTTAATATAATACGCTTATTTTCATTAATTTGAGCTTTTGGCTGAAAGTTATTTAGCCTAATTCAGTTGGTAATTTATTATATCGTGCTAATTTTGTTGGTCTCACAATAATTATACCCAAATTCTTGTATGAGACGGTCTCACGATAAATTTATCGTGAGACCTCTCACATACAAGGAAGTTACTTTTAATATTATTTTATTCTCTATTAGTATGTCTTACGATAAATTACCGTAAGACGGTCTTACAAGAGAATAACTAATAATTATATCGTTTTGTAACTCGTAAATTGATTTTAGTAAACTGTGTGTTATTACAATTGACCCACGAGTTGCATTTAATTTGAGCCGTGAGTTAATTTTTACTGAGTTGAACATACATTCTATCACAAACTGGGAAACGGGTCAACCGGGATGGATTTTAGGGGTAGGCCGAGTCAATTCGCATATTCGGGTCCTCAATTTGTATATCTGGACCCAGGTGCAGGAACTTGTGTTTCGACTTGGTGAATCTCTTCACGAAGTCGTGGTGAATTAGATTTTAGGACTTAAACTTGTTGGAGTATTTAATATGATGGATTTTTCAATGTCTTTTATGACATAGTTTGGGAAAAACCAGAAGGTTTTTTCCTGGTGTAACATGTTAACTGGGATTTTTGGGAACTTCCACTTATCTACATATTTTCTACTACTTGTTGTTTTAGCAGTTCTATCATCTTCTTTATTTTGGTTAACATTAGTACTAGTGGTAGTACCCATTGATCTTCAAAGTGAATAAAAACTATAACATTTGAGGTTTTTAGTTGTTTTAGATAGTAAGAGATTACAAATTCAAGTCGATATCACGGGAATATATAGAGGAGATTTGAACTCTGTTGCTTTTGCTTTATTTTCTTATGGGAAAATGATAAGATTCCCTGAAGATTATTGACCAAATTATTGTCCTTGAGTCTGCATGTTTACATAGGCACGCATGTTGTCTTTATATAGAGTTTTAGACTATGGATAGATTCATTCCATGCATGTCTGATGCAACTACTCCATGCTCCGAAACAAACTATAAATATAATAGTCGGGTGGGGTCAATTTAGCTTTGACTTGATATAACCCGAATGACCCGAAAATTGCAGTAAAGTTGAAAATTAAAAACATGAAAACGGTCTGGACCCGAAGTTGATCTAATTTGACCAGTTCACCTGTTTGCCACGTCCAGTCACCGTCTCACCATTGTTGTATAAGATTTTATGAATTTGAAGTAAGTATGAACTATGAAGTATTACCTTAAACATCCTGGAGATGGTAGGGGTGGATACGGCGGAGTTGATAGTAGATTCTCTTTTTATCCTCCTTTGATAGTAGTTTCTCTTTAACTATATAAAAGTAGGGAGAAACAACTTTTGCTTAACATTTGTAAGGACAAATTGTCCTCCACAAAAGGGGATACTTTGCCAAAGCTTTTGGACAAATTTTTCCTTTAACTTTTTATATGTATAGGTATTTAGTACTCCATAATAGGAGTGAGGATACTACTTACTACTTCCTCCGTTCATATTTAAAGGGTAAGTTTCCATTTTGCATAAGAATTTAAGAAGTATTAATGTAATATTAAAAGTACAATAAGTAGGGAGAATTTAGTATTTAATTATCCAAAATATCCTTTAACAATGGTATATAGTGTAAATAGGATATTAGAATAAGAATAATTTGGTCCAAATAATGAAATAAAAAGGAAATGAGTCAATTGGATTTGAACAACCCAAAAAGGAATACGTACCCTTTGGATATGAACGGGGTAGTACTAGCTAGATTAAGCCTTCTAGGTATGTATACATAGTTACAATTCTATAATAAGTTGCTTTTGATACGTATTTAGTTAATACTCCCTTCGTATCTATATGTTCGTCTACTTTTATTAAAATACTCCTCACATATATAAATATATATATATATATATATATTAAACAAAGGGAACGAACATATAGATACGGAGAGAGTACTTTGTATGCATTTTAGTACTTCCTCTCACATATAGTTAAAGGTAATGGTTAACATTTAATTAATCTCAATATCATATTCTCGAAAGGGTCCATAAAAATGATTCAAACTATTCTTTCGAAAGAAAATCGAGGTAGAACTACTGTCTAATCACGACTACTGTCTAGTCACCTATCTCTTGTAGTGTTTGTTTGTTGGTGCAAGCAATTTGTTTGTATCTAATCAAGTCAATGGATAAAATTTACCAGCAAACTTTTGAATACTTTGTATAATTTTACATCGATAAGACGAATATGTTTTACGTTAGTCCTTATGAAAATGACTTTTGTCTTATCATGTATATTCGACCAATTTAAGACTAAGATGAATATATACCCATATTCCAAATAAAAACTCATTTTTTTAATCATCAATATATTTCAAGAAGAATGTGATAGACGGAGGCTAAGGTAGGAAAATGATTGATATGCGTGTTTTTAAATTTGAGTAACTTAATCTGCATAGACCATCTCTCAAAATTGTCAACTACACCAATAAAAAATCATTCTCGAGAGTTGGTTGTGCAATCATAAGTTCGGATTGTCAATGGTTGCAAACACTTGTTAATGCAATGGGCATAGGAGAAACATTTTCGATCTACTTTGATGCGGACTCCCCACTGTTCTATTACAAAGATGAACGAAAAAATGAAGTGAACCAAGATGACCTTAATCAATTTCTTCATGAGAGTGAGCTTACTGTTCCAATTATGCAGATTTTTATGAGGTTTTCTGCTAACCTATCTACTACAACCACTTAGTTACTTTTGATTTATTTAAGTGTAACAATGAAAGCAATTTATTTGTTTCCAAGGGCATAATTTTATTGTATAATGTTTGTATAGTCCTCTTCAAGAGGACCTAGTGAAAGACAAAAGTGGAGTACACATTGGATGGTTATGTCCTGCCATTACAGCTGATGGTAGATTGATGAAAAAGATGGAAGATGCAATATGGTATATTAGTAATGCGTTCTTAAAGTCTACTGCTACTCTTAATGGCGACGAATTCATATTGGCACCAATAAGTGATAGGTAGTACTAATAAACCTCATCATATTATTGGTCTGTCATTTATTTAATATTTAAAACACCGTAATATCTTTTTGTTTTTTCTAATGTAGTAAGCATTATTGGGTCCTACTTGCGATTTGCCCTCAAACTTTCACCATTTATTTGTTTGACCCAATGACTCTCAAAGATTCTTGAAATTTACGTGTGAAGATGGTCGTTGATTGGTAAGTAAAGTTAAAAGTTTTATTTTGTATCAACAAAGATTTAAAAGTAATTAAAATAATAACATTCAACATGATATATTGTTTAGGGCCTTAAAGAAGTTCAAGATGAGTGGTGGTCATATGAAGATGAAAAGATATGAGCCATTATGGAAATCTATGAAGGTAATTAACTAAAAGACTACATTGTTTTTCTCAATTTTTGTTTACACTTTAATTCTTACAATCCGCAAATTTTTGAAATTATGAATATTTTCTGTTCCGTGGTAGTGTCCTCAACAAAGTGGAAGCGTGGACGATGGTTTGTTTGTGATGCGGTTCATGTACGATATAGTTAATCGTTACTCGGCTGCAAGTGACTTTGAAAAGGTAAGCAATTGGTCAGTTAATCATTCTAAGTTTTCTTTTAATTGTTCTTGGTTAACTCCATGATCGTTTTCCCAATCATCTCATCATCGCCTAGTTATTTGTTTATCCGAGTTGAGCCATTGTTACAAGTTAATTTTATAACATTGAAGGCACTTCAAAGGTAACCCTCCAACGTCCACAAATTAATCATTTTTATACGGTAGGTTGAAGCGGAGGAGATGTAATTGAGTATATGTTGGGACATAGTACAAAAGATGGTTTCTTTGTAGTGGTAAAATTAGGTTTAATTTGTAGGCATTCTTTGTAGTAAAATTGGAGTTTGTAGTTGTAAAATTAGGTTAAATTTGTAGGCATTCTTTGTAGTAACATTGAAAGCATTGTTTGTAATAGTAAATAAAGTTTGTGAGGTGGGTGTTTGATTAATTAGTTCATTGCAACCTCGTTGATATTATAAGCTACCTATAATAAGCTACCTACGATCTTTTTACATGAATATATGACTTTATTATCGTATTTATGTGTTCATTTGATAATAATTTGTCAATCTTGTGTGTTTTTAATGTTTGGATCTTACAAAATGATCTGAGCAACCCTACACCTACGGTGAAGATGAGATGAATGAGTTATGGGACAAGTGGACTACGTACTTTACGAATCGTTGTTGTACTTGAAGTAGACTAGTTAATTGGAGCATTTTGGCATAGCCTGTTTGGTTTAATTGAGGTTGGAATTGTATCCATGCCACTTTTTAGACATGTGAATGTATGTATGCACGTTTGGATGGATAATGTAAGAATTTTATTTGGTTTATCGAAATGCAAATGGTTGCCGTCGAAATTATTAAAAATTATATATTTTTTGAATAAAATAAATATTGCTTGCGTCATTTATTTGGAGTAGACGCTTCTAACGATCTAATTATATATGTAAAATATGGTGATATTTGTGGCGTCATATACCAAAAGATGCAGCGAAAAAGTTCACATTAGAGGCGTTTTACCTTCTGAAGCCGCAAAATTTTCAGAGTATTGGAGGCGTCATTTTAGAAAAACGCCGCAAATAGTCAACTTTTTGAGGCGTCACTTTTATAAAACGCCGCAAATAGTTTAATATTTGAGGCTTCTAAAAGACGCCGCACCATAATTTCCAATGTGCGGCCCCCCGTATGAGGCATCAGAAAAGATGCCTCTAATGGGGGGTTTTATGGAGCCTCAAATCCAATTTTTTCTACTAGTGTTATGACTCGCTGGGCATGAGGATGTTTGCTTTGCGTTTAGAATGCTCTTGACTCGTTAGACTTGGATTAAAAGCTTGCCCTCTTGATGCATATGACCCGTCGTGCTCGAAAAAAAATGAAAAGAATTTTTCTTCAGGATGCCTATGACCCGTTAGACTCAGAATTTTGAAAGAAGCTTGCCTTCAGGATGCCTATGACCCGCCAAACTCGAACAATTAAAAAGTGTTTGCCCTCAGGATGCCTATGACCCATTGGGCTCGAGAATTAACAAAGTTCGCCTTCAGGATGCCTATGCCTCATTGGGCTCGAAAAATATAAAAGGTTTGCCTTCAAGATGCCTATGACCCGTTAGACTCGAAAAATTAACAAAAGTTTGCCCTCAGGATGCCTATGACCCGTTGGACTAGAACAATTAACAAAAATTTGCCCTCAGGATGCCTATGACCCGTTGGACTCAAGGATAACAAAAATTTTCCTTCAGCATGCCTATGTCCCGTCGGGCTCGAAAATGAGACAAGTTTGCCTTCGGGATGCCTATGACCCCTCGGGCTAAAATATAAGACAAGTTTGCTTTCGGGATGTGTATGACCCCTCGGGCTCGAAAATAAGACAAGTTTGCCTTCGGGATGCCTATGACCCCTCGGGATCGAGAATAAGACAAGTTTGCCTTCGAGATGCCTATGACCCCTCGGGCTCAAGAATCGGACATGTTTGCCTTCGAGATGCCTATGACCCCTCGGGCTCGAGAATAGGAAAAGTTTGCCTTCGGGATGCCTATGACCCCTCGGACTCGAGAATAAGAAAAGTTTGCCTTCGGGATGCCTATGACCCCTCGGGCTCGAAAATAAAATAAAATGTTCGAGTGTGTAAGTATCCTCTCGAACAATTGCCTTTGGGATAACTAAGACCCCTTTGGCTCGAAAATGTTTGAGCGTGTAAGTATCCGCTCAAACTCAAATTGCCTTTAGGATAACTAAGACCCTGCTAGGCTCGAATTTGTTGTTGTTGTTGCCTTCAGGATAACTAAGACCCATTAGGCTCGAAAATGTTTGACCGTGTAAGTATCCACTCAAACCCAAATTGCCTTCTGGATAACGAAGACCCGTTAGCCTCGAAAATGTTTGAGCATGTAAGTATCCGCTCAAACTTAAATTGCCTTCAGAACAACTAAGACACTGCTAGGCTCGAATTTGTTGTTGTTGTTGCCTTCAGGATGACTAAGACCCGTTACGCTCGAAAATGTTTGAAGATATTTATTTATTTTGGTTAGATTAAATTTGCTTTGCGGATTTGCTTTGCTTTGTTCGGATTTGTCTTGCTTTGTTCGAATTTGGTGTGTGCTTGGATTTATTCGGACTTTGCTCGGATTTGCTTGCTTCGCTTGGATTTATTGTGTGCTCGAGAATGAGTATTCCTGTTAGTCGAGATTTTTTTATTTATTTGCTTATTGTTGTTGTTTTATTATTTCGTTGGCCAGATTTTGGTTAGAGGGTGTTCGTGAGCTTGCTTTGCTGGTATCGGTTAGTAAATTATATTGTCGTTGTTTATTTCATTTGGTTTACGAGTGTCGGATATTTGATAACGTGTTTCGTTGATTCCTGTTTTAGTCTTGCGCCGAGAGATTATACGCGCGTCCTACTGCGCCTTAAAACTCAGGCGCTTAGCCCGCTGCGGTCCAAGATACGGACGTGCGACCTGAGGCGCCTGGGTTCCTGAGGGTCAGACCCATTTAAAATCAGCGAAGGGAGGAGAAACGAGTTATTCATCCTAAAACTCGCTCAGACGTGCGCACCCTTCCGCCTCAATCTCACTTCCTCGATTTGTTCAACCAATTTTCGTCTCGATTTTTGTCGTACACGAATATGTCGACGTCAGGTAAGCGTTCCTTACTCGCCTATTGTCAATTTTGCTTAATTTGGTTGATTGTGGGTCGATTTTGTTGAAACCCTATAAAATTGATTTGTGTATTTTGAATTTGCTAAGTTTCGATGTTTGTGCTTAATCCAATTGTTAAATTAGGGTTGAATAGAGCTTTTTAGGGTAGTTATAAGCTTAGTATGAGACTTTGAGGTGTATTAATGGCCTCTTATGGGGGTAAATCCAAAATGCTAGGGTTAGGGACCGTTCTCTCGGTTATTCCCGTACTTGCCCTTCGTAATCTTGCTCGATTAGTGTTTGTGACGTTATGGGTGCTTCCTATGTCGACCTTTGTGAGTTAGAATGACCTCTAGGGCCTTCCGTGAGGTTTTGTGTCTCACGACGTACAAAAAGATGTCATAACGATGTCGGATTTTCCCGAAACCACTTCCATTGTGGTCGGGATCGAAAATGGGTGCTAGTGGGCTTTTCGGAATTTTGATATCTCTACCCGAGATTTTGACCTATTTGAGTTGCTTCAGCCTGACTTGAGGCATGTATTTTGGCGTTTTGCATGATTTTGCAGCTAGAGACGATAATGAGCGTCCCGAGGGAGCTCCTTTGGCTGTCACCAGTGGTGAGGCCGTCGGGACGAGTTCACTGACTCCCCGCGGGATTCGTAGGAGATGGCAAAGTGTTCCTTCACTGCATCGCTGTCCAGAACGCGTAGGTTGCCTGAGACGATTTCTAGGAGGGCTCACATCCCGGATCATGCGCAAGGGAATGAGGATTGGTTACAATGATCCCACGTGGGCTCGGGACTAGGACGACCATCAGTTGTTGTTCCGTCCTGATTTGCACATCTCTCACCGTATTGTGCACGGTCTGGTGAGTATCTTGACTTGTGTTTATTGGTTTAGGCTTTAAATTTTGATTTTGATCGGCTTGGTTTGATTTGTTTATGTTTGTATTACCTCGGTTTGCAGCCCCCAGGTCCGATGAGGACCTTCTCGGATTTTACGACATGCTTGGAGATTTATTCTCATAAGGTCAGTCTCGCGGCAAAGGATATTATCGCGAGGACGGCTTTGGGCCCCGTAGTCAGACACTGGGCCCGGTTGGTGGGTTGCAAGACCAAGTGCAACCTTATGGTGATTAGAGCGATGGTAGATCGCTTTCAAGACACTACCTCGACCTTCCACTGTCTTTCGAGAAGGTCGAGATGACTTTGGAGGACTTTGGGGTTATCACGGGCCTACCCTAGGGTCCACAGTTGATTAGATGGGCTGTCGAGGGCTCTAAGTTAGACAGCGATGAAGTCCGGGGATGGATAGGGGATTGTTTGGAGCGTGAGGCTTATAGTACGCCTCATGCTCTAGTGAGTTCACACATTACCGACCACTTCGAGAGGGTGGCGGTATTAGAGGGTCGAGCACCCAACACACTGGAGCAGGATGCTCGGCTGTGGTTGTGTTATTTCCTAGGATCGACCCACTTCTCGGATAAAGGCGAGAGGTTTAGTACTCGGATTTTGTCTTTCCTGGCTGATCTAGATCAGCTGGGACATTTTGATTGGGTAACCGCGGCTTTTGCGAAGATGACTCGCTGCTTGTAAGTCATGGTGAGGCCATTGCAAGTGGAATCGGCCTCGGCTTTTCCCATCGTGGGCTCAGGTCTCGTGCTGGAGGTTAGTGATTGTCTCTATACTCGTTTCTCGAGTTTTGTTTAGTCTGGTTTTGTTTTGTTAATGATGTTTTTCTTTGGGGTTTTGTAGACTTGGATCTATTCTTATTTCCCTCGACTGGCGCCTAAGACGGTGCGGGCTCGTCCCGTTATGTTTCCAGCGGGGTTGCTAAGAGCACGACGAGTCACTGCCCGACGGAAAACGTGCTGGTGAACCAGCTACGCCTCGAATATGTAAGTTTCCTTCTTACGGCTTGTTTCATACAATAGTCTCTCGGGTTTAGGGTTATTGAGGTGTCGATTATATTTGTGTAGTTTGTGGCCCGTCCTTGGGCCGATTACGAGGGTGTGCTGGGGTATGTGGCGGTAGAATTGAGGCCTAAGAGCTACAGGAGGATGCTCCTTCCTGCGTTATTTCGCCCGGTTTGGTATCTGGGCGAAAGGTTGGTGCGTCAGTGCTTATATGACGATTTCAGGGTGTCGGGTGATTCTCCCCGGACCATGTTTAGACCACCGATCGCCGCA
This sequence comes from Agrostemma githago, assembly GCA_958450325.1. Lineage (NCBI taxonomy): Eukaryota > Viridiplantae > Streptophyta > Magnoliopsida > Caryophyllales > Caryophyllaceae > Agrostemma > Agrostemma githago. The sequence goes on along the minus strand of OY288239.1, from coordinate 26,038,011 downwards.
GAGGTCATCGAGGGTAGGAATGGAAAAGAAGGTGATGGGCTACTGGTGCCTGGCACCTCCTATCTGTCGCATGTCAGCCAGCGGCTAGCTTGCCACCGCCTCGTGGTATGAACTCATTTTTGTTCGATGGCTTAATGTTTACTTACTCCTTGACCGGTTTGCTTTTCCTTTAGCTGGCTGATCGGGCTGATACTGTTCAGCTCCCAGACTTTTCCTTAACACTACTTAGGGTAGACGCAGCCGGGGTAGCTTTCACTGAGCCTCTTCCCTCGTGTTCTGCCGAGGATATGGACGTTGGGATAGAGTGGCGCGATCGGGTAAACCGAGTAAGTTTTGATTTATGCTTAAGGTTTGGGTTCTAAGAATTAGGTTTTGTTTGGCTAACTAGTCTGGTTTCGCCTTTTAGGTTTTGTCAACTTGCCATCACCGGTTGTGGCAGGCAGCCAACTGCTTCCGGGCTTATGCTTCGAGGGTTTCCCGTGATACTTCGGGGTCTCGATCGATGAGTATGTGTATCTAGGGTTGGTTTTCTAAGCTGTTTGTATGTTTTCCTAAGGCATAAGTGCGTTTGCTGGATACCCTAGACATGGTGGGGCAGTTGGAGACTCGGGTGACCAAGTTCGAGACAGAAGCGACCAACTTGTGACAGCTCCTGCAATCCCGAGAAGATGAGGTTGCTTAACTCAAGGAGCGGTTAGCTCAGTCTTCGGGCGAGACCTCAGCGCAACGCGAGGCTAGGCTAGGGGTTGAGGCAGAGGGGGAGGTTGAGGTTGAGGCTGAAGGTTGTGTTGTGGGCACTACCGAGGATGTTGGAGGGATTCCCGAGACAGCTACTCTAGAAATGCTGTCAGGGATGGATGGTAGCGAGTCTTCTACCTTTGTTTTAAAGGACTTAGGTTTGGATGATAACATCGGTGAGTTCGTGATGGCTATAGGCGCGGCTTCTAGGGGTCCTCCCTAGTTTATGAACTCGATTTGTGTATGGATTTGTATATTTTGTATATATTTTTTAAGACTTTTAATATTCGGATTGATTAGTTTAGTCTTATGTTCTTGTTTTTTGTGAAATGTTAACCTAGATTGACAAGTAATCACTTCAAGTTCGACTTGTTTGTAATTTCTTTATAGTTTTAGTGTGTTTAAAATGCGTTAGGGTTGCATGAGAGTATGAAAACGGTTTTTTTGGACTTTTGAAATGTGTTAGTTTGAGCCGGGAGTGGGATCAAGTAGTATGTTGATAAAAGATTGTTTGACTCGAGACCCGTGAAATGTAAGAAATTAACATGTTTCGACTGAGTGTGCGTTGGGAGACATGTGCAGTTGTTTCAACATTCATGTTTAGAATGATGTAAAAAATAAAAGGTTAGACCAAATTTTGAAAAAAAAAAAGTTAGGCCACGTTTCGTATATTCACAATAATGTCGTACTAGGCTACAAATGCGACCTGACTATGCCGTTAAAGACTACAACACGCCTAGGTGGGGTAGCTTATCCCCCTAAAAAAAAATGTTCAAGTTTGGCGAATCCGATGGGTGAAATTTGTCGTCCGTATGACCTCGTTGATCTTGTGTGGGTGTATTGGCTTTCGGGAAGGGTTTAAGTGACTTCGGGAGGTCGTTCCCGATGTCCGGGGTTGCCAGGCGGTTATCGTTGTGGTAAAGTGGGGCTGATGTTACGACTTTCAGGTGCTAAGGAGGTTTATGACCTTTGGTTCAGACACCAGGGCTAAGGCGGTTGAAATCTGGGGCTTGGGTTCAGGCGGCCCGATATCTGGGTGATAAGTGTAGTTTGTAGTGCCTATTTGTTGTGTTTGGTCCCGGTTTCTTTTGTGAAATCGCTCTTTAGAGCGGTTTCTGGGCTACTTATGCTTCTTCTAGTTCGTTTTAGGTTCCCAAGACCATTCATGGAGTATTGGAACGATTCCGACTCGTTTCCTACACATTTGGAGCCAACGAAAAGAAGGAACAATCACTCGGTGCCTTAGATTCGATCCCGAGACCTTGGGACCCCTTCCCGAGCCCCTTAGACTCGATCCCGAGCACCGAGAATCGATGAGAAGCCTATCAAGAGCAAATAGGGACCTTTATGATCATATTGGAGGCCTACAAGACCCTTCCCGGGCGGGAAGAGTAGCCTTCTCGGTCGGGAAGGAGTGCAAAGTAAAGACGGCTTCTGGAGTGTCATCCCAACCGGAACCAAGCTCATCTCGGTCGGGACCATCTCGTCCCGGTCGGGACCACCACCATCCCGACCGGGATGGACCAGCTGTAGCCCACGCCTCTTCTTTTCTATTCCTTCACTCTTGTAACCTTATATATACCCTTCCTTTGTATTGTTTAAGCACTTTTAGACTATCTTACATTAGACTAAACCCTAGATAGAGTTCCTCCTCTCATTAGCTTAATCTTTCCTTAATCTTTAATTAAACTTAGCTTAATCTAGTTTGTTATCCTTGTATTAAGAGAACTCTTCAAGATTCATCCGAGATTGACAACCTTGGGCGATTGATTTGAGTTTTTCTTATTAATACAAGTTCTTATCCTTTCATCTTCTTGTTAGTAGGTATAATCTTCTTACTCTCTTTACTTTTAATCCTTGTTTAATCTTTCAAGTTTTAATCTTTGATTATTATTCTTGCTCTTGCTAGTTCCATTATGAATGTTATGTTATTTGTGTTGATTCATCTTGTTATGGTTAGGGTTAGTTTCATTATGTGTGAGTAGACCTATTGTGGGGTTAGTAGGGGGATTAAGTCTGGATTATGGGTAATTAGGGCTTGATTGAGGGTAAAGGTGGATTCTTTGTTACTAGTCACATGTTGAGCACTCAATGTGTTTGTTGAATTGCTTGTTTGAGTTGTAGTGGCCATGCTCCTCATGCTTGTTTTCATCTTCTCATTGTGTGATTGATTTGTGGTTCAATTCTTGTGTATTGAGTAATATCTTGCATGAGAATTCGGGTCTTGTCTTAGACACGAGAGTGCGGACATTGGCTTTGACGCGAGAGCGCGGACCTACACCCCTTGACTACCCAACTATCCTACTACACTTATGAACCCAAACTAACCCTACTCCTTCCCATATTTGATTTACCCATCTTGCTAGCTATTGTTTCTCTAGTTTACTTGTTTCATTTAGCTCTAGTGTTCTTATTAGTTTTTGTTCTACATAGTTCATTGTTAGTCCACTTTCATCATCTCCAATCATCATAATTAATCTATTCATGTTAGTTAGTCTTCCTTTGCGTTGTGTTGGTAATTTAGTCTTGTTTGTGAGTTGACCATAGTCTAGACAACCTCTACCGTCCCTGTGGACTTGACCCGACTTACCCTAGCTACCCGTTAGGATTAGTTGGACTCTACTTGTTGGTGGGGACCCACGGCAATTCCCTACCATCAATTTGGCGCCGTTGCCGGGGACGGTAAAGAGGGTTTAGACCTAGTTTGCTTAATAACTTGATTTAGTTTTCCCTCTTGTGTTCTTTTTCTATCCCTTGTGCATATTTTGTAGGCTTTTTCTTAGTTTCTTTAGCTTTCTTCTCTCTTTGTCTTGGGTTGTGTTCGTTTATTGTCTTTGCCTAGTGCCCATAAAGCACTAGGTGTTCTCACGTTTGGTCCAAGTGTGTAGTGCATGCCTAGGAGGAGAGACAACTTCTTTCTCTTCAATCCAGAGCCGGAGAGACTCTTTAAAGCCTTTCGCCAACGGACGATTGACCTGGTTAGAAATTCTCAACCGGGCACTAGCAATACCATTGAAGAACAAGCCCAAGGATCCGACTTTAACGAACAACCTCAAGGCAATACCGAAGGGACCTTCATCAATCCCTTTGGTACTTCTTCTAACCACTCTTCTCAACCTAGTTCTCCATCAACATCTACATCAACACCATCTACGCCATCATCTCCCTTACATCCAACAATGCCGAAGTTCCCATCCCATTCTACTTTCACCGAGGATGTCTTGCCCGGACCAAGCACTTTAACGGCCGCTTATGCCGGAAATTTTGTGGCAAAGACACAATTCATCCAACTTGTTGAAAGAAATCAATTTAGTGGTTTGCCCACCGAAGACCCGCATCAACACATGGAGACCTTCTCCGATTATTGTGACGCTATATCTCAACCCGGGGTTACTCAAGATCAAATTCGTTGGGTACTTTTCCCGTTCTCTCTCATTGGAAAAGCGAAGCAATGGATCAAGAATCTCGATAGGGCAACCATGGGGATTGATACTTGGAAGAAACTTGCATTGGCGTTCTACCAAAATTTTTACCCTTCCGAAAAGACGAATTTGTTAAGGGCCTCCATCACTGGTTTCCACCAACGGGATGAAGAGAGCCTTTATGAAGCATGGGAGCGGTTCAAGTCTTTGGTTAGATCGTGCCCCCACCATGGACTTTCACAATGGTTCTTAGTCCAACAATTTTGGAATTGTCTATATGAGGACTCGAGAGCCATACTCAATATGGGCTCCAATGGAAGGTTCACCGAGGTAGATGATGACCAAACTTGGTCAAGGATCGAAGAAATGGCGGTCCATAACTCCCAATACTCAAGGCCAAGGAAGGAAAGTAGAGGGGGAAGGCATCAGATTGATGCCATTACACAATTAAGTGCCGACCTTGGAGCACAATTAAAGACACACATGGATACTATTGACAAGAAGCTCCAACACCACTTTAATCAAGGTCAAAGCACTAGTTCCTCCAATCAACAATCGATCCATCAAATTAATGCTTTGGGAATGGTTACACCATCATCTTATTATGGGATATGTGAGATTTGCGGGATATTTGGGCATGAACCTCAACATTGTCGAGGTAGTATTGAGCAAGTGAATGCTTTTCAAGTATACAAGCAAGGTGTTCCATATTTCCCCCACAAGCCTCAAAACGTGCCAAATCAACATATGTTCCAAGCTTCCCAACAACAAGCTCAACAACAATACCGCGTACCCTATGTTCCTCCTCCCTTAAGGGACAACAACCAAGGCTACCAAGGTTATCAAGGCAATCAAAGGCCTTTCAACAACTTCCAACAACATAACCAAGGTGCCTTCAACAACAATCAAGGGTTCCATCAAGGGAACTTAAATCATCAAGGTGGTTTCCAAGGAAACCAACACTCTCAAGGCCTAAATCAAGTCAACTCTCAAGGGTTCCAAGGGGACTTTCAACAACAACAAGGGTCCCAAAATACTCAACAAGAAAGCAAGAAAAGAAGTCAATCTCCAATTCGTGATTATGGCATTCCCCTAGCTATTACCAATACCCCACACAATCAACAATCCCCACCTTGAGATCCGGAGATGCAAAAGATAATTTTGGATATTCAAAGAAGCCAATTGGAGATGCAAAAAGCTCAACATGAATTCTATACTAACCTTCAAATGGAAAACAAGGCAAGAGATACACATGTGAAAATGCTTGAAACCCAACTAGCTCAGGTAGCTTTGGGTAGTTCTTCAAGACAAAAGGGGCAATTACCTCCTCAAGGTGTACCGACGAAGTTTGAACATGTAAATGCTATCACCTTGAGGAGCGGTGCATCCTATGACTCTCCCTTGTTTCCTATTGAGCATGAAGCAATGAAAGAAGTAGAATCTCCATCTCAAGGCAATGAAAATTGAGAAAATCTCATGGAGGAGCAAGTCTTGTGGGAGGTTGAAAAACCTATTGAAGACAAGCTTCCCCCACCCCAAGAAGAAGACAAAGGAAAGGAAAAAGTGTCAATTGAAAAGTCCAAACCTAATAAGCAAGACAAGATACACATCAAGTTGCCTTTCCCAACAAGGCAAATGATGACAAAGGTGGATGTTCAATATGACAAGTTCCTTGATATTGTGAAGAAGTTGGATGTGAGCATCCCTTTCACCGAGTTAATTACCCAAGTCCCGGCCTATGGAAAATTTATGAGAGAAATCTTGGCTAGGAAGAGATCCGTGGACAAGGAAGAGACCATACCGTTCACAAGAGAGGTGAGCGAGCTCATTCAAGGCTCTACACTTCCTAAATTGAAGGATCCGGGTAGTTTCTCAATCTCGTGCACCATAGGGAGCTTGAAGATTGATAGGGCCTTATGTGATATGGGGGCGAGTGTGAGCATTCTCCCTTATTCTATTTGTGAGTGACTGGGGATGAAAGAGATCAAATGTACCTCGATCACACTCCAAATGGCCGATCGTACGCTAAATCGACCATTAGGAATGTTAGAAGATGTGCCATTAAGAATAGAGAAATTCTTCATCCCGGTTGACTTTCTCGTGCTTGATATGTCGGAGGATGCTATCACTTCTATTATCCTAGGGCGCCCGTTTCTACATACCGCCGGTGCAATGATCGATGTCAAGAAAGGTAGGATTAATTTTGAGCTAGGCAATGAGAAGCTAGTGTTTGACCTCCAAGGCAACACCTCGCCTACTTATGATGAGTCATGCAATATGATCCATGCCTTCAATGACAAAGATCTAGGGAATGAGCCGAGGGAAAGCTTGAAAGATGACAACTTGTGGGGAATTGAAGATGATGATTCCGAGCTTGGGGCGGATGAATGCCCATGTGATGTGTTTGATGACAAGTCGGTTGGCAAGAAGAAATCTGAGCCTCCCTTGAGGCCTTGTGAAGAAGAGTGGAAGTTTGGGTATATCCCGAAGAATCGAAAGTACAAGTTCAAGTCGTTGAACTTAGTAGATCGGGATGCACAGGAAACTTCTAGGCAAGGTTGTGAAGACCCTTGGAGTGGAGGTTGGTATTCCACAAGCTTGATCGAAGATTTCCCGAGAGCCTTCGATTTGTTACTTCGTGCCCTTGAAGGCGATGGAGTGATCTATGATGTTGAAAAATGAATGAAGAACCCACCACCCTTTGTTTGACAGAGTTTCAAAAGAACCGTCTTTTTATATATATATATATATATCTTTCTTATTCTTTTGTATTTTGTGAAATTCTTGTAATTTGGTAATTTGATAAGCGATGTGAGGGAGGGAATTTGATGATGGTTATTGAGTTTATTTGATAGGTTGTTAGTGAAGATGAAGTTTCGAGGAGAGTAGTTGATGATAGAAGCTTGGATTTGGGCATGGGAGTCGGTCTTTGAAGATTTTGACAATCTTTTGGGAACCAAATTTTAGATCTCGAGGTATTGGTGGCCTTGTGGGTGAAGCTATCAAGGAAATGAAGGGCTAGAAGACTCATCCTGACCGAGAAGGATGTCATCCCGATCGGGATGAGCGTGCTAAAAAATGGGTTCTCTGGAGTGTGATCCCGACCGGGACCAAGTTCATCCCGACCGGAAAGAAGTCAACCTCGAATGGGATGGTGCCCAGCTCCTCCTTTTGCCTCTTCTTCGACATTTGAGCCCACCCAACCACTTTATACCCCCTCCCAACCTCCCTACCTACCCTTGCAACTATCTATGACCCATATACTTCTTATATACATCCCCACCTCATCTTCTCTTCACTACATACCGAGTTTCACATCAAATCCCACCTCATTACACCAATGCAAGCCTAGAACTTCAACCGTGCGACCACATTGAGCATGAAGAGGTATTACGAGGAAGAAGACAAGCAACGTGCATATTATGATCATTGAGGTGATGGAGTTAGTGAGTTGCTTACCGTTTGGTAGACGATTCTCATTTCTTTTCCGTCTTTTATTGCTTGTCTCCCTTTGTATGTTCCCCTTCCCCATATCATTTTTGTGTCATGGTGGCCCTCGGGGCCTTGGTTATCATTGCTCCCGATTCTCGATGACGTGACTACATCGGGAGTCATTTCAAAAATCCAAATTGACAAGTAATTTCACTTTTTCTTTATTTTATTTTCTTTTGGTAGGATTTAGTCGGATTTAGGCGGAATCCGGGCTAGGTGACTTGATTACACCTAGCCCTCCCCTCCTATTTCCTTTTATTTTCTTTTTTTTATTTCTTCCCCCATCCATATTTTTTCTTGTTTCGGCCCTTGGTGACTTGACTACACCCCGGCCGGACACATTCGACCCTTTCTTCACTTTCATTTTGATTTTTAGCTTTATTTTCCCTTTTTCCTTTCTTTTTTTAGTGTCTTCCACACACACTATCGATCGAGCATGAGAACATTGCTCGGTTTAAGTGTGGGGGAGCGATATACTAGTCTATTTTAGTTTTATTTTCGTAGTTTTTTTGAAAAAAAATTCTTAAAATCCCTAAAAATTTGAAAATTTTCAAAAAAAACCGAAAGGATTTTCCTTTGTGTCGTTTCCTTTTGTGTCGTTGTGTCGTATTTTTAGTTATATTGTGTGTTTTGCCTCCCCATTTCCTTGTAGGTTCTTTGATCGCCGTGAGTTTCGAAAGGCTCAAGACATCCGGTAATACCCATTCAATTCTTTCCCCTTTTTCCCTTTTTTTGTGGAGTTTGGAGAAGATTTGTGATGGTGTGCTCGGGCGCAACTTTGTGAAATTTGTGGTTGATGTGGTGACTTGTTTGGAAGTTTCGGGGTGGTGTTTGTTTTCTTTATGTGCTTGTTCTCTTTTCTCTTGTTTTGTTTTGTTTTGTTTTGTTTTGTTGTGTTTGTTTGTTTTTCCTTTTGTTTTCGTTAAGTCTTTGTTGTGTCTTGTTTAGTTTGTGTCCTGTGTAATAAGGTTTTCGAAAACCCGGTTTTGAGGCTAGTGTGCAAGCGTTTACTTTCCCTTTCTATTGGTGTTAATCGAGTCTTGGACTTTAGTCTAGTAGAATGACTTTAAATCAATGATTTCGTTGGTTTCTTACCTTTAGTCCACCTAGTCTACTAGGGATTTACTACGGGATTTGCATTTTGACCATTTTGACCACCCACGGAGTGAAAAGGCCTTGGTTGCCGAGTCCTGTCCCTTAGGTGACCGTGTTCGAAATTGTCTGATTAGTCCAAGTTTCTCCCCTTTTTGTGGGTTTGAAGGGAAGGGCCCGTCCCGACTTACTCATTTCCCTACCTTCTACGCATTTCCACAAATAAGTTGCAAATTGTTGAAATTCTCACTTGGTTGCAAGAAATGCCTACAAAACAAAAGTTATCCAAAAGGCAAGCCAAGGAAAGAAAAAAAAGAAAAAAAAAAGAAGAAAAAGAAAAGGCACAACAAATGAAAAACAAAATACAAAAGAAGAAAAAGAAATGGCATAGCAACTCAAAAGCCGAATGAAAAAGAAAAATGCCAAAGAAAATCACCTCACAAAAAGAATTCTCCCCCTCTCAAAATAAGCCTTTTTCCGATCGTTACCGTGAAGAGCCTACCAAAGGACCGAGTCCCTAGGAAGGATGATAGCGGTAATGGTCGGTCTTCCCTCATTTTGCAACCTTTATCCACCTTTTTCCTTTGACTAGTTGGGTGATTTTGGACATGGGACGACCCTCTTGACTTATCGCTGAAGGGGGCGGGGCTTCACTTACCTACAGTGTCGACTAACTCCGTGGTTCTCCTTTTTCCATCCCGCCTATCATCCCATGGTACGTTCTTAGAAGGTTAGGAGGAACCTAGGTAAGTTACCAACGTTTTCGTTGCTTTGTCGTCATACTATTAGGGTTTTGTCCATTTCAGTTTGTATTGCTAGCTTGGGAACGTTGTCACTTGCCTTGAGTCCTTAACCGGTGTATCTTTCACCGCTTTGTTGAGGGAAGCGGTATTTGTTTTGTCCTGGATGCAACCGTTTGGTGTTTGTTTGTTTGTGTGTTTTTTTTGTGTCCGGTTGCATCCACAGTTTTGTCGCAAGACCTCACTTGCCTTGCGGAGTTCACTTTTCCTCTAAGAGTTCTCACGTGAGTTGAAAGGGCGTAGGGTGCGCTAATACCCGCTTGGTTAGTAGTCTAGTTTCTTTTAGTTTTTAGTTAGTAGGTGCTTACTCGAGGGCGAGTAAGGGTTAAGTGTGGGGGAGTTGATAAGTGTAGTTTGTAGTGCCTATTTGTTGTGTTTGGTCCCGGTTTCTCTTGTGAAATCACTCTTTGGAGCGGTTTCTAGCTACTTATGCTTCTTCTAGTTCGTTTTAGGTTCCCAAGACCATTCATTGAGTATTGGAACGATTCCGACTCGTTTCCTACACATTTGGAGCCAACGAAAAGAAGGAACAATCACTCGGTGCCTTAGATTCGATCCCGAGATCATTGGACCCATTCCTGAGCCCCTTAGACTCGATCCCGAGCACCGAGAATCGATGAGAAGCCTTTCAAGAGCAAATAGGGACCTCTATGATCATATTGGAGGCCTACAAGACCCTTCCCGGGCGAGAAGAGTAGCCTTCCCGGTCGGGAAGGAGTGCAAAGTAAAGACGGATTCTGGACTGTCATCCCGACCGGGACCAAGCTCATCCCGGTTGGGACCATCTCGTCCCGGTCGGGACCACCACCATCCCGACCGGGATGGACCAGCTGTAGCCCGCGCCTCTTCTTTTCTATTCATTCACTCTTGTAACCTTATATATACCCTTCCTTTGTATTATTTAAGCACTTTTAGACTATCTTACATTAGACTAAACCCTAGATAGAGTTCCTCCTCATTAGCTTAATCTTTCCTTAATCTTTAATTAAACTTAGCTTAATCTAGTTTGTAATCCTTGTATTAAGAGAATTCTTCGAGATTCATTCAAGATTGACAACCTTGGGAGATTGATTTGGGGTTTTCTTATTAATACAAGTTCTCATCTTTTCATCTTCTTGTTAGTAGGTATAATCTTCTTACTCTCTTTACTCTTAATCCTTGTTTAATCTTTCAAGTTATAATCTTTGATTATTGTTCTTGCTCTTGTTAGTTCCATTATGAATATTATGTTGTTTGTGTTGATTCCTCTTGTTATGGTTAGGGTTAGTTTCATTATGTGTGAGTAGACCAATTGTGGGGTTAGTAGGGGGATTAAGTGTGGATTATGGGTAATTAGGGCTTGATTGAGGGTAAAGGTGGATTCTTTGTTACTAGTCACATATTGAGCACTCTATGTGTTTGTTGAATTGCTTGTTTGAGTTGTAGTGGCCATGCTCCTCATGCTTGTTTTCATTTTCTCAGTGTGTGATTGATTTGTGGTTGAATTCTTGTGTATTGGGTAATATCTTGCATGAGTATTCGGGTCTTTTCTTAGACACGAGAGTGCGGACATTGGCTTTGACACGAGAGCGCGGACCGACCTTACTAACTAGGTGAAACCTACACCCCTTGACTACCCTACTATCCTACTAGACTTATGAACCCAAACTAACCCTACTCCTTCCCATATTTGATTTTCCCATCTTGCTAGCTATTGTTTCTCTAGTTTACTTGTTTCATTTAGCTCTAGTGTTCTTATTAGTTTTTGTTATACATAGTTCATTGTTAGTCAACTTTCATCATCTTCAATCATCATAGTTAATCTATTCATGTTAGTTAGTCTCCCTTTGCGTTGTGTTGGTAATTTAGTCTTGTTTGTGAGTTGACCATAGTCTAGACAACCTCTACCGTCCCCGTGGACTCAACCCGACCTACCCTAGCTACCTGTTGGGATTAGTTGGACTCTACTGGTTGGTGGGGATCCACGGCAATTCCCTACCATCACTGGGCGCCTGGGCCCAGGCGGTCCAAGTCTTGTTTATGGAAATTTTTTTATTTTCCTAATTGTCGTGGGATTAAGACTATATATGCGGGTTGTGGGTGCTTGTTTTAGACATACTAAAATACCCATAGTGCGTCAATAGTTTCCTTGCATTGTTTTAGGTCATGTCGGGTTTTGGTAATCTCTTAACTGAGTTGGCGGGTTGTTTTAAGAAATGTGACCTCAAGGTTCGTCCAAGTGACGGTTTGTCAATGGTTGTGGCGTTAAGTTGAGTTAAAGTGCAAGACGACTTCTTATTAGCATGCTCTAATTTTTGGGACGTGAAAAGTCATGTTTTTGCTTTTTTCGGAGGTAAGGTGTGTCCTCTTCCCGAGGAACTAGACGTTGTGGGCGTGTGGTGTTCGGTTTGGCCTTGTGTGCCTTTGAGAGATGATGCTTTTGTGGAACGGGTTCGTCACTTTTTGGACCTTTCTTCGCTAGAGGAGGCTAAGGTTTTCTTTGGGAAGGACGGTATTGACTTAGAGTTGCTATTTAGGACGTTCTCACAGACGGGTTCTTGCGACATTTCACCTTAGCTTGTAGGCGGGCTTTTAATGTTGCGGTGGCTTGTTATTATCTCTTCGAGGATGCATTCGTGCATGCGGGTTGGGGTAATCCTTTGGTTTTGGATGTGGTAATGGGGATGGAACATGGGCGATCACCCTCTTTACTAATTTTGAGCGAGCTTGTTCTAGGTCTTGACGCTCGAGCCCGCCTTCATCGGGCTCCTTTCCGGGTTCTAGAATCATTTTGCAGGTACGTGGGGTGTTATTTATGTTGTTTCTTTTTTTTTCGAAACCCACTTTAGTTTGGAAATGCGACATTGTGTTGGGGTTTGTGCAGGTTTGGCTACAAGAGAGGCTCGGTTTGGTCGACCCTCCTCGGTCTGTTAAGAGTTATAGCCGTAAAGGCTTCACGGATTGCAAGATGGTGCAAGCATGGAGCGCTGGTCATGCCGAAGGAGAATGACATTCCTACTTGGACAGTGGGTAGGTGGCTAATCAGGCGGACAGTCCCGTGGTGGCATATTAGTGGACAGTCCGGGTTTCCTTTTTCATCTTCGACTCAGGCTATGTTGATATTATCTTTAAAGGATCCGGTTTATATTTACCCGGGCGATTTGTCAAGCCAAATTGGGGTGAGGCCGACCACCTCGGAGATTACTAGGGGTGTTCCTAGGTTTGACTCATGGACGGAGAATTCGCTCAGGGAGTTTAGGGTGTCTTGGGAACATAAATTTTCACGTCCCGTTGTTAGAGGGAGTGTTTGATCGACCGACATTACTTCCTTCCAGCGGGGGGGTTCATGAACACCCATCAGGAAAGAGCAAGTCGAAAGTTAGGATGACCGCGGCGCTAGAGGATGAGGAGGCGACTCGAGGAAACATCACAAAGTGCCTGACAAAAGACAGCGTTACCGATCCTAATGCCATCAGTATATCTATACGGGCCAAGACCTACGAGACTCGTATTGAAGGTGCGAGTGATGGATCAGTATAATTGGCTGGGCTCGCTTTTGGCTAGGGTGTTAGAAGCTTGTGTTAGGAGGGGTCGATGGTAAAAAACCCGAACAAGCACACCCAGATGGCGATGGGATAAAGAAGTTGGACTGGTAGAGCCCAGCCGTTTTGTACTATGTTTTATTAGTTGATATTATGTGGTGTATTAGCACTAGTTTTTGTGGTGTTCTGACACGTTGTCATTTTTCGAGATAACCGGATTTCCGATGCTCGATGTAAATGGTCTCGACAAAGGCTCGATTTAAATGATTTTTTGTTTTTTATTTGTTTAATGAGAAGCACATTTTTTTCGTGGTGGCTCGCAACTCGATTCTTCATTTTGCCCGGGGTGCCCTTTCGGGTTTTCACCCCGTCCTCGGCTCGTCGTTTATGCTTCGTCATCGAAATCACTCAATAATCAGAACGCGGGGGAAAAGGTTCCGATTTGCATGTGAATCGAGTAATCGATTTTGTTATTTTGTTGGTTGTACCCGGGGAAGGGTTGCATACGTATCCGTGTTTACACGGAATCAAACCATGTTCGTAGTTCATTTAGATGCGAGTGATTTTGCTTTAGACTCGTTATGCCAATTGTCCATGCGAATCATTTTTAAGCGTTTTGTGTGGGTTTTCACCCTTGGTCAAAGATTAGGATGGTGTTGTTGGGATGTTTAGGGATGTACCGTTTGAGTTGGTCCATGTTGGTTGGGGTTGAGAACTCTTGACCATCTAGGTCAGTAAGGATTACGGCACCCCCTGTGAGTATCCTTTTGACGAGGTAGGGGCCCGCCCAATTTGGTTTGAGCTTCCCTCTAAGAACGGCGGGAAGGGGTGCTCTAATGGATTTGACTACTAAATCTCCCTCATGTATGTTTTGGGATTTGACTCGTTTGTTAAAGGCTCGGTGCATGCGTTGTTGGTAGGCTTGCACGTTCGACAGTGCATGTATTCTATGCTCGTCTAGGAGTACTAGCTCATTATAACGCTTTTGGTGCCGTTCATCTTCGGGAATGCCGCTTTCGGCTAGTATTCTTTGTGAGGGTATTTCTAACTCTGTGGGTTGCACGGCTTCGGAGCCGTAGGTTAGGTAGTATGGTGTGGCTCCAGTGGGTGTTCGGTATCACCATAATGCGAGGGTATTTTATTTGGCCAATCTCGGTAGTTGGCTATCATTTTCTTTAGGATTGTGGTAATGGTTTTGTTTGCTACCACCACGGCCCTGTTTGTCTGAGGTCTGTTGGGTGAGCATTTGTGTCTTTGGATTTTGTATTTGTCTAGGAGTTTTTGGGTATGCCATGTCGGTAGATGATGTTATTTTGTAGGAATTTGACTACTTGTTTGGAGGTTAAGGTGGTGTAAGAGGCTGCTTCTACCCATTTGGTAAAGTAATCAATGGCCACCAGTAAAAAATAGTGTCTGCCGGTTCCGGACGGGTGTACCTTCCCTATGATGTCTATTCCCCAGGTGGAGAAGGGACAGGATGTTGTTATGGTGTAGAGTGGGTATGGCGGTAGGTGTTGAATGTTGGATGTTGGCGAATATTTCGCAGTTGTGACAGTGGCGGACGTGACACTGACAGTCTGTCTCTAGGGTAATCCAGTAATAGCCTAGTCTCAATATCTTTCGGGCTAATAGGTGTGCGCTCATGTGGGGTCCGCATTCCCCATCATGTACCTCTTCCATGACTCTCTCAGATTGGACTTTGTTTATGCATCTAAGGAGTACTCCTTATGGGGTTCGTTTGTATAGTAGTCCTTGGTTTAGGACATAATGTGCGGCTTGTATTCGTAAGGCTCTTTTGTTTTTCGTGTTTGTGTTAGGCAGGTATTATCCATCGATTTTCAAGTCTAGGATTGCTTTGTACCAGGGTTCGTCGGGGATGTCGTCGGTTTCGAGGTGTTGGATGTACACGGGTTGTTCACTCCTTTCTACGCGAATAGGCGTAGAGAAGAGGTTGTCGGGCATGTTTATTAATGAGGCTAGCATGGATAGGGCGTTAGCGAATTGGTTTTCTTCGCGAGGTATGTGTATGAAGTCGATTTCGGTGAATTTCTGGGATATGGTTTCTATTTTGGTTTGGTACGGGGCTAGGCTTTCGCTATAGATCTTCCAGGTGTCTGTGGCTTGGTTGACTACTAGGGATGCATCTCAATGTACTCTAAGGTTATTAACTCCTAAAGTTACGGCGGCTTTTAGCCCAATTAGGCAGGCTTCGTATTCGGCTGCATTGTATGTAACTGGGAAGTCTAGTTTGACTGATATGGGTATGTGATCACCTACGGGTTGTTGGTTGTGTGCGGTGTTTCTCATGTTGTGTTTTTTAGTTAGGGAGTCTGTCAGGGGTTGGTTGCCCTTAGGGTAACTGTTCATGATCTCTTTTTAGGGTGAAGTTAAGTAGACTGTTCGTTGTAGCCTTTACGCCTTAGTTAATTGTTATCGATAAATGGCATAGTGTCAAGTTTTAAGCGATAAAGTACGTTGAGAGAAATCGAGCAATTGTCGAGGCATGTTTGTAAAAGAAGAAATTACTTTATCGGTATAACGATAGACGGACTAGGTGCCCGTTATTTCGTTTGATGGGGGGAGGGGAGGACAGGTCCCCTCGCACCTCCCAGACTCGATGAATTACAAAAAAGAAAAAAATGTTTATTATTATTTGGTCTAGGCCCTATAGGCGCACTAGACTCTGACTAACACCGGCTGTGCCTCTAAGCATCGAGACTCCCTCCAGGGAAGAGAACCTTGATGGTGTCGCTCGTCCTCACCACCACAGATGTGGTTGCCCTGTCACTAGTCTCCCCAATGGCGAGTTGTGACATCTGTGCCTTCACAGATGGGAAGGTTCCGACATCCACCAAGTCTTGGATGTAGTGTTTGAGGCGATCACAGTCCTCTGTATCGTGCCCCCTGCCCTGATGATATAGGTAATAGGCATTGGGGTCCCAGTCCGCATCTCGGGCTTCAAGAGGCGGGTCCTGGAAGAGGACGAGTTGGGATAACTGCCAGTAATCGGTTGCGATTCTTAGACCCTCGGCGTAGGTCACGCCTATATCCCTCAGGCTTCTGAAGGGACGTCCCTCTAGGGCTGGGACAAACCTAGCCGGTCCGAGCCTCATCCTGTTCCTAGGGATGAAGGGCTTTTCATCCACCTCCTCCTTGGGAAGGTTTCGTGTTTCGTTTTCAGCTCCTTCGAGCTTGCCGAGTTGGAAGAGGATGTTGTCATGGGCGGCGGTTATTTGGGCCATGTTGTTTTGGAGCTCTTTGACAAGCCCTAGCATGGTGTTGAGTGGTTCGAGGTTATTGCTGGAAGACATCTCTAGATCTGCGAGACAGAACTGAAGATGATATTGAGTCCACCAGATAGCCTAAAGACTCGAGGAATGCACGTTTGAACGACACGGAAATGAGACCCTTGATTTGCGCGCGTCCGCGGTCATCAATTAGGGACACAGGTGCTTTAGACTCTCGGTGTATTCGGCGAAGCGCCTAATGAACTTATGCCTCTGGGACGAGATGATTTGACACAAATCTCAGGAGTGAGACTTAAAGAAGAGGACTTTCTCGGTACGAGACGACCCAAAATTTAAGACCTCGGATAGAGGCGATCCTAGTAACTAACACAGACAGTTAATCACACTGTTGTACGACGTTAGGAATTGATCATGATCCCGGCTCAGAATCAAAGAGTTTTGATGCTTTGGAAAACTGTTGGGTTTTGGGAATAAAAATTCTTCTTTTGAAGGTGAGAAGTTTGTAAAAATTAGTGTACGACGGTGTAGTGACATCGTTTGTGACGTGAAAATATGTTGTTGCGTGCGCATCGAGAACTCGACGATAGCAAGAGTGTAAATGATGGTTTTACAAACGAAGTATGGTTCTTAACGGAACCGGTTTTGAAAATGATAAGGTCGCGCTTTTATCGAGACTATTATTAATTAATTAGCTCGATATGTACGGCGGAGACAGTGTTCATGAGAGAATGTGACGTCCGTGACGGTGCTTCGGAAGGTGTGACTAAACCCTTATTACCGAATTTAGGTAGTGAAAATAAAAAACTTTTTAAAAAAAAGGGTGATCCATGCTTGTCGATTCCGTTAACTAGCATCTCGATGGTGGGGGTGACGTATTTGTGAAAAATGTTTTGAGGGTATAATCGTTTTCGTTTCCTTGACTTCATTGATTGGAGTTTCGGTTGTGTTAACGGTATGTGCGAGAAAACTTTTTTTTTGAAAATAAGATGTAATCGTTTAGGGCACCTCGATCCCATTAATTAGGAGTTTGGTGACACTAATGGTCCTCGTTGTTGATGGGTTTTACTTTGGCCAAAGTGATGGCGCTCAAAAGGGTTTTTTGAAAGTAGTAAATGTAAAATTTGTCATGATGACGGTGTTAAGATGCTTTTGAAAATAATTTTAATTTGGCTGGAGCATTGGCGCTTAAAAGGTAGTTTTGAAAAGAAGATGTTCTCTTTTTTTTTCGAAAACGGAGTTGGGTGCGGTTGAGTATGTTGTTGTGGTTGAATCCAGATTTTAGGGTTTTATTTGGGTTGTTCAAACACGCTACACATAACTAGGAATGCGTACACTCATGCAGGATGCAGATACGGGTAGGTTAGGGTAGGCTACCGCCCACGAATAGCCTTTGCTTAGGTGTCGACATGTCACCTGAGGAGATGAGTGTCGTACCGTCGGCTTAGAACCACTAGCTTGGTATATCCGCGGGATGCGCGTTAGGCGGCCGGAGCGTCAACCTAGGATCTCTCCGCGTGTCAAGAAGGATTTTACTGCGAAGAGGTCAATTGGTCCTAATATCGGTTAGGGTGGGCTTTTTAAGGCCAAAACCTGTAGTGACCACAACAGGGAACTAGGAAATGAGCGTCACCGACCTCGTTCGAGTTACACCACCGCTGGAAACTTGTTTCCAAATCCCCAGTGGAGTCGCCACACTGTGGACGTCCGTCCGCACCGCCCGGCGCCCGGCGTGCACTCGCGCGGGACCGATCCGGTTTCATCGCGGCGGCCACCCACGCGGCCCCCCTCCCGGTCGGGGGCCGGTCCGATCTTGCATACGGGGCGATGGTTTTGGACCTCCATTCGAATGATGATTCGGACTTGTACTAGACGGGTGCATGCACCCGTTTTTCCGTTGGAATCGATCGAGTCGTGATTGTAAATGTTTAAAGGCCAATATATTTGGTAAGGCGAACTTTTTAGTGAACCAAATTCATTGCCGACTTGTGGAGTCGCCACCGAGTCAATTATGGGGACTCGAAAACCGTTCAAGTCAACTTTGATCCCTAGCCGGCTCAAAGTTGAGTGGCACGGGACCTAAAGATAAAGACATGTACCCTTAAGCACTCCATGCCTGGAATGACTCTCATTGCAAATGGTTTTGGACATCCGGAAACCTTTGATTCCGAGTAAGGGGTGAGGGTACGTACTGGGAAGCCAATGTCCGCTAGACGTCGACACCCAATCCTGCCCGCACATAGCGGCCTCTACTAATCGATCGGTGGGATGATAACTTTGTTCCCTTGTTGTGGCAGAAGTACTGTAACATCCATTGTTTTAATCCTTTATCTTTGCTATGTGGGTTTTTTAAAGACAAGTAAGCTTTCTCGTCGAAGTAGGTATGTTTACATTCTTTGCATGCAATTTCACGTGACAAGCAGGCCTTGCAAAGATGCACATAGGAGAGTAGAAAGTACTAATATTATACGTATTAGCAAATCAGTTTTAACGTGATAATACGGGTATTAGTCGTCCTCGTGGTATACCTTACCTAGTATTCTGCTTAAGATGCGTCGGCTCAGTATTAATAGGGATGCGTCGAACCGTGTAAGGTGAGCACCGAGACTAATACGGAACCCGACCATCGATTTGTTTAGTTTTAGCTTGTTTACGTTTTGAATTCCTTGTTAGGTGATTTAGCATGCGATTATAAGGTCATTAAAGCAATAAATCATACGAAAGCTGTAAATGTGAACGTAAATAAATCACGTAGTGAGGAGTTGCACCCTCGGAGTATACGCTAAACGGGACACGATGCATAGACAGTTGAGAACGGATCTCGGAATTACTCGAGCCTGTTTAGAGTGTTTTAGTGTTTATAGTTGAAGTTGGGAAGTTACGTGCTTTAGTACGTGTTGTGGACCTAGCGTCCACATTTGACATTATCCTAGTGCATAAATAAAAGTACGGAAACGTGAAGTTTTATTTAGATGACAACCTAGTGACGAATCGACTTCGAAAGGCGGATCCTCCTAGCTCACCTTGTGATTTTGGCTGAGTTCCGCTGCCATGGCTAGTTCTGTGGCTAATCCGGCAGAGCTTCCGCTACTAGACTCGGGGTAGCTAGTAAAACACAAGCACCTCGAGATCGAGTGGGGTGCTCGAACGGGAGGAATAGCGTTGATTTCGCTTATCGGGACTACGATCGAGTGGATCGTTGGCTTATGGTGTCAGAGTGTGAGCCCAAGCTAAGAAACTCGTAATGAGTAAAGGGTGAAGAGAGGAGAAGTTGTTGTGTCCAATGAATGGGGTGGGGGGAGGGGTATTTATAGTTGTTTTCGGTTCACGTCGCCCGGATGGACGCTTGAGTCCAGGAGCACCAAAACTCAGGCGCCTGGGTTCGTGCGTGTGAGGCCCAGGATGCTTGGTGCGAGGCGTTCGGGAATTTGAAGATACAATTTTGATACTTTCTAAAACCGAGAGTGTGTGTATCATTTGTTATCTTGGAGGTTAAGTCTCCCCTTTGACCTAGCATGTGATAAGTGTGTTTTGTAGTGCTTATTTGTTGTGTTTGGTCCCGGTTTCTCTTGTGAAATCGCTCTTTGGAGCGGTTTCTAGGCTACTTATGCTTCTTCTAGTTTGTTTTAGGTTCCTAAGGCTTATCTTGAAGTAACGGAACGATTCCAACTCGTTTCCGACACATTTGGAGCCAACGAAGAGAAGCGACGATCACTCGGTGGCCAGACTCGATCCTGAGACCTTGGGACCCATTCCCGAGCCCTTTACACTCGATCCCGAGCACCGAGAATCGATGAGAAGCCCATGAGAAGCAAGTAGGGACCCTTGAGATCATATTTGAGGCCTACAAGACCCTTCCCGGCCGAGATAAGGGCCATCTCGCCCGAGATGAAGAGTATAAGCAAAGATGGGCCACTGATGCTCAATCTCGCCCGAGATCATCTCTTCTCGGCTGAGATGGGTCCCATCTCGACCGAGACCATCTCTTCTCGCCCGGGATTGGCCACCTGCAGACCCGCGTCACTTCTTTTCTTTTCCTTTGCTCGTGAACCCTTATAAATACTCTTCCTTTGTATTGTTTAAGCACTTTAGACTCCTCTACATTATTCTAAACCCTAATTAGACGCTCTTCATCCTTAGCCTAGTTTAGATTAATATTTCCTTAATCCTTGTTAATCCTAGCATAATCTAGATAGTTAATCTTGTATTAAGGATCTCTTGACGAATCCATCAATCCTTGACAACTTTTGGTGGAGAATTTTGGGTGTTCTTTTAATGCAAGCTTTCATCTTTTCATCCTATTGTTAGTTGGTATAATCTCTTCTCTCTTAATCTTTGTTTAATCTTTCAAGTTTCAATCTTTGTTTATTGTTCTTGTTCATACTAGTTTCATAATGAATGTTTGGATTATTATGTTGATTTCTCTTGCTAGTGTTAGTATTAGTTTGATAATGTGTGAGTAGACTTATTGTGGGGTTAGTAGAGGAATTAAGTGTTGATTATGGATGATTAGGGTTTGATTGTGGGTAAAGGTGAATTCTTTGTTGCTAGTCGCATATTGAGCACACTATGTGTTTGTTGAATTGCTTGTTTGAGTAGTAGTGGCCATGCTCCTCATTGTGTGATTGATTTGTGGTTGAATTCTTGTGTATTGGGTAACATCTTGCATGAGTATTCGGGTTTAGTCTTTGACACGAGAGTGCGGACTTTGGCTTTGACGCGAGAGCGCGGACCGACCTTAGTAATTAGGTGACACCTACACCCTCGATCCCCCAATTATCCTACTACACTTATGAACCCAAACTAACCCTACTCCTTCCCATATTGATTTCTCCATCTTGTTAGCTTATATTCATCTAGTTAGTTGATTTTTTTAGCTTTAGTGTCCCATGTAGTCCTTATTGCATCTAGTTTATTGTCAATCTAGTTTCTCCTTTCCAATCATCATAGTTAGTTAATTATTGCTAGTTTGCCTCCCTTTGTGTTGTTTTGGTAATTTAGTCTAGTTTGTGAGTTGACTCTAGTCTAGACACCTTCTACCCCATGGACTCGACCCGACTTACCCTAGCTACGTGTTACGTCTAGTTGGTATTACTTGTTGGTGGGGACCCACGACAAATTCCCTACCATCAATTTGCGCCATTGCGCCGAGTGGGCCTCGGGTGTGCATCCCAAGGTTCGCTTGGCCCGGTGTGCTGACTCGGGTTTGACTTTGCGTATTTCGGGGCCGATTCGGAGTCTCGGTGTCGAAACTGACTCTAATTAGTGTCGACGCGGCCGTAATGACACGACTAAGGCTGTCTGGATGTTAATTTAATCTTTCCGAGTAATTTTTTGATTCGTTCTATAGAAAAACTATCTAAAACATCGCGATCTCACGTTGCGTTGCAGTCCGATCGTCATCGGGTGTTTGTTGGTACTTCTGGAACCACCAGGTCCAAATCTGGGTGTCTACAAGTTCCTATTAAGGCCACTCGATCGAGTTCCCTAGATGACTTGATCGAGTGATCTCCTTAGGCCTTTAACGAGAGCCTAGAATTGTTTGAACCCCAGTCACATCATTTTTTTACTACCTTAAGTCGACACGTGCTAATTCAATCACGTGCCTCCTCTTTCAAAATCATACATCGCATAATATTCTAACGTCTACCATAATTGCTATGTTTGGGTATTGTGAATCCCGGGTTGTATTCCGCCTGTGTAATTTGTAATTTACTTTTAAGTTGTTTATTATCGTTGCATGGCATTTACCTTTTTCTAAATGAACCCACATGCTAAAACAACTTTGACATATTCAAGATGCATTAAATGGCGTATCTTAACACATATTTCACATGCGTAGCTTTAAACATTGTTTGCATATCATTTCACCGTCTTACTAACGCGCGTACACGAACACCGATCGATATTCTAGTTGAGGCCGCTAAGTGCGGGCGGGGTTGGGTGTCCTTTGTGAGCTTCCTAACACGTACCCTCACCCCATACTCAGAACCTTTGGTTTTCGGATGCCCGAAACCGTTGGCAAACCAGAGTCGTTCGATATACGGTATTTGGTAAACCGATATCGATATCCTTACGCAAAGGGACGAACCCCCATAAGTCTAATACCAAAGCGGGCCGTGCTTTGTGCACGGTATGCCTAAGTATAAAGTGGGTGGCGACTCTTATTTCGATTTAAATTTCGACCCGAGAACAATCTTACCACGAGATTCATTCGCCTACCAGAACCCGCGCGTGGCCGTGTCGGGGTGGACCTATGTCATGTCCACAATTTGGCGACTCCGCTGGGGATACCTGATGTACAACTTGTCATCGGGATCTTCAGGGTGAAACTCGAGGAGAAATCGATTGGTTAGTACAATACGCTCATTAGTTTTACGGTTCATGCATAACCTCGACTTTACGCGGGCCAGTACAGTTTAGCGACTTCTCACTATACTGCGATATATTCCAAATTGGTTATGTCAAGGTGTTCATGGCTAATTCGTATGGGTTTCGTGGCACGTCCTTATACAAATTGGTAAGGGAGTCTGTCCCGATTATCGGAAAGGCCATGCACATTGGTATAGACCCTATATAGACCGACCAAGACTTAGTGTAAACCATACATGTTGCCGTCATAATGCTTACGTGACTATGTGCTACTTGACTTCCGTGTTGTTTTCAAAAACCGTCTTTTCCAAAAATGCATCTTTAAAAAAAATCCAATTTTCAAAAACTCAAAATGCTGCCAAAATTTAGACTTACGATTTGACTAAAAATAGCCTATTTTTAGCCGGCATGCTACCCGTTTCGAAACTCGAAAACTTTCAACCTTTTCAAAAAAAACTCGGTCCTGTCGGGACCGTCCTCCAAATTCTTTTCGGATTTCAATCTTTCTTTTGAAAAACCTTCCTTATTTTAGGACCTACCGTAATTAGTGTGTCGGGTCTTTTCATAAGTTGTCGAAGGTCTTTAGTGTCGAATCTGCGTCGATCTTACATCATGGGTTTCCTCCCTATCTCAGTCCGCCTTATTTGTCGCAGGCATGACCGACCTAGGTAGGGCATACCCCTACAAATGAAAGTCCATTTAGACACTCGAGTCCAAAGTCAGGAGAAAATCTCACATGGTCCTTCCTTCGAACGGGTCTCAGCACACATAGTCGAATCCTAAGAAAGTCACACCACCCACGAGTCACCCGTCTAGGTGTCTTTCTCGAGTTGTTTTCATATTCAGTCTTTTCCTTGTTCGGGATGTACTATTTTGATTCCAAGGTCTGGGTTCGGTTTCTAATTACGTGATATTCTTACAGACGGCCCACCGTCAACCAAGCTCAAAATGGAGTAAGCTCTGAACAATTTGAAAACCATAATGGACACCATGGTCTTCAAGCAGACTGAGATCGAGGCCTAACTGGAAGCAATGAGGGCCGATCAAGCGGCCGTCAATACCCGTGATATGTGTAGTTTGTAGTGCCTAGTTTGTCGTGTTTTGGTCCCTTTTTCCTTGCGGAATCGCTCCTTGGGAGCGGTTCATGGGCTACTTATGCTTCCTCTAGTTCGTTTCAGGTTCCCGAGACCATTCATGAAGAGTTGGAGCGATTCCGACTCAATACATACACTTTTCGGAGCCAACGAAGAGAAGGAACGATCACTCGATGCATTGGATTCGACCCCGAGACCTCGGGACCCGATCCCGAGCCCCTTAGACTCGATCCCGAGACCCGAGAGTCGATGAGAAGCCCATAAGAAGCAAGGAGGGACCTTAAATATCATATTGGAGGCCTACAAGACTCATCCCCGACGGGAAGGAACTCATCCAGTCTGGGATGAGGTGCGCATATTGCAGTGGTTCTGTTTTGAACCCGTCCCGGTCGGGACCAAACCGTCCCGGGTGGGATGAGCGAGCCGCAGCACGTGACTCTTTTATCTTCCTCCTTCATTCTTGTAACCCTATAAATACTCCTCCCTTGTAATGTTTAAGCACCATACTTTAACCCTAGATTATTTTAGACCTCTCTTAAGCATTCAAAACCCTAATTAGCCTCTCTTCATCTCTAGTTAATCTTTAGTTAATCCTAGTTTAATTCAAGTAATTAGTCTTGTATTAAGGGGATTCTTGAAGAATATTCCAAGATTGACAACCTTGGAGTTTTATTTGGGTTTCTTATTAATTCAAGTTCTCATCTTTTTCATCCTATTGTAGTGGGTATAATTTCTTTTCTCTTAATCTTTGTTAATCTCTCAAGTTTTAATCTTTACATATTGTTTATTGTTGTTGTTTGTTCATAATGAATGTTTGGTTGTTTATGTTGATTTCTCCTAGTATTGTTATTGTTAGTTTGATAATGAGTGAGTTGATTCCTTGTTGGGTTATTAGGGAGATTAAGTGTGGATTATGGGTGATTAGGGCTTGATTGTGGGTAAAGGTGATTCATTTGTTGCTAGTCACTTATTGGGCACACTATGTGTTTGTTGTATTGCTCATGTGGGTAGTAGTGGCCAATGCTTCTCATGCTTGTTCTCTCCTTCTCATTGTGTATTCAATTTGTGGTTGGATGTTTGGGTTTTGAGTAGCATCTTGCATGAATGTTCGGGTCTAGTCTTAGACACGAGAGTGCGGACTTTGGCTTTGGCGCGAGAGCGCAAACCGACCTTAGTGACTAAGTGGCACCTATACCCTTGATTACCCAATCACCCTACCATGCTTATGAACCCGACCTAACCCTACTTTTTTCCATATTTGAATTCTCTATCTCATTAGTCAATCATCTTCTCTAATTATTTGCTTAGTTAATCTCTAGTTGTTCATTAGTCTTTGTTGTAGCTTATTCATTGTTAGTCTTGTTCATACCTCCCATCATAATTAGTCAATTATCGTTCTCTTTGTGTTCGTTTGTGACTTAGCCTTGTTTGTGAGTGGACCATAGTCTAGACTCTACAATACCGTCTCCGTGGACACAACCCGACCTACCCTAGCTACCGTTAGGATTAGTTGGTTATATATTGATCGGTAGGACCCGCGGCAAATCCTTACCATCAATTTGGCGTCGTTGCCGGGGACGGTGCATGTTTAGACTTAGTTTGCTTATTAGCTAGACTTAGTTACCCCTCTTGTGCTCTTCTTCCATCTCTTGTGCATATTGTGTAGTTTTTCTTAGTTTCTTTATCCTCTTTTTCTCTTTGTTTTGGGAAGTGCTTGCTTATTGTCTTTGCCTAGTGCCCACAAAGCACTAGGTGTTCTCACGTTTGCTCTAGTGTGTAGTGTATGCCTAGGGGGGAGGCGAATTCTTTCTCTTCAATCCTGAGCCGGAAAGACTCTTTAGAGCCTTTCGCCAACGGACAATTGGCCGGGTTAGAATCTCTCAACCAAGTGCTAGCAATACCACCGAAGAACAAGCTCAAGGATCCGACTTTATCGAGCAACCTCAAGGCAATACCGAAGGGATCTTCATAAATCCTTTTGATACTTCTCAACCTAGTTCCCCCTCTACTTCTACATCAACACCGTCTACACCGTCCTCTCCCGCATATCCAATAATGCCTAAGTTCTCTTCACACTCGACGTTTACGGAGGATGTCTTGCCCGGTCCAACCGCTTTACCGGAGGCATATACCGGCAATTTTGTGGCAAAGACACAATTTATTCAATTGGTCGAGCGAAGTCAATTTATTGGGTTACCAACCGAAGATCCCCATCAACACATGGAAACCTTTTCGGATTATTGCGATGCTATTTCACAACCGGGAATAACCCAAGACCAAATCCGGTGGGTACTATTTCCTTTCTCTTTGATCGGTAAAGCAAAGCAATGGTTCAAGGGGTTAGACAAGGCGACTCTTGGTATTAATACTTCGAAGAAGCTAGCATTGGCTTTTTACCAACAATTTTATCCCCCGGAAAAAACAAATCTATTGAGAGCTTCTATCACGGGATTCCAACAACGTGATGAAGAAAGCCTCTATGAAGCTTGGGAAAGATTCAATGCCTTGATCCGTTCTTGCCCTCACCATGGTCTATCACAATGGTTCCTTGTTCAACAATTTTGGAACGGGTTATATGAAGACTCAAGGGCCATTCTTAACATGGGATCAAATGGAAGGTTTACCGAGGTAGAGGATGACCAAACTTGGGCAAGAATTGAAGAGATGGCGGTCCACAATTCCCAATACTCAAAGCCTAGGAAAGCGAATCGAGGAGGTAGGCACGAGGTCGATGCTATCACACAACTAAGCATTGACCTTGGAGCTCAATTAAAAACTCACATGGAGACCATAGACAAGAAGCTCCAAAGCCACCTCAATCCAGTTCAAAGCGCTAGTTCCTCCAACCAACACTCGATTTATGAAGTAAATGCTTTGGGAGTTGTGCCTCATACACCTTACTATGTGATGTGTGAGACTTTTGGGATAGTTGGACATGAGCCTATACATTGTCGGGGAAGTATTGAACAAGTGAACGCCTTTCAAGCGTTCAAGCAAGGTGCCCCTTATCCTAATATGTACCAAGCTTCCCATCAAGCTTCTCAACAACAAGCTCTACAACACCGTCCCTATGTTTCACCTCCCTTAAGGGACAACAATCAAGGATACCAAGGTTATCAAGGCAACCCAAGGCCATTCAACAACTTCAAGCAAAATAACCAAGGTACCTTCAACAACAATCAAGGATTCCAACAAGGGAATTTCAATCAAGGTGGTTTCCAAGGAAACCAACACAACCAAGGACATCAAAACTACAACCATGGCAACAATCAAGGCCTTAATCAAGGCAACTCTCATGGGTTCCAAGGGAACCATCAACAACAACAAGCAACTCAAGGTAATCGACAAGAAAGCAAGCCAAGGAGTCGGTCTCTTACTCATGATTATGGCATTCCTCTAGCCATCACAAACACTCCTCATAACCAACAATCTCCCCCTCGGGATTTTGACATGCAAAAGTCAATGTTGGACATGCAAAGGAATCAATTGGAGACACAAAGAACCCAACAAGAAATCATCACTCAACTTCAAATGGATAACTTGGCAAGAGATGCTCATGTGAAGATGCTCGAGACCCAAATAGGTCAACTTGCTTCAGGTAGCTCTTCAAGCCAAAAGGGGCAATTACCTCCTCAAGGTGATAGCGAAATTCGAGCATGTGAATGCTATTACCTTGAGGAGTGGTTCATCATATAACTCTCCCTTACCCCCTAATGAGCATGTACCAATGAAAGAAGTTGTGTCTCCAATTCAAGAAGATCCAAGCTTGGGAAATCCAATTGAGGAGCAAGTCTTATGGGAGATTAATAAACCCCAAGAAGACAAGCTTCCCCCACTTCAAGGAAAAGACAAGGGTAAAAGGAAAGTGTCATTTGAAGAGTCCACCCCTAATGAGCAAAAAAAAGTTCACATTAAGTTGCCTTTCCCAACAAGGCAAATGAAGACCAAGGTGGATGTCCAATATGACAAGTTCCTTAATATTGTGAAGAAATTGTATGTGAGTGTCCCATTTACCGAGCTACTTACCCAAATCCCGGCATATGGAAAATTCATGAAGGAAATATTGGCTAGGAAGAGATCCGTCGACAAGGAAGAGACTATAGCGTTCACAAGCGTGGTGAGCGAGCTTATTCAAGGTTCTATGAAACACCCCACATTGATTGAAGATGTCCTATTTATGAGCTTTGCTTAAAGGGATTTGAAGTACTACTCATATCAACAAAGTGCACTTTCTTTTCTGGTTTGCCCATGATAAGAACTCTGCAGTTAAGCGTGCTTGACTGGGAGCAATCTTAGGATGGGTGACCTCCTGGGAAGGTTTCCAGGATGCGCATGAGTGAGGACAAAATATGCTGGAAAGGACTCGTGTTGGTTTGTGGGACCAGTACAAAGCCTGGCGGGCTACCGCAGTTAACATTTCCGGTCCTAGGATTGGGCCGGGGTGTTACAAATGGTATCAGAGCAACCCTGCGACCGTGCATTTGGCACCTAGCGGGGGTGGATTCTGGGTCAGCGGTTATGCTGCCAGGCGCAACGAGGACGTTGCGTTCTTCAAGTGGGAGTGATTGAAACACCCCACATTGATTGAAGATGTCCTATTTATGAGCTTTGCTTAAAGGGATTTGAAGTACTACTCATATCAACAAAGTGCACTTTCTTTTCTGGTTTGCCCATGATAAGAACTCTGCAGTTAAGCGTGCTTGACTGGGAGCAATCTTAGGATGGGTGACCTCCTGGGAAGGTTTCCAGGATGCGCATGAGTGAGGACAAAATATGCTGGAAAGGACTCGTGTTGGTTTGTGGGACCAGTACAAAGCCTGGCGGGCTACCGCAGTTAACATTTCCGGTCCTAGGATTGGGCCGGGGTGTTACATTCTACGCTTCCCAAGTTGAAGGATCCGGGTAGTTTCTCGATCCCTTGCACCATAGGCAACTTCAAGATTGAGAGAGCACTATGTGATTTGGGTGCGAGTGTAAGCATCATTCCCTATTCCATTTGTGAGCGACTCGGGATGAAAGAGCTCAAGAGTACTTCCATTACACTCCAAATGGCCGATAGTTCCCTCAACCGACCTTTGGGGATGTTGGAAGATGTGCCAATTAGAATCGGGAAGTTCTTCATTCCGGTCGACTTTCTTGTACTTCACATGCCGGAAAATGCTATCACTCCCATTATCCTTGGGCGCCCATTTCTACACACCGCCGGTGCTATGATCGATGTAAAGAACGGTAGGATCACATTTGAGCTAGGCGACGAGAAGCTCGTGTTTGACCTCCAAGGCAACACTTCGCCTACTAATGATGAGTCTTGTAAAATGATCACCGCCATGAAGGACATCGGTCTAGGGGATGGGACGAGTAAAAGCTTGAAGAAAGATTTCTACGGAATTGAGGACGATGATTCCGAGATTGGGGCAGATGAATGCCCATATCATGATTTTGAAGACAAGCGCCAAGACAAGAAGGATGATGAGCCTCCCTTGGGGCCACATGAGGATATATGAACGTTTGGGTATATACCGAAGGATCGAAAGTACAAGTTCAAGCCATTGAACTTAGTAGATCGGGATGCCCCGGGAACGTTGAGACAAGGTTGTGAAGGGCCTCGTAGTGTGGATGGTTACACCACAAGCTTGATTGAAGACTTTGCGAGAGCCTTCGATTTGTTGCTTCGTGCCCTTGATGGAGATGGAATTTGCCTAGTGTTGATGAAAAAGAATTGAAGAGTGCACCACCTTTGGTTTGACAGAGTTCCAAAAGATCAGAACCGTCTTATTGTATATATCTCTTCCTTGTAATATCTTTAGGTTTTGTGAAATTCTTGTGATTTGGTATTTTGTTGAGTGATGTGAGGGAGGGACTTTGATGATTGTGTTTGAGCTTATTTGGTGGGTGCAAAGTGAAGATGAATCCTATGAGGAGTGGTTATTGTTAGAGCTTGGATTGTGAAAAGGGAGTCGGTTTTTGAAGCTTGGAACGAGCTTTTGGGAGTTATAGAGGGTTAGAAGACTCTTCCCGGCCGAGAAGAGTGCATCCCGACCGGGAAGGATGCACCATCCCGACCAGGAAGGATGTCATCCCGTCCGGGATGAGTGTGCCAAAATTTGGGTTCTCTGGAGTGTCATCCCGACCGGGACGAGGGCTTCCCGACCGGGACGGGTATGTCATCCCGACCGGGACCATCCATCCCGACCGGGATGGCCCCATGCTCCTCCTTTGGCCTTTTCTTTGTCATGTGAGCCCACCCTAACACTTTATACCCCCTCCCAACCTCCCTACCTATCCTTGCCCTTATCATATGACCCCTACACTTCATATATACACATTCGCTTCATTTTCTCTTCACTTTACACCGAATTTCACATCAAAACCCACCTCCTTATACCTTTGTGCCCAACCATGGAACCTTATCATGATTGGAGGGGATTAGCAATGACGACGACTAGCTACGTGCCGATATTGACTTATGAGACGATGGAGCGAGTGATTTGCTAACCGCATGGTACGGCAACTATCCTTTCTTTTCCGTCTTTTATAGCTTGTTTTCCTTTGTTTGTTCCCCTCCCCTTATACACTTTTGCGTCATGGTGGCCCTCGGGGCCTTGGTAATTGTTGCTCCCGACTCTCGATGACGTGACTACATCCAGAGTCATTTCAAAATCCAAATTTACAAGATTTTCACCCTTTTTGTAGGATTTAGTCGGATTTGGGCAGAATCCGGGCTAGGTGACTTGATTACACCTAGTCCTTCCCTCCCATTTCCTTTTATTTCTTTCTTTTTATTTCTTTCTTTTTATTTCTTCCCCCATCCATATCTTTTCTTGTCTCGGCCCATGGTGACTTGACTACACCCCGGCCGGATACACTCTACCCATTTCTCCACTTTTCTTTTTGATTTTTAGCTTTGTTTTCGTAGTTTCTTTTCTTTTCTTCGTCTCCATACACTACGGTCGAGCATGAGGACATTGCTCGGCTTAAGTGTGGGGGAGCGATATTCTATCATAGTTAGTTTTATTTTAGTAGTTTTTTCGAAAAATCTTTAAAAATCCTAAAAATTTGAAAAATTTCGCAAAAATCAAAAAGATTTTCTTTTGTGTGTTTTCCTTTTATGTCGTTGTTTCGTACATTTGTTTTGTTGTGCGTGTTTTGCCTCCCTTTTTCCTTATAGGTTGCTTGAATCACCGATAGCTTTGGAGAGCTTTCAAGACATCCGGTAACATCTTTTATCCCTTTTTCCCCTTTGTCTCTTGAGGAGTTTGGAGGAGATTGTGATGTGGTGTGCTCAGGTGGAGCTTTGTGCATACTTGTGGTTGATTCGGTGGCTTGTTTGGAAGCTCGGGGTGGTGTTTGTGTTGTTTATGTGTTCGTTTTGTTTTGTTTTTTTTTTTTGTTTTGTTGCTTTTGCTTCTTTTTCTTTCGTTCTTTGTTGAGTCTTTGTTTTGTGGTGTGTATTTGTGTATAGAGTATTAATGGTTTTCGAAAACCCGGTTTAAAGGCTAGTGTGCAAGTGCTTACTTTTCCTTTCTAGTAGTATGAATCGAGTCTTGGACTTTAGTCTAGTAGAATGACCCTAAATCAATGATTTCGTTGGTTTCTTACCTTGAGTCCACCTAGCTTACTAGGGATTTACTATGGGATTTGCATTTTGACCATTATGACCACCCATGGTGTGAAAAGACCTTGGTTGCCGAGTCTCATCCCCTAGGTGACCGTGTTCGGAATTGTTTGACTAGTCCAAGTTTCTCCCCTTTTTGTGGGTTTGAAGGGAAAGCGCGCTCCTGAATCTCCCATTTCCCCTACCTCCTACACATATCCACGAAATAAAGTTGCAAATTGTTGAAACCTCTTTCTTAGTTGCAAAAAGAAATGCCTACAACGAAAAGGGCAAAGAAAAGAAAATGAAAGAAAATGAAAGAAAGAAAAGATTGAAGAAAAAGAGAAGGCACAAAAAGCCAAAAAGAAAATACAAAATATGAAAAGGAAATGGCATAGCAACACACAAAGCAAAAATGCAAAAGAAAGAAAAATGCCAAAAGAAAACCGTCTCACAAAAATAATCCCCAAATCTCAAACATAAGCCTTCTTCCGATCATTACCGTGAAGAGCCTACCAAAGGGCCGAGTCCCTAGGAAGGATGATAGCGGTAGTGGTCGGTCTTCCCTCATTTTGCAATCATATCCACCTTTTTACTTGGACAAGTTGGGCGGTTTTGGGCATGGGACGACCCTCTTGGCTCATTGCTAAAGGGGGCGGGGTCTCAGTTACCTACAGTGTCGACTAACACCATGGTTCATTCCTTTTCCATCCCGCCGATCGTCCCGTAGTACGTTCTTAGAAGGTTAGGAGGAACCTAGGTAAGTTACCAACGTTTTTATTGCTTTGTCGTCATACTATTAGGGTTTGGTCCATTTTGGTTTGTATTGCTAGCTTGGGAACGTTGTCACTTGCCTTATGTCCTAAACCGGTGCTTCTTTCACCGCTTTTTAGAGGGAAGCGGTATTTGTTTCTTTTTGGGTGCAACCTTTTGTGTGTTTGTTTGTATGTTTGTTTGTTTATGTGTTTTTGTGTCTGGTTGCACCCACGGTTTTGTCGCAAGACCTCACTTGCCTTGCGGAGAGCACTTATCCTCTAGGTGTTCTCGCGTGAGTTGAAAGGGCGTAGGGTGCGCTAATACCCGCTCGGCTAGTTTAGTATTTAGCATGTGCTTACTCGAGGGCGAGTAAGGGTTAAGTGTGGGGGAGTTGATATGTGTAGTTTGTAGTACCTAGTTTGTCGTGTTTTGGTCCCTTTTTCCTTGCGGAATCGCTCCTTGGGAGCGGTTCATGGGCTACTTATGCTTCCTCTAGTTCGTTTCAGGTTCCCGAGACCATTCATGAAGAGTTGGAGCGATTCCGACTCAATACATACACTTCTCGGAGCCAACGAAGAGAAGGAACGATCACTCGATGCCTTGGATTCGACCCCGAGACCTCGGGACCCGATCCCGAGCCCTTTAGACTCGATCCCAAGACCCGAGAGTCAATGAGAAGCCCATAAGAAGCAAGGAGGGACCTTAAATATAATATTGGAGGCCTACAAGACCCATCCCCGACGGGAAGGAACTCATCCCGTCCGGGATGAGGTGCGCATATTGCAGTGGTTCTGTTTTGAACCCGTCCCGGTCGGGACCAACCCGTCCCGATCGTGATCAGACCGTCCCGGTCGGAACCAAACCGTCCCGGGCGGGATGAGCGAGCTGCAGCACGTGACTCTTTTATCTTCCTCCTTCATTCTTGTAACCCTATAAATACTCCTCCCTTGTAATGTTTAAGCATCATACTTTACCCTAGATTATTTTAGACCTCTCTTAAGCATTCAAAACCCTAATTAGCCTCTCTTCATCTCTAGTTAATCTTTAGTTAATCCTAGTTTAATTCAAGTAATTAGTCTTCTATTAAGGGGATTCTTGAAGATTATTCCAAGATTGACAACCTTGGACTTTTATTTGGGTTTCTTATTAATTCAAGTTCTCATCTTTTCATCCTATTGTAGTGGGTATAATTTCTCTTCTCTTAATCTTTGTTAATCTCTCAAGTTTTAATCTTTACATATTGTTTATTGTTTTTGTTTGTTCATAATGAATGTTTGGTTGTTTATGTTGATTTCTCCCAGTATTGTTATTGTTAGTTTGATAATGAGTGAGTAGATTCCTTGTGGGGTTATTAGGGGGATTAAGTGTGGATTATGGGTGATTAGGGCTTGATTGTGGGTAAAGGTGATTCATTTGTTGCTAGTCACTTATTGGGCACACTATGTGTTTGTTGTATTGCTTGTGTGGGTAGTAGTGGCCAATGCTTCTCATGCTTGTTCTCTCCTTCTCATTGTGTATTCAATTTGTGGTTGGATGTTTGTGTTTTGAGTAGCATCTTGCATGAATGTTCGGGTCTAGTCTTAGACATGAGAGTGCGGACTTTGGCTTTGGCGCGAGAGCGCAAACCGACCTTAGTGACTAAGTGGCACCTATACCCTTGATTACCCAATCACCCTACCATGCTTATGAACCCGACCTAACCCTACTCTTTTCCATATTTGAATTCTCTATCTCATTAGTCAATCATCTTCTCTAATTATTTGCTTAGTTAATCTCTAGTTGTTCATTAGTCTTTGTTGTAGCTTATTCATTGTTAGTCTTGTTCATACCTCTTCTCCCATCATAATTAGTCAATTATCGTTCTCTTTGTGTTCGTTTGTGACTTAGCCTTGTTTGTGAGTGGACCATAGTCTAGACTCTACAATACCGTCTCCGTGGACACGACCCGACCTACCCTAGCTACCGTTAGGATTAGTTGGTTATATATTGATCGGTAGGACCCGCGGCAAATCCTTACCATCAACCCGCCTGACTGCTGTGGAGCAAGGGACTCCTGCCATCCGGTCCGAAAACACTGGGTCTATCGATGAACTGATTGGCTCAGTGCGCCGGCTAGAGGAGCAGGTCCACCTGTCTGGGGGTAACAACATCCACACGGAGAACTCCCGTATTTATTCTCATGTGAACGACAAGTTGCCCGCCAATCTGAACACGGGCCTACCGATGTTCGAAGGGACTGAAGACCCGTTACTCCACATTCGGGCCTTCAAGGAGTTTATGGCTATTAAGAGGGTAGATTCTATTATGTTCATGAATCTTTTTGCTGCGTCCCTTGAGAAGCACGTCACTAGTAGAAAAAGTCCCGTTGACATCAATTATTTTTTACATTTACAGCGCTTTTTGGGCGATGTATATCCAGGCGATGTATATTTGTGATTTGTCATTTACATCGCTTTTGAACCGATGTTAATATTTGTCTATGTGCATCGATTTTTGTAAAACTGATGTATATATTCTATCATTTACAGCGCTTTTTGTCTCAAACCGATGTTAATGTTGTGTCATTTACATCGCTCTTTGTTTCAAAGCGATGTTAATGTTTGATAAGTGTAGTTTGTAGTGCCTAGTTTGTTGTGTTTTGGTCCCTTTTCCCTTGTGGAATCGCTCCTTGTGAGCGGTTCATGGGCTACTTATGCTTCCTCTAGTTCGTTTCAGGTTCCCGAGACCATTCATGAAGATTTGGAACGATTCCGACTCGTTTCATACACTATTTGGAGCCAACGAAGTGAAGGAACGATCACTCGATGCCTTGGATTCGATCCCGAGACCTTGGGACCCGATCCTGAGAATCGATGAGAAGCCCATGAGAAGCAAGGAGGGACCTTAAAGATCATATTGGAGGCCTACAAGACCCATCCCTGTCGGGAAGGATCACGGGATGAGGTGCACAATTGCGGAGGGTTATGTTTTGGGTCCGTCCCGGTCGGGACCTGTAACACCCCTAATTTTTATAAATTAAATTTGTATTCATATTTTTATTTCGTTTGCGATTTAACTCGTAATCCATTTTAATTCTTCTCGGAATGACTTTTAATTCATCTTGAATTCCTAAAATCTTTATTTTAGCTCGAATTCCTATTTTCAACTCGAAACTCGTTAAAACATTTTATTATCCTCTCGAGAAATCATTTTATTAAACTTTCATTGAAAAGTATCATTTTGTTTTCGATAAATCAATTTAATTCATTTTCGTTGAAAACTATTTATTCGTCGAGAAACTCAATTTCCTTACAAACAATTATTTAAACTTGAGATATACTCATTTGATTTCGGACATGACCCAAATATTTATTTTCAGACCGAAAGTAGTATTTTACAACTCATTTCACAATTTGGGCCTAATTCTTTCCTAACACGTTTTTAACCCGATTAATTCGTAAAAAAATTATTTATTTTTACTAATGATTTTCGATCAAACCGTAAATTATGTCCTGACCCAAATCAAGTCTGTTACCCCGTTACTAACTAGATGAGTCCCTAAGATATTTTATTTATTATGATCACATCTTTTATTTATTTATTTAATTATTTATTCATTCATTCATCCTAATTCTATTCTACAACTCCAATTTTGGTTCTTTTACGTTACTTCTCCAACTCTTTCTTTTTATACTCCCTCTCCAATTCTATTAGTTCTATCATTACGTAAAACTCATCCTTCTCCAATTCCGTTTAGTTACGTTATTGCTGCTCAGCCTGTTACGTATCTCTTCTCCTTCGTTCATCGTTCATTCTAATCCGAGGGTAATTTAATTACTCTTATTCTCCATCTTGTTTCCCTTTTTCTAATCCCTTCTTATGTGGTTCTAATACCATATGTTTTAATTTTTCGTAGGCTATCGTGCTAGATCCGATGAAGACGGTTATTTTATTAATTCGGATCTCAATGAAGGTAACACGTGATGGCATGACTCGGTATTGCATGATATATATGTTGTAGTTGCTTGTAGTATCGTTTTAAATTGAATTTTATAAATATGTCTACTATATTATTATGATGATATGTTTCAATCTTCTAAAAATTATTATAGGGCCGAGACTTAAACGTATGAATAAGAATTAATTTCTTAATTTTTCTGATTTTTAATACTATAAATTATCAAATTGAAAGTTTTATTGTTTTTAAGTAAAGTTACAGCATGTTTTCGAACCTGTTACTACTTTTGTACGATTTTTACTCCCTTTTAAAGATCTTATTTTCAAAAAGTTTGAAACAAGACTAAGGTTTATTTTACGTCTTTTATACGTATGTTAAATTTCGTAAATTAATTCCAAGTAGTTTCGTCACAACATATCGTTTATGAAACTGTGACAGATTAGTTTGCGAATCTGTCAGTTGTTGTAAAACCTAATTTAAAACCTATGATAAACTTTGAATTTAATTTTGGTAATTTACGTACATTAACTTTAAAGAGTCTAGAGAATTTTTCTAATTGGATTTGTTTTAAAATAAAATTTTAAACATGTTTTATTAAATAAATACTATCGGGTGTCGGATTCTGTCAGTTTACAAAAATACGAATAAAAACCGCTCTTAAGTTAATAACTTCGATTTTCTTAAGAAACAAAAGTTGTAGTTAAGCTTTTAAAGTTTTCAACCTCACTGATCTTATATCGTTTTGATTTTTAATGATTTAATTATGAACTTTATAGTAAGACAATGCAAATCTGAAAAATCTGTAAATTTGTAATTTATTACTTTTAAGTACTTAAACTCCAACCTTTTGAGAAATAATTATGATTTTTACTTTCCTTCACTTTTAATAATTAATTATACATTTATCTAATAAATATAATGTTTATGTCTCAAGGCCTAATATTAAATATTTTATATAACTCATATGTTAAACGATTTCTAATTATAATAACACATATTTTGGAAAGTTACTATTTGAAGAAAGTTTCTATCTTTGAAATGTTACTATTTTGGGAATATTTAAGATATCTTCGGATGACATATTTATTGGTTTGAATATGGAATAATGTTGGAAATGAGAATGTACAGTATATAAGTCTAGGATATGTTGTTTGTTGTCATCAGCTATATGGTCAGTGTATTTGCGTCAGGGATACATTGATTGTCGAACTGGGTATCGTTTATGCTCAGGAGTCATGCGCATGTACTTAGGCTAGGACCTCGCTGAACGCAGTCCTATTATAGTTTGAGTTGTCTGGTAAGAGGGCTTAGGAGTCGCTTCGTGGGCACTGAGTTCCTTAACCAGTGAGGCTTAGGGGTCGCTTCGTGGGCACTAAGTTACACTTCGGTGTTGTTTTGACATATCTCTAGTAGTAAAAGCTATACTTATCATCGGTTTTATATTCCATTATTCGTTTTGACGCCGTCAGGCTGCTGAATTATTTTCTAGTTTTGAATCTATTTTGATACATATAATGTTTTGGGTTTTAATTTATTTTCATATATTATGCTTCTATTGCCTATATATTATGTAATATGGCTGGGAGAACTGCCTGAGTTGCTCCCCACTGAATTGTGGCTGTTATGTTTATAACATGACAGGTATTCTATGTTCCGGGGTTTGGTGTGCGCTAGCGAGTGGCATGGATCCTACTCTGCTTTAATCACATTTATTTATGGATTGTTAAACCCATTTGAAGAATTTCTATTTTTAGCTCTTTTGTAAAAAGTGGCCTTTGTATTGACTGACCGTTCTTTTTTTAATATACAGAACATCAGTGTGTATTAATCCCAAATCTACAGTGTTTCCGCCACTGTATTGCGTTAGAATTTATAGGGGATTACAGTTGGTATCAGAGCATCGTTGCTCCCGACGCTCACACCTGATTTTAGGAAAAATACCTGTAAACGATTTGAACATTAATAAAATATTAGTGAGAGAAGGGCAGAAACCAAATTAAGGATTTAACTGTTAGGTTTCCATGTTCTTGTAACTCAATGAATAGCATTGAATGTTTGTTTTATTTGTCCAAGAAGATGATGAGTGGACAAGATGTTTACGTGATGCTGCTCCAGATCGGGATAAGACCTACTTAGCACTTCTAAGACCTGATGACTCGAGTGGACGACTTGGTGCTACAAGGAAGATGCAATGGTGACTTCTCAGCCCAGATTCAGTTTGCTCAAGCTACAGGCCAGATGATCAAGAGTAGATTTCAGTTCCATGATGGTGCAGTAAACTCCGATGTGATTTCACTTTGGACCCAGATGCGACTTCATTTCAGATTGGATCCGGATGGAGCGACCCAAGAAGACTGGTGTGCTCGTTTCTCTACAAGAGATGAAGAGATCCAACGAGTTCCCCTGTGAACTCTGGAGACACGAAGACTCTTCTCTGGTTCAAGACCTTAGTAGTTTAGGATCCTTGTTCTTTTCTCCTAGTATGCTCTTCTTCCTCTTCTTTCATTCTTCTTCTTCTTCTTTCTCTACTTTTCTTATTCTTCTTCTCCTTACTGATGTTGTTGTGTCGATATACTACTGCGACCTGATGTTGTTCGGCTCTCTGCTGTCACATGTTATTATTCCTAATGTCCGTGTGCTGCCACTGCTCTCCCTGTCAGTTTTTCTCTTCTTCTCCTTCTTCCAATCCTTGTCTTATAAATGGTCATTTTCAGTATCGTGGTGAATTCTTGTTTTATTCTCCCATTTTGCCCTCCATCCTCTTGAGATTCTTTGGTTAGACTCTTGTCTTAGTGAACCCCATGAAAAGTTAAAGATGTTTGAGGTTTAGTGAACCCCATTACCTGTGTTTTGAGGATTTTGAGTTGTACCCTATTTTCTAAGCAAGTAAGAACTTTTTGAGGATTGATTTCAATAGTATTAATTGATTGATGGAATTAAGATTTTACCTTAAGTGTTGATCTTGTATTATAATTCACTTGATTATATAAAGTACTTAGAGAGAATAAGCTTTTGGATAGTAAGATTATATTTTATTTTGATGGATATCTAGTACCAAACTTAGAACCGAACTAAGTGTATCTGGTAATATAACATTGGGATTCCCACTTAATGCTGACTTAATGGACTAGTTGTGGACTTTTGGGATCATATATAGATCATCGTTTAGAGTTCTAGCCTGAGTGTTGTGGTACTATTTCAGGTTCTCGTTAAGGTTTTTAGTAATTTTGGTTAATATAGATTAAATCTTGGTTCTTATGGATGAGATAGTTGAGTCTGATAAGGTCGTAACCTATGAACTTTTGAGTTGAGTGATCTACAAATTCATGAGTGAATCCTTGTTAACTTTAAGCAAGAGAAAGGTCATGCACAATCACAATTCAGATTTACACTACTGTTTTGAGGAATATTTTAGTACCAACCACCTTAATGGAATTTACAGTTCAGAACCCTTAGACAAGCATGATTATGGCTTTGTGGAATTATTGAATGTATTGTAGTGGCGCTGTTGCGATTTGAAATTTGATGGACTTCTAAGGAACCTTACTCGAATGATGTGTTGGAAATGTGAGTGACTGACATTACATGTAAAGTTGAGTGTGCTTAAGGTTTGATATATTATACTAACCTCTGTTCCCTTGTAATGTTATGAGCATAATCGTGGGATCATTTTGAAGACTTAGTGCCCGAGATTTGTTAAATTGGTGGATCTTGTTTAGTGTTCCTTACTCGAGAAATTTGGATATACCTCGAGTACAACCTGGTGAGCTTTAAACAGTTTTAGAGCCTTGTTGGTTAATTAGTTTAATAGTGTTGTGGCAGTTTGCAGAATTTCGGTAGCATGATTTGATTCTGAGCCATTTGGTTGATTCTTACCCTATTGATTAAGTGATTGTATGAGCAAGTGAAGCCTTGTATTGGAGGTTGTAGCTGTTGATAGTCTTAGCTTGGAAGTTATAGCAAGTGATAATTTTGGAGGTTGTAGACTGTGTAGGACAACCCATTTTCCTGATATTAATGGCCTTAGTATTATTTTGTGGAATTAGGAACCTGAGTTTGTGGGAGTCGTACTAGGGAATCTTGAGAACCTTAAACTCCTCTGTAATCCTTGAGAGCTCTGATTGACTCTCGTTTTCGTTCTTCCTCCGTTTCTCTCGAATTCTACTCCTCCAATCGCTATTGGTATCCCTTCTGATCTACTACCTCTTTATCGAGTTTGAGATTTTGTTGTTTCGATTTAATCCTTAAACTTTTAATCAAACTTCCCGTTTTGAAAAATATTTGACAAATTTAAACTTTTGAGTTATCATTTTTAAGTTACAATTTTAACTTTAAAAACCTTGTTTTGCATTGTCATTTTTGGTTGAAGTTATATTTAGTTATTTTTAAAATATCTTAAAAACCTGTTTGAAATTAATTCATAAGTATTTCAAATCTTTTTCTTTAAATCATCGGAATTTTATGAATATTTTCACAACATACAAATACTTATGTTTTTGCAACAATTGGATTGTCTGAGGAAATTTAACTTTTCAAAATAATTTCATAAATTCAGGCTTTTATTTTAGTTTTGTTGTTGGACTTTTGGATCCTTATTGGAAACATCTGATTACTAGTTTGAGATTTCCCAACGTTAAACTCGATTTCTCAAAATTTGATTTTGTTTTGTCTTAAATCAAAATGTTGAAGAGTTTCTTAACCAAATTGAGTTAAGGTCGTTTTGAAAATGTATAGGGTACCTTCTTTCCCTCGAATTCGTTTTTAAATATAATTTAACGTCGTTATTTTATCAAATAACTTTACCTTACGTTTTTAGTATTTTGAAATATTTTACACTTCGGGTGGCATAACCCCATTAATCTTGAGAATTTTAGCATTTGATTTCATATCATGTTTAAAGTTTTAAATTTTAAAAAAAAACGAGATTTTGATGAGAGTTATGCATTCTAATTTTTATTTTTAAATAAAATAACTTTGTTTTCGTGTTCCTGTAAGTTTTGGGGACGAAACTTTTTTTTAGTGGGGAAGGTTGTAACACCCCTAATTTTTATAAATTAAATTTGTATTCATATTTTTATTTCGTTTGCGATTTAACTCGTAATCCATTTTAATTCTTCTCGGAATGACTTTTAATTCATCTTGAATTCCTAAAATCTTTATTTTAGCTCGAATTCCTATTTTCAACTCGAAACTCGTTAAAACATTTTATTATCTTCTTGAGAAATCATTTTATTAAACTTTCATTGAAAAGTATCATTTTGTTTTCGATAAATCAATTTAATTCATTTTCGTTGAAAACTATTTATTCGTCGAGAAACTCAATTTCCTTACAAACAATTATTTAAACTTGAGATATACTCATTTGATTTCGGACATGACCCAAATATTTATTTTCAGACCGAAAGTAGTATTTTACAACTCATTTCACAATTTGGGCATAATTCTTTCCTAACACGTTTTTAACCCGATTAATTCCTAAACAAATTATTTATTTTTACTAATGATTTTCGATCAAACCGTAAATTATGTCCTGACCCAAATCAAGTCTGTTACCTCGTTACTAACTAGATGAGTCCCTAAGATATTTTATTTATTATGATCACATCTTTTATTTATTTATTTAATTATTTATTCATTCATTCATCCTAATTCTATTCTACAACTCCAATTTTGGTTCTTTTACGTTACTTCTCCAACTCTTTCTTTTTATACTCCCTCTCCAATTCTATTAGTCTATCAGTACGTAAAACTCATCCTTCTCCAATTCCGTTTAATTACGTTATTTCTGCTCAGCCTGTTACGTATCTCTTCTCCTTCGTTCATCGTTCATTCTAATCCGAGGGTAATTTAATTACTCTTATTCTCCATCTTGTTTCCCTTTTTCTAATCCCTTCTTATGTGGTTCTAATACCATATGTTTTAATTTTTCGTAGGCTATCGTGCTAGATCCGATGAAGACGGTTATTTTATTAATTCGGATCTCGATGAAGGTAACACATGATGGCATGATTCGGTATTGCATGATATATATGTTGTAGTTGCTTGTAGTATCGTTTTAAATTGAATTTTATAAATATGTCTACTATATTATTATGATGATATGTTTCAATCTTCTAAAAATTATTATAGGGCCGAGATTAAATGTATGAATAAGAATTAATTTCTTAATTTTTCTGATTTTTAATACTATGAATTATCAAATTGAAAGTTTTATTGTTTTTAAGTAAAGTTACAGCATGTTTTCGAATCTGTTACTACTTTTGTACGATTTTTACTCCTTTTTACAGATCTTATTTTCAAAATGTTTGAAAAGAGACTAAGGTTTTTTTAAGTCTATTATACGTATGTTAAATTTCAGAAATTAATTCCATGTAGTTTCGTCACAACAAATCGTTTATGAAACTGTGACAGATTAGTTTGCGAATCTGTCAGTTGTTGTAAAACCTAATTTAAAACCTATGATAAACTTTGAATTTAATTTTGGTAATTTACGTACATTAACTTTAAAGAGTCTAGATAATGTTTCTAATTGGATTTGTTTTAAAATAAAATTTTAAATGCGTTTTATTAAATAAATACTATCGGGTGTCGGATTCTGTCAGTTTACAAAAATACGAATAAAAACCGCTCTTAAGTTAATAATTTCGATTTTCTTAAGAAACAAACGTTGTAGTTAAGCTTTTAAAGTTTTCAACCTCACTGATCTTATATCGTTTCGATTTTTAAAGATTTAATTATGAATTTTATAGTAAGACAATGCAAATCT
Source organism: Agrostemma githago (assembly GCA_958450325.1). Lineage (NCBI taxonomy): Eukaryota > Viridiplantae > Streptophyta > Magnoliopsida > Caryophyllales > Caryophyllaceae > Agrostemma > Agrostemma githago. The sequence goes on along the minus strand of OY288239.1, from coordinate 25,995,182 downwards.
GAAAAATCTGTAAATTTGTAATTTATTACTTTTAATTACTTAAATTCCAACCTTTTGCGAAATAATTATGATTTTTACTTTCCTTCACTTTTAATAATTAATTATACATTTATCTAATAAATATAATGTTTATGTATCAAGGCCTAATATTAAATATTTTATATAACTCATATGTTAAACGATTTCTAATTATAATAACACCTATTTTGGAAAGTTACTATTTGAAGAAAGTTTCTATCTTTGAAAAGTTACTATTTTGGGAATATTTAAGATATCTTCGGATGACAAATTTATTGGTTTGAATATGGAATAATGTTGGAAATGAGAATGTACAGTATATAAGTCTAGGATATGTTGTTTGTTATCATCAGCTATATGGTCAGTGTATTTGCGTCAGGGATACATTGATTGTCGAACTGGGTATCGTTTATGCTCAGGAGTCATGCGCATGTACTTAGGCTAGGATCTCGCTGAACGCAGTCCTATTATAGTTTGAGTTGTCTGGTAAGAGGGCTTAGGAGTCGCTTCGTGGGCACTGAGTTCCTTAACCAGTGAGGCTTAGGGGTCGCTTCGTGGGCACTAAGTTACACTTCGGTGTTGTTTTGACATATCTCTAGTAGTAAAAGCTATACTTATCATCGGTTTTATATTCCATTATTCATTTTGACGCCGTCAGGCTGCTGAATTATTTTCTAGTTTTGAATCTATTTTGATACATATAATGTTTTGGGTTTTAATTTATTTTCATATATTATGCTTCTATTGCCTATATATTATGTAATATGGCTGGGAGAACTGTCTGAGTTGCTCCCCACTGAATTGTGGCTGTTATGTTTATAACATGACAGGTATTCTATGTTCCGGGGTTTGGTGTGCGCTAGCGAGTGGCATGGATCCTACTCTGCTTTAATCACATTTATTTATGGATTGTTAAACCCATTTGAAGAATTTCTATTTTTAGCCCTTTTGTAAAAAGTGGCATTTGTATTGACCGACCGTTCTTTTTGTAATATACAGAACATCAGTGTGTATTAATCCCAAATCTACAGTGTTTCCGCCACTGTATTGCGTTAGAATTTATAGGGGATTACAGGACCGATCCGTCCCGGTCGGGATGAACCGGCTGCTGCACGTGACTCATTTTTCTTCCTCCTTCATTCTTGTAACCTTATAAATACTCCTCCCTTGTATTGTTTAAGCATCATTCATTACCCTAGATTATTTTAGACCTCTCTTAAGCATTCAAAACCCTAATTAGCCTCTTTTCATCTCTAGTTAATCTTTAGTTAATCTTTGTTTAATCTAGTATTTAGTCTTGTATTAAGAAGATTTTTGAAGACTCTTCCAAGCTTGACAACCTTGGAGATTTGTTTGGGTTTCTTATTAATTCAAGTTCTCATCTTTTTCATCCTCTTGTGGTTGGTATAATCTCTTTTCTCTTGTCCTTTGTTTATTTATCAAGTTTGAATCTTTGCATATTGTTTATTGTCTTGTTTGTTCATTATGGATGTTTTGATTAATATGTCTATTTCTCTTGTTAGTCTTAGTTGTGATTTCATTATGAGTGAGTGGATTCCTTGTGGGGTTATTAGGGGGATTAAATGTGGATTATGGGTGATTAGGGCTTGATTGAGGGTAAAGGTGATTCCTTTGTTGCTAGTCACTTATTGGGCACACTATGTGTTTGTTGTATTGCTTGTGTGGGTAGTAGTGGTCAATGCTTCTCATACTTGTTCTCTTCTTCTCATTGTGTATTCGATTTGTGGTTGAATGTTTGTGTTTTGAGTAGCATCTTGCATGAATATTCGGGTCTAGTCTTAGACACGAGAGTGCGGACTTTGGCTTTGACGCGAGAGCGCAAACCGACCTTAGTAACTAAGTGACACCTACACCCTTGATTACCCAATCATCCTTCTATGCTTATGAACCCGACCTAACCCTACTCCTTCCCATATTTGAATTATCTACCTCTTTAGTCGATCATTTTCTCAAGTTTATTTGCTTAGTTAATCTTAGTTGTTTTTATTAGTTCATATTATAGCTAGTTCATTGTTAGTCTAGTTTATACCTCTTCAACCATCATAGTTTGTCAATTATCGTCTTCTCTGTGTTGTTTGTGCGACTTAGCCTTGTTTCTAGGTAGACCTAGTCTAGACACCTATAACCGTATTCGTGGACACGACCCGACTTACCCTAGCTACCGTTAGGATTAGTTGGACTTTACTTGACGGTGGGGACCCACGGCAAATCCTCCCATCAATTTGGCGCCGTTGCCGGGGACGGTGCATGTTTAGACTTAGTTTACATATTAGATTGACTTAGTTACCCTTCTTTTGCTCTTCTTCTATCTCTTGTGCATATTGTGTAGGTTTTTTCTTAATTTCTTTTGCTTCTTTTTCTCTTTGTCTTGGGTAGTGCTCGTTTATTGTCTTTGCCTAGTGCCCATAAAGCACTAGGTGTTCTCACGTTTGCTCTAGTGTGTAGTGTATGCCTAGGGGGGAAGGCGAATTCTTTCTCTTCAATCCAGAGCCGGAAAGACTCTTTAGAGCCTTTCGCCAATGGACGATTGGCCGGGTTAGAATCTCTCAACCAAGTGCTAGCAATACCACCGAAGAACAAGCCCAAGGATCCGACTTTATCGAGCAACCTCAAGGGAATACCGAAGGGATATTCATAAATCCTTTTGGTACTTCTCAACCTAGTTCCCCCTCTACTTCTACATCAACACCATCTACACCGTCCTCTCCCGCATATCCAATAATGCCTAAGTTTTCTTCTTATTAACCCTTTACGGAAGATGTCTTGCCCGGTCCAACTGCTTTACCGGAGTCATATACCGGCAACTTTGTGGCAAAAACACAATTCATCCAATTGGTTGAGCGAAGCCAATTTAGTGGGTTACCAACCGAAGATCCTCATCAACACATGGAAACCTTTTCGGACTATTGCGATGCTATCTCACAAACGGGAATAACCCAAGACCAAATCCGGTGGGTACTATTTACTTTCTCTTTGATCGGTAAAGCAAAGCAATGGTTCAAAGGGTTAGACAAGGCGACTCTTGGTATTGATACTTGGAAGAAGCTAGCCTTAGCCTTCTACCAACAATTCTATCCCCCGGAGAAGACAAATCTATTGAGAGCCTCTATCACAGGATTCCAACAACGTGATGAAGAAAGCCTCTACGAAGCATGGGAAAGATTCAAAGCTTTGATCCGCTCTTGTCCTCACCATGGTTTATCACAATGGTTCCTTGTTCAACAATTTTGGAACGGATTATATGAAGACTCAAGGGCCATTCTCAACATGGGATCAAATGGAAGGTTTACCGAGGTGGATGATGACCAAACTTGTTCAAGAATTGAAGAGATGGCGGTCCACAATTCCCAATACTCAAGGTCTAGGAAGGCGAATCGAGGAGGTAGGCACGAGGTCGATGCCATCACACAACTAAGCATTGACCTTGGGGCTCAATTAAAAACTCACATGGAGACCATTGACAAGAAGCTCCAAAGCCACCTCAATCAAGTTCAAAGCACTAGTTCCTCCAACCAACACTCGATTTATGAAGTTAATGCTTTGGGAGTTGTGTCTCATACACCTTATTATGGGATGTGCGATACTTATGGGATTGTTGGACATGAGCCTATACATTGTCGGGGAAGTATTGAGCAAGTGAGCGCCTTTCAAGCGTTCAAGCAAGGTGCCCCCTATCCTAATATGTTCCAAGCTTCCCATCAAGCTTCTCAACAACAAGCTCTACAACACCGTCCCTATGTTCCACCTCCCTTAGGGGACAACAATAAAGGATACCAAGGTTATCAAGGCAACCCAAGGCCATTCAACAACTTCAAGCAAAATAACCAAGGTACCTTCAACAACAATCAAGGGTTCCAACAAGGGAATTTCAATCAAGGTGGTTTCCAAGGAAACCAACATAACCAAGGACATCAAAACTACAACCATGGCAACAATCAAGGCCTTAATCAAGGCAACTCTCATGGGTTCCAAGGGAACCATCAACAACAACAAGCAACCCAAGCTAATCGACAAGAAAGCAAGCCAAGGAGTCGGTCTCCTACTCATGATTATGGCATTCCTCTAGCCATCACAAACACTCCTCATAACCAACAATCTCCCCCTCGAGATTTCGACATGCAATAGTCAATGTTGGACATGCAAAGGAGTCAATTGGAGACACAAAGAACCCAACAAGAAATCATTACTCAACTTCAAAGGGATAACTTGGCATGAGATGCTCATGTGAAGATGCTCGAGACCCAAATAGCTCAACTTGCTTCGGGTAGCTCTTCAAGGCAAAAGGGGAAACTACCTTCTCAAGGTGAAACGGCGAAATTTGAGCATGTGAATGCTATAACCTTGAGGAGTGGTTCATCTTATAACTCCCCCTTACCTCCCTAATGAGCACGCACCAATGAAAGAAGTTGTGTCTCCAATTCAAGAAGATCCAAGCTTGGGAAATCCAATAGAGGAATAAGTCTTGTGGGAGATTGAGAAACCCCAAGAAGACAAGCTTCCCCCACTTCAAGGAAAAGACAAGGGTAAAGGGAAAGTGTCATTTGAGAAGTCCACCCCTATTGAGCAAAATAAAGTTCAAATCAAGTTGCCTTTCCCAACAAGGCAAATGAAGACCAAGGTGGATATCCAATATGAAAAGTTCCTTAATATTGTGAAGAAATTGGATGTGAGGGTCCCATTTACCGATCTACTTACCCAAATCCCGACATATGGAAGATTCATGAAAGAAATCTTGGCTACGAAGAGATTCGTCGACAAGGAAGAGACCATAGCGTTCACAAGAGTGGTGAGCGAGCTTATTCAAGGTTCTACGCTTCCCAAGTTGAAGGATCCGGGTAGTTTCTCGATCCCATGCACCATAGGCAACTTCAAGATTGAGAGAGCAATATGTGATTTGGGTGCGAGTGTAAGCATCATTCTCTATTCCATTTGTGAGCGACTTGGAATGAAGGAGCTCAAGAGTACTTCCATTACACTCCAAATGGCCGATAGCTCCCTCAACCGACCTTTGGGGATGTTGGAAGATGTGCCAATAAGAATCGGGAAGTTCTTCATCCCGGTCGACTTCCTTGTGCTTGACGTGCCGGAAGATGCTATCACTCCCATTATCCTTGGGCGCCAATTTCTACATACCGCTGGTGCTACGATTGATGTGAAGAACGATAGGATCACATTTGAGTTAGGCGAAGAAAAGCTCATGTTTGACTTCCAAGGCACCACCTCGCCTACTAATGAAGAGTCTTGTAAAATGATCCACGCCGTGAAGGACATCGGTCTAGGGGATGAGTCGAGTAAAAGCTTGAAGAACGACTTCTATGAGCTTGAGGATGACGACTCCGAGATTGAGGCGAATGAGTACCCATACCATGAGTTTGAAGACAAGTGCCAAGACAAGAAGAAAGATGAGCCTCCCTTGGGACCACATGAGAATAAATGGACGTTTGGGTATATACCGAAGGATCGAAAGTACAAGTTCAAGCCATTGAACTTAGTAGATCGGGATGCCCCGGGAACGTCGAGACAAGGTTGTGAAGAACCTTGTAGTGTGGATGGTTACACCACAAGCTTGATTGAAGACTTTGCAAGAGCCTTCGATTTGTTTCTTCGAGCCCTTGATGGAGATGGAATTATCCTTAGTGTTGATGAAAAAGAATTGAAGAATGCACCACCTTTGGTTTGACGGAGTTCCAATAGAACAGTCCTATTGTATATATCTCTTTCTTGTAATACTTTTAGGTTTTGTGAAATTCTTGTGGTTTGGTATTTTGATGAGCGATGTAAGGGAGGGATTTTGATGAATGTGTTTGAGCTTATTTGATAGGTGAGAAGTGTAGGTGAAGCTTAAAGAGGAGTGGTTATTGATAAAGCTTACGTCGTGAGCAAGGGAGTCGGTTTTTGAAGCTTGGGACGAGCTTTTGGAGTTATAGAAGGTTAGGAGACTCTTCCCGGCCGAGAAGAGTGCATCTCGACCGGGAAGGATGAACCATCCCGACCGGGAAGGATGTCATCCCGATCGGGATGAGTGTGCCAAAAATGGGGTTCTCTGGAGTGTCATCCCGACCGGGACGAGGGCTTCCCGACCGGGACGGGCTTGTCATCTCGACCGGGACCATCCATCCATCCCGACCAGGGTGGTCCCCTGCTCCTCCTTTTGCCTCTTCTTTGTCATGTGAGCCCACACTACCACTTTATACCCCCTCCCAACCTCCTTATACCTTTGTGCTCCAACCATGGAACCATATCGTGATTGGAGGGGAATAGCAATGACGAAGACTTACTACGTGCCGATATCGACCTATGAGACGATGGAGCGAGTGAGTTGCTACCCGCATGGTACGGCAACTATCCTTTCTTTTCCGTCTTTTGTTGCTTGTCTTCTTTTGTTAGTTCCCCTTCCCCTTATCATTTGTGTCATGGTGGCCCTCGGGGCCTTGGTAATTGTTGCTCCCGACTCTCAATGACGTGACTACATCGAGAGTCATTTCAAAATCCAAATTTACAAGATTTTCACCCTTTTTGTAGGATTTGGGCGGAATTCGGGCTAGGTGACTTTTTTACACCTAGTCCTCCCCTCCCATTTCATTTAATTTCTTTCTTTTTATTTCTCCCCCTTACCATATCTTCTCTTGTCTCGGCCCATGGTGACTTGACTACACCCCGGCCGGACACATTCTACCCTTTTCTCCACTTTTCTTTTTGATTTTTAGCTTTGTTTTCGTAGTTTCTTTTCCTTTGGGTCTCCATACACTACGGTCGAGCGTGAGGACATGGCTCGGCTTAAGTTTGGGGGAGCGATATTCTATCGTAGTTAGTTTTATTTTAGTAGTTTTTTCGAAAAATCCTTAAAAACCCTAAAAATTTGAAAAATTTCCACAAAAATCAAAAAGATTTTCTTTTTGTGTGTTTTCCTTTTGTGTCATTATGTCGTATATTTGTTGTGTCTTGCGTGTTTTGCCTCCCTTTTTCCTTGTAGGTCGCTTAATCACCGCTAACTTTGGAGAGCTTTCAAGACATCCGGTAACATCTTTCATCCCTTTCCCCTCTTTGTCTCTTGTGGAGTTTGGAGGAGATTTGTGATGATATGTGCTCGGGTGGAGCTTTGTGCATATTAGTGGATGATTGGTCGCTTATTTAGAAATTTGGGGTGGTGTTTGTTCTCTTTGTATGTTTGTTTTGTTTTGTCTTGTTTCGTTGCCTTTACCTCTTTTTCTTTCGTTTTTGTTGTGTCTTTGTTTTGTGATGTGTACTTGTGTCTAGTGTGTAAACGGTTTTCAAAAACCCGGTTTAGAGGCTAGTGTGCAAGTGTTTACTTTCCCTTTCTAGTAGTATGAATCGAGTCTTGGACTTTAGTCTAGTAGAATGACCCTAAATCAATGATTTCGTTCGTTTCTTACCTTGAGTCCACCTAGCTTACTACGGATTTACTACGGGATTTGCTTTTTGACCATTATGACCACCCACGGTGTGAAAAGGCCTTGGTTGCCGAGTCCCGTCCCCTAGGTGACCGTTTTCGGAATTGTTTGATTAGTCCAAGTTTCTCCCCTTTTTGTGGGTTTGAAGGGAAAGCGCGCTCCCGACTTACCCATTTCCCCTACCATCTACACGTTTCCCACAAAATAAAGTTGCAAATTGTTGAAATCTCTTTCTTAGTTGCAAAAAGAATTGCCTACAACTCAAATCTAGCCAAAAGGGCAAAGAAAAGAAAAAGAAAGAAAATGAAAGAAAGAAAAGATTGAAGAAAAAGAAAAGGCACAAAAAGCCAAAAAGAAAATACAAAAGATGAAAAAGAAATGGCATAGCAACACACAAAGCAAAAATGCAAAAGAAAGAAAATGCCAAAGAAAACCATCTCACAAAAAGATTCTCACCCTCTCAAAATAAGCCTTTTTGATCGGTACCGTGAAGAGCCAACCAAAGGACCGAGTCCCTAGGAAGGATGATAGCGGTAGTGGTCGGTCTTCCCTCATTTTGCAATCATATCCACATTTTTACTTGGACTAGTTGGGCGGTTTTGGGCATGGGACGACCCTCTTGACACATCGCTAAAGGGGGCGGGGTCTTACTTACCTACAGTGTCGACTAACACCGTGGTTCATCCTTTTTCCATCCCGCCGATCGTCCCGTAGTACGTTCTTAGAAGGTTAGGAAGAACCTAGGTAAGTTACCAACGTTTTTGTTGCTTTGTCGTCATACTATTAGGGTTTTGTCCATTTTGGTTTGTATTGCTAGCTTGGGAACGTTGTCACTTGCCTTGAGTCCTAAACCGGTGCTTCTTTCACCGCTTTTTAGAGGGAAGCGGTATTTGTTTCTTTTTGGGTGCAGCCTTTTGTTTGTTTGTTTATATGTTTGTTTGTTTATGTGTTTTTGTGTCCGGTTGCATCCACGGTTTTGTCGCAAGACCTCACTTGCCTTGCGGAGAGCACTTATCCTCTAGGTGTTCTCGCGTGAGTTGAAAGGGCATAAGGTGCCCTAATACCCGCTCGGCTAGTTTAGTAGTTAGTTTGTGCTTACTCGAGGGCGAGTAAGCGTTAAGTGTAGGGTAGTTGATAAGTATAGTTTGTAGGACTAGTTTGTTGTGTTTTGGTCCCTTTTTCCTTGTGGAATCGCTCCTTGGGAGCGGTTCACAGGCTACTTATGCTTCCTCTAGTTCGTTTCAGGTTCCCGAGACCATCCATGAAGAATTGGAACGATTCCGACTCATTTCATACACTTTTTGGAGCCAACGAAGTGAAGAAACGATCACTCGATACCTTGGATTCGATCCCGAGACCTTGGGATCCGATCATGAGCCCCTTAGACTCGATCCCGAGCCCCGAGAATCGATGAGAAGCCCATGAGAAGCAAGGAGGGACCTTAAAGATCATATTGGAGGCCAACAAGACCCACCCCCGTCGGGAAGGATCTCATCCCGTCCGGGATGAGGTGCACAATTGCGGAGGGTTCTTTTTTGGGTCCGTCCCGGTCGGGACCAACCCGTCCCGGTCGGGATCAGCCCGTCCCGGTCGGGACCGATCCGTCCCGGTCGGGATGAACAGGCTGCTGCGCGTGACTCCTTTTTCTTCCTCCTTCATTCTTGTAACCTTATAAATACTCCTCCCTTGTATTGTTTAAGCATCATACATTACCCTAGATTATTTTAGACCTCTCTTAAGCATTCAAAACCCTAATTAGCCTCTTTTCATCTCTAGTTAATCTTTAGTTAATCTTTGTTTAATCTAGTATTTAGTCTTGTATTAAGAAGATTCTTGAAGACTCTTCCAAGCTTGACAACCTTGGAGATTTGTTTGGGTTTCTTATTAATTCAAGTTCTCATCTTTTTCATCCTCTTGTAGTTGGTATAATCTCTTTTCTCTTGTTCTTTGTTTATTTATCAAGTTTGAATCTTTGCATATTGTTTATTGTCTTGTTTGTTCATTATGGATGTTTTGATTAATATGTCTATTTCTCTTGTTAGTCTTAGTTGTGATTTCATTATGAGTGAGTAGATTCCTTGTGGGGTTAGTAGGGGGATTAAATGTGGATTATGGGTGATTAGGGCTTGATTGAGGGTAAAGGTGATTCCTTTGTTGCTAGTCACTTATTGGGCACACTATGTGTTTGTTGTATTGCTTGTGTGGGTAGTAGTGGCCAATGCTTCTCATACTTGTTCTCTTCTTCTCATTGTGTATTCGATTTTTGGTTGAATGTTTGTGTTTTGAGTAGCATCTTGCATGAATATTCGGGTCTAGTCTTTGACACGAGAGTGCGGACTTTGGCTTTGGCGCGAGAGCGCAAACCGACCTTAGTAACTAAGTGGCACCTACACCCTTGATTACCCAATCATCCTTCTATGCTTATGAACCCGACCTAACCCTACTCCTTCCCATATTTGAATTATCTACCTCTTTAGTCGATCATTTTCTCTAGTTTATTTGCTTAGTTAATCTTAGTTGTTTTTATTAGTTCATATTATAGCTAGTTCATTGTTAGTCTAGTTCATACCTCTTCAACCATCATAGTTTGTCAATTATCGTCTTCTCAGTGTTGTTTGTGCGACTTAGCCTTGTTTCTAGGTAGACCTAGTCTAGACACCTATAACCGTCTCCGTGGACACGACCCGACTTACCCTAGCTACCGTTAGGATTAGTTGGACTTTACTTGACGGTGGGGACCCACGGCAAATCCTCCCATCAATGTTGTTCCATTTACATCGATGTTTACATAACCGATGTCAACGTTATCTTATTTACATCGATTTTCACTATAAGTGATGCGTATGTTACTTCAATTACATCACATTTTGTTTTGAAGCGATGTCTTTATTATTCCATTTACATCAGTTATTAATCACAATCGATGTCAATGATTGGTAATGTATGTCACTCTTTGTTTAACTGATGGGAATGACATAGAATTAACATCACGTCTTGATTTACTATTTCGCACGCAATTTAATGTTACGTAAATTTTGATAGGACTTCTTTGTAAAAAAATTCCACCCTAAACAAATCTAGTAAAAATCAATCTGTCACACAACACAAACAATCGAACAGAAGTTTCCAATAATTCATCGACAACCATCTTCAAAAATATGTCATATACAATCACATTCACCCAAACAATTCAACAAAATATCTTCTACGGAGAAAAACATTAAAATGTATCATGCTATCAAGTTGACAATTAAATTCAATCGCTCAGCACATTAAAGGTTTTTTAACAATAAAGAGCCCAAAGCTCTCGAACTTCGTTCATTTGATCAGTTGTTAGATCTGAACCTGAAACACACTACATAAACATGAACTATATAATTATTGTCATTCTTCAAAAATATTCAAGACGTGCCATAAACTAAAAGGAATTCAATATAATTGATCAATGAGATACCCTTTCTAGATCGTCCTGTGATGTTGAGTAGTGAACTGTGATCGTTACATCTCCTATAATCTGAACTCCTATAAATTAAATATACATCTCCTAAGAAAAATAGGTTACTATACGTACCTTGATCACTTTAACTTTAAATTGAAGTTCATTTTTTTTGCGCATGTCGCGCATGTCACGCCTTCCAGCCATAAAAGTAAACACTCTCCAAGCTCTGAAATTTTATACAAGAAATACTAATTATATTACCCATATTTTATTCATAATTTTAATTTAAAATTTGTAGTCTAATAATCTTACGGTAAGAAGCAACTTTTTATCGCCAACTTCTTCTTTGTCGCTTGATCCGAGTACAAAATATATACTCCCTCCGGTTTTTAATTTCTGCCCCGTATTCCTTATTTGGCAAGTTTTTATTTTTTGTCCCATTTCTTAACTTTCCTTTTTTGTTCTAGGCGTATTACCATATTATCCTTATGTTTTTCTTTATTTACACAATTTGCCATTGTATTTACACACTTGCACCTTTATGTTTGATGAGTCATTGTGCCTAGTCATCAAAATTCATCATCAATTCTTTCTTTATTCATACTTTATCAATTTTCTTATATTCTGTGCAAAAGGGAATGGGGCGAAAATTAAAAATCGGAGGGAGTATAACATTATCTCCAAGAAAAATTACAGCCCACATCTAATGCGAGCTATATTAAAAGCAAATGCTTATGAGTCATTTCATCATCAAATTGAGAAGAATACATAAATACATACATGAGTATAAAACTTTGATGAACTCATATCGTATATATATTTAACCCCAACTTTTCCTTTCTTTTGGTTCGTTTTATGTGTCCTGGGAGTCGTTTTTCTAGCTTTTTATTCTTCTTTGTTATGTCGGGTATTTTGTTTACGTTTCGTAGGAAACGAGACAAATGAAGGCGATGAAGCTATACTTTGGACAATGACGAGAGTAGAGCCATGAAATCCACAAGAAAGAAGTGATAAAAGTTAGAGAATACAAAGTGAATACTTGAAGAAGGACGTGAGGTGAAGAAACAATAAGAAATGACAAAGAAATAAGTTGGAAAGCTCAAACAAATGCAAATCGAGATGAAAGAACGATCGCTAAAACAATGGTCAACTTCAAACGCAAATATCTTAAGTTATACAACTCCGATCGAGCTGAATTTTATGGCGTTGGAAATCTCTTTCTCTTAGCTTTCCAACGTTGTATTACTCGTCCAATTTCGAGAAGTAACGAAGAAACAGCAAGCATTTCAAATTCGTCGCGCAGTGTAGAGGAACCCGAACCGCTCGGGACGGACCCAAACCGGTCGAGACAGACCTGAACCGATCTGTTTGAGGTTGATTCGCAGAATTTTTAGATTTTAGACTCCGTAACTTACCATAACTCTAATTTTACGTAATATTCTTAGGTTATTAGTTATTCCTAATTATTTAGGAAAGGAGGAGATGTTAGACTCCTTATTATTGGTATATATACCCTCCACAGGGTTATATTTATGAACACTTTCATATTCAGTAGTTTAGTGTAGATTTTTTTATTAGCATTAGAACTCTTCTAGTTTGTAGTCATACTTTAGATCGTTAATCATTCAGTTCTACGTAATTAGTATCTTTTCTTATTATCTTATTTTCATATTGTTCTTTATTATGCTTAATTCTTTTATTGCTTTATCGTTTATTATGAGTAGCTAATTTATTTATCTAGGGTTGAAGGGGATCTATGCTGATTGAATTGGGGATGTTAGTTTAATTATTTGTTTAATTGATCATTCATATGTTATTGCTTCACTACTTGTTTTGTATCGTTGTTCACTTAGTTTGAGACGTTGAACTAGTTTAATGTTTAGGAACCCGAACCTAAGATCGAAAGCCTGGTAAGGGTGGACTTACAAGTAAGTGGGTAGGATAATCTGGTAAGTTGCAAGAGCCCGTCAGAATTTATCCTAAGGTTGACATAAGATCCGAAAGGCCGTGTCTTTGCCCTAAATAACTGTGATTGATTGATTAAATAATTAATTAACTTTATCCAATTTAATTGCATAGTGAACCGGAAAGCCCTAGATCTCTTTAATATTATTAGAACACCCTTAATTTACATTATTGCATTAGTTTAGAAAACAAAATCAAATAAATCGAAATTTAAATAGTTTAGAATCGATTATTAGATAATTAGCGATTTTCATCCGTTTTTCTGTGGATTCGACCCTTACTTACTGCTAGCTAAGTGTTAGTTGTTCGTTAGGATTATTTTGATTAAGGTGATACGACTTTAGCCTTGTCAAACTTACCCCTCGAAAAAAGGTCCCATCACATATCTCTTTTTTTCTTGTTTTTTAAGACTGTTGTGACGTATTCCTCCATCTCAAGCGGCTTGTGCATATATGAGCAAAGTTGTTCGGGGCACAAAAAACCGACTTTTTTTTTGTCACTTCAAGGTGAGTCCCATACTCGTATAAGAAACTACATTGTTAGAGCATAAAACATGCATTTATCAGTGTGTGTGTGTGTGTGTGTGTGTGTGTGTGTGCACGCACATCTTAGAAAAAAGTGATATACAAAATAAAACTAAACAGTTGAAATATTATAGAAGATGCACGATACCTTCCCCAAAGTTCAAGTATGGATATATTTAACCATTCATATTCGAACATCTCCCTTATATCTTCAAGCATGAGAATCATCTTACACGTACTTTTATATTCATAAACCGACTCACCAATCTCTAAGTTAAACAAAGAATACCCTCCCGAATAAGGAGAACAAATCAAAGTTTCCAATCTTTTCCAACTAACATCCAATTGACGCAACTCCTCTTCATTTAGGGAACTCGATCTGTTTGTTCTTTGCTGACTTCACCTGAAAAGTATAAACGATAAAAACCAATAATAAAACCAATAATAATAATAATAACAACAACGACAACAACGACAACGACGACAACGACGACGACGACGACAACAACAACAACAACAACAACAACAACAACAACAACAACAACAACAACAACAACAACAACAACAACAACAACAACAACAACAACAACAACAACAACAACAACAACAACAACAACAACAACAACAACAACAACAACAACAATAACAATAACAATAACAATAAAAATAACAACAACAACAACGACGACGACAACAACAACAATAATAGTAATAAATACCTAAAGTCAAACTAGTATTTGATCTATCCATTTTACCTCCTTGTCAACAACAAATTGGCACTTACTATCGGACAACTTTATCTGTTTTCACTTATTTGTGTCCGTAGTCTTACCCTGGTGTGAATCATAATAATGAAAATTAAAAAGAAGAAGAATAAATGTAAGTAGAAATTAGTGTAATGGTTTCATTTAAGTATAAAATTATTTACCTCATTTTTATCCTTCGGATCAACCTATGAATTACGATCATTAAAAACATGAATTAGTTTCGAAATCTTTGAGAAAAAACAAATCATTGTTTCGACATGAAATGTTACCTCTTTAATTTCGAACAAAACCAATAACTTTGGCCATTGTGCAAAGCTCCCAACAACTTTACTAATCCTTTGATGTCCATTCCACAAAACTGGAATTAGTGTCTCCCCATCTATAACATCATCAATGGATACATTAACATTTTGTCGGCTCAATGGTATGTTGTGCAACTTCTTACCTTCTACCTATGGCCATAATGTTCCCTCAGCAACAACTACCTTTGCCTCAAGCCGACATGGAACGGGAGCCTGTGTGAGTAAATAGTAGAGAAACATAAAACATGATCTTAAAAAAGTAATATAATGGTTTCATATATACGGCTTATACTGCTAAGTCAAGAAATGGGTTGTTTGACTCATAAACATAGTTATTCGCAAATTAGTGGACAATTTGTAAGCTATTTCAGCTGTTGATGAAGGAGCATCAGATGGTCTTCCAAGCCTCTACAATTCCAATCACAAATTAATCAACTTTTTTTAAAATAATTCAAGGAAATATACAAAGCAACGATTTACAGGAAACAACAAGACACTTTATACAGAAAAGAAAACTTTTTTTCCTCTAGTCCTTTTACCAACTTTGCCCCCTATAATCCATTCAACCTATAGTATGAACCTTCCTAAGTATATACCGTGATATTTTGTTATATATCATAATTATATACAGAGTATAAGACTCTCCTAAAATTACCTTGTTGCATGTAGTCCTAGATTGATAGCCTGTAATCAGTATATCTAAGCTGTACGTATGCTTGAAAATCAATAAAGAAAAATATTCAAACTCCATTGCATCCTTTACAAGACTCTCCCTATTCACTAGATCCTTGTTGTAGTACCCACCAATTAACCTATACATGTCACATATAGTGAAGAAGGAAAAACAGTGACTACACTTATGGAGTACAATGTTATTGTTCGCAAAGACTTTACGCTTATGTATAGTCTGAAGTCCATATATGGGTTATATTGTAAGAACATATAGTACTATAAAGAGAAAGAGCCACAATTAAGATTTAAGAATAGGCACCAGTAATTTGGTAAGGAGAACTTGCAGGCATTTCTAAAAAAAATAGAAAATTACCAAATACTGCAGTCAAGCATTGGAGTTTGACATTCATGTCGTCCTCCAAACATCCCTTCTGCTTCTTCTCCCCGTTCACCTATACAGCAAGTAGGGTGTTAATTAACACTATCTTGATCCACGAAAAACAGTATAATTAGGTCTAGATGCACTACAAATGTCGAGGAGCCTAGATTTATGCTTGCCTCCATTAATCAATTCGACCAAGTTTTGCAACGAACGATGAAATTTCAGTTCTAAATCTCGATAAACCTCGAAAATCAAACAAACATTCACAACATCGAGCTCAAAACAAGACTTCAATCACATAAAATTTGTAAAACGAATGCAAAACAAACAAATAAAAATCGCAAAAGCATACCAATGGCTAGGGGTGAGCAAAAATATACGATACGGTTTTATTATACGTATACGATAAGGTATACGCTTTCAATTATACGAATTTCCGTATATCCGATACGAATAACCGGATATACGATACGGTTTTCCTTAAAACCGTAGCGGATACGTATCGGGGAAAATAGAAACCAGATATCTGGTTTCCGATCCGATTTTTTAAAAACAATAAAAAATATGAAAAATATAATCCTAATATGAATTATGCAATAAAGAATTCAAAACCCACCAATTATTTTCAAAGATAAAAAACAAAACTATTAGTAAATTTATGATATTATGTATTGAAACGTAATATTTTGTTAGAATCATTGTACCGTAAGACATATATACCACTTTTTTTGAGGTTTTTTTAATATATTTTATTATATCAATTTATATAAAACGTAACGTTGCTTAAAATCAATTAATTACTCTTAACTAAAATGAAAAAAATTGTTTTAAAAAAAAGAAAAATATAAAACCGGATACCGGATATTCGAAAACCGGATATCCGAAAAAACCGGATATCCGGAAAAAACCGGATCGGATACGGATCGGGAATTTTTTTATTTTTAAAACCGGATATCCGATACGGTTTACAAAACTGTAAGATGGGTTCGGACCGAAGAATTGAAAAGGGGGGATAATAAAACATCGGACCGAAGAATTGTAAGATGGGACCGAATCGGATACGGATCCCCTTTTCACAAAACATCGGACCGAAGTAAAGGTCCGGACGGGATCTTAATTTTATATATATATATATATAGAGAGAGAGAGAGAGAGAGATGGGTTCAAGGGAGCTTGTAACTCTTGGAGAGTTGCTTAGTGTTGATCTC
Source organism: Agrostemma githago (assembly GCA_958450325.1). NCBI lineage: Eukaryota > Viridiplantae > Streptophyta > Magnoliopsida > Caryophyllales > Caryophyllaceae > Agrostemma > Agrostemma githago. The sequence goes on along the minus strand of OY288239.1, from coordinate 25,978,472 downwards.
AACCATCCATTCATCCTAATATGGATGGTGGATGGATGGAGTTCAATTATATAAAAAAAAATAAAGAAGGGACTGACATGCTGCGGACAGCCATCAACCATCACTAATCAGCCATCAACCCATCACTAATCAATGCTTCCCTCCTCACCCTACTCCCATTCATTTCACTCCTCTCTATACTCCCGCCCAAACCCCTTTACACTTCCTCATTCACCCCCTTTTCAATTCATTTCACAGACCATTCACTCTCCGCTCTCTTCCTCTCTCTAAAAAAACCCTTCTTCATCTCCATCTCCGCAGCTTCTCCATCTCCGATCATGCCTAAAATTCCGATGATCATACAAAGGTATGTTGAAGGTTCCATTTTCGACCTCCGATTTTCCTTTTGTTCAACCCTTTTGTATCCCTTTTGAATTTTGACTTCCATTTTCATGAACTCCGGTCATGCATAAACCCTTAAAAGTGGTAAAAGAGCATTTTTCCAACTCGATAAACCTAATTTTGAGTTGAAGTTGTTGTAGTTGTACAGTGGTTGTATTTACAGAGTGAAAGATGAAGTTTTTATTTCTTTGTTGAAGTTAATGTTGAAGTTTTGAACAACCATCTTATTTTTTCATGTTGAAGTTCCCATAATCGTCATTCTAATTATGCATGTGACATCGATTAGGAAGTTTTTGTTGTTGTTCTGTACATCTGCACATTTTTTTTAGTCATACACTATTGTAGTTGTATAGTCATACAATTTATGTGCTTCCTTGTTGAAGTTTATGTTAAAGTAGTATTATTTTCTCATGTTAAAATCCTCATAATCATCTTTCTAATGACGCATGGGACATAACTGATGTGGGTTTTGTTGTAAAGTCACACTGGTGACATTGTATAGTAACAGAATGTTGTATAGTCGCACTCTTTATGTTGCAGAGTCACACATTTGAGGTTACATAGTCATACAGAGATGCATAGGCTGTTTGAAATTTAAAATTTGAATAGTCATACAGAGTTGGTTATACAGTCACCCGTTTGAAGCTACATAGTCGCACTCGGTATATTTCGTTGTGAAGTCACAGAATATTGTATTGTCACACGTTTGAAGCTACACAGTCGCACTAGTTATGTTTCAGAGTCACACTCTTTATATTTTATAGTCATACAGAGTTGCATAGGCTGTAAGTTGAATAGTCATACGGAGTTGGTTATACAGTCACCCGTTTGAAGCTACATAGTCGCACTCGGTATATTTTGTTGTGAAGTCACAGAATATTGTATAGTCACACGTTTGAAGCTACACAGTCGCACTCGTTATGTTTTAGAGTCACACTCTTTATATTTTATAGTCATACAGAGTTGCATAGGCTGTAAGTTGAATAGTCATACGGAGTTGGTTATACAGTCACCCGTTTGAAGCTACATAGTCGCACTCGGTATATTTTGTTGTGAAGTCACAGAATATTGTATAGTCACACGTTTGAAGCTACACAGTCGCACTCATTATGTTTCGGAGTCACACGATTTATATTGTATAGTCATACAGAGTTGCATAGGCTGTAAGTTGAATAGTCATACAGTGTTGGTTATATAGTCACCCGTTTGAAGCTGTATAGTCACACTCGTTATGTTGCAGAGTCACGGACATTATATTGTAGACTCACACAGTTGAAGCTGTAAACTCAATTGTACAATCACACTCATTACGCATGTTGTTATTGCAGCAGAAAGGCTGGTGCGAAGAAAAAAGTTCGCACAAAGGCCGGTAAGAAGAAGGTCGTGGTAGAGACATCGGTTCGCGACCATGTAATTGATGATACACCGGCCGCCGAGGTGGATATGGGTGGGACAGAGTTTGTTGAGGAAAGCAGGCGAAAGAAAAAGAAGAGGGTCACATTTGATACACCGGCCACCGAGGTGGATGTGGGGGGACATAAATTCTTGAGGAAAGCAGGCCAAAGAAAAACAAGAGGCTCACATTTGATACACCGGCCGCCGAGGTGGATGTGGGGGGACAGAGAATGTTGAGGAAAGTAGGCCAATGAAAAAGAAGAGGGTCACGTCTGATACAACGGTCGACACCGCTGTCGTGCGTGTGTCTTGGGGTAAGAGGAAAGAGAACCGACAACAGGACCGGCTAGCAGTATAAAGAGAGCCTGGATGTCAGTCGGATGTTCATTGTAGGCCCAGACGGTTGCACCAGGTAATTGCGCAATTGTCGGATGATCAGATTGAGAGGGTGCGTGGTGTTGGCTTCGGCGGGCTATTGGAGTGGAGGATCAAATCGTTCTCCATTGAGCACGCGCTTATGTTCTATTGTGCGTTTTCTGACGGGTCCCATATTTTCCGTGCCTTACGCCGGGAGGCATTCATGATGTCAAAGTACGACGTCCACGATTGCCTCCAACTACCTTTTGGACCTCATCCGGTGAAAGTAATCCCAACAAAGAACAAAAAAGGGGCAGACTCACCTGACGTGATCAGGTTGAAGAGTACTTGGAGGAAGGACTTCGATGTGGTGGACAGCAGCGGGCCAATAAATTTAGGGAGGATGCACAAAAAATTAATGGCAACCAAGGCCGCTGACAACGACATTGTCCGTAGGTTCGTGTTGTTCGCGTTTTCATCATTCCTCGCGCCTACTACGAACAACTCACTCGACCGGAGCCTGCTGGCCGCAGTGGATGACGTGGGCTTGATTCGGGAATAGGACTGGTGTAGCTTTGTCCTGCAGGATCTGGTGCGGGCGGGTAAGGAGACGCGTGACTCCAACAAAGTCCTCAACTACCTCCGGGGGTGCATCCCGGTTCTGATGATTGCGTACTTCCAGCGCTATGATTTCCGTAGCGAGACTTGCAGATGCGACATACCATTTATCGGATATTGGGATGCACGGAAAATAGGCGACCGTCTTGCTGGGGAACTGGAGACAGGGTCACTGAGAAATCAGCTGCATTCGAAGGTGTCGTACCCACGTACATGTGGGGAAACAGGTAGCGAGGGCACCCCCGCTATAACGATGCCCTCTGACAACCAGGACTCTAGTCCCAAAAGAATAACGACAGGGATGGAGAGAGACAATCAATCGGTAGACAGCACCGTTGACGTAAGCGATCTCGCAGCCACTCTATAAATCATCAATTAATTGTTCGTGAAACGATTTAATCTAACAGCCCTACCTGTGTTTATAAAAGCATATACGATTCATAAAAGTGTGTTTATAATGCAGTTGAAATTCAATAGTCACGATCATTATGATCACACTCATCTTGATGTATAGTCACACACATTATGTTGTCCAATCACCACTAAAATTGCATAGTCACACGCTATAAGCTGTATAGTCACACGCTTTACACTAATGATTTGACTAGAACGATAGAATAGGAGGACGGAAAATGAAGCTCGCGAATCAGGAAAACAAACATTGGACAACAGCAAAATGAAGGAACAGCAGCGAGCACGATGCAGTAAACCGTGGATAGCAACACGAAAACACGGGAAAGAAAAGAATGGAGAAGAAGAACTAGAAATAAGGACAAAATAGTAGCATCAACGACCACAAAACGACAACATCAACAGAACAAAAACAGGATAAAGAGGAAGAAGAGCAGCAACAAGGACGAAACTAAAACTGAAACCAAACAACAACGAGGCAGCAACGATGACAGGCGAAAACAGAAGAAGAAGAAGAAGAAGAAGAAGAAGAAGAAGAAGAAGAAGAAAAGAATAAGAATAATGGACTGAAAGAAGACAAATACAGCAGTCGGAACAACAAACAACAATAGAACGTGACAGCAGCAGATGCACGAAGAAGAAGAAGATTGGAAGGGAAACAGGTCGAAAATTCAACAACAGCAGCACAGTAGCAACAAACAGTAGTAACCAAAACGAAACAGAATTAGAGAGTCGTCCAAACATTAATATCGAATTACAGCGGAGAAAGAAGACGACACAGCCAACGACAACGACAGCAGTAGAACGAGACTAATCAGAACAGAACAACAGGAACCGAATTCGAACGACAACGGCAGAAGAGAGCGTGAAAACAACAGCATAAGGGACGAGAAGAAGAAGAAGGAAAGCAACGAAAGAGAAGAAGACAGACCGAGAAAAGAAAAAAAACTGAAGCAGCGAGCAGAACAGCACAACGCAACAGCGGCAGCAATAGCATAGCAGCAAGGAGACGCAGCAGCGGCAAGCAGCGCCGGAAACAACAGCAGCAGCGGCAGCAAAAGATCAGAAAAAGAAAACAGATGGGAAAGGTGCGATGAAGATGAAGAAAAAAAAGAAATGAAGGGAAAAGAAGTGGAGAAGGCTGGTGAGCAGTTGTAAGGCACGAAGAGGTGGAATGCAAGGGGAGTGAAGGAGGAAATGAAACGGTGGAGGAGGAGTCAAGGGGAATGAATCACAACTTACAAGGAAAAGTGGTCCAATAAATTAAATGATACAAGAACGGCTTAATTAACTGAATCGGGTACGCAAAACGGATTAAACAAATTCTGTATCGATAAGTTGACTGACCCACGAATCGGGTTAAAACGAGTTAATAAAATTAATAAATAATCGGACCGTCAAATAAAATGAGTAAATAAAATATTTGAGACGAAAACGAAGGTTATAGAAATAAATAATTGAACGATCAAATAGTATTTCCCGATAAATAATAAATATTCGATAAAGTGAATTAAATTAATTTTTCGAGGAAAGGAAATAAATAATTTGACGAAACTTAAAATAAATGAGCTTCAAGCCGGAAATTAAAAGAATTTCGAGTATAAATCGTCGAAATAGATTTTCAATAAAAATTAAATTAAATTGTATAAAATAATTCGAAACAGAAATGAAAATATGTTTTAAATATAAGAGTTTCCGAGACAAATAGAACTTTAGGAGTTCGAAACGATTAAACGATTAATTCGTTTTATAATAATTTTAAAAATTACGAGTTAAATCGTATAAATAAAAAAAATACGAACATAATTTTAAATTAACTAAATTTATAAAAATTACTGGTGTTACAATCTTCTCCACTAAAAAGAAGTTTCGTCCTCGAAACTAACAAAAATATAATAATAGAATGGAAAACAAAGTTATATCACTTGAACGAAAAGAGAATGCTTAACTCGCATCACAATCTCGATTTAAAAAAAAAATTACAACTTCAAACGTGACATGAAATCGAAATCGATGACAAAATTTATTTCAAGAAGGGTCGAGCTCCATTCACAAAGTTTAAAATCATTAAAATTAATAAAATCGCAAGGGAAAAAAATTATTTTATAAAAAAAAATGACGAAAAATAGTATTTGTAAACGAACTCGAGGGGAAAGAGTACCCAAATATTTTCAAAGCAATAGTAAAACGTTTTGATTAAGAAATTCGACATTATTTTGTTTTAAAACCAAACAAAAATTTGAGAAATCAAATTTTGTAGTTAGGAAGTAAAAATCAAACCACTGGTCAAACATTTTCAATAACAGATTTAAAGTCTAACGACAATAAAACAAAAATTTAGACGTACGAAACTTTTCGAAAATATTAAATCATTTTACCTAATAATCTTATAAAAATAAAAAAATATTTGCAATTATGAAAGTTTTCATAAAAATCTCTATCACGCGAAAATCAAAATTAAAATTTTAAATAATTTCGAAATACTTTAAAATAAATTATTAAGGCCCTTTTTGAAACATGACCAAATAAAACACAAACGAAATACAAAGTTTTAAAATTTATAACTCAAAATGTTAAAATTTCATGAAAATCAAATTTTGTAGATTAGTCAAACTTTTCATAACATAAGTTCGGCAAAATGATAAACAGATAAAAAGAGTCAAAGTCAACGACGAATCGAAAAAGAAGTTTTCGAACCCGATAAAGAAGTCAAAAGCATTAGCCGAAGGAGAAGTAGCAGGATTAAAGAGAAGTTAAGGGGAGGAACGAAATTGAGAGTCAAAAAGAGCTCTCGAGAATTAAAGAATAAATTAACCATCACGAGATTCCCGGTACGACCCCACAAACACGGGTTACTAATATCCATCAAATAACGTTAAGTCCAATATTAGGCACTAGGTGGTACTACTCTGTCACAATCTCCAAAAATGTCTCACATGACTATCCACTCGCTCAAACGACATGATACAATCCACAAATGTTTTAGAAGCTAATCTCATAACTTAAAATTCCATCGATCGTCAAAAAACACCTAAACTCTTGATCGATAAGGCTCCTAATTTCAAAGCTCACATGTTTGAACTCGAGGTATACTCTAAATTGCTCGAGTAAGGGACAGTAAACAAGATCCACCAATTTAACAATGTTCGGGCACAAAAATCCTCAAAAACAGTCACCAACATATTCTTAACACCATAAACAAACAGGGATTAGGAAGTACACCAACTTAAGGTACACTCAACTTCAATATATAATAACAAATACTCACATCTTCAAAACACGTTGTTCAACTAAGGTTCCTGAGAGATCCATCAAATTTCATATCGTAACAGCGAAACCACCAAAATATTTATTTACTCAACGAAGCCACAATCTCATTGGTCTAAGGGTTCTGAACTATAAATCCATCAAGATGATTCGCATTAAGTATTCCTCAAAACAACGCGATAAATCCAACATCTAATTGTGCAATATAGTTCTCTTCTTCAAGGACAATAATGATTTCTCCAAGTCAGACCACTCAACTCCAAAGTTCATAGGTTACAACCTTAAACAACGATCAACGATCAAATCCATAAGAAACACGGGTAATCTATGTCAACCAAAATTTCTAACGACGTTAATGAAAACCTTTAATGGTACCATAACACTCCGGCTAACACCTTGAACAATACTCTATGTTCCCAAATATTCACGATGCATCCGTCAAATAAGCATTAGGTAAGAATCCCAAAGTAATATTATCAGTTACACTTAGTTCGATTCTAGGTTAGGTACTAGGTATCCATCAAATATGCCACACTCTTACTACTCCAAAATATATTCAACTCTAAGTACTCCAAATAATCCAGGTAACCTATAACCCAAAGTTCAGTGTCTAACGTATCATCCTAATTCCATCAATCAACAATTTGCCAGTCAAATAAATCTCCAAGAATTTCTTACTTGCTTAGAAGGTAGGGTAGACTCACAATCCTCAAATCAGGTAACAAGGGTTTACTAAACCTCAAACATCTATACACGGGGTTCAGTAAGACAAAATCCGGTCTAACCAAAGAGTCTCAAGAGAAAGATGGTAGAATAGAAGAATAGAACGAGTATTCACCCAGCGAATAAAGATGAGAATATAAAAAGAGAAGAATTGGAAGAAGTAGAGGAAGGAAGAAAAGAATCGATGATCCTAATTAACTAAGATTTAAAATAAGAGAAGAATCATCGGACCTCTAAGGTTCCCCGAAGGAACTCACGACATCTTCATCTTCTCGTAGAGACATGAGCACACTACTAATGGGTCTCTCCATCTGGATCTATTGCAACATCATGGAACAGGAATCTACTCTTGATCGTCTGACCCGTAGCTTGAGCAAACTGGATCGGAGCTGAAAGGTTACCATGTTGTAGCACAAAGTTGTCCACTCAAATCAATAGGCGTTGAGAGTTCTAAGCAGGTCTTGTCCCGATATGAAGCAGCGTCCTATCAACATCTTATTCATTCATCTTCTTCCAGACAAAATAAACTGATATTCAATGCTAGTCATTGAGTTCAGGAACATATAATCTGAACAGTTAAGTCCTTATTTGTTTCTACCCATCTCTAATAATATTTTTATTTACTGTTTAAATAATTTACTGGTATTTTCCATAATTTCAGGTGTAAGCGTTGGGAGCAGTGATGCTCTGATACCAACTGTAATCCCCTAGAAATTCTAACGCAATACAGTGGCGGAAACACTGTAGAGTTGGGATTAAAACACACTGACAAACTATATCTTATTAAAAGAAATGGTAAGTCAATACAAATGCCTCTTTTTACAAAAGGGCTAAAAGTAAAAATCTCCAAACGGGTTTATACAAATCCATAAATAAACATGAATGAAGGAAGAGTAGGATCCACGCTACTCGCTAGCTCACACCCAAAACCCAGCAGCAAATACCTGTCATGTTATAAACACAACAGCCACGTCAGTGGGGAGTAACTCGGACGTTCTCCCAGCCAAATTATATCATATGGAAAAATGATAGTATTATTATATCAAAATACTTAAAAAGAGAAAACATTAAAACGATATAATAAAAATAAGTTTTCGTAGAAAACTTAAAACACTTGCCAACCTGCAAGTCAAAATCAATCGACAATAATAATATTCAAAAATGACGTTATGGAAATTCGATCGGTGTGCACAAGGCTAGCCTTTCACTAGGAATAATACTAAACTAGCTTCGAGAACTTAGTCAAAACAAATCAAACTTCGATCTCTAACTAGGCAACTCAACTATAACAGGACTGCGTGCAGCGAGGTCCTGGCTTAAGTAATGTACACCCCTCCTAGACACCAACCGTAATCCAGTTCAACCCGATGGCGACTTACACGATGCGATATCTAAGTTTAAGGTCAAAATATACACACTCCTAAACACAAACCATGCTCAGTTCAACGACCAATGTGTCTCAACATAGACACACCAGCTTTATAGTTGATGGCAAAAACGTACATCCCAGACTATATTACTCTAACCCCACACTTCTCTTTATTCCATAACTCTAAAACAAGCCATTATCGATATTGAGAATAAATAATCATTATAAACAACATGAAGATAAAAGGGAATAAACATTTATATGAAAAGGGGAATTTCCTTTAAATAGAAACTTACTAAATTTAGAAACTTACTTAAAAATAGAAATATTGTTGTAGAAAATACGTAAGTTATTAAAATTAGTGAAATGTATAAAAATAGCATTTCCAATGAAATTAACATTTTATTATTATCGTCGTTATCGCAACTTTAATATATATCTAAATTCGTTACTCAAAATATAAACAAAATATACTAAGTCAATATATAGTACTTTATAGATAATTAGGAAATCGAGTTAAAACTATAAATTTTAGAAAAGAGATGTTTTAAGAAAGACGATATCAAAATTAATTGAGTCAACGAGTTTTATAAATGAAATAAATTTTAGAAAGATTTCAAATTATTTTTAGCAAACAACTTTTATTAATGAATAATACGAATTTTAATAAAAATAGTCAATTGTAAACAAATAAGAAATTATTAGTGAAAATGGTCTCGACTAAAAATATATCTTAAACGAAATCGACTATTTTCTCATTTATTAGTATAAATCGTAAAACGAAAATTAATTTATTAAACAAGTATACAAATCTCGATTATAATATAAAAAAAATACGATTTCGAGTTAAAATTATAAATTAACGAAATATGAAGAAAATATGAAATCGTTATTATTTAGTTACTAATGTCACGATAACCAACAAAATATTATAACGATCGTAAATAATAAAACCACTAACGATTTATCAAACGATATCGAAAACTTGTAAAATATTTATAAGGCACAATTTAAAATAATATTTTTAGCAAATAATAAATAGCTAAAATTTAGAAAATCGAAGTTAAAATATTTACTACATACTACTACTCAAACATACGATATAAAATCGAGTAACGTCCTAAAGTTGCCTTGAGTCAATATCCCAATGCTCATGTACTTGCCTTTCTTGATGATTCCAAACTTCAACCGTTCTTACTTGTCTTACAAAAAGACCTTCGGGGCTCCAACAGAAATCGAGACAAAAGAAATAGAAACAAAGAAATCAGAATAAGGGTCGAAGGAAACGAATGACGAGAACGATAGAATAGGAGGACGGAAAATGAAGCTCGCGAATCAGGAAAACAAACATTGGACAACAGCAAAATGAAGGAACAGCAGCGAGCACGATGCAGTAAACCGTGGATAGCAACACGAAAACACGGGAAAGAAAAGAATGGAGAAGAAGAACTAGAAATAAAGACAAAATAGTAGCATCAACGACCACAAAACGACAACATCAACAGAACAAAAACAGGATAAAGAGGAAGAAGAGCAGCAACAAGGACGAAACTAAAACTGAAACCAAACAACAACGAGGCAGCAACGATGACGGGCGAAAACAGAAGAAGAAGAAGAAGAAGAAGAAGAAGAAGAAGAAGAAGAAGAAGAAAAGAAGAAGAATAATGGACTGAAAGAAGACAAATACAGCAGTCAGAACAACAAACAACAATAGAACGTGACAGCAGCAGATGCACGAAGAAGAAGAAGATTGGAAGGGAAACAGGTCGAAAATTCAACAACAGCAGCACAGTAGCAACAAACAGTAGTAACCAAAACGAAACAGAATTAGCGAGTCGTCCAAACATTAATATCGAATGACAGCGGAGAAAGAAGACGACACAGCCAACGACAACGACAGCAGTAGAACGAGACTAATCAGAACAGAACAACAGGAACCGAATTCGAACGACAACGGCAGAAGAGAGCGTGAAAACAACAGCATAAGGGAAGAGAAGAAGAAGAAGGAAAGCAACGAAAGAGAAGAAGACAGACCGAGAAAAGAAAAAAAACTGAAGCAGCGAGCAGAACAGCACAACGCAACAGCGGCAGCAATAGCATAGCAGCAAGGAGACGCAGCAGCGGCAAGCAGCGCCGGAAACAACAGCAGCAGCGGCAGCAAAAGATCAGAAAAAGAAAACAGATGGGAAAGGTGCGATGAAGATGAAGAAAAAAAAGAAATGAAGGGAAAAGAAGTGGAGAAGGCTGGTGAGCAGTTGTAAGGCACGAAGAGGTGGAATGCAAGGGGAGTGAAGGAGGAAATGAAACGGTGGAGGAGGAGTCAAGGGGAATGAATCACAACTTACAAGGAAAAGTGGTCCAATAAATTAAATGATACAAGAACGGCTTAATTAACTGAATCGGGTACGCAAAACGGATTAAACAAATTCTGTATCGATAAGTTGACTGACCCACGAATCGGGTTAAAACGAGTTAATAAAATTAATAAATTATCGGACCGTCAAATAAAATGAGTAAATAAAATATTTGAGACGAAAACGAAGGTTATAGAAATAAATAATTGAACGATCAAATAGTATTTCCCGATAAATAATAAATATTCGATAAAGTGAATTAAATTAATTTTTCGAGGAAAGGAAATAAATAATTTGACGAAACTTAAAATAAATGAGCTTCAAGCCGAAAATTAAAAGAATTTCGAGTATAAATCGTCGAAATAGATTTTCGATGAAAATTAAATTAAATTGTATAAAATAATTCGAAACAGAAATGAAAATATGTTTTAAATATAAGAGTTTCCGAGACAAATAGAACTTTAGGAGTTCGAAACGATTAAACGATAAATTCGTTTTATAATAATTTTAAGAATTACGAGTTAAATCGTATAAATAAAAAAAATATGAACATAATTTTAATTTAACTAAATTTATTAAAATTACGGGTGTTACAACAATCACACTGTCATGTATATTCACAGTCTGTACGCTGCAAAGTGACGCAGCTTAGTATGTACAATCACATGCTATAAGCTGCATAGTCAGGCATTAAATAGTACAAATGACCCCCATTCACATTAACTGAAAAGATGTAGTAAAAAAAATCATAGTTCAGTTTGCATAGTCACTCATGTTGAGGTGTACAATCACATGCTATAAGTTGCAGAGTCACGCATGCAGAGTCACACATGTTGATGTGTACAATCACATGCTATAAGTTGCATAGTCAGGCATTAAATAGTACAAATGACCCCCATTCACATTAACTGAAAAGATGTAGTTCACTTTGCAGAGTCACTCATGTTGAGGAGTACAATCACGTGATATAAGTTGCATAGTCAGACATCCTAGAATTTACAATCACACTGTCATGTATAGTCACAATCTGTTTGTAACACCCGCTATTTTTTCTAAGCATTTTCATTCTTTCCGTTAGGACTCCGTCTTAACTCTGTCACTTTTGGCCTCATATTTCATCATTTTACTAAGCTCTATTTTAATTTTTGAGTTTAATAATTTTTATTTTTAATTTTAAAGATTTAAATTCTTTTTAAATCCATTTATTTGGTTTCTTCGTAAACTAATTAATTTTTCCGCAAGGAATTTTATTTCTCTTCGAATTGACATTTTTAAGCTTGGATTTAAGTTATTCTTTTTCCTAAAAATGTTTGAATACGCTTCTATAATATTTTCAACTAGTAAATATTTTTATTTACAAAAAATTACTCCCTCCGCTTCTCTATGATGTTCCACATTTGATTGTAGGAAGAAATTAAGAAAATGGATATATGTGGAGGAAAATGAAGATAGAGAAAAGGAAGTGGGGTCACAAGCAATAAGAACAACAAAGAAAATGAAAATGTTTCCTAAAAAGAAAATGTGGAAGATCTGAGTGAAGGGGATCGGAGGGAGTAGTTATTAATGATTTTTATTACGAAGCTTCGCGAATAATTATTTTCTTACGCGAGGTTTACTCGAATTACTTTGAAATGCCTTTAGCTATTTTACGATTATACTTTTTATCAACTTATAAATTATTTGAGACCATTTACTCACATTTTGGACCAACTAAGCTCTTGGTCACAAGTTTTATTACGTTTTATTTAAACGCTTCATTTTATCACGTTAAAACGTAAACATAAGATAATTTCTTTTCATTCAATTGTTGCATTATTATCAAAACTTTTCATGCTCCTCATCACTTCATTTGGCCGGCTATTTCACCTTTTGTGCATAGTTTTCATCAAACATTAATCTCATTTACACTTTGGAAACCATCCATTTCCATACTTCATTTTTATTCATTCATCAAAGTTAAAAAAATTCAATCATCATCCTCATTTGGCCGTGACACCTACCTCTATTCTAGGATTATTTTTGCTTCAATTCTAGTCTTAATCGACTCAAATTCATCGTCAAATAATCCTCTTTCCGTTCTCTTCGTTAAGGTATTAATCAACGTCGTTTTCGATCAATTTTTACCTTGATTTTTATTAGTTTTCTCGTGGTATTTTTCTTCCATGATTTCCGTGCTCGGTAGGATTTTTGGACGAAGCCGACGAATATATTATCGACTCAGACTTGGAGTAGAGGTAACGTCGATGTTACTCGGTATTTCATGATTTTAATTGAGTATTTGCATATATATATTTTTATGTTTTATTTTGGAAATATATGTATGTCACGGATTCTGGAAAAAATTTTAAAGTTGAAAATTTGCATGTTTCGGTATTTTTATCGCTTTTACGAGATTAACGATTAAATCGTCATATTAATTTGTAAAATCATAATATTCGGCCTAAACATGTAATATATGTTTATATTCTGGAAAAATGTTGTTTTTGATAATTTTTAATAATTTAGTATTTTTCTGATATTTTTGATATCGATTATTGAATTATTACCGTTTTCGGACAAAAACGATTAAAAGCTGATTTTTAGTTCTAGTACTTAAACATTTTATTTTAATCTGATTTTTGACGTGGTGAAACTTTCTGGTGAATTAGAATTTTCCGAATGTTTTCATAATTTTTCGGAATTGTTAAGTGGATGAATTAATTAATCACTTTAAATCATCGTTTATCGTTAAAACCGTGTTTGTTGTTTAAATTCTCGATTTCTGGTCTTTGGTTTAAATCTGGAAAAAAATAATTATTCTAATGATTTCATGTTAAAATGTAATTTTATGATTTTTAGTGCCTTAATAAAATGTTAGGAACGATAAGTTTTATTAATAGAATAGTTAATTGTGAAAACGGGTTTTAAAGACGGTTTTGATGGGATTTATTAAATCTGGAATTTTTGGAAAACTGGAAAAATGGTAGATTCTGGAAAATCATGATTTTTAGGTTTAATAATAATTTTTGGATATTAATACTTAAATCGTTTTGTAATTACTATTTTTATTAATCGTTATTGTCGAGATTGGACGGTTAACGAGGAAACGCTTTAAAAACCTAGTTTTAGGATTCTGGAAAATTTTCTTTTCTGGACAGAATGTCCATAAATATATTTTTACTATTTTACGTAATTTTTGTACTATTTATTAAAGTCTTTAATTAATAAGTATTGATTTTTGGACAAATTACGATTTATCGTTAAAATGCTTCGTCTTACCTAAAAGATTTATTTTTCCAGCAATTTTGAAAGTATTTAAATCTGAAACTTTAAGAATTAAATCATCCCTTAACATAATCTAAATATATTTGTTGGTTTAAATAAATAAAGACGTTCAAATATTTAATTTGATGTTTGCCGTAAAATCCTATTTATAATTTTATTGTCGAAACTAATAATAATTAGGGAATTTTAGCTTTTTAACTTTTGAAAACACCCTAATTAGTAATATTAAAATGTTTAAGACATTTTTAATCATTTTATAACGTTTATACGATATTTTAATAATTTCATAAAATCAAATGATCTTACTTTAATAATTAATATCGTTAAGGCCGAAAGTATTAGTTTTATAAATCTATATTGTTTACTAAAAATGTGGTATTAGTATGAACTACTATTTCCACTACTTTAATATAATGCTATTTTTAGTAAAGTTTCTAAAAATAGAAGTTTCCTAAAATAGAAAGTTTCCCCTTTTAGAATATAAATGTTTACTTCTTTTATCCTCATATTGTTTATAATGAATACATATTTTAAATATCGTTAATGGTTTGTTTTGGAGTTATGGAATAAGGACAGGTGTGAGTTTAGAGTAATATAGTCTGGGATGTACGTTTTGCCATCAACTATAAAGCTGGTGTGTCTATGTTGAGACACATTGGTCGTTGAACTGAGCATGGTTTGTGTTCAGGAGGGTGTATGCTTACCTTAAACTTAGATATCTCATCGTGTAAGTCGCGTCGGGTTGAACTGGGTATGGTTTGTATCCAGGAGGGGTGTACATTACTTAAGCCAGGACCTCGCTGCACGCAGTCCTGTTATGGTTGAGTTGCCTAGTTAGAGACCGAAGTCTGATTTGTTTTGACTAGGTTCTCGAAACTAGTTTAGTATTGTCCTAGTGAAAGTCTAGATTCTACAGTAATCCTATCCATAACGCCATTTTGAGTATTTTATTTATTATCGATATAAATTGGTTGCAGGTTGGCAAATATTTTTATGTTTCTTCGGAAACCCTTTTGATTAATTTGTTTTACGCTAAAGCTTATTTTAATATGCTGTTTTACTGTTTTCCATTTTTACTATTTTTCCTATATTAGTAATTACCGTTTTAAAATCCTGTTATACGGCTGGGAGAACGTTGACGTTGCTCCCCACTGATTGTGGCTGTTATGTTTTAACATGGCAGGTATACGTGTTTGTTTTCCGGTGGGTGTGGGCTAACGAGCAGTCTTGGATCCTGCTTGATCTTTTTAATAATTGTCTTAAGGATTGTTTAACCTCATTGTGGATTGTTTTAATTTTTAACCATTTTTATGTATGGCATACTGATGGGGAGGGATTTGTCGTGGATCCCGCCACCAAATAAAAACCAACTAACCTAACTAGGGTAGCTAGGGTAAGTCGGGTCGAATCCACAGGGACGGGAGGTCGGACTAAGGTATGCTACGGTCTAGGACTAGGTTCGAGACGAGCTAATCTAAGGAGGGGGAGACTAGGACTAAGCTAGGTCTAAAGCAAGAAAACAAACAAGGAAAATGGGCTAGGATTAGGTCGGGGTCAAAGGGGTAACGGAATGGTCAAGGAAGAGCTAGAGTGAAGGAGGTAGTAGGGTAATCTAGGTTGGTCCGGGCTCTCGCAACTTAGACTCGCCTAGAGGTTCCACATGGAACCCATTTTGGTGACACACATGACAAACGGGGTTCTAGCGCGCTATTGCGGCCTAGGCCGAATCCGGGCTCTCGCGTCTTAGACCGACCTAGGGGTCGTCCTCACCGGGCTCTCGCAACTTAGTGAGGGAACCGAACCCACAACAAACTAACACCCACGAAAGAAAGGCAAGAAAAACAAGCATTCTAACCTACTTAGTCATTCAAGCATTTCAACAAACATGTAATATGCATCAACCAAGAGGAAACCCAAATCTTCCACCAACATCTCCAACAATCCCTTAATCATCCAATTAACACCCTAATCACCTTACTAACCCTAGCAAGATACTACTCTAACATATCTATACTAAAACTAGCACTAAGAAGAGAAATCCATTTAAACAACCAAACTAGCATAATGAAACTAACAAGAACTATGAACTATGAGCAATCCACACAACAAAGATTCAAACTTTAATGAAAGAACAAGATTAAGAGAAAGGAAAAGAAGATTATACCATACTAGAAGATGAAAGGAAGAATAAAACTTGCATAGATGAGAAAAACCCAAAAGAAACATCCAAGGTCGTCAAGCTTGGTGAAGATCTTGAAGAATTCCCAAATTACAAGCATTAATCTAGGATTAACGATAATCTAAGGACTAATCTACACTAATCTAATCTAATCTATGCTAAAACTAAGCTAGGGTTTGTGGGTAATGTCTAACATAAGCTAAGATTACAAGAGGAGGGGTATTTATAGGGTTACAATGAAAAGGAGGAAGGAACAAAGTGACGCGGCTGGAACTGGGACATTCCTGATCGGGAAGGGAAATCCCGATCGGGAAACTTCAACTTTACCGATCGGGAATATGCCAACCCGATCGGGAATGCTCCACAGTGGCTACGTCTTCTGTGCACTTCATCCCGATCGGGTTTGAGGCCTTCCCGATCGGGATGGGTCTTGTAGGCCTCCAATATGAACTTTTTGGTCCCTCCTTGCTTCTCATGGGCTTCCCATCGATTCTCGGGACTCGGGATCGGGTCTCGGAGGCTCGGGATTGGGTCCCAAGGTCTCGGGGTCGATTCCAAGGCATCGAATCATCGTTCCTTTACTCCGTTGGCTCCAAAATGTGTATGTATAGAGTCGGAATCGCTCCAACTCTTCCAAATCGGTCTCGGGAACCTGAAACGAACTAAGGGAAGCATAAGAAGCCCCTAAACCGATCCCAAGGAGCGATTCTACAAGAAAAATGGGACCAAAACACTACAAAATAGGCACTACAAACAACACTTATCAACTCCCCCACACTTAACCCTTACTCGCCCTCGAGTAAGCACATACTAACTACTATACTAGCCGAATGGGTATTAGCGCACCCTACGCCCTTTCAACTCACGCGAGTGCACTTAGAGGAAAAGTGCACTCCGCAAGGCAAGTCGGGTCTTGCGACAAAACTGTGGATGCAACCGGACACAAAACACATAAACAAACAAACACACAAACAAACACACAAAAGGTTGCACCCAAAAGAAAAGAAATACCGCTTCCCTCTAAAAGCGGTGAAAGAAGCACCGGTTTAGGACTCGAGGTAAGTGACAACGTTCCCAAGCTAGCAATACAAACCGAGGTGGACTAAACCCTAATAGTATGACGATAAAGCAACAAAAACGTTGGTAACTTACCTAGGTCCTCCTAACTTTCTAAAAACGTACTACGGGACGATCGGCGGAGTGGGAAGTGATGATCCACGGTGTTAGTCGACACTGTAGGTAAGTGAGACCCCGCCCCCTTTAGCGTGAGCCAAGAGGGTCGTCCCGTGTCCAAAACCGCCTAACTAGTCCAAGTAAAAAGTGGAAATGATTGCAAAATGCGGGAACACCGACTAATGCCGCTATCATCCTTCCTAGGGACTCGGTCCTTTGGTAGGCTCTTCACGGCAAAAGTCGGAAAAAGGCTTATTTTGAGAGGTAGGGGTTATTTTTGTGAATCGGGTTTTCTTTTGGCATTTTCTCTTTTCTTTTGCGTTTTTGCCTTGTTTTGCCATGCCATTTCTTTTTCTTCTTTTCTATTTTCTTTTTGGCTTTTGTGCCTTTTCTTTTTCTTCTTTCTTTTCTTTCTTTCATTTTTTTTCTTTGCCCTTTTGGCTTGATTTGGCTTTTTGGCATTTCTTATTGCAACAAGAAAGATGACTTCAACAATTTGCAATTTTATTGTGTGGAAATGTGTAGGAGGTAGGGGAATGGGTGAGTCGGGACGGCGCCTTCCCTTCAAACCCACAAAAAGTGGAGAACTTGGACCAATCAAGCGATCTTAGACACGGTCACCTAAGGGACGAGACTCGGTAACCAAGGCCTTTTCACACCGTGGGTGGTCATAATGGTCAAAAGTGCAAATCCCGTAGTAAATCCCTAGTAAGCTAGGTGGAATCAAGGCAAAGCACCAACGAAATCATTGATTTAGGGTCATTCTACTAGATTAAAGTCCAAGACTCGATTTACACTACTAGGAAGGGAAAGTACACACTCACACACTAGCCTCTAAACCGGGTTTTCGAAAACGGTTTACACACAAGACACACAACAAAACATAAAACAAAGACTCAACGAAAACGAAAGAAAAAGAAGCAAAAGCGACAAAACAAAAACAAAATAAAACAAACACATACATAACACAAACACCACCCCTAGCTTCCAAACAAATCACCAAATCACCCACAAACTTTACAAAGCTCCTCCCGAGCACACAACATCACAATCTCCTCCGAACTCCACAAGAGACAAAGAGGGAAAAAGGGATAAGATGTTACCGGAAGTCTCGAAGGCTCTCCAAAGCTATCGGTGATTCAAGTAACCTATAAGGAAAGAGGGAGGCAAAACACGCGCAACACAACAAATGCACAATACATCGACATAAAAGGAAAACACACAAAAGGAAAATCTTTTTGATTCTTATGAAATTTTTTCAAATTTTTAGGGTTTTTAAAGATTTTTCGAAAAGCTAAGAAAATAAAGCTAACTACGATAGAATATCGCTCCCCCCACACTTAAACCGAGCCATGTCCTCATGCTCGATCGTAGTGTGCGGAGAGAGAAAAGAAAAAGAAAAGAAACTACAAAAATAAAGCTAAAAATCAAAAATAAAGTGAAGAAAAGGGTAGAAAGTGTCCGGCCGGGGTGTAGTCAAGTCACCATGGGCCGAGACAAGAAAAAGATATGGAAGGGGGAAGAAAATAAAAGGAAGGAAATAAAAGGAAATGGGAGGGGAGGGCTAGGTGTAATCAAGTCACCTAGCCCGGATTCCGCCTAAATCCGACTAAATCCTAAAAAAAAGGGTGAAAAACTTGTAAAATTTGGATTTTGAAAAGGACTCTCGATGTAATCACATCATCGAGAGTCGGGAGCAACCAAAACCAAGGCCTCGAAGGCCACCAAGACACCATGACTCAAGGGAATGGGAGGTAAATAAGAGAAAACAAGCAATAATAGACGGAAAAGAAAGGATAGTTGCCATACCCATCGGTTAGCAACTCACTCGCTTCATCGTCTCATCGATCAATATAAGCACTTTGCTTGTCGTCCTCATTGTCATCCCGCTTCGAACATGAAAGTATCGCATGGTAGAGGTAGTAATGGTGTGAGGGGAGTGGGATTCGATGTGAAACTCGGTGTAAAGGGAAGAGAAATGAGGTGAGGGTATGTAAATGAAGTGTAATGGTCATATGACGTGAGCAAGGATGGGTAGGGAGGTTGGGTGGGGGTATATAATGGTTGGGTGGGCCCAAATGTCGAAGAAGAGGCCAAAAGAGGAGAAAGGGGACCATCCCGGTCGGGATGGATGGTCCCGATCGGGAAGACACACTCGTCCCGGTCGGGAAGCCACCTTCCCGGTCGGGATGGCACTCCAGCAAGCTCCAATTTTTGCACCTCCATCCCGATCGGGACGGCTCCTTCCCGGTCGGGATGGCATATCCTTCCCGGTCGGGAAGCTCCCTTCCCGCCCGGGATGGGTCTTCTTGACCTCCAAAACCCCAAAAGCTTCACCGAAGCTTCAAAAACCGACTTCCATACTCACGAACCAAGCTCTATCATTAACCATTCCTCTCTAGGAATCATCTTCACTTCACACCTATGACAATAAGCTCAAATGCAACATCAAATTCTCTCCCTCACAACGCTCATCAACAATCCAAATGACAAGAATTTCACAAAACTACCAATCCTAGAAACCAAGATACCAAACAAACGTATATACATACACAAAAGCAAAAAGAACAAGAAAAAGAGATATATACAATAAGGTACTCTCACCAACTACACCTCCATAGTCATCAAGAGCTCGAAGGAGTAAGTCAAATGCCCTAGCAACATCTTCATTTAAGCTCACATGGCCAAGCCTATCCACTTTCAAAAGCTTCCAAGTCGGAGGTGAGAAGCGATCATCTTCATTATGCTCGGGGTTCTCGTGATCTTCCGGGTCTTCGGAACCAACATAGCTACGACTCTTATGACCATCCGGTAGGTATAGTGGTCTAGAGTCAAGCTCGGTGTCATGATGTGGGAGATCACACCCTAGGGGTGTCGCTTCTTCTACGGGGTCGAGAGTGGAACTCTTTTCCACCGCCCGACAAGGATCCTCTTCACCAACCGTTTCACAAGACAAGGGACTAGGCATCGAGTGCGGTAGAGGAGGAGAAGGCATCAAGTTTTCTTCATTGGAGGCTTTAGGATCCTCCAATTTCCCATACAAGGCAAGTTCCAAGGCATCTACTTCTTTTTCCCAAGTATTGCGCTCCTTTTCACTCACCTTGTCTATATGGCCTAGAGGAGTCTTGTCTTCACTTGGCTTTGGATTGTCAAGATCCGGTTCTTCACGAAGAAAATCGAACAAATCCAATTTGATAGCCAATACATTGGCTCCCCAAGAGTTATCTTGAGAATCATGTTCACTCCTCTCCTCATTGTTGGCCCTTGAAGCTTCAACTTCCTCTATTCTCTCCCTATCTTCACCACCCATGCAACACTCAACAATGGTCTCTTGATCGACCCTCTCTTCTTCATTTGTAGCTTCAAGGTTGGGTTGACTTTCTTGTGGAGGCACCCGACCTTCTTGCCCAAATGAACCTTCCTCAACATGTAGTGGAGCTCGAGTGGCCAACATCGTGATATGAGCCATGAGTGCATTGATGCGAGCATCTTGCACCTCTATTTGGGTCTTGAACTCCTCCCTAACCCCTTGTATTTGAGTCAACATCAATTGTTGACCCTTTTGCAATAACATCATCATCTCTTGTTGGCTCTCTTGTGTTTGGACCAACATTCGACAAGTCTCAAAGTTAGGGATATTTGGTCGTGGGTTATGTGAGGGTGTTTGGTAGTTGTTAGGATGTGGGAACGATCCTTTACAACTTTCTTGGTAACCATAAGAAGAGGGTTCATAAGATTGTTGATGAGGTTGATATGGTTGGTAAAGTTGTGGGTTTTGGTAATTCGCCCAATGGTTGTCCCGTGATGATTGGTGGTAGCTTGGACGCGCCATGTCCATAACGTTGCTTTGGTACCTAGGATGAGCTAGAAGCACTTGAGCAAACGTTAGTAGCCTAGTGCTTTTGAGGCACTAGGAGGGTGGAATAGCACACAAGAAGAAAAACGGAGATACACAAGGAGAAGAGAACACAAAAATCAAGAACAAAGTCCTAAACTAAGCAAACAAAAGTCTAAACTACGCCGTCCCCGGCAACGGCGCCAATTTGATGGGAAGGGATTTGTCGTGGATCCCGCCACCAAATAAAAACCAACTAACCTAACTAGGGTAGCTAGGGTAAGTCGGGTCGAATCCACAGGGACGGGAGGTCGGACTAAGGTATGCTACGGTCTAGGACTAGGTTCGAGACGAGCTAATCTAAGGAGGGGGAGACTAGGACTAAGCTAGGTCTAAAGCAAGAAAACAAACAAGGAAAACGGGCTAGGATTAGGTCGGGGTCAAAGGGGTAATGGAATGGTCAAGGAAGAGCTAGAGTGAAGGAGGTAGTAGGGTAATCTAGGTTGGTCCGGGCTCTCGCAACTTAGACTCACCTAGAGGTTCCACATGGAACCCATTTTGGCGACACACATGACAAACGGGGTTCTAGCACGCTATTGCGGCCTAGGCCGAATCCGGGCTCTCGCGTCTTAGACCGACCTAGGGGTCGTCCTCACCGGGCTCTCGCAACTTAGTGAGGGAACCGAACCCACAACAAACTAACACCCACGAAAGAAAGGCAAGAAAAACAAGCATTCTAACCTACTTAGTCATTCAAGCATTTCAACAAACATGTAATATGCATCAACCAAGAGGAAACCCAAATCTTCCACCAACATCTCCAACAATCCCTTAATCATCCAATTAACACCCTAATCACCTTACTAACCCTAGCAAGATACTACTCTAACATATCTATACTAAAACTAGCACTAAGAAGAGAAATCCATTTAAACAACCAAACTAGCATAATGAAACTAACAAGAACTATGAACTATGAGCAATCAACACAACAAAGATTCAAACTTTAATGAAAGAACAAGATTAAGAGAAAGGAAAAGAAGATTATACTATACTAGAAGATGAAAGGAAGAAGAAAACTTGCATAGATGAGAAAAACCCAAAACAACATCCAAGGTTGTCAAGCTTGGTGAAGATCTTGAAGAATTCCCAAATTACAAGCATTAATCTAGGATTAACGATAATCTAAGGACTAATCTACACTAATCTAATCTAATCTATGCTAAAACTAAGCTAGGGTTTGTGGGTAATGTCTAACATAAGCTAAGATTACAAGAGGAGGGGTATTTATAGGGTTACAATGAAAAGGAGGAAGGAACAAAGTGACGCGGCTGGAACTGGGACATTCCCGATCGGGAAGGGAAATCCCGATCGGGAAACTTCAACTTTCCCGATAGGGAATATGCCAACCCGATCGGGAATGCTCCACAGTGGCTACGTCTTCTGTGCACTTCATCCCGATCGGGATGGGTCTTGTAGGCCTCCAATATGAACTTTTTGGTCCCTCCTTGCTTCTCATGGGCTTCCCATCGATTCTCGGGATCGGGTGTCGGAGGCTCGGGATTGGGTCCCAAGGTCTCGGGGTCGATTCCAAGGCATCGAATCATTGTTCCTTTACTCCGTTGGCTCCAAAATGTGTATGTATAGAGTCGGAATTGCTCCAACTCTTCCAAATCGGTCTCGGGAACCTGAAACGAACTAAAGGAAGCATAAGAAGCCCCTAAACCGCTCCCAAGGAGCGATTCTACAAGAAAAATGGGACCAAAACACTACAAAATAGGCACTACAAACCACACTTATCACATACGTTTGACTTTACCAATTTAATTTAATAAGACATAGTTACAGTGTGTTTTAATCCCGACTCTATAGTGTTTCCGCCACTGTATCGCGTTAGAATTTCTAGGGGATTACACTGTTACACTGAAAAGTCACGCAGCTTAGTCTGTACAATCACACACTTTGCAGTGTGCAGCCACGCACATGATATAGTCCGGTCTCTCACCCTGTCACTGATGGCAACTAATATTCACCATCCGTTAGGACTCACTGACCCGTATACTGGAACGGCCCGACTCAAGTACCCCTGCGGACGAAGATGAAGACACTGACGGTGTCTACAAAGCGTGGGATAGATTCATACAAGACTGCGCCGGGACATTTGACTTGAACGCCGAACTGTTATTTTTCCCGGTGCATACTATGGGCCGGGGCGCTACGCGTGCGTGTGCTTCAACTTTATAGAAAGAACAGTTGATATCCTCGATCACCAGACACACGCCCCAGGGTCACATATGTTCCGGGTGTCCAGCAAAATAGTAAGTTGCACGCATATGCTTTATTTCACCGCGCCAAATATTCTACTGCTTCCATAAGTGCTGACGTTTTCTATTACCTTATACTGCAACAGCTGCAAGCATTGACCGACTACATGGACGAGAAGGGGCTGATTAAGAGCAGTCACCTGACGAATTTTACGCATCGCCAAGTAAAATTGGAATGGCAGAGCGCCCGGAAGAACGATCCGGAGTCCGACATTTCTGCTTGATGCACATGTGCCTGTACGACGGTGCGCCGTTCACCCACCCTGATATTGGGACTAAGGTCGGGAGGCGTTACTTGTTGTTCGAGGTTGCAGCGACCCTCGTCCTTGCTGACATGAATGAAGCTCATGGGGACGTGTTGCCGAAAATTCGCGCTTTCATAGCAGACGCGCCAAGCGTATGGAAAACACTCGATGAAAAACGTAAGATAGGGAGAATCATGGAACGAAAGACCTCAGCGAACCGTAAGGCATGAATGTGTAGTAAAATAAAAACATTTTTTTGTGAATATAAAAAAATCTCATGTTAGAGTATCTTCTGAGTATCAGATGAATGACAACTCAGTATCAGGGTCGCATGTGTGATGTGATACAGTCACGCAACTTCTGACTCACAGTCACAGTCAAGCTCCTGCAGAGTCATGACAGACAACCACAAATTCACTAATTAATTATACTAACTAACCCTGCATATATATCCATCCATTTACTTTCAGTTTATTTCATCTTAAAATTAAACGATTGTTTCACCTAAAAAAACTGATGGTTCCCGGATTTACAGAAGACACCAAAAAAACAATACACACACACACACACACACCGTAAAATCAGATTATTTCCCAAAAAATAAACGATGGTTCGAAAATGATGTCGACAAAATATAAATTGTACACATCAAATGCACTGGAACTGGGAGGTGATGTTTGTGAGTCTCAATGCACATTGAGAACACAAACAATTACCTCACTCTCCTAACCCTAATTACTTTAGGAGGATAGGACCCCCACCTAACTCAATTAATATTTACTGCCTCCCCCCTTTAAATACCAACGCCATTTTTACCCCAACTACTTCCAACTTCACCTCTTTAACCCTAAAAAAAATGGCAAGCAAAATAGAAGAAATCAGAAAATTGATCGAGGAGTACGATGGTTTGTTGGATGCCACTAGATCCAATGAATTATCACCCATGCAGCTAGTCGCCATTGCCATAGACGCGAGGAACTATGTGGTATCCATTGGCGATACAGAAAAGGAGACCGAACTGGACGACTACGTCGATTTCTTGATGAAAAAGTGTATTGGATGTTTCCGCACTAAGAAAGCGTTGCAGCGTGATTTGGCCAACTTGAAGAAGATGCTTCAAAAAACGGGGGTTAATTATGTATGGGTTAAAATGTAGCGTTTAATGGTATGTTATGGATGTTTTAATGTGTTTTAAGATTTAAAATGTAGCGTTTTAAATGTTTTCCGCATTATGTCGTGGAATGTTTTTATGTTTCAAGTACTGTGCTCGTAGAATATTTTTATGTTTCAAGTGTTAAGTGTTGTGTAAGAGATGGACTTTTTCTAATGTACAAATATTTCCATCGCTATTTCTCTATTTTTATGGACACATGGTGTATAGTCACACTCAACAAGTTTTATGGTCACACTCAACATGGTGCATAATCACAGTCATCATGTCATAAAACCAGTTTACGTTTCTACACTTCATTTTGTAGAATCACAGTCAGTGTATTGTAGAATCACAGTCATTATCTTGTACAATCACACTCCTACAATTAGTGTAACCACACTCCACCTCTTGTTGAAGAGTTACACTCTGCCTACTGTAAAGTCACACTCATTGCGTTACACAATCACACTCACTTTTTTCGTGTCAACCAAATATTAAGGGCATAATGTTCCTGTACAGCTGTATTTGTAGCCAAAGATGATGCATTTCAGATTAAAAACGACTGTTATTTCAATGTATTTTTACAGCCAATCAACAAAAAACAATTTTACGGACCCCCATGTTTTACGACTATGCCATATTAGAAATGATTAAGATCCGTGATAGACGTAAACAATATCACGGACCTTGACCATTTCAAACGTCAACAATCTTTATGTTTCAAAAAAAAAAAATTGCCCCCATGATCTACGACTTACACCATATTAGAAATGATTGAGGTCCGCAATGTACGAAAACAGTATCACGGACCTAGACCATTTCAAACGTCGACAATCTTTGTGTTCCCAAAAAAATGTTCCTAAATAACAGAGAATATTCACGAACAATCCTCCTCGGCAATCCCTGTCGGGTCCTCCTCCTCCTCCTCCTCAACATCGACAGACAAGTCAGCAATAGGTGGGTCCTCAGCGAATGGGTTGGGGCAGTTCTTCTTGTCATGGTGCCCCATCCTCTTGCAGTTCTTGCACAGCCGTTTAGGCCTCACGGCAATTGCAACAGCCTTCACCTTAGAAGACAGCATCCGCTTCCCACTGCCCTTGTTCTTGGCTTTCTTCGGGGGCAATATCGTTATTTCAATTGCGCTAGTACAGCCGAGGATCTCCTCTAATTCTTGGGTCTTGCTACTAGGGCCAGCAAGGGGCGCCGCATCGGACCTGAGGTCACGAATGATGTCAGCTAAATTACTAACGTCTTCCTTACCCATTTTGCTGACATGACTAACGGTCTCATAAAACTCCAAAAATAGCCTCGTGACTGTAACAGCCTTCTCATCGCTTAGGCGACTCTCTGACAGGAACACGCATTAACATTACGTAGAGCATCCTTTGTCCATGTACATGCCACGTACCGTTCCGGGATCGTCTCCCGTCCTTTGGAAGAGTATATCCAAATGGCATGCCTGCAAAGAATTCCATACCGACGAAACTTCCTGCAAGTACAGCTGACCTCACAGGTACCTGCAAATGCATTAAAAAAACACATAAAGAGTGCGACTCTCTACCATACGGACAGTGGCTACGCAACGTACAGGATGTGACTTTCTAAAGGTATAATCACAACCTTGAAAAGGTATAGTCACACCTATTATGCTGCATAGTCACAGTCCTTACGTTGCATAATCAAACGAATTACGTTGTACAATCAGACGCACCACGTTTCAGAGTCACACCCTTTATTCTGTATAGTCACATTCAATGAATTGTAGAATAAAAATCATTACGTTGTGCATTCACAATCACCGCAGTTTAGAATCACACCGTTTAGGTCATATAGTCAGGCTATGTGAGTGTGGCTAGACAACATGGACAGTGACTTTCTATGCCAATACCTGGATTATATTCAACAATGTAGTTGCGGTCCCGGATGGAGTCCAGAACTGTTGTCGCTTCGATCCCGTCCTTCTCCTGATACCCACGAACGCTGCACGTGTACAGCGAAAACTTGACCTCTTCCTGAAAGTGTGCAAAAGCCACGTGAGTGTACACCCTTGCTGCGTGGGTCTCCATCGGATTCGTCGTTCCAGTTTTGGGGAATGTCTGCCGGTTATCGTTGTCTAGCCTCTTGTGCATGTGCCTCTGTTGGTCTATCGCACTTTCGAAACGCATCCAGAACTGGACCAACGTACCTTTGTTGTCTTCAAACTTTTTGAAGAAACTGTTCTCACTCTCTGATCTCTGCGTTGTCCTCATAATTCCGGACATCCTCACCTCCCTGCAATGAGCGGCGACCCATTTGCTCCTGATGTCAAACATGTTTTCGAACCATTCGATCCCAACAGCATCATGGTCAATCATAATCCGCCCCCACCTGTCATCGAACTCCGACGCCTCGATGTCATCATCCCAAATAATTGCATTGAGGGCTTTTACGAATTCTGAGGCCTCCTCTCTTGATCTGCCGTACTTCGTTGGAACCTTGTTCATGATGTGCCACGTGCAGCACCGTTGGTGCGCTGCTTTGAATATTTCTGGGATGGCTTTTAAAATCCCGGGATCCTGGTCCGTAATGATATAACATGGTTCCTTCCCGCCCATGCCTTCCAGAAACCGGGAGAGGACCCAAATAAATGACTCATAGCTCTCCTTTAATAGCAACGCTCCGCAGAACGTGACAGACCGTTTGTGGTTGTCCATGCCAGTGAACGATGTGAACACCATAGAATACATGTTGGTTCCGTACGTTGGGTCGAACGAAACTGCATCCCCGAATGCCGCGTAGTTCCTTCGAGCTGCACCATCCGCCCAAATGACCCTGCGTAAGCTTCCGTCTGCATCAACATCGTAGTCAAAGTTGAAATCCTCCTAACTGTCCCTCAAACTCTTGAACCGGTCTATGAACAATTGCCCATATCCTGCTGGTGAACGAAGCACTTGACGTCCCTCCCCCAGTTCTTGAAATCAGCCAACGATGCACCGATGTTCTGAAATCCGCCCGACATCTCCTTGCACATCCTGTAAGTCCGCGTCACCCCGATCTTCAACTTCACACACAAAATTGCAACTGCATTAGTCGCGCTCAGTTAGCAGTCAACCATGCACTAACAACATTGTTCACAGACGTTACACACCCTCGAGTTGCAAACGATCATCTCCTTGTGATATCTTGATAGACTTCGAGATGACTTTTGAAACTCTCTGTCATTGACCATCACAAGATCGTGGTTGTGTTCCTCAATGAACTCTTCAATATAAAAACCCCCGATCATTGAACAGAGCCTAATTCTTGCTCCACATTGCGTCCTCGTCGCCTTCGTATTCCTTTTGGGCTCATACGATCCCACAGACTCTTGCCCCTCCTTCTCTCTCGTGCTCGACAACTTCACCATGCTCTGCCTGGCTGTTTTGCCCTCCTTGTTACAAGCCAACAACTTCATCAAAAGATCTAGTTGTCGTGTACTTATTCGCCTCGAAACCAAAATAAGATGCGTAAGATTGATAAAACAAGAATGCTCCATCGATGTCTTCAACTGGCATATAGGTTGGAACAAAAAATAACTATCAGAGGTTGGAACAATAAAAACTATAATAAAAAACCCTATATTACACACTAAAAACTACTCTCAATAAAAAGAAACCCTAAATTGCACACTATCAATCTTGCAACGCACGCATTCATCTCTGACCTTAATGAAATATGACTTTTCTCAACAACGATTGTGGCTTTGCTCATATAACAGCATGATTGTTAAAGATTAACACCCACAACGCATAACAACTACAAGTACACCTACAAACCAAGATGCAATACTCAACAACAACAAAAAAACCAACAATAATAAATATAACAATGATAAAGATACCAACATAAATATTTGGAATAATAAAGCAACTTCAACGTAATAAAGCAGAAAACTACGACTACAGGGAACCAACACAATAATAATTTGGCTTGATTAATATCCACAACACATAAGAACTCCAAGTACAACTACAAACCAATCTGCAATACTCAACAACAAAATCAAGAAAATACAATAATAAATATAACAATGATAAAGAAACTAGCATAAATATTTGGAACAATAATGCAACTTCAACGTAATACAACTATACCTACAACAGAAAACTACAACAACAGGAAAAGTGTGATTGTCTATCATAGTAAGTGTGACTATCACGTTATAATTGTGTGACTCTTCAAATTAACAAGCCAACAAAAAATGGATACATCAAAACCTGTACTCAGCGACGTGCGACTATCCGTCATATCGAGTGTGACTATCACATTATAACTGTGCGACTCTTCAAATTAACAAACCAAGAACAAAAAAAAGGAATGCAAAATGCAATATACCAAATATATATGTATATATTCATCTTACCTCCAACATGTTGGCCGGAAATTTTCGACTGCAAATTTTCGAGCATATGATCATCGCGTGAATCTTCGAGGAAAAACACCATTGGAGTATAAAGATGTTTCGCGATTTACGAATTAGGGTTTAGTTATTTTGAATGATGGTAGTGAGAGATTTGGGTTGAATTTTGAATTTGGGATGGTAATTATTTTGAATGATGGTAGTGAGAGATTTGGGATGGATTTCGAATTTTATTGAGGGAGTGAATTTTGTTGATAGAAAAGTGATAGAAAAGGTGACAGAAATGGTGGCTGCAATTTCTACTTTATCCCGGTGCTGCTTTCTGGTGCCTGCTGCTTGTCATTCATCGTACATCCTCTCCCTTTTTTCTTTTTTTTATTAATCTAAGCCATCCATCCATAACAAATCAAGGGCCAACAATACAACTTCCCAATCCACACCAAACTCTCCTGAACCCATTTATATATATATATATACACACACACACACACACACACACACACACACACACACACACACACACACACACACACACACACACACACACACATATAAATATATATCGTGTGTTAAACTTCTTTTCTAGTATTATATAATAAATGAACATAATAACATATAAATTAACACGGTCTTGTTTTTACGATGGCCACGCACTCCCTTTCCGAACAACAATTCTCCTCAGTTAAGCACACATCAATGGTTCATATCTACATCAATACTCTGCTCCCCAAAAGATCGAAAAAGTCAATTGGATCGTCGCAGACCCCCAATAAAATAGGGTGACAATGTAGACATTGAAAACAGGAATGAAGAGAATTTTTTTATAAAAATACGAAGTAAATGAAATGGGGAATAATAATAACAACAACAACAACAACAACAACAACAACAACAACCACAACAACAACAACAACAACAATAATAATAATAGTAATAATCATTTGGAATATCAAGGATAACCAACGAAAAATGACCTTCAAAAGCTGGAAAAGTGTTTGTGCTCCCTTTGAGGAAGGTGGATTTAACATCAAAGAGCTTCTCTCCTGGAATAAGGCTCTTCTATCCAAGCTCATCTGGAGAGTCCATGGAAATGATACATCCGGATGGGGAGACTGGGTCACCCACTATAAACTCAAGAAGCACACTATATGGAATGTTGACCACCACAGCTCTGATTCTGAGAGTTGGCGCAGTATCCTGACGGTAAGGGATGACATCCTTCTCCGGATTGGGGGCGAACGGGGGGCGGCGCAGCTGATGGCCTCGTGGACTGGTATGAAAGGGTTCGATCTCAAGGCTGCTTACAACTTCTTCCGTACTAAGCATGATAGGAATAAGATATGCACACCTATATGGAATAGTATATGTGCTCCTCGGCATAGCTTCATAGCGACCATGGCTATCCAACGAAAGCTTGCCACTGTTGATTGTATTAAGCAAAGGGGGATTTACATGGCCAACAGATGTATTCTGTGTTGTGCGGATGAAGAAGGGATAGACCACTTGTTCTTCAAATGTCCGTTCTCTCAACAGGTTGTCCGTAATCTCTTTACTTGGATGGGTATCACTCAAAAGCCCAGAAGCATTAATTATGAAATGAGGAAACTGATCAAGCTTAACAGAAGAAAAAATTGGAAATATCAGTGGAACATTTGTTGCATTATTGCTGCCATTTATATGATTTGGGATGAAAGAAACAAACGTATCTTTTGTGGAAGCTCTCGGACTGTACATTGTCTGACTTTTTCTATTAAGCTTCTTGTTACCATACGTCTTTTGTATAAGAATCCAAATGACAATGAGGATTTAATTGACTGTGGTGACCTTTTTGTAAGTCTTATCTTTATTGGTGTCCTTTTTGTAAGTCTTATCTTTATTCCCTTTTTGGATGAATAAAGAGCTATTTTCTTGCAAAAAAAAAAATATAATAATAATTATTATTATTATTATTGTTATAATTATAATAATAATAATAATAATAATAATAATAAAGGATCATTTATTCATAGTTAACAAAAGAATCAGTTTTAGTTTAATGGTTTCTTTGGTATACATACCTACATAAGAGATCATAAATGATCTCTTTGATGTAAGAGACCTTTGATTATAAATAAATGGTTTTTTATGTTCCCCCTCAAAAAACATAAGAGATCATTTATTTATAATTAAAGATTTCTTACATCAAAGAGATCATTTATATATTTAGTTGGTTTCTTATTAGTGATGTCTTTTCCACTTATTCTAGTAGTGGTGTGATATTATCTTCTTTTCTAATATATAAAATACTGCATATTTTAAGCACTCCATTAATATTAACTTCATTCTTTTGATGAAATTTGGTTTTTAATTTAGAAATAATATATATTCATCGTAAAAAAAAAGAATTACAATAACATTATCGAAATTGACTTCTTTATGATGAAGAGAATAAAATTTACATCGCTTTATTCAATACCGATGGCAATGTTGAGACCACAACTACATCGGTTATTTATATACATCAGTTATCAATCAACTGATGTCAATGATTGCAAATTTACATCAATTGCATCAAACAGATGTCACTGACATTGCGTTTACATCGACTGCAGCACAACCGATGTCAATACTATTTGATTTACATCGGTTTTTCAAAACCCTATGTAAATAACTGATGTACAAAAAAACTAGTATAACATTTACATTGGTTTTGAAGATAAACTGATGTACATTTTTCTTTTACATCACTTTCTTGAATAAATGATGTAATTGTGGCTAGACGAGGTCAATCTACTAGACGCCTCGTCCAAGAAGAATACCCCACCTCGGGTATTCACCGACATTGGTACTACCTATACATATGCCTTACAAAGGCTCTCTTCAAAAGGCCTAATCCACCCGATAGGCCCAACTCCTGAAGTTCCAGTCGAACGACGCTCCAAGAGCTACAATGCCCAAGCCTATTGCCAATATCACCAGGGCAACGGGCACGATACCGAAAAATGCTTGAAGCTAAAGCATATTATTCAGGACCTGATTGAGAGCGGTAAGATTCCGTTACCCGAGGACAAACGGAGTAACAAAGAGAATCTCTTCAGTTCCCATGCCATCTTTACTGGAGAGGTGATCGACTGTTCTCACCTTATCTCTCCTTTCATCCCGCAAGTGAACAGGATCTGGTTCGAGGATGATGATGATGATGATGATGATGTATACCTCGTCAAGGGGAAGTTATCCCCATTACCAGCAGTGAAGAGGTCCGAAAGGCTAAATCCAAAGTCTTAGCCAGTAACCACCTTGCCCGCTCTAGTTGTCCCTATCAAGCTACTAGCTCTAGGGACACCCCTATCCCGGCAACCGTCACTGAGCCAGTCAGGCCGGAAGTCGCCCCGGAAGAGCCGACTACTGATCTGGCTCTGGTCAAGCAGCCGATGAAGACCCGAGTTGACCTCACTATCTGGAAACTCCTAGTCAGCTCACAAAAACATCGGGAGGTACATATTAAGGCTCTCGACCAAATCAAAATTGACTCAACCGCTACTCCCACTGAAATGGTAGCCACAGTCATGCCCTATCTCAAGGGCAAGTCCAAGGAAGAAGGTCCGCTCATTACCTTCTCTGAGTTCAATCTACCACCGTTCGGGGCTTCTCACAACTTAGCCCTGTACATCATGGTGATATGTCGAGGAAAATATCTCCCGATGACCCTGATAGATGATGGGTCCGCAGTTAATGTCTGTAATACCCCGATCTCGCTAACTCTTGGTGATGTTAGTTACAATGATCATATTAGCAAGGGGATTGTTCATGACGTGATTGGGTGTGTTTGGTTAGGTTGGGTGAGTGGTGAACTTCGGGACAAATTTCCTTATAAGGAGGGTAGATTGTAATAACCGTATTTTAATATTTGCATTTAATGATATCTTGGATCTCTGTTACGGGTAGTGGTATCTGTTATTGGTTAACCCGTTACTTTTAAGTCGTTAATAATACTCATATAATATCTATTGGTATTCTCATATAATAACTTAATAATTTAAAATTAATAAGCATTAGTTAACCTAATATATATATTAGCCACTACGTGCCTACACCCCAAATTCTTTTAATTGCATGTTCATCATCACGCCGCATCGTCTTCAACCTTCACTCTTAAAAGAATACACTCACCCACACGACCACACCTACACGACAAGCAATAAGAAGTAAATGAGGACTCTAGGAGTCGAGTCAGACCATGAATCATGTCGTGTACACATAGTTAGGTACTTTTACGTCGCAAATTCCGTTCAACGTCGTTAGTTTATATTTTTGATGCCGTATTAGAAGGATCACGAACTGACGACCATTATAGGGCTAGGCTGGTCGTGATACGGTATAGGTCGGGGTTTTGTGGTTGGTATCAGGGCTGCTACGTTTGTCAGAGTTGTTGTGGTGCTATTGTTGTGTCGTATGTTGCTACTGTTGGTGTCGGGGTACGGTCGGTGTTGTCGGGTTGTTGCCATTGGCGTGTGGTTGCTGTAACGGGGTGGTTAGCGTCGGGTGATTGTGGCTCCTGGCGGTTACGTATTGTTATTGAGCTACGTATTATTGTGTTACGCAAGGTTGTTGTAACCTTATGGTTTCTAGTGTATAGTAGTGGTTGTTGTAACACCCCTGATTTTATAAACTTAAATTAATTTAAAATTATGTTCGTATTTTTTATATTTACGATTTAACTCGTAATTCTCAAAATTATTATAAAACGAATTTATCGTTTAAATCGTTTCAAACTCCTAAAATCCTATTTGACTCGGAAACACTTCTTATATTTAAAACATATTTTTAATTCTGTTTCGATTTATTTTATACAATTAATTTAATTCTTATCGAGAGGCTATTTTGGCGATTTAAATTCTAAATTCTTTTATTTATTTTTATTTTCGGCTCGAAGTTCATTTATTTTATGTTTCGTCAAAACATTTATTACCTTCCCTCGAAAAAATTAATTTAATTCACTTTATCGAAGATTTAAATTTTTATCTCTTTATCGAGAAATACTATTCCATCGTTTAATTATTTATTCCTATAAGTTTCGTTTTCGTCTCGAATAATTTATTTACTCATTTTGTTAGTCTGTCCAATTATTTTTATTAATTCGTTTTTATTCCGGTTTCGTGGGTCAATCTTTGTCTTAATAATATCTACTATATTCTATTACTCCAATATTTTTTTTTCTTCCTAACTCCACATTCAGTTCACCTTCTTCATTTCAACCCCTTGTTCAACGTTCATCACCCTTCTCCTATTCTTGCCACCGCTTCGCTTTTCCCTTCTTTCATCCCCTATTTCTTATGTTTATCTCTATCATTCAGGTACATCCCCACTTGTGCTTCCTCTTCGTTTTCCCATTTCACCTTCTTCTTCATCCTCCAATTTCTTCTGCCTTCTCGCCCCCCCTCTGTTTTCCTCTGCTTTCAACCGATGCTGCTGCCGTTGCTCTGCTGCTTTTAATGTAAGGTTCCTCTTCCTTTCTTTTTCCTCTTCTCCTGCGTTCTGTCCTCGTGTTGCGTGTCCTTCTTTCTTCTCCTCCTTCTTCCTTGTCTTTTCTTCTTATTCTTCTTGCTCTTCGCTGCATTTTACGGCTGTTCCTGCGTTTTTCTGCGTTTTGATTGGTGCTCTTTGCTGTCGGGTTGTGCGCTGATTTATGCTGTTTTTATGTCCTCTTCCCCTTCTGATTTCATTCTATTGGTGGCTACTGTACTCACATTCCTGCTGCTGTCGTTGTGTGCTGCCCATTTCTTCTTCTCGTTTTCTTCCCCTTAATATTCTTCTTCATTTCTTCTTCTTCGTGCATCTGCTGTTGTACGTTTTGGTGCTACTGCTGTTTGTCGTTCCTTCGGCTGCCATTTCATTTTCGTTTTCTTCGCTATTGTGGTTCGCTGCTGCTATATGTTGATTCTTCTCCGCGTCGATGTCGCTTTTTTTTGTCGCTCTCGCTATTGTCTGATGTTAGTACTGATACTGTTTAGTCGATGTATCGTTTATCCTTCTATCGTTGTTGCTGGTTCTGCCATTCGGGGTTGTTGTAGTGCAGTTTCGTTGCTCGAATTACCATGCTACTACTGTTAGTATGTTATCGTTACTGCTGTTGTTTCGTCCCTCGTTGTTGCGGTACCAGTGTTACGTTACTACTACTGTTATTGGTGTACTGATGATGCTTTTGCTGATGTGCAGCATTATTGATGTTGTTTTGTCGTTGCCTCCTCTGCTCATTCTTCCCGTCTGTTTGTGTCATCCATATGATACTTCTATCAAAACTTCACAAACTGTTCCCTATTTTACTATGTTTCTCTTCAAGTTATTCCGCAGAAATTCCCAATGTCCCTCCTCCGTTCCCTTATTAAGCGCTCCGTTAATCTTCGAGTTTTCTTGGATTTCACGAAGACGCAACTGAGGACTTGTACATGATCGCTCGGTTATCGTTTCAAGGTAACTTTTGGACGTTACTCGATTTTATATCGTATGTTTGAGTAGTAGTATGTAGTAAATATTTTTTATTTCGGTTTTCTAATTTTTGCTATTTATTAATTGCTAAAAATATTATTTTTAAAATTTTGTACCTTATAAACATTTTTATAACTTTCGATATCGTTTTATAAATCGTTACTAATTTAATTCTTTATGATCGTTATAATATTTTGTTGGCTATCGTGACACTAGTAACTAAATATTATGGATTTCATATTTTCCTCTTATTTTGTTAATTTATAGTTTTAACTCTAAATCGTATTTTTATATTATATAATCGGGATTTGTAAATTCATTTAATAAATTAATTTCATTTTATGACTTATATTAATAAATGAGAAAATAGTCGATTTTGTTTTAAATACAGTTTTAGTCGAGACTATTTTCCCTAATAATTTCTCATTTATCTACGATTGATTATTTTTAGTAAAATCAGTATTATTTATTGATAAAATCTATTTGCTAAAAATAATTTGGAAACTTTATAAAATCTCGTTTAATTTATAAAACTCGTCGACTCAATTAATTCTGATAGCGTTTTTCTTAAAACATCTATTTTCTAAAATTTATAGTTTTAACTCAATTTCCTAATTATTTATAAAATACTATATATTGACTTATTATATTTTATTTATATTTTGTGTAACGAATTTAGAAATATATTAAAGTTACGATAACGACGATAATAATAAAATGTTAATTTCGTTAGAAATGCTATTTAATACATTTCACTTATTTTGATAACTTGCGTATTTTCTATAAGATTTTCTATTTTAAGTAAATTTCTAAAATTAGCAAGTTTCTGTTTATAGAAAGTTTCCCTTTTAATATGAAATGTTTTTTCCTTTTATTCATATTATTATAATGATTATATCTCTTGTACATATATCGATAATGGTTGCTTTGGAGTTATGGAATAAGGACAAGTATGGGGTAGAGTAATATTTTCTGGGGGTCTACGTTTTTGCCATCAACTATAAGGCTGGTGTGTCTTTATGGGGCACACTGGTTGTTGAACTGAGCATATATGGTGTTCGGGAGTGTGTGTACATTTTGACCTTAAACTCGTGCCTCGCAGTGTAAGACGTCGTCGGGTTGAACTGAGTATTTATGGTGCTCGGGAGGGGTGTGCATATTATCTGAAACTAGGGCCACGCATTTATAAGTCGCCGTCCTATTATGGTTGAGTAGCCTAGTTAGAGACCGAAGTTTGATTTGTTTGAACTAAGTTCTCGAAGCTAGTTTTTGTATTCTCCCAGTGAAAGTCTAGCCTTCATCACTAATCCTATCCATAACGTCATTTTGAATATTTTTATTATTATAGATACGTTTTGATTTGCAGGTTGGCAAATATTTGAAGTTTTCTTTTGAAAACTTGTTCTGATTTTATTATTCCAATATTTTAAGTTCTCCGAAAGCTTATTTGTATTATATCATTTAATGTTTTCCATTTTAATTATTTTGATATAGTAATACTATTATTTTCCATATGGTATATATGGCTGGGAGAATGTCCGAGTTACTCCCCACTAACGTAGCTGTTATGTTTATAATAACATGACAGGTATTTGCTGCTGGGTTTTGGGTGTGACCTTACGAGTAGCGCGGATCCTACTCTTCCTTCATTCATGTTTATTTATGGATTTGTATAAACCCGTTTGGAGATTTTACTTTTAGCACTTTTGTAAAAGGAGGTCTTTGTATTGACTTACCATTTCTTTTGATAAGATATAGTCTGTCAGTGTGTTTTAATCCCACTCTATAGTGTTTCCGCCACTGCATTGCGTTAGAATTTCTAGGGGATTACAATTGTTGTCGAGTTGTTGGTGTTAGGGCTGATGTTAGGCCCAGCCGAGTCACAGTGTTTGTTGTTGTTCGGATCGGTCTCATTTTGTAATCTCTTTAGGTTGAGTAGATCTCATTTATAGTTTAATTAGATGGGTCGGTGTCGATTCTATTTTATTTTTTAGTTAGAAGGGTGTCAACTATTTTATAATTTAACTACATTAGGGTCGCTATTAACGTAAGTATATAATATTTTACTAGGATCAGACTTTGTAGAGTTTCCGTGGTGATATGTACTACCAACACGGTGGTGACCTGCTGACTAGGTAAGGTTTTCCTTACTTGGAATATGTTAATGTTATAATGTCGTACGAGCTCTGTATTTATGATTGTAGACACCCGCATTTTGACTGCCAGATATCTATAGCAGTTTCCAAAAAACACCCGATGATGATCGGACGCTAACATGCTTCTATGCGCTCGGATACGGGCTCAAATCCATTAATCGCTGGCTAACACACTTATAGAGTATAAATCTCACAAAATCAACCTCAAATCCAGGTCCAGTGGGCCGTTTCCAATCGAATAAGGCTAATTTGGGCCGAAATCGACACCGAAATTAAAACCGACTTTCAGCGATTGGGTCAACCCTGGTCAAAGTCGTTTCCGAGACACATCAAAGCAGCCACTCAAATACAAAAAGTCCAACTCAAGAAGCAAAACCAACAGTCCACCTTCAGACGGGCCATCAGGTCAAGTCCGTCAGAGCAAAAACCCTAGACACCAAAGTACATGGGCAATGCCTATATAAGCAACCCCATGCACACACAATTACACATCTTTTACACATCAAATTCAACCCTAATTCAACTTTATCACAACCTCAAGAACCCTAATCTTACACATGCAACCCTAATCAAACCCTAGCAATCCTACACTAGCAAAAACCCTAAATCTAGTTTTAGGAATCAATCCCGAGCCACCATAACTTAACCTCCATAAAACCTCGAAGACTCTTGTGTTAAAGCCACGGTTACGAGTTCGATCCGAGACAAGAACATGTAGGTTGAGGGTGTCAAAACCCCGTTCTCTCCTTCTTCTCTTCCTCTCGTCATCTTCTTCGCTTTTTCTTACTTTTTTATTTTTTTTTATTTTTTTCTTTATTGCATCATAATATCGATAATAACTAATACAAAACACTAAAATACTTATCGATTTATGTCGAATAAGAGGGGTATCAGAATAAGGAAACACGAATATACAAGTGTACTGCACACAGCGTTGACGGTCGCTTGTTCCAATACCCCGATTATTTGATTATTGAGATAAGTTAACTTAAACCAATATTTTTTTTATTTCGTTTTCATCATTGTTCGAGTCATATATTTACTTTAATTTTCAAAAACAAGCATTATATTTAATAAGGGTCGAAACCCGTTGACGCGGATCTGACATCCTAATCCTTAGGGATTTATTTCGATGTCGGAAAAGCCGAGGGAATCAAGTTTTCATTCAAGCAAAGTGTCGATACGTTAGATCCGATGCCAATTCCATAATTGGATGTCGAGTCTAATAATCTAATCAAACAATTTAGCCAATTCAATTTTTCGTTGATGCTAACGTAGATGTTATTTAATTCGTTCGAATCGTGACACTACAAACGCGGAGGAATATCTATATCGTCTTGGTTATTTTAAACGATTCAAATCTCTTTATTTTTTTCACTCTAAGTATTCCATATCGATTCCATAATCGAATATGGGATATGACGAGCATCAAAATTAAAATCGAGTATAAATTATTCCAAGTATTTAATACCGATTTCATAATCGAATATTGAATACGACGAATATCGAAAATATTAAGTCGAGTGCAAATTACGCAATATTTGTACGCGATTTAATAAAATCATCAATTTTCCGAAGAAAACAATTTCGCTCTTTTTTATTATTATTCTTCGAACATCATTTTTTTAGACAAAACATTTTTTTTAGATCTCGATATATTTTTTCCCTTGACCTCGGTCAACACGTGTTAATCCATCACGTGACCTACTATTATATTCAAAACCATGCATCATACTACATTATTCGCAAACTGTTATTATCGTTATACCGTTACTAACAAGTTTGTTATTTTCTTGTCAATTTATTTTTGTTTATTTTATTGTACTAAAATGAACTCACATGCTAAATTTAACTTCGACGTTAGAATTAGTTGCATTAAATTGACATAGAAACCCTTTTAATTTCTCGCATGCTTAGGGGAAACAATGTTTGCATAACATTTTCCCGTTCAACTAACGCGCGTATTAGAAAGTCACTCGAATTCTTAGTAGAGGCCGCTAATGTGCGGGCGGGGTTGGGTGTCCTTCGTGGGCTTCCCAACACGTACCCTCACCCCTTACTCAGAACCTCGGTTTCCGGATGCCCGAAACCGTTGGCGCACGAGAGTCATTCAATACACAATATCTGATAACGTCGGTATTGGTATCAAATGCAAAGGGACGAGACCAATAAACTCTGACATCAGAAATGGGCCGTATTTTGTATACGAACCACTACGACATAGAGTGGGCTCGAATGGTTCCGAATAACCACAAAATTCGGTGGCGACTCCACTACGACCTAAATTTCAATTCGATCCGTTTCATATGGAGATTCATTCGCCTACCCAAACCCGCGCGTGGCCGCGTCGGGGTGGACCTATGTCATGTCCACAATTTGGCGACTCCGCTGGGGATTAACTGATGCGTGACTTACCATCGGCATCCTCAGGGTGAGACTCGAATAGAAATCGTTTGACTAGTACAAGATGCGTTTTAGTTTTAGGGTTCATGCATAACCCATATTTTCCCGGTCCGGTACTCGCGACCGACGTCCCACTATACCGTTGATGTATTCCAATATGGATATGTCAAAAGGTGTCCATTGTCGATTCGAGTGGGTTTCGCGGCACGTTCTAAGATCAACCCGACTTAGGAAGTCCGTCCCGATCAACGTCTAGACTATGTACACTGGCATAGACCCTTTATAGACCGACCGAGACTTAGTATAGAGCATACATGGCGTCGTTATAATGCTTGTGTGACTACGTGCTACTTGGTTTCCGAGTCGTTTTCAAAAACCGTCAATTTTTCAAAGATTGCATCTTTTTTAAACTATTCAATTTCAAAACCCGGGACGCATACCAAATTTAGGACTTATGATTTAACTCGAAAACACTTTCGAACTTTCAAAACCGAGGCCCGATGCACTTTCCGATTTTCTCAAAAAATCGGGCCTCTCCACCGAGTTATCTCGGAATTTTCAAAACAATCAATTTTCAAAACCTTCTTCTCCTTAGGACTCCCCATATTTAACAGTGTCGGGTCATGTCTTAAGTGGTCAAGGCCTTTAGCGTCGAAACTCCGTCGATCTTACATCACGAGTTTCTTCCCTATCCCAGTCCGCCTTATTAGACTAAGGCAAGGCCCACCCACGTAGGACATACTCCTACAAAGAAGGGCCCGTCTACACAATTGAGTCCAAAAGTCTGGGGATGTCTCACGTGGACCTTCCTTCGAGCAGGACTCGGCCCACATGCCGAATTCTAAGGGAGGCCCACCTTTCACAAGTCACCCGTCTAAGTGTCTTTTCTGAGTCAACCTTTTACAAGGCATAGCCCTATGACAAAAGGTTTGTGGTCCTTACGTCTAAGGGTCACTCGTCCAACACTCGAGTATTAACAAAATCTTCAATCCCACTTGGGGGCTACCCCTTAGCGGAGCGATCAATCACGGTTGCCCTAAGGGTCATGTCTTACACGTATCTCACGTACCCCACCTTTGAGTCACTTAGACGCCACACCATCTGAGTCCTTAGTCTCATTTGGGGGCTATTCTCCGACGGAGCGATTATCACAATCACTCTGAGAATCGCACCCTACACATTCGTCTTAGGAGGGTCTAACCCAAGTCAAACATGGTCGCCCCATTTTTGCACTCACCCTTCTGCAGCTCGAGTCTAATTTGCGGTCGTTACCTCGTCTAG
Source organism: Agrostemma githago (assembly GCA_958450325.1). Classification (NCBI taxonomy): domain Eukaryota; kingdom Viridiplantae; phylum Streptophyta; class Magnoliopsida; order Caryophyllales; family Caryophyllaceae; genus Agrostemma; species Agrostemma githago. The sequence continues at coordinate 25,936,741 of OY288239.1, read as the reverse complement.
GTCAACATTCAAGTATCCCGGTCCGAGAGTCTTTGTCGACCCGTCACCCCGGGCCGTGTCTGGTTTGACTCTCTCTCTTGCGCAAAGCCGAGTTTAGGCGAGTTCTAACACCTGTCGTTTCTTCAGAACATGGACCCTATGAACGAGACACTACCAAACCACAACAAATCCCATGCCGTCAAGAAAGGGGATATCCAGGGGAGTATGCTTATGCTATCTTGCTCCATTAACAACATCTTCTCGAAAATCGATACTGCCCTAGATAACCTAAGTTCCAGGGTAACCATCATCGAAGAAGACCTTGTAAGAACCCGATCCCGTCTAACACAGCTAGAGCGGGTAAGGCAGCCACTCACCCAACTGAGCCATTCGAAGGGTGAACACTCTTACGAAACTGTCCGATGCCCTCAAGATGGCAAGGCCGAGAGAGGTAACCCTCAAGTCACCTCTCCAAAAATCAAGAACTAGTCAAAGGAAAGGACATTTACTCACTTGGATATGTCCTACACCGTCGCTTTCCAGAGGTTGGTTCTGAAGGGCCTAGTGCTACCTATAGGCCCAACGGCCGACCCACCTGTGGAGAAACGTTCCAAAGCATGGAACGCCGAGCATTACTGCGAATTCCACAGAGGGAGGGAACACGATACAGAACAATGCTGGAAGCTGAAACATCTCATTCAAGACTTCCTTGATGCCGGGAAGACTCCCGTTTTGGAAACATTGTCACTTGCAAAGCCCCTCGTGGACTACACAGGGCCCGATGACCGAAGCATCCAATCTACCTCTCATGCACCCAAGAGTCCGGATTTGATTTAAGTCCGAGTCTGAGCCTGAGTCTAGGATGTTCTATTCCAAAGCCAAGGTCAAAGTCAGAGTCAGAGTCAGAGTCAGTTGTATTCTGTCCTCTTTTTCAAAATTCAATAAAATCATCTTTCAATATTCTTTCTCATATATATTTTCCTTATGTGTTTCCGAGAACATGATGAACACCATCATACACTGTGAGCACACGCACGTGACTATTATAGGCACATCTATAATGACTGCAGGAAACCGAGCCCGTGTTTTCTTTTTTACCTATTCCGTGTCTGGTATAGAAAAACCACATAACTACCCGTAGCAGGAGCGGTATCGAATCCTATGATAAATCTAGGTAATCTCCTAGTTTGGGTTCAAGACGGGAGGCAAGCCCATTTCCCACAATAAAATACCCCTCCAATAAGACTGACCAATCCCTACCTTAGGTGTTAGTCTGACCGGCAAAAAAAAAACAAAAAAACACTGGACAAAAAAATCAAAAGTAAAAAAAACAAAAGAAGGCCATCAAAAAAGAAAGGGCCAAAACAAAAAGAAGACCATCAAAAAAAAGAAAACTGGACACAAAAAAAAAATCGAAAGTCCATGAGGAAAAAAAGCAAAAGGCCAAAAAAAAAGCAGGTCATCATCAAAAAAAATTAAGAATACCCATGACCGTGGTCAACGGTCAATTCAAGGGAAAGCCCCACGACCAGGGTACGGTCAAAATTATCAAAACCCATGACCGCGGCTAAGAGGTCAATCAAAAATCAAATACCCATGACCGTGGTCAACGGTCAACTCAAGTGAAAATCCTTTGACCGCGGTACGGTCAAATTCAAAATTATCCATGCCATCCAATAGGGGAGTAACAATCAAGCTGGTCAGCTAACACCACACTCAGCCTTCCCACATTACAACCCTCAAGACCTTCCCGAGACCCAGGCCAGAGACAGCCCGGAATTTTGAGGATTCAAGCTTCATAGGATACCCCTAACAATTAGGGCCAGACATGGAAACCAAATCCCGCATTATCAAACCAGCCCTCGAAGCCTTAGCTCCACAGAACCGAGCTCCAGATTTTGAGTCATCAAAACCAAATCCCACATTATCAAACCAGCCCTCGAAGCCTTAGCTCCACAGAACCGAGCTCCAGATTTCATGTCATCAAAGCCATTTACTTCCTAGCACCACATTTCCAAAAACATCAAATTCCCCGAGAGCAGAACTCGTTAAAAATCCCGAGAACAAAACTCGTTAAAATTCCCCGAGAGCAGAACTCGTTAAAAATCCCGAGAGCAGAACTCGGTAAAATTCCCTAGAACAAAACTCGTTAAAATCCCATCCAAACCAGTTACCAACCCCAAACACGGGAACTCAACTTGCAGTCGGCATAGAACATGCCCAAATAGTTCACACCACCTCTGGGGGCTACCCCGGAGTACGCTCACAGTCACAGGATTAATATCCTCACCATTCAAGCCCTTTGATCAAGACATCACTGGTAATGCACCTAGCCTACACCGTCATTACGGCGGCTAAGTTACACACAAAGTCCTATTAGAATAGGCACCATAATACATCTTCCGACACTGAACTACGGCTTGGTTTGATTTCACTACACGTGAATACGTAGGCAGCCTTTCAACGGAGGCACAACCACCCACATTGACACACATTCAAAAAGCGCCATCATTCCGGTCACGACACCATCATGTTCTCAACAGCTAGCTTTGTTGTCCCGGGCGCTTCTCCTAGGCAGAAGTTCTCCATCCACTCACAAAATCCATATCTAGCCTCCTTTCTGTAGTGTGTCCTAGTACTCGGCTCAGTCGAAGACAAGAATCTGTCAGGACTCGAGGCAATACCCACTTTGGAAATGTACCCTAGAATCAGAAATCCGGAAGGGCACCAGACTAAAACAGTCCCATTACAGGCTACTGCAATCCCCCCAAAGCATATCTATCCCGTTTCGATGTGCGACCGTGTTGCCACTCGCTTAGGCTACGGGATAACGCAACTTAAGAGTCTTGTTAGGCGGCCTACACCCCTACCGAGTCACGGTCCAACCCCTCGAGAGTCCAGTCGTGTCACTCAACTCGTCCGGTCACGTCCAGAGTCGAGTCTCTCGGTAGGCCTCTCTCTTCAAATTCCACTTTGAAATTTGCAAAATCTAGCCATTCGAAAAAAGATCCTTTTCGACAAGGTCAAATTTCGGTCTATTTAAACTGCAAATTACTTTCCTAATCTTTGTTAGGAGTCAAAAATCTCAAAGTTTCCAAAATTCAAAAATCTCAAATTTTCAAGATTTCAAAATTCAAGTTTTCAAAAAATCATTTTCCCCCAGCGCGAGTCATTTTGCTACCTACGTGTTGCATGCATTTTATGTGACTTATACAGGTACGACTCAAACAGGGACGTGCAACCCACTATACCTCCCCAGCGGAAGCCAACGGTGGTATCTAACGGGATGGGCCTACATACAAGCGCTTCCAGGACTTATGCAATAAGTCCAATTCACCATGGAGTTATCGTCATCAGCTCAGGTATGACTTCTAGCTTATGGCTGGCGAGCCCTTAACGCGAGTCTAATGGACTATAAACGACCCGACCGGAAGTCCGCCAGGTTTCAATCCGCGATTGGCCTGGTGGCTACTCTGACTTTCGCATTGTCCAAGCCTCAGTCAGAGTGGGGGCTCTGTAGACACCCGCATTTTGACTGCCAGGTGTCTATAGCAGTTTCCAAAAAACACCCGATGATGATCGGACGCTAACATGCTTCTATGCGCTCGGATACGGGCTCAAATCCATTAATCGCTGGCTAACACACTTACAGAGTACAAATCTCAAAAAATCAACCTCAAATCCAGGTCCAGTGGGCCGTTTCCAATCAAATAAGGCTAATTTGGGCCGAAACCGACACCGAAATTAAAACCGACTTTCAGCGATTGGGTCAACCCTGGTCAAAGTCGTTTCCGAGACACATCAAAGCAGCCACTCAAATACAAAAAGTCCAACTCAAGAAGCAAAACCAACAGTCCACCTTCAGACGGGCCATCAGGTCAAGTCCGTCAGAGCAAAAACCCTAGACACCAAAGTACATGGGCAATGCCTATATAAGCAACCCCATGCACACACAATTACACATCTTTTACACATCAAATTCAACCCTAATTCAACTTTATCACAACCTCAAGAACCCTAATCTTACACATGCAACCCTAATCAAACCCTAGCAATCCTACACTAGCAAAAACCCTAAATCTAGTTTTAGGAATCAATCCCGAGCCACCATAACTTAACCTCCATAAAACCTCGAAGACTCTTGTGTTAAAGCCACGGTTACGAGTTCGATCCGAGACAAGAACATGTAGGTTGAGGGTGTCAAAACCCCGTTCTCTCATTCTTCTCTTCCTCTCGTCATCTTCTTCGCTTTTTCTTACTTTTTTATTTTTTTTTATTTTTTTCTTTATTGCATCATAATATCGATAATAACTAATACAAAACACTAAAATACTTATCGATTTATGTCGAATAAGAGGGGTATCAGAATAAGGAAACACGAATATACAAGTGTACTGCACACAGCGTTGACGGTCGCTTGTTCCAATACCCCGATTATTTGATTATTGAGATAAGTTAACTTAAACCAATATTTTTTTTATTTCGTTTTCATCATTGTTCGAGTCATATATTTACTTTAATTTTCAAAAACAAGCATTATATTTAATAAGGGTCGAAACCCGTTGACGCGGATCTGACATCCTAATCCTTAGGGATTTATTTCGATGTCGGAAAAGTCGAGGGAATCAAGTTTTCATTCAAGAAAAGTGTCGATACGTTAGATCCGATGCCAATTCCATAATTGGATGTCGAGTCTAATAATCTAATCAAACAATTTAGCCAATTCAATTTTTCGTTGATGCTAACGTAGATGTTATTTAATTCGTTCCAATCATGACACTACAAACGCGGAGGAATATCTATATCGTCTTGGTTATTTTAAACGATTCAAATCTCTTTATTTTTTTTCACTCTAAGTATTCCATATCGATTCCATAATCGAATATGGGATATGACGAGCATCAAAATTAAAATCGAGTATAAATTATTCCAAGTATTTAATACCGATTTCATAATCGAATATTGAATACGACGAATATCGAAAATATTAAGTCGAGTGCAAATTACGCAATATTTGTACGCGATTTAATAAAATCATCAATTTTCCGAAGAAAACAATTTCGCTCTTTTTTATTATTATTCTTCGAACTTCATTTTTTTTAGACAAAACATTTTTTTTAGATCTCGATATATTTTTTTCCTTGATCTCGGTCAACACGTGTTAATCCATCACGTGACCTACTATTATTTTCAAAACCATGCATCATACTACATTATTCGCAAACTGTTATTATCGTTATACCGTTACTAACAAGTTTGTTATTTTCTTGTCAATTTATTTTTGTTTATTTTATTGTACTAAAATGAACTCACATGCTAAATTTAACTTCGACGTTAGAATTAGTTGCATTAAATTGACATAGAAACTCTTTCAATTTCTCGCATTCTTAGGGAAAACAATGTTTGCATAACATTTTCCCGTTCAACTAACGCGCGTATTAGAAAGTCACTCGAATTCTTAGTAGAGGTCGCTAATGTGTGGGCGGGGTTGGGTGTCCTTCGTGGGCTTCCCAACACGTACCCTCACCCCTTACTCAGAACCTCGGTTTCCGGATGCCCGAAACCGTTGGCGCACGAGAGTCATTCAATACACAATATCCGATAACGTTGGTATTGGTATCAAATGCAAAGGGAAGAGCCCAATAAACTCTGACATCGGAAATGGGCCGTATTTTGTATACGGACCACTACGACATAGAGTGGGCTCGAATGGTTCCGAATAACCACAAAATTCGGTGGCGACTCCACTTTGACCTAAATTTCAATTCGATCCGTTTCATATGGAGATTCATTCCCCTACCCAAACCCGCGCGTGGCCACGTCGGGGTGGACCTATGTCATGTCCATAGTGATATGATATTGATATGGATGAGATTGAGTAGTGTAGCGAAATACTGGCCGGGAGGCCCATTGAGTAGTGTAGCAAAATCCTGGTCGGGAGTCCCATTGAGTAGTGTAGCGAATCCTGGCAGGGAGGCCCATTGAGTAGTGTAGCAAAATCCTGGTCGGGAGGCCATTAAGTAGTATAGCGAAATCATGGTCGGGAGGCCCATTGAGTAGTATAACGGAATCGTGGTGGGCTTGAAGCCTATCGAGTAGTATATATAGCGGAAATCATTGGTACCGTGAAGTACTGAGAATATGGAGATGATGTTATTTATTGGTACTGATGATGGTACTGAGATGATTGAGACTGGATGTTTTATATTACGTACCTGGTCGGGAGTCCCATTGAGTAGTGTAGCGAATCCTGGCAGGGAGGCCCATTGAGTAGTGTAGCAAAATCCTGGTCGGGAGGCCATTAAGTAGTATAGCGAAATCATGGTCGGGAGGCCCATTGAGTAGTATAACGGAATCGTGGTGGGCTTGAAGCCTATCGAGTAGTATATATAGCGGAAATCATTGGTACCGTGAAGTACTGAGAATATGGAGATGATGTTATTTATTGGTACTGATGATGGTACTGAGATGATTGAGACTGGATGTTTTATATTACGTACATGTGCTATGATGTTAGCATATTCTAACCGTTTTCACTGTCTAAATTGTTATCCTATTTTATTGGGGGCCTGTGGTGATCCATTTGATATTTCCAATTAGTTGAGGAGCAGTCTATAATACAGGTTATGTATATCATGATGTGTTTCGATGCTGGAATGCTTGCACGGGATTGGGGTGAACGCGATAATGATCCTGGTCGTAGTACGAGTTAATGCGTAGGCATTCCCATTTTTATAGAATGTGTAGCTTCTGCTGTGTAACCAGAGTTGTAATAGTTAATGAGTTGTAATCTTTAAATCTTGTGAACGGTTTGGCAATCCATATTATATTATAATGACCTACCACCTCGGGAAACCGAGTTGGTAACACCTTTATTTACTCAGGAATGTCTTGATAAGGCTCCTGAATAAATGGGGGTGTTACAAAGTGGTATCAGAGCGAACGATCCTGGAAGCCAAATAAAATGAATTAAGGATTTGAAAATGAACCCTGGTGAGGGATCAACTGGAGCCCCTTAAAATCCCTGGTTAAGGAAACGTCCTTATACCAACCCCCGACCCTCTTGGTTCTGACCCGGTAACCGCGTGTGAGAATGAGATCGGGTACAATAAGAAGGGATACATTGTGACGCAATGAATGTTTTGTGATGATTGTTTGTGATAATTGATTGCTCGGTTTGATGTGTATGATGTTGTGAGCAGCATAAGCTGATGTGTGACTACTACGTAATTTACGGTGTTAGCAGGGTGTAATAATTAGTACGAGGCCATATTAGCTATATGTTACAATGCATAAGGCCAAGGTAGGTGTCAATCATCCCTGAGTTTGAAGGGGCCATAGCCAAAGTTTGTAGTAACGTTGAGTACACAGTCGAGGTGTTGTACGTAATAGTGTCTTGCACGATAAATGAGTTTTAATTAGTCAATTTTGGTGCTAATTTGTGTCAGTCTGTTTGATGTAGTGGACTAGTCCGTTTTTCATGTTACTTGGAGGAAGTGCAGGGCTAATGGTGGCATGGACATCGTAATATACTAAAGGTTATGGTTAATCACTTACGTAGTTTAAGCGTGGGTTAATGTGAATGTTCGCCCAAAGTATCAGGGTACTTTTGTTTCGTTTCGAGTATTATATGCTTCCTTGCCGATGTAATGTACCAGTTGCCTTCATGTTAACTAGGATCAATATCAAGAAGTTTAATGGTGTTGTGACGTCTTAATGGAGCTTTGTCGCATGTGAATCAACTACGAATTAATGAGACTAATGGCCGAAGAATGTAAGAATACTTGAGGTCTGTTTTGAGTTAATTGAGTTATTGCTTTTTTTATGGATTCGAGTAGTCCTTATTGGTCCTAATCCTTCTCTCGTAATGACGTAAATGAACTTGTCTATAAATTGGTTTTTGAAATCGTATGGAAAACGTATGTGGTATCTGAAATTATGTTGATCTGTTTATATTACAGGGAGCAACAATGTATATATAAATGTGTTGTTTCTATTTCACCCTGGTTAATACAATGTTTGATTGAAAAAATAAAATGTGAAATCGAAATATGTTTATTACTTGAATACGAGTACGTGTTATTAATATGATATATCTGTGGTACTTTATCCATTAAGGTTAATTTCTGTCAAAGATACTTGGATATTTGTGTTTCGTTTTGCGTTTATATGATTCCCGTCAATGTGCGTGATAGGTTTCGAGTCGTACCTTGTTGTCGATTTCTATTCTTGATGGTTTAAATGAGTATTCAAAAAACCGCGTTGAGTTAATGACACACATATTTACAACACTTCATCATACTTGAATAATTTGTTTACTGAATTCTGTTTTGATGTCCTAAACAAACATGCTTGCTAAATGTGCTGAGATATTGTCAGAACAACTTAAAACACCATCGTTTACATGAATAATGTGCTACTGAATTGTTCCTCCTGTTTACATTGCCTATTTCACAAAAGTTTGAAAGGAGACTCTCGTTTATTTTAAGTATAATATTTCACTGTAAAATTTCGGGATCTAAATCCATGTACTTCAACCTATTGGATTTTAGTGAATTTTATTGTAAACCTTACTTAAAGATTGAATCATTATTCGGGACTTTTGTTGATGTCACTTTGAAGAGTCTTTATAATGTTGGGACTTGGTTTGCTCAGAAGGTGTTTTGCAACTCATTTTATCAATCGAAACTTTTTCAACGTCAAAATCGGTCATCTCGTGAAAATGATTCTACAAGTCGTTGTTACATTTGGAATTTGAAAATGATTTTGACTGGAAAGTTGTAGGGGTTTGTCTTACGAATCTAACGACTTGTTTTACACTGTTTCAAATTTCGATGATTTAGTTATGATATTTTTTTCACAATGACGGCAATATTCTGAAAATGTTTTAAAGTTACGAAAATGATCTTCTGCCTTGTTCAAGTGAATGTTTTATCGTGTCGTTGCCAACCTTATTGTATGATGCAGCGAAGTTATACATATATGCTCATGATGAACTGGAGGTAAACTCGGGTCATAATAGGCCGTACGATGAGTTAAACATGTTATCATAGAAATGGTCATAAGTTACTTATGTGAGAAAGAACGTCAATATGCATATTCGTTCGGTGGGAGTCTTTTCAATGAGAAGCCAAGAAAGGTCGAGTCGTTAAACTACGGACCGAGTATAATGTCTGCATTTAAGCAAGGAAAATGTTGATTTGAGCGTAATAGATGTAAAGAACTTGTACCTGTTGGTAAAGACTCAAATGTCATTCTTAACTGCTCCTTTATGTCCGTGATGAATTTCCGTCTTAGTTAACCAATCAATGAGTAACGTATGCCTAGATGAAAGAATGCTTAAGAATGCTTACAATGTATATAGGCTGATTGTTGGTCTTAAGTTGTATGTTAGTGTCTAAATTTAATATTTATGCACACAATATATGACCTATCTGGTAAGTTGTTGCAATTACGAGGAATAAATGTCACTTGTAATCGTCTCGATCAAGGTCTGAAGTTGTTAACGTGGTCATCTAAGAGTGTTCAGTTGTGTTGTTGCCTTTCCGTGATGATTATATTGCCTACTTATGCGTTGTCTCAGTATATGTGTGTATGTGTGTGTGTCTGAATCTGTTGAAGATACAACTGTGTCAATGAGTTGTCATATATTGATTGGGGTGTATTAATGATAAAACCGAGTTGGGAGATATAATGAGGAGATGTCATGAGGATACAAGGTCGTTTAAATCACTTGTTATAATGTCGCAATAATGGTGGTTAATGAGTCAACGATATAAATAAGAGTAATAACACCAACATAGAAAAAAGAGAGTCACGATATTTAGATTCATTGAAGAAGGATAATAGGTACAGTGATGGTATGAGCATCTGGAATAATGAATACTAAGGGGTCCAAGGTATATAAGTGTATTTGTTGTGTCATCACATATGTTTCGATGTCAACAGGTCGGGTCATAGTACCTCGTAGTAACATCACTATCATGAGTCCATGTAGTAAAGTAGAATGTTACTGGGTACGAGGTCCTAAGCTTGGCAAACGTCGCTTGTGTGAACTTATTGTTTGAGTTGCGTGATCTAGCATGCTAGCATATGAAATGAGTCATGACAAGTATAATGAGGATAAACACAACGATACTTATGGCAATTGAAAATGAGTACCTAATAATTAGGTTGTTGCCTGTTGCTACTTATGTTGAACCATCAGAATTATCTAAATAGTGATGTCGACAGTTGCTAGTAAAAATGGAATTTATGTTGTGAAATGTGAATGAATGCGTGGATAGAACCCTCGTGACTCGTCAATGGGTGAGTAAGTTTGGAAAACTAGATGAAACATGAAGGAGCTGCTATGTTAGTGTAACACCCCGGCCCAATCCTAGGACCGGAAATGTTAGTCACAGTAGCTCGTCAGGATCTGTACTGGTCTCACAGACCAACTAACACGAGTCTTTTCCAGCGTATTTTGTCCTCAATCATGCGCATCATGGAAACCTTCCCAGGAGGTCACCCATCCTAAGATTTCTCCCACTCAAGCACGCATAACTGTGGAGTTCTTATCATGGGCAAACCAAAAAAGAAAGTGCACTTTGTTGATATTAGTATTTCAAATCCCTTTAAACAAATCTCATAAATAGAACATCCTCAATCAATGTGGGGTGTTTCAATCACTCCCACTTGAAGAACGCAACGTCCTCATTGCGCTTGGCAGCATAACCGCTTACCCAGAATCCACCCCCGCTAGGTGCCAAATGCACGATCACAGGGTTGCTCTGATACCATTTGTAACATCCCGGCCCAATCCTAGGATCGGAAATGTTAGTCGCGGTAGCTCACCAGGATCTGTACTGGTCTCACAGACCAACACGAGTCCTTTCCAGCGTATTTTGTCCTCACTCATGCGCATCATGGAAACCTTCCCAAGAGGTCACCCATCCTAAGATTGCTCTCACTTAAGCACGCTTAACTGTGGAGTTCTTATCATGGGTAAACCAGAAAAGAAAGTGCAATTTGTTGATATAAGTAGTATTTCAAATCTCTTTAAGCCTTCAATCAATGTGGGGTGTTTCTATTAGGCATGATGCCAGAAGAGTTGGGAGTCATGAAATGACCAAGTGATGTTATGTATTTGAGAAATGTGTTTAAAATCATTTTGGATGGATCGTATGGGCTGATTGTAGATATTACCAACCTACTCACCCCTGATTAGGGCTTAAGAGTTACTCATTTAAAAAGTCTACAGTGTTGTCCTTTAATTATTGAATAGCATGTTATATGATAAGATCGAGACAGAGTGAACTCGTTAGTGTCAAAATAGTGTTGTTATATATTAGGATGTGTTGGGTAGCGTGAGTATGAGATCAATGAACTTCGAGGCGAAGTTCCTTGTAAGGAGGGTAGGTGGTAATACAGTTACCCTGAGTGATTGCCAATGTTGTTGTCGTTGTGGCTGTTGTTGCATGTTGTTTTCGTCGTGGCTGTTGTTGCATGTTGTCGTCGTCGTTATCATTGAGTATTGTCAGTGTTGTTGTCATCATCACCTTCTTGTAGTCATGTTGAAGCTGTGATCTTTTGCTGGGACTGTGTGTTGGGAGACGCTTCTGAGAATCGAGTGATTTATTACCATAGAATTCAAAGTGGTGGTAGAACAGGTGAGGGGAGTGAACTTCGGGACGAAGTTCCTTGTAAGATGTGTCGACTGTAATACCTTGTCCTACTTATCCACGTTACATTACTTATACTAGTTTGGTAATTCGGTGATCGGTCAGTGAGTCAATCAGGTTGGTATAGTTAGTCGTTCCGTAGCGGAAGGTAATACCATCGTTACTCGGCTGGGCCTAATATCAGCCCTAACACTAACAACTCGACAACAACCACTACTATACACTAGAAACCATAAGGTTACAGCAGCAACTTTGCGTAACACAATAATACGTAGCTCAACAATAATACGTAACCGTCAAGAGCCACAATCACCCGACGCTAACCACCCCGTTACAGAAACCACACGCAAATGGCAACAACCCGACAACACCGACCGTACCCCGACACCAACAGTAGCAACATACGACACAACAATAGCACCACAACAACTCCGACAAACATAGCAGCCCCGATACCAACCACAAAACCCTGACCTATACCGTATCACGAATTCACGACCAGCCTAGCCCCATAATGGTCGATACCAACCACAAAACCCCGACCTATACCGCATCTTGCCCTTTCCTTTGTCCTTGGCCTCTTTTGCCATCCACTGGCGACGATGCGGAGGCGAGCGCTCCCGAATCACCACGGGAACCTCCTCGGCCCGGACTCATTTCTTCAAACTCAAGTCCTCAATCACTTCTATTGGCCCAAGTCGGGCCCTCACAGGTTCCAGCAATCAATCACATAAGCCCAATTGGTCTCTGGCCGCCAGTCTTGGCCCGAGCCTTTTCTCCAAGTCGGTCTGGGGGCTCAGCCGCCTCCGCACACCGCTAGCACCGGCCTCACTAGTTCGAGTCTTAGTTTGCGACTTAAGACCCGACTCCAATCGGACTAGAGTAGCAGGAGTCTCTCCTTCATCATAGAAACCTCTATTGTCCTTCGTTGTCTCCCGGTGAACCAATTCGAAGGCCACATCGACCTTCAAGGCCTTACGGGCCTCCTCTGACTCCTCGGAAGTCCACTTCCGATATGACTCGGAAACCCAAGCAGAATGGCAAGGGTTGGGTATGGTCCACATGGCACGTGTGAACCATCGTTGTAACCATGTGTCATACATATCGTCCGTCAATTGGAGCAAAATGCTAATGATAGCCTCAGTCTCGGGGATTCGTTGAGACGAACTGAATTGCCTTAAAATGCGGTCTGGGTAAATATGAACAGTCTAGTCAAGTGTTAGGACCACAAGGTAGCGAGCCTGATCCCTCTTGGTCAGCCCCGTCAACTTCGAGAGGAACCACCAAGCGACAGTCCACCTGATAAAAGGACCTCCACGAAAAATGAGCTCCTCGTCCCAATAAGTTCGGTTTATATCATGACTTGAACTTATACGTCGCCTCCTTGAGCTAATTTGGCTGATACGGTAGTTGTGCACATTCATTGGAGATTCTATAATCGACAACCGTTCGTATAGCCAAATCTAACAAGGCAAAAATACAAATTTCCATAAGTGAATATGAGGTTCGCTAGCAAGCACTCGATCGAGTACAACGGCTGACTCGATCGAGTAGCCCCTCTGAAAAATGGCAGGAGGTCTTTAACGATGTCACTCGATCGAGTGACGAGTCTACTCAGTCGAGTGACCCTTACACTTCAGGATTTCCGCGTTTTAAAAAAAACGCGCGAGTCTTATACCTGCAAAAGACGGATACTCCTCGTCAATTGACGCTCCGGGTCGAGTCTCCTAGCATCGAAACCCATAATGATCTCTCCTGTTACCAGCCAAGCCGGGCTGTGACCAGTCTCCATCTGGTCAACCACACCAATCAGTCTAATCTGACCTAAGCACGAGTCAGCCTCCATCCTATCCTCGAAGGCGTATCGGTGCAGCATGCAAAAGGCAAAAGCCTTACACCTGTAAGAAGCGGTCGTTCTCACGTCTCTGGTGTTCATGAATTTATCAGCCAGGTCAAATAGGGAAACAGAATCTCCCTGCACCATCCGGTTCATCTCAGCATGAGATAGACGACCCAGAAAGTCCCTCAATCTTCTCCTCGGATCGAGATAAAACGGAGGAATGGCAGGACGACCATTAGGGCACCAACCGCCCACTGCTGCAATTTCTTCAGGAAGAGGGCATACGTCTCCTCAGGGGAACGCAAAAACGTGATGGGTAGTATCCCAAAAAATTAGACAAGCGTCCAAGAAGTGTGAATCAATCCTAAGACGTTGCAGCAGGAATAAGGCAGAAATTCCCATTTGAGTTAGCTGAACTTTTTCCTCGTCCCGAAAATACTGGGACCATGCCAGAAGCATTGCATTCAATTGCTCGATACCCATGGCAGAAACTTGAACCTTTTCTTGAAAGTCTAAAAGATTTTGAGAAGAGAAGAAGAGAATTTGAGTTGAGATGTAGAAAATTGAAGCAGGAAGTCCTGTATTTATAATAGGAAACCCGAACAACATCTAAATTGTCATGCCTCTTTAACCCGCACGGGCCTGCTCGCGCAGGCTCGATCCCAATCTTCAAGCCCTTTTCAGAACCTAATACAGGAATCAAGTCATCCTGAGCATTCCTATCTTAAAAAGTTTTGAAAAATTCAAAATTTTCAAAATTTTCAAAAATTGATTTTCTTCATTTCCCCAGCGTGAGTCGATGTTTCACCTAAATGTTACATACGGGTTGTTATGTGTCAGCATACAGGTACACCTAAGACTTCAGAAGCAAGTCCCCACGCTGTTCTTTTACTCCCCACGGAGCTATCATCATCAGGTTAGGTATGACCCTCTGCTTATGGCTGGCGAGCCCTTCACGCGGGTCTAATGGACTATAAATGACCCGACTGGAAGGCTGCCAAGTCGTAATCTTTGATTGGCCTGGTAGCTACTCAGACTTTTGCCTTGTCCAAGCCTCAGTCAGAGTGAGGGCTCTGTAGACACCCGCATTTTGCCTGCTAGTGTCTGTAGCAGTTTCCGAAAAAACACCTGATGATGATCAGACATAAACGTGACTTAATACGCTCGAATACGGACTTGGAATCAATAGTATCCAATGTGTGCACTTAGCGGAGTACAAATCTCACAATACCAACCTCAAATTCAGGCCCAGTGGATCGTTTCGAATAAAATGAGACTAATTTGAGCCAAAATCGACACCGAAAATAAAACCGTCTTTTTATGACCCAGAACCCGGTCCGAGTCAAAAATCGATCTTGTGAAATGCTTCTATAAACAGCCCACAACCAACAATTAAAAATCAAAAAAGGGTCAAAGTCTCCCTATAAATGCTCACCCGCCTAACCCACTCGATCGAGTGCCGCACTCGATCGAGTGTAGCTACCTGTGCCCTTATTAGAGCCACTCGATCGAGTGCATCTAGGGCCACTCGTTCGAGTGACCCTTAGCCGGGGGGTAATTTCTATAAATACTCCCCCTTAGCCCTTCACATTTTCATATTTTTCACTACTTTAAAGAAACCCTTGCAACTCCATACAACACACTACAACTTCTCCATCACCATTTTCGAGAGCATCTCATATACACACACATCCCGAGACTAAAAGCTATGAAAAACCATGAACCGTCTCTATAACCACACACACCATAACTTCCCCTACATCCTCGATACTCCCGCGCACACGCCGCTACGAGAGGAATCCATTTCCGAGGACAATTAAGCATGTAGGTTGAGGGTGTCATCAAACCTCATCTTCTCTTTTCTTCCTTTCTCCCTCTCGCTTTATATCTATATATATACTATAAACTCCCTCAGTCTGAATGATCTTCCCATTTGATTAAAATATTCCTCACATATATTAAACAAATGGGAAGACCATTCAGACTCGGAGGGAGTACTATTTATTATTAATACTACTAACCGCTAACACTAAAAAATTTATTATCGCTTCATATTTATTTTTGTTTTTGTTCTTTTTTATTATAGTCATTAACGTTAGTACCGTGTACATACATATATATATATATACACACACACACACAGATACATATATATATATATATATATATATATATATATATATATTTAAACCGTTTTCGGATTGAATACATTTAAAAACAATTTCCGTTTAAGATCCTTTTAATCCCTTTACAAGTAGTATTGGAGGTGGCGCCCTTTCGAAGAGCGTCACCCTAAACATTTAAGGGCGTTATGCGATCACGGAAATTTGACTTTAAACGTGTTCGATACCATTTTTCAAAACGCTACTCTAAGAGAACAATATTGACTCTGTAGTCAAATATCGCGCTTAAACAGTCTTTATCAATCGAGATTAGTACGAAACCCGTTGACATGAAATTGAACATCACGTAATCCGTAAGGATTAGTAACGATGTCGTGACGAGGAGGGAATTGATTTTCGTCCTAATAATCAAATTAATAACGATTTCATAAAACTTATTTCAAATATCCGATATCGATCTCGTAACCGTATATTGCACGTTACGAGTATCGAAAACCGAGTTGAGTTTTAATTATATAATATTTTTACGTAACTCGGCTAGCTATCGATTTAAAGTCAACAAATTCCAAATTATCACCTTTTTTTTCGAAACGAGCAATAGCTCGTACATAGGGCTCTCGATCGAGTGCTTTAGCTCACTTGATCGAGTGACCCTCCAAAACAGAGGCTGGAGAGCTTTACAAAGGGCACTCGATCGAGTCCCCTTCCATGACTCGATCGAGTGGTCTTCATTAAACAACTACGTGAGCCTCCTACATATAACAAGCCTCGTCAAATCTTATTCAACGACTTTGGTCGTCACATGTCAGGCCCATGACCTGCTAATTCTTTCAAATCATGCATCATATCGTTTTTTTAATCATCTAATCTATTTGCATTATCGTTACTATATCGTTTATTCTAATCTTACTCCTTGTTTTGTATTTTCCGGGTTGTATTTCCGCCCGCATAATTGTTTTCGACTTTATTTATTTTGTTTGTTTGTCATTTACCATTTTATAAACGAACTTCACATGCTAAATCACTTCGACGTGAACTAAATACATTAAAATGACGTAGTTTGAACATAATTCACATGCTTAGCTAAAACGTCATTTGCATAACATTTAATCGTCTCACTAACGCACGTACACGAAAATGAACTGTATCTTAGTAGAGGCCGCCAAGAGTGGGTGTGGTTGGGTGTCTTTCGTGGGCTTCCCAACACGTTCCCTCACTCCTTACTCATAACCATGGTTTCCAGATGTCTGAAACCGTTGGCATACGAGAGTCATTCGATGCACGATATCCGATAACTCTGCGTCAGTATCGTAATGCAAAGGGACGAACCCATAAACTCTAGCACTAAAAGTGGGCCGTGCTTTGTTCACGATACGCCTAAGTGTAGAGTGGGTTCGAATGGGTCCGAACTCCCACTAATTTTGGTGGAGACTCCTATTTAGATTTAAATTTCGACCCGAGATCAATCTTATCACGAGATTCATTCGCCTACCCAAACCCGCGCACGGCCGCATCGAGGTGAACCTATGTCATGTCCACAATACCCCTCCTAGACAACAATTATGTCTAGTTCAGCTGACAGCGACTAACACGATGCGATATCTAGCTTAAGGTCAAAACATACACTCTCCTGGGTGAAACTACGCCTAGTTCAACGATCAAATGTGCCCCAAATAGACACAACGGCTTTATAGCTGATGGCAAAAACATACATCCCAGACTATATTACTCTAAACCCACACTTGTCTTTATTCCATAACTCCAAAACAAAGTCATGATCGATATATAAAAAAGATAAAATCATTATAATAATATGAATATAAAAGGAAAGATCATTACATTCTAAAAGAGGAAACTTTCTATTTTAGGAAACTTCTATTTTTTAGAAACTTAACAAAAATAGCATCATATCAAAATATCGGAAATATTAGTTCATACTAATACAACATTTTTAGTAAACGATATAGATTTATAAAATTAATACTTTCGGCCTTAACGATACTAGTTTTTCTAAAATAAGGATAAATGAGTTTATGAAATTATTGAAATATCATACGAGTGTTTATAAAATGATTAAAAATGTCTTAAACGTTTCAATACCACTAATCAGGGTGTTTTCAAAATTTACAAAACTAAAATTCCCTAATTATTATTAGTTTCGACAATATGATCATAAATAGGATTTTACGGCAAATGTCAAAATAAATCTTTTAACATTTTTTATTTAATTAAACCATTAAAAAAAATTAGAATATGTTAAGGGTGATTTAACTCTTAAAGTTTCAGATTTAAATATTTTCAAAATTGCTGGAAAAATAATTCATTAAGCTGAAACGAAGCATTTTAACGGCAAATCGTAATTTTGTCCAAAAATCATTACTACTCGTATTAATTAAAGGCTTCGATAAATAGTACAAAAATTACGTAAAATAGCTAAAATATTGAGACATCTGTCCAGCAAAATAATTTTTCTAGAATCTTTAAACTCGGTTTTTAAAGAGTTTTCTCGTTAATCGTCTATTCCCGACAATAACGATTCATAAAAATAGTAACTACAAAACGATTTAAGTATTAATATCCAAAAATTATTACAAAACATAAAAATCATGATTTTCTAGAAATTACCATTTTTTCCAGATTTCCAAAATTCCAGATTTAACAAATTCCGTTTAAAACCGTCTTTTAAAATCCGTTTCCACAATTAACGATTCTTTTAATAAAACTTGTCGTTCCTAATAATTTATTAAAGCACTAAAACCATAAAAAAAATACATTTTTTTTCCCAAGAATCATCAGGAACACATTTTTCCAGATTCAAAACTAAATCAGAAATCGGAAATTAAAAACGACAAACACGGTTTTAACGATAAATAATGATTTAATGTGACTAATTAATTCACCCACTTAAAAATTCCAAAAATTTATGAAATAATTCATGAAAAAAAATTTCACCATAAGTATTACCCATGCCAAATTTCAGATTAAAATAAAATATTTAAGTGCTAGAACTAAAAATCGGCTTTTAATCGTTTTTGTCCGAAGACGATAATAATTCAATAATCGATACTTAAAATATCAGAAAAATACGAAATTATCAGAAATCATAAAAAACATCATTTTACAGAATATATTCATATTTTACATGTTTAGGCCGAATATTACGATTTTACAAAATAATATAACAATTTAATCTTTAATCTCATAAAAGCGATAAAAAAATACCGAAACATGCAAATTTACGAATTTTTTAAAAATTTCCAGATTATATGACATACATGTATTGTCAAAAATAAAACTATAATAATATACATGCAATTACACAAATAAAATCTAGCAATACCGAGTAACATCGACGTTACCTTCAATTCAAATCGGAGTCTACGTTAAAGTCGTCAGCTTCAGAGTCGTCCAAGAATCCTACATCACACGGCATACATGGTCTAAAAATACCATGAGAAAACTAAAAGAATCAAGGTAAATAACGATAGGAAATAACATCGATTATTACCTTAATGAAAGGAACGGAATAACAATTATTAGGGGGTGAAAATGAGATGATCAAGACTCGATTTGAGACAAGAATTGGCTGGAAAAGAGTGCTGAAACTCATGGCCAACAAGGAGAAAATGAAGAGTATTTTTGTTTAATGGTGTTGAATGAAAATGAATGGATGAGATATGAAAAGAGAGAATGAATATGAACTTTTAAAATTGATAAAAACTATGTTAAACACCTTAAAACAACCAACCAAAAAGGTAAGGACGGGGAGTGTGAAGAGTTTTGTTTAAGGTCACAATAAATGGGTGAGAAAAATAAAATATTTAAAGCTTAAAAATCATAAAATAAAATGTGTACAAAAAAAGGTAGTAAAGAGTGTGACACGGGTTGTCACGGTCCAAAATGTGCGGAAAGGTTCCAAAATAATTGTAAGTTAATAAAAAGAAGAATCGTAAAATTATTAAAGGTATTTCAAAGCAATTCGAGTAAACCGCGCGTTCGAAAATAATTATTTACTAAACTTCGTAATAAAATCATTAAAGGTCAAATCTTATTAAAAAAAATTATTTCTAGTTGGAAATACCATATAAACATGTTTCATATTTTTAGGAAAAATAAATAACTCAATTCCAAGCTTAAAACGCTAGTTCGTAGAAAAATAGAACTCCTCGCGAATAAATAAATAGTTTGCGATGTAAATTTTATAAATAGATTTTCGATAGGAAAATAAAATATTTAAAATCTTTTAATGAAAATAAATAATATTTGACTCGAAAATAAAAAATAAAGCTTGAATAAATGATGAAACATAAAGCCGAAACGGGATAGAGTTATGACAAAGTCATATCGGAAAAGATAAAAGCGCTAGGAAAATAGCGGGTGTTACATTAGAGACGAATAAGAAGTTCGAAAAAATAATTAATTTGCTCAAGAGAATTAATAAAATGTTTCTCGAGGTTAAAATAAAGGTTCATGCTTAAAATAATGTTTTTCGAAGAAATAATAAACAGTTTTCGATGAAATTGAATTAGATTGATTTCTCGAGGAAAAATAAAAAATGTTTGACGAGGCTTAATTAAAATGAGCTTGAGCTGGAGTTAGATATTCAAGTTTAAAAGTAAATATAGGGATTAAGAAATGAACAAAATCAAATTACGAACACGAAATTAAATAAGAAAATTCGGGGTGTTACACCAATACCAAAAAAACACCCAATCCAAAAAAGGTCATGGAAGAAGTACAAGACGGGGAATGCGGACCCCACATGAGCGCACACGCACTAGCCGTAGGATAATGAGGTTAGGCTATTACTGGATAAGGCTAGAAGTAGACTGTCGGCATCATGTCCATCACTGTCACAACTGCCAAATATTCGCCAATATCCAACACCTACCACCATACCCACTCCACACCACAACAACACCCTGCCCCTTCTCCACCTGAGAAATAGACATCATAGGAAAAGTACACCCATCCGGAACCGGCAGACATTGTTTCATACTATTGGTCGATGATTACTTCACCAAATGGATGGAAGCAGCCTCATACATAATACTAACCTCCAAACAAGTAGTCAAAATCCTATAAAACAATATCATCTGCTGCTACGGCATGCCACACGAGATCATTAGTGATCAGGGGGCTCCCTTTAGGGCCGACACCCAAAAACTCTTAGACAGATACAAAATCCAACGACACAAATCATCACCCTATAGACCTCGGACAAACGAGGCTGTAGAAGCAGCAAACAAATCCATCGTCACCATCCTTAAGAATATGATAAACAATTAGCGAGATTGGCCCAACAAAATACCCTTTGCATTATGGGGATACCGAATTCCTACCGGACTTCCACCGGAGCCGCACCATACTACCTAACCTACGGTTCATAAGCTGCACAACCAGTAGAATTAGAAAATACCCTCTCTAAGGATACTAGCCTAAAGCGACATTCCCGAAGATGAATGGAACCAAAAAAGTTATGATGAGTTAGTCCTCCGGGACAAACGTAGAATACATGCACTATCCAACGTGCAAGCCTATCAACAAAGAATACAACGAGCCTTTAACAAACGAGTTAAGTCTCAAAACATACACGAGGGAGATCTAGTGGTTAAGTCCATTAGAGCACCACTTCCCGTCGACCTTAGGGTAGAATTTAAACCTAACTGGGCAGGTCCTTACCTCGTCAAGAAAATACTCACGGGAGGCGCCAGGCGCCTTGATAATCACCAATCTGGACGATCAAGAATTCTCGACCCCTACTAACACGGACTAGCTTAAACGCAACTACCCTTAGCTTCCTAACAACCTCATCCTGATCTTTAAACTATGGTGAAGACCCACGCAAAACACTTTAAATACTTCACATCGATAATTGGCGTAACGAATCTAAAGCACAAAATCACTCACATTTTACGAACTATGAACATGGTTTGATTCCGTCTAAAAACGAATACGTAGGCAACCCTCCAAGGGTACCACCAAAATTAACAAAATCGATTATTTGATTCATGTGCAAATCGGAACACTTCACACGCTCCGATTAATGAGTGATTTCAATGATGAAGCACAAACGACGAGTCGATGACAGAGTGAAAACTCGAAAGGGTGCTCCGAGCAAAATGAAGAATCGAGTTGCGAGCCGTCAAAAAAATGCAAAAAAAAACAAAAAAAATTAAAAATAAATAAAAGGAGAGCCGAGGACGGGGTGAAACCCGAAAGGGCGCTTTGGACAAAATAAAGAATCGACTTGCGAGCCACCACAAAAAAAAATGTGCTTCACATTAATGCAAAATTAAATGAATCAAGCCTTTGTCGAGGTCTTTACATCGAGCATCTACTACTCGGGTACTCCGAAAACAGGGCAATGTGTCAAGCAAAACATCACAAAAACTAATACTAATACGCCACATAATATCAATTAATATAACATAGTACTAACGGTTGGGCCCTACCGGTCCAACTTCCGATTTCCCTTACCATTCGGGTGCGCTTCTTTGGGCCTCTTTCCAGGGCCACCAATCGTGGGCCCAGCCAGTCCCATTTCCCCTCTTCACTCATATTTTAATATGGGTCTTGTCAATCTTGACCCGTTTAGGCGCTTAGAGACTTTAACTCATGTAGCCTCCTTATTCCGTAGCACCGCAGTCTCCGCGACCTTTGACCTATCTTGCCCTGTCGGATATTCAGAAACATCCATCCGAGCATAGGAGAGGGTTATCCGGCAAACATCTTCTAGAGGGCATAATGTATAAACCTCCGTCTCCAAGACATTTCGAATTTCCTAAAAGAATCTTTTTCCTACAGATGAGGATTGGTAACTTCAGTAATAACAACGAAAACGGTTTGCTCCCCGCCCATTTGGCGCATTAGCCTGTCCGGGTAAACATAAACGCATTAGCTTCGATAGGTATGCAAGGATGAACTGAGTGCCACCCTCCAATGACGTCTAGCTCCTCGAGAAGAAGATAAACATCACCCCTCGGAAATGCAAAAACATGGTGCTTAGCATCCCAAAAACGAGAACACGCTAATAAAAAGTCATCTTGCACTTTAATTTGCTTTAGCGAGATAATAGCAGACAAACCGTCACCTAGAAAAGCTTCAAGGTCACCTTTCTTGAAACGATCCATCCACCCGGTCAAAAGACGACCAAAACCCAACATGACTAAAAAATCAAACAAGAAGCTATAAAGACACTTTGGGTATTAAATATATCTAAGACGAGCACCCATAACCTGCATATATAGCCTTAATCGTACCGCAATTAGGAAATTGCGGAAATTTTCCATAACCGAGAATCAAATCGCCCCAGTCCAGGCGTCCCAGAACCGGGTCTCTAGGCTTAGGCGCCTGTCTTCTAGATCGCCGGCTTCCTGGCGCCTGAACCCCAGGCTGTTAGCCGCGTGTTGCCTCATCAAGTCGCTATTCGTCAACCTTGCACGTTAGGAAGGACCTCCTAAAGTCAGTCACCCTCCTGGCAAAAGCTCAAACGCACATTACAAGCACCATGCAAGAACGAAAGGTCCCTACACACAGCGTTCAATCCATTTTCGTCCCCCAGATCCACCGGACTTAAGACGTTTTTTTTTTCTTTAGGGGGTAAGCTACCCCACCTAGGCGTGTTGTACCCCTGCATGGCACTTTCATTATTCATTTGTAGCCCTACACGGCCTTGTCAATAAAGCATAAATATTGGTCCAACTTTTTACTTTTTTGCACTTCGCTTTGAACATGAGCATCATAGTCCCGAAACAATTACACCTGTCTCCAGCTTTGCACACGCACTCGGTCAAAATATTTTAGTCAAAAAACACTTTATGCATGTTTGGCACATTTCGAATCAAATGTTTTAATCGACGTACCACTTGGTCCAATTCCGGACTAAAATTTACACATTTTAAGCATCCCGAAAAACATTTTCGCGCTCCTATGCAATTCTAATGCATTTAAAACACCTTAAATCATAACTAAACCATGAACAACTAAAAATTGAAGTGATTATGTGCTAACATTTCGGAAACACAGCAAAATGAAACGATCAAAACACAAAAAGTTCTTTAAGTCACTACTACAAAAATGACCTAAGACACCATGGCTAACACACTGGTTGGATTGTGTAACTGGTGTCTTAATAATAAGAAACCATTCATTTATTTCAACCGGTTTCTCAAAATATTTGATAACACACCGGTTGAACTATCTAACCGGTCTCTTAATTTAAGAGACCGTTTATTACTTTTAACTGGTCTCTTAAAAATAAACATAACAAACCGGATAAATTATACAACCGGTTTCTTAGTATTTGAAACCGTTTATTTATTCAGCGGTCTCTTAAATGTACGCGTCAAATTAACTCGCGCGCAACTCCCTAATTGAGAAACTGCTAGGCCCAATTCATTTCATCAGTTCATCACTATCCAATTCCCTGTTTCGATTGTTGTTTCCTTCAATCTCTTCTTCACTTTCGCCATAGCTTCAGTCCACCACCAATCTAGTGCCCGTTACCAACCTCGCCTCTACCAGGTTATTTAACGATGAGCCTTGCCCCGTCAACGCTTCTTCCCGTCAAAACTAGGAGGTACCTTTTCTAAACTGCATTCGTTGCAGTTATATATATTTAGTGTTCTTTTTTCATGACTCCGTACATGAAAATTTAGTATGGATTGATCTTTGTATTTCATCAAGTAATTTGAAATCACATGTTTCCACGAAGTCAACCTTTTATCAAATCACATCCTCATTTTTCTCTTTACTCTAAATTACTGAGCACACACCAAATGTTTGAAGAAATTCCTCACTGAAAATAAAACTATTTTATGGAATCCGATCATTGTTAGTTGTGTTGCTGCTTCTTATATTCTTGATGGCTAGTTGGTGGGAATGTTGCTGATGTATGTTTCATTCATAGTGTTTGTTTCTATTGTTAGGAATAGGTACTTGTGGGATAAAATTGGAGTTGGTGGGTATAGGCAGCCAAAGGAATGGAAGTCACCACCTCACTTTTGTGTAGTAGTGACCATGATGCTCGCCACATTCTTCAGCAATCAGAGAGGTTACATCTTTTTGGGTGGTTTTAGTAAATGAATAACGTTGGTGGTTTAGGTTAATTCTGGTTTGAGCTTGGTTTCCCCATCTCGAGTCACAATCTCTATCATTTCCCAAGTGCGAGGGTTGATGCCTCTATCTGTTTACTTTAAATAGCATAGTGTTCATCAGGTTTGTTTTATTTTTTATTTTTCTGCAATCAATTTCCTTATTTAACTGTAATACAAGTGTTTCATTGTGATATACTTTAAGATAAGACAGTGCGGTGATGATACGTTTGACACTCTTTTCCTCCGTGCTGTCTCAGATTTAAGGTACTGAACTGAATCCATGTTTGCTCAGTCTGGTGTATGCGAACATTGAACCCATGACCAGTGACAAGACGTCATAATATGTCGTTGATATGAGCTTATATTATCCGGCTGTCGCGGGCATGACTACTACTATACAGATAATGCAGCAGTCCTTTTATGTGTGAACAAATTCTATATTATAATATGATCTTATGTTTAGGTCTTATGTTCCTTCATCTTAAATTCTCAGGGTTAGAGTCACCTGGTGTATGGGACGAACAACATATGCTGTTTTTGGTTCAGATGGAACGGAAGTGCAATATGTATTATACACTCAAACTATAGATATGAGGAATATCCCTTTAATTTGTACAATCTGTACATACCTGGTGCTATGATAAGAGTTGATGGCTCTTGTGTTGGTGAAGCTTCAATTACGTGTAGTCAATATAAATTTGTTGTAACTTTCTTATTATCAACTCATTTTTAGCGATAGATGAATTTATTTTTGGGCACATTCATTCGGAGTAATAATTTTTGTAAGCAGTAATGACTTGGATATCATTTTTTTTCTTTTATATACGAAGATAAAACATTTAAGTATGGTCAATGTTATTGTTTGTAGGTATATGTCTGGTAAAAAAAATTGTTGGGGAAATTGAATATCATAGGAATTTATTAGCAGTGTGCAATTTGTGATTAAAAATCAAATCAAGGAAAGAGACCAGTTGCTTTGCCAACTGATCTCTTATCCACTCATCAAAGAGACCGGTTTCTTACTAAAATTAGTCTCCTAACAATCCTTAAAGATACCAGTTATAACCAAAATCTGATCTTTTATGTATAAAGTAAAGAGACCTGTTTTGGATAATAACCAGTCTCTTAATTTAACCAAAGAGACCCCCTCTCTCAACCAGTTTCTTAGGATAAGACACCTGTGAGATGAAGACCTGTTGCTAACAGGTTTCTTAGGCCATTTATAACAGGTATTTTAGCCCTTTTTTGTGGTAGTGAGTATACAAAACATACAAAATCCAAATACAAACCGGGTTTACAAACTAGGGAGGACCCCTAGAGGTTGCAGCTACAGCCAATACAAGCTCACCAAGGTTATCATCCAAACCTAGGTCCTCCAAATCAAAAGTAGGAGACTCCGTACCACCTATACCCGCCAGCATATCCATAGTAGCCGTCTCCGTTCCAGAAACCCCTCCGGAAGGATCAATATCCTCGGTAACTCCAGTGGCCTGACCCTCAGCCACAACCTCTCCCTCTACCTCACCCCCAACCCTAGCTTCACCTTGTGCCGAGGTCTCATCCCGAGACCGAGCCAGCTGCTCCTTCAGCTTAGCAATCGATGTCCCGTGACTGCAAGGACCGCATCATGCTAAGCTCAGTCGTTTCAAGCTCCTTCACCCGCGACCCAGCTGCGCTACCATGTCCGGGACATCCTGCAAAAGACATAGTTACCCCTTAGGAAAAGACAACGCAACTAGCCTAAAACACCCACAGGTAGACAATACTTACCGATCGAGGCCCCGACATGTCGCGACCCGAGGCAGAAGCCTTCCCCGATGCATAAGGCCATAAGCAGTTGGCAGCCTGCCATAACCGCTGATGGGAAGCCGACAAAACCTGAACAACAAAGCCAAACAAGTTAGCCAATGAAGCCTAACCCACAAAATCAGCTTCAAAGCAAAATCACAAAGCTTACCCGGTACACCCGGTTGGGTTATTCCATCCCGGCCTCCATCTCCTCCGTAGAGCAAAGAGGAAAAGGCTGAGTAAAAGCCAACCCAACGCGTCCACCCTAAGCAGTGTCGGAGGGAAATCTGGGGGCTGGACAGCATCAGTTGGGTCAGCCAACTGCAGAAAAAACAAACCGTTCAAAACATTAAACACGCCCAAAACTATGAGACAAAAGCAAACAAAAACAGAATACTTACCACAATGCGGTGGCAAGTTAGCCGCTGCCAGACATGAGACACATAAGAGGCACCAAGCACCAGTAGCGCCTTGCCTCTCTCTCCATTCCTGTCATCATGGGCCTCTGTAGTTTTCGGAGGCCTAAACATTGTCCGGGAGGGTCAATCGGCACCAAAAACTCATCATATAGGCACTGACGCACCAACCTCTCACCCAGATACCACATGGGGCGGAATAGCGTAGGGAGAGCATTCTCCTATAGCTCCTTGGCCTCAACTCTGCCCCCACATACCCGGGCAAACCCTCGTAGTTGGCCCAAGGACGGGCCACAAACTGCATAGTCAAATCTACATCTCAAACTCATAACCTTGGGGCTACCTAAGAAAGTGAATAAAAGGAAAAACTTACATCCTCGAGACGCAGCTGGTTCACCAGCACGTTCTTCGACGAGTAGTGGCTCGTCATAGTCTTGGTCTGAGCCAACCTCCACTTGATCCCAGCAGGAAACCTAGCCGGGCAAACTGGCACCGTCTTGGGTGCCAAGCACGGGTAGTAAGAGTAGATCCAAGCCTGCAAACCCAGGATACCATAAGCAAAACAAAACAAAACCAAGCAAAATCCCAACACCAAATGCAAAGTTAAACAACTAGCCTTCAGCACGCGATCTGGTCCCAGAATGGGTATAGTAGAGCCCGAGTCCACCCTCTGTAATCTCACCACGGTCATCTCCGCAAAAGCTGCGATCACCCAGTCAAAACCTCCCAGCTGACCCAAATCAGCCAAGAAAGGCAAAATCCTAGTACTAAACCTCTCACCCTTATCTGAGAAGTGGGTCGACCCTAGGAATGACCATAGCCAAAGACGGGTGTCCTGCATCGCCGTGTTGGGCACTCGATCCTCAATAACTGCTACCCTCTCGAAGTGGTCGGTGATGTACGAACTAACCAAAGCATGTGGTATGCTATAAGTCGAGGGCTCCAAACAGTCCACGACCCAGCCCCTAACCTCATCATTATCCAACCTAGGGCTCTTCGGAGCCCAACTAATCAACTAGAGACCCCAAGGTAGCCACGTGATAACCCCAAAATCCTCCAAAATCATGCCAAGCTCGCCAAACGACATGTGGAATGTCGAGTTCGTGTCATGAAAGTGATCTATCATAGCTCTAACCACCATCAGATTGCACTTGGTCTTGCAACTTATTAATCGGACCCAATGTCCGACCAAGGGACCCAAAGTCGTACCCATAACTACCTCCTTAGCCTCGAGGATAAGCTTTTGAGCAAAGATCTCAAAGCACGTCGTGAAGCCCGAGAAGGTCCTGATCGGACCTGGGGGCTGCAAACCGTGACAATACAAGTATAAACTAAGAATACGAGTGCAAATTAAAGTAAAAACTCTGGTCAATAGTTAAGAAAATCAAGATACTCACATTGTCGTTTACAGTACGCTAGACATGTGCAAATTTGAACAAAGCAATAATTGTCGACCGTCCCAATCCCGAGCCCAAACGGGATCCTCATAAGCAGCCTTCTCGGCCTCGTCAACAGGCCAGGGAACGTGCTTCCTCCATATAGTTGTTTCGAGGCTGGATTCAATCACATAGATGCGACGCCTCGTGCGCCTGGATTCTAAGGCGCGATACCTCGTGTGACTCAATTCTAAGGCGGGACAGCTGTTGCGGCTGAGTTTTCGAGGTCGAGATTTGGAAAACTTTCCAAAACGAGAGATACGTAATCACAAGATATTTTGACGCGATGCCTTGCTTCCTAAGGCTTTTGGAATCGCACGCATGGGCTTGCCTCCGGTTCTGGCTCGGTTTTCGATATTCGACTCAAGTTTGACTTGTTGGCACGAGTTTGATTTTGCATTTCGGGACCGATTCGGAGCCCAGAAGTCGGAATTGACCCTAATTAGTGTTGACGCGGCCAGAACGACTCGACTAAGACCGTCTAAGTGTTGAATTAATTTTTCCGAGTAATTATTTGATCCATTCTATAATACAATCATCTGAAATATCGTAAAATCCTGTTTTATTGCAGTCCGATCATCATCGGGTGTTTGTCGGACGCTCTGGCAGCCACCAGGTACAAATTTGGGTATCTACAAAATCTAAGTAATGAAATCTGGATCTTGATTTTTTTGGAGCTAAGGCTTTGAGGTTATGGTATCGTAATGTGGTAGGAAAGGGGGAAGTCGAGTGATAATGACTCGGACTTCAATCGGGTAGAATTGACAAAGTGTGGTCTGATTTCCACGTCTGGCCCCAATGGTTAGGGTTATCCTATTGAGCTTGAATTCTCAAAATTCCGGGTTGTCTCTTAACCTATGTCCCGAGGAGGTCTTAAGGATTGCAATGTGGGAAGGCTAAATGTGGTGCTAGATTACTAGACTGATTGTCAATCTTTAATTTTATACTTAGAACAGTCTATGCACATTCTCCATCCCGTCACGATTCGTGTAGAGATTAATTCATTCTTCTCATTCGAGACCATATTAGTCCCTCCCTTCTTAGGTACAACCTGTACCGGACTCACCCACTTTGAATTGTGAACCGCATAAATGATTCCTGCATCCAACAATTTCATAACTTCCTTTTTAACAACCTCTTGCATATTCGGGTTCAACTTACGTTGACCCTGGACACAAGGATGATGACCTTCCTTAAGATTAGTTCTATGCATACAAAAATCGGGACTAATTCCCTTCAGGTCATCAAGACTATACCCCAAATCTTTCTTATTTTTCTTCAAAACAACTAACAAATCAGAAAGTTGTTGCTCAGTTAAATCGACACTTACAATCACAGGAAAGCTCTCGGTATCATCTAAAAAGGCATATTTTAGGTGACACGGAAGTGGCTTACGCTCCGGAACAGTTATGTCTATGGCAAATGAGGTGTGAACGATGTTGGTTACATCGATACCTTGCTCCTCCATGAGCATCCTTCCTTCCAAGCAGCTTCCAAAGCATCAATGACACCATAGTCAACGGAAGCATCACCTGCACACGCTTCCAAACATATCAAAGCCTCTAGGGGGTCCCGTATAAAGGACGCCTCCATAGAATCATGAACTAAAGCAACAACCACATCTATCATGCAACAGGAATCCGTTACCATCGGGTTCTTAAGTGTACTATCCAAACAGAAAACAATGGTGTCTCCACCCACTTCCAAAGTCAATTTACCATTCTTGACATCAATCACCGCGCCGGCGGTGTGCAAAAATGGTCTACCCAAAATTATAGGAATTTGGGTGTCCTCAGCCATGTCAAGGACGATAAAATCAACGGGATAAAAAAATTCCAACTCTAACGGGTAGGTCTTCTAAAACTCCCAAAGGGCGTTTTATGGAACGATCTGCCATCTGCAAAGTGACACTAGTACACTTAAGGGGACCCATATCAAGTTTTTCACATACGGAATAAGGTAT
The DNA here is from genome assembly GCA_958450325.1 of Agrostemma githago. Classification (NCBI taxonomy): domain Eukaryota; kingdom Viridiplantae; phylum Streptophyta; class Magnoliopsida; order Caryophyllales; family Caryophyllaceae; genus Agrostemma; species Agrostemma githago. The sequence goes on along the minus strand of OY288239.1, from coordinate 25,906,435 downwards.
AACACTTACACTAGCACCTAAATCACAAAAAGCCTTATTGATCGATAAGGTGCCAATAGTGCAAGGAATCGAGAAACTACCAGGGTCCTTTAGCTTCGGTGGGGCTTTGTTATGTAAAAATGCACTACACTCTGCAGTAAGAGCGATGATTTCTACCTCACCAATGCTTCTCTTCCGAGTCAAAATGTCCTTCATAAACTTGGTATAAGATGGGACCTGCATAATGAGCTCGGTAAATGGGACCGTAACCTGCAAATTCTTCACAACCTCCATGAACTTGCCAAATTGGGTAGTCTCCTTCCGATTCTTCAATCGACCCGGGAATGGTACTTGGATTATTGGACTAGTCGGAGTGGGAACGGGAGTAGTGGGTGGTGGAACTAGATCATCTTTAGGAGCTTCCACAATAATACTCTCATCGACATCTTCCACTAAAACCTCCTCCTTCTCGGCCGACTTATCATCCTTAGGCATCGATGGACCCTCATAGTGTGTGCCACTACGAAGAGTGATCGCATTAGCTGTATCATGTTGTTGATCACCTTGAGAAGGGATTTTACCTTGTTGACGCGTTGCTTGTGACGCGGCAAGGTGTCCGACTTGGTTCTCCAAATTTTTGATGGCATTATCCTTGGCTTGATCATTCTTTTGCATTTGAGTCATCATAGAGTCCTGAGTCTTGGCCATCATCTGCAACATATTATGAAGCTCAGCCATTTATTTAGAACTCGAAGAAGAATAATTACCTTGAGCTTGTGCGGAGGATTGGCCAAAATTCTGCTGACTAGTACCGAAATTCTGATGAGAATTCCCGAATTTCTGATTAGTGTTACCAAAATTTTGTTGATGTTGACCCGAGTGAGGTCGCTGCTGATAATTTTCCTGATTCTGGAAATTTCTTTGATGATTGAAATTTTGCTGGTTCTGAAAATTCCCTTGATTCTGGAATTGTTGCTTGTGTGGGGGTACATAAGCTGGTGTAATAGGCGGGTTCAAGACGTTGGTACTCCGGTAAGATAAAAGAGATGCATCATAGCCCGGTTGATTCATATATGGATAATGCGGGCGCATGGAATGAAATGCATTCACTTGTTCTATGGAGCCTAGACAATCTTGAGCTTGGTGGTCCGCGGCACCACAACGCTCACATGCATACTCTTGCATGGCATGCACTTGATGCATGCCCCCTCCCCCTTGAGAATTCGACACTTCAAATGCATCAAACCTCTTAGCTAAAGCGGCTAATTAAATAGCCACGACATTAGAGGACCCACTATCATCGGAATTAGACCGTGGATTACTCCATCGGGAGTGATGAGATGTCATTTCTTCTATTGTTTGCCAAGCCTTATCATCATCCACGTTACATTGGAAACGCCCATTCATGCCGAATCAAGAGTACTCCGGCAATCATCATATAGCCCATTATAAAATTGGTTGCAAAGAAACCAAACCTGAAAACCATGGTGTGGGTATTCCTTCACAAGCTTCTAGAACCGCTCCCACGCTTCATGAATATTTTCGTTCGGAGTTTGACGAAAATTGGTGATTTGACTCCGGAGCATATTTGTCTTTTGTGGAGGATAATAGTGCTTGTAGAAGGCAAGGGAAAGAGAATTTCAATCGGTGATCCCCTCGGTGACTTTATCAAGATCGGTTATCCACTCCCCAGCGGAATCCCGTAATGAGAACATGAAGAGCATCTCCATGACTTCTTCTTGAGTTACCCCGGCCGGAAGTGGAATCGTGGAAGAATAGTCGGTAAAATTCCTCATATGCTTGTGAGGATCCTCCTTAGGGTCACCACCAAATTGATTCTTCTCCACCAAAGTAATAAAGGCGGGGCGAATCTCGAATGTACCTTGGGTGGCAGTTGGTCGTTTAACCAACTTAGGAAGAGCAATTTGCTCGGGCTCCGAATGACTAGAAAGCTTTGGCATTTTTATAACCAGAGGTGGTAAAATGATCTCGGACTGAGATTGATCTCCCTCTTCAAAGGACTGATTCTCAGCTATAAATTCGGTATGAATAGCTTCCAAAGTCGCAAGATCGGGAGCTGCGGAAATCTCTCTCCAAAATTGTCGTCGCCTACGAAAGGTGTTTTCGGGTTCAGGGTCGAACGGAGTAAGCTCTGATGACTGAAAAGACTTGGGCATAAGCAAAACTACAAGTAGGGAGTGAGATCAATCTCAAGGAGTTTTAATTCCTTGAGACGAGAGAGAGCAAAAAAGAAACAAGCTAAAAAAACAAGAAAAACCGTTTCTCCGGCAACAGCGCCAAATTTGATATGGGTTAAGTCGTCTCACCCAATCAAGATAAAACTAATGCTACTAACAAGAATATAGCGGCAAGTAAGGTATCGTATCCATAGGGAAACAGTTAAAGATGTCTAATAGCTACGGCGATTCTAAAATGCTCTAAACGGTTGCTTGATGGAGATAAATAAAAAACTACTAAAATACGAATATGATTAAAGGATTCTAACAATGAGAGGAAAACTAAAGTCAAGTGTTCACGATAAATGTTCGACAATTAGGCAACAATGATAATAAACACATAAACATGTTGGTCAGCTATAATACGTTCTCTCGAATCGTATCAACCTAGGAAGGATCTAACGGGCTCTCGCAACTTATTAGACTCCCTACCAAATCGCGCGTGATCTAATCCTAATTCGGCTTTCGCACAGGAACTAGAATTTTCCAAGCAGATTAAAATGTTGTGGCCTTTAACAAATTAATCCACAAATAAAACACGCGAAAATGGTACTAGCATAATTATAAATTTAGTATCGAAGCAACATAATCGTACAATAATCCATCGATCCCCCTCGATCCTAGCGAGAAAATTAGCTACTCATGATAATTACGGAACAACAAATCGCATACATAAAATTCATGATAAAAAGTGAAGCAAATAAATCTAACGATAAACAAACGTGAATCTAGCGAACTAAACGGAGCAACGAATTGTAAATATAGAAAATTACGACGAACTAAGTAATTCAAGATAAAGATTGAAACATAAAACTGAAAATTGCATAAACGAATTTACCAAAATCGAGTACGAGTTGAAACCGAGTGCTAGAATACTAAAAGTCACGTCGCTTTCTAATGTAATATAATTCTAGGCTATGAAAAGTGAAGACTACAAAACTAACTCCCCCCTACTAATACAAAATGGCGGAAAAAGAACTAAATGTGCATGTCGGCCGGCTGGCAGGGGGCCGGCCACATGCAGGGGCCGAAGCACATCTTAAAATTAAGCTTAAATCCTTCAATTCAAGTACTTGTACACTCAGGCCGGCCCACAGGGGGCCTGTCGGGGCAGGGTGGCGCGCACATTGTCTCTGAAACATGGATTGGGCCGCTTCCGATGGCCCAATGAATCGACTCTTCTCAGGTTCTTCTTCGCCTAGACGTCCTAAAGCACGGGTTTTGTCTCGGGATCGTTCTTCTAACCAGATATGAGTGTACATAAAGACCTGAAATCATGTAGAATCTACAAAAACACTCACTCAAAGCAAAATGTTAGAAGAAACGGCTCTAAAGAGCGCTTTCCGACCGAAAAAGACAACGGAATCGAGGGAATAAAGTTATATAAACACGACACATCATAAACTCATTATGGAGCAAGTTCATACTTATGAAAACCTTTGTGCTGATGTTGTCAATGAGGGTATGAAACTTGATGAGGTCATTTTAGCTAACGCGTTATTAGAGAAGTTTCCTATTTCATGGAGTGATTATAGAAACCATTCAAAACACAAGAAAAAAGATTTATCTCTTCAAGAGCTTATAGGTCATATGAGGACTAAGGAGGCTAATCACCTTAAGGATAGGTCTGTCTTAATGTCGTATGTCTCCACTAAGGCTAACCTTGCTGAAACTGGGTGTCTGTCTCTTGGTAATAATAAGGGTAAAGATAAAGTGGGTTAGAGTCAGGGTCCTTCTAAGGGGAAAGGTCAAGGTGCCAAGGGAAAGAATAAGAGGAACTCCACTAAGCCAGTTCCAAAAATCCAGAAGCCGAATCCTAACATGGTGTGTTATATGTGTGGACAACCGAGTCACAAAGCTTACTAATGCCTAAAAATAAAGTTGGTCGAGCCGCTCAAGCCAACATTGTAGAATCAGATGATATCATTGCGGCGGTAGTGGTTGAGGCCAATCTTGAGGCAAACGCTAGTGATTGGATTCTATACACTGGAGCTTCAAGGCATCTTTGTACTAACAAGGAGTTATTCCTCTGCTCCGATCACAGGAAAACGAAAGGTCTTTCTTAAACTAACCTTTGGGAAAACTTTTGCTTTTAATAATGTATTGTATGTCCCTACCCTGCGTAGAAACCTACTGTCAGGTGCCTTACTGAACAAAGCTGGTGTGAAACTTGTTTTTGAGGCTAACAATGTAGTAATCTCTCGCAATGGGGACTTTGTGGGCAAGGATTATCTCAGTAGTGGTTTGTTTGTTTTGGATGTTGACTCTTCTGCTATTATTAATAAAATTTCTGCTTCTACTTATATCGTTGAGTTTATTGATGTTTGGCATTCTAGATTGGGTTATGTGAATTTTGAATCGGTTAAAAAATTGAATGCAATGTCGCTTATCCTTTATTTAACCACTGAAGTCTTTTCAAAGTGTCCTAGTTGTGTAGAAGCTAAGTTTACTAAAATGCCTAGTAAACATGTTAAAACTGGACAAACAAGTCTTCTTGAGTAAGAGGCCTATGATCATGCTACTTCAAGAGGCCTTGAACACTTATTGATGATCAGGCTACTGAAAATTTACTTGTTGACTTTAAGGGAGGCTAGTTAAAAATTTACCCGTTGATGATCATGCTACTGAACCTAGAAGGAAGAAGAGGCCTAGAATTGAAAAGAACTTTCGAAATGATTTTGTCACAACTTTCTTAACAGAAAATGCTTGTAGTGATTGTGCTTGTTATAAATTCATTTCTGCTTATATAATAGAAGATGACCCAAAAACTTATGATGAAGCTATGAGATCCATGGACGTTAATTTTTTAGAAGAGGCTATTAAAAATGAGCTAGATTCTATTACTTTTAATCAGACTTTGGAGTTGACAGATTTACCTAAAGGTTGTTAACCCATTAGTAGTAAATGGATTTTTAAAAGGAAAATGAGACCTGACAGTATAATAGAAAGATTCAAAGCTAGACTTGTGGTTAGAGGGTTTACACAACTGAAGGATATTGACTATTTTAATTTGATACTTACTCGCCTATGACTAAAATTTCCACTATTAGAACTCTTATTGATTTGCATGCTATTCATGATCTTGTTATTCATTAGACGGATGTTAAAATTGCTTTTTTGAATGGCGACCTAAAAAAAGAGATTTATATGTCACAACTCGAGGGGGTTTGTGGTAAAAGGTCAAGAGAGTAAGGTGTGTAAACTGAGAAAATCACTATATGGTCTAAAACAAGAACCTAAACAATGATAAATTTCACAACACTTTGGTTGAAGATGGCTACATAACTAACAACTCTAATTCATGTGTGTATTCTAAGATTTTTGGATCAAACTGTGTTATTATTTGCCTATATGTTGATGACGTGTTAATTCTTGGTAGTAATTTATTTGTTGTAAATAAAACCAAACAATTTCTGTCATCACAATTTGAGATGAAAGACTTGGAAGAAGCTGATGTTATTCTTAGAGTCAAATTAATCAAAAAATCAACTGGAATATCCTTAAGTCAATCTTATTATGTTGAGAAAGTATTGAAGAAATTTGATAGTTTTGATATTACACCCGATAGAACTCCTTATGATCCTAGTATACCTTGGCGTAAGAACTTGGGTGATTGATATGCTTGATTTATACCGTCTTTCCTTCATGCTCTACTTGATTTTCCTTTGATTTAACCGCTTTTAGAAGCGGTTTTGTGCTATTAATGTCTTTTGTAGCTATGATTGTGCTTGTAGGTTCATTTGGCGCGGAACTCGGCTTTCTGAGTCCTTTTCATCGTCATATGAACCAATCCTGAGTCATGACACCGCTTAGGAGTAAAGGATGATCGACCCGTGAAGCTACCCGACCATGTCACCTATATTCCCGACCGGGAATACAAACTCGACACAGCCGTGAAGTAGAGCTACAGCAGCAGCTCACGGCCGTGAGGCCCACCTGTCAAGGTCGGGACGGGCCTGGCTCACGGCCAAGAGCCATCACAATACGGCCGGGACGGCTCTGTTCCCTCTCGCACTTCATCGATTCATTTCCCTCATTCACTACTAAAAACAGTGGAATTTGCGTCGGATAATTTGCGTCGGACTAACAATCCGATGCAGCTGTCTATGTTGCGTCGATTTGCGTCGGTTAACCCGACGATAGTAATTTGCTTTGGATTAACCGACGCTATCCGCCTCTATGGAATTGGCGCTAATAATTTCACGTTGGCGCGACTATGTGAAAGTGTTGCGTTGGTTTAGCCGACGCAAAGTCGACCCAACACGAAGCTTTGCGTCGGCTAATCCGACGCAAAGCAGTCCAGTCAACGCGTCAATTGATGCGGTCAGTCAACACAGCCACGTGCACTGCGTCGAATTAGCCGACGCAAAATTGAAATTTGTAACGGCTTTTGCGTCGGTTAATCCGACCCAAAGTTTTTATAACCTAAAAAAAATTACGCGATGCAGCATTCAATCAGAACCCAACTCCCCCAAACCCCATATCCCCCTTCGGCGATTCAAAGGCGACGCGACCACCCACCAAAAATCAATCCCCTCCGGCGTCCTACTCAGCTCCGGCGTCCCACCCACCACCGGCGACCCACCCATCCCCATCGACCCACCCACCACCGGCAATCGCCCCATCAATCACCCCCACAAATCACCCAAACCCTAAATCGACCCTCCCATCCCCTTTTCCGGCGACCCTCCCCAAAACCCAACCCCCTCCGGCGTCCCACCAATCTCCAACGTTGCACCCACTTCCGTCGACCAACCCATCTCCGGCGAACCACCACCATCTTCGACGAACCCAAAAATCATGTATAATTTTTGTCCTTCTTTCCGGTTTGTGTTCGTTCCTTAACCCTTGTATTGTTTATATGTATTCGGTTTTATTAAGGGTGTTGCTCTTCGCAGTACGGGTTTTACTCGATGCAGTACGACATTTCCAATTATACCTCTCTCATTTGCCCTCCCCTCAAATTCATCTGCTTCTTTTTCCTCTCTTTCTCTCCTTTCTTCTTTTCTTTCCTCCTAATCTATTTAACTCAATACAGCACTGCATGTTTTTTTAATCTTTGATGCAACTTTTTTTAAAACTTTGATTACGCAATACAATTCTTATAAGACCCAATACATTTGTTTCCAACATTTTTTTTTAAACTTTGATTGAGTACATTTTGTTCAATTTGTAACATTTTTTTTGTAAAAATAAGGTCAAACAAAAAAATTAAGAAAAAAAAACTAATTTCAATGATTATTTTATAATTGCTCTTCAATCTAACTCGTATTCATAATCTTATGAATTAATAAATTGAATGATTTGTATAATTAGAATTGGGAAAATCGATGATATTGGAAAATTAGACGATTTCTGTAACCCTAATTTCAATAATTAGGGAATTGAGATAATTGAAAAAACTGAATGATATCTATAACCCTAATTTCAATAATTAGGGATAAATAACCATCCATACCTATTTTTCGATCAAACTTATATCCATAATCTTACAAATTTGATAAATTGAATGAGTTGTATAGTCAGTATTGAAATGAATCGATGATAATTGAAAAAATTGAATGATTTTTAGGGTTACAGTATAGAGGTTGGAGAGTAAGAGCAATATTTTTTTTTGGTGAAGGGCATATAATGGAAAAATATGTAAAAAAGTATTGCGTCGAGTAAAATTGGTACTGCGAAGAGTAACTCCGTTTATTAATTGTGTTAGATTTGAGGATAATTGGGTTGGGTTCGAGTTAGAATTGTTAGAATTAAGTTAATTTACATAATAATTGTTAGATTTGAGGATAATTATGTTAATTGACATAATTATGTTTGATTTGAGTTAATTGATTTAATTGAGTTACAATTGTTAGATTTATGTTCGATTTTAGAATGATTATTTATGTTGGGTTATTGGAATTGTTAATTGTTGAATTTTGTTGGTTAATTGTTTAGATTGTGGTGGAATGATGTTGTTAGAATTAGATTAGTAAATTTAGTAGTAAATTAGTAGATTAGTAGTATGGTGGAATGACGTTGTGGAATGGTGGAATGATGTGGAATGGTGGAATGATGTAGTAAATTAGTAGTAGTATTAGTATTAGATTAGTAGTACAATAGTAGTAGTAGTAGTAGTAGTAGTAGTGTTAGTAGATTTGTAGTAGTAGATTAGTAGTAGTATTAGTAGTAGATTAGTAGTATTAGTAGTAGTAGTAGTAGTAGTAGAGTACTAATGAATGAGAAAGAAGTTGAAAGATCCTAACTAATGATAACCGACTTTATGTATTCAACTCTCGTTTTTTCAATTCCTACCCAGTCGCATCGCGCCAAGTGTCCTACCTTAGAATTGAGCATTTGTTGAATAGAGCATGGAGAGTGTTTTGCTTTCTATTTATAAGATTATCATGCCACATCATCAACATCATCCTTTAATATGTTTGTTTTTTCACATTCGTCGCGAGACGTTTTACACCGTCATTACTTTTTTGCTATAAACTTTCATCAATTTCTATAAATTAGATATTTTCTTACAACTTGTAAGAGATTTAAAAGAAATTTATATATGACCTAGTAGATTATGCACGTGGTAAGTGTAGTTAAAATTTGAGAAATGATGAGTTGTCATTATATTAGCTACATAATGGTGCTATAGTTTAGAATTATAGAAAAAGAGCGAGTTTTTATATAATAGTATAGATAGATAGATAGATAGACTTTTGCTTCGTTTACAAAATTGGCGTTATGGCTCACGTTCGTTAACACTCCCATGATCATGAAGAAGATGATCATAACTCTGATTATATCACTTCTCATATAATCAAGTGAGTCAATCAAAGTTTACTGCGAAACTTAAGATCGGATGAATTGTTTAATTTATATGATACGGACTATAACGAGTCAAGAAACAAGTTTGATAGTTGGTGTGTGACTCGGAAATTGTTCCCTTTTTATCTATACCTATTCATTAGCAAATTTATTTTCGATACTTTAGCACAAATGTACTCCGTAATGTATATTCTCCAAAGCATATACTCCGTATTAATATAGTTGAATGAAGCTGCATGTATTTGTGGTCGATACTAGAAGCTTACACGTCTTTACAAACTAATCAAAATCCAATATTAAAAAAAATTATGTCTGCAGCATCCCGTGCATTGCACGGGTCACAAAACTAGTTACTACTAATAATACTACTACTAATATTACTAATCTACTACTAATACTACTAATACTAATACTAGTAATCTACTACTATTAATACTACTAATCTACTACTAATACTACTACTAATCTACTACTACAAATCTACTACTACTACTAATCTACTATTAATACTACTACTAATCTACTACTACTACTAATCTGATACTACAAATCTTCTACTACTACTAATTTACTACTACAACTAATCCACTACTATTAATCTACTACTGCTACTAATTTTGTACTACTACTTCTACTACTAATTTTCTACTACTACTTTTCTACTACTACTATTAATCTACTAGTAGTACTCCTACTAATCTACTAGTACTACTACTACTAATGCTACTACTACTACTAATACTACTATTACATAAATAATACTAAAAAAAGGGTAATTCGTTGTTGTTTTTTTAAATTTCAGCAGTTAGTGTAGACGTGATTATGGCCATGGTGAGTTTAAGTTGTTATAATCAGTTGTTAAATTTCAGCAGTGGAATGGTTCCGTTGACGGGTAGTAGTACCCATGGTGACGCCACCCCTATGGAGAAGGACGTGCATATCGTCGAAGGTGTGGACGCTGTGTAGGAAATCGAGGCGACAGTGTATGTGGCGACGCCTTCGAAGCGCTACCTTTCACGGTGGAAAGTGGATACCGCTACTTGGTGAGTTTAAGTTGTTATAATCAGTTGTTTTCTATATTTTCACTCATTTATCTGCTTCACATCCAAAATTACATGTGTAGGTGGGATGACAAAAAGTACTTTATTATTTGCGGGATTCCGTAATCATGACCAACGCGTCTACCCCTGGCGCCTACCATAGCTGGACGGAGGCGCCCCCAGAAAGCTCAGGACGACATGTATATGCACTTCACGGTAATTGCCTCGTCTATCATTCTGAGTTTTTCGTTGCACGACTTATACATTAAATTGTAACTAACGAATTATATTTTGGACAAACAGAAGAGATTGCGTATAGACTTGGGATACGACCTCAGATCCGACTACGAGAGTCGGATAAAGAAGAAAATAACCGACATATTTCAGAGAGCGGTTCCGAGGGTTCAGAAGGCGGAGTGGATTCCGCAGGAGAAGTGGGCGGAATTGAAGAGGAAAGTAGACGACCCAAACTTCAAGAAGAAGTCGACGCTTAAGTCGTCGAACCAGAGAGGTGGGCAAGTCGACGGGGTGGCCAAACCCACCAGTTGCCTTGGGAGTAGGAGCGCAGCAACAGCTTTCAAGCAAATGGTAAGTGCTTATAACACAAGTAATCAATTTAAGTATAATTCAATATATTATTGGTAAATAAATGCTTAAAGTTTTAACACTGTTTTATGAAGAGCCCAACTGAAACTCCGTGCAGATCTTGGAGAAGACGAAGAAAGGGAAGGATGGCAAGTGGATTGACCCTTGAGGACCGCAGATCGTTGTGAGTAGTAGTAATATTTTTCAAGAAAATACTAGCCCCAAAAATTATGATGTGATAGTGTGTGTTGTTCTAAAAGTTCTAACGTTGTTTCATGTTGCTGTTTCAGGAGAACTTTGAGAAAGCGCTGGAGGAGGCACGAGCTTCTCATCAGTCACCCAACACCTTGAATATCTTCCACGATGTCACGGGGGGCTACAGCCAGAAGAGAAGGTTCTGGGGGATAGGTAACGCGGCGAAAGATCTCTTTCGCTCATGCTTGAACTGTGGTAAGGAGTCATCTGCAGACACGTACTTCCCCACCGGCACCTCCAAGGAACGTACTGTTAACGAGTGCATGGAGGAGAAATTCAAGAGACAAGAAGAGCGCCTGCAGACATTAGAAGAGACAGCAAGAGCCCAACATAAGAGGTTGGAGGAGCAGGACAAATTTATGGAGATGATGAGGGAAAGGTGGGCCATGGAGAATGAAACCTGCGGCGCTGGACCACATACTAGTAGGCGCGATGACAACAACGACGATGGTCATCCCTATGGATTGGAGTAGATTGAGCCCCTTGCGTAGGTAGTTCATCTCTTCTATGTTACTTTAGACTATGGTTATGTATATATATATATTTCACTAACTCCTAGATAGAATTGTGAACCAAGCATAGGTTTTCTTTGTAATATATTTTCATTTTCTATAACAGTACATTGGTTTAGATTAGGTGAGTTTTGTGGAGTTTTGTGGAGTTTTGTGGAGTTTTGTGAAGTTCTGTGAAGAAGATATGTACGGGAGCTTTGATTGGAATTTTTGGGTGATTTTTGTGACGGATATGCTGCTGTAGTGGTTTGTTGTAGGAGTGGGGTGTAATTGCAGGTTTTTTATTTTCGCGCATATGGGGAGCTAAAAACAAAGAAATGTCGTTATTTTATAACCAGTTCTGCGTCGGATTAGCCGACACAAAGACAAATCCCCTGTCGATTTTGCGTCGGTTAATCCGACGCAGAGCTCATTGACTGGGGCGTTGACCACCCAAAACGTCGCGTCGGATTAGCCGACGCAAGGTCAACGCAAAGCTTATGCGTCGGACTAGCCGACGCAAAAAAAGAAAATGTGCGTCAAATTATAATGGCGGATTGTTGCGTCGGATTAGTCTGACGCAATTCCGGCTTGATTTTTGTAGTGATTCATGCAACCCTATAATACCCTCCTCTCGTATTGTTATAAGCACGAAACCCTAGATAGAAAACTCTCTTCCTTAGCTTAATCTCCTCTTAATATTTTCTTAATCTTTCTTTAATCTTAGCATAATTTTAGCAAGTTACTCTTGTATTATTGGAATTCTTGAAGAATCTTTCAATCTTGATAACATTGGTGGATGTTTTGGGTTTTCTTATATACAAGTTTCGATCTTTTCATTCATCTTCTAGTTTGGTATAATCCTTCTTCTCTCTCTTCCCTTAATCTTTCATTGCTAGTAAAGTTTCAATCTTTATCTATTGTTTGTTGTTCATCATTGTTTGTTCTTAATAATGAATGTTTTTGTTCTTGTGTTGGTTTCTCTAGTTTATGTTAGTTTTAGTTTTGTGGACATGACATAGGTCCACCCCGACGCGGCGAAGCGCGGGTTTTGGGGAGGCGTAGAATTTCCATATGAGATGGATCGAATAGAATTTTAAATCGAAGTAGGAGTCGCCACCGAATTTTATGGTTATTCGGAACCGTTCGAACCCACTCTATGTCGTAGTGGGCCATACTTAAAGCCTGGCCCATTTCCGATGTCAGAGTTTATCGGGTTCGTCCCTTAGCATATCGATACCGATGCCGACTGGGCGGTTAATCGTATATTGAATGACTCTCGTTGCCAATGGATTCGGACATCCGGAAACCATGGTTCTGAGTAAGGGGTGAGGGTACGTGTTGGGAAGTTCAGCGAGAACACCCAACCCCGCCCGCACTTAGCGGCCTTTACTAAGATATCGTTTGATTTTGGTGTACACGCGTTAGTTCGACGATGAAATGATATGCAGAGATTATTTTCCTAAGACATGTGAGGAAAAATAAATAAATGGGTTGCTAAGTCGTTTAATGCATGTTAGTCTAATAACGTCAAAGTTATTTTAGCATGTGAGTCCGGTTTAGTCTAATAAAACGATAAAAAGAAAATATGAGAAAAATTTGCTACAAACACGAGAAAACGGGTTAGTAACGATTGAAATAATAATATATGAAATTGAAATCGAGGAAATAAGAATTAATCGAAATCTGAAAAATATCGTTAAAAACGTTGTTTTGTATAAAAAACGATGTTCGAGAAAAATAAAAAAAACGAAAAAAGGTGTGTTTGGGCCGAGAGCCGCGCGACTAGCCCGAGACTCATGCAGGTCGCGTGGCGGCCTGATTTCGAAAACGGTTTTCGAAAAATTTTGATTAAATCGCGTACGAATATCGCATAACTCGTACTCGACTTAATATTCTCGATCTTCGTTATATTCGATAGTTGATTATCGAATATTTAGAATAGTTTTGGAAAATGTGTAAATTTAGAAATCGTCTCGTAAAATAATAAAAATAAACGAACGAAAAAAAACTAAAAAAATAGAACCGGATCAGACTCGTGCGCGAGTCGCCTGGACCGGGCGCGACTCGCGTACGGGTCTGATTTTTTATTATTTTTTGTTCGAAAAATCGTTAATCGCGTACAAACATGAATTAGTTTATACTCGGTTTATATTTTCGATATTCGTCGCATTCGATATTCGATTATGAAATCGATATCGAATAGTCGGAATAACTTTAGAAAAGGTTTTGAAAAAGTTTGTTTTTTGAACGAAAAGTTAAAAAAGAGTTTTGAACGAAAAGTTGTAAAAAGATGTAACGATTTCGTCGAAAACTTAATATAATTCTTTTTGATATGATATTCGATTATATAGAATCGATATCATATTTTAAGAATATTCGATGTATGAAAATAGTTTTTTATATAGTATCGATAATAGAAAAAGAAGAAGGACCGACGCAAGACCCATAATAAAAAAAAACGAGATGAAGGAGAGAGAAAAGGGAAGAGACGGGTTTGATTTGCACCCTCAACCTACATGCTTTGTGTTCTCGGTATAAGGCTCGTCGGACGGTGGCTTAGACACGGGAGCGTCGAGATGATGTGGGTGAGTTAAGGTGTTGATTTTTGGAGTGTATGTGTGTGTGACGTGGGGACTCGGCCGGTTCGGACAGGGTCGGTTTCGTCGGTTTTTTGGAATTATTTCAGGATTACGTCGGGATTTTGGATGTTGCTTTCTAGCTGACTTTCTCGGTATTTTTGATGTGTTGCTGATGGTATTTTTTCGGTGTTAATTCCGTTGTCATTTTCCGTTCTTTGGATGTTGAAGGGAGGGTCCTATTTATAGGAACCGAGGTGGTCTTGCTTGTGTGACAAGAAACACCGGTTTGGATAGGAAATACGAGAGTTTGTAAGGGAATAAACTTCTCGTTTCTTAGGGAAGAAGCCAAAAATCTCAGCTGGTGGGGGAGGTATTTCGGATGTCCTGGGGTATCTCGGCCGAGTATTTCGATGCTCGGTCGATGTCTGATTCGGTTTCCGGATAGAATTCCTACTTGAGATCGAATTCTATCCTTAAACAGATTTGTTTAATATTTGTGAAGGCTGATTTTTTGGTGTTTGAGTCCGAATCAACCGTGTAGTGTCACGGCCAGCTCGTGTGACTCGGGAAAAAATATCTTTGACCGGGTTTGACTCGGTCGCTAAAAGACGGTTTTACCCCTGGTGACGGTTTCGACCCAAATTAGTGTTATTTGACTCGAAACGACCCACTGGGCCTGAATTTGAGGTTGGTTTTATGAAATTTGTACTCCTTAAAAAGTCTAAACCAAATGTCCATGATTACAAGCCCATATCCGACTTTTTCAAAGCACGTTTACGTCCTATCATCATCGGGTGTTTGGCGGGAACTACTATAGACACCTAGCGGTCAAAATGTGGGTGTCTACAGAGCCCCCACTCTGACTGAGGCTTGGACAAGGCAAAAGTCAGAGTAGCTACCAGGTCAATCAAGGATTAGAACCTGGCAGACTTCCGATCGGGTCGTTTAGGGTCCATTAGACCTGCGTGAAGGGCTCGCCAGCCACGGAATAGGAATCATACCTGAGTTGATGCTGATAATGTCGCGGTTGCTTGCCTAGGAAGCTATGGGTATACCTGTGTGCAGATATATCCTGTCTTAGAATTGCGCAAGAGCTTTTCCACTAGGGAACTTAGAATTCTCGGGAGTCTTGGGTGTACCTGTATGCTGACACATAACATATTGTATGTAACATTTAGGCGAAACACCGACTCATGCTGGGGAAGATGATTTTTTCGAAAAAATTTGAAAAGAGGAAAGCTGAAATTTTTTGGAAATTTTGGAAATAAGAATGCTTGGGATGACTTTGATTCTTAATCGGATTCTGACACAGATATTTGGAATTTGCTTGTATGCCCAGGCGAAGGAGGAAAATTGGTAAAATCCTATTCCTGTGATGACTAGGAAGAGGGATATTCTCTATTATAAATAGAGAACTTTGGCTTTCATCTTTCATATTCACATCCCAAATCTTTTCTTTTATCTCGAAATCCTTTAGACTCTTTAGGATAAAATAAAAGAAACTATTCTCGCGATGGGTATTGACCATTTGACAGCAATGCTTCATGCGTGGGCCCAGGATTTTCGAGATGAAGATAGAGTCCAGTTAACTCAAATGGGAATTGTGGCTTTATTCCCACTTCAGCGACTTAGGGTAGATTCGCACTTTCTTGATGCTTGTTTATCCTTTTGGGATACTACCTTTCATATTTTTGCATTTCCTCGAGGAGAAATATGTCCTCTTCCTGAAGAGATAGCAGCTATTGGAGGGTGGTGCCCTAATGCTCGTCCTGCTATTCCCCCATTTTATCCCGATCCAAGGAGGAGGCTGAGGGATTTTCTAGGGTTGTCACATGCTGAGACAGCCCGTATGGTGAAGGGAAATTCAGTTTCATTATTCGACTTGGCTGATAAATTTATGAACCTAGTGGGTGAAAGAATTACTTCTACCCATAGGCGTAGGGCCTTTGCCTTTTGTATGCTGCATAGGTATGCCTTCGAAGGCCGAATGGATGCTGATTCATGCTTAGGTGAGATCAGGCTAATCAGCATAGTTGATCAAATGGAGACGGGTCATAGCCCAGCTTGGCTGATAACTGGGGAGATTATTATGGGTCTTGACGCTAGGAGGCTTGAACCAAATCAGCAATTGACAGGGAGCATCCGTCTTTTGCAGGTATTTAATCTTTTTCCTCGAATAATTGCCCGATTTTCCTGATTTTTACGGTAATCCCGAATTTTCGTTTTTTTTTTTTTTTTTCAATTTTCCGGTTTTGCCGAAATTTTTGATTTTGCCGAAATTTTTGAATTTTTACGGAAATTCTTAATTTTTCCGGTTTTTCGAATTTTTCGAATTTTTGGATTTTTCGAAAGTTTTTGACTTTTCGAAAACTTTGCAGACCTGGTTATTCGAGCGTCTGTCGATCATGGAGCCCCCGGTGAATATATCCAAATACCGCAGTAATCAGATCGGTTCAAGGTCTCGTCGAATAAGACCAAGTCATCCCGTAACTCAAAAATATTGGGAAGAGGAGCTAGTATTTCTTGGTGGGCCTTTGATCAGATGGAACGTGATTTGGTGGTTCCTTTCAAGGCTGACGGGATTAGCTAGGAGAGACAAAGCCCGTTACCTGGTGATTTTGTCTTTGGACTGGACTGTCCATATTTATCCGGACCGTATCCTAAGACAGTTCGGTTCGTTTCAGGAGATTCCTGAGACTGAGGCAATAATTAGCGTTTCGATCCAATTGACGGACGCTATGTGTGACACGTGGCTACAGCGCTGGTTCACCCGTGTCATATGGACTATACCTCACCCTTGTCAAACCACTTGGGTTTCTGAATCATATCGCAAATGGACTTCTGAAGAATCCCAGGAGGCCCGTAAAGCTTTGAAAACCGAAGAAGCACTTGACTTGGCCCGCCGAGAATCGGCCAAAAATAATAGGCGGTTCTTCGAGGAGACTCCCATTACCTTTGTTGAATCAGGGTCGGATTCCAGGTCAAAACCTAAGATTCAGACTAATGAGACTGGTGCTAGCGATTTGGAGGGAAGACTCGGACCGAGGCCGGCGGTCCGAGACAGGCTAGGCCCGCGTGACTACGAGGTGACCGGGGGGTCGAGTTTGAAGAAACGGGCCCGGGCTAAAGAGGTTCCCTTGGTGATCAGGGAGCGTTCACCTCCACCTCGACGCCGATGGACCGAAAAGGAAGCTAAAGGCAAAGGAAAGGGAAAAATGCCTTAGTTTTTTATTATTTAAGTATTAGTATTATTTTTTGTGATGGTTTTTTGATTTTTTTTGTAATTTTATTATTTTAAATAAAGAAAGGTTTATTAAAGAACCGTTCCTGTTTTTTTCGATTGCGGTGGTTGTGCCCTTTTGAGGGGCTGCCTACGTATCCACAATAAATGGAATCAAACCAAACGTAGTTCAGACTGAATTAATTTGCAATTTCGAAATACATCAAGACTATTGGTTCAAGATGTTTGGAACAGTAGAATGAATAATTCTAGCTTTTGACTTGTCTTTAAAAGTTTGAAAAAAATGTCTTTTTAATAAACTTTTGCAAATGACATTGAGAAAGGTGGGTTAAGGGTAATAGCGCTTCAGCTGGTCCAGGTTAGTTGGGTTGACAAACTCGTTCCCGTCCAGATCCGTTAGCATTACCGCTCCACCTGATAAAATCTTCTTTACCAGATATGGCCCAGCCCAGTTAGGTTTGAATTTTCCCCTTGGGTCTACTGGCAATAAAGCTCGAACTGATTTGAGGACCAAATCTCCTTCTTTGATGTTTCTGGGCCTTACCCTTTTGTTGAAAGCCCGTTGGATTCTCTTCTGATAGATTTGAATATTATTGAGGGCACGAGATCGTCGTTCATCTAGAAGGACTAGCGAGTCGTATCGTGCTCGAACCCAATCAGCTTCAGGCACTTGGCTTTCAAGTAGGATTCTGAGTGATGGCACTTCTAACTCAACAGGTTGGACTGCTTCCATGCCGTATGTAAGGTAATACGGTGTTGCCCCGGTCGCGGTACGAATCGAGGTTCGATATCCCCAAAGTGCAAATGGTATTTTGTCGGGCCAGTCTCGGTAATTATCAGCCATCTTTTTGAGTATGGTGACAATTGTTTTATTAGCCGCTTCTACCGCTCCATTGGTTTGGGGTCGGTAGGGTGAAGATGTATGCCTTTGAATCTTGTACTTGGTTAGCAAGGCTGCTGTTTCGGCTTGAAAATGGGTCCCGTGGTCACTGATGAACTCATGAGGTATCCCATACCGGCATATTATCTTATTTTGAATGAATTTGGCAACATGGCTGGCGTTGAGGATACGGTAAGATTCAGCTTCGACCCATTTGGTGAAATAATCGATTGCTACCAAAATGAAACAGTGTCCTCCGGTTCCCGAGGGGTTTATCTTTCCGATTATGTCGATTCCCCATGTTGAAAATGGCCATGGTGATGTCATGGTGTATAGCAAGGATGGTGGCATATGTTGTACATTGGCAAAAATTTGACAATTATGGCAATGTCTAACATATTGTTGACAGTCGGTTTCCATGCTATTCCAGTAGTAACCAAGCCTCATGATTTTTCGGACCAACATTTGGGCATTCATGTGTGGACCGCATTCGCCATCATGGACTTCAGCCATAACTTTTTCGGCGTTGGTTTTGTCGACACATCGAAGGAGAGCCCCATGTGCCGTCTTTTTATAAAGTTGCCCATCATCGGTGCGGATGAACTGGGTTGCCAGTCATCGCAGGGCCTTTTTGGCTCGGTTGTTAGTTCCAGGTGGATATTCCCCGGTTTTTAGGCATGTCAGCACAGCTTGATACCATGGCTCAGGATCAGGTATCTCGACTTCTTCGATGTCGTGGATATATGCTGGCTCGGATCGTCTTTCGACGCAGATTGGCATACTGGTCATATGGTCGGGAATGTTTAGTAAAGATGCCAGTTTTGAAAGTGCATCTGCGAACTGGTTCTCTTCCCGGGGTAGGTATATATATTCTACTTTGTGGAATTGTTTCTCGAGATCCCGTACTCGTGCCTGGTAGGCCACGAGATTAGCATTTCGAGTCTTCCATTTTTGAAGCGCTTGATTAATGACCAGAGATGAATCACCGTGTACTCGGAGGTTTGTGACCCCCAAGTCGGCGGCGGCTTGTAGCCCGTGGATACATGCTTCATACTCAGCGGCGTTGTTGGTGACGTCAAAGTCTAGTTTGATGGATACGGGAGTATGTTCCCCTTTTGGTGAGATTAGAAGAATTCCGACCCCAAATCCTCGGAAATTAGATGCCCCGTCAAAGTACAAATCCCATGCTTCGGTGTCAGTGTGGAAAATGTCTTCGTCTGGGAAGGACCAAGTGTCGGTGTGTCCTTCTTCGGTTACGGGACTGTCAGCGAGAAACTCGGCTACTACTCGTCCTTTAATGGCTTTCAGTGGTACGAATTTTAGATCGAACTCTGCTAACATGAGGGTCCATCTTGATATCCTGCCGTTGAGGATGGGCTTTTCGAAGAGGTATTTGATTGGATCCATTCTGGATAACACCTGCACTTCGTGACTAAGCATGTAATGTCGGAGCTTCTTAGTGGCCCAGACCAAAGCTAAACACGTCTTTTCGAGCATGGTGTACTTACACTCGTACTCTAAAAACTTTTTGCTGATGTAGTATATGGCTCGTTCTTCGGAATTGACCGTTTGAGCTAACATAGCCCCCATGGCTGTCTCTGTCGTAGTTAGGTATAGTGACAAAGGCAAGCCGTGTTGAGGTGGCATTAGGACCGGTGGTGAGGCCAAAATTTCCTTGATTTTATCGAAGGCTGCTTGACATTTGTCATCCCATAGTAACCGTTCCCCTCTTTTCAACTTCTTGAAGATCGGTTCACACACCATGGTTAGCTTTGAGATGAACCTACTGATGTATTGGACTTTTCCGAGAAACCCTCTTATCTCTTTTTCAGTTTTAGGGGGCTGCATCTCGGTGATGGCCTTGATTTTGGCTGGATCGACTTCTATACCCCGTTGGCTGACGATATGACCCAGTAATTTGCCAGATGTTACCCCGAAACTGCATTTTTGAGGGTTTAGCCTCATGTTGTATTTGCGTAGTCGGGTGAAGAACTTTCTCAGGGCGGTGATGTGACCGTCCCTGTCTTTGGATTTGACGATCATGTCGTCCACATAGACTTCCACTTCCTTATGCATCATGTCATGCAATAAAGTCGTGGCGGTTCGTTGGTAGGTGGCCCCGGCATTGATGAGACCAAATGGCATAACTGTATAGCAATAAGTACCCCAAGGTGTGATGAAGGTGGTCTTATCCATATCTTCTTCTGCCATTTTTATCTGATTATATCCCGCATACCCGTCCATAAATGATAGAAGAGCATGATCTGCTGTGTTGTCCACCAGTATATCGATGTGTGGCAATGGAAAATCGTCTTTCGGGCTTGCTTTGTTAAGATCCCGAAAGTCTACACAGACATGAACCTTACCGTCCTTTTTAGGGACTGGTACTATGTTTGCAACCCAATCTGGATACTCGGAGACTCGTATAAACCCAGCTTTGAATTGTTTGTCGACTTCCTCCTTGACTTTGAGGGACCATTCGGGCCTCATGCGTCGGAGTTTTTGTTTAACCGGCTTGAACCCTTCCTTGATCGGTATATGGTGCTCGGCTATTTCGCGATCAATCCCCGGCATGTCCTTGTAGGACCATGCGAAGACGTCTTTGAATTCTTGAAGGAGAACTATGAATTGTTGTTTCTCCTTGGGATCTAAGGATAACCCTATCTTAAGCATCTGAGGTTCTAAGGTTGTTCCCACATTGATGGATTCGGTGTCTTCGATTACCGGATTGCGGGATTCCCTTTGCTCTAGTTGCTCGATCAGATGTGGGGGTAAAGATACCTGTTCGTCGGGCTTCTCAATGTCATTGCACATAAAATTTTTGAAATTTTGAAAATGAGACAAGTCGTAAGCAGAACGGTTGTTATTATTGATCATAAATTGAGAAAAGAGCTCGAAAAGAGCTGCCATCTGATCACTAGTCAGTGGCGGGATAGGTAGGGTGCCCGGGACAGACCCCGAGGCACCAGGAATGGCTAAAGGAAGAGGGGGAGTTACAGGATTGACCCTAGCACCAGACTCACGAGACTCAATCTTAGACTCTGACTCGGACTCCGACTCGGACTCAAACTCAGATTCGGGCATCTCTCCTTCCCCTGTGATCAGCTTGTAGGTTTTTCCTTGACTGTCAGTCCATTTGACAGTCTTCCTCCATGCTCTGGTTCCGGACCCGACTTCCGAGATTAGCTTAGATGGGTCAAAGGTGCAACTGCGGAGAATGAGGCTGACTAGCTCTTCTTTCGGTGTTGGAATCGCGAGTTCTTCTCCAAAAAGTAGCCCTAGTGCGGGCTCAGCATTCTTAGCATCTTCGGATTGGATGAGAGCGAAGATGTCGTCCGGTATATAGTTGCAGTCCTGGGCCAAGTGGGTCCCAGGGCGTGTGGGCCGATATAGGCCGGTCTGAGCAGTCTCGAACACCGGAGTGACAAAGGTAACCTTACCGGTTTCAGTTTGGCCCATGTTTTCCGGAGTTAGGGTGTAGCCCAAGCCTGCTTGAGTCTTCCCATTGTCCAGAACTTCAAGAATTTTTCCTGCCGGGAGATCGGGCCTTGAGGTAACCCCTGGTAGAAAGCCCAAATTCTGTAACATCCGGTCTAGGGGGACGGTGAAATAAGGACGGAAGAGATGATCTTCTTCGATGGCTCCTACGAAATCGAACCCCCATAGATCGGTGCGGCCCGAGGTGTTGCAATTAGCCACAGTCATAGGTGTGGCTTCTATAGTGATGACGGTGTCACGCAAAGGCAGCTTGATTTTCCGATGTAAAGTGGAGGACACGGCCCTGGTTGCATGGATCCAAGGTCTTCCTAGAAGAAGATTGAAGGAAGAAGTCACGTCGATCACTTGAAATTCCAGCTCTTTCTCTATTGGGCCCGTTATGATAGTGAGCTTTGTGGCCCCGGCTACTGACTTTGGACTCCCGTTAAAAGCCTGAATGGTTTGAGCTGTTGGAATATAGTCGGCCTCGGTAATGCCGAGGGCTTTGGCGGTCCTCAAGAGGAGGACGTTGACTGCTGACCCGTCGTCAATTAGGGTCATGGGTAGGTACTTTCCGCGGCAGATAACCGTGATGTAGAGGGCCATGTTGTGGGCTGGCCCAAATGGTGGTAGATCGGCATTGGAGAAGGTGATCAGTGGGCCTTCTTCTATGGATCTGCCTTTTAGGTGGGGTAGGACTGTGGCTACCATTTCAGCTGGAGTAGCCATGGAGTCGATTTTGACTTGATCGAGGGCCTTAGTGAGTGCCTCTCGATGTTCCTGGGAGCTAACTAGGAGTTGCCATATGGAAAGGTCAACTCGAGTCTTGTTTAGCTGCTTCACAAGAGCCTTTTCAGCAGTCGGCTCTTCCGGAGCGGGCTCCACTTTGAGTGGCTCGGCAATGATGAGGGCTTGACTAGTGGCTAAGGCCTTGGACTTAACCTTCTGAATCTCCTCGGGTGTGATGGGGACAGCTTCCCCTTTGGTGAGGTAGACATCGTCTTCGTCATCGCACCAAATCCCGTTTATTTGTGGGATAAATGGAGAAATGAGGTGTGAGCAATCCACTACTTCCCCGGTGAAGATGGCGTGAGTGGCTAACGGGTTGTCTTTGTTGTTGGGCTTACCCCCGGGCAAAGGGATCTTCCCGCTTTCAATGAGATCTTGGATAAGGTGCTTCAGTTTCCAACATTTCTCGGTATCGTGCCCCTTACCACGATGATAGTGACAGTAGGCCTGAAGATTGTAGGCCTTAGAGCGACGTTCGACCGGGATATCAGGTGTTGGGCCTATCGGGGTGATCAGGCCTTTCGATGATAACCTCTGAAGGGCATTTTCATAGGTAGTGCCTATGTCGGTGAACACCCGGGGAGTGGTAGTCTTCTGGGATGAGGTATCGAGTGCATTTACCTCGTCGAAAATGCTACGAGTGGCAGCTGTAGTAGCGGGCTTGCTCGTTGATGAACTGGCCCCTTGATATCCCTTAGTGGAGGCCTTTGTGAGGCTTTCCAATCTTAAATCATCCTCGATTCTTGTTCCCATTTCAGTTAGGACCGCGAAGCTAGGTATGATGGCGTACCGGAGATGGACCCGGTAAGCTGGAAGTAGGTTCTTGACAAAGGCTTCAACCAGCACCTTTTCACTGGGCTTATCGACCATTTTGACGCTTTCAGCCCTCCAGCGTTGAAGGTATTTTGTGAATCCCTCCTTAGGTTCCTGGGCCATTACTTCCAGGGTGCGCATAGTGGTCTGGATTTCCGTATTGTCGGCGTAGTTCCGAGCGAATTCCGTTGCCACGTCATCCCAAGTTTTGTATTTCTTGGGATCAAGCCGGTAGTACCAGGCTCTTGGGTGCTTCTCGAGAAAAGAAGCGAATAGGTGCTTGAACATGTTGGACTTAACCCCTTTAAGGGCCATGAACTCCTTGAAAGCCCGGATATGGTGGACCGGGTCTTCAGTACCCTCGAACATTGGCAAACCCGTCAGATTGAGGTTGGTGGGTAGTTCATCGGTCAGTGGGGTATAAATCCTAGCATTCTCCGTATGGATGGAGCTTTGGGTTGTGAGGTGGACCTGTTCTTGCAGTTTGAGGACTGCACTGGCTAATGCGGCTAAAGGCCCGTCATCGTCGATCGAAGCGTTGGGGGTTCCCTGTTCTACGGCACTAACTCGAGTAATGATGGCGATCTGGTCTTCCCGCATTTTCCTCAGTTGGTCTTGAATTTGGGCCAACGAGGCGGTCAATTCATCTATGGCTTTTTGCGTCATGGCTCGAGTGTGGGGTGACCTGTCTGTAAGGGCACCGCGTAATCAGTAACTGACCCAGATCTTAGAATCAAAAGCATATCCCGAGTAAGAAAAAGACTAGACTAGAAAGAAGACCGGAGACTGACTTCTAAATGGATGACGCATGAATGGTGGGCCTTCCTTAGGATTCGGCAGAGTGGGCCTAGTCCTGTTCGAAGGAAGGTCTACGTGAGAATTCCCCAGACTTTAGACTCGAATGTGTAAACGGGCTTCCCTTTGTAGGAGTTAGTCCTACGAAGGTGGGCCGTGCCTTGACAAGTAAGGCGGACTGGGATGGGGTGGAAACCCGTGATATAAGATCGACGGAGTTTCGACACTATAGACTCTTACAACCTATGACAAGACCCAACACTGCTAAATACGGGAAGTCCTAAGCGGAAGAGGGTTTTGAAAAGAGAATTTGAATTTGAAAACCGAGCAAAGGTCGGATTGGAAGACCCGATTTTTTTGAAAACCGAGAAAAAGGGTTTATCGGGCCGAGATTTCGGGTTTTTTTTTTGAAAAGGTTTGGAAAGCATACCGGCTAAAAATAAGCTATTTTGAGTCAAAATCATAAGTCCTAAATTCGGCAGCTTTCCGGGTTTTGAAAAAAAAGTAGATGGGTTTGAAAAGATGTAAGTTTTCTTGAAAATGACGGTTTTTGAAAAGACCAAAGGAGATCAAGTAGCATTTAGTCATAGAATCAGTATAACGACGCCATGTATGCTCTTAGTCTAAGTCTCGGTCGGTCTAAAAGGGTCTATACCAACAACGATGGCTTTCTCGTACTGAGGACGGACTCCCTAAGCCGAGTTGGTCTTAGGACATGCCGCAAAGTCTAAACGAGTTCCGCCATTGAAGTCTTTAGTGCACCCAAGTGGGAATGCACCGTGGTATAGTGGGACGTCGGTCACAAGTAACCGGCCCGGGATAGAACGGGGTTATGCATGAACCATTGAACTAAAACGTGTACATTACTAATCGAACGATTTCTTTTCGAGTCTCACCCTGAGGATGCCGATGGTAAGTGACACATCAGTTAATCCCCAGCGGAGTCGCCAAATTGTGGACAAGACATAGGTCCACCCCGACGCGGCGAAGCGCGGGTTTTGGGGAGGCGTAGAATTTCCATATGAGATGGATCGAATAGAATTTTAAATCGAAGTAGGAGTCGCCACCGAATTTTATGGTTATTCGGAACCGTTCGAACCCACTCTATGTCGTAGTGGGCCATACTTAAAGCCTGGCCCATTTCCGATGTCAGAGTTTATCGGGTTCGTCCCTTAGCATATCGATACCGATGCCGACTGGGCGGTTAATCGTATATTGAATGACTCTCGTTGCCAATGGATTCGGACATCCGGAAACCATGGTTCTGAGTAAGGGGTGAGGGTACGTGTTGGGAAGTTCAGCGAGAACACCCAACCCCGCCCGCACTTAGCGGCCTTTACTAAGATATCGTTTGATTTTGGTGTACACGCGTTAGTTCGACGATGAAATGATATGCAGAGATTATTTTCCTAAGACATGTGAGGAAAAATAAATAAATGGGTTGCTAAGTCGTTTAATGCATGTTAGTCTAATAACGTCAAAGTTATTTTAGCATGTGAGTCCGTTTTAGTCTAATAAAACGATAAAAAGAAAATATGAGAAAAATTTGCTACAAACACGAGAAAACGGGTTAGTAACGATTGAAATAATAATATATGAAATTGAAATCGAGGAAATAAGAATTAATCGAAATCTGAAAAATATCGTTAAAAACGTTGTTTTGTATAAAAAACGATGTTCGAGAAAAATAAAAAAAAACGAAAAAAGGTGTGTTTCGGCCGAGAGCCGCGTGACTCGCCTGAGACTCATGCGGGTCGCGTGGCGGCCTGATTTCGAAAACGGTTTTCGGAAAATTTTGATTAAATCGCGTACGAATATCGCATAACTCGTACTCGACTTAATATTCTCGATATTCGTTATATTCGATAGTTGATTATCGAATATTTAGAATAGTTTTGGAAAATGTGTAAATTTAGAAATCGTCTCGTAAAATAATAAAAATAAACGAACGAAAAAAAACTAAAAAAATAGAACCGGATCAGACTCGTGCGCGAGTCGCCTGGACCGGGCGCGACTCGCGTACGGGTCTGATTTTTTATTATTTTTTGTTCGAAAAATCGTTAATCGCGTACAAACATGAATTAGTTTATACTCGGTTTATATTTTCGATATTCGTCGCATTCGATATTCGATTATGAAATCGATATCGAATAGTCGGAATAACTTTAGAAAAGGTTTTGAAAAAGTTTGTTTTTTGAACGAAAAGTTAAAAAAGAGTTTTGAACGAAAAGTTGTAAAAAGATGTAACGATTTCGTCGAAAACTTAATATAATTCTTTTTGATATGATATTCGATTATATAGAATCGATATCATATTTTAAGAATATTCGATGTATGAAAATAGTTTTTTATATAGTATCGATAATAGAAAAAGAAGAAGGACCGACGCAAGACCCATAATAAAAAAAAACGAGATGAAGGAGAGAGAAAAGGGAAGAGACGGGTTTGATTTGCACCCTCAACCTACATGCTTTGTGTTCTCGGTATAAGGCTCGTCGGACGGTGGCTTAGACACGGGAGCGTCGAGATGATGTGGGTGAGTTAAGGTGTTGATTTTTGGAGTGTATGTGTGTGTGACGTGGGGACTCGGCCGGTTCGGACAGGGTCGGTTTCGTCGGTTTTTTGGAATTATTTCAGGATTACGTCGGGATTTTGGATGTTGCTTTCTAGCTGACTTTCTCGGTATTTTTGATGTGTTGCTGATGGTATTTTTTCGGTGTTAATTCCGTTGTCATTTTCCGTTCTTTGGATGTTGAAGGGAGGGTCCTATTTATAGGAACCGAGGTGGTCTTGCTTGTGTGACAAGAAACACCGGTTTGGATAGGAAATACGAGAGTTTGTAAGGGAATAAACTTCTCGTTTCTTAGGGAAGAAGCCAAAAATCTCAGCTGGTGGGGGAGGTATTTCGGCTGTCCTGGGGTATCTCGGCCGAGTATTTCGATGCTCGGTCGATGTCTGATTCGGTTTCCGGATAGAATTCCTACTTGAGATCGAATTCTATCCTTAAACAGATTTGTTTAATATTTGTGAAGGCTGATTTTTTGGTGTTTGAGTCCGAATCAACCGTGTAGTGTCACGGCCAGCTCGTGTGACTCGGGAAAACATATCTTTGACCGGGTTTGACTCGGTCGCTAAAAGACGGTTTTACCCCTGGTGACGGTTTCGACCCAAATTAGTGTTATTTGACTCGAAACGACCCAATGGGCCTGAATTTGAGGTTGGTTTTATGAAATTTGCACTCCTTAAAAAGTCTAAACCAAATGTCCATGATTACAAGCCCATATCCGAGTTTTTCAAAGCACGTTTACGTCCTATCATCATCGGGTGTTTGGCGGGAACTACTATAGACACCTAGCGGTCAAAATGTGGGTGTCTACAAGTTTAAACATGTGTGAGTAGATTCTTGTGGGGTTAGTAGGGGGATAAGGTGTTAATTCATGGGTGATTAGGGTTAATTGTGGGCAAAGGTTGAATCTTTGTTGCTAGTCACTTGTCGATGTATGCCATATGTTTGATGAAATGTTTGTTAGGGTGGTAGTGGCCAATACTACTCTTACTTGCTTCTTCCTTCTTGTTGTATGCTTGATGGGTGGTTGAATCCTCATGGTTTGGGTAGCCTCTTGCATGAGTTTTCGGGTTCATTTTTGTCGCGAGAGCGCGGGCTTACCTTAGTGACTAGGTGACACCTTTGTCCTCGTTTTCCCCACTAGCCTAATACACCTATGAACCCGACTTAACCCTACCTTTTTCCTTATTGAATTCTTCATCATCTTAGCTATTGTTTTTGTTGTTTGTTGTTTTAATTTAGTCTTAGTTGAATTGTTCAGTTTATGTCATCTTTAGTTCATTCATAATCATAGTTTTTCTCCCCTTTCATTGCCTTAGTTTGTTTAGTTTGCCTTCTAGTCTAGTAATCACTATAGTCATTCATTTCTCAACATTTCTCCTCCCTTGTTATC
The DNA here is from genome assembly GCA_958450325.1 of Agrostemma githago. NCBI lineage: Eukaryota > Viridiplantae > Streptophyta > Magnoliopsida > Caryophyllales > Caryophyllaceae > Agrostemma > Agrostemma githago. The sequence goes on along the minus strand of OY288239.1, from coordinate 25,878,502 downwards.
TTGTGACTTAGTCTTGTCTCTAGGCGAACTCTAGTTTAATCTCTACCGTCTACATGGTTCGACCCGACTTACCCTAGCTACTAGTTAGGATTAGTTGACTTTTGGTCACCCAAAATTATATTTAAGTTGGTTTTAACAAAAATTAAGAATAAAAGGTACTCTACTCCGTAGTTGAAAGCCAAAAATAAAATAAAATATATAAGTAGTTATTCACAAAACACCCTACATAAAAGGTAGTTTACGAACCGAAGATATCTTGCCCTAGTGGTTAAGACTAGGTGCTTTGGGACAGTAGGTCTCAGGTTCGAATTCCCCTTCCCTATATTGTAATACGACTAAGTGTACTCTTCGCTGAACAAAAAAAACGGTAGTTTACAACAACAAAAATCCAAAACATTTTCAAGTGATAATCATTCCATATTTTCGGGATCTAATAAAAATGAGATTTTATCACAAATCTTTATGTCACACGGTTTTGGCAAGAGATTATAGAATTGATTCCGATTCTGGATTATTCTAGGAAAATATAGTACAAGTATAAAATTATATGAAAATGATAATACAAACTTTATAACTGTATTTAAGAGACCATAAAGGGAAATAATCTTTTAATATATGCATTAATTGTATTGATGTTTGTAATTTTTACTTCAATACATAAGTTTATACTAAATTTGAATGATTTTAACGCTTAAATACAACCTTCTGTATTTAACATTACTCAAAATTATAAATCGAATAGGACTTTTACCTGATTCATTGAAACACTAATTCTCACATTTCATGTAAATAGTCTTGTTGTTCACATTAAACATTAGGCATCCAAGGATCAAATATACACTCTTTTACGAAAGAAAATAAGTTTTTTTATATTTTACAAAAAAATCCACAAAGATTTTGTGCTTTTCACGTTTACAAAATAATTGATCTAAAAAACCGTTTCTTTCATTAAAGCCTTCCGTTCCGAAATATGGAGCTTTATTTACTATGACCCATGACCACCAACTGTATTGGTAAAAAAAAGTATTCGAGGGCAATGTATTTGACCAAGCCAATACGGAGTACTAATCAAAACAATCGATGAACCACGTTTTGTGTAATCCTACGAGGTTGATGGTAATTTATTGTGACTCCCAAAGAGATGGACCTAAGTACCTAATAACCCTACTCAACGAAGAAACAACCCGACTTCTAACAGAGAGCAAATACCGAGTCACATACTCACAACAGTCAATCTCAATAGAATTTTTGATTTAGGGTAAATTACAACGGATATACCCATGGAAGTAAGAGATGTTTCATTAGTTGAAATCGTTTGGCTTGCCTATCTTTATGTTTTGCTCCTTGAGAAACGCGGTGATTGCATTTTTCTGCCACCCCTTGAAGCTCCTGAATTCAACAAGCGAACAAAGTTATGTTATTGCTTGAACAGTTGAACCAAACAGATATCAGGTGGTCTCTGTTAAGACGGGTGTATCCCTCTTAACTCTTTAAGACTAAAATGGATCAAATAACAACATACTTGGCGTCTTGGCAACAATTGTTTTGCTAGTTCTTAGAAGATTTGCTTTCGTCTTATGTCTTCTATTCGACTCGTTAATCCATTATAAAGTGTGAACAGATGAAGGCTATAACAGAGTCGTAGTCACACACAACTCACGTGGCCCTCTTCAACAAGATAGAGTACCTTCCCAAATCTCTAATTCTTCCTTTACCAATAAAATTAGGTCATATAATCATGCGAATCATGATGTCAAACAAGAGTTTTATTGTACCATGTCTTTTGCCTATTTCACTATAAATCTACGTCAACATTTTAAGCTCCTGGTGATCGATATAAAATTATAAATGTTGCTTCAATTAGATGTAATTCTTTTAAACAATTAATGATCGTATACCGACTGGAAACAGTGGTTGATAAGCGCAAGTTATACCCTTCTTATTAGGCCCGTTTTGTTACCATTTGGGTCATTTTTAACGCTTATATCGCACATTTAGAGTGTTGCGCACTTTTGTACCCAATTTGGTATTTTTATCTTAGTTTTAGCTTTTTGTATATGCTTTTATGGTTTGTACATGCATCTTTAGTAATTTAAGGAAGTCAAGCTATCAAAGTCGACTCGGCCCTCCAACCATACAATAAGTGAGCCGCTTCGGTCAAGATAGTCTCGTTCCCAAGTAGCAAGATCGTGTGAGAAAGAATAAAGAAGTCAAAAGCATGGAAGAATACACGACGAAAAGCAGGAAATTAGCATGGTTGGCGAGCAATCTGGCGCAAAGAATGAAGACTCTGCACACTCTGCGCTGTAGTGTTAGCGGTGTCTGCGCCAGTACATGGCGCACCTGCGTAGACTGTGCAAAATCACTTATTGTACCAGTTTTGATTTTCGCGGACTGTTCTATTTTGGGCCTTTATTTAAGTTTAGGGTTTTGTGCCAAAGGTATAAATAGACCATTTCTAGGTTTTTTAGGGTATCTCTTCTTGGAGGCCAATTTCCTTGGGAAAAGAGAAAGATCTTAGTTTTTGTTGTTCTTAGTTTATGTTTTGGAGAAGACTTACTGTAATTGGGTAATTATGAGTTAATCTTCATTTCCTTGGTGTAATTTCTCCTCATGCTTTAATCTTTTGCATTGTAAGACTCTTATAGTCTTATCTTTATCAAAGTTTCAATCCTTAGATTCTCCTCCTATATTGTAATGTTTAATAATGTCTACTATGTATTGACTAGGACCACATTCCTTTTCTTGGTAGTATTCATCACATTGCTTGTGTATATGAGAAGTTGTTTACCTATATACACCCCTTGTAGTACTCTTCGTCAAGTTGATTTGGATCTTGAGATTTGACTTGGATTAAGAAGATATCTAGTTGTAGGAATTAGCTCATGTTATTGGCTAGTTTCTATTCCCTCATTCTTTACTAAATTTTACACCCTCCGTTCCATTCATTTGTTTGCTTTTGATTAAAATACTCCTCACAATGAATATAAAAGACAAACAAATGAACGGGACAGATGGAGTATATGAATATTGACCGTTTGCTTGATATGTGTGGATGAATGAATTACTCCATTTGTAATTTTATTGAGCATAAAGTTGTTTAGATGAGAAATTTTTTGGTAATTGATGTTTGTCTTGCATTGCTAATGGTTGAGCATGTTGGTTGAATTATGCCAAGTTACTCTCTTATCAATTGTTCATCCTTTGTGTTTTTCTTAATTAGTTTCCAACCAACCATCAAAACCCCCATTATATGTTTAGTTTAGTTTGTTTTACTATTCCCTTTTGTTTTAGTTTCTCTGTGTTTGTCTCGTCGGACGGAACCTATTATCTGAGCCTGATCCTTATCTGTTTAACTTGATTTTTGGTATGTGGTTTCCTTAGAGTGTCTGGAACACTTTGTCTAAATTTCGTGTCATTCCGTCATGTTTAAGGTATATTTTGGATTGTCCGTCACTTGTGTTTAGTTTAGCATTTGTCTAGCTTGGTTAGGCTTTGTTCGCTCATTTTTACATTATTCAGTAGTGTGATTCCATCTATGTGGTTCGACCCCTTGCAATATACTACGTTGTTGATGTATGTTAATAGTTCTGGGTATGGTAAATGTTTTTGCATAATTAGATTTGTCTAATACGACATAGGCAAAACTCTAGTAATCAGTGGTTTAGAATCACTCAGAATAACATCAGAAGACTGGAAACAGTGGTTTAATCACTCAGAATAACATCAGAAAGGTTAAGCAATTTGCAATGTAACAGACTTGAAATATAAGCACTCACTTTTGATCAAGATGAGCCAAAATCTCACCCCCAGGGAAAGCAGCATTAGTAGCCTCAGAAGCAGCTCTGATAGCTTCCTTCCACGTGCCACCGATATTTTTGGCATCAGATTGTAAATTTGATTGGCATGGGTCATCCATTGGCAAGGAATATCCAGAAAGAAGATGTCCTACCCAAACATTTTCTTTCCTGAAACCATTCAAATATAACACTTACAAGAAATTGGAAATGTTCAGTGAAACCAACGGAGTTATTTAAAGCATAGTTGAGCACATAATTACAAATTGGATTATAGTACAGCCTGCTCATATTTGAGGTGTACACTTCTAATATATGAAGACATAAACTCATAACTCATAAGAATTTAGTGACTACAATGTAACACTCTGTATAAGTGTATTGCATCGGATGCAACCAAGACATTTGGAAAGGCGAAAATGATTGCCTCACTTCCCCACAATTACACTTCACTCTCCTCCCAAACACCACATTCACATGCAACATTACTCTAAAATTGCAGCACAACAAGAATGAATACCATGGTTTCGTTCACACATTCACCAGAACAGTAGACAGCCTAGACACTTTCTCTGCATGACCAACCCGAATGATAAATGTGTCCCAATGGCATAAAATACGTCACGAGGTCAATCCATAGGTTTATCTAAATGCACAAAAGTTAATGCGGAATGAGAGTTTATATAACACTACAATAAAAAGAGAATTAACCCACTATGCATACAGTTATGAATGCGTCAAGTCCTATAAATTTTGGAGTATACAACAATAACATTACCACAAAGCCTTCAGGGATAGTCATATGGTGGGGGTAAAGACATGGTTACCTAAACCTTTTGGGTTAAAATTGTATAAAGGCTGTTATGAATGGTTCATAAAGAAAAAATGAGTCCAGAATCACACGGAAGACTCTACTTCAGAATAATACTGTAAGATTTAGGAGTGTAGCTTACATGACTATGTCCATGTGGCGAGGTACATAATGTCCACCTCCTAGGCCTAGTAAAACTTTCTTCTTGTCATCATCCCTGGTTTGACATGAACAAAATTCAGTAAAGGGTCCATAATAAAAAGGATGCAATATAGCCGAGAAGTAGAGAGCTTTCTGCATGATTAATTGACAGTTCATCTGTAATTATTTCATTTGATATCGAAGAGAAATAATCTCAGAAAGATTGAGAAATAGACATGGCATCGTAAATGAGAGAACTGATCGAGCAGGAAAATATCACCTCCTACTGAGTCAAACTCAAAATACTTGATCAATGATTCTAACAAGTATCTATTCTGACCACAAGATTCTATTCATGTTGAGAAAGTCCCATATGATAAGGTAAACATATAACAACATATTACCCCAATGCGTTGACTGTTCCACATGATCCATCATGAAGATTGCATTGAGAATATAATGATGAGCATCCGTTTAGGGGGGAGTTTCGCTTTATTAACATTTGAAATCTAGAATCAAGATATTTTATCAAGAAAAATTTGGAGTAGAATATGAATCCGTGCATGAGACGGGAATGTTCATACGGACAGAAAGATTAAGGCGTATAAAAGGAGCAGACTGGAAAGATCAAAACACATGCTTCAAACTAATCATTGTGACAAAAGTATGTGGACTTACAATTGAGATCGGTGAATGAAAACCAAAATCTGATAAAACTAAACGAAGCTTCTCACAAAAGGCATAACGTACCTGCCCCATTCACCCACAGCAGCACCTCCTCCTAGTCCAAGCCCCTCCCAAATCAACTGCAAAAATGAAAAATATAATAAAATAAAACGTCAAAAGCCAGGTATGCAAAGAGGTATTTGTTACACTGTCACCAGTTATCATGCAATGGAGGCATTTACAAAGAGCTTCATATAGGACGAGTCAAACAGATATAATACACATGCATGATACTCATGACAGTGAGAAATTTCTCTGCAGCAATGTTACTCAAGTCTCAACTGTTGCCATGACTTGAGCAGCGTCCTCTCTCTTCCAGTACTCCAGTGTGCTACCTGTACAACACAAACAAATGAAATTTGCACCAACCAAAGAAATCTGTACAAGAATATAGACTAAAGCACATGAAAACTGACAATAATTGTGAAAAACCTATGATGTTTGAATTTCATCAACTAGCACAATTTAACTTAGTCTAAACATGATAATTTTCACATTAAACTTAACTGCAAGAACCAGTAACTAACAAGAATGGACCAGTTGTTCATCATCTACGGGGTTCACAAACAGAAATTCAAGAGATCTCAAAGAGATTACCTCAAATCTTGCTGTATTCACTATCTAATTTCAAACAGTCTAGTCTTATTTTGTTCCTTAACTAGTCAGCATGTTCAACTTACATTCAGGCCAAAAAATGTCACATAAAAGGTTCACCTTGTTTAATTTTTAAGAAATTCAAAACCTGTAAAGCACAAGTTAATTCCTGCCCTAGCCAAGAACTTAAAATAACATGTTGATGGATAACCAATAAGATTGAGAATCACAGCCTCCTTGACCACCAGAAATAGATTGACAATCATCTAGTTAAAATCGATGTCTTCATAAAGAACACAATTCCTTCGACAAACCAACTACTAATATTACAAAATACAAGACATGAGACTTTACTAGTATCATAACCTCTAATAGTCAGATTGTCAAAGACCAATATCTTGGAGAGCATAATAACTTTAGGAAGCCTTTTTACAATAAACCGTTTATACATCAGATCATCTCCGAGGATACAGTGAGAAACAATGTTAGAGGAATAGTTAACTCAAGAAAACCTTTCGCTTGTTTCCAAAATACAATTTACCTCTCACACGACCCATTTTGACCATCAATTCAACCTCATTTGACCCGTTTTGTGGCCTTATCCCCTTGATTATTCAAGTTTCCCCTCTTAGGCACATCTTATGCTTTGATTAAGTGTTTTGGTGCCACTTTACCACATTTTCCATGCTTATTATTATTAGGGATGGTACTGATGAACGAGAAGCGCTCATGAACTTGAATGACAAAAGCGGGGGGCGTCATGCCTATACTCGGGGACTAGGACAACCAGAATCAACCTCATCTTGTGAAACTAAGTCAGTAGGGTGCAATTCCAAGACGTCATGCACAAAGTTGCATGGGTTGAGCGAAATAAAATCCCATTCAGCATAACATGACAAAATCGGTAGGGTGTAATTCATAAGCGTCGTGAGCAAAAACACACAATGAGCAAATACACACAATGAGCAAAAGCTGGCTGCATCTGGTATATTGGTCCTCCCCTCATCCACTGTAACTTGAGCACGACCCTTGCTAGTGGTTCTTGTTTGTTGCTAGGATAGATTAGTTCTTAATCTTGTTAAAATTAGAATCTTTAGTCTCAAAATCATATTGGAATTTATGTATCTGGTTTGATTAGATTTTATTTATTTTACTTTTCTGAGTAGTGAGTAGTCTCTTCGGTAGGGGGACAAGAGATGAAGGCTTCGCCGCTTCAGTTAGGTCTCATGGATTCATGGGTAAATGCTTGGCTTAGTTTAGGTGTCTAGATAGACTATTTGGAGGTGTTTAATAGTCTAATCGACCTTAGAGACGACTAAGATTGACAAGAACCCGCTCCATTACCTACCAGAGAAATCTGGGGTACGTAGCTGCCCCTTTAGTGACTCATCTCTGTTTAGCGCCATAAAAGTGGGCTAAGAGAGGGTTGGTGTTAAACAAAATTGAGAAGTCATTTATCGCCCTTTCTGACCATTTTTCGAGTTTCGTAGGCTATCCTAGGAGCCCAACACAAGGCTAGATTTCCCTTATTTCCTCTAACGCCTTTATACCGTAGATTTTACCCTCTTATCTTATACTCATGTTATTGCTTTAATGTACTCAATCTTCAATCACTTGATCCCAATTGAATCGTTCTTAGACCTAGACTTAGCTAGTGATTTCCTGTTATTGATCCCGACTGACCGCGCTACATAGTAGCAGGTAGTCATCTTTAATTTGTTTGTTTAGGAAATCAAGCCTCCATCAGTTATTGCCCACTTTTTAATTTTTAATTGATACTCCCTCCGGTTTTTATTTATTGCCTCTCACATACATTGATCTAATGGGGCAAGAAATAAAAATCGGAGGGAGTATTAACTTCTGATCCAGCCTGCTATTTACAGAAGACAAAAATAGCAGTAAAAGAAGAACTAAAGAACACTCACCAATCTCAAGAAACATGGTGGGCTTACTTGTCACAGGTCCGTGATGAGTTGCTTCCATAGTTATCTACATGAAAGCAAGTAATGCAAACAATCTCAGACAAATAAATTGCAACGTGGACAAAAAATATATCAACGCAGAAGAAGAAGAAGAAGAAGAAGAAGAAGAAGACACAGACCTCAAATTCAGGGAGTAAATTATGGGACTGGGCAATTTTCTTCAGGAGCCTAATCCATGGACCCATTCTAGGATCAGGTGGTGCCGCCCACCCTGGCCTCCCTCCTTGTGGTGGCACATCTCCTTCTTTCAAATGTGGCACTCCTACATCGCCATTAACCAAACACAAAGGAACGAAAAGCTAAGTACTTCGTAATTCAAAATGGCATCAACGAAGAATTCTTAAAACTACACAAAGGGTAATATGGACTCATTTTGATATTACGGCACCCCTTGGTAATCTATAACTCCATTAAAACTATACATTATCACAAATAGCATCAATAGTTCCTTTTGAAATCATTGTATCAAAGAAGACAGCAAAAACAATCAAGTCATATTTCAATAATGGATGCATGGAGATTTAAAAGGTACATGCAGTCTTGTCCCCAGCCTAGAGAGTGAAAAATGTAACCACAACATAATAATATCAAACTTAAAGGCAAGCAGTCAACAAGCATTACCAAATTACCCCGTGTGCTCATAAGACTCAATAATAAATTCAAACATTTGGGAGAGAATGAAATCCTTGCAACCTTGTCAAGAACTTAAATAAATGTCGCACGTTGAGTAGAGCAAATTGTCTACACGCACACCCCACACGTATACCACATACACATCCTTTTGCAGCATATTTTAAGGGCATTCAACCCATGCGCTGGAAGAAGGCCACAAACTTTTGGGGGCCAACTGAACCTCGTACATTATACTCCCCTTCATACAATTAAAAGGTAACACTTAGCATAAATGGACCATTCAATCTATTTTGACAAAAAGGTTTGCTAACTAATCGTCATACTGTCTCTTTATTTACAATAAATCTCATTACTTTTCAACCACTTTAATTTAGAAGTCTCCATATAACCATGTGAAAAACATCATTAGTTTTTACCCATTTTGTTAAACTTGTGTCCAACCCCATGTTACCATTGGATTGGATGGTAGGGAGTATAAATGAATTTGTGCTATTAGGCTATTAGGCTGTATTCTTTTTTCTTTTGGGCTGAGTGGGTTGAATTGAAGTGAAGTGGGCTAAAGTGACTCGGACAAAATGAACCAATTGGGGTGGCTGAAAATAAGCGAAAAAAATGGCCTTAGTGCCCTTATTTAGTCCAAATGACGCGGGTTCGAATCTTTGTAACATTAATTTTGAGTCCATAATGTTATAAAACTCTCACTGCAAAACAGAAGTCAATTTGGTGTCACTTGTGTGATAGGGGTAAAATGGCTACTAAGTTTGTCGATAATCATGCGCTTGAGAGACTCGGGTTGGTTAAAGAGGTGGACGAACTGTTACATCGAATCGGGTTGCAGAATTTTTACGATGTACACGCCCGCTCATGTAAGCATTACACATTAGAATTCTTGTCGACCTTGGAGGTACATCGTGATCATGACCTCTCTCATATCACTTTCCATCTTGCGGATTCGGAGCAAGATATGAGCTTTGTGAAATTGAGGGAGACTGCATAGCTCCAAGAGGGGATGAGGCATTTCTTATGCCTAATACGAAAGCGAAGGAGGCTGTTGGAGTTATGGGGATCCGCATACGGGTTCATTTTGATAATTAGTTGTACCAAGAGCGTTTAAACCATCTGAATTCGTTCATCATTATTATTGATTAAATTGTTTACTTAGTCTCTAGTTTAGTTAACTCAATTATCCAATGACCTCCTTATTAGTTACTCAATTCCTTTATTATTATTCACTTAAATTACTACGCCTTCTTCTTGTGGATTGGCCCTTATTTCCCTACACTACTGTTATAGTTTATGGTTATAAGACGATGTTTATTGGGGGTGAGAAAGGAGGTGAAGGTGGAGGGTGAAAGGAAGATATTAATAAACAATTTGGACCCAAACCTTGTTTTGGGCTCAACTAGGTGGGAAAAGGACCTCCCCCACCTTTTCTTCACCTTGCCACATGGCAATTTCTAATAGGCCCTATTTTTTATGTTTGTTAGAAACTTTGTAACGAATATATTTTAAAAAATACTTTATAAAAAAAATTATTACCAACAGTCATATTTTTTCATGGTCTATAAATAGAGACCAATTTTGGTATACTTTCACTGAAAAATATTTTGCTCATTTTCTCCCTTCTCGTATTACTCTATTTTGTCTTCGAAAAAAGAAAACTAACACTCAATTTTTTTTACATATATAGCCAATAATTCATGACATAATCGCTTTTTTTTTTACAAAAATTACGTTTTATTAAAAATAATGAAAATGTAAATTCGTAAAAAGTACTATTTTCCATCGAGATAAATATAACCGACTTTGTAAAATAAGTATTGATTGTTAAAAATTATTTTAAAGAAAAATATATACTCCGTAGAAAAGTTGTGGGTATATGTGTAGGACCATGGTGAAAAGAAGGTGTGGATAAAGGTCGAAAAGTTAGTATGGGTTTGATAAAGTAGGTTATAATTATGAATAAAGAATAGTACTCCGTATAATATATGTTGGACCTTGGTGAAGCACACCAAGGGATAAACATAGTCTAAGTGCATAAATATTATCTTTAAGAGCATACGACTTCGGCTCACCATCCAACTATAGAAGTCGTGCAATTGAAATGTGCGTAAGGTAATTTATTAATAAAATTGATCTGTTTCCTTATTTTGTATTTCAGCAATACAAAATTTGTCGTCAGAGCACTATTTCTCAACAAAACTATTCATAACCATCAATGTCGCTAGTCGCTACTTACTACTTAGAAAAGATTAGTAGTTAGGACTAACAATCAACTTTTCACCAATGGAGCCCAAAACTGATAGCAAGCAAAAGAGAAATCTAAAGGTGTACGGTTTTAGCATATGACTGTGAGAACTTTCAGGTTGTGCTGCGACAGATAAGTAGATAACTCCTTACTCCCAAATACACACATAGCTCCTTACTCCCAAATAATGCAATAAGTTTGCCGCCTCTACCCTAGCTTAAGAGTTGAGAGTAAGATCATGTTATTGAAAGCTTACAAATACATCAAACATTACATGAATCAGTGTTACTGTAAAACAGACACCTAAGAAGGCAATAGAAAACAGATGCAAACAAAACCCAGAAAGGGCAGATAATATAAAAATTACCAATAGGGTGTATGGTGAGAGCAGGACGATTAGAAACAGCGGTATGTTTACTGAGAAAAATAACACTATCAACATGTTCACCAGTGAATTGCTCCCAACGACTGTCCAAATTGTCTTCAACCACTATGCTTTTATCATGCTGCAATAGTCTCACCCCTTTTGCATTTACATAACTCTTTACTCCCTACGGTATACAAACACCAAAAACTCAATCATTCATTCATTCTGATCATCAAAATCATCAAGATTATTAAACATTGAAAAAGGAAATTAACCTCGAAAGATGGGCCAGGGTGCCAGGTGGGCATGGCGAGGAGTGCAGACGCCGGACCCACTGAGGCCGGATCCATTGTTGTTGACACCACTATAGTTACCATCTTTCGCTACCTAAATCTAATTTCACAAAGTTTTCGGTCTTGATCAAAATTCCAAGCTCTCGTATAAATGGAGTGTGGAGTTTATATTCTTTAAGAGTTCCACAAATGGAGTCTACCTACCGGGCTATGACCGGTCAATTAGTCAGTACTCCTTCCATCCCTTTTTATTATTCCTCTCAGTTGAAAAGTTCGTGCGATGCACTAGTTGATTTGTAGTGACGTTATAATGATATCAAGTTAGTATGCATAATAGTAAACGAATATTATCCACATACGTTGAACGTGTTTCTAGGTATATATTATTTGCGGTAAACGTCAAATTAAATTACAGGCATACATTAGAGTTAGAAAGACTAATTAAAATTCCTCCTACACAAGTACATCTTCAACTACATATTTGTACCAATATTCATTTATATTTATATGGAATATTTATTTGTTACTCTATAAGTTTTGCATTCAACAATATTATTATTATTATTATTATAAATGTAATAACTAATAAATAAAATGACAAATAATATTTACGTATCAATGTAAAGTAAGAGATCCAATTTGACATAGATAATTCAAAAACATATTGTACGTAAAGTGGATATATAGCGATACGAATAATTAAATTTCATGATAAATTTATAAATAATTAATCTAATAGGGGATTAAAATATTGCTCATATGATTAACTAAGTATTATTATGATATGATGTTATCATCCCCAAACAATACAACCCTTCACCAAGCGACATATCCCTTTGTATCGATATCTATATATATGTATCGAGTCATGTATTACGGTTTAACGAATATACAATCTCTTTGCAGACAATAAACGGTTTCTCTTGTATTCTTATTCTACACGTATACAATATAATTATATCACGTTATCGGCACGATCGTCTTATAATCAACAATACGATCGTTTTATAATCAACAATCACTTACGGAAATATATTCATCGTTCATATCGAGTTGATTGCGAAGGAAGATTGGGACTTATTATTATTTTATCATATTCTAATTCTTATATTTGATTTCTGCCGATTTATTGTAATTCTACTTTATATCATCCAAAAAAATATTTACTCCTTCTGCATGTTGGTTGTATCCATACTACTCTACAATTTGATCGTTGATTTACTTTTTCATCATTGATTATAATGATTTTGTCAATCTTGAAATACTGATAAAGAAACGCATACTGATTTTTGTCAATTTTTGTCAATATTGATTTTAGTCATTAATTTGCATTCTTGTACTTTACTACATGGAAATACTGATAAGTTGCATACTGGATTTTTCTACGGAATTACTTTTTCATGATTGTATGTTACTCAATCATCCCTAAAATTTCCTAATTATACCTATATTGCCCTTTTCTAATCCAAAGAGAATTGAGTGCTCTATTCCTATTCTAAATCATTTCTTGATCCAAATTTCTTGATCTTAAATCTCGTCAATTCTAGAAATCGATCAATCAGTATTTGGGAATTCGTTAGGAATTGTAATTCGATAATCGATATTTTAATTTTAATTGAAAATTAGGGTTTAATTGATGATTAGGGTTAATCTTTCTTTTAGAAATTTAGGGTTTATGGTGGTCGGATGGCGGTGTAGCCGAAGTTTGGAGGAGGGAGGTGCCGCCGGCAGCCGGAGGAGGCTGGGTGGTGAGGGTGGTATGGGTGGCAGGGGGTGTGCGATTTGTTTGGTTGGTTATTTTTAATTTCTAATTTAAATTGTATTACGTATTATTTTGTAATTAATTTTTTAATATAATCGAATTAATTCTATTTTTTTACTTTTTAAATTCTTGTTTTATTAATTCTCGTATTATGTATTTATTAATTCTAAATATTAATTGTTTATTTATCAATTCTCATATTAGTAATTAAAATAAATAGTTTTTCCTAAATCAAAAAAAAAATACTAATCATTTTTCCCCAAAGAATCATGAAAAAATAATAACATTAATCATATTTTTAAAATGGGGAAAAAACGGAGAAAATAATGATGAAAAGAATCGTGAAAAAAGATGTGGTGGCCGATGTGATGGTGGTGGTGGGAGATGGAAGTATTTTTCTCTCAAATAGCTCCCTAGAAAAGTTTATGGGGAAATGAGAGGGATAAAATGGTAATTCTTAGGTACAATTGAGTAACAAACAATTATGAAAAAGTACCACCCTTTTTCTATACTGATACATTAATTATATTTTTTTTGGAGTTATCTAATACTCCCTCCCCTTCTATATGATATTCCACAATTGGTTTTGGGAAGAAATTAAGGAAGAGAAAATATGTGGAGGAAAAATGAAAGTGGAGAAAAGAAGGTGGGGTCACAAACAATAGTAACCACACAACCTATACTAAAAAGGAAAGTGGAACATCTTAATGAATTTTTCTAAAAAGAAAATATGGAACATCTTAGTAAAAGGGAGGGATGACATACTTTGATAATTCATTTTTTTTGAGGTATTTGGTATAATGGAACATCTCTGCTGAATAAAGTATAATTAATATTGTTCCTCATATTTGGAGTCAGATTCAATTTTGGAATAGGTATAATTTTGGCCGATGTCTCATGATAATTCAAATAAAATAAATAAATAAATAAATAAAATTCGTTGGATGATAATATGCATCTGCCATTGATATATATGAATTTAATATGAATTCTAGTATAAGATATTTTTTTGTATCTGCGCATCTGCCCACTGATTGTATAATGTATCTGTAGATACCCACATTTGACCGCCAGGTGTCTATAGTAGTTTCCGACAAACACCCGATGATGATCGGACGCTAACGTGCTTTAACGTACTCGGAAATGGGCTCGAAATCATGGATATTTGGCTTAGGCTTTTTAAGGAGTACAAATTTCACAAAACCAACCTCAAATTCAGGCCCAGTGGGTCGTTTCGAGTCAAATAACACTAATTTGGGTCGAATCCGACACCGGGGGTAAAACCGTCTTTTAGCGACCGAGTCAAAACCCGGTCAAAGATATTTCCCGAGACTTGTGGGCTGACCGTGATGTCTCACGTGTCCAATTCGGGCTCCAACTCTACAAAAATCAGCTACACAAAAAATAATAAACAATTCCGTTTAAGGTAGAATTCGATCCCGAGTAGGAATCCTATCCGAGAACCGACTCAGACACTCAACCGAGTGCAACCACTCGGCCAAGTAGCACAACCAGCCGGTTTTTTTCCTCTTTTCTTCTCTTACAAGAAAACGGAATTCTCGTTCTCCTCAGCTTCTTACTCAAGCGGTAATTCTAGCTCAAACGGGAATCCTATTAAAAAATCGATTCGAGCATCCGACCGAGTGTAAAACACTCGGCCGAAACAGCCCAAAACAGCCGTGTCCCCTTTCTTCCTACACAAGAAAGCGGAAGTCTTATTTCCCTCAAATTCCCTCGTTTCCTATCCTAAGCGGTAGTCAAACTCTCCTAACTCAAGGTCGGGAATTTCCTATAAATAGCCCCTTGCATCAATCAGTTTTTACAGACAACCATACACCAAAAAAATACAATTCACGCACACACACGCGATTTTTCAGCAATAGTTTTCTAGCATCCCGACACATATAAATCCTTAGCATCGAGAAACCGATATTACGTCACAAACCCGAAGGAAAACCGGCCCAATACCCGAAACCTTCACCCATCTGAACCGACCTCCTAGCCGAACCAAAACTCGACGCTCCCGTGCCTAGCCACATTCCGACGAGCTCCGATCCGAGTCATTAAGAGCATGTAGGTTGAGGGTGCAACAAAACCCGATTTCTTCCTTTCTCTCCCTTTCTCCTCTTCGTCCGTTTTGTTTTATTACGGGTCTAGAGTCGTTTTATTATTTTTCTAATATCGTTATTAACGAAAAACTATTTTCATAACGAATATTCTTAAACATACGATATCGATTTTTCTATAATCGAATATCGTATAAAAAAGAATTATATTAAGATTTCGACGATTTCAGAAATCGTTACATCTTTTTTGTCAAAATTCTTTTCTTTTTACTTTTCGTTCAAAATAACAATTTTCGAACAAAAATAAAAACGGACAGACCCGCACGCGAGTCGCGCCATGCCCAGGCGACTCGCGCGCAGGCCTGGAATCCGGGATTTCTTTTTTATGTTTTCGTTCTCTTTTATTATTTATTCTTCGATCGATTTCTAAAATTAACATCTTTTCCAAAACTATTCTAAGTATTCGATATTGATTTCGTAGTCAATTATCGAATATAAAGAATATCGAAAATATTAAGTCGAGTACGAATCATGCAATATTCATACACGATTTAATACGAACTTCGAGTTTTCGAAAACCGGACCGGAAACAGGCCACCACGCGACCCGCCGGCGTCCCGGGCGAGTCGCGCGGCCGGCTGTTATGCCGCGGCCTTTTCCGTCTTTTTTATTATTTTTCGAACTTCGTTTTTTATACAAAACAACGTTCTTTTCACCGATATTTTCAGATTTCGATTAATATTTATTTTTCGATTTCGCATATTTTGCTATTATTATTTACAAATCGATACTAACTCGTTTGTTTATCTTTTGTAGCAAATTCATCCTTTTATTTCATTTGTTTTATTATACTAAAACAAATCTCACATGTTAAATTTGACTTTGACATCAACTAATCTTGCATGCATTAAACCACTTAGCAACCCATTCAATTCTTCACATGCTTAGAAAACAATGTTTGCATAATCATTCATCGTTCAACTAACGCGCGCATTAAAAAATCATTCGATATCCTAGTAGAGGCCGCTAATGTGCGGGCGGGGTTGGGTGTTCTTAGTGAACTTCCCAACACGTACCCTCACCCCTTACTCAGAACCGTGGTTTCCGGATGTCCGAAACCATTGGCAACGAGAGTCATTCAATATACGATTAACCGCTCAAGTCGGCATCTATATCGATATGCAAAAGGGACGAGCCCAATAAACTCTGACATCGGAAATGGGCCGTATTTTGTACACGGCCCACTACGACATAGAGTGGGCTCGAACGGTTCCGAATAACCATAAAATTCGGTGGCGACTCCGACTTCGATTTAAATTTCCATTTGACCATCTCATGGAGATTCATTCGCCTCCCCAAACCCGCGCGTGGCCGCGTCGGGGTGGACCTATGTCATGTCCACAATTTGGCGACTCCGCTGGGGATTTTCTGATGAGTTAATAACCTTCAGTGTCCTCAGGGTGAGACTCGAATAGAAATCGTTTGACTAGTACAATGCGCGTTTTAGTTTTACGGTTCATGCATAACCCCATTTTCCCGGGCCGGTACTCGTGACCGACGTCCCACTATACCGTTGATATAGTCCAAACTGGTTATGTAAAAGGTGTCCATTAGCCGATTCATATGGGTTTTACGGCATGTCCTAATCTCAACTCGAGTTAGGGAGTCCGCCCCGATTCTTGATAGGCTGTGTACACTGGTATAGACCCTTACAGACTGACCGAGACTTAGATTAAGAGCATACATGGCGTCATTATACTGTTTCCATGACTACGTGCTACTTGATCCACATCTTTTTCAAAACCGTCATCTTTTCAAAATTTGCATCCTTTTTCAAAATATCCAATTTCAAAACCCGGGTCATATACCGAACTTAGGACTTATGATTTTACTCAAAATAGCCTTTTTCTAGCCGGTACTATGCCCAATTCAAAACTCGAAAATATTTTCGAAACTTTCAAAACCCGTCATTCGGCCCACTCCTTTTTCTTCTTTCGAAAAAGGGCCGAATTTCTCCACCCGATTCATTTCGGGCTTTTCAAAAAATATCATATTTCAAAACTTCCTCTTCTTAGACTTCCCGTATTTAGCAGTGTCGGGTCGTGTCATAAGTCGTTGAAGTCTCCAGCGTCGAAACTCCGTCGATCTTACATCACGGGTTTCCCCCCCATCCTAGTCCGCCTTATTCTACTAAGGCAAGGCTCACCTACGTAGGACATACTCCTACAAGGGTCGGCCCATTTACACAATCGAGTCTAAAAGTCTGGGAATGTCTCACGTGAACCTTCCTTCGGACAGGGCCCAACCCACAGTGTTGGATCCTGAGGAAGGCTCACATTTTCACAAGTCGCCCGTCTAGGTGTCTTTTCCGAGTCATTTTCGTTTTAGCCTTCTTTCTTTTTCCCTTGCTCGGGATGTACTTTCCTTAGGATTCGGGTTTAAGTTGCTAATTACGTGGTGCTCTTACAGACAGGCCACCCTTCACTCGAACCATGACGCAAAAAGCCATAGACGAGTTGAACACCACGTTGGCCCAAATCCAGGACCAATTGAGGCAAATGCGGGAAGACCAGATCGCCATCGTCACTCGGGTTAGTGCCGTAGAACAGGGAACTCCTAATGCCTCGATCGAAGATGATGGACCCTTAGCCGCATTGGCCGGCACGGTCCGAAAGCTGCAGGAACAGGTCCACTCGACCACCAGAAACACCATTCTCACGGAAAATGCCCGTACCTATTCGACCCTAACCGATGAACTGCCCGCTAACCTTAACTTAACGGGCTTACCAATGTTCGATGGGACTGAAGATCCAGTACTTCATATTCGGGCTTTTAAGGACTTTATGGCTATCAAAGGGGTCAAATCGACCATGTTTAAACATCTCTTTGCTTCCTCTCTGGAGAAACACCCAAAAGCCTGGTACTACAGGCTTGACCCTAAGAAATTCAAAACTTGGGACGATGTTGCCATGGAATTCGCACGGAACTACGCGGATAATGCTGAAATCCAGACTACCATGCGCTCTCTGGAAGTTATGGCCCAAGAGCCTAAGGAGGGTTTCACCAAATACCTCCAAAGGTGGCGGACCGAAAGTTTAAGCTGGTTGACAAGCCCAGCGAAAAAGTTCTAGTGGAGGCCTTTGTCAAAAATCTCCTCCCTGCTTACCGAGTCCATCTCAGGTACGCCATCATACCAGACTTCGCCACTTTGACCGAAATGGGTACTAGAATCGAAGACGATCTAAGGTCAGAGAGCCTTACTAAGGCCTCTACCAAAGGGTATCAAGGATCCAGTTCCTCCTCCAGCAAGCCCGCCACCACAACGGCGTCCCGAAGCATTTTCGACGAGGTAAACTCACTTGACACCTCAACCAAGAAGAATACTCCAAATCGGGTATTCACTGACATAGGGACAACATATGCTAATGCCTTACAAAGGCTATCTTTAAAAGGCCTAATCCAACCAATAGGCCCAACTCCGGAAGTTCCCGTAGAAAAGCGGTCTAAAAGCTACAACATCCAGGCCTATTGCCATTATCACCAAGACAATGGGCATGACACGGAGAAATGCTGGAAATTGAAGCATCTTATCCAGGATCTGATCGAAAATGGGAAGATACCGCTACCTAGTGACAAGCCCAGCAACAAAAACAATCCTCTTGCTACTCACGCCATTTTTACTGGAGAGGTAGTTGACTGCACTCATCTCATTTCACCCTTCATTCCCCAAATCAACGGGATATGGAACGACGATGAAGACGATATTTACCTGGCTAAAGGGGAGGCCGTCCCCGTCACTATCGAGGAAGTCCGGAGGGCTAAAGCCAAAGCTCTGGCCGGTGCACACACCATCACAGCCACCCCGGAAACCGTCACTGAACCTTCCAGGACGGAACTCACTCCTGAAGAACCAAATGCCGACACGGCCCTAGTCAGACAATTGAAGAGGGTCCGAACCGATATCACTATATGGCAGCTTTTGGTTAGTTCTCAGGAGCATCGAGCGGCACTTACTAAGGCCCTTGATGAAATCAAGGTCGACTCATCGGTTACCCCCACCGAAATGGTAGCCACGATCCT
The DNA here is from genome assembly GCA_958450325.1 of Agrostemma githago. Classification (NCBI taxonomy): domain Eukaryota; kingdom Viridiplantae; phylum Streptophyta; class Magnoliopsida; order Caryophyllales; family Caryophyllaceae; genus Agrostemma; species Agrostemma githago. The sequence continues at coordinate 25,859,002 of OY288239.1, read as the reverse complement.
GCCATATCTCAAGGATAAGCCCAAAGAAGAAGGCCCACTTATCACCTTCTCCGAATCCGACCTTCCACCATTCGGGACCACTCATAACTTGGCCCTATACATTACGGTGATTTGTCGAAACAAATATCTCCCGATGACCCTGATTGATGACGGGTCCGCAGTTAACGTCCTTCCTTTAAGGACAGCCAAGGCCCTCGACATTATCGAGGCTGACTACCTTCCGACCGCGAAGACTATCCAGGCTTTTGATGGAAGCCCAAAATCAGTTGCCGGGGCCGTTAAACTGACCATCATAACGGGCCCGATCGAGAAGGAATTAGAATTCCAAGTGATCGATGTTACTTCATCTTTCAATCTGCTACTTGGTAGACCGTGGATTCACGCGGTCAAGGCTGTGTCTTCCACTCTTCACAGGAAAGTCAAACTACCTTTACAGGACGGGATCATCACCCTCGAAGCTACTCCCATAACCGTGTCCAGCTGCAACACGGCAGGCTCAGCCGACCCTCGAGGATTCAACTTTGTGGGAATGATCGAAGAAGAGTACCTTTTTCAGCCATACTTCACCGTTAGCATCTATACGATGCTACAGAACCTAGGTTGCCTACCGGGAGTCACATCAAGGCCATACCTTCCACCGGGAAAGATCATCGAAACCCTGAACAACGGGCAATCCCACCTCGGTCTAGGCTATACTATGGCGCCCGGCTACACAAACCAAACTAAGGCGGTCACGTTTGTCACCCCGGTATTCGAAACTGTGCAAACAGGCCTCTATCGGCCCACCATCTCATATCCCGGGACCAAACTGGCTCGGGAATGCAATTTCATCCCAGATGACATATTCGCCCTTATCCAGGCCGAATCAAAGGAGGGCCCAAGCAACACTGAGCCCATTCTAGGACTACTCTTTGGGGAAGACAAAGTCATCCCGACCCCTAAGCAAGAGCTAGTCAGCCTGATCCTTCGCAGTAGCAGGTTCGATCCAACTAAGCTGATCTCGGAAGTTGGTGCCAACACTGGGAAGAGAGCTTGGAGGAAGACAACCAAATGGACCGACAGCCAGGGTCGAGTCTACAAGCTAACTACTGACGAAGGAGATATGCATGCTATCGAGTCTGAATCTGAGTCCGAGTCCGAGTTAGAGTCAGAGTCGGAGTCTGAGTCAAAGTCTAGAGGGTCCAGTACTAGGATCGAGTCTGTAACCCCTCTCCCTTCTTTAGCCTCACCATCGGGAGCCCCGGAGTCTGTCCCAAGGGCTCTCCCTATCCCGCCTCTGACCAACGATCAGATGGCAGCTCTCTTCGAGCTCTTTTCAAAATTTACTATCAATAATAACGATAACCGTTCTGCTTACGACTTGGCTTATTTTCAAAATGTTTTCAAAAATATTACTTGCAATGACATTGAGAAACCCGACGAACAGGTACCATTACCTCTGCACCTAATCGAGCAACTTGAACAAAGGGACTCCCGAAATCCGGTAATCGAAGAAACCGATTCCATTAACGTAGGAACCCCTTTAGAGCCTCAGATGCTTAGGTTGGGCCTATCCTTAGATCCCGAAGAAAGACAACAATTCACGGATCTTCTCCAAGAATTCAAAGACGTCTTCGCATGGTCCTACAAGGACATGCCGGGAATAGACCGGGAAATAGCTGAACACCGAATACCCATCAAAGACGGGTACAAGCCGGTAAAACAGAAACTCCGAAGAATGAGGCCCGAATGGTCTCTCAAAGTCAAAGAAGAAGTTGATAAACAATTCAAAGCGGGCTTTATTCAAGTGTCTAAATATCCAGACTGGGTTGCAAACATAGTACCAGTACCCAAAAAGGATGGCAAAGTCCGAGTATGTGTAGATTTCCGGGACCTTAATAAGGCCAGCCCAAAAGACGATTTTCCGTTGCCACATATCGACATACTGGTAGATAACACGGCCGATCATGCCCTTCTATCATTCATGGACGGGTATGCCGGGTACAATCAGATCAAAATGGCGGAAGAAGACATGAGTAAGACCACCTTCATCACACCTTGTGGGACTTACTGCTATACCGTGATGCCATTTGGGCTTATTAACGCTGGTGCCACTTATCAACGGACCGCTACTACTTTATTGCATGACATGATGCATAAGGAAGTAGAGGTCTACGTCGACGATATGATTGTCAAGTCAAAGGACCGAAACGGGCACATTGCAGCCCTAAGAAAGTTCTTCACCCGACTACGCAAGTACAACATGAGGTTAAACCCTCAAAAATGCAGTTTCGGGGTAACATCGGGCAAGCTATTGGACCACATTGTTAGCCAACGTGGCATCGAAGTTGACCCAGCAAAAATCAAGGCCATAACCGAGATGCAACCGCCTAAAACCGAAAAGGAGATAAGGGGGTTTCTCGGGAAAGTCCAATATATAAGCCGATTCATTTCAAAGCTAACCATGGTATGTGAACCCATTTTCAAGAAACTGAAGATAGGAGAACGAACATTATGGGACGACAAATGTCAAATGGCTTTCGATAAAATCAAGGAAATTCTATCCTCTCCACCGGTGTTAATGCCACCTCAGCATGGTTTGCCTTTATCACTATACTTGACAACAATCGAGACTGCCATGGGCGCTATGCTAGCCCAGACGGTCGATTCTGAAGAACGGGCTATTTACTACATCAGTAAGAAGTTCTTAGAATATGAATGCAAATACACCATGCTCGAGAAGACGTGTCTAGCATTAGTATGGGCCACTAAAAAGCTCCGACACTACATGCTTAGTCACGAGGTACATGTGCTATCCAAAATGGATCCAATCAAGTATCTATTCGAGAAGCCCATCCTTAACGGTCGTATATCCAGATGGACTTTAATGCTAGCTGAGTTTGACCTCAAGTTCGTACCTTTAAAAGCCATCAAGGGCCGGGTAGTAGCAGAGTTCCTCGCCGATAGTCCAGTATCCGAGGAAGATCACACCGACACTTGGGCCTTCCCAGACGAAGACATATTCCATACCGACGCCGACACATGGGATCTGTATTTTGACGGAGCATCCAACTTTCGAGGATTTGGTGTCGGGATCTTGCTAATCTCACCACAAGGTGAACATACCCCATTATCCATCAAGCTAGATTTTGACGTGACTAATAACGCAGCCGAATACGAAGCATGCATTCACGGGTTGCAAGCCGCTGCCGATTTAGGAGTAACAAACCTCCGGGTCCACGGTGACTCATCATTAGTCATAAACCAAACCCTACAAAAATGGAAAACTCGGAACGCAAATCTCGTGGCTTACCAAGCACGAGTAAGGGTTCTCGAAAAACAATTTCAAAAAGTGGAGTACATCTATCTGCCTCGGGAAGAAAACCAGTTTGCAGATGCTCTGTCAAAATTAGCATCTTTACTGAATATCCCAGCACATCTAACCAGCATGCCTATTTGTGTCGAAAGACGGTCTGAGCCAGCATACATCAACACTATCCAAGATATTGAGATAACTGATCCAGAACCTTGGTACCAGGCTGTTCTAACCTACTTAACGTCAGGGGAATATCCTCCGGGAGCTGAAAACCGGGCCAAGAAAGCTCTACGAAGATGGGCAACCCAGTTCATCCGCACAGACGATGGACAGCTGTACAAAAAGACAGCACAGGGGGCTTTACTCCTATGCATTGACAAAACTCGAGCCGAAAGAGTTATGGCCGAGGTACATGATGGTGAAAACGGTCCACACATGAATGCCCATATGTTGGTCCGGAAAATCGCAAGACTCGGTTACTATTGGAATAGCATGGAAACTGACTGTCAGATGTATGTTAAACACTGTCATAACTGTCAAATTTTCGCTAATGTTCAGCATATGCCTTCATCCTTATTATATACAATGACATCACCATGGCCATTCTCAACATGGAGAATTGATATAATCGGGAAAGTGAATCCTTCCGGGACAAGAGGTCACTGCTTCATCCTAGTGGCTATCGACTATTTCACCAAATGGGTCGAAGCCGAGTCATACCGGATCTTGAATGCCAAACATGTGGCTAAGTTCATCCAAAACAAAATTATATGTCGATACGGGATTCCACACGAGTTCATCAGCGATCACGGGACCCATTTCCAAGCTGAAACTGCCACTTTATTGGAAAAGTACAAAATCCAAAGGCATACATCGTCACCTTACCGTCCTCAGACAAATGGAGCGGTAGAGGCAGCCAATAAAACAATTGTCACAATTCTTAAAAAGATGGCTGAGAATTACCGGGACTGGCCCGACAAGATACCCTTTGCCCTATGGGGATATCGGACATCAATCCGAACTGCGACCGGAGCAACTCCATACTATCTGACATATGGAATGGAAGCAGTCCAGCCGGTCGAGCTAGAAGTACCCTCTCTTAGGATTCTGCTCGAAAGCCAGGTACCTGAAGCAGATTGGGTCCAAGCCCGATATGACTCACTAATTCTCTTGGACGAACGGCGTTCCCGGGCTCTGAATAATATTCAGATATATCAGAAAAGGATCCAACGGGCTTTTAACAAAAGGGTAAGGCCCAGGAACATCAAGGAGGGCGATCTAGTCCTAAAATCCGTTCGAGCTTTACTACCAGTTGACCCAAGGGGAAAATTCAAACCTAATTGGGCTGGGCCATATTTAGTGAAGAAAATTCTTTCAGAAGGTGCAGTAATGCTAACGGACTTGGACGGAAACGAGTTCGTTAATCCAACAAACTTGGACCAGCTGAAGCGTTACTACCCATAAACCCTATTTCAATGTCATTTGCAAAAGTTTATAAAAATGTCTTTTTATGAATTTTCAAAATTTTAAGCAAGTCAATAAGTTAGGATCATTTATCCTACCGTTGCACATCTTGAATTAATAATCTTGATGTATTTCAAAAGTTGCAAAAATACTTCTGAACTACGGAAGGTTTGATTCCATTAATTTTGGATACGTAGGCAACCCCTCAAAAGGGTACAACCATTGCAATAACGAAAAGACGGGAACGGTATTCACTAATATGTCTTTTTATTATTTCAAAAAAACACATTACAAAAAAAAGCAACAAAATCACACCACAAAAATAGTAGTAATACTTAAATAATAAATTTAGGAGACTACTCGTACATTTTGCCTTTCCCCTTATCTTTTGGGTCACGCGGAGCCCGAGGCCGACGAGGCGGGGGCGAACGTTCCCTAATCACAAGGGGAACTTCCTTTGCTCGAACCCGTTTCTTCGATTTTGGGTTTTCCATCCTTTGCATCGGTCCAAGCCGAGCCCTAACCGGTTCGGGAAGCCTGTCTCGAGGACCAAGTCGGTCCTTAGCAGCCAGTCTTGGCCCTAGTCTCCTTTCTAAGTCATTCTGGGGGCTCACCTTCCCCCGTGCACCCTTATTACTGGACCCTTCAGTCTGAGTCCTAGATCTCCCTTTCTGGCCTGTCAAAGTAGCTCCCTCAGTAAAGAAGCTCCTATTGTCCTTAGCATGCTCCCGGCGTAACAGGTCATAGGCCTCGTCAGTTTTCAGGGCAGCTCGAATCTTAGCTGAATCAGCTCGAGTCCACCTTACATAAGAATCGGTTACCCAGATCGAATGAGAATTTTTAAGAACAGGCCAGGTAGCTCGTGTATACCACCTTTGCATCCAGGTGTCACACATCACATCTGTTAGCTGAGTAGATTCACTCACAACGACCTCGATTTCTGGGATTCTTTGTGCCCGACCATATTGCCTAAGTATGCGATCGGGAAAGAGGTGAATTGTTTGCCTAAACGATAGGATTACCTGATATCTAGCCCTATCCCGAGATTCTAGACCAGTCCAGAGGTAAATTGGCCACCATGGTACGACCCAACGGATCAACAGGCCTCCATGGAAAGATAGCACCTCATCCGAATATTGTTGGGTATTGAAGCGAGAAAAGGCAATGGCTCGTCTCCTCGACATAACTTGCCTGGGTTGATATCGGCTCACATCTAAGGGAGGATCCAAGATCGATAACCTCTCGAATAGCCACAGCTGAAAAATCCGAAAAAATCAAAATCGCAAAAATCGTCAAAATCACGTGAAAAAAAAAACGTGAAAAGGAGTGAAAACCGAGAAAACCGCAGAAGCCGGGAAATCGGGAAAAACCGCGCAGAAAACCGGAAAAATGGGAGAAGCCGGAAATTCAAAAAAAAAAATTTCAAAAAATCAGCATACCTGTAGAAGCCGAGTACTCCCAGTTAGCCGAATCGACGGATCTCTTTTACGATTATCCAAACCCTGGATAATCTCCCCTGTAATCAGCCAAGCTGGGCTGTGCTCCGTCTCCATCAGGTCAGCCACGGTGAAAAGCCTGACATGGCCCATGCAAGATAACAAGTCCATATGCCCTTCAAAGGCATAAACATGGAGCATGCAAAAAGTAAAGGCCCTACGACTATGAACCGGCCTGACCTGGACATCTCTGGGTTCATGAATTTTTCAGCCAGGTCGATCAGAGAAACGGTATCTCCTTCTAGCATACGGGATACCTCCATATGGGAAAGCCCTAAAAATTCCCTTAATTTCCTCCTTGGGTCAGAAACTGAAAAAGGGATGGCAGGGCGAAGTATAGGATTCCATCCTCCTGCAGCAGCAATTTCCTCAGGAATAGGGCAAATCTCTCCTCGAGGAAAACTAAATACATGATAGGTATCATCCCAATAGGACAAGCAAGCATCCAAGAAGTGGCAGTCTACTTGCATCTGACGGATCACGGATAATTGGGTGACACCATTCTGATTTAGGATAGCCCTATCGGCATCCCTAAAATATTTGGACCACTCGTGCAGCATTCCGACCAATCGATCGATTCCCATATTTGATTTGCCAAAAGAAAGGATAATTTTTTCAGGGCTTATTCTTTTCTTTAAGGAACTAAGGAATTGTGGAATTATGAAATTTATGAAGCAAGAAGGGGTATTTATAGCATAAGAATAAGTCCTTCTCACCTTAGGATTCCCAATCCTAGAGCATTTAGCATACAAGCCATTGTCCTAAGGCTTAGCTAAGTCATCCCGAGCATTCCTATTCTTTTTCAAAGTCAAAACAAAAATTCCCTAATTTTTCAAAGACTTTTTCAAACTCAAAAAATTCAAACCTTTTCTCAAAATTTTTATTCCCCAGCACGAGTCATTTTTCCTACAAATATTACATGCAAAATTTTGCAGCTTTGCATAAATATGTACAGGACGACTCGAGCAGGACCATGCGATTTGCATAACTCCCCAGCGGCATTTAACAAGATGAGCCCACATACAGGCCCATTTTAAATCTCATATGACGAGTTCAAATTCCCCACGGAGTTATCATCATCAATTCAGGTACATTTCTAGCCCATGGCCGGCGGGCCCTCCACACAGGTCTAATGGACCCTAAAACGACCCGACCGGAAGCTGCCAGGTTTTAATCCTTGATTGACTTGGTGGCTACTCTGACTTTCGCCCTGTCCAAGCCTCAGTCAGAGTGGGGGCTCTGTAGACACCCACATTTGACTGCCAGGTGTCTATAGTAGTTTCCGACAAACACCCGATGATGATCGGACGCTAACGTGCTTTAACGTACTTGGAAATGGGCTCGAAATCATGGATATTTGGCTTAGGCTTTTTAAAGAGTACAAATTTCACAAAACCAACCTCAAATTCAGGCCCAGTGGGTCGTTTCGAGTCAAATAACACTAATTTGGGTCGAATCCGACACCGGGGGTAAAACCGTCTTTTAGCGACCGAGTCAAAACCCGGTCAAAGATATTTCCCGAGACTTGTGGGCTGACCGTGATGTCTCACGTGTCCAATTCGGGCTCCAACTCTACAAAAATCAGCTACACAAAAAATAATAAACAATTCCGTTTAAGGTAGAATTCGATCCCGAGTAGGAATCCTATCCGAGAACCGACTCAGACACTCAACCGAGTGCAACCACTCGGCCAAGTAGCACAACCAGCCGGTTTTTTTTTCCTCTTTTCTTCTCTTACAAGAAAACGGAATTCTCGTTCTCCTCAGCTTCTTACTCAAGCGGTAATTCTAGCTCAAACGGGAATCCTATTAAAAAATCGATTCGAGCATCCGACCGAGTGTAAAACACTCGGCCGAAACAGCCCAAAACAGCCGTGTCCCCTTTCTTCCTACACAAGAAAGCGGAAGTCTTATTTCCCTCAAATTCCCTCGTTTCCTATCCTAAGCGGTAGTCAAACTCTCCTAACTCAAGGTCGGGAATTTCCTATAAATAGCCCCTTGCATCAATCAGTTTTTACAGACAACCATACACCAAAAAAATACAATTCACGCACACACACGCGATTTTTCAGCAATAGTTTTCTAGCATCCCGACACATATAAATCCTTAGCATCGAGAAACCGATATTACGTCACAAACCCGAAGGAAAACCGGCCCAATACCCGAAACCTTCACCCATCCGAACCGACCTCCTAGCCGAACCAAAACTCGACGCTCCCGTGCCTAGCCACATTCCGACGAGCTCCGATCCGAGTCATTAAGAGCATGTAGGTTGAGGGTGCAACAAAACCCGATTTCTTCCTTTCTCTCCCTTTCTCCTCTTCGTCCGTTTTGTTTTATTACGGGTCTAGAGTCGTTTTATTATTTTTCTAATATCGTTATTAATGAAAAACTATTTTCATAACGAATATTCTTAAACATACGATATCGATTTTTCTATAATCGAATATCGTATCAAAAAGAATTATATTAAGATTTCGACGATTTCAGAAATCGTTACATCTTTTTTGTCAAAATTCTTTTCTTTTTACTTTTCGTTCAAAATAACAATTTTCGAACAAAAATAAAAACGGACAGACCCGCACGCGAGTCGCGCCATGCCCAGGCGACTCGCGCGCAGGCCTGGAATCCGGGATTTCTTTTTTATGTTTTCGTTCGCTTTTATTATTTATTCTTCGATCGATTTCTAAAATTAACATCTTTTCCAAAACTATTCTAAGTATTCGATATTGATTTCGTAGTCAATTATCGAATATAAAGAATATCGAAAATATTAAGTCGAGTACGAATCATGCAATATTCATACGCGATTTAATACGAACTTCGAGTTTTCGAAAACCGGACCGGAAACAGGCCACCACGCGACCCGCCGGCGTCCCAGGCGAGTCGCGCGGCCGGCTGTTATGCCGCGGCCTTTTCCGTCTTTTTTATTATTTTTCGAACTTCGTTTTTTATACAAAACAACGTTCTTTTCACCGATATTTTCAGATTTCGATTAATATTTATTTTTTGATTTCGCATATTTTGCTATTATTATTTACAAATCGATACTAACTCGTTTGTTTATCTTTTGTAGCGAATTCATCCTTTTATTTCATTTGTTTTATTATACTAAAACAAATCTCACATGTTAAATTTGACTTTGACATCAACTAATCTTGCATGCATTAAACCACTTAGCAACCCATTCAATTCTTCACATGCTTAGAAAACAATGTTTGCATAATCATTCATTGTTCAACTAACGCGCGCATTAAAAAATCATTCGATATCCTAGTAGAGGCCGCTAATGTGCGGGCGGGGTTGGGTGTTCTTAGTGAACTTCCCAACACGTACCCTCACCCCTTACTCAGAACCGTGGTTTCCGGATGTCCGAAACCATTGGCAACGAGAGTCATTCAATATACGATTAACCGCTCAAGTCGGCATCTATATCGATATGCAAAAGGGACGAGCCCAATAAACTCTGACATCGGAAATGGGCCGTATTTTGTACACGGCCCACTACGACATAGAGTGGGCTCGAACGGTTCCGAATAACCATAAAATTCGGTGGCGACTCCGACTTCGATTTAAATTTCCATTTGACCATCTCATGGAGATTCATTCGCCTCCCCAAACCCGCGCGTGACCGCTCGGGGTGGACCTATGTCATGTCCACAGTATCTGATTGTTATTAAATGATAAGCAACAAGTTTTATGAGATGTTATTATATGGATTATAATGACTGACTCTTATGTAAGTCCCATTAAAAATACATATTGCTACTGACAAATGTGGAGTGTGAATAAATTGATGGAATTGCAGATTTTTTTTTTCTTGTTCACTTTTCATTATTCAATTGATTTAGATCATAATATTGTTTTGTTTTTGGAGATCTTATTCTGTTAAATAAATCTCATTAGTTTTACGAACATTTTTCTATCCGTCATCATGCAACTCTTTCCCACAATTATTTGTACTCATCATCGTTTCTGTTAAATAAATTTCTACTCATACAATCGACAAATTTTCTTGATTACCTAATTTTTCTGCTACTCAGTGTATTTGATAAATTGGGATATATGTAGAGTTTCTTGGAATATCTATTAAGATAGTACGCAGTACGGTATATATATATAAAACTAGATACTGTATATTTTTTTTCTTCTTCTTTCTCTACTGTATTCTCTGTTTTGTAGGGAGTTGTGCATTGTGGTATGTGTTTTTATTTTCATTTTCTTTAGTAATGATGATATTGCTTCTTTTTATTTTCCCCATTTGTTTCGGATTTGCCTTTACTTCTATGTTATTGTTTTCTTCATTTATAGTCCGTACTAGTTATTTTTACTTGCTATATTTTTCTATATACACCTTAATTTATATTCCGTATTGCTAAATTTATAGAGAACTATGTCGAATCTTACAAAACTTAAGTTTGAGGCCCTTGGTATTTTCGGAAAGAATTATTTGTCATGGATATTGGATGCCGAAATGCACCTAAATGCCGAAGCACTAGGTGAAACGATAAAAGAAGGAAATAAGACAACATGCCAAGAAAAGGCCAAAGGCATGATATTCCTCTGCCATCACCTCCATGACGGTCTTAAAAATGAGTATTTGACGGTTAAAGACCCACAAATCCTTTGGAGTGATCTGAAGGAAGGGTATGACCACCAAAAAACCGTTATATTACCAAAAGCTCGTTATGATTGGTTGCATTTGCGTTTGCAAGATTTTAAATCTGTAAGCGAATATAACTCCGCCATGTTCAGAATTACTTCTCAATTGAAATTATGTGGTGAGAAAATTACCGATGGAGATATGCTAGAAAAAACGTACTCTACTTTTCATGCTAATAATATCGTCCTGCAGACACAATATCGTGAAAAGGGATTTAAAAAGTATTCTGAACTAATATCTTGTTTATTGGTGGCTGAACAAAATAACGAGTTGTTGATGAAAAATCATGAATCACGTCCTACTGGCTCTACTCCATTTCCTGAAGCGAATGCGACATATTATAATAGAGATGATGCTAGTAGTAGTGGTCGCGGGAGAGGCCGTGGTCGTGGTCGTGGTCGAGGATCATGGCGAGGTCATGGACGTGGTTATGGTGGATATCTTAGAGGTCGTGGAGGTGTGGACATGACATAGGTCCACCTCGACGCGGCCACGCGCGGGTTTGGGGAGGCGAATGAATCTCTATATGAAAACGGATCGAATGGAAATTTAAATCGAAGTGGAGTCGCCACCGAACTTTGTGGGAGTTCGGGCCCGTTCGAACCCACTCTATGTCGTAGTGGGCCGTGTACGAAATACGGCCCATTTCCGATATCAGAGCTTATTGGGTTCGTCCCTTAGCATTTGATACCGATACCGACATTATCGGATATCGTGTATTGAATGACTCTTGTGCGCCAACGGTTTCGGGCATCCGGAAACCGAGATTCTGAGTAAGGGGTGAGGGTACGTGTTGGGAAGCCCACGAAGGACACCCAACCCCGCCCGCACTAGCGGCCTCTAATAGGATATCGATTGACTCTCTAATACGCTCGTTAGTAATTCGGTGAGAATGCTTATGCAAGGATTGTTTTCCCTAAGCACATGTGAATGAAATTGAAAAGGGTTTCTATGTCAATTTAATGCAATTAATTCTAACGTCAAAATTGAATTTTAGCATGTGGGTTCATTTTAGTACGATAAAATAAACAACCAAAAATTGACAAGAGAAAACAATAAACGCGTTAGTAACGATATAACGGTTTATGCAATATTGAAAGATGTAGAAAGATGCAAGTGAGTTAATGCATGGTTTTGAAAAAAGGTGTTTCACTTGATAGATTAGGCACGTATTGACTTAAGTCACGAAAAACGATTAACGAGACTTGAATGCTATTGTAGGACTCACGGTTTGACGTGATTAAGGGCCACTCGACCGAGTCATTGTGTGACTCGACCGAGTGGACCTCTGAAAAGGTTCTGTCCGGGTTTTACGGCTGAGTACGTCGCCACTCGACCGAGTCACTGTGAGACTCGACCGAGTGGAGGTCGTAGAAACATTCTGTTTCGTATTATGGACCCTACTCGACCGAGTTATTGACCAACTCGACCGAGTACGTTGCCACTCGACTGAGTCACTGTGAGACTCGACCGAGTGGAGGTCGTAAGAGACATTCTGTCTCGGCTTTCGTGATGTCACTCGATCGAGTGGCGTTGTAACACCTCGTTATTTTTCGAGTCAATTATAAGGTGTTACTGGTCTATTTTATTTGAATCGGGTTATTAAGTCGGGACAAATATTTTCGATGTCATTATAAAGTTTAAGTATTTTGGGCCTCCTTTTATTTAATCGATTCTGGTTTTGAAAATATTTGGGTTTTAATTATTAACCGACTTTGTATCGGGTTGAAAAGTTGGGTCAAATTCAAATAAAAAAAAAAAGAAAAAAAAAGGGAAAAGCCTATAACTATATTTAAACCCCACGCCCCTTTTCTGCCCAATTCACCTTATTCATTCATTCTTCTTCAACTCCTCTGCCGCCTATCTCTCATTCCTCTGTTTCCTAATTTTAATTCCCAACCGTTTCTTCACCGGCGTAAATCGGGTCTTAATCCTTTGCTTGCAATTGTCCGTCTTGACTTCCTTTACCAACAAATATCGTAAGTACTCTACTTAATTAACGTCTTTCCTTTATAAATTGTCTTATAGTTTTAAAACCGATTCTTTAAGAATTTATCTGTCATGGATTAACAGTAATGTGAGTAATTAATATTGGATAGGTTGTTGGATGCGTTTTTATAATGGGTCGGAGTTAAGGGATGTTGTGTCAAACGATTTGTTTATAGGCGTTGGTATCAGATTATTTTGATGGTATTATTTGGCTCGTGAAGTAGTAATTAGCATGTTGGGTCATTTTGATTTAGGCGTGGGTAGGAGAAGATAGAAGTGCAGGTGTGGAAATTTTATTGATGATGCAACGATGAGGCAGTGATGACGCAGGCGATGGGAATTAATGGCAGTATAATGAAGTGAAATTTGTTGGGCGTGTATTATTGTTAATGACTTTTGGTCATGAATTAGTGAGTGTGAATTAATGAGGCAGTGATGATTTTTGGTCGTTTTCTCGATTACTTGGGGTTTAATTTATTTATCGGGGTATCCGATTTTTGGTCAAGTAATTTGGATCGAGTGATATTTTGCATTATCGTGTGAGTAAATAGTTAGTGTCTTGAGGTTGAGTGGTTTTGGTAGTATAGATGGGTATTATTTAGGCTGGACCATTTTAATGTTAATTAGTTATTGAATTATATTTATATTAATTGTAGCTTGTGGATTCGAGGAGAAGGAATTCTTGGATTAATATTAGCTGAGTTTGACCGTCTTGAGAGGTAAGGACGTTTTACCCTTTTCACTTTTAAGTAAAGAGCATGTTCGGGTTAAAATATATTTTTATAACGGTTTCGTAAATTATTTTGTCGATCGTAAATATTTTTATAATACTCGTAATGTTTGAATATTGAACCTTGTGACACTACTTACATATTGGTACTATTTTGGTAATTTTGAGTAACCTATAACAGACTCTGGGAGTTCTGTTGGTCTAGACGGTTCTAAGGTGCGTCTAAGACGTTCCTGGGACTTTGTCCCGAAACTATTTTTGAGTGAGGATTGTCCGGCCCTCACTCGCTAGGGAGTTAGACTTTCTCCTTTGGCAGTTTCATCCTACTGACTGTCCAAATGTGAGAGGTGCGCACTATTATGAGTCTAGCTAAGCACAGGTGGTTACCTCTAGACCGTGCAAGGGTAGGACCTTGACACACAGGTTGCGAAAAATATATATATTTTGGTTGGTTTGGTTTTGACTACTCTTTTATGGTATTTTGGTATTTAAATGGTGATTTTAACTCCGATTTCAGTTTACTATAAATTATTATTATTATTATTATTATTATTATTATTATTTTTGTTATTATTATTGTTTCACGATTTATTATATTATTATATTTTTACTCAGCTTTGCTGACGTCCTTTTGTTTTGGGTCGTTCCCCCGCTGGAACCTGTACCTATTTGTGTTTTGGGTACAGCTGATAGGTACACGTGATTGCTGCATGGGTGCATTCTGGTATCGGGTTGTGCTGAGCGAGGAATGACTTTTTGTTATTTACCAAACTATTTACATTATTATTGGATTTATTGGTTACTATCGTTTTAAACCGTTTTGGATTTTGTAAGACTTAAAGACTTCCGCTGCAACGTTTCTATTTTTTATTAGCTATCAAATTTCTATTTTTATTCATTTATTATTTATCCTTTTCCTTGCACTTGGCTCGGTAAGCTAAGTGTGGAGTAACAGTTTTGAGTTTTCGGTTTTTGGTTTATTATTTTGGTTGCGAAAATTTAGGGCTGTTACAGTTGGTATCAGAGCAATAGGTATTCCAAAATGTCTTTCAAAATTTGAAATGGTTTAAAAAAAAAATTGTTTATTTCTGTCTTTCAAAAAAAAAAAAAAAAAACAAAAACAGAGTGTTGGGTGATTTGGGTGCATTGCATACGCATGATTTATATATTCATATTTGTATATATATGATAATATTTTGTGATATTACCCTTACCTGAACTGTGAATGCTACTTATGTTATTATTTGTGATAGAACGGTCTTATGCTTATACTTAATAAAACCTTGTTTATATATATAGTAACCATGCCTCCACGAAGGGAAAATGAAAACAACAATATTGATATGGCTGCTATGGTGACGCAACTTATAGCTCAAAACACAGTTCTTGTCGAAGCCGTGCAACAAATGACTACGGTTGCGCGGAATATGAATGAGAGGGTTGAGAATGAAAACGATCCTACACCTACTGTTGTTGGGATGTCTGAAGCGGTACAGAAGAAGAGGCCGCCGTCTTTTACTGGGAAAGGGGATCCTACTGAGCTAGATAACTGGATTAGGGAGATAGAGAAAATATTCTTGGTTGTTGGGTGCCCACATGAATTCCAGGCTAGGATCGCTGTCTTTTATTTGAAGGAGGAAGCAGATATCTGGTGGCAGACTGTGAAAGATGATTTCATGAAACCTAAGAGGGTGAGAAATGCTAATGGTACCGTTATACTTCAGGATAAAGACTGGGATGATCTTAAAGATTTACTTGAGGAAGAATTTTTCCCCGACCATGTGAAGAACCAGAAACTGGCTGAATTTGGGGATCTAAAGCAGACAGATGAGATGAGTGTGAAGGATTTTTATAACAAATTCATCGAACTTAGCAGATTCGCTACGGAGTTGGTGCCGACTGAGCGAATTAAAGCGGCAAGGTTTGAGGATAAGTTAAATTGGAAGATTAAGGGTAGGTTTGCTGGGGAGACCTTCACTTCATTGAGGGATATTTATGCTAGAGCTGTGAACATTGAGAGGAGTAATCAGAAAATGGAGGCTGAGTTGGGATCTAGTGTGACCAGAAAGAGGGAGTATCAAGGGAGTCAATCTGACACCGCAGCTAAAAGAGGAAATTTCCATAATAACAACAACCCTCAGAATAAGTCCCGATCTTTTGGCGGGAATGTGAAAGAAGAAGGGAATAACTGGAATGGTAGGAGTCAGGGGACAGGCCAAGTCTTTACCAGACACTATTACTGCAAGATATGCAAGGGAGATCACCCAGGAGTTGACTGTCAGGGAAATAGGGTGACATGCCACTGGTGTGGAAAATTGGGACACCGTGAGTTTGAGTGTAATAATAAGAAGGCGGGAAGACCCCGTAGTGCACCTCCTGCTAGTGTGAGTGTGAATCAGGGTAACCGATTTCAGGGTCAGGGAAGAACACAGAGTTATGGTGGATCTGCATCTAACAACACTTATAAGAACCCAGCTCCAACTCAGGGCAACACGACCGCAGCTAGTAAGCCCGCAGGACAAGTGAATGGGGCACAGAGTACTAAGAAGCCCACTGGGAAGCTCTATGTCATGAATAGAGAAGAAGCAGAAAACACTGACATCGTTTCGGGTAACTTTCTTGTGAACTCCATTTCAGCTCATGTTCTGTTTGATTCTGGTGCGTCTCACTCCTTTATTTCAACTAAGTTTGTGGATAAAATGAATGTTGAACCTAGTGAAATTGTGGATTATAATTTTGCTATGCCTTCTGGGGACTTAGTGAACTGTAAAAGAATTTTTAAGGATGTGTCTGTGTTTATTGGTGATCATGATTTTAAGGCAAACCTGATAGAATTTCCGTTACCTCACTTTGATGTGATTTTGGGGATGGATTGGCTCGGGTCTCACCGGGCTAATATTGATTGTGCACAGGGTAAAGTTTCCTTGAGGGGGCCTAAGAATGTGAGGGTATCTTATAGGGGTCATGTAAAGGGTCCTAGAGTGAAACTTATTTCTGCTATGAAAGTGAAAAAGCATTTATCTAGGGGAGCTGAGTTGATTTTGTGTCATGTAAAAGATTTGAGGGTGGAATATCCTGACTTGAGTGAAGTTCCAGTAGTGAGTGAGTTTGTTGATGTGTTTCCTGAGGAAATACCGGGAATGCCTCCTGCTAGAGAAGTTGAGTTTAAAATCGACCTAGTGCCAGGGACGGGTCCAATTGCTAAATCACCATACCGAATGGCACCGTTAGAAATGCAAGAGCTTAAGAAACAATTAGATGAATTGATGGAGAAAGGGTATATTAGGCCTAGTGTGTCGCCTTGGGGTGCCCCTGTTTTATTTGTGAAGAAGAAAGATGGAACTTTGAGGTTGTGTATTGATTATCGGGAATTGAACCAAGTTACTATCAAGAATAGGTATCCTTTACCTAGGATTGATGATTTATTTGACCAGTTGAAGGGAGCTTCTGTTTTCTCTAAAATTGACTTGCGATCTGGGTACCATCAATTGAAGATAGCACCTGAGGATGTACCTAAGACTGCATTTTCCACTAGATATGGCCATTATGAGTTTACTGTGATGCCTTTTGGGTTGACTAATGCACCTGCTGTGTTTATGGACTTGATGAACCGAACTTTTAGGACTTACCTGGATAAATTTGTTGTGGTGTTCATTGATGACATACTGATTTATTCGAGGAGTGAGGATGAGCATGAGGAACATTTACGTGTTATTCTGGGTATCTTGAGAGAAAAACAGTTGTATGCCAAATTTTCGAAGTGTGAGTTCTGGTTGGATCAAGTAGCGTTTCTGGGGCATATTATATCTAAAGATGGGGTATCAGTAGATCCTGCTAAGATTAAAGCTGTTAAGGAGTGGCCTAGACCGAAATCTGTGACTGAAATTCGTAGCTTTTTGGGTTTAGCTGGTTACTATAGGAGATTTGTGAAGGATTTTTCTAAAATAGCTAGACCAATGACCACACTGATGAGGAAAGCAACAAAATTTCATTGGGATGAGGGATGTGAGGAGTCGTTTCAGATTTTGAAGGAGAAGTTGACCACTGCTCCGGTGTTAGCTTTACCGGATGGGAATGAAGCTTATGAAGTCTATACTGATGCATCTAAGAATGGGTTAGGTTGTGTTCTTATGCAGAATAGGAGAGTGATTGCCTATGCTTCTAGGCAGCTGAAACCTTATGAAGAAAATTATCCCACTCATGATTTAGAATTAGCAGCCGTAGTCTTTGCCTTGAAGATTTGGAGACATTACTTATTTGGTGTACCCTTTAAGGTTTTCTCTGATCACAAAAGCTTAAAATATATATTCACTCAGAAGGAGCTTAATATGAGACAGAGGAGGTGGTTAGAGTTGATTAAGGACTACGAGGTCGAGATCCAGTATCATGAAGGAAAGGCTAATGTGGTGGCCGATGCCTTAAGTAGGAAATCTCTCCATACGGTACAGTTAGTGATGAACCGTGATAAGTTAAGAGAGGAATTTGTGAACTTTGCGATCCAAATGGCGAAGCCAGGAACCCCGTCTAATGTGTTGTCTGTTGAGAGTGATTTGATAGGGGAGATTAGAGAATTGCAGGTTGGTGATAAGTATTTGCAGGATAAGTTAGTGAATGAGCCTACTTTGTTCAGACGCGATGAGAGTGGATTGATTAAGGTTCATGATAGAGTGTGCGTGCCTAACCACTGGGAGATAAAGAAAAGAATAATGACTGAGGCACATGCAACACCGTATTCTGTTCACCCCGGGGGTGATAAAATGTATGCGGACTTGAAATTAACATTTTGGTGGTCCGGTATGAAGAAACATATTGCAGATTTTGTGTCTCGATGCTTGATATGTCAGAAGGTTAAAAGTGAACACAGGAGACCTCAAGGGAAGTTGCAACCTTTAGAAGTTCCCGAGTGGAAGTGGAGTTCAATCTCCATGGATTTTGTAGCTGGTTTGCCGAGGTCACAGAAAGGTAATAATATGATTTGGGTGATAATTGATAGGCTGACTAAGAGTGCACATTTTATTCCGATGAAAGATACTTGGAAGAAGAAGCAGCTTGCTGATGCTTATGTACATCATGTGGTAAGACTTCATGGAGTTCCTAAGGATATTGTGTCAGATAGGGATGCCAGATTTGTTTCAATATTTTGGGAGAAACTTCAGACAGCTTTGGGAACCAAACTTAATATGAGCACAGCATTTCACCCAGCTACCGATGGTCAGACTGAAAGAACAAATCAAATACTTGAGGACATGTTACGAGCTTGTATCTTACAATTTCAGGGAGGCTGGGAGGATAAGTTAGATCTGATTGAGTTCTCTTATAATAACAGTTATCAGGCTACGATTCAGATGGCACCGTTTGAGGCATTGTACGGACGCAAGTGTAGGAGTCCGATATGTTGGGGTGATATTAGTGAGCATGTGATTCTAGGGCCTGAGATGATCACTGAGATGGTTGAGAGTGTTAGGATTATACAGGACAGGATGAAGGCAGCTCAAGACCGTCAAAAGAGCTATGCTGATAAGACTCGTAGGCACGTGGAATTTGAGGTTGGTGACAAAGTTCTTTTGCGTGTCTCGCCTACTAAAGGAGTAATGCGGTTCGGTAAGAAGGGCAAATTGAGCCCAAAGTTTATTGGTCCGTATGAAATCTTGGAGCGTATTGGCGAGGTGGCTTATCGACTTGATTTACCAGCTGATCTAGAACGAGTGCATAATGTATTCCATGTTTCCCAGCTAAGGAAATACATCAGTGATCCATCACATGTGTTAGACCCGGTGACTATTGAGCTTGATGAGACTATGACTTACGAGGAGACTCCTGTTCAGATTTTGGATAGTAAGGTGTGTAAAACCCGTAGAACTGAGACAAGAATGGTCAAAGTTTTGTGGAATAATAACAATGTGAGGAGGCTACTTGGGAAGTTGAGTCAGCCATGAAAGAGAAATACCCTCATCTTTTTGCCTAAGGTAAATTTTCGTGCTTCGAGGACGAAGCTTTATTTTAAGGGGGTAGAAACTATGCATGACTACCTTATTTACTACTTTATTTTTGTTGGATTAACCTTGTTGTGTGGTTTCTTGTTATTATTGCTTGTTGGTTACAAATATGAACCTATTGGTTGTTATCGGTTATTGTTGGATTGGTTTTCCATTGGTTATTGTTGGTTATGGTTTGATATTGGTTTTGATAATTTTTGAAATACTTGTTTATTTATATTGGTGGTTTACTTGGGAAATTTCAAAACTTTGAAAATATTTAATTATTATTTACCCGGCATGCTCTTAGCTTTCTAAGTGATACTTTTGAGGACGGTGAGAATTCTGTGGGTTCGAACTATAGCGTTATTTCGAGGAATTTGTTCTGATTTTGTGGAATTAGGTGGCGGTGAAGTTGCGGTACTTTAAAAATTGAGGAATTAGGTGCTTTGGATTTTTGGGGATTTAGAGATGTAAGTGATCTTAAAGGTTACACGTTTGTTTTGGTGGATTTTGGATGTATATAGAGTAAATGGTTTATTTTGGATATATATGAGGAACTTTGGCGAATTTGGATATATGGAGTGAATGGTCATTTTGGGGCACTTATAGTAATGTGAGACTTTGTTTTGAGGACGAGTTTAAACTTCGAGGACGAAGTTTTGTTTTAAGGAGGGAAGTCTGTAACACCTCGTTATTTTTCGAGTCAATTATAAGGTGTTACTGGTCTATTTTATTTGAATCGGGTTATTAAGTCGGGACAAATATTTTCGATGTCATTATAAAGTTTAAGTATTTTGGGCCTCCTTTTATTTAATCGATTCTGGTTTTGAAAATATTTGGGTTTTAATTATTAACCGACTTTGTATCGGGTTGAAAAGTTGGGTCAAATTCAAATAAAAAAAAAAGAAAAAAAAAGGGAAAAGCCTATAACTATATTTAAACCCCACGCCCCTTTTCTGCCCAATTCACCTTATTCATTCATTCTTCTTCAACTCCTCTGCCGCCTATCTCTCATTCCTCTGTTTCCTAATTTTAATTCCCAACCGTTTCTTCACCGGCGTAAATCGGGTCTTAATCCTTTGCTTGCAATTGTCCGTCTTGACTTCCTTTACCAACAAATATCGTAAGTACTCTACTTAATTAACGTCTTTCCTTTATAAATTGTCTTATAGTTTTAAAACCGATTCTTTAAGAATTTATCTGTCATGGATTAACAGTAATGTGAGTAATTAATATTGGATAGGTTGTTGGATGCGTTTTTATAATGGGTCGGAGTTAAGGGATGTTGTGTCAAACGATTTGTTTATAGGCGTTGGTATCAGATTATTTTGATGGTATTATTTGGCTCGTGAAGTAGTAATTAGCATGTTGGGTCATTTTGATTTAGGCGTGGGTAGGAGAAGATAGAAGTGCAGGTGTGGAAATTTTATTGATGATGCAACGATGAGGCAGTGATGACGCAGGCGATGGGAATTAATGGCAGTATAATGAAGTGAAATTTGTTGGGCGTGTATTATTGTTAATGACTTTTGGTCATGAATTAGTGAGTGTGAATTAATGAGGCAGTGATGATTTTTGGTCGTTTTCTCGATTACTTGGGGTTTAATTTATTTATCGGGGTATCCGATTTTTGGTCAAGTAATTTGGATCGAGTGATATTTTGCATTATCGTGTGAGTAAATAGTTAGTGTCTTGAGGTTGAGTGGTTTTGGTAGTATAGATGGGTATTATTTAGGCTGGACCATTTTAATGTTAATTAGTTATTGAATTATATTTATATTAATTGTAGCTTGTGGATTCGAGGAGAAGGAATTCTTGGATTAATATTAGCTGAGTTTGACCGTCTTGAGAGGTAAGGACGTTTTACCCTTTTCACTTTTAAGTAAAGAGCATGTTCGGGTTAAAATATATTTTTATAACGGTTTCGTAAATTATTTTGTCGATCGTAAATATTTTTATAATACTCGTAATGTTTGAATATTGAACCTTGTGACACTACTTACATATTGGTACTATTTTGGTAATTTTGAGTAACCTATAACAGACTCTGGGAGTTCTGTTGGTCTAGACGGTTCTAAGGTGCGTCTAAGACGTTCCTGGGACTTTGTCCCGAAACTATTTTTGAGTGAGGATTGTCCGGCCCTCACTCGCTAGGGAGTTAGACTTTCTCCTTTGGCAGTTTCATCCTACTGACTGTCCAAATGTGAGAGGTGCGCACTATTATGAGTCTAGCTAAGCACAGGTGGTTACCTCTAGACCGTGCAAGGGTAGGACCTTGACACACAGGTTGCGAAAAATATATATATTTTGGTTGGTTTGGTTTTGACTACTCTTTTATGGTATTTTGGTATTTAAATGGTGATTTTAACTCCGATTTCAGTTTACTATAAATTATTATTATTATTATTATTATTATTATTATTATTTTTGTTATTATTATTGTTTCACGATTTATTATATTATTATATTTTTACTCAGCTTTGCTGACGTCCTTTTGTTTTGGGTCGTTCCCCCGCTGGAACCTGTACCTATTTGTGTTTTGGGTACAGCTGATAGGTACACGTGATTGCTGCATGGGTGCATTCTGGTATCGGGTTGTGCTGAGCGAGGAATGACTTTTTGTTATTTACCAAACTATTTACATTATTATTGGATTTATTGGTTACTATCGTTTTAAACCGTTTTGGATTTTGTAAGACTTAAAGACTTCCGCTGCAACGTTTCTATTTTTTATTAGCTATCAAATTTCTATTTTTATTCATTTATTATTTATCCTTTTCCTTGCACTTGGCTCGGTAAGCTAAGTGTGGAGTAACAGTTTTGAGTTTTCGGTTTTTGGTTTATTATTTTGGTTGCGAAAATTTAGGGCTGTTACAGGCGTAGGCACTCGGTCGAGTGGCACCTGTACGAACCGTGTTCGTTTGCAATTTTAATTATCGATTTTGAAATTGCTTTTGATTTCTGATGATTCGATGAATTGGGCATAAATATTGTGGAATTTGTACTCAATTCTGAACTTGAATACTCGTTGTGTCCCATATTCGATTATTGAATCGATATGAAATACTAGAGTGATAATAATGGAAAATTAATTTAAGTTGACTTAAATTAACTACCGCGATATGGTAGATTTCCTCCGCGTTTAATAATGTCGTAATTCTAATGAATTGTATTGACAATTATTTAGCATCAACGGAAATCGCGTTAACTAATTTGTGTGACTAGATCGTTAGATTCGACGTCCAATTACGAAATTGGTATCGAATCTAATAGATCAACGCTTGAATTGAAAGACTTGATTCCCTCGGCTTTTCCGACATC
The DNA here is from genome assembly GCA_958450325.1 of Agrostemma githago. NCBI lineage: Eukaryota > Viridiplantae > Streptophyta > Magnoliopsida > Caryophyllales > Caryophyllaceae > Agrostemma > Agrostemma githago. Next base: position 25,836,066 of record OY288239.1, on the reverse strand, counting down.
GAAATAAATCCCTAGGGATTGTGATGCCGGATCCGTGTCAACGGGTGTCGACCCTTAAAAAATATGTTAACTTATGCGATATGCGATGCAAACGAAAATAAACGAGTTATTGTTTAAGTTAACTTATCTCAATAATCAAATAGTCGGGGTACCGGAATAAGCGACCGTCAATGCTGTGTGCAGTACACTTGTATATTCGTGTTTTCTTATTCCGATATCCCTCTTATTCGACACAAATTGATAAGTATTTTAATGCTTTGATATTAATAATACTATCGATATTATGACGCAAAAAAGAACTAAAAAAACAAAAGAGACGAGAAGAAGGAGGAAGATGACGAGAGGAAGAGAAGAAGGGAAGAAAGGGTTTTGCACCCTCAACCTACATGTTCTTGTACCCGGGATAGACTCGTAGTGACGGCTTGCACGGGAGTTTCGAGATATGTAGGGTGAGTTGTGGTGGTTAGGGTTTCGATTCCTAAAGCTAGGTTTAGGGTTTGAATTAGGGTTTGAGTTCGATCTTGAATAGGGTTGTATTTGATGTTGATTAGGGTTGTCAAAAGTTATGTGAAAAGCTGTGAAACTAGGGTTTCAAAGGTTGTAAAAGATGTGAAATTGTGTGTGCATGGGGTTGCTTATATAGGCAAAGGCAAGGGCACCCGATTAGGGTTACTCGACCGAGTAACCAGCTGACTCGGTCGAGTGGCCCAGTGTGTCAGCCGTTGGGCTTGAAATAGGCCCACTCGATCGAGTGGGTGAGGCACTCGATCGAGTGGCCCAGCTGGGTCGTGCGGGTCCATCGTTTTGTGCCGTGACCTGGGTTTTTGATGTGTTTTGTTTTTGACTTGGACTTTTGATGTTTGAATGACTGTTTTGTATGTCTCGGAAACGACTTTGACCAGGGTTGACCCAATCGTAAAAAAAGTCGGTTTTTATTTCCGGTGTCGGTTTTGGCCCATATTAGTCTTGTTTGACTCGGAACGGTCCGCTGAGCCTGGATTTGAGGTCTGTTTTGTGAGATGTGTACTCCATAAGTGCTTTAGCCAACAACTAATGGATTTGAGCCCATATCCGAGTGCGTAGAATCATGTTAGCGTCCGATCATCATCGGGTGTTTTTTTGGGAAACTACCATAGACACCTGGCAGTCAAAATGCGGGTGTCTACAGGAGGTTATTTTAAAAGGACACAATACCACCCGCAGTGGAACCAAAATGAAGAACAAAATGTGGACGATAAAAGTGAGGATGTGACCAATATATGTTTCCGATGTGGTGGGAAAGGTCATTGGTCTCGCGTTTGTCGTACACCAAAGCACCTAATAGATCTCTATCAACAATCAATGAAGCAAAAGAGAAAGAATGTTGAGACAAACTTGGTGATAGACGATGATGTAGGTGACTTTGATTATGATGATACAAACGATGGTGAAGAGGACTTTGATTGTAATGATACAACTCACTTAGATACGGCCGATTTCTTTCCAAGCAATGAAGGGAGTAATTAAATGATGAAAGTATTACTATGATTTTATGACATATCAAACTTATTAGTACCATATTTGTATTTATTTTATTTTTAAAGCTTAGATTTTATTATTATACTTTGTATGAGTATGTTTTTATGGTGTTTAAGTATTTCATGAACATGATATGTATCTTAATGGGTTTTTATTATTGTTTTTAATTTACTAGTTATATTATGTATAGTTCATCGTTATGAAGTATTATATTAATCTTTTGGCAATTTTACTAATTTATTTTGTAACCTGAAGTTCGTGAGAATATAATATTAATCAACCGCCAAGTATGACGTAGCATACTCAATATGTGCGTAAAATGGATAAATTACGCTGTTTAAAATACTCAAAGAAAGTATAATATAGTCACATTCCCTGAAGGAAAATTGACGGGTCTTGCCTATTTATATGAAACACCAGTAGTGTAATGTCACATCTATCATCATTTTGTTTTGGCCATATGATAGAAAAAAATTATTGTGCACATACGATAGAATATAGCTACCTAGAAGTTTAGCATGATGATTAAAGATGTGACAAAAAATTGAGGCCATTTGGGTTCTTGTTACACCCGTTTTGATAAACCCATAGTTTATCTTGAAAGAAATATAATAAGTGCTGAACTCCTCTCGTGTATCAATGAAATATTATTTGAGGCAAGACAATACACTGAGATGAAAAATTATGTTGGAGATCTAAATACTACTCGTAGTTGGATAATGACAATAATAAACGTTTATGTATGAGTTAATTATCTGACTTATAGTCACAAAATTTTACAAGTAGTTCATATTCTCACAATTTTAGTATTATATGAACACAGTGATCTCCAAAAATGGGCAATTTTTTCAGTCAGCACGTGGAAAACCAACTGCATTAAATCTAGCTCCCCAATATATTATTCGATTAAAAAGAAACAATTGATTAAAGTTTATGAAATACGAAATATTTTCTAGCTAAGGTGGATATTATTGCCCTTAAAATCTATCAGGTAAAGATAGTTTTTACCACCTTAGGAGGAGATTGATAAGGAAAAGCTGGTAAAAAGAACAAACAAGTAATAATTGATCCCCAGCTGAACTCGAAGTTTAGTGACTTGTTAAAATATGAATATATCAATCTGAGAGTCAAGAAGTACTCCATATGAATGATGATTTACATCACGTGGATATGATGACAATGATATATCAGCACCTTATCATACAAAGATATAATATTTAGAAGCTTGCCAAAATCATGAATTAATCACACATGATGTGTCATATTCAGTTCATATATTATAATTAAGAAATTGACAAGTATGTGTGCAGTTGGTACTAAAGTTTGGAGAAAAATGTCCCAGATGTGACATAGATATCTGAAAGAAAATAGATGGCCTATATGAAATATGCGAATTCAGATATCAAGCAGTACTGATAATATAAGAAGTTATATCGATATTGTAGGCACCCACATTTTGACCGCCAGGTGTCTATAGTAGTTCGCGCCAAACACCCGATGATGATCGGACGCAAACATGCTTTAATGGACTCGGATATGGGCTCAGAATCATGGACATTTGGTTTAAGCTTATTACGAAGTACAAATCTTACAAAACCAACCTCAAATTCAGGCCCAGTAGGTCGTTTCGAGTCAAATAAGACTAATTTGGGTCGAATCCGGCACCAGGGGCAAAACCGTCTTTTAGCGACCGAGTCAAACCCGGTCAAAGATATTTCCCGAGAAACACGGACCAGCCGTGACACCTCACACGTCCGGTTTGGACTAAAATACTACAAAAAATCAGCCTCGCAAAATATTAAACAAATCCGTTTAAGGATAGAATTCGATCCCAAGTAGGAATCCTGTCTGAACACTAAATCAAGTATTCGACCGAGCATCAAATAACTCGGCCAAGCAGCCCCATTTCAGCCGAGGTACATTGCTTCCTCACCAAGCAACGGAATTTTTGTTCCACTCGAATTACTTATTCCTATCCTTAGACAGAATCCTACCTCAACCCGACTGGTGACTCTTTCTTCATTTGCAAGTTAGTCATCCTATAAATAGGACCCTCCCGTCACACATTCAAGACATCAATTACCAACGACAATTACGACATCCAACAGACAATTCCCGGCTTCAATCATACACAACCTTCAACCCGAATCTCTAGCAAACCTTAGGAAAATCATAACGAAATACCGTCCCGATTTTCCATAGAAATTCTCAGACAAATACAACCCTACAACACCTTAACTCCTCCTATATTCTTGTTACTCCTACGCAAGTGCCATTACTACGGGTTCCTAATCGAGACCGAATTAAGCATGTAGGTTGAGGGTGTTTCAAATCCCGTTTTTCTCCCTTTCACAATTTTTTGTCACAATTTTTTTTGTCACGATTTTTTGTCACGATTTTTTGTCACAATTTTTAGGCACGATTTTTTTTGTCACGATTTTTTTTTGTCACACTTTTTCGTCACAATTTTTCGTCACAATTTTTACACAATTTTTCAGAAACTTTACACAATCTTTCAGCAACTTTTTCAAAATCCACTCTAAATATTCGATATTGATTCTATAATCAAGCATCGAATATTACGAGTATCAATATTTAAGTCGAGTATAAATTGCACCATATTTTCACACGACTTAACCAAATCATCGATTTCCAAAACCAAATACAATTTTTTCATCATATCGTATTTGCATCTTTATTCGATTTATTCAATCGTTACTAACTCGTTTTCTCGTGTTTGTAGCAGTTTATTTTATTTCTATTGTTTTATTAGACTAAAACGAACTTCACATGCTAAAATAACTTTGACGTTATTAGTTTAAAATGCATTAAACGACTTAGCAACCCATTTATTTTTCTTCTCTCACATGCTTAGGGAAAATAATGTTTGCATATCATTCAACCGTCGAACTAACGCGTGTACACAAAAAACGAACGATATCTTAGAAAAGGCCGTTAAGTGCGGGCGGGGTTGGGTGTTCTTAGTGAACTTCCCAACACGTACCCCCACCCCTTACTCAGAACCATGGTTTCCGGATGTCCGAATCCATTGGCAACGAGAGTCATTCAATATACGATATCCGATAATGTCGGTATCGGTATCAAATGCTAAGGGACGAGCCCAATAAACTCTGACATCGGAAATGGGCCGTATTTTGTACACGGCCCACTACCACATAGAGTGGGTTCGAACGGGCCCGAACTCCCACAAAGTTCGGTGGCGACTCCTACTTCGATTTAAATTTCAATTTGACCATCTCATATGGAGATTCATTCGCCTCCCCAAACCCGCGCGTGGCCGTGTCGGGGTGGACCTATGTCATGTCCACAATTTGGCGACTCCGCTGGGGATCAACTGATGAGTCACTTACCATCGGCATCCTCAGGGTGAGACTAAAAAAAAAATCGTTCGAATAGTAATGTACACGTTTTAGTTCAATTGTTCATGCATAACCCAAATTTTTCCCGGGCCGGTTACTTGTGACCGACGTCCCACTATACCGCGGTGCATTTCTAAATGGGTGCACTAAAGACTTCGATGGCGGAACTCGCATGGGTTTTACGGCAGGTTCTAAGACCAACTCGGCTTAGAAAGACCGTCCTGATTTGCGAGAAAGCTATCGTCGTTGGTATAGACCTTATTCGACCGACCGAGACTTAGACTAAGAGCATACATGGTGTCATTATATTGTTTCCGTGACTACAGGCTACTTGATCTTCTTTGGTCTTTTTCAAAAACCGTCATTTCAAAAATTGCATCTTTTCAAAACTATCCATTTTTCAAAGCTCGGAAAGCTACCGAATTTAGGACTTATGATTTTGACTCAAAATAACCTATTTTTAGCCGGTATGCTGCCCAAACTTCATCAAAATTTCCGAAAATTCGGCCCGATAAGATTTTTCGGTTTTCAAAAAAAATCGGGCCATTCTATCCGACTTTGTTCGGTTTTCAAATCCAAATTTCTCTTTTCAAAACCTTCCTCTTCTTAGGACTTCCCGTATTTAGCAGTGTCGGGTCTTGTCATAAGTTGTTAGAATCTCTAGCGTCGAAACTCTGTCGATCTTACATCACGAGTTTCTACCCCATCCCAGTCCGCCTTATTTGTCAAGGCACGGCCCACCTGCGTAGGACGAACTCCTACAAAGGGAAGCCCGTTTACACAGTCAAGTCCAAAGTTTAGGGAGTATCTCACGTGGACCTTCCTTCGAGCGGGACTCGGCCCACATAGCCGAATCCTAAGGGAGGCCCACCTTCACGAGTCACCCGTCTAGGTGTCTTTTCTGAGTCAACCTTTAACAAGGCGTAGCCCTGTAGCTAAAAGTCCGTGATCCTTACATCTAAGGGTCACTCGTCCGACATTCGAGTCTTAGCAAAGTCTTCAATCCCACTCGGGGGCTACCCTTCAGCGGAGTGATCAATCATGGAATCTGAGGGTCATGTCTTACACGTGTTGTCTTACGTATCCCACTTTCGAGTCACTTAGGTGTCACACCATCTGAGTCCTATCAGATTCTTTAGCCTCACTAGGGGCCTATCCCCCAACCGAGCAGTCAACCACGGTCATCCTAAGGGCACCCCACGTTCATCATACACTGGCGTCCTTATGATGCCTTCTTCGAGTCGTACCTATGCTACAAATACTCGAGTCATCTAGGGTTAGGTCACCACGGTTGGTCCGAGCACGCGACGCGGTCAAACACGGTTGCCCCATTTTTGGACTCGCCCTCATACACCGTCCGAGTCTCATGGTCGAGTCCAAACCAGGGTCGTTACCTCGTCTAGATCAACGTTCGAGTATCCCGGTCCAAGAGTCTTTGTCGACCCGTCACCCCGGACCGTGTCTAGTTTGACTCCCTCACTTGCACTTGCGCAAAGCCGAGTTTAGGCGAGTCGTGACACCCGTCGTTCTCTCCAATCAAAGACCTTACCAAAAAAAAACAACCAACCGAGCATCCGAGTCCGGATTTGATTCGAGTCTAAGTCTGAGTTCGAGTCTAGGATACCCTACATCCTCATTTCCAAATCAGCGTCAGAGTCATTTGTATTCTGTCCTCTTTTCAAAAATTCAATAAAATCAGCTTTCAATATTCTATCTCCACTATATGCTTTCCTTATATGTTTTCGAGAACATGATGAGCACCATCGTACACTGTGAGCACATGCACATGACTATTATAGGCACATCTATAATGACTGCAAGAAACTGGGCCCGTGTTTTCCTTTTACCTATTCCATGTCTGGTATAGAAAGCCACATAACTACCCTTAGCAGGAGCGGTATCGAATCCTATGACAAATCTAGGTAATCTCCTAGTTTGGGTTAAAGACAGGAGGCAAGCCCATTTCCCACAATAAACACTCATCCAATAAGATCAACCAATCCCTACCTTAGGTGTTAGTTTGACCAACAAAAACAAAAGCTGGACAAAAAAAAAGTCCCAGAAGAAGCAAAAGCCGAAATAAAAAGCAGGCAAAAGAAGCACCCATGACCGGGATTAAAAGGCCAAAAAAAAGAAAAAAGTCCAAGAAAAAGCAAAAGGCCCAAAAGAAAAGAGCTGGCCACGATCAAAAAAGAACCCCCAAAAACCCATGACCATGATCAACGGTCAATTCAAGTGAAAGCCCCATGACCAGGGTACGGTCAAAATTCATACCATCAAATAAGGGAGAGATAATCGAGTTGGTCAACTAACACCACATTTAGCCTTCCCACATCACAACCCTCAAGACCTTCTCGAGACCCAGGCTAGAGACAGCCCGGAATTTTGAGGATTCAAGCTCCATAGGATACCCCTAACCATTAGGGCCAGACATGGAAATCAGATCTCGCATTATCAAAACCTATCTCGATCAAAGTTCGAGCCATTCTACTCGACTTCCCCTTTACATAACAGAATTCACAATCACCATACGCAAATCCGAGAGCAAAACTCGTTAAAATCCCTGAGAGCAAAACTCGTTAAAATCCCCGAGAGCAAAACTCGTTAAAATCTCCGAGAGCAAAACTCGTTAAAATCCCTGAGAGCAAAACTCATTAAAATCCCTCGTTAAAATCCCCGAGAACAGAACTCATCAAATCCCCGAGAGCAAAACTCGTTAAAATCCCCGAGAGCAAAACTCGTTAAAATCCCCGAGAGCAAAACTCGTTAAAATCCCCGAGAGCAAAACTCATCAAAATCCCCGAGAACAGAACTCGTTAAAATCCCCGAGAGCAGAACTCGTTAAAATTCCTTCGTTCCCAATTCTTCTCATTCAAACCAGTTACCAACCCCGAACACGGGAACTCAACTTGCGGTCGGCATAGAACATGCCCAAATAGTTCACACCACCTCTGGGGGCTACCTCGGAGAACGCTCACAGTCACAGGATCAACATCCTAGCTATTCTAGCCCTTTGATCAAGACATCACTGGGAATGCACCTAGTCTACACCATCGCTGTGGCTAGTTACACACAAAGCCCTAGTAAACTAGGCACCATTATATATTTTTCAATCCACTGAACTACGGCTTGGTTTGATTTCACCACACGTGAATACGTAGGCAGCCTTTCAACAGAGGCACAACCACCCACATTGACACAAATTCAAAAAAAAAGCACTATCATTCCGGTCACGACACTATCATGTTCTCAACAGCTAGCTTTGTCGTCCTGGGGGCTTCTCTTAGGCAAGAAACCTCCATCCACTCACAAAATCCAGATAAATTCAAAAAATCTAGCCTCCTTTCTGTAGTGTGTCCTAGTACTCGGCTCAGCCGAAGACAAAAATCTGTCAGGACTCGGAGTAATACCCACTTTGGAGATGTACCCCAAAACCAAAAATTCAAAAGAAGCACTAGATTACGGCATTGTTACTGCTAAAACAGTCTCATTACAGATTACTGCAATTCCCCTATAGCAGATCGTTCCCATTTTGATGTTCGACTGTGTTGCCACTCGCCTAGGCTACGGAATAGCGCAACTTAAGAGTCTTGTCATGTTAGGTGGCCTACCCCCTACCGAGTCACGGTCTAACCCTTAGAGAGTCAAAGTCGTATCTGTCAACTTGTCCTCTCGCGTCTAGAGTCGAGTCTGTCGGTATATCTCTCTCTTCAAATTCTCATTTTAAAATTTGCAAAACTTAGCCATTTGAGAAAATCCCTTTCCTAGTCATCACGGGAATAGGAATTTTTATCATACTTCATCTAGGCATACAGGCCTAACCAGAGGATTTTAGGAATCCGTGTCAGAATCTGATTAGGAATCAAGTCATCCCAAGCATTCTTATTTCCAAAAAAAATTTCAAAAAAATTTTCTTCAGCATTTTCTTTCCAAAAATCAATCAAAAATCATTTCTTCCCCAGCGTGAGTCGGTGTTTCGCCTAAATATTACATGCAAATTGTTATGTATAAGCAGACAGGTACACCCAAGACTCCCGAAGAAATCTCAAAATTCCCCAGTGGAGAAACTCAAGCGACTTCTTTCGGGATGTATCTGTAAACAGATACACCCATAGCTTCCAAGGCAAGCTCCCGCGTAATTCCAAGACGGGATGTATCTGTAAACAGATACACCCATAGCTTCCAAGGCAAGCTCCCGCGTAATTCCAAGATGGGATGTGTCTGTAAACAGACACACCCATAGCTTCCAAGGCAGGCTCCCGCGTAATTCCAAGATGGGATGTGTCTGTAAACAGACACACCCATAGCTTCCAAGGCAGGCTCCCGCGCAACTCCAAGATGGGATATGTCTGTAAACAGACACACCCAAGACTTTTCAGGCAAAGTCCCCGCGACATTATTGGCATCTATCCAGGTATGATTTCTATCTTATGGCTGGCGAGCCCTTCACGCAAGTCTAATGGACTATAAACGACCCGATCGGAAGTCTGCCAGGTCTTAATCCTCGATTGGCCTGGTAGCTACTCTGACTTTCGCCTTGTCCAAGCCTCAGTCAGAGTGGGGGCTCTGTAGACACCCACATTTTGACCGTCAGGTGTCTATAGTAGTTCCCGCCAAACACCCGATGATGATCAGACGCAAACATGCTTTAATGGACTCGGATATGGGCTCGGAATCATGGACATTTGGTTTAGGCTTATTACGGAGTACAAATCTTACAAAACGAACCTCAAATCCAGGCCCAGTAGGTCGTTTCGAGTCAAATAAGATTAATTTGGGTCGAATCCGGCACCAGGGGCAAAACCGTCTTTTAGCGACCGAGTCAAACCCGGTCAAAGATATTTCCCGAGACACACGGACCAGCCGTGACATCTCACACGTCCGGTTTGGACTCAAATACTACAAAAAATCAGCCTCGCAAAATATTAAACAAATCCGTTTAAGGATAGAATTCGATCCCAAGTAGGAATCCTGTCTGAATACCAAATCAAGTATTCGGCCGAGCATCAAATAACTCGGCTAAGCAGCCCCATTTCAGCCGAGGTACATTGCTTCCTCACCAAGCAACGGAATTTTTGTTCCACTCGAATTACTTATTCCTATCCTTAGACGGAATCCTACCTCAACTCGACTGGTGACTCTTTCTTCCTTTGCAAGTTAGTCATCCTATAAATATGACCCTCCCGTCACACATTCAAGACATCAATTACCAACGACAATTACGACATCCAACATACAATTCCCGGCTTCAATCATACACAACCTTCAACCCGAATCTCTAGCAAACCTTAGGAAAATCATACCGAAATACCGTCCCGATTTTCCATAGAAATTCTCAGACAAATACAACCCTACAACACCTTAACTCCTCCTATATTCTTGTTACTCCTACGCAAGTGCCGTTACTACGGGTTCCTAATCGAGACCGAATTAAGCATGTAGGTTGAGGGTGTTTCAAATCCCGTTTTTTTCCCTTTCACAATTTTTTGTCACAATTTTTTTTGTCACGTTTTTTTGTCACGAATTTTTTGTCACAATTTTTTGTCACGATTGTTTTTTGTCACAATTTTTCGTCACAATTTTTACACAATTTTTCAGAAACTTTACACAATCTTTCAGCAACTTTTTCAAAATCCACTCTAAATATTTGATATTGATTCGATAATCAAGCATTGAATATTACGAGTATCAATATTTAAGTCGAGTATAAATTGCACCATATTTTTACACGACTTAACCAAATCATCGATTTCCAAAACCAAATACAATTTTTTCATCATATCGTATTTGCATCTTTATTCGATTTATTCAATCGTTACTAACTCGTTTTCTCGTGTTTGTAGCAGTTTATTTTATTTCTATTGTTTTATTAGACTAAAACGAACTTCACATGCTAAAATAACTTTGACGTTATTAGTTTAAGATGCATTAAACGACTTAGCAACCCATTTATTTTTCTTCTCTCACTTGCTTAGGGAAAATAATGTTTGCATATCATTCAACCGTCGAACTAACGCGTGTACACCAAAAACGAACGATATCTTAGTAAAGGCCGCTAAGTGCTGGCGGGGTTGGGTGTTCTTAGTGAATTTCCCAACACGTACCCTCACCGCTTACTCAGAACCATGGTTTCCGGATGTCCGAATCCATTGGCAACGAGAGTCATTCAATATACGATATCCGATAATGTCGGTATCGGTATCAAATGCTAAGGGACAAACCCAATAAACTCTGACATCGAAAATGGGCCGTATTTTGTACACGGCCCACTACGACATAGAGTGGGTTCGAACGGGCTCGAACTCCCACAAAGTTTGGTGGCGACTCCTACTTCGATTTAAATTTCAATTTGACCATCTCATATGGAGATTCATTCGCCTCCCCAAACCCGCGCGTGGCCGCGTCGGGGTGGACCTATGTCATGTCCACAGATATATTTACTTTTGGAACCGAATATAATTTGCGCGCGATATAAAATGGACACTAGTGGGGATCTTATATAAAAGTCCATCTAGAAAGTCGACATATAATTTATGGTTAATGAGCTCATGGATCTGAAGTCCACCTATTGACCCGAAGTCAATCAAATTATGAATATTCCTTAAAAGTCCCGTGTAATTTACATTTAGTCTTCATGTGCAAGTAAATAGAATTTCATTTTTCGTTTCACACATTATCATCATTAGTTTAAGGCATTTATCATAAAACATTGTTTATATTGTATTACATGCATGCACACTATTATTGTTATCAAATGTTTTATTGCAGAATAAATATATAGAATTATAAACATTGTTATGATCTATGACTCCTTGAAGGAGCTTGTTTTAAATGATCATGAAATTGAGATTCATAAATGGATTGATTATATAAAGATCCTAAGATTATGTATCACTTCGATACTATGATATGAAGTTATCCTAAGGAAGTGTGAGTGAAATGACTTATATTATTTGCTAATCAGATTGATTCTCCAGAAGAGATCAAATTGATGAATAATTATGCTACACTCTTTTTTCCCTTCGACTAGGGTTTTGTCCCACTGGGTTTTACCTAGCAAGGTTTTTTTTAACGAGGTAGCTGTGCTCATGTTGTTCATATTGATAATGATTGAAATGGTTTTAAGCAAATGAAATTGATCGTTAGTCAATCATTCATGTATGATGAGTTCTGAAGAACATGAAGCTTACAAGTATCACAGAGTTCTATTAATCGAAGATATCAAGTTTATTAGCTACAATGGAATCTACATCGAAGATCAAGAGTTATCCGAAGATTAAGTTATGTAATGATGAGGGGGAATAATGCAAGTTGTACTCTTTTTCCTTCACCATGGTTTTTTTCCCACTGAGTTTTCCTGGTAAGGTTTTAATGAGGCAACATAGAAGATGTTATATTTTTGGATGATTAACATCCAAGGGGGAGTGTTATGATATGGATGTTATAATAACACATAAGATTGTGCAAACACTTTTTAGACAATTTCTATAAATTGTCAAATATAAAAATCTCTTACGTTATCTCACTTTCTTAAAAAAAATAAAACTCTTGAATCATGCTATTAAATTATAAGAGGACTTTTCAAGTATCTTGTACGAAGTATAATAATAAGTACACTGATGATGTACGTTTTGTTATTCTTAATTTTTTTTATTGATGTAATGATATCTAAGGATGATTGATTTCTTTTGTCTGTGATATAGAATTTCATTGGTTGACGGATGATTCCTTTTGCTTATATAATAGAATTTCATCATCTTATTATTATAATTTTTCTATGTGTGATAATTTTACTTCAATTTATAGGCTTAAGACTTAAGACTTGTTATAAGACTCAGAAGATTTTTCGTTAATATCTAAAACGAATGATTTCTCTTATTTATGATATAGTATAAAATTTCATAAGCTCATACAAATTTCTATATATTCTTTATTTAAATTAAAAAATATATTAAAACTATAATAATTATTTAAAAAATCAAAATTTTATATTTTTCGAGGGTAAATAAATAAATATTAAAACAATTATCAAACAGAATTGACTAAGCGTTTCACGCTGTCACGATCCAATTTTTGTTGTCTTATGAGGTGATAATCGTCGGTTTATATAATGATAATTTGTAGAGTCTTAGATGGGATATGATTGTTTTTTTATTATACAAATTCTTATATTTTTTATTTAAATTATAAAAAATCGAGTCTCAGGTGGAGTAGGATTTTTTTCATATACAAATTTTCATATTCTTTATTTAATTTAAAAAATATATTAAAAAATTTGGACCAATCATATCGCTCGAAAAGTTCCTGCTTAATTAATATACTAGTTTTAAACCCGCGCAAATTGCGCGGTTGTTCCTTCAAATATTATACAAATTCTTGTTTGAGACGATTATCGTGAGATCGTCTCACATGAGACCTCTAAAAATTTTTTTATTTTACAAAGTAAAAATATGTTTACAAACATTAATTTTTCTCACGAATTTTGAAAATATGAAATGGACCTAATTTATTTGAACGTAAAGTTCATTTTTAATACCGTCATATCCAAACACTGTAAAAAATAGTACTAACTGGTTAATGATTGATATTTCAAATAGTTTATAAAGTTAGTCCAATGATATTTTTCCAAATTATTTTTCGATGATTATCTAGCTTCATAAAAGATTTGACTCCTCAAATTAAATTAATAGGTTTAAACTTTAAACTTGTGAATTTCACGGGTGTGTTCTAAGATGTGGTTATAAGGTAGAAAATATGACAAAATATATGAATTGGACCCAATAATTTGTATTATGTTAATGCATTTATCGTCAGTAGCGTAATTTTAAAGTAATCAAATACGGAGTATAAGTTATTAATAATACAAAATAATGTGAAAATATTTGAAGTGAACCCTATCTTATTAATTCATTTTAGCTCTCGATCATTGCATGATTTCGAGATTTGTTTTAATAAGCACACCTACGTATATAAAAATGCTAGCTCATTCAAGCGTAGTATGAAAATATATCTTAGCTTTTGTTTGCACATTAAGATTTTTTTTTATTTTTATGAGAAAAATATACCTAAATAAATTGTTATTGTGATTTGTGAAAATAGTAAATTTATCTAAATAAATACGGAGTAGTTATTATGATTATAGTGTACGACAATTAATGTAAAAACTCAATCAAGAACTTCAAATTTATATAAGCAAATAGTTATTGTGATCGTAGTTTATACTCACTCTGTTATCTCGATCATTTGTTTACCTTTAATTAAGTCTTCCTCACAAATAAAATAAAAAATAAAACAAATGACCGGGACGAAAAGAGTGTAATATCATAAAAAAGTTAGCAACATTAAAAATATTGTATAATTTCTTTGTTAACTACATCAGGTGTTATTTTATTTATTTTCGTATTGCAAATAAAGACCATAAATTAGGTGTTACATAAAATATTGCTCGTATCTAACATAGTGATGTTATTGATGTATACCCCATTACTTTGAGCCCTTAAATTAGTATATGAAACCAATTTACAAACCTTAACTTATAAACAAACTTTACAAATAAATATCTCTTATCTATTCATAATTCGTATTTCAGCCCTTTTCATTCATCTTTCTCTTTAAGCTCAATATTTAGTGTCTCATCTCTCTGCATCCTAGCTGCAATATAGTAATCTGCATCTTGTAATATGGTGAATTTAGTAAAGGCATTGTGAACACAATTGAGAATTGAGAGAAAATACAATTAAAACATGTTTCATATTTAAGGAAAAATCTCAAAAACTACCTTAATTCGACCCATTCTAATAAATTTCATAATATATTTTGTAGTTTGTATCAAACAAACACTCTGTGACAATAAGATTCACATGGATTGAAAAACAAAAAGACTATTAAGTGTAATCAACCATCATAACTCATGTAACATACCTCTTTGAATTTCGTTTGGTTTTGAAACAAAATGAGAGAAAATGGAGTATAGATTTCAATCTCAGGCTGTATGATTATTCATTTTGCCATAATGTAAATTATTGAACATAAATAGAAAGGAGTGGCCAAAAAAACATACATGTATCTCGATTCTTCTCTTCATCAATTTGGGTGCAGCTTTTATCAATGATTTCTAATTTTGAACTTGGTGTGCCTTTTAAGGTGTGAAACCCCTATGTCTGAAGCATATTCAGCCGTAGGAACAACAATACCTCGAAAATCCACGTAAATGTGACCACAAAATCAAATATGTGAAGCGAAATTCATACATCCATAGAAAAAACATACTCCATAAAAGAAACAAATCCAGGTACATTATACCTTCTACAAAGTAACACAAAAAAAAGGAAAATCATCAACCCCTTGTGAATTATAAAAAACTTGTATCGAAAGTGATTTTACAACAACAAAAATTCAATTATAAATAATAATCACAATGAACAATTAAATGTTATTAAAAAAAATTGAAAATACAAACTAATAGGAGTAGTATATTATTCAAGTACGTAATATGTCTTGAAAGATAGTGATAGCACATTACTAAATAGATGTGGCTTCTATTGTCTGATCATAGGAAAGATTGGATTCAAAGTTTATGACCTCAGATCTTCCATTCTACAGTTGGAGAAGTATGTGTGTGTTAAGATGATGATAATCTTTGTTGTTCAGGAAAGGAATCTCACACTCATCTTGTCCTCAATGGCCCATTCTCAAGTCATGTGTGAAGGAAATTAAAGGGCCTCGATGACAACTACATGCATGAACTTCACTGGATTACTTGCCGTAGAAGGAAAAAACATTGGAAAACAAAATAATATGATATTGCAAAACTTCACTACTTTGCAAAATAATATGAAATTATATGTTAAAACTTCGCTACTTTGCTAAACTTTGCTACTTTTCACATCATTCATGAAAATCCAAGAAAGATGAATCAAAATTATGATATTACAATAAAACTCAATTAGACAATGGGAATGACAATAATTAAAGAAAACCTGTGAATTAGAATGGTAATAAATTTCAAACTCATCTCATTAAAATTCAACATTTCAAACATGGTGGGTAATAACATCATTTTTTATCATAAGTGCCCCAAAAATAACAAAAACAAAAGTTGGGTTATACTCATGCAATTGCTAAAACTCTGAATCTCAAAGCAACTAAAACTATCATTACCCACAATGAATCATCATTGTTAAAGATTCAAACCACACAATTTATAAAATGGCTCTTAATCAAACGGTTATTAATTTAGTCGTCTTACCTTTAGAACTACATAATTTTCACCTACCTCAAATAATTATCTAGTCACTCTCACCTTATGAAATATGCAAACACTATTCAAAAACCATCAATTAAGTATAAATTGGTAAGAAATTTGTTATACAATGATTCTCCTTAATTAACACTTTCGGTTTCCTTGATTTAACCAAAAGAAATTCGTAAAAAGATCTCAGAGGGGTACAATACTCCATGTGCGGGTCACAAAATTACTAAGAAATCTAACGATTAATTCAAATGTGTCCAAGAAACACACGGGAGTGTTTACTACCTTATTTTTCGTGAAATAAAATTCATGGGATTATCCAAATTGACATAATATTAATGAAATAATAAAACTAAAGGAAAGAAAAGGAATGAATATCAAACCTTCATTTGCTAGTGTCTTTGGCCATCGTTTTACGTGAGAATGGTGGTCACTGAAATAGTGGCAAACAAACAATAAGCCCAAATAGCTCATTCATACTTGATCACGAAAAGTAAGAAAATGGAACGCTACAATGTAATACTTGATCACGGACAACTAAAATAAGAAATATATGGGAGAATAAGATCGTGTTATATTTGATAAGTAATGAGCAAATAAGAGCGTTGAAACTAAAAAACACATACAGGTACTTTGGTGAAACAAAGACAAAGGCGGAAATGAATAGACTAACTTGATCAAGCAATTTTAAAGTTTCATCCGCCCAGCTATCGGTTGATGTTGGACTGTTGGCTGATGGAATGAAGTAAGGCTATTTGTAGACACCCGCATTTTGACTGCCAGGTGTCTATGGTAGTTTCCCAAAAAACACCCGATGATGATCGGACGCTAACGTGTTTCTACGCGCTCGGATATGAGCTCAAATCCATTAGTTGTTGGCTAAAGCACTTATGGAGTACAAATCTCACTAGACTAACCTCAAATTCAGGCCCAGCGGAGCGTTCCGAGTCAATCAAGACTAATTTGGGCCAAAACCGACACCGGAAATAAAACCGACTTTTTAACGATTGGGTCAACCCCGGTCAAAGTCGTTTCCGAGACATACAAAACAGCCATTCAAACATCAAAAGTCCAAGTCAAACACAAACCCATCAAAAACCCAGGTCACGACCCAAAATGATGGACCCGCGCGACCCAGCTGGGCCACTCGATCTAGTGCCCCACCTACTCGATCGAGTGGGCCTATTTCGAGCCCGACGGCTGACGCACTGGGCCACTCGACCTAGTCAGCCACCTACTCGGTCGAGTAACCCTAGCCAGGTGCCTTGCTTTTGCCTATATAAGCAACCCCATGCAACACATCTTACAACACTTTTTGAAACCCTAGTTTCACAACTTTCTACACACTTTACAACCCTAATCAAACCCTACTCTACACTAAGCAAACCCTAGCCCTAGCCTAGGAATCGAGACCCTAAACCTAGCTTTAGGAATTCAACACCCTAACCACCACAACTCACCCTACATACTCGAACTCCCGTGCAAGCTGTAACAGCCCTAAATTTCCTCAACCAAAATAAGAAACCAAAAACGGAAAACTCAAAGCTGTTACTCCACACTTAGCTTACCGAGCCAAGTGCAAGGAAAAGGATAATTAATAAATAAATAAATAATAGAAATTGATAGCTAATTAAATTGCAAACGTTGCAGCGGAAGTCTTAAGTCTTACAAAATCCAAAATGGTTTAAAACGATAGTAACCAATAAATCCAATAACAATGTAAATAGTTTGGTAAATAATAAAAAGTCCTTCCTCGCTCAGCATAACCCGATACCAGAATGCACCCATGCAGCAAATCACGTGTACCTATCAGCTGTACCCAAAACACAAATAGGTACAGGTTTCAGCGGGGAACGGCCCAAAACAAAAGGACGTCAGCAAAGCTGAGTAAAAATATAATAATACAATAAATCGTGAAATAATAATAATAACAATAACAATAACAATAACAATAATAATAATAATAATAATAATTTATAGTAAACTGAAATCGGAGTTAAAATCACCATTTAAATACCAAAATACCATAAAAGAGTAGTCAAAACCAAACCAACCAAAATATATATATTTTTCGCAACCTGTGTGCCAAGGTCCTACCCTTGCACGGTCTAGAGGTAACCACCTGTGCTTAGCTAGACTCATAATAGTGCGCACCTCTCACATTTGGACAGTTAGTAGGATGAATCTGCCAAAGGAGAAAGTCTAACTCCCTAGCAAGTGAGGGCCGGACAATCCTCACTCAAAAATAGTTTCGGGACAAAGTCCCAGGAACGTCTTAGACGCACCTTAAAACCGTCTAGACCAACAGAACTCCCAGAGTCTGTTATAGGTTACTAAAAATTTACCAAAATAGTACCAATATGTGAGTAGTGTCACAAGGTTCAATATCCAAACATTACGAGTATTATAAAAATATTTATGATTGACAAAATAATTTACGAAACCGTTATAAAAATATATTTTAATCCGAACATGCTCTTTACTTAAAAGTGAAAAGGGGTAAAACGTCCTTACCTCTCAAGACGATCAATCTGAGCTATACTAGTCCAAAAATTCTTTCTTCTCGAACCCAAAAGCTACAAATAATATAAATGGTTCAATAACTTAACCCTCCAACTAATGAATATTAAACGACTTTAACTTATTACGTCGAATGACTATCATCTCGGAACACCTTCCACAATTAACGCATCCTCAATTTACTCTCTATAACAAAAACTAAAAGCTTAATCTTCCCACTGATAAATCCAAGCTTAGGTCTCGATTATCCTGACTAATATAACCCTCATCATTATAACAACATTATGAACCACCCATTTTATTCCAACCCAAAACAATAGCCTTATACAACTTGATACCATCCAAATTCCTACACAAATGCGCCATCCATGCCTCCACTAAATAATACTGAGTACTAATCATAAATTAATCACAGGCTAAATAATCTAACAAGCTATGGCAACAATTTCATCCCCACGCTCCCTAACCTCTGACTACAATAACCAACAACCTATTTCAACCTAAAACATAGTTTGGGATTCACAAACTCTCAGCTTAACCTGAAACATCCGAATCACCCACAATCCCGACAATAACGGTAAGAAAATAGTGAGACCACAATTTTTATAAATCAAGGATCAATGTTTAAGATATTTAGACCTGAAATACTCTTATCCCACAAATTATAAGAAATAAAGAGATTAGTAGATTAAAATACTTACGATTTTAATGAAGATGGGTGTAAAAACGTGTTGGTGTAAGCAAGGATCAAGAACCAATTTTACGACGGCGATAGAATGATCAGCAACCGGTACAAGAACAGAGGAAGAAGGGGTAGTATTGTAGTAGTGTGTGCGGCAGGGACAATGAAAGAAAAATGGAAGAATGAAGGAGGTGTTGGAGGTGTACGTAGGGTTTAAATAAAAATCTTTTATTTATTATTATTTTTTTCCTTGTGTGTTTAAGTCAAACTCCTAGTCGGGTTTAAAATTAACGATCCACTTTTAAAAAAAAAAGTCAAAACCGATTTGTAATAAGATGACCCAAAATACTTTAAATTCTATAATGACATCGAAAATATTTTTTTCCAACTTAAAAACCCGATTTAAATCAAATAGACAAATAATGCCTTATAAATGACTCGGAAAATAACGGGGTGTTACAGACTTCCCTCCTTAAAACAAAACTTCGTCCTCGAAGTTCAAACTCTTCCTCAAAATAAAGTCTCATATTTCTCATAAATATCCAATACATCCCGTTTACTCTATATATCCAAAATCCATCAAAACAGACAGGTGATCCTTAAGATTTACCTCATTTCAAAATTCCTCAAATACATCCACAATAAACTGTTTACTCCAAAATCTGTCAAAACAAACACACAACCTTTAAGATATCTCACATTTCTAAATTCCTCAAATTCCAAAATCACCTAATTCCTCAGATTCCGAACTAACAAACTTCATAACCATCTAAATCCACAAGGTCACCTAATTCCACAAGATAATGATAGAGTAGAAAACCACCAAGATTTTCATATTCCTCTGAGGTAAAGTATCACTAAGAAAGCTAAGAGCATGTCGGACAAAATAATTAAATTATTTCAAAGTTTTGAAATTTCACAAGTTCAACTTTTTTTTTCATAAACAGAAAATGTACAAAATCAATCAATCAACACGTGTGTTGAGAACAACCAAACCATCATTTTTGCGTTGAGCACAAACAAACTACCAATATGTGTCTTGAGCACGAGCAACAAAACACCAATCAATTTCAAGTAACAACGAATTACCAACAACAACAATAGCCGACATATTCACATTTGTAACCAATAAATGCTGAATAGCATGAAACCAAACAACAACAAGGTTAATTTACCACAAAAAGCAAAGTAGTCGTGCATATTTCTATCCCCCTTAAAATAAAGCTTCGTCCACGAAGCACGATAAATTACTTAAACACAAAGATGGGTTATTTGTCTCTTATGGTAATTGACCCAACTTCTTAAGTAACCTCCTTCACATTATTATCGTCCCACAAAACTTTCACAATTCTTGTTTCACCTCTACGGGTTTTACACACCTTACTATCAAAATATGAACATAAGTCTCTTCATAAGTCATAGTCTCATCAAGCTCAATAGTCTCCGGGTCTAACACATGTGACGGATCACTGATGTATTTCCTTCGCTGGGAAACATGGAATACATTATGTACTCGTTCTAGATCAGCTGGTAAATCAAGTCGATAAGCCACCTCGCCAATACGCTCCAAAATTTCATACGGACCAATAAACTTCGGGCTCAATTTGCCCTTCTTACCGAACCGCATTACTCCTTTAGTAGGCGAGACACGCAAAAGAACTTTGTCACCAACCTCAAATTCCACGTGCCTACGAGTCTTATCTGCATAGCTCTTCTGACGGTCTTGAGCTGCTTTCATCCTGTCCTGTATAATCCTAACATTCTCAACCATTCCAGTGATCATCTCAGGTCCTAGAATCACATGCTCACTAATATCACCCCAACATATCGGACTCCTACACTTGCGTCCGTACAATGCCTCGAATGGTGCCATCTGAATTGTAGCCTGATAACTGTTATTATAAGAGAACTCAATAAGATCTAACTTATCCTCCCAACCTCCCTGAAATTGTAAGATACAAGCTCGTAACATGTCCTCAAGTATTTGATTTGTCCTTTCTGTCTGACCATCAGTAGCTGACTTACATGTTGTACTCATCCAAAACTTGGTTCCCAAAGCTGCCCGAAGGTTTTCCCAAAACATTGAAATAAATCTGACATCCTATCTAATACTCCATTAAATCTTACCCCATAAAGTATATAAGCATCAACAAGTAGTTTCTTCTCTCATATATCTTTCATGGGAATAAAATGTGCACTCTTAGTTAATCCATTAATTATAACCCAAATGATATTATTAACTTCCTGTGACCTTAACAACCCAGCTATAAAATCCATAAAGATTGAACTCTACTTCCACTCAGAAACTCTTAAAGTATCTAGCTCTCTCTGAGGTCGCATATGCTCACTCTTAACTTTCTAATATATCAAGTATTAAACCACAAAATCTGCCATTTGTTTCTTCATACTAGTTCACCAAACTCCTAATTTCAAATGCGCATACATTTTATCAACTCCTAACTGAACAAGATACGGGGTTGGATGTGTCTCATTCATTATTCTTTCCTTTATCCCCTTGTGGTTACAAACTCTATCTCGGAAATTAATCAATATACTCTATCATCACGCTTGAACAAAGCAACTCATTCACCAACCAACTTATCCTAGAAAAATTTATCACCACCTTAAACTCATCAATTCACTCTTAACAGATAACACACTAGACGGGGTTCCCAATTTTGTCATTTTGATCCCAAATATCAGAACTCTTCCCTCAGCTTATCATGGTGCATCACTAACGGTATTGTGTGGGAAAAAAAAATTACCCAAGTTATCGGCCACCATATTTGCATTTCCTACTTGGTATTGTATCTCAATCTTATAGTCCTTAATAATCAAATCCAACCACCTCCTCTATCTCACGTTTAACTCCTAATGGGTAAATATATATCTTAAATTTTTGTGATCATAAAAACCTTAAAGGGTACACCAAACAGGTAATGTCTTCAAATTTTTAAGGTAATGACTACGGTTGATAACTCTAAATCATAAGTAGGGTAGTTTTCCATAAAGGTTCAACTGCCTAAACGCATAAACAATCATTCTCTTATTTTGCTGAAAACACAACCTAATCCATTCTTAAAAGAATATGCATAAACTTCATAAGTTTCATTTCCATCCGGTAAGGCCAACCTCAAAGCGGCGGTCAAATTTTCCTTTGAAATTCGAAATGATTCCTCACACCTCTCACCCAATAAAATTTTGTGGCTATTTTCATCAATATGATCATTGATCTATCTATTATGTGGGGGAATCCTTCACAAATCTCTTATAGTAACCAGCTAAACCCAAAAAGTTATGAATTTCAGCCACAAATTCCAATCTAGGTCACTCTTTAACAGCTTTAACCTTAGCAGGATCTACTTACACTCCATCCTTATACATATATGCCCAAGAAAAGTTACTTGATCCAGCCAAAACTCTCACACCTCGAGAATATATCGATTATTATTTTTCTCTCAAGATGCCTAAAACAATTTGTAAATGTTCCTCGTGCTCTTCTTCATTCTTTGAATAAATCACTATGTCATCAATGAATATCACAACAAATTCATCTAGGCAAGTCCTCAAAGTTCAGTTCATCAAGTCCATAAAACACAGCAGGTGCACCAGTCAACCCAAAAGACATCACAATAAACTTATAATGGCCATATCTAGTAGAAATTGTAGTCTTAGTATATCCTCAAACGATATAATCAATTGGTGGTTCCCAAATCTCAAGTCAATTTTAGGTAAGAGATTCATATTCTATAGTAACTTGATTCAATTCTCGATAATCAATACACGACCTCAAAGTTCCATCATTCTTTTTTTTTTCACAAACAAGACGGGGCACCCCAAGGCAACACAGTACGCCTAAATATACCCTTTCTCCATCAATTCATCTAATTGTTTCTTAAGTTCTTGCATTTCTAACGGTGCCATTCGATATGGTGATTTAGCAATTGGACCCGTTCCTGGCACTAGGTTGATTTTAAACTCAACTTCTCTAGCTGGCGGCATTCCAGGTATTTCCTCAGGAAACACTTCAACAAACTCACTCACTACTGGAACTTCACTCAAGTCAGGATATTCCATCCTCAAATCCCTTATATGACACAAAATCAACTGAACTCCCCTAGATAAATGCTTTTTCACTTTCATAGCAGAAATAAGTTTCACTCTAGGACCCCTTACATGACCCCTATAAGATACTCTCACATTTTTAGGCCCTCTCAAGGAAACTTTACTCTGTGCACAATCAATATTAGCCCGGTGAGACCCGAGCCAATCCATCCCCAAAATCACATCAAAGTGAGGTAACGAAAATTCTATCAGGTTTGCCTTAAAATCATGATCACCAATAAACACAGACACATCCTTATACATCATTTTACGGTTTACTAAGTCCCAAATGGCATGACAAAAATAAAAACAATCCACAATTTCACTAGGTTCTACGCTTCTTTCATCCACAAACATAGTCCACTAGGGTGAGATGCATCGCAATTAACAAAACATGGGCTGAAATAGAGTCCACTAAAAGTTACCCAAAACAATGTCTACATTCTCGACTGCCTCTTCATTCATGACATGACACTTTCCAAATTCCAATAAATGATATCCCATTACAGTTAGGCATAATATGATCCTATCTCAAATAATAACGTAAGTAAACCTCACCTCTATCACAATTCAACTAGGTAAGATTAATAGTACTAAAACATGACAAATATAAATATAAACGTAATAATTCATGCGTATGCAATGCACCCAAACCACCCAACACTCTGTTTTTTTTTTTGAAAGACAGAAATAAACAATTTTTTTTTTAAAACCATTTCAAATTTTGAAAGACATTTTGGAAAACCTATGGCTCTGATACCAACTGTAACAGCCCTAAATTTCCTCAACCAAAATAAGAAACCAAAAACGGAAAACTCAAAGCTGTTACTCCACACTTAGCTTACCGAGCCAAGTACAAGGAAAAGGATAATTAATAAATAAATAAAAAAATAGAAATTGATAGCTAATTAAATTGCAAACGTTGCAGCGGAAGTCTTAAGTCTTACAAAATCCAAAACGGTTTAAAACGATAGTAACCAATAAATCCAATAACAATGTAAATAGTTTGGTAAATAATAAAAAGTCCTTCCTCGCTCAACATAACCCGATACCAGAATGCACCCATGCAGCAAATCACGTGTACCTATCAGCTGTACCCAAAACACAAATAGGTACAAGTTTCAGCGGGGAACGGCCCAAAACAAAAGGACGTCAGCAAAGCTGAGTAAAAATATAATAATACAATAAATCGTGAAATAATAATAATAACAATAATAATAATAATAATAATAATAATTTATAGTAAACTGAAATCGGAGTTAAAATCACCATTTAAATACCAAAATACCATAAAAGAGTAGTCAAAACCAAACCAACCAAAATATATATATTTTTCGCAACCTGTGTGCCAAGGTCCTACCCTTGCACGGTCTAGAGGTAACCACCTGTGCTTAGCTAGACTCATAATAGTGCGCACCTCTCACATTTGGACAGTCAGTAGGATGAAACTGCCAAAGAAGAAAGTCTAACTCCCTAGCAAGTGAGGGCCGGACAATCCTCACTCAAAAATAGTTTCGGGACAAAGTCCCAGGAACGTCTTAGACGCACCTTAAAACCGTCTAGACCAACAGAACTCCCAGAGTCTGTTATAAGTTACTAAAAATTTACCAAAATAGTACCAATATGTGAGTAGTGTCACAAGGTTCAATATCCAAACATTACGAGTATTATAAAAATATTTATGATTGACAAAATAATTTACGAAACCGTTATAAAAATATATTTTAATCCGAACATGCTCTTTACTTAAAAGTGAAAAGGGGTAAAACGTCCTTACCTCTCAAGACGATCAATCTGAGCTATACTAGTCCAAAAATTCTTTCTTCTCGAACCCAAAAGCTACAAATAATATAAATGGTTCAATAACTTAACCCTCCAACTAATGAATATTAAACGACTTTAACTTATTACGTCGAATGACTATCATCTCGGAACACCTTCCACAATTAACGCATCCTCAATTTACTCTCTATAACAAAAACTAAAAGCTTAATCTTCCCACTGATAAATCCAAGCTTAGGTCTCGATTATCCTGACTAATATAACCCTCATCATTATAACAACATTATGAACCACCCATTTTATTCCAACCCAGAACAATAGCCTTATACAACTTGATACCATCCAAATTCCTACACAAATGCGCCATCCATGCCTCCACTAAATAATACTGAGTACTAATCATAAATTAATCACAGGCTAAATAATCTAACAAGCTATGGCAACAATTTCATCCCCACGCTCCCTAACCTCTGACTACAATAACCAACAACCTATTTCAACCTAAAACATAGTTTGGGATTCACAAACTCTCAGCTTAACCTGAAACATCCGAATCACCCACAATCCCGACAATAACGGTAAGAAAATAGTGAGACCACAATTTTTATAAATCAAGGATCAATGTTTAAGATATTTAGACCTGAAATACTCTTATCCCACAAATTATAAGAAATAAAGAGATTAGTAGATTAAAATACTTACGATTTTAATGAAGATGGGTGTAAAAACGTGTTGGTGTAAGCAAGGATCAAGAACCAATTTTACGACGGCGATAGAATGATCAGCAACCGGTACAAGAACAGAGGAAGAAGGGGTAGTATTGTAGTAGTGTGTGCGGCAGGGACAATGAAAGAAAAATGGAAGAATGAAGGAGGTGTTGGAGGTGTACGTAGGGTTTAAATAAAAATCTTTTATTTATTATTATTTTTTTCCTTGTGTGTTTAAGTCGAACTCCTAGTCGGGTTTAAAATTAACGATCCACTTTTAAAAAAAAAAGTCAAAACCGATTTGTAATAAGATGACCCAAAATACTTTAAATTCTATAATGACATCGAAAATATTTTTTTCCAACTTAAAAACCCGATTTAAATCAAATAGACAAATAATGCCTTACAAATAATGCCTAATATCAATAGTATAATGAGTATCAAAAGACATTAAAATACTCGTCGATTTGTGTCGAGTGCGAAGGATGTCAGGATAAGGAAACTCGAATATACAAGTGTACTGCACACAGCGTTGCCGGTCGCTTATCCTGACACCCTAGCACTTGATTATTGAAACGGGTCAATCTCAACAATAATTCGTTTATTTCCGTTTGCATCGCATATTTACATCGATTTTCCAAAACAAGCATTTTATTTAATAAGGGTCGAAACCCGTTGACGCGGATCCGACATCACGATCTCTAGGGATTTATTTGGATGTCGGAAAGGCTGAGGGAATCAAGTCTTTCAATTCTAGCATAGTGTCAATCTCGTAGATTCGATGTTAATTCCATAATTAGACGTCGAATCTAGCGATCTAGTCACATAAGTTAACTAATGCAATTTTCCGTTGATGCTAAGATAATTGTCAATATAATTCATTAGAATTACGACATTATTAAACGCGGAGGAAATCTACCATATCGCGGTAGTTAATTTAAGGCGGTTTAAATTAATTTTTCATCATTTTCACTCTAGTATTCCATATCGATTCAATAATCGAATAGGGGATACAACGAGTAAGTAATTTCAGAATTGAGCATAAATTCCGCAATATTTATGTCCAATTCATCAAATCATCAAAATCAAAAGCAATTTCGCAATCAACAAAATTGCAAGAAACGAACCTGGTTCGTACAGGTGCCACTCGACCGAGTGCCTAGGCCACTCAATCGAGTGACATCATAAAAATCAAGCAGAATGCTCTTTCGGCCTCCACTCGGTCGAGTCTCACAATGACTCGGTCGAGTGGCAACGTACTCGACCGAGTTGGTCAATAACTCGGTCGAGTAGGGTCCATAATACGAGACAGAATGTCTTTACGACCTCCACTTGGTCGAGTCTCACAGTGACTCGGTCGAGTGGCGATGTACTCGGTCGAGTTGGTCAATAACTCGGTCGAGTAGGGTCATAAAACCCGGACATAACCTTTTTCAGAGGTCCACTTGGTCGAGTCACACAATGACTCGGTCGAGTGACCCTTTATCACGTTAAACCGTAAGTCCTACAATAGCATTCGAGTCTCGTTAATTGTTTTTCGTGACTTGAGTCAACACGTGCCTAATCTATCACGTGAAACATCCTTTTCAAAACCATGCATTAATTCATTTGCATCATTCTATATTATTCAATATTCCGTAAACCATTATAATCGTTACTAACCGTTTGTTGTTTCTTTTGTCAATTTTGGTTGTTTATTTTATCGTACTAAAATGAACCCACATGCTAAAATTCAACTTCGACGTAGAATTAATTGCATTAAATTGACGTAGAAACCCTTTCAATTCTATCGCATGCTTAGGGAAAATAATCTTTGCATATCATTTTCACGTTTAACTAACGCGCGTATTCGAAAGTCAATCGATATCCTAGTAGAGGCCGCTAGTGCGGGCGGGGTTGGGTGTCCTTCGTGGGCTTCCCAACACGTACCCCCACCCCTTACTCAGAACCTCGGTTTCCGGATGCCCGAAACCGTTGGCGCACGAGAGTCATTCAATACACGATATCTGATAATGTCGGTATCGGTATCAAATGCTAAGGGACGAACCCAATAAGCTCTGACATCGGGAATGGGCCGTATTTTGTACACGGCCCACTACGACATAGAGTGGGTTCGAACGGGCCCGAACTCCTACAAAGTTCGGTGGCGACTCCACTTCGATTTAATTTCCATTCGATCCGTTTTCATATGGAGATTCATTCGCCTCCCCAAACCCGCGCGTGGCCGCGTCGGGGTGGACCTATGTCATGTCCACACTATTGATCAATGAATTCATTTATATTACTTGATTTTAAGCATAAGGAGAGAGGGGGAAAGCTTGGATGTATTCGGGAGAATGAAGTGCTCTTATATATATTTTCGACCTATTCACTTCTAAATTACATTAATCAACCATCTATATATTAAACAGTAAACCATAGTATTCATAACCTATATTTTCACTCAAATGGACATCCAAACTGCAAGAAATTCTTATAAATTATTTGAACTATTGAATATTAAATCCCTTATACACCAACTCCGCAAGGGAGAGGTGAGTCAACCCAACTATCTGAAGAAACAAATCGAATCCAAAAGTACTCGGGCCTAACAATGACAAAGATCATCATAAAATCACAATCTACATTAACAAAATCATACCTACTTTGTATCAACTCGAGCTTTGTAAGAATGAAGATATACCTTATTGTAAAAGATAAGCATTACTAAATCACTTCACTTGAGCATAAATAAATAAAATTAGATGTAAATTCAAAAAAGATGTTCAAATAACTAATTAAGAAGAAACAGATTGTGATTTCATGGGGTATTCCTGTTATTGGACTTTCCAAATTAACCACACAAAACCCTAAATTTCAACCAATTCATCAAAACAAACCCAAATCAACATCACAATAACTAATTATAGAAATTAATCACAATAATTAAGCATTTCTAAATCCAGCCACAAACATTCCTAAATCATAACTCTAAAATAAAATCAATCCAAACAAACCAAAATACAAGTCTAATTAATCATTAAAAAAACCTAATTTTCATCCAAACAAACCGAAATCAACATTAAAAAATAACTATGCGTTGGATTTGAATAGATTATTTGATATTTTCGAAGCAATTGAATTGGGGTGACGAAATTTCGAAAACTAAAAACAGCGGAAAGAAAACAGAATGGAGAAACTAAAAGAATCTGTGAAATATATAAAAAATGAGAGGACTGAACTGCATATTTGATTAGTGGGGAGTTGATTTGTGAAGTTGAAGTAGTGAGAAGTTAAATAAGAAGTTATTGGGAAGCAATGACTGCTGCTAGATTCATGGAAGGGAGTTACCTCTTTTTTTTATTTGAAACCGTCACATCGGACGCCAACGTGGTACCACATAGGACGCATACATGGATGTTGACGTGGCTCAATGTGGTGCAAGGATTTTCTTTGGCTTTAATATATAAAAGATATTGATTTTTGTAGATTGTGTATTTTAAAACTTTCTACTTGTTTTTTTCTTTTATGATTGATTTTTGTGGTCAATATTATTTAGGATCTCACATCTTCTCTCAACTCTCATTTTTGTGGTCAATACTAGTGTCACGATAACCACTAATAATAAAATTACTAACGATTTATAAAAATGATATCGAATAACTATAAAATATTTATACAGCACACGATTTAAAAGAATAATTTTAGCAAATAATAAATAGCTAAAAGTAGAAAACCAAAGTTAAAAATATTTAATACATACTACTATTCAGACATACGATATATCACGTCCTAAAGTTACCTTGAGTCAAAGCGATAACCTCAAAGCATTTGCTCGTCTAATAGCCCGACCGCCAATCTTGAATTCCAAAGTCGTCTTGAACACTCGTTCTAGTAAAACTTCATACTCCAACGGAATCGGGAAAGAATATACAAACACAAACAAAAGAGTTGGAAATCAGGAAAATTGGAATAACATAGGTGCTCAATGCTCAAGATTAACGCGAAGACGAAGAACGATTAGAATAGAAGTGTAGACACCCGCATTTTGCCTGCTAGTGTCTATAGCAGTTCCCGACAAAACACCCGATGATGATCGGACGCAAACGTGACTTAGTATACTCGGATTTGGGCCCGAAATCAATAATATCTGACATGGACTTTTAGCGGAGTAATAATCTCACAAAACAGACCTCAAATTCAGGCCCAGTGGGTTGTTCCGAGCAAAATAAGACTAATTTGGGCCAAAACCGACACCAAAAATAAATCCCGTCTTTTGGCGACCGGGTCAAAACCCGGTCAAAGACGAACCCGTCACAAAAACAGCCCAAATGCATCTTCTAGAAGCTGGCGCCCAACCCCAAATTCAAAAAAGATAACATAATCAACAAAGTCAACCCCTTCCTTATTTACCTCGATTTACCTGATCCACTCGGTCGAGTGGACTGATCCACTCGGTCGAGTGGAGCGTCAAAAACGGATCAGGCCCATTTTCTAGGGCACTCGACCGAGTGCACTAGGGCCACTCGATCGAGTGCCCCTAGGTCGTGGGGTAAAGTCTATAAATACCCCATGACCCTCACTCATTTCACAAGTTTTGCTCATCCATTTTTACCTACATTCACCTCACATTTCAGCCATACTCTCTACCCTACAACCCTAAGCAAACACACACCAAAAACCGAGTCCCTTGTCCCTCGAAAAAACCGACAATTCATCCACACACACACACACACACCATAACTTGCATACATCCTCGATACTCCGACGTCCCGTCACTATTCGCGAGTCCATTTCCGAGGTCCTTACTAAGCATGTATGTTGAGGGTGTCCAAAACCCCATTTCGACCTTCTTTACTTTCATTTATGTTTTTGTATCGTTTATATTATGCCTATACTAGTATTATAATTCTAACATCCTAACATTTTACATTTTCGCATACTAACTTTTACATTTTCGTTACTAACATTACTATACCGCGTATAAATATATTAGTATCAAAAAAGTCCGGTTTTGAATACGTTTGACTATAATTGTCGCCTAAAATCCGTCTAATCCCTTTACGAGCAACGACGGAGGTGGAGCCCTTTCGAGGAGCCCCGCCCCAATGTACTCAAGGGCGTGACGTGATCGCGACTAATCGTAGTTGAACGCATTCGATCCCATTTTAATTAGTGCGGAACCCGTTGACACTAAAACCGACATCACATAACCCGAAAGGGTTAGTTTCGATGTCGTGACGTAGAGGGATACATTCCGTTGCTAATTCAAATTTGCTACGTAAATGTTTTCATAAAAATCCCGACAACGGTATTATAATCATGCATATACACGATTATAGTACCGGAGGTCGAGTTAAATTCAAATCATGCAATATTTGTATTTAATTCGGCCGACCGTCGATTTTAAACCCCAAAAAACGAAACGAGTTAACACTCGCACAGGGGCTACTCGACCGAGTGCATAGGCTACTCGATCGAGTAGCGTCCATAAAACTGGGCAGAACATTTTTCGAGGACGCACTCGACCGAGTCAGACCATGACTCGACCGAGTGGGTCCTGTAACCCAGAAAACCGAGAGCTTAAATGCAACATTTAAGCCCCGTCCTTTTCTACGACTTTTAGTCGACACGTGTAAAGCCAATCACGTGAATCCATTTTCCAAAACTCACGCTTTTCACGACACCTTAACGACTTTGATCGATTTTTCGACGTGATAAGTCGGGACAAGGCATAGAGACATGGGATCGGGCTAGTATCACGCCTAGGTCCTATGTCTCCGTCCTTCGTTTGATGTACAACATAATGTGCATTTAAACGGGGTTAGTCCACTTACACATTTCGCGGTCAAGTTTACATACGGGTCCGTTCCTATCTTTTTATTATCTTTTGTTCCGTTTATTTTTGTATTGGCCGGGTTGTATTTCCGCCCGTGTAACTTGTACGTTATTTATTTTCGGGTTTTATTTATTTACTTGCTTATCGCTTTATAAATGAACCTCGCATGCTAAATCATTTCGACTATAATCAAGATGCATTAAAATGACGTAGCTCACATTTAATTCGCATGCTTAGCCGAAAACGCTGTTTGCATATCATTTAATCATTTTACTAGCGCGCGCACACGAACACGAACGATGTCTTAGTAGAGGCCGCCATGTGCGGGCGGGGTTGGGTGTCCTTAGTGGGCTTCCCAACACGTACCCTCACCCCTTACTCAGAACCTTTGGTTTCCGGATGTCCGAAACCCTTGGCGCACGAGAGTCATTCTATATACGAAAGCCGGTTTAAACGGTATCGATATTGCAATGCAAAAGGGACGAGCCCAATGAACTCTGAAATCGAAGTGGGCTTCCTTTGTGTATAGCCGATGACGACATAGAGTGGGCTCGTATGGTTCCGAACAACCACAAAATTCGGTGGCGACTCCATTTTGACTTAAATTTCGAACCTGAGAACAATCTCACCACGAGAATCATTCGCCTACCCAAACCCGCGCGTGGCCGTGTCGGGGTGGACCTACGTCATGTCCACAATTTGGCGACTCCGCTGGGGATACCTGATGTAGCACATGTCATCGGGGTTCCTAGGGTGAGACTCGAAGAGAAATCGTTCGTATATTAGTGTGCGCGCATTAGTTTAATGATTCATGCATAACCCAAATTTTGCCCGGGCCGGTTACTTGTGACCGACGTCCCACTATACCACGGTGCATTCCTACATGGGTGCACTAAAGACTTCGATGGCGGAACTCACCGGGGTTTTACGGCAGGTCCTAGTTCCAAATCGGCTAGGAAGTCCGTCCCGTTTCGTGAGAATGCTATCGTTGTTGGTATAGACCCTACTTTGACCGACCGAGACTTAGTGTAAAGCATACATAAGCGTCGTTATAATGTTTGTTTGACTACGTGCTACTTGGTTTCCGTGTCATTTTTCAAAAAACCGTCATTTAAAAAAATGCATCTTTCCAAAACACCCAAATTATTGAAAAACCCGAAATGCTGTCCGTTTCGGGACCCGTCTTTTCAAAATATCCAATTTTCAAAACTCGGAATGCCGGCGAAATTTAGGATCAAATGATTTGACTCAAAACATCCTTTTTCTCTAGTCGGCATGCTGCCCGTTTTAATTCTCGAATTTCCAACACCATCTCGATTTTCTGAATTTTCAAAATTCTAATCTTGGTTTTCGAAATTCCGTTTTTAATTTTCGAACTCTCGAAACTTCATCCACTTAATATTCGAATTTCAAACCTCCAACTTTCCTAGTAAACCTTCCTTATTATAGGACCTACCGTCTAGCCGTGTGTCGGGTCTTTGCGTGGTATGTCGAAGGTCTATAGTGTCGAAACTCCGCTGATCCTATATCACGAGTTTCCCCCCTTTTCCCGAGTCCGCCTTATCCGTCAAGGCACGACCGACCCGCGTAGGGCATACTTCTACAAAGGAAAGTCCGTCCATACACTCGAGTCAAAAGTCTGGGGAAAAGTCTCACATGGACCTTCCTTCGAACGGGATTAGGCCCACAAAGCCAAAATCCTAAGGAAGTTATACCACCCATCGAGTCATCCGTCTAGATGTCTTTCTCGAGTCCTTAGTCTTCTTTCCTAGGGTCGCTCGGGATGTACTTTTTCCTCTTTTTCCAAGATCTGGCTTCAGTTTCTGATTACGCGGTGTTCTTACAGACAGGCCGCCAGCAACTAGACACGCTCGAAGGATGGTTACTTTGAACAGCCTACAAACCTCTTTGGACGCCATGGTCGCGAAGCAGACCGATATCGAAGCCCAACTGACCGAAATGAGGGCTGGCCAAGTGGCCATTGTTGCTCGCCTAGCTACGGTGGAGCAAAGGGCTCCTAATGTCGAGGCTAATGAGCCTCTAGCTGAACTAGTCAGCGCGGTGCGCCGACTAGAGGAACAAGTCCATTTGGCTGGGAGTAACAACATTCATCGGGAGAATAGTCGAGAGTACAACCCGCTGAGTGACAAGCTGCCCGCGAACCTGAACCTCACAGGTTTGCCCATGTTCGAGGGAACTGAGGACCCGTTACTACATGTACGGGCCTTCAAGGAATTCATGGCCATCAAGGGAGTGGATTCGACCATGTTCAAGAATCTCTTTGCTGCATCCCTTGAGAAGCACCCACGGGCCTGGTACTACAGGCTAGACCCGAAAAAATACCCTACATGGGATGATGTGGCTACCGAGTTCGCTCGGAACTATGCTGACGACACCGAGATCCAAACCACAATGCGATCTCTGAAGGTTATGGCCCAGGAGCCAAAAGAAGGTTTCACTAAATACCTTCAACGCTGGAGGGCCGAGAGCGTGAAACAGGTTGATAAGCCCAATGAGAAGACTTTGGTGGAGGCTTTTGTCAAGAACCTCCTCCCCTCATACCGGGTTCACCTTCGATATGCTGTCATACCCAATTTCACCACCCTTACTGAAATGGGTATGAGGATCGAAGACGATCTGAGACTAGAAAGCCTCACTAAGGCCGCTAGCAAAGGATACCAAGGGGCCTCTTCCTCCACCACTAAGCCCCAGGCTGCAACTCGCAGCATTTTTGACGCGGTTAATCTACTAGATGCCCCGTCCAAGAAGAACACCCCACCTCGGGTCTTCACAGATATAGGTACCACCTATACCTATGCCTTACAAAGGCTATCCTCCAAAGGCCTAATCCAACCGATAGGCCCAACTCCTGAAGTTCCGGTCGAGCGGCGCTCCAAGAACTACAATGCTCAGGCCTATTGCCAATACCACCGGGGCAATGGGCATGATACCGAAAAATGCTAGAAGCTGAAACACTTGATCCAGGACCTGATTGAAAGCGGTAAAATCCCGCTACCCGGAGATAAGCCAAGCAACAAGGAGAACCCTTTCAGCTCCCATGCCATCTTTGCCGAGGAGGTGATTGACTGCTCTCACCTTATCTCTCCATTCATCCCGCAAGTGAACGGGATCTGGTTTGACGACGAGGATGATGTCTACCTCGCTAAAGGGGAAACCGTTCCCATCACCCCCGAACAGATTCGAGAGGCCAAAACTCGAGTCCTAGCCAGCAACAACCTTGGTCGTCCCTATTTAGCCACAAGCACTAGGGACACCCCTATCCCGGCAACCATCACCGATCCACTCGGGATGGAAGTCGCCCCTGAAGAGCCGACCGCTGAAACGGCTATTGTGAAGCAACTGAAGAGAACCCGAGTTGACCTCACTATATGGCAACTCTTAGTCAGCTCACAAGAACATTGAGAGGCACTTACAAAGGCTCTCGATCAAGTCAAGATCGACTCTTTGGCTACCCCTGCTGAAATGGTAGCCACGGTCCTACCCCACCTAAAGGGTAAGGCCAAAGAGGGAGGCCCAATGATCACCTTTTTCGAAGCCGATCTGCCGCCATTCGGGGCCTCCCACAACCTGGCCCTTTACATCACGGTGATTTGCCAAGGAAAATACCTCCCGATGACCCTAGTCGATGACGGGTCAGCTGTGAACGTCCTTCCTCTAAGGACCGCCAAAGCCCTCGGCATTACCGAGGCTGACTATATCCCGACGGCTCAAACCATCCAAGCCTTTGATGGGAGCCCGAAGACGGTATCTGGGGCCGTGAAGCTGACCATCATAACGGGCCCGATAGAAAAGGAGCTTGAATTCCAGGTGATCGATGTCACCTCATCCTTCAACTTGCTCCTAGGAAGGCCATGGATCCACGCAGTCAAAGCGGTGTCTTCCACCCTCCACCGTAAGATCAAGATGCCTTTACTCGACAATGTTATTACTTTGGAGGCAACCCCAATGACCGTGGCTAGCTGTAACGCCACGGGCCGCACGGACCTCTGGGGGTTCGACTTTGTGGGGATGATCGAGGAAGAGTACCTTTTTAGGCCTTACTTCACCACGAGCATTGACACGATGCTCCAGAACCTAGGGTACCTTCCGGGGGCTACCTCTCGACCCGACCTTCCAGCTGGAAAGATCATCGAGGTCCTCAAGGATGAAGACTCTCACTTCGGCCTTGGCTATGCCACCACTCCGGGCAACGTTGTCCGAGCAGGAATCGAAAAGGCCTTCAACATCATGAAGGGTATCCACTTGAGCCCTTACAGCCCACGGTTGTCTGACTACTTTGTCACACCCGTATTCGGGGCTATCCAGGTTGGGCTATACCAACCCAATGCTACGCACCTCGGGACCCACTCGGCCCGGGACTGCAACTACATCCCGGATGAGGTGTTCGCCCTCATCCAGTCCGATGGAGCTGATGATGCCGAGCCCGCACTGGGGCTGCTCTTCGGGGAAGACACCATAGCCCCGACTCCAAAAGAAGACCTGGTCAACTTGATCCTCCGCAGCAACAGGTTTGACCCGACCAAGCTGATCTCAGATGTTGGCTCCGAGACGGGAAGCAGTGCCTGGAGGAAGACTGTCAAATGGACCGACAGTCAAGGAAAGATCTACAAGATGGTCACCGGAGAGGGAGACATGCCTGAGTCTGAGTCCGAGTCTGAGTTAGAGTCTGAGTCAGAGTCTGAGGTTGAGTCTAGAGAAGTCGGTGCTAGAGTCACTCCTGTAACCCCCCTCCCTTCTATCATTCCTGCCGCTGGCACTTCGGGGTCTGTCCCGAGTGCTTTACCAATTCCGCCACTGACCAATGATCAGATGGCTGCTCTCTTTGAGCTGTTTTCCAAATTTTCAATCAATAATAACAACCGTTCTGCTTACGACTTGTCTCTTTCAAATTCTGCTTTCAAAAATGTTTTGTGCTATGACATTGAGAAATCCGACAAACAGGTACCCCTACCTCCACATCTGATCGAGCAACTAGAGCAAAGGGAATCCCGGAATCCGGTAGTCGAAGAGACCGAATCCATAAACGTGGGAACAACCTTAGAGCCTCAGATACTTAAGATAGGGTTATCCTTAGATCCCGAGGAGAAACAACAGTTTATAAACCTTCTCCAAGAGTTCAAAGACGTCTTCGCATGGTCCTACAAGGACATGCCGGGGATAGACCGGGAAATAGCCGAGCACCGCATACCTATCAAAGACGGGTGCAAACCGGTCAAGCAGAAGCTTCGTCGAATGAGGCCCGAGTGGTCTCTCAAAGTAAAGGAAGAAGTCGACAAACAGTTCAAAGCCGGCTTCATACAAGTGTCCGAGTATCCGGACTGGATTGCAAACATCGTGCCGGTTCCTAAAAAGGACGGTAAAGTACGGGTATGCGTAGATTTTCGGGATCTTAACAAGGCAAGCCCGAAGGATGATTTTCCGTTACCACACATCGATATACTGGTGGATAACACGGCCGATCATGCCCTTCTGTCATTCATGGACGGGTATGTCGGATATAATCAAATCAAGATGGCAGAAGAAGACATGGGTAAGACTACCTTCACTACACCTTGGGGTACTTACTGCTACACCGTCATGCCATTTGGTCTCATTAATGCCGGGGCCACATACCAAAGGACCGCTACCACTTTACTGCACGACATGATGCACAAAGAGGTAGAAGTTTACGTGGACGACATGATAGTCAAATCCAAAGAATGGGACGGTCACATCACCGCCCTAAGAAAATTCTTCACCCGATTGCTCAAATACAACATGAGGCTAAACCCTCAAAAGTGCAGTTTCGGGGTAACGTCAGGCAAATTACTGGGTCATATCGTTAGCCAACGAGGTATCGAGGTCGACCCAGCTAAAATCAAAGCCATAACCGAGATGCCAGCTCCTAAAACCGAAAAAGAAATAAGGGGATTTCTCGGGAAAGTCCAGTATATTAGTCGATTCATTTCCAAACTAACCATGGTGTGTGAACCAATTTTCAAGAAACTGAAAATAGGGGAACGGATACTATGGGATGACAAGTGCCAAGCTGCTTTCGACAAAATCAAAGAAATTCTGTCTGCTCCGCCAGTTTTGATGCCACCTCAACCCGGTTTGCCTCTGTCATTATACCTAACAACGACCGAGACAGCCATGGGGGCTATGCTGGCTCAGACAGTTGACTCCGAAGAACGAGCCATTTATTACATCAGCAAGAAGTTTTTAGAGTATGAGTGCAAATATACCATGCTCGAAAAGACGTGCTTGGCTCTAGTCTGGGCCACCAAGAAGCTCCGGCACTATATGCTCAGCTACGAGGTCCATGTTCTATCCAAGATGGACCCGATCAAATACCTCTTCGAGAAGCCCATTCTCAATGGCCGAATTTCTAGATGGACTCTAATGTTGGCAGAGTTCGACCTAAAATTTGTACCATTAAAGGCAATTAAGGGGCGAATAGTAGCTGAATTCCTCGCTGACAGCCCGGTAACCGAAGAAGGACACACCGACACCTGGTCCTTCCCAGACGAAGATATTTTCCATACCGATGCTGAAACTTGGGATTTATACTTCGATGGAGCGTCTAATTTTCGAGGGTTCGGAGTCGGGATCCTCCTAATTTCACCAAGAGGGGAGCATACTCCCGTCTCCATCAAACTGGACTTTGATGTTACCAATAACGCAGCGGAATACGAAGCATGCATTTATGGGCTACAAGCCGCCGCCAACCTGGGGATCACAAATCTCCGGGTACATGGCGACTCATCCTTGGTCATTAACCAAGCACTCCAAAAATGGAAGACTCGGAATGCTAATCTTGTGGCTTACCAGGCACGAGTAAGGGATCTCGAGAAACAATTCCAAAAGGTAGAGTATATATATCTGCCTCGGGAAGAAAATCAGTTTGCAGATGCACTCTCAAAATTGGCGTCTTTACTGAACATTCCCGACCACGTGACCAGTATGCCAATTTGTGTCGAAAGACGGTCTGAGCCGGCATACATCCATGACATTGAAGACATCGAGATAACCGATCCCGAACCATGGTACCAGGCTATGTTAAAGTACCTGGCAAACGGAGAGTATCCTCTCGGGACGGAAGGTCGAGCCAAGAAAGCCTTACGGAGGCTAGCCACCCAGTTCGTCCGTACTGATGACGGGCAACTGTACAAAAAGACAGCACAAGGGGCCCTTCTCCTTTGTGTTGACAAGTATAAGGCTGAGAAGGTTATGGCCGAAGTACATGATGGTGAGAACGGCCCACATATGAATGCTCACATGTTGGTCCGAAAAATCATGAGGCTCGGTTATTACTGGAATACCATGGAGGTTGACTGCCAGTTATATGTCAAACATTGCCATAACTGTCAAATCTTCGACAATGTGCAACATATGCCGTCCTCTCTGCTCTATACCATGACGTCACCTTGGTCGTTCTCGACATGGGGTATCGACATAATCGGGAAGGTGAATCCTTCCGGTACTGGTGGACACTGTTTCATTTTAGTAGCTATCGACTATTTCACCAAATGGGTCGAAGCTGAATCATATCGCATCCTCAATGCTAAACATGTCGCCAAATTTATCCAAAACAAGATAATATGTCGGTATGGAATCCCACATGAATTTATCAGTGATCACGGGACTCATTTTCAAGCAGAGACCGCAGCCTTGCTGACTAAATACAAAATTCAAAGGCACACGTCCTCGCCCTACCGTCCCCAAACGAATGTAGCGGTGGAAGCGGCCAATAAAACAATTGTCACCATACTCAAAAAGATGGCTGATAATTATCGGGACTGGCCCGACAAAATACCTTTTGCCCTATGGGGGTACCGAACATCAATTCGCACCGCAACCGGGGCGACACCATATTATCTAACCTATGGGATGGAGGCAGTCCAACCAGTTGAACTAGAGGTACCATCCCTCAGAATTCTGCTAGAAAGCCAAGTGCCCGAAGCTGACTGGGTTCGAGCACGGTATGATTCGTTGGTTCTACTAGACGAACGACGGTCCCGCGCTCTCAACAACATCCAAATCTACCAAAAACGGATCCAACGGGCTTTCAACAAGCGGGTAAGGCCCAGAAACGTTAAAGAAGGGGATCTAGTCCTTAAGTCTGTTCGAGCTTTACTACCAGTGGACCCAAGGGGAAAATTCAAACCCAACTGGGCTGGGCCATACCTGGTGAAGAAGATCCTATCAGGGGGAGCAGTAATGCTGACGGACCTGGACGGGAACGAGTTCGTCAACCCAACCAACCTGGACTAGCTGAAGCGTTACTACCCTTAGCCATTTCTCAATGTCATTAGCAATTTTTATCAAAATCGTTTATTCTACAAAAAGCAAGTCAATAAGTTAGAATTATTTATTCTACTGTCACAAAACATCTTGAACCACTAGTCTTGGTGTAATTCGAGATTGCAAATTTACTGAGCTTGAACTACGTTTGGTTTGATTCTGCTAATCGCGGATACGTAGGCAGCCCCTCAAAAGGGCACAACCAGTGCAATCGAGAAAAGACAGGAATGGTTTAAATAATAAACTTTCTTTTATTAATTATCACAAAAAAGAGCCCCAATAAACTTGGGAAAATTACAAAGTGCAGGAATTCAAAAAAAATTACCAAAAAAAAACACACGACGAAATAGTAATAGTATTTAAATAATAAAAAACTAAGGACTCGGTATCTAGGGCATCTTGCCCTTCCCCTTGTCCTTGGCCTCCTTAACTGTCCACTGGCGGCGACGCGGAGGAGAGCGTTCCCGAATCACCACAGGAACCTCTTTAGCCCGGACTCGTTTCTTGAAACTCGAGTCCTCGTCCATCTCGATAGGCCCTAGTCGGGCCCTCACGTGCTCTGGGAGCCGGTCACGCGGACCTAATCGGTCCCGGGCCGCCAGCCTTGGCCCAAGTCGCCGCTTCAAGTCAGTCTGGGGGCTTTGCCGCCCCCGCGTGCCACTAGCACCGGCATCTTTAGCTCGAGTCTTAGTATGTGACTTAAGACCCATCTCTAATCGGACTAAGGTAGCAGGGGTCTCTCCCTCATCGAAGAATCCCCTATTATCCTTTGCCGTCTCCCGACGGACCAGTTCGAAGGCCTCATCGACCTTCAGAGCTTTGCGAGCCTCCTCGGACTCCTCAGAAGTCCATTTCTCGTAAGCCCGAGAAACCCAAGCGGATTAGCAAGGGTTGGGAATGGTCCATGTAGGACGAGTAAACCATCTCTGCAACCAGGTGTCGCACATAGCGTCCGTCAGTTGGAGCGAGACGCTAATAATGGCTTCAGTCTCAGGAATGCGCTGAGACGAACCGAACTGCCTCAAAATGCGGTCCGGGTAAATATGAACTGTCCAGTCAAGGGACAAGATCACAAGGTAACGAGCTTGGTCCCTCTTGGCCAACCCCGTCAGCTTAGAAAGGAACCACCAAGCGACCGTCCACCTGATTAAAGGGCCACCATGGAACACCAACTCCTCATCCCAGTAAGCTCGATTTATATGGTGATTTGAGCTTATCCGGCGCCCTCTTGAACTGATTTGGCTGCTGCGGTAGTTGGGAACGCTCGGAGGAGGCTCTATGATTGATAAGCGTTCCGACAGCCAAACCTGCAAAAGTATATACAAAATTCATAAGCAAAAGAATGGTCCGCTACAGCCCCCTCGATCGAGTACACCATCTGACTCGATCGAGTAGGGCTCTCTGAAGACAACCAGAATCTCGCCAGGTGTGACACTCGATCGAGTAAAGCATTTCACTCGATCGAGTAAGCCCTCCACAGATGGGCAGAATCGCTTTGCAGACATCACTCGATCGAGTGACAGGTCCACTCGATCGAGTGACTTACGGACCTCAGGAAATCGCGCGAAACAAAAAAGAAAGGCAAAAAGAAAGAAAAATCGCGAGACGTATACCTGCAGAATAAGGGTGCTCCCCGTCAGTTGCCGGGTTGGGTCAAGTCGCCTAGCATCCAGACCCATGATGAGTTCCCCAGTGGCTAGCCAAGCAGGGCTATGACCCGTCTCCATCTGGTCAACCACTCCAATCAGCCTAATTTGACCCACGCATGAGTCAGCATCCATCATCCCCTCGAAAACATAGCGGTGCAGCATGGAGAATGCGAAAGCCCTACGCCTATGAGAAGGCGTAGCCCTTACATCTTGACTGTTCATAAACTTGTCAGCCAAGTCGAAGAGGGAAACAGTATCTCCCCGCACCATTCGATCTGTCTCAGCATGAGACAAACCCAAGAAATCCCTCAGTCTTCTCCTCGGGTCCGGATAGAACGGAGGAATGGCAGGACAAGCCACAGGGCTCCACCCCCGATAGCTGCGATCTCCTCGGGAAGAAGGCATATTTCTCCCCGCGGGAACGCGAAGACGTGATGGGTAGTATCCCAAAACGACAAACAGGCGTCCAAAAAGTGTGAATCAGTCACTAGACGCCGAAGAGGAAACAGGCTGACAATCCCCATTTGGGTCAGCTGAATTTTGTCCTCGTCCCGAAAGTGCTGGGACCAGGCAAAAAGCATTGAAGTGAGATGCTCGATACCCATGGCAGGAATTTGAATTCTCTTCAAGAGACTGAGAGCTTTTTTTAAGAGAAGAAGAGATTTGATTTGAGATGCAGTATACTGAAGCAGGGAGACCTATATTTATAATAGGGAAACCTGACTGTAACCCTAACTAACCCTGCCTCCTCAGCAAACTGGGCCCCAGCATGTGCAGGCCTGACTTCAACCCAAAATAGGAACCTAGTTGTCCTGAGCTTTCCTAAATTCTTTCTAAAAATTCCTAAGATTCTAAAAAAAAAAGAAAAGTTTTTCGAAAATTTCAACTT
Organism: Agrostemma githago; assembly: GCA_958450325.1. NCBI lineage: Eukaryota > Viridiplantae > Streptophyta > Magnoliopsida > Caryophyllales > Caryophyllaceae > Agrostemma > Agrostemma githago. The sequence goes on along the minus strand of OY288239.1, from coordinate 25,793,462 downwards.
TTTTTTTTTTTTTCAAAATCCAGTACTTTTTCCCCAGCACGAGTCGGTGTTTTGCCTATGTGTTACATGCAATTTATCATGTGTCAGCATACAGGTACACCCCAAGACTTTAGAAGCAAGTCCCTGCGCAACTACTTCACTCCCCAACGTGAGCCAATATCCCAGAATGCTACAGTCAAAGCCATGATGTATCAGCATACGGGCGCACCTATACCCTCAGAAGCAAGTTTCACTCCCCACGGAGTTATCATCGGCAGGACAGGTATGACCCTCTACTTATGGCTGGCGAGCCCTTCACGCTAGTCTACTGGACTATAAACGACCCGACCGGAAGGCTGCCAGGTCGTAATCCTCGATTGGCCTGGTAGCTACTCTGACTTTCGCCTTGTCCAAGCCTCAGTCAGAGTGGGGGCTCTGTAGACACCCGCATTTTGCCTGCTAGTGTCTATAGCAGTTCCCGACAAAACACCCGATGATGATCGGACGCAAACGTGACTTAGTATACTCGGATTTGGGCCCGAAATCAATAATATCTGACATGGACTTTTAGCGGAGTAATAATCTCACAAAACAGACCTCAAATTCAGGCCCAGTGGGTCGTTCCGAGCAAAATAAGACTAATTTGGGCCAAAACCGACACCAAAAATAAATCCCGTCTTTTGGCGACCGGGTCAAAACCCGGTCAAAGACGAACCCGTCACAAAAACAGCCCAAATGCATCTTCTAGAAGCTGGCGCCCAACCCCAAATTCAAAAAAGATAACACAATCAACAAAGTCAACCCCTTCCTTATTTACCTCGATTTACCTGATCCACTCGGTCGAGTGGACTGATCCACTCGGTCGAGTGGAGCGTCAAAAATGGATCAGGCCCATTTTCTAGGGCACTCGACCGAGTGCACTAGGGCCACTCGATCGAGTGCCCCTAGGTCGTGGGGTAAAGTCTATAAATACCCCATGACCCTCACTCATTTCACAATTTTTGCTCATCCATTTTTACCTACATTCACCTCACATTTCAGCCATACTCTCTACCCTACAACCCTAAGCAAACACACACCAAAAACCGAGTCCCTTGTCCCTCGAAAAAACCGACAATTCATCCACACACACACACACACACCATAACTTGCATACATCCTCGATACTCCGACGTCCCGTCACTATTCGCGAGTCCATTTCCGAGGTCCTTACTAAGCATGTATGTTGAGGGTGTCCAAAACCCCATTTCGACCTTCTTTACTTTCATTTATGTTTTTGTATCGTTTATATTATGCCTATACTAGTATTATAATTCTAACATCCTAACATTTTACATTTTCGCATACTAACTTTTACATTTTCGTTACTAACATTACTATACCGCGTATAAATATATTAGTATCAAAAAAGTCCGGTTTTGAATACGTTTGACTATAATTGTCGCCTAAAATCCGTCTAATCCCTTTACGAGCAACGACGGAGGTGGAGCCCTTTCGAGGAACCCCGCCCCAATGTACTCAAGGGCGTGACGTGATCGCGACTAATCGTAGTTGAACGCATTTGATCCCATTTTAATTAGTGCGGAACCCGTTGACACGAAAACCGACATCACATAACCCGAAAGGGTTAGTTTCGATGTCGTGACGTAGAGGGATACATTCCATTGCTAATTCAAATTTGCTACGTAAATGTTTTCATAAAAATCCCGACAACGGTATTATAATCATGCATATACACGATTATAGTACCGGAGGTCGAGTTAAATTCAAATCATGCAATATTTGTATTTAATTCGGCCGACCGTCGATTTTAAACCCCAAAAAACGAAACGAGTTAACACTCGCACAGGGGCTACTCGACCGAGTGCATAGGCTACTCGATCGAGTAGCGTCCATAAAACTGGGCAGAACCTTTTTCGAGGACGCACTTGACCGAGTCAGACCATGACTCGACCGAGTGGGTCCTGTAACCCAGAAAACCGAGAGCTTAAATGCAACATTTAAGCCCCGTCCTTTTCTACGACTTTTAGTCGACACGTGTAAAGCCAATCACGTGAATCCATTTTCCAAAACTCACGCTTTTCACGACACCTTAACGACTTTGATCGATTTTTTCGACGTGATAAGTCGGGACAAGGCATAGAGACATGGGATCAGCTAGTATCACGCCTAGGTCCTATGTCTCCGTCCTTCGTTTGATGTACAACATAATGTGCATTTAAACGGGGTTAGTCCACTTACACATTTCGCGGTCAAGTTTACATACGGGTCCGTTCTATCTTTTTATTATCTTTTGTTCCGTTTATTTTAGTATTGGCCGGGTTGTATTTCCGCCCGTGTAACTTGTACGTTATTTATTTTCGGGTTTTATTTATTTACTTGCTTATCGCTTTATAAATGAACCTCGCATGCTAAATCATTTCGACTATAATCAAGATGCATTAAAATGACGTAGCTCACATTTAATTCGCATGCTTAGCCGAAAACGCTGTTTGCATATCATTTAATCATTTTACTAGCGCGCACACACGAACACGAACGATGTCTTAGTAGAGGCCGCCATGTGCGGGCGGGATTGGGTGTTTTTAGTGGGCTTCCTAACACGTACCCTCACCCCTTACTCAGAACCTTTGGTTTCCGGATGTCCGAAACCCTTGGCGCACGAGAGTCATTCTATATATGAAAGCCGGTTTAAACGGTATCGATATTGCAATGCAAAAGGGACGAGCCCAATGAACTCTGAAATCGAAGTGGGCTTACTTTGTGTATAGCCCATGACGACATAGAGTGGGCTCGTATGGTTCCGAATAACCACAAAATTCGGTGGCGACTCCATTTTGACTTAAATTTCGAACCCGAGAACAATCTCACCACGAGATTCATTCGCCTACCCAAACCCGCGCGTGGCCGCGTCGGGGTGGACCTACGTCATGTCCACAAGAAGAACAGAATGTAAGGCTCGCAAATCAAGAAAACAAAGAAGATGAAGCGCGGAGAAACGACATCTCAACGTGGCTGCTAACAACCGGATTATGACTCAAAAGCAACAAAGCGGACAACAAAAACGCAATGCCGAGACAAGAGAGTAGCAAACATCAACGGGAGCAGCAATAATCGATGACAAGAATAAGAGACTGACAGAAATTACGACGAAATGGCAAGAACGATAGCAGCAACAAGACACGCGTCAGCAGCAAGTATGTGATATCGAACAGAAAATCTAGAAAGGACAAAGGCGTAGAAGACAGAGCTATGACACGTTCGCATAAAACAGCGACGGAAGTTGAACGACAAAGACAGAAGAAGCAGCGCACAGGAGGACGACAAACGAAGGGGAAAAGATAGACAGAGAGACGAAAATCGACACAGAACAGCATAAAACAACAGTAGATAGCAGCAACAAAACGCAGAAGAAGAAGAAGAAGAATGGGGATCGAAAAGTAGCGGCAGTACATCGAAATACGAAGAAGAAAACTAAGATGAAGAGGAAGAAGAAGAATAAGAAGAGCACGAACAGACATCCATATAACAGCAACAACATTGACGCAACACCGAAGCAACAATGGAGGACAGCAGCAAGAATAAGGGGAGTACAGGAAGAAAAAACAGACGGAGTAAATGAACGAGCTTCAGACCCGAACTGAACACGACATGTCTACCTCGACAAATGACGACAGCAGCGACGCAGAGAGAGAACCGAGGAGAACCAGGGCATAAACTCGCAACACCCACGATCAAGCCATCAAAGACGCAGGAACAGGTGAATATTTATGATGATGGTGAACGGATGCGGTGAAGGACAAAGTAGAGGAGTGCGATAAGGTGATGGCAGAAAAAGAAAGGGAGGAGGTGAGCGGATGAAATGAACGAATATGATGGTTAAAGGGGATACGCTGTATGTTAGCAGTGGAAATAAAACAAGAAAAGGGGAAGCAGTGGAGGTATAACAAATAATAAAAGGAAGGGAAAAGAATAAGTGGTCAAAGTGGGTTAAAATTAAAAATACGGATTAATTAAATGAATCAGTTAGGAGACAATTTCCGTAACGATAAGTTGACTGAGCCACGGATTCAAGTTAAAAATCAAGTTAATAAAATTAATAAATAATCGGGTTGTCTAATAAAATGAGTAAATAAAGTATTCGAGACCAAAATGATGTTTATAGAAGTAAATAACTAGACGATGAAATAGTATTTCCCGATAAATAATAAATCTTCGTGAATTAAATTGATTTCTCGAGGAAAGGAAATAGATGTTTTGACGAAACTTAAAATAAATGAGCTTCGAGCCGAAAATAGAAATTTGAGCTTAAATATAAATAAATAAAAAGAATTTAGAATTTAAATCGTCGAAATATATAGACTTTCGATAAGAATTAAAGTAAATGTATAAAATAAATCGAAACAGAAATAAAAATATGTTTCAAATATAAGAAGAATTTCCGAGACAAATAGAATTTTAGGAGTTTGAAACGATTAAACGATAGATTCGTTTTATAATAATTTAAGAATTACGAGTTAAATCGAAAAAATAAAAAGACGAACATGATTTTAATTTAATTTAATTTATGAAATCAGAGGTGCTACATCAACCCTAAAACGTATCATAAACACTCTCCTGAATCTAAGAACGCATCTACCTCTCACGATACGATCCTCTTGACAAAACGCTTTTCGAAACGATCACTTTCAATAATCGATTTTGTCCAAAGTCGGAATAAGCATCATACCAGACGTTTGGACAGAGGCACTTCATAATGTCCAAAGTTTCATACATAATAAAGTAGATTTTATCATATTTATTTGTGAGGCACCGAGTAACATGTACTAGGGTGTATGTGTGACTCGTTGAGATTAGGAGCTGGAACAAAAGAAAAAAAAAATTCCAGTATCAATGATCCGTACAGATGAATATGATAAAATGGAAAAATTAAAGTGACTCTCTAAAAAAAGGTCTATTCATCTATTATGCACTATTCCAATCAATTCCATACATTTGATTATTGTGCACTATTCATAGGTGAGAAGAATCATCGATATCTTTTAATATATACGACAAAATATAGTCATGTGAGATCTTGTTTAAATTGTCTAATCGAGTACATCATGAATATCAATTTGTTTATAATTTTCAGAAATATGTAACTAAAGATATAGACAAAAGAAAACGTGCATTGGTGTACGTGTATAAAACAAATGTATGGAATTGATTGGAACAAAGGGAATATGAAATTTATGGTTTACAATTGAAGCGCTTGGTCTCGTGCATTCTAGCATCAGGGCGCCTCATGGCCTGCGCTTCTGTCTGTGTATAATTCTTGATTCCAGAATCAATTATCGTTTGTCTTCGACGCGTTATTCGATCAACCTTCTGAATATTTGATTTCAATTCTGTAATTGAGAGTCGAGTATTAGGATTAGTCGAATTCCGTTTCATTCGTTTAAGATGAGTTAACTCTCGTCTTGAACCTATATAATCAGTTCTATAACAATACAATATCAAAATGTTCATCTCGATTAGTTTAGTCTAATCTAACTTCTAATACCGTTTGTACTACTATTCAAACTATTTTTAAAACGACTTAGAACAATTCTTTTTGATGCTAAGTCGACTACCGTAGGCTATTATTAGCTAAATGACATTGTCAAAATGCGGAGGGTCTAACATTCGTAAGGACAAGTCGGGACGAGACGTTCCAAGAGGTCCGGATCAAGCTAGCATCACGCTTTGGTCCTGACCTTTGTTAGCTGAGGCGCAATAGCTAATGCACCTTGAGGTCAGGGCGCCTAGTGCCATGCGCCTAACCTCCTGTCCTCTAGTAAGTGCGTAATGCAATACGTAGCTGATCGAACTCTGTCCAACTTTCGACAATTCTGTTTACGTATTTCTATTTACGAATCTGTTTATAGTTAACGTTTACTTTTCTATATTCAATATATTGCAATCGGTGTCGTATTGTGAATCCGGGTTGTATTCCACCAGTGTAACTTGTAATTTACATTTCAAGTTCTTTATTTCATTGTTTGGCATTCCCGCTTTTTAAATGAACATTCATATGCTAAATTAGAGGTGTTCGTCGGCCCAGGACCGGACCGGACCGAACCGAACCGTTTAGCCTGGACCGAAGACCATAATTGTATAAAAATTAGGACTGCGGACCAGACTATATTTATGTCGGTCCGGTCCGGGTTGGACCGTAAAAAAATATGGACCAGACCGTAATGGACCATAATGGACCAAAGAACCCAAAATAAATTACTACCAAAAAGTTTTTTATATGAGTAAATTAAAACAAACAAAAAAACCGATAAGTGCATAATCAAACTCTACAATATTTTTATTTCGTTTTCCATTTTTTTTGTAGGTTAGGATTTAAAGATTTTTATTCGGTATTCCACTTATGCGGCTTATTTTGTGCACATTAATTTTAATATATTGTTTTATAATACGGTCCATTCGGTCCTTTATTTGGTCCGCGGTCGAATCGGTTCGGTTCAGGACCGGACCAAAGACCAAATAATCAATATCATGTGGACCGTGGACCAGACCATATAACATTCGGTCCAGTCTGGTCCGGACCAAAGTGCAACGGTCTGATCCGATTTTCGGTCCAGACCACGAAGTGAACAACCCTATGCTAAATTTGCCTTCGACAATTCTAGATGCATGCATCAAACGACGTAGTACAATATACAATTCACATGTCTAGATCAAAATAATGTTTGCCATCCATCCATTCAATCGTCTTACTAATGCGCGCACTTAAACACCAATTGATAACTTAGTAGAGGTCGTTATGTGCGGGTGGGGTTGGTTGTCCTTCGTGGGCTTCCAACCACGTATCTTCACCTCTTACTCAGAATTTTCGGTTCACGGACTAATAACGTCGTAACCATTGGCCGCGAAAGTCATACGATATTCGATATGCAAAGGGATGAGCCCCTAACCTCTAGTGCTAAGGCAAATCATGGTTTGTGCATGGTATAACCAAAGTATAGAGGGATCTTGAATGGGTCTGAACTCCTAGAAAGTTCGGTGGCGACTCCACTTCGATTTAAGTTTCAATTCGAGAACCATCTCACCACGAGAATATCCGCCTACCCAAACTCGCGCCTGGCCTCACTGGGCGTGGACTTTGCCATGTCCACAATTTGGCGCCTCCGCTGGGATAACCTAATGTACAACTTGTCATTAGGGTCTTTAGGGTGAGACTCGTAAAGAAATTGATTGGTTACTAAAGTGTGAGCTTTATTTCGATGGCTAATCCGACGCAACGTCGCCGGAGGATTCGCCTTTGTGTCGGCTAATCCGACGCAGAGTTGGTTATAAATTTACGTCAATTCTTTGTTTTCAGCTCCCCATATGCACGAAATTAAACGACCTGCAATTACACCCCACTCCTACAACAAATAACAACAGGAGCACATCCCACATATAACAACAAATGACCAAATAACTCCAATCTAAGCGCCCGTACATATCTTCTTCGGTAAACATCACAAAACTCAACAATACTTCACAAAACTCCACGAAACTCAACCAAACTTCACAAAACTCAACAATTCTAAACCAGTGAACTGTACTGTTATAGAAAATGAAAATATATTACAAAGAAAACTGGTGGTGGGTTCACAATTCTATCTAGGAGTTGGAGAAATATCTAGGTTCACAACCATAGTCTAAGCAAGTAACATAAAAGAAATGAACTACCTACGCAAGGGGCTCAATCCGCTCCGACCCATGGGGATGACCATCGTTGTTGTCATCATCGTCGCGCCTACTCATGTGTGGTACTCCGCTGCAGTTCTCGGTCTCCATGGCGAACCGTTCCCTCATCATCTGAATAAACCTGTCTTGCTCCTCACACCTCTTCTCTAATGTCTTCAGGCGCTCTTCTTGTCTTTGGAATTTATCATCCATGCGCTCGTTAACTGTGCGTTCCTGCGAGGCGGCGGTAGGGAGGTATGTGTCCGCAGATGGATCCTTACTACGGTTCAAGCATGGGCGAAAGAGATCTTTCGCCACGTTACCTATCCCCCAGAACCTTTTCTTCTGGTTGTAGCCACCCGTGACATCGTGGAAGATCTTCAAGGTGTTGGGTGCCTGATCAGAAGCTCGTGCCTCCTCCACCGCTTTCTCATAGCTCTCCTGAAACAGCAACATGAAACAATGTTATAACTTTTAGAACAACACATACTATCACATCGTAATTTTCATGCCTAGTATATTTTTGAAAAACATTACTACTACTCACAACGATCTCTGGTCCTCGAGGGTCAATCCACTTGCCATCTTTCCCCTTCTTCGTCTTCTCCAAGAGCTGCACCGGGGATGCAGATGGGCCCTTCATATAACAGTATTAAAACTTTCAGCATTTGTAACACCCCGACCCAATCCTAGGACCGGAAATGTTAACTGCGGTAGCCCGCCAGGCTTTGTACTGGTCCCACAGACCAACACGAGTCCTTTCCGGCACATTTTTTCCTCACTCATGCGCATCTCGGAAACCTTCCCAGGAGGTCACCCATCCTAAGATTGCTCCCAGTCAAGCACGCTTAACTGCAGAGTTCTTATCATGGGCAAACCAGAAAAGAAAGTGCACTTTGTTGATATGAGGAGTACTTCAAATCCCTTTAAGCAAAGCTCATAAATAGGACATCTTCAATCAATGTGGGGTGTTTCAATCACTCCCACTTGAAGAACGCAACGTCCTCGTTGCGCCTGACAGGATAACCGCTGACCCAGAATCCACCCCCGCTAGGTGCCAAATGCACGGTCGCCGGGTTGCTCTGATACCATTTGTAACACCCCGGCCCAATCCTAGGACCGGAAATGTTAACTGCGGTAGCCCACCAGGCTTTGTACTGGTCCCACAGACCAACACGAGTCCTTTCCAGCACATTTTGTCCTCACTCATGCGCATCCCGGAAACCTTCCCAGGAGGTCACCCATCCTAAGATTGCTCCCAGTCAAGCACGCTTAACTGCAGAAAGTGCACTTTGTTGATATGAGTAGTACTTCAAATCCCTTTAAGCAAAGCTCATAAATAGGACATCTTCAATCAATGTGGGGTGTTTCAATCACTCCCACTTGAAGAACGCAACGTCCTCGTTGCGCCTGGCAGCATAACCGCTGACCCAGAATCCACCCCCGCTAGGTGCCAAATGCACGGTCGCAGGGTTGCTCTGATACCATTTGTAACACCCCGGCCCAATCCTAGGACCGGAAATGTTAACTGCGGTAGCCCACCAGGCTTTGTACTGGTCCCACAGACCAACACGAGTCCTTTCCAGCACATTTTGTCCTCACTCATGCGCATCCCGGAAACCTTCCCAGGAGGTCACCCATCCTAAGATTGCTCCCAGTCAAGCACGCTTAACTGCAGAGTTCTTATCATGGGCAAACCAGAAAAGAAAGTGCACTTTGTTGATATGAGTAGTACTTCAAATCACTTTAAGCAAAGCTCATAAATAGGACATCCTCAATCAATGTGGGGTGTTTCAGCATTTATTTACCAATAGTATATATTGAATTATACTCAATTTGTTTACTTGTGTTATAAGAACTTACCATTTGCGCGAAGGCTGTTGCTGCGCTCCTACTCCCAAGGCAGCTGGTGGGTTTGGCCACCCCGTCCACTTGCCCACCTCTCCTGTTCGACGACTTAATCGCCAACTTCTTCTTGAAGTTTGGGTCGGCAACGTTCCTCTTCAGTGCCTCCCACTTCTCTTGCGGAATCCATTCTGCCTTCTGAACCCTCGGGACAGCTCTCTGAAATATGTCGGCTATTTTCTTCTTTATCCGAATCTCATACTCCGACCTGAGGTCGTACCCCAAGTCAATACACACTCTCTTCTGTTTGTCAAAAAAAAGATGCGTTAGCTACAATTTAATGTATAAATCGTGCAATGAAAACCTTAGAAACACAGACGAGGTAATTACCGCGAAGTGCATATACATGGCTTCCCGAGCTTCCTGGGGCGCCTCCGTCCAGCTACGGTAGGCGCCTGGGGTAGACGCATATGTCATGGTTATGGAATCCCGCATATAAGTAGAGTGCGTCGTGTCCTCCCACCTACACAAGTAGTTTATGATACTGTGAAGCAAATAAATGAGTGAAAATATAGAAAGCAATTGGTTACAACAACTTAAACTCACCAAGTAGCGGTTTTCACTTTCCGCCGTGATAGGTAGGGTTTCTCAGGCGTCGCAACGTAGACCCTCGCCCCGACTTCTTGGACAGCGTCCACACCTTCTACGACGTCAGGCCTAGGTACGTCCTCCTCCATAGCGTCAACGTGGCTACTGTTACCCGTCACCATCCCACTGCCACTTGACATAATCACGTCTACAAAATATGTTTGCGCAAAGTTAAACTGTAGAGTCATTTAGTTTAGGGTAAACCAGGAATTTCATTGATTACCAAAATAGTCTCCAATTACAAATAAATAAATTACAACTTTAAGATACAAACAACTACATAATTGCTAATTATCGTCACTATCACTGTCCGCGTCGGTGTGCGCTTCAATGAACCCCTCTTCCCCGTCTTCATCATCATCGTCCCAGTCACTATTCACCTCATCACCATCATCTTCATCGACGACCAACTCTTCCTCATCACCCTCTCCCTCAGGAACAATCCAATCGGCAAATTCGTCGTCCTCCCCTTCAGCACCAGCAACTTCAACTACATATTCTTCCTCATTGACGTCATTGTCTTCGATCAGAGTTGATGACATTGGATGATTAGTACCAACTACACTCTCTTGGTAAACGTCATCGTCGATGATAGGATTATCAACTTGTAATCTTGCCTTGATTTTGAAAACCGCAGACCAATTCGTACTCTTTTTTCCCTTCGGGTAAGGAGCGTAGCAGACTTGATCGATTTGATACACCAACACAAAAGGGTTGTGTCCTCGCAGTTTTCTCGTCAGGTCGACATCCACAAGTTTGTACAACTCATGAACACTGACTCCGTGCGGGGAGTTGTTGATCTAATCACATTTGAACAGTACAGCCTTGCAGTTTTTGTCGTTGTCGTAGTAGTCGAGCTCGATCACCTCGACTAGGGTTCCATAATAATTTGACCCTTTGGTGGACAACACACATACGCCGTTACTTTTGGTCATTTTTGGAACGTCAACACCCTCGACAAACACACGGAACTTGTACCCATTACTTGTATATCGCCTCCAAGTTTTGTCTCGTGAAGACGGCCCAGTGACTAGAGGTCTTACCGTTGGATCCTCCAGCGCTTCAGGCTATTGTGAAGGTAAAATTCGTCAACAAACAATGCAATTAAATTTTCGACCAAACACATAAACAATTTGTAATAATCATTCAAATAGCATTTCAACATACTTGAGTACGTAGCCAGGAGGGAAACAGTGACTCATAATTGACCCAAACATCGTCAGATGTTGTCACTTCCGCGTGTTCTGCCATAATGAAAGCCTCGAATTTCCTGAAATGGTTAGCAGTTGTAGTTAATCACACATACTACCAATTATGAGGAGGGTATGTTGTACGTGAGTTACTTACTCCTCGTACGGTCTGATGACAGTGCCACAGTTTCTCATAACGTAGGAGTGTGCCTGCTTGTACTCAACATCGGTCAACCACCTCTCCTTACATTTTTCAGTGCTGCTTTCAACGTCTGTCTGAAAGGGTTCCACCTTTCTATGGTGGTCTTCAGTTTCATGCACACCCACGTCCAGGTCTTTGGCTTTTGTGTCAACGTGGTCTTCGAAGTAGAAGGAGCTGAAGTTTGATGTCTCCTCTAACAAATACGCGTTGCATATTGAACCCTCGACACGTGCTTTGTTACCAATTTTTTTTCAAATGGTTTAAGAACCTACAAATTAAAATGGTGGTGGCTCATGTAAGACTTACTTGGTAATCAATACACGGAAAGTCATACTAAGGAGAGTTGAGGATGTCACCTTTCAAATGGGTACATCCACCGGTATTGAACTGGACCGCCAACCCTTGCCTCATACGGCAAGCGAAGTGGGAGATGCTCGATCAAGTTGAAGAATGACGGAGGAAATATTTTCTCCAACTTGCAAAGGATCTCGGGAATATTGTTCTCCAGTCGATTCATGGACTCGACTGACACCGTAGTGGAACACAAATCACGGAAGAACTGACTGATCTCTGTCAATGCATTCCACGTGTTCATTGGCACCAGCTGCTTCAAAGCTACTTGCATCAATCGCGCCATAAACACATGACAGTCGTGGCTTTTCATGCCATGCAAAATTAACTTCGACTGGTCCACACACCGAGATAAGTCGGATGCGTAACCATCCGGGAACTTCAAACCAGCCACCCAATCGCACAAAGCCTTCCTTTCATTTTTGTCCATAACAAACGACGACGATTTGGGTCGTCCAAGTGTAGACACCCAGATTTTGACCGCCAGGTGTCTAGCAGTTTCCAAAAAACACCCGATGATGATCGGACGCAAACGTGTTTCTACGCGCTCGGATATGGGCTCGAAACCATTAGTTTTCGGCTTAGGATTTTTACGGGGTACAAATCTCACTAAACCAACCTCAAATTCAAGCCCAACAGGTCTTTTCCAATCAAATGAGACTAATTTGGGTCAAAACCGACACCGGAAATAAAACCGACTTTTAGCGATCGGGTCAAAACCCGGTCAAAGCCGTTTCCGAGAGCAAATCCGCGGTCCTCTTTCAGGCGGACCATCGAATCAAGTCCATAAAGGCACTAAACCCTAGACAACAAGGGGGGAACAATTGCCTATATATACATCCCCTTGCATACACAATAAACACCTTTTCTTTTGACAGAAACCCTAACTTTCACACACACAGTACATCCTTTGCAACCCTAATTACTACTCATCTTCAACCTTAGAACCCTAGCAACTTACAAACCCTAAAACCACTATAACTCGACTTACATCAACCTCGATAATCCCGTGCTCAAGCCACAACTAACGAGTTCTATCCGATACAGGAAACATGTAGGTTGAGGGTGCAAAACCCCATCTTTCTCTCTTCTCTTTCTCGCGCGTCGTCCGTCTCGTCGTTACCTTTTTTTATTTTATTTTTTTCTCTCTTTGTGTCGTTGTCGCGTCTATAATATCGATAATAATTACTAGTATAAAACACTAAAATACTTGCCTATTCGTGTCGAATATGAGGCATGACGGGATAAGAAAACACGAATATTACGAGGGTATCGCACCCGATGTTGATGGTCGCTTATCCTGACACCCTAAATATTTGATTGTTGAAGCAAGTCAGAATCAGTAATCGTTTTTTTGTTAGCGTCGTTACTATATTCGTCATCATTGCATCTTCACCAATTTCAAAGATTATTTCTTTAAAACACTTTTTTTATTAGAGTCGAAACCCGTTGATGCGGATCCGCCATCATACAATCCGCAAGGATTTATCACGATGTCGGGATGCGGAGGGAATCAAACTTTTAATAAATACAAAACGTCAAATCTATTAGTTTCGATACCAACTCAATAGTTGGGTGTCGAGTTTAAATAGTCCAGTCAATCAATCCAACTAACACGATGTTCGTTGATGCTAAAGTAGTTGTCACCTAATTCAATTGAATTAATACGACACTATAAACGTGGAGATCACTCATATCATGTTAGTCCGAATTAGATCGACTTACAAAATCATATTTTCAAAAATCACTCTAAGTATTTGGTATGGGTCCTATAACCAAGCACCGGGTACAACGAGTAGTACAAAATCGGGACCGAGGACAGTCCACCACGCGAGTCGCACGTGCCTTGCGCGAGTCGCGCCCTTCTCGCGCGGGTCGCATGGATCCCTGAAAATCGTGAGATAAAATTAATTATTCCGTCTTAATTTAATTTAACAATTTTTCAAACATCTTTTTTAGACGTACTCTATTCGATATCGATTCCATAATCGAACATCGAATATAACGAGTATCGCAAATTTAAGCCGAGTATAAATTATGCCATATTTGTACGCGATTTAACAAAAGCGTCGATTTTCTAAACCATCTCGAGAACAGTCCGCCATGCAGTCACATGCGTCCTGTGCGAGTCGCATGGCCACGCGAGTCGCGCCTCTCTCGCGCGAGTCACGTGGTTCCCTGGAAACTGCAACATGAATATTTTTTCTTTAACAAAACAACGGTTTCTTTTTAGCATATTTCAGATCTCGATAAATATTTTCTTGACCTCGGTCAACGCGTGCTTAATCCATTGCGACCGACGTCCCACTATACCGTGATGTACTACAATATGGATATGTCAAAGGTGTCCATAGCAGATTCGTATGGGTTTCACGGCATGTTCTAATCTCAACTCGACTTAGAGAGTCCGTCCCGATTCACGTCTAGGCTATGTGCACTGGTATAGACCCTTTATAGACCGACCGAGACTTAGTACAGAGCATACATGGTGTCGTTACTATGCTTGCGTGACTATGTGCTATTTGGTTTCTAAAGTCGCTTTAAAAAACGTCAACTTTTCAAACAATACATCTTTTCTCAAAATATCCAATTTCAAAACCCGGGACGTATACCGAATTTAGGACTTATGATTTTACTCAAAATAGCCTATTTCTAGCCGGTATTCTACCCATTTCAAAACCCGGGACGTATACCGAATTTAGGACTTATGATTTTACTCAAAATATCCTATTTCTAGTCGATATTCTGCCCATTTCAAAACTCGAAAATATTTTCGAACTCTCAAATTTGAGGCCCAATACATTTTTTCTAATTTTTGAAAAATTAGGCCCCCTCCACCGAATTTTTTTTCGGATTAAAAATAAATCATTTTCAAAACCTTCATCTTCTTAGGACTTCCCGTATTTAGCATGTGTCGGGTCGTGTCATAAGTCGTCGAGGTCTTTAGCGTCGAGACTCTGTCGATCTTACATCACGAGTTTCTTCCCTATCCCAGTCCGCCTTATTAGACTAAGGCAAGGCCCACCTACGTAGGACATACTCCTACAAAGGAGGGCCCATCTACACATTCGAGTCCAAAGTCCGGGGATGTCTCACGTGGACCTTTCTTCGAACAGGAGTCGGCCCACCCGCTGAATCCTAAGGAAGGCCCACCTTTCACGAGTCACCCGTCTAGGTGTCCTTTCCAAGTCATTTCCTTTTCAGGCTTTTCCTCACTCGGGGGCTACCCTCCAGCAGGGCGATCAATCACGGTTGCTCTAAGGGTCGTGTCCTACACGTGTCGTCTCACATACCCCACTTTCGAGTCACTTAGATGTCATACCATCTGAGTCCTATCTGAGTCCTTGGCCTCACTTTGGGGCTATTCTCCGACGGAGCGATTAATCAGTCACTCTGAGAATCGCACCCTACACATTTCTCTTAGGAGAGTCTAACCCGAGTCAAACACGGTCGCCCCATTTTCAGACTCACCCATCTGCAGCTCGAGTCTAATTCGCGGTCGTTACCTCGTCTAGGTCAACATTCGAGTATCCCGGTCCGAGAGTCTTTGTCGACCCGTCATCCCGGGCCGTGTCTAGTTTGACTCCCTCTCTTGCACTTGCGCAAAGCCGAGTTTAGGCGAGTCGTGGCACCCGTCGTTCTCTCCAATCAAAGACCTTACCAAAAAAACAACCAACCGAGCATCCGAGTCCGGATTTGATTCGAGTCTAAGTCTGAGTCCGAGTCTAGGATACCCTACATCCTCATTTCCAAATCAGAGTCAGAGTCTTTTGCATTCTGTCCTCTTTTTCAAAATTCAATAAAATCAGCTTTCAAATATTCTTTCTCTTATATACTTTTCTTATGTGTTTCCGAGAACATGATAAACACCATCATACATTGTGAGCACATGCACGTGACTATTATAGGCACATCTATAATGACTGCAGGAAACTGAGCCCGTGTTTCCCTTTTACCTGTTCCATGTCTGACATAGAAAGCCACAAAACTACACTTAGCAGGAACGGTATCGAATCCTATGACAAATCTAGGTAATCTCCTAGTTTGGGTTCAAGACGGGAGGCAAACCCATTTCCCACAATAAACACCCATCCAACAGGATCAACCAATCCTACCTCAGGTGTTAGTTTGACCAAAAAAAAAACTGGACGAAAAAAATCAAAAAGTTCAAGAAAAAAAAGAAAAGTTGGACAAAAAAAAAATCAAAAAGTCCAGGAAAAAAAAAGCAAAAGGCCAAAACGAAAAGCAGGCCATTATCAAAAAAGAGAGGCACCCATGGCCGAGGTTAAGCGGTCAACACAAATGAAGCACCCATGACCGGGCTAAAAGGTCAACCCCAAAAAAAAATTATCAAAAAACCCATGACCGTGATTATCGGTCAAATCAAGTGAAAGTCTCTTGACCGGGGTACGGTCAATGCCAAAATTATCGATGCCCATACCATCAAATAAGGGAAGTAATCAGCTAACACCACATTTAGCCTTCCCACATTACAACCCTCAAGACCTTCTCGAGACCTAGGCTAAGAGACAGCCCGGAATTTTGAGGATTCAAGCTTCTTAGGATTCTCCTAGCCATTAGGGCCAGACATGGAAACCAGATCCCGCATTATCAAACCTGCCCAATCGAAGTCCGAGTCATTTTTACTCGACTTCCCCCTTTCCTACCGCATTACAATACCTTACCCTCGAAGCCTTAGTTCCACAAAATCGAGCTCCACATTCCCAAAAACATCCAAACCAGGTACCAACCCCAAGCACGGGAACTCAACCTGCGGTCGGCATAAAACATGCCCAAATAGTTCACACCACCTCTGAGGGCTACCCCGGAGAACGCTCACAGTCACAGGATTAACATCCTAACCATTCTAGCCCTTTGATCAAGACATCATTGGGAATGCACCTAGCCTACACCATTGCTATGGCTAGTTACACACAAAGATCTATTAGACTAGGCACCATAATATATCTTTCTTCACTGAACTACGGCATGGTTTGATTTCATTATACGTGAATATGTAGGCAGCCTTTCAACAGAGGCACAACCACTCACATTGACACACATTCAAAAAGCACCATCATTCCGGTCACGACACTGTCATGTTCTCAATAACTAGCTTTGTCGTCCTGGGGGCTTCTATTAGACAGAAGTTCTCCTTCCACTCACAAAATCCAAAATACTTTCAAAAACTAGCCTCCTTTCTATAGAGTGTCCTAGTACTCGGCTTAGTCGAAGACAAGAATATGTCAGGAACTCGAAGTGACACCCAATTTGGGAATGTACCCTAAAATCAAAAATCCAGAAGAGCACAAGACTACAACAGTCCCATTACGGACTACTTTAATTCCCTTATAACAGATCGTTCCCATTTTGACTTCGACCGTGTTGCCACTCGCCTAGGCTACGGAATAGCGCAACTTAAGAGTCTTGCCATCTTAGGTGGCCCATCCCCCTACCGAGTCACGGTCCAACCCCTCGAAAGTCCAGTCGCGTCTGTCAACTTGTCCTGTCACGTCCTGAGTCGAGTCTGTCGGTAGGCCTCTCTCTTCAAATTCCCGCTTTAAAATTTGCAAAACTTAGCCATTTGAGAAAATCCTTTTCGACAAGGTCAATTTCGGTCTATTTAAAATGCAAATTTCTTTTCTACCCTTTTCAATTTTGAAAACCTATCTCCTAGCACGTGAGTTGCTTTCAGGACTTCGATTTCAAAATGAAGCAAAAAATCACTTTCCCCAGCGCGAGTCATATTTTTACCTACGTGTTACATGCAAAATTTTATGTAACTTGTACAGGTACGATTCAAGGCTTCAGAAACAAGCCCGCACAGCTTATATATCTCCCCAGCGGAAAGCCCAAGGCGGCATTTATCACGGGATGTGCCCACATATAGGCACACCCGGGACTTACACAACAAGTCCACAATTCCCCACGAAGTTATCATCTTCAGCTCAGGTATGATTTCTAACTTGTGGCTGGCGAGCCCTTCACGCAAGTCCAATGGACTATAAGCGACCCGACCGGAAGTCTGCCAGGTCTTAATCCTCGATTGGCCTAGTAGCTACTCTGACTTTCGCCTTGTCCAAGCCTCAGTCAGAGTGGGGGCTCTGTAGACACCCACATTTTGACCGCTAGGTGTCTATAGCAGTTTCCAAAAAACACCCGATGATGATCGGACGCAAACGTGTTTCTACGCGCTCGAATATGGGCTCGAAACCATTAGTTTTTGACTTGGGCTTTTTACGGGGTACAAATCTCACAAAACCAACCTCAAATTCAGGCCCAGCAGTTCGTTTCCAATCAAATAATACTAATTTGGGTCAAAACCGACACCGGAAATAAAACCGACTTTTAGCGACCGGGTCAAAACCCGGTCAAAGCCGTTTCCGAGAGCAAACCCGCGGTCCTCTTTCAGGCGGGCCATCGGATCAAGTCCATCAAGGCACTAAACCCTAGACAACAAGGGGGAGCAATTGCCTATATATACACCTTCTTGCATACACAATAAACACCTTTTCTTTTTGACAGAAACCCTAACTTTTACACACACAGTACATCCTTTGCAACCCTAATTACTACTCATCTTCAACCTTAGAATCCTAGCAACTTACAAACCCTAAAACCACTATAACTCGACTTACATCAACCTCGATACTCCCGTGCTCAAGCCACAACTAACGAGTTCTATCCGAGACAAGAAACATGTAGGTTGAGGGTGCAAAAGCCCATCTTTCTCTGTTCTCTTTCTCGCGCGTCGTCCGTCTCGTTGTTACCTTTATTTTATTTTATTTTTTTTCTCTTTGTGTCGTTGTCGCGTCTATAATATCGATAATAATTACTAGTATAAAACACTAAAATACTTGCCTATTCGTGTCGAATATGAGGGATGACGGGATAAGAAAACACGAATATTACGAGGGTATCGCACCAGATGTTGACGGTCACTTATCCCGACACCCTAAATATTTGATTGTTGAAGCAAGTCAGAATCAATAATCATTTTTTTGTTAGCGTCGTTACTATATTCGTCATCATCGCATCTTCACCAATTTCAAAGATTATTTCTTTAAAACACTTTTTTATTAGAGTCGAAACCCGTTGATGCGGATCCGACATCATACAATCCGCAAGGATTTATCACGATGTCAGGATGCGGAGGGAATCAAACTTTTAATAAATACAAAACGTCAAATCTATTAGATTCGATACCAACTCAATAGTTGGGTGACGAGTTTAAATAGTCCAGCCAATCAATCCAACTAACACGATGTTCGTTGATGCTAAAGTAGTTGTCACATAATTCAATTGAATTAATACGACACTATAAACGCGGAGATCACTCATATCATGTTAGTTCGAATTAGATCGACTTACAAAATCATATTTTCAAAAATCACTCTAAGTATTCGGTATTGGTCCTATAACCAAGCACCGGGTACAACGAGTAGTACGAAATCGGGACCGAGGACAGTCCGCCACGCGAGTCGCACGTGCCTTGCGCGAGTCGCGTGGTGGCGCGAGTCGCTTCCTTCTTGCGCGGGTCGCATGGACCCCTGAAAATCGTGACATAAAATTAATTATTCTGTCTTAATTTAATTTAACAATTTTTCAAACATCTTTTTTAGACGTACTCTAAATATTCGATATTGATTCCATAATCGAACATCGAATATAACGAGTATCACAAATTTAAGTCGAGTATAAATTATGCCATATTTGTACGCGATTTAACAAAAGTGTCGACTTTCTAAAACATCTCGAGAACAGTCCGCCATGCGAGTCGCACGCGTCCTGTGCGAGTCGCATGGCCACGCAAGTTGCGCCTCTCTCGCGCGGGTCGTGTGGTTCCCTGGAAACCGCAACATGAATATTTTTTCTTTAACAAAACGGCGGTTTCTTTTTAGCATATTTCAGATCTCGATAAATATTTTCTTGACCTCGGTCAACGCGTGCTTAATCCATCACGTGTCATATTACTTTTCAAAATCATGCATCATATGTCGTCTCATCATTCAATGTTAGTTATAAACCGTTATTATTGTTATACTGTTACTAACGCGTTTGTTCCTTTTTTCGATTTATTTCCGTTGTTTATTTTATTGTACTAAAATGAAATCGCTTGCTAAATATGACTTCGACTTTAATATTAGATGCATTAAATCGACTTAGCAACCCATTCAATTATTCGCATGTTTAGGTAAAACAATGTTTGCATATCATTTTACCGTTCTACTAACGCGCGTATTAGAGAGTCAAACGATATCTTAGTAGAGGCCGCTAATGTGCGGGCGGGGTTGGGTGTTCTTTGTGAAATTCCCAACACGTACCTTCACCCCTTACTCAGAACCTTAGTTTTCGGATGTCCGAAACCGTTGGCGCACGAGAGTCATTCAATACACGGTATCCGATAATGTCGGTATCGGTATCAAATGCAAAGGGATGAGCCCAATAAACTCTGACTTCGGAAATGGGCCATACTTTGTGCATGGCCCACTACGACATAGAGTGGGTTCGAACGGGCCCGAACTCCCACAAAGTTCGGTGGCGACTCCATTTCGATTTAAATTTCAATTCGACCCATCTCATACGGAGATTCATTCGCCTCCCCAAACCCGCGCGTGGCCGCGTTGGGGTGGACCTATGTCTTGTCCACACCAAGACACAGTTCCTTGAAATCGGCTTTGCCTTTTGGTCCGAAGGCTGTCTTGTTCGGTACATCCATTACGGTGTTGATAATCTGCTCAAAGAAATTCTTCTCGATATGCATAACGTCAAGGTTGTGTCTGATAAGCAGAGTGTGCCAGTACGGAAGTTCTCAGAATATGCTCTGCTTCCACCAACTTTCCTTCTTATCCTTCAATTTTTTCAACTGTTGGTGGGTAGCGTGTACTATTGTAGGGTACTTCTGGACATCTGCCCATATTTCATCGCCTGATAACCGTTTACATGCGATCCTACTTTCATTGGGTTGTTTCTTCAGGAAACTCTTACAGTTATGCCTAAATGGATGGTCGGAAGGTAGAAACTGTATGTGTCAGTCAAACCAAGACACCTTTCCGCTATTTTTAAGCCAAAAGGATTTTTGGTCCTTCGCTTGACAGTAAGGACAAGCACGGTAACCCGTTGTACTCCAACCAGACAACATCCCGTAAGCTGGGAAGTCGTTGATGGTCCACATTAGTGCAACCCTTAAATTGAAACTACTCTTCCTCGACACATCGTACGTGTAAACCCCATTATCCCACAAACTTTTTAACTCCTCAACAAGAGGTTGGAGATACACGTCCATATTAGCATTCGGGTTCCTAGGGCCAGGAACAATAAGGGACATGAGCATAAATTGTCTCTTATTGCATAACCACGGAGGTAGGTTGTACGGTGTCAAAATAACCGGCCAACATGAGTACGACTTGCCAAACTGCCCGTACGGTGAGAAACCATCTGTGCACAAACCCAAACGTACGTTGCGCGGCTCTTTCGAGAACTCGGGATGTTTGACATCAAATGTCTTCCAAGCTTCACCGTCGCTAGGGTGTGTCATCATACCACTAACCCTTATTTTGGAGTTGCTGTGGTGCCAACTCATCTCGGCCGCAATTTTCTTCGTCGCATACAGTCTTTGTAGCCTCGGACCTACTGGGAAGTAAGTCAAAACCTTAGTTGGTACTCTCTTCCCCCTAGTATTTGCAGTTGGACTCTTGTACCTCTCGGAACCACATTTCCTACACGCGTCGAGGTCCGAATCTCCCTTTCAGAACAACATGCATCCGTTCGGACACGAGTCTATCTTTTCATGGGGGAGTTGGAGGCCCTTCAACACATTTTTAACCTCGTAGAAATTATTTGACATGACATTCTCCTTTTTCGGTAGAAGGTCACTCATCAGTTGGATCCAACCGTCTAAATGTCTTAAGGCCATGTTGCTCTCGCACTTCAAAGTCAGCATCCTTGAAGCGACTTGCAACAGACTCATATCGCACCCGCCATAAACTGGGAGCTCAACATTTTTTAGCATTTCAAAAAAGGAAAGGACTTGTGGGTTGGGTTCGTGTTGCACTTCTTCGTCGCTTAAGTTGTCTGGGTTACGCTCCTGCTCCATGATGTCCTCAACCGTCGTATGCAGTGTGTCCTCCACAAAGTCCTGGTACGGATTTTCGCGAACAGGTTCTTGCAGGCGACTATTTTTATTTTCACCATGGTACGTCCACACGTAGTAGTTCTCAACAAAATCGTGCTTGTATAGATGTTGTTTGGCATCTACTTCATGTTTTAAGGCACAGTTTTGACATTTTCTACATGAGCACCTAAGCTGCTCGCTGGTGTAGTGGGGGTTATTATCTAATAAGGAAAACTTGATGAACTCCTCGACACCGTCTCTAAATTCTATTTTCGGCCGCTTATTGTCGACCAGTCTCTCGTACATCCAACTCTGTTCTACTCTATTCATTCTATATGGATAGAACTATGAATGATTAGGGTATGTACACATGAACAAAATGGCGTGGGGAAAGAAGTCAACAACATGGAATTTGAAGTAGGCGACAACAACGGGGGAAATGCACATTGAAGAAAAGTTCGCGAATTTCACCATCAGTTCGAACTCTCACAACCATCAATTTAGAAACGATTCATCACCGGGGACCTTATCACTCCAACCAAAACCCATTCTTGTGCGTTCCATGTCACTGATAAACGCGAAATTGTGTAATGTCGATAAGAGAAAAATTCGGCAGCAATTCGCCTCAGTTCTCCAAAAGCACAATGTGGAATATATGAAAACTCCACATATGCAATCGAAGAACATTGAGGGAATTGTCACCAAATTTTCCTCTTACCAACACAACACAATTCCATGTTTGCCACCTAAGCGACATGAAAAGCACAAGAACAGTCCCAAAACGGGGACTGTCCAAGAATTACTCCTAATGAGTAACTCTTGAACGGGCACTAGGTGGGTCTGAGTAGATATCAAACAATCCTCATGCACAATACATAACGAAAACATGTAACAACAATCATATCTCAAGGCACTCATCAAAAACATTAATACTTACTGTTATTACCACCACTAACTGCTGAAATTTAAAAAACAACAACGAATTTCCCTTTTTTAGTATTGTTTATGTAGTAGTAGTAGAATATTAGCATTGTAGTTGTAGATAATTAGTATTAGTAGTAGTAGAGTAGTTGTAATATTAGAAGTAGAAAATTATTAGTAGTAGTAGTAGATTAGTAGTTGTATTAGAAGTAGAAAATTATTATTATTAGTAGTAGGTAGTAGATTAGTAGTAAATAAGTAGTATTAGATTAGTAGGGAAATAGTAGTAGTAATGTTAGTAGATTTAGTAGGAGAATAGTAGTAGTAGTGTTAGTAGATTTAGTAGGAGAATAGTAGTAGTAGTGTTAGTAGATTTGTTGTAGATTAGTAGTAGTATTAGTAGTAGATTAGTAGTATTAGTAGCAAGTTACTAGTATTAGTAGTAGATTAGTAATATTAGTAGTAGTATTAATAATAGTAATGAAGTATTTTATTACTTCATACTACCACTAATACTACTACCACTAATACTACTACTATTACTACTAGCACTACTAACGTTCTACTATTAACACTTATATGACTACCAAGGGCGGCTAAGGCCCAGTTCAGGCGGAGCATTGGAACTGGGCCTCCAAAATTTGGGCCCAAGTTATTAAGTGCTGATGGGATTAAAAAAAATATCAACTGCAATTTCCAAGTCCCTGTTTATTCCCCGTATTAGTATATCACCCATATAAATTTATTCATCTCATTAATGACAATTCTCCTTCCTAATGAAGGTTTCTTATTCCAACATTCCTTTGATTCATTTTAATTTCTGATTATAAGTATTTACTACTCCGTATTACTCTTACTTAAGTTGTGAATTTTCCAATTGCTTCTTAAATTTGGTGTTACCATGTTGATAGCTAGACCATTTGGCATCTTGGAAATTAGATTTTCCCTCTCAAGATAAAAAAATTCCAAATTTTGCCTCTTCAATTGGTTCTTTCTAGGTTTGATCTAGTGATTCTTCTATCATTGTATTATTAAAACTTTATGTTGTGAGTAAGCTTCAATTTTTTTTTGTTAAATATTTGGGTGGGATTAAAGGGATTTGTTTATGATTTTTGTTTTGTTTTTGTTAAATATGTTAGTGGGATGCTAAGGTTTATTTTTTTCTCACTTTATTTGTAATTTTTATTGAATGTTTTGGTCATTTATATATTGTCTCTTTTGATAATAATTATTTTAATGTTTGAATTTATTTATTTTTTGCAGAGGTTTCGGTGAGAAATTCCAAATAAAGCACAATTAGCATCATATAAATTTGTTTCTTTCCCTCTTATCAATAAGATAGTTATAAACTTATAATCTGGTAATGATTAAAAAAAAGAGGTGTAAATTGTAGAGAAGAAATAACTCAATCCCAAATCAAAGCTCTTGATAAAATTTGATTAAAGAAAGAACTAGAGTATTAATTATAGTATATTGACAGTGAAATGTGGTTATTAATAATACTCCATATGTATTATCTCAATAAAATTCTAAATTATACTCGTAATTTTTTAGGCCTCATTTTGTAGTATAGCACTAGGCCTCCATTTCTATTGAGACGCCCCTGATGACTACTACTAACACTAATATTACTACTATTACATACTAATCTACTAATTCATTAAACTACATTCTACTACTAATAATAATCTAATAACACAATTTCTGACCTAATACAATAATCACTAATACAATAACATTATTACTAGTAAAACACTAACATAATTAACAAATACAAACATAGTTATACTAACCTAATTAACATACTAACATAACCTAATTAACATACTAACATAACTAACCTGATTAACATACTAACATACTAACCTAATTACTAAACTAATTAACCTAATTAACATATATACTAACATAACCACCATACAATTAATCTAATTAACTAATAACTAACCATTAACCTAATCAAAACAATTAAACCCTAATTATCATACCTGAGATTTGGGGGTCGAGTTAGGGGTTTTTCGGAGCTGACCTTCGCCGGGGGGTTCGCCGGGATTCGGTTTCGCCGGAGATGTGCTTTGCCGGCGAGGTTCGTCGGAGATGGGGTCTGGTTTGGTGCGCCGGCAAGGGTAGGTTTCGCCGGGGGTTAAGGATTCGCCGGAAGAGTAGGAGGTCGCCGGAAAAGGAGATGAGAGGGAGACCTAGGGTTTCGTTTTTGGGGGTCGATTTAGGTGGTGGTCGCCGGATCTGGGTAGGTGGTGGTCGCCGGACGAAGGTGAGTCGCCGGAAGTCGGAGCGTCGCCAGAGGTGGGTGGGGTTGGGGTTGTGCGCGTGACGTCGTCGATTTCGCCCGTAGAGAGAGAGGGGGGTTTGGGGGAATCGGGTTATGGGATCTGTTCGTTTCTCACCTTTTTTTTATATTAAAAACCATTGCGTCGGATTAGCCGACGCAAGGCAGATGCAAAATTCAATTTTGCGTTGGCTAATCCGACGCAGTACGTGTCTTTATGTTGACTGATCGGGTAAGTTAACGCGTTGACTCGACAACAATGTGTGGGATTAGCCGACGCAACACCCTTCGATTGGGTCGACTTTGCGTCGGCTAATCCCACGCAACCCTTTCACATAGTGGCGTTGACTCGACAATATTGCGTGGGATTAGCCGACGCAACCCCTTCCTATTGGGTCGACATTGCGTCGGCTAATCCCACGCAACCCTTTCACATAGTGGCGCTAACCAAAATACTTGGCGCCTGATTCATGGAGGCGGATAGCGTCGGCTAATCCGATGCAAGTTTATTGCATCGGATTAACCGACGCAATGCGACACAGTTGACATACTTGCGTTGGATTTGTTATCCGATGCAATTCATCCGCCGCAATTTCATCTGTTTTTAGTAGTGCTAAGAACGCATCTACCTCTCACGATACGATCCTTTTGACAAAACGCTTTTCGAAACGATCACTTTCAATAATCGATTCTGTCCAAAGTCGGAATAAGCATCATACCAGACGTTTGGATAGAGGCACTTCATAATGTCCAAAGTAATATAAACCATAAATTTCATACATAATACAGTAGATGTTATCATGCATATTTATCTGTGAGGCACCAAGTAACATGTACTAGGGTGTATGTGTGACTCGTTGAGATTAGGAGCTGGAACAAAAGAAACCTAAAAAAAATTCCAGTATCAATGATCCGTACAGATGAATATGATAAAATGGAAAAATTAAAGTGACTCTCTAAAAAAAGATCTATTCATCTATTATGCACTCCCTCTATTCCAATCAAGTCCATACATTTGATTATTGTGCACTATTCATAGGTGAGAAGAATCATCGATATCTTTTAATATATACGACAAAATATAGTCATGTGAGATCTTGTTTAAATTGTCTAATCGAGTGCATCATGAATATCAATTTGTTTATAATTTTTAGAAATATGTAAATAAAGATATAGAAAAAATAAAACGTGCATTGGTGTACGTGTATAAAACAAAGGTATGGAATTGATTGGAACAGAGGGAATATGAAATTTATGGTTTATAATTGAAGTGCTTGGTCCCGTGCATTCTAGCATCAGGGCGCCTCATGGCGTGCGCTTATGTCTGTGTATAATTGATAAGTGTGTTTTGTAGTGTTTATTTCTAGCGTTTAGTCCCGTTTTCTCTTGTGGAATCGCTCTTTAGAGCGGTTTCGAGGCTACTTACGCTTTTTTTTGTTTTAGGTTCCTAAGGCCTATCTTGGAGAAATGGAACGATTCCAACTCATTTCCGACGCATATGGAGCCAATGAAGAGAAGCGACGATGATTCGGTGACTTAGACTCGATCCTGAGTCCCATGGAGCCCACTTGATGATATCCCGAGCACCGAGCATCGATAAGAAGCCTAGGAAGAGCAAATAAGGACCCATCCCGGCCGAGAAGGACCCATCACGGCCGGGATGAGAAGAGAAACAAGTTACTGGAGGTTGGTCCCGGCCGGGATCATCACCTTCCCGACCGGGATGGGCCCCTTCCCGGTCGGAAAGGACCCAGTTCTGCCCGATTTCATTTCTTTCGCCTCCCTTACCCGTGGAACCCTATATATATCCCTCTTGTATTGTTGTAAGACATTCACGAAACCGTAGACTACTTTAGGTTAGATTAGCTTAGATTAGTGAAGATTAGCTTAATCCCTCCTTAATTACTCTTCTATTAAGCCTTAATCTAGTTAGTTACTCTTGTATTATTGGAATTCTTGAAGATTCTATCAAAATTGACAACCTTGGTGGATGTATTTAGGTTTTCTTTTATGCAAGTGTTCATCTTTTCCATTCATCATCTAGTTGGTATAATCTTTCTTCTCTCTTATCTCATAATCTTCCATTGTTAGTCAAGTTTGAATCTTTGCTTATGTTCATTGTTGTTTCTAGTTTAGATTCCATTATGAATGTTTTCATTGTTTTGTTGGTTTCTTTGGTTTATGTTCTTGTATTCCTAATTATGTGTGAGTAGTTTTCCCCTAGGTTGCACGGACACTCCTCCAAACCGTGTCGTGTCGGACACCGACACACGTCGGACACACGACAATACGTCTCGGACACCTGAAAAACCGTGTCCGATTTTTTAAATTTATTTAGAGACGTGTCGGACACGTTTTATGTTAATTTGAGACGTGTCGGCCACGATTCATACTATTTGGAGACTCATCGGACACACTTATCGGTGTGTATGAACTTGTAGACTTTAATAAAACAACAATATTATATGTTTATGGTTACTTGATACTATAAACATTCTACTTAAGACTAATTAATTAATTAATTATTATATTACAGTAGTATAATTGTTTGAGCTTTTTACGATTTGATTTTAACTTTGAATTTATACGACTTTAATTTTTGTTTTGTTATTTTACGATAATTGCGATAGTGTAAATAACCAAACCTATAATTTAGGTGTAAAAATCTTCAAATTTTCTTTGTTTAAATATGTATATTGATTTATTTTTTCTGCCGTGTCCATGTCCTATAAATTTTCGAACGCCGTGTCCCGTGTCCGATACGTCTCCGTGTCCGTGTCAGTGTCTGTGCAACCTAGGTTTTCCCCTAGGGTTAGTAGGGGAATTGGGTGTGATTAGGGATGATTAGGGTGAGATGGGTGATGCTAGTTGTTGTCTTTATTTGTTGTCCTATTGCCTTGCACTCTACATGTTTGATGAAATGCTTGTGAGCCTTGAGACGATCACTCCTTGTTTTTCTTGCCTCTTCTCTTGCATGTTCTTGTTTGGTGATGGGTTGGTTTCCTCTACTAGGAGCGAGAGCGTGGTGAGGAGACCCCTAGGCCGTTTAAGTAGCGAGAGCCCGAATGTAACCTAGGCTACGAAGCATGCTAGCAACCCCGTTTCCCCTTTGAACCTCCTTGGCATCCATGAACCCGACCTTGATTTCGATTCTGTAATCGAAAGTCGAGTATTAGGATTTGTCGAATTCCGTTTCATTCGTTTAGGACGAGTCAACTCTCGTCTTGAACCCATACAATCAGTTCTATAACAATACAATATCAAAATGTTCATCTCGATTAGTTTAGTCTAATCTAACTTCTAATACCGTTTATACTACTATTCAAACTATTTTTAAAACGACTTAGAACCCTCGTTGATGGTAAGTCGACTACCGTAGGCTATTATTAGCCAAATGACATTGCCAAAATGCGGAGGGTCTAACATTCGTAAGGACAAGTCGGGACGAGACGTTCCAAGAGGTCCGGATTAAGCTAGCATCATGCTTTGGTCCTGACCTCTGTTAGCTGAGGCGCAATAGCTAATGCGCCTTGAGGTCAGGGCGCCTGGTGCCATGCGCCTAACCTCCTGTCCTCTGGTAAGTGCGTAAGGCAATACGTAGCTGATCGAACTCTGTCCAACTTTCGACAATTCTGTTTACGTATTTCTATTTACGAGTCTGTTTATAGTTTACGTTTACTTTTCTATATTCAAGATATTGCAATCGGTGCCGTTTTGTGAATCCGGGTTGTATTCCACCAGTGTAACTTGTAATTTATATTTCAAGTTCTTTATTTCATTGTTTGGCATTCCCGCTTTTTAAATGAACATTCATATGCTAAATTAAGGGCGTTCGTCGGTCCAGGACCGGACCGAACCGAACCGAACCGTTTAGCCTGGACCGAAGACCATAATTGTATAAAAATTAGGACTGCGGACCAGACCATATTTATGTCGGTCCAGTCCGGGTTGGACCGTAAAAAAATATGGACCGGACCGTAATTGACCATAATGGACCAAAGAACCCGAAATAAATTACTACCAAAAAGTTTTTTATATGAGTAAATTTGAAAAAAAAACCGATAAGTGCATAATCAAACTCGACAAGATTTTTATTTCGTTTTACATTTTTTGTAGGTTTGGAATTAAGGACTTTTATTCGGTATTCCACTTATGCGGCTTATTTTGTGCAAATTCATTTTAATATATTGTTTTATAATACGGTCCATTCGGTCCTTTATTTGGTCCGCGGTCGAATCGGTTCGGTTCAGGACCGGACCAAAGACCGAATAATCAATATCATGTGGACCGTGGACCAGACCATATAACATTCGGTGCGGTCTGGTCCGGACCAAAGTGCAATGGTCCGATCCGATTTTCGGTCCGGACCACGAAGTGAACAACCCTATGCTAAATTAAACTTTGACAATTCTAGATGCATGCATTAAACGACGTAGTACAATATACAATTCACATGTCTAGATCAAAATAATGTTTGCCATCCATTCAATCGTCTTACTAATGCGCGCACTTAAACACCAATTGATAACTTAGTAGAGGTCGCTATGTGCGGGTGGGGTTGGGTGTCCTTCGTGGGCTTCCAACCACGTATCTTCACCTCTTACTCAGAATCTTCGGTTCACGGACTAACATCGTAAACATTGGCCGCGAAAGTCATACGATATGCAAAGGGACGAGCCCCTAACCTCTAGTGCTAAGGCAAACCGTGGTTTGTGCATGGTATGGCCAAAGTATAGAGTGATCTTGAATGGGTCCGAACTCCTACAAAGTTCAGTGGCGACTCCACTTCGATTTAAATTTCAATTCGAGAACCATCTTACCACGAGAATATCCGCCTACCCAAACTCGCGCCTGACCTCGCTGGGTGTGGACTTTGCCATGTCCACAATTTGGCGCCTCCGTTGGGATAACCTAATGTAAAACTTGTCATTTGGGTCTTCAGGGTGAGACTTGTAAAGAAATCGATTGGTTACTAAAGTGTGAGCTTTAGTTCGATGGTTCATACACAACCCCAATTTTTCCCAGGCCGATTACTTGTGACCGACTTCCCACTATACCGCGATGTATTCCAAATTGGCTGTTATAAGGTGTTCACAACTAATTCGTATGGGTTTCGCGGCATGGTCCTTTTGCAAATTGCTTAAGGGAGTCCGTTCCGATTATTGAAAGAGATGTGCGCAATGGTATAGACCCTATTTAGACCGACCGAGACTTAATGTAAAGCATGCGTACTATCGTCATAATGACTGCTTGACTACTTGATGTTTGGTCTCCGTGTCATCCTTTTGAAAAACCGTCATTACAAAAATGCATCTTTTCAAAATATCGAATTTTCAAAAACTCGGGATTCTACCAAAATTTAGACTTAGGTTTTGACCCAAAATAGCCTATTTCCAAACCGACATGTTGTGTACTTCAATTTTCAAAATTTTCAAATACCATTTCTATATTCAAATTTTCTAGAAACCGTTTCTATATTCAAATTTTCGATATTCAAATATCAACTTTTCATTCCTGTAGGCATTCTGCCCATTTCAAAAGTTAGGATTGTCCTTGAATTTTCAAAGTACCATATTTTCAAAATTCATTCTAATATTTCGAAAAGCCTGGTCCTGTCGGCATGCTGCCCATTTCAAAAGTTAAGACTGTCCTCAAATTTTCAAAATACAATCCCTTTCTAAGAGGCCAATTTTCAAAATTCAAGATCACCTTCAATTTTTCAAAATTTAATCCTTTCAAAAAAATTCCAATTCTAGGCTACCTTAATCTGTGCGTGTCTAGCTTAGCCTAGTCCGTCAAGAGTCTTTAGCATCGAAATTAAACTCCATCGATCCTATATTATAGGTTTCTTCCCCATCCTAGTCCGCCTTGTCTAACAAGGCATAACCAACCTATATGAGGCATACCCTCGTAGTGGAAGGTTCATTCACACTCGAGTCCTAACTAGAAAGTCTCACGCGACCTTTCCTAAGGGAATCTCACCCGTCTTTCGTCATCCATTAGTCGAGTTATCCCAATTCGAGAGTCCTTTAATTCAAGGATCTATCCTAATCCTAGAACACATCCTAATTCTAGAGTCATTTTATGGTCGTCCTTATTTAAGTCAAGTCGAGGTTCCGTAGCATCGAAACTCTATCGATCTTACATCGTAAGTTTCTCTCTTACCCCGTCTGTCTTTTCTCAAGGTCGAGTCAACCCTTACAAGGCATAGTCCCGTAAACAAGGGTTTGTGACCCTTACAACTAGGGGTCACTCGTCCAACAGCCGAGCTCTTTTGTGCTCACCATTAATAACTAACCTAGCTTGAGTCTCGTGGTCATGTCTGATCCATAGTCGTTACCATGTCCGAGTCAACACTTGAGTATCTCGATTCAAATCAGTCTCTTACTGGAGTCCACTCCGGAATCGTTACCTTGTCCAGGTCAACATCTAACCTTTTGAGTCAAGTCCAGTCGTCCTGTCACCTTAAAGTCGTGCCAAGTTTGTCTTCTCTTCCTTTGTTTGTGAGAAACCGAGCTTGGGCGACTTCTAACACCTGCCATTTCGTCTAATCAGGGATCCTACGAACGAAGTGTTACCGAGAAACAACGAGTCCCGTGCCATCAATAAAGGGGATATATAGGGGAGTATGCTTATGCTGTCTTGCTCCATCAACAATATTTTCTCGAAAATCAATAAGGTAGCCATCATCGAAGAAGATCTTGTAAAAACCCGATCCCGGTTAACACAACTAGAACATGTAGGGTAACCAGTCACCTAACCAAGATATGTAATCCCCTATAAATTCTAACGCAATACAGTGGCGGAAACACTGTAGAATTGAGATTAAAACACATTGTAACTATGTCTTAATTAATTAAAATAGTAAAGTCAATACGAAAGCCATAAAATAAAAATGGCTACAAAATAACAATAAAATAAAATCCATAAAAGGGTTATAACAATCCATAGTTCAAATTAATAATCAGCGAAGCAGGATCCGTAACTACTCGCTAGCCCACCTGAAGGGAAACACATATACCTGCCATGTTAAAAACATAACAGCCACAATCAGTGAGGAGCAACGACGACGTTCTCCCAGCCATATTACAAGATTTCAAAACTGTAATTACTATTATATGAAAATAGTAAAAATGGAAAACATTGAAATATCTTAATAAAAATAAGCTTTCAGCGAAAAACTTCACACATCGAAACAATGTAATAAAAATGAGTTTTCCGAATAAAACATAAAACGTTTGCCAACTAGCAAACCAAATTATATCGATAATAATAAAAATATTCAAAATGGCGTTATGGATTGGATTAGTGTAGATGGCTAGACTTTCACTAGGAGAATACTAAAAACTAGCTTCGAGAACTTAGTTCAAGCAAATCAAACTTCGATCTCTAACTAAGCTACTCAACCATAATAGGGCGGCGACTTATAAATGTGTGACCCTAGTTTAAGACAATGCACACCCCTCCTGGGATTACCTGTCACCCAGTTCAACTTATGACGGCTACTTACTGCGAGGCCTAAGCTTAAGGTCAAAATGTACAAAACTCCCGGGATACCTGTCACCCGGTTCAACAACCAATGTACCGATTCCTGATACACTAGCTTTATAGTCGTTGATGGCAAAAACGTAGACCCTAGAATATATTACTCTAACCTCACATTTTTCCTTATTCTATAACTCCAAAACAAAGTCATTATCGATATTCAAACGGGATAATCATTGTAAATAATAAGAGAACAAAAGAAGTAATCATTACATTCTAAAAGAGAAAACTTTCTATTTTAGAAAACTTTCTAAAAATAGCTTCGTATCAAAATATCGAAAATATTAGTTCATATTAATACAACAACTTTAGTAAACGATATAGATTTATAAAACCAATACTTTCGGCCTTAACGATATTAATTGTTAAAGTGAGAACATTTGGTTTATGAAATTACTGACATATTATACTCCCTCCGAGTTTCTATTATTGTCCCACTTTTCTTTTTGGGTTGAGTTTGATTTTTGTCCCACCTTCCTTTTTAGCTATCAATGTGTGGTTCACAATTACTCTCTCATTTCTCCCTCTTCCTCCTTTTTTCAACCACTCATTTCTCCCTCCTTATTTTTCACCCCAAAACCTTTAGGAACAATAATAGGAACTCGGAGGGATTATGAGTGTTTATAAATGTCTTAAACATTTTAATACAACTAATCAGGGTTTTTTCAAAATTTATAAAATTAAAATTTCCTAATTATTAATAGTTTCGATAATATGAACATAAATAGGATTTTACGGCAAATGTCGAAATAAATCATTTAATGTCTTTTATTTATTAAATCATTAAAAAAAGTTAGAATATGATAAAGGGTGATTTAACTCTTAAAGTTTCAAATTTAAATATTTTCAAAATTTCTGGAAAAATAATTCAATTAGCTGAAACGGAGCATTTTAACAATAAATCGTAATTTTGTCCAAAAATCATTACTATCATTACTATTAATTAAAGACTTAGATAAATATTACAAAAATTACATAAAATAGCTAAAACACATTTTTTGACATTCTGTTGAGAAAAATAATTTTTCCCGAGTCTTTAAACTTGGATTTTAAAGGGTTTTCTCGTTAATCGTCTAATCTCGACAATAACGATTAATAAAAATAGTTATTACAAAACGATTAAAGTATTAATGTCCAAAAATTATTATTAAACTTAAAAATCATCATTTTCCAAAAACTAACAACTTTTCCATATTCCTCAAATTCCAGATTTCACAAATTCCATTAAAACCGTCTTTTAAAACCCGTTTCCACAATTAACGATTCTCTTAAATAAACTTGTTGTTCCTAATAATTTATTAAATCACTAAAATCATAAAAATACATTTTTTTCTCAAGAATCACCAGGAACACATTTTTTCCAGATTTAAAATCAAAAACCAGAAATCAGAAATTAAAATGACAAACACGGTTTTAACGATGATTTAAAGTGATTAATTAATTCACCCACTTTAAAATTCCGAAATATTATGAAAAGTTTTTGAAAATTCTTTTTCATCATAAAGATTATCCATGCAAAATTTCATATTAAAATAAAATGTTTAAGTGCTAGAACTAAAAATTGACATTTAATCATTTTTGTCCGAAAACTGTAATAATTCAATAATCGATATTTAAAATATCATAAAATAAAAAATTATCAAAAGTCATCAAAAACATCATTTTTACAGAATATATTCATATTTTACATGTTTAGGCCGAATATTACGAATTTTCAAAACAATACAACAATTTAATCGTTAATCTCGTAAAAGCGATAAGAATACCAAGACATGCAAATTTTCGACTTTTAAAAGTTTTTCCAGATTATAAGACATACATATATTGCCAAAAATAAAATTATAATTATATACATGCAATTACACAAATAAAATCATGCAATACCGAGTAACATCGACGTTACCTTCACTCCAAATCCGAGTCTACGATAAATTCTTCGGTTTCGGGGTCGACCAAGAATCCTACACCACACGACATACGTGGTACAAAAATACCATAAGAAAACTAAAAGAATCAAGTAAATAACGATCGGAAATAACATCGATTATTACCTTAACTAAGGAAATGGAATGACGATTAATTTGGAGATGAAAAGAAGACAATCAAGACTCGATTTGAGACAAAATTTGGCCAGAAAAGCTGCTGGAAAATCTCGGCCAAGAGAGCAAAAGGGAGGAAATGTTGTTTAATTTTTTTGTAAAATGAATTATAAGAAAGTGGATAGTTTTCAGTTTTCTAACGCATAAATGATAAGTAAATTTTGATGAAAACTATGTCATAATACATGCACAATTTAGCCAAAATGAGAGAGAAAGGGAGTGTGAAGAGTTTGTGTTTAAGGCCAAAATAATGGGTGAGAAAAATAAAATATCTAAGGCTTAAACTTCATAAAATGAAATGTGTAATAAAATGTGTAGTAAGGGGTGTGACAAGGGTTGTCACGGTCCAACATGTGAGGAAAGGTTCAAAAATAATTGTAAGTTGATAAAAAGAAGAATTTCAAAGCAATTCGAGTAAACCGCGCGTTCGAAAATAATTATTTACGAAACTTCGTAATAATAAAGGCTAAATTTTCATAAATAAAAATATTTCTTAGTTGTATATATTATGTAAATGTGTTTAGACATTTTTAGGAAAAGAAATAACTTAAATCCGAGCTTAAACCGTTAATTCGTAGAGAAATATGTCAAGAAACCGTTAACTGATGGAGTTCCTTTATCAGATCCTAGTCTATATAGACAGCTTGTTGGAAGCCTCATTTACCTGACGGTTACTCGTCCAGATCTAGCATATGCGGTCCACATTGTAAGTCAGTTTATGTCTTCTCCGCGTACTACACATTATGCTGTTGTGTTGCGTATTCTTCGTTATGTCAAGGGAACAATGTTTCACGGTCTTCGATTTACGTTTGATTCCCCTCTTGAACTACATGCTTACTCGGATTCCGATT
This sequence comes from Agrostemma githago, assembly GCA_958450325.1. Taxonomy (NCBI): domain Eukaryota; kingdom Viridiplantae; phylum Streptophyta; class Magnoliopsida; order Caryophyllales; family Caryophyllaceae; genus Agrostemma; species Agrostemma githago. The sequence continues at coordinate 25,757,723 of OY288239.1, read as the reverse complement.
ATGCGGGTGATACCTTCGATAGAGGTTCTACTACTGGCTATTGTTTCTTTCTTGGCGACTCTCTTATTTCATGGCGTAGCAAAAAGCAAAATGTGGTGTCGCGCTCAAGCACTGAAGCCGAGTACCGAGCTCTAGAAGATACCACCTCTGAACTTATATGGTTACGGTGGCTCTTATCAGATATGAGAGCAATTCAAGGATCACCGACCTCTCTTTACCGTGACAATAAGAGTGCCATTCAAATTGCTCACAATGATGTTTTCCATGAGAGAACGAAGCATATCGAGGTCGATTGTCACTTCACCCGTCAACATTTGCTACAAAACAATTTGTCCCTCGTTTCGGTTTCTTCCGAAAAACAGAAGGCGGATTTATTCACCAAGGCTCATCTTCCTGGACGATTTGTTGATCTAGTATCCAATCTCAACATGGGTTCTATCTCTCCATCTTGAGCTTGAGGGGGGATGTCAAGAATATTGTGATATTCTTATATTAAGCAAGGTTATCATTTTGTATAATTCTCCAACGGCTAGTATCCATATTTAAGATTAACATTATTCACCTTCCTTTATTATCTCATTTGTACAGCTTATAAATAGGCTATTGTAATATGTATTCTGACACAACTCTCAATAATATGCATATCAATTTTCTCTCTAATTAACAAAATAGAAATCCTCGCAGAGAAAAAAAAAGGTTTACGATGAAAATCAATTAAATAGGTTTAAAAGAATTAAAATCCTTTAAAATAAAAATAAATATTATTTGACTCGAAAATAAAAATAAAGCTTGGAAAAATGATGAAACAGAAGGCCGAAATGGGAGTTATGACGAAATCATAACGGAAAAGATAAAAGCGCTAGGAAAAATAGCGGATGTTACAAGATATTGAAGGGTGGAGACTCCTACAAAATCTTCCAACACCATCAAAATAGCAAAGTTGATGGAGGAAACCCCCGAGTTACTTCTCCAGAAATCAAAGGTCACTCTGGTGAAAGGACAATTACCAACCTTGATATGTTCTACACCGTCGCTCTACAAAGGTTGACTTCAAAGGGGATTATACAACTCATAGGCCCGATGGCAGATCCACCTCAAGGTAGGCGTTCCAAAGCTTTGAACCCCGACCATTATTGTCAGTTCCTGATAACTAAAAACTTTGTCTATGTTGTACTAGAAAAATTCGCGAAAGTGACAATTAACCCCCTTAAGTTTGGGCAATTGTGAGAGATTAAACCCCATAGGTTTCAAATGTTGTAACTAGGTTTGTGTCCCGTGAAATTCACGGGATGTCTAGATCATTGTTCAATTTTATTTTGTTATTATAATTACAGTATCTTGTTTGATATTGATGTTTTTTTGCTGAAAAAATAGAATTAAGTATTAAATTGATATTCATTATTACATGTCATAAGTTGAAATACCTCAAATACGTAAAAGATACAACAAAATTACTATCAATCGTGATGGAAATTTATTACAATACCAAAAAATATTTTATGTTGATCCTCAATACTCTATACCAATCTGCAAAAATCAATTAACCAATATAGAAAAATTGAAGTCACCTATTTGTAAATTTCTCAACTGCGATAATTATTTAGAAAATAATTCAATTAATACTTAATGTTCATCATTTTTTTACAAGTATGTATCCAGTACATAAAAATTAAAACTTATCGATGACGAAGAAACGCTGCTAAGAATTTAATTTTAAATCAATTCAAATTTTAGATGATATAAACCCAAAGAAGAAATTCTTACTTAATACTCGTGTGTCATAGGAGTACATAACAATAATCAAATACTACTTCGTTTTAGATATCCTCAACTCCTCAAGCACAACTGAGATCTAATAATATCATTTGCAAAGTCATTAACAAAAAGGAAAAAAATGGAAGAAAAATATTGAAGAACATAACATTTACTTGTTAAATTTCTTTGGGTGAAACAAATATTGTATTCTCTCTGTCTCTATTATTTATTTAGATTTGAATAAAATATTTCTGACAAATAATATAAAAGTAAAACACACGATGGAGAGAAAGACAATAATATACGAAGTATTCACTTAAAAATTCTCAATTAGCTAGTTTTTTTTATGATTGAAATAAATTTATAGCGCTAATTTGTTGACCGATAATGTAGAGGAAAAGTTGAAAATTAGAGTGGCAGTATATATACAAAGTAGTAGTAGTAGTAGTAGTTAGGGACTTAAGGGGTAGTAAAATAGAGAAGTTTGAGCATGGGAAAACGAAGGGATAGAAATTGACAATTACTCGTACAACATAAAAAAGTTGCATTCAAATTTACTTTTACCTCTTATTTTCTCTTAATTCACCAAACTTCTAGTTATGTTGAAATGATCACATGTCATTCAATTAACTACTCAACAAACTACTCATCTTGCCTTTTTATATATTTAGGGCTTGTTTGGTTCATCATGGGAAGATGAAGTTACCGGGAACTTTAAATTCACGTGAATTTGTTTTTCATGGGAATTACAAAAATATTGTTTGGTTGCCATGTGGGAAATGACTTCATGCGGGAAGTTCTACACACCAAGGGGGACTTGGTGAGTAACTTCCCCCATTATGGAGGAAGTGACATACAATTCCCGGGAAGTGGCAATTCCCATGAAGTGGGCAACCAAACAACTCCCTAAAAATGCACTTCCCGAGATCTTGCACTTCCCGATAATTAGATGGGTAAGCAAACGATCCCTTACTAGTTTTGTTCTCGTGCAATGCACGAGGTCTTCTAGGACTACTTTAATGAAAGTTATTTTGAAATAATCTATATAAAAATATAAAAAGTCATTCCAAAATGTCACCCTTTACAAGGTATTGACAAGTGGCACTACTAAAATATTTAGCTCATCAATATGTAGTTCATGTGCTTTTATTAGTTGTAATTAATATAATACAAAGTAATTACATATTATTAACATTTTCTACATTTCTACAAAGAATTTTTTATATGAGTTATGCTAATAATTTTGATTACACAACTTTAATATCATATCATTTTAACAATTGAGATATCTTATTAATAAAAATCTTACAGGATAATTGGTTATTACAAATTATGTATCAATTTTTGGTTTACGTTTTTATTCCATTTAATTGATATTTTTTGGGTTGATATGTTTTTTTTTGCAGACGTTGTAACATCATTTTATGGATGAGAAAAAATATGAGTGAAATCATAAACTTCCTAGAAAGAGTTACGGAGTAAATTTTGAGTATTATTATTTTTAGATTTAGATTTAAGAATTATAATACTTAGGATTGCATAATTAATATTTTCCCATAAAACTAAGGTTTTGCAAATTAAAAGTACTATGGATAATTACACTGAAAAATTATGTTAATTAACGCGATTATTCATCTAATATTCGCAAATTTATAAAAGTAGTGTAGTCTTAGTTATGATAGTAGAATTACAAATACACAATTTTCATATAGATTTGGGTAGCGTGAGTTGTCATGATATGTTATTACATACGAGTAATTTATATCTACCTTATAAGTACACAATTTATGTTACTTTTACATACGAGTAATTTATACGTTTTATTGTTTTGTCAAATAAAACAATAAAATGTTGTTTGATTATTATTCTTAGCTAGAAAAATAGATGAATCATAATTTATTACTCCATTATATAATTATATGTCAATGTAGATAACATGACGTCACAAGACTACAATGTTATCAATACTCTCTTCCATTCGATTTCATACGTTTATAACCGTATACGTTGAGATTATATTGTTATATGAATTTGGAAGTATTACGATTAATATTCATATAAATAATGTTATTTGTTTATTCAGAACAAAGCACGTGAATTACAATTCGTTCATGCACAATTGCACATAAGTTTTTGAATACGAGATTACAAGTGCATACAACACGACGACAATTTTATTTAAGGTTAAGTTTACACAATTTACTTGAAATGACCCGTGATTTTCTCGGGTAACAAAACTAGTTATACAGTATAATGGATTTAATAAAATAAGGAAAGTACTCCCCCCATTTTGAATGGAGGAAGTAATAATTTGAATGAGTTAGTAATTTATCTTCAATTTATTAGTCGAAAATAAAGCACGAATAAAAACCAATATATATAGAGGTGGGTTCAGATGAGTCCTCAATATTTTTTGAGTTCGTAAGTCCTAATCTAAGCCATTAAAACTTAATAGATAGATGGTTGAGATTGAAATGATAAAAGATTCATCCATTAAGTATTTAAGGCAATAATTAAGTATTTAAGGCAATAACATCCAACAAAATAGGAAACACAATCAGTATTCAATATTCATGTGAAACAGTGAAAGGCGTATCTATTAGAGTAACACGTTTGTAACATTGGAGTAACACAAAATATCTATTAGAGTAACACGTTTGTAGCGTTGGAGTAACAAAAAATATCTATTAGAGTAAACTGTAACGTTAGAGTAACACAAAGTATCTATTAAAGTAACACGTTTGTAACGTTGGAGTAACATTATTATATGTTGAGTTATAATAATTCTGTTATGTGCTTGGAGCATACAACTCTGAAATCAATGTAATTCGTTACAGTAACACCAAACTTTATCCAGAGTAACAGTTCTATATAATAAGAGTAACACAAAATAAATAAAGGAGAGAAGAAGAGATGTGCGGTAATTTTTATTTTTTAGTTCTATATAATAATGATTCAATTTTTTTTAATGAAAATCATAATACGTGTTTGTGAGAAGAGAGATAATAATTATTTTTGATAGGAGGAAGATTAAATGATGAGCAAATTAAGAAGAGAGAGAAAGGGTGAATGAGATATTTACCAAATATAGTCACTTGCTTTAATTATCCAAACAAATCAGAACCATTCATCTATCTCTAATCTAAGGGTGGAGGTGAGGACTCACGGACTCAATTATGAGAAGTGGACTCACCTGATCCCTCTTCTCCCCCCCTCTATATATATATATAGAGAGAGAGAGAGATCTCATAAGGATAAGAACTCTTATAAGTCCGTAAGTTTCAATGTTAAAGTTACACAAAAAGTGCTTAAACTAATACAAGATGAGTCCAAAGTTACACTTTATCCCTTGAAATGATAAAAGTGTTGAATGTTAAAGTTACATATCAATTTTGAACTACTGTAATATTATCGTATATCATCTGTAACTTCAATACACACATACACACATAGAAGAGATCATATAAGTCTCTTACTTCCTTATCGTCCATAAGGCTTATTATCAACCCTTGGATCAAAGTAATATGGATGACTGAGATGTGGCTTATTATTTAATTTGAAAATAAAAAGGAAATTGTATTACGTATTCCAAGCCCCTCTTTTTTTCCACCATATTCATACCATCTCTTCATTACTCTGTTCCCACCCACTACATTACTCAGCCATATCCATATTCATCTCATCAATATTCAAAATTTGTAATCGTCAATCTTCCTACCTTCACTATTCCTACCTTTAGCCTTCATTAATCATCACACTGCATTAATCGTCCATCAGTATTCCCACAATCTTCAGTACCCTGGCTTGTACCTGTCGTCATTATCTCTTTCGGTCAATTTTAGCTCTTTTTGCAAGTAAAGTTTCGTTCTCTAATCATATTGTGCGTATTTTCTTCTTATATTTAGTATAATTTTGGGATTTGTTATTTAATTGCACGAATTTGGGGTGTTTTCGCGAAATTAGGTTTTTTTTACAAATTGGGGTTTTTTTGTGTTTAATTGGGGTTTTCAGGTTTAATTGCGAGTTTCTTGTGAAATCGGGTTTTTTCTTTTGGGGATTTGGTGTTTAATCAATTTTTGGTGGTAATATTGTTTTTAATCAATTTCGTAATATCGCGTTTAATGAATTTTTTTGGGTTTTTGTTCATTGCATGTACATTTTTGCTGGTGATGCGCGTCGGATTGTCGCCTATCTAACACGATCAAACAATATTTATAAACTCCAACTAACTACTACGTAGTAGCGGTAAGTTGGGATCGATCCTCAGGGACGGTCTAGGTAAAGTCGGTAGAGTCTCACTCAAAAAGTGTTTGAAGTCTATTTTTGGGGGTTTTTTGGGTTGAGTCTACACTAAAAAGCGGTGAGCTAAGAAGAGATAACCTAATAGGGAAAAGGTGTTAGGGGGAGTCGGGAATCGGAAATTGGGGTCTAAGAATCTCGGAATCGGGTTTTAGTCACAACGTTGATAAAGGGAAAATGCCACCTTTTGGTTTCTTCGTCCAACTTATCTAGATCCCGCTTTCGCGGTGAAAAAGGGTAAGTCTCAAGTCAAAGTAACTAATACCTTGAGTTTTCCCATATTGACAAGAGTGAATCAAGGTTAATCTAGCCGCGGTTCTAGGTCAACAAGACACAAAAACTCAAACATGATAAATCAACAAGCAAGCAACCCACCAACATCCCTCAATTCAAATTACCCAAGATCTTCCTCCCTTAACCCCTAACAAGAAACTTACTCACAATTCATAATGGAAACTAATAAGATAATAACAAGGAGGGAACAACAATAACAAGCATAATAATTAAATCTAGAGAAATCTAGAGATTAGGGAGAAGAAGATAAATATACCAACTATTGAAGATAAACAATAAGGAAGAAAATTGCAATAAAATGAGAAGAAGCTTGATGAACATGACAATGGATTTGTCACTAATCCCTTGAAAATCTCCAAAAGAATCTTTGTGGACATGACATAGGTCCACCCCGACGCGGCCGCGCGCGGGTTTGGGGAGGCGAATGAATCTCCATATGAGAATGGATCGAATTGAAATTTAAATCGAAGTGGAGTCGCCACCGAACTTTGTGGGAGTTCAGGCCCGCTCGAACCCACTCTATGTCGTAGTGGACCGTATACAAAATACGGCCCATTTCCGATGTCAGAGTTTATTGGGCTCGTCCCTTTGCATTGCGATACCGATACCGTCACTACCGGTTATCGTGTATTGAATGACTCTCGTGCGCCAACGGTTTCGGGCATCCGGAAACCGAGGTTCTGAGTAAGGGGTGAGGGTACGTGTTGGGAAGCCCACAAAGGACACCCAACCCCGCCCGCACATTAGCGGCCTCTACTAGGATATCGAATGACTTTCTAATACGCGCGTTAGTTGAACGGGAAAATGAATATGCAAACATTATTTTCCCTAAACATGCGAAAGATTGAAAGGGTTTCTATGTGGATTTAATGCAACTAGATCTAACGTCGTAGTTAAATTTAGCATGCGAAGGTTCATTTTAGTACAATAAAATAAACAATAAAAGATAAATCGACAAAAGAACAAACGGTTAGTAACGGTATAACGATAATAACAGCTTGCGATACAGAATGATATAGAATGACGTAAATAGGATGATGCAAAGTTTTGAAAAGTGATGTTTCACGTGATTGATTAGGCACGTGTCGACCTAAGTCATAAAAAAGTTTAATGAGACTCGAATGGCCTTGTAGGACTCACGGCTTAGCGTGATAAAGGGCCACTCGACCGAGTCATTGAGGGACTCAACCGAGTGAACCTCTGAAAAGGCTTATGTCCTGTATTTTAGACCCTACTCGGTCGAGTTATTGACGAACTCGGCCGAGTACGTTGCCACTCGACCGAGTCACTGTGAGACTCGACCGAGTGGAGGTCGAAAAAGCATTCTGTCTCGTTTTTGGGGTGCCACTCGACCGAGTGGGCTAGGCACTCGATTGAGTGCCCCCTGTACGAACAAGAGTTCGTTTTGAAACTCGTTATCGGTTTCGAAATTGCTTTTGATTTTGATGATTTGATGAGTTTGTTGAATCGGGCATAAATATTATGGAATTTATGCTCGATTCATATGGATCATGCTCGTCATATTCGGCGTTCGATTATTAAATCAAAATCGAATATTAGAGCGGAACTAAAAAGATTGCTATAAGTCGTTTAAGTTAACTAAAATGATATAAATTTTCCTCCGCGTTTATAGTGTCGCATTCTTATCGAATTATTGACATCTATATTAGCATCAACGAAAAATCGGATTAGTTAGATCATTCGACTAAACCGTTAGATTCAACATCTAATTAAGGAATTTGTATCGAATCTAGTAGGTCGATCCTTGAATTAAGAGACTTGATTCCCTCGGCTTCCTGACATCGTAATAAATCCCTAAGGATTATGTGGTGTCGGATTCGCGTCAACGGGTTTCGACCCTTATTAAAAAGAAGTACTTGTTTTGAAAAAAAGGTTTTAGAATTGATGAAATATGCGATCGAATGATGATGCGAACGAAATAAAAATTATTATTTAGGTTGACTTGTTTCAATAATCAAGTGATCGGGGTGATGGGATAAGCGGCCGGCAACGCTGAGTGCAATACTCTTGTATATTCGAGTTTCCTTATCCCACCATCACTCACACTCGACACAAATTCACAAGTATTTTAATGTTTTATACAAGTGATATTATCGATATTACGGATGCGAAAAATAAAAAAACAAAAAAACGGAAAAAGAGGAAGATGACGAGAGAGAAAGGAGAAGGAAAGAAAGCGGGTTTTGGCACCCTCAACCTACATGTTCTTGTTCTCGGACGGGACTCGTAGTTGTGGCTTGCACGTGAGTATCGAGATGTAAGTTGAGTTGTGGTGTATAGGGTTCGAATTCCTAAACGCTAGGGTTAGGGTTTTGGATGTATGTGATTAGTGTAGAATAGGGTTTGATTAGGGTTAAAGGATGATCAAAAAAGTTGTTCAAAGTTGTCAAAGTTGTGTGTATGGGTGTGTTTATATAGGTTAGGCTATGCACACCCGGCTAGGGTTACTCGACCGAGTAGCCCCTTGACTCGGTCGAGTGGCCCAAACGTCAGCAGTCGTGCTCGAATGAGGGCCCACTCGATCGAGTGGAGCTGACACTCGATCGAGTGGGTCAGTTTGGTCGCACGGGTCCAATGTTTTGGACCTCGAGATGGGTTTTGTATTTGGGCTGAGTTTTTGATGTTTATGTGGCTGTTTTTTGTGTGTCTCGGAAACGGCTTTGACCGGGGTTGACCCAATCGCTAAAGTCGGTTTTGTTTCCGGTGTCGGTTTTGACCCAAATTAGTCTTGTTTGACTGAAAACGACCCACTGGGCCTGAATTTGAGGTCAGTTTTGTGAGATTTGTACTCCATAAGTGCTTAAGCCAACAACTAATGGTTTTGAGCCCATATCCGAGCTCGTAGAAACACGTTAGCATCCGATCATCATCGGGTGTTTTTTGGAAACTACCATAGACACCTAGCAGTCAAAATGCGGGTGTCTACAGAACCCCCCACTCTGACTGAGGCTTGGACAGAGTAGCTACCAGGCCAATCGAGGATTGAAACCTGGCAGACTTTCGATCGGGTCGTTTATAGTCCATTAGACTCGCGTGAAGAGCCCACCAGCCATAAGATAGTAATCATACCTGAGCTGATGATGATAACTCCGTGGGGAATCGGACTTGTCGCATAAGTCCTGGGTATGCCTATATGTAGGCCCATCCCGTGTTATTCCGAGGAAAATGCCACCTAGGGCTTTCCGCTGGGGAGATATGTGGGTTGCATGTCCCTGCTTGAGTCGTACCTGTATAAGTTACATAAAATTTTGCATGTAACACGTAGGTAGAAAATATGACTCGCGCTGGGGAAAAATGATTTTTTGAATTTTTGAATTTTTGAAAATTTTGAGATTTTGAATTTTAGAAAATTTTGACTCCTAAGAAATTTAGGAAAGTTCAGGATGACTAATCCCCGGGCTAAGATTAGGGAATCTCGAGACGAGGCCTGTTTGTTGATTTCCTGTTAGAATTAGGAAACTTTTCATGGAAAAGTGATATGGAAAGAGGGTTGTAAGGTTAATGCTATATATAGCCCTCCCTTGTCTCTGATTTTCTTCACCAACTCTTCATAATTCATCTCTTCTCAAAAAGAAAGTCTCTTTTCAAGAATTTTTAGCCATGAGAATTGATCGATTGACCGTGATGTTGCAAGAATGATCCCGTTGCTTTAGGGACACAGATAGGGTGGCTCTCAATCTGACGGGTATTACTCAGCTGTACCCATTCCGTCAGATGCAGGTCGATCGTTATTTCCTTGATGCCTGCTTGTCTTAATGGGACGACATATATCATGTCTTTGCCTTTCCCCGGGGAGAAGTTTGTCCCTTGCCTGAGGAGATTGCTACCGTGGGAGGATGGAACCCGATACTTCGTCCTGCCGTCCCGTATTCAGTTTATGACCCGAGAAGGAAGCTTCGAGAAATTTTAGGGCTTTCTCACAATGAAGTATCCCGCATGATGGAGGATGGTAATATTTCTCTGATCGACTTGGCTGAGAAATTTATGAATCCTCTCGATGTCCGGGTCAGACCGGTTCACAGCCATAGGGCCTTTTCTTTCTGTATGCTCCATGTTTATGATTTTGAAGGTCACATGGACTTATTGTCTTGCATGGGTAATGCCCGCCTCTTGACCGTGGTTTATCCGATGGAGACGGAGCATAGTCCGGCTTGGCTTATCACGGGCAAAATTATCCAAGGCCTAGACAACCGCAAGAGGGATTCGTCAGCCCGCTTGACCGGGAGTACCCGTTTGTTGCAAGTATGTCGGGTTTTTCCTGACTTTTATTTTCTTGATTTTTGATATATATTTTTTCGCGGTTTTTTCTGCTGCAGTGGGCACTCGATCGAGTCACCCTGTCACTCGATCGAGTGCCCTCGTAAAAAGCCCCCTGTTCCTGTTCAGGGGTACTACTCGATCGAGTGTCCCCAGGCACTCGACCGAGTGCCCTTAGGCGGATGCCTATTTCGTCTCGGGAACTCATATTGTTTGCCTTCTTTTTCAGATATGGCTATACGAGAGGCTATCAGTGATAGATCCTCCTCTTGACGCGAGCAATTACCGTCATAATCAGGTGGTGACGAGGAGACGGGCCATTGATTTTTCTCGCTAGATTACCCAGAAGTATTGGGATAAGATGCTATAATTCCATGGTGGCCCATTGATTCGATGGGTAGTGCCGTGGTGGCCCATCTACGTTTGGACTGGCTTGGACCCGAGGGACAGAGCTCGTTATCAAGTAATTTTGTCTTTCAAGCAGACGATCCATCTTTATCCCGACCGCATACTAAGGCAGTATGGTTGGACCTAGAGAATCCCGGAGATTGAAGCAGTTGTGAGTGACCCTACCCAACTGACCGATGTGATGTGCGATACCTGGATGCAAAGATGGTACACCCGACATACTTGGCCGATTCCCACATCTCATCACTCAATCTGGGTTTCAGACTCCTATGTGAAGTGGACCAAAGCAGGCGATGCCAAAGCCCAAGCTGCTCTGATGGTCGATGAAGCTTTTGATCTGCTGCGAAGGGAGCAAGTTAAAGACAATAGGGGCTTCTTCGACGAAGGTGACACTCCAGCCACTCTGGTGCGTCTAATGTCAGGTCAGAGAAAGAAGACTAAGACTCAAGCTGAAGGGTCTAGTGCTAGAGGTGCACGGGGGTAAATGAGCCCCCAGACTGACTTGGAAAGGAGACTGGGCCCAAGACTAGCAGTGCAGGATCGACTTGGCCCATGGGATAGACTACCCGAGCACGTGCGGGCCCGACTTGGACCAAAGACGATAGCAGAAGACCCGTTGTCAAAGAAACGGGTTCGAGCTAAGGAGGTTCCCCTCGTGATTCGGGAACGCTCGCCCCCACCCCGGCGACCTCGGGCTCCGCGCGACCCAAAGGACAAAGTAAAGGGCAAAATGCACAAATATTAGTCTCTTTTGTTTTATTATTTGAGTATTATTATTATTATTTGGTGTGATTTGTTTGTGTGTGCCGTTTTTGGCATTTTTTTTTGAATTTCCCGCATTTATCCTGTTTTAATAAAGACGTATTAGTGAATACCGTTCCCGTCTTTTCGTTTATTGCAGCGGTTGTACCCTTTTGAGGGGTTGTCTACGTATCCACAATTAGCGGAATCAAACCAAACGTAGTTCAAAAATATGATTTTTTGCAATTTTCGAAATACATCAAGACTATTAGTTCGAGATGTGCGACAGTAGAATAATTAATTCTAACTTATTGACTTTTCAATAATTTTGAAAATTTATAAAAAGCTGAATTTTTTATAAACTTTTGCAAATGACATTGAGATTTGGTTTATGGGTAATAGCGCTTTAACTGGTCCAAGTTGGTTGGGTTGACGAATTCGTTCCCGTCCAAGTCTGTCAGCATCACCGCTCCTCCTGATATGACCTTTTTCACTAAATATGGCCCAGCCCAATTGGGTTTGAATTTTCCTCTTGGGTCAACCGGTAGTAAGGCACGAACTGATTTTAGGACTAGATCCCCTTCTTTGATGTTTCTGGGCCTAACTCTTTTGTTGAAAGCCCGTTGGATCCTCTTTGAATATATTTGGATATTGTTGAGGGCCCGGGATCGTCGTTCATCTAAAAGGACTAGCGAGTCGTATCGGGCTTGGACCCAATCTGCTTTCGGTACTTGGCTTTCAAGCAAAATCCTGAGGGATGGTACTTCAAGCTCGACCGGTTGGACCGCCTCCATTCCATATGTCAGATAATATGGAGTTGCTCCGGTTGCGGTGTGAATTGACGTCCGATACCCACAGAGAGCAAAAGGTAGTTTGTCGGGCCAATCCCGGTAATTCTCATCCATCTTTTTAAGTATGGTGACAATTGTCTTATTAGCCGCTTCTACCGCTCCGTTTGTTTGGGGATGGTAGGGAGAAGATGTATGCCTTTGAATTTTGTATTTTGCTAGCAACGTAGCGGTTTCAGCTTGAAAGTGGGTCCCATGATCACTGATAAACTCGTGTGGGATCCCGTATCGGCATATGATCTTGTTCTGGATAAATTTGGCCACGTGCTTGGCGTTCAAGACGCGGTATGACTCCGCTTCGACCCATTTGGTGAAATAGTCGATGGCCACCAGAATGAAGCAATGACCTCCCATTCCGGAATGGTGCACCTTTCCAATTATGTCAATACCCCATGTCGAAAATGGCCATGGTGATGTCATGGTATATAATAGGGAAGATGGCATATGCTGTACATTAGCGAAGATCTGACAGTTATGGCAGTGTTTGACATATAGCTGACAGTCTGTTTCCATGGTGTTCCAATAATACCCGAGCCTCATGATTTTTCGGGCTAGCATATGGGCGTTCATATGCGGGCCATTTTCACCGTCGTGTACCTCGGCCATAACCTTTTCGGCCTGTATTTTGTCGATACACAGGAGGAGAGCCCCCGTGTCGTCTTTTTGTATAAGTGCTCGTCGTCCGTGCGAACAAATTGGGTTGTCAATCTTCGCAAGGCCTTCTTGACCCGGTTTTCAGTTCCCGGGGGATACTCTCCCGTTGTCAAGTAGGTTAGAATGGATTGATACCAAGGTTCTGGATCAGTTATCTCGATATCTTGGATGGCGTGGATATAGGCCGGCTCGGACCGTCTTTCAACGCAGATCGGCATGCTAGTATGATGTTCCGGTATATTTAGCAGGGATGCTAATTTGGAAAGTGCATCTGCGAACTGATTCTCCTCTCGGGGTAGGTAGATATATTCCACCTTTTGGAATTGTTTCTCTAGAACCCTTACTCGTGCTTGGTAAGCCACAAGATTGGCGTTCCGAGTTTTCCATTTTTGGAGCGCCTGGTTGATGAACAGTGATGAGTCATCGTGAACCCGGAGGTTCGTTACCCCTAAATCAGCGGCGGCTTGCAACCCGTGAATGCATGCTTCATATTCGGCTGCGTTATTGGTCACGTCAAAGTCCAATTTGATGGATAACGGGGTGTGCTCCCCTTGTGGTGAGATTAACAGAATTCCGACCCCAAATCCTCGAAAATTGGATGCCCCATCAAAATACAAATCCCATGTTTCGGTATCGGTATGGAATATGTCTTCATCAGGAAAGGCCCAAGTATCGGTGTGTCCCTCTTCAGGTATCGGACTGTCGGCAAGGAACTCTGCCACTACCCGGCCTTTGATGGCTTTCAATGGTACAAACTTGAGGTCGAAATCAGATAACATTAAAGTCCATCTGGACATCCTGCCATTGAGGATGGGCTTCTCGAACAGGTACTTAATTGGATCCATTTTGGATAATACATGTACCTCGTTACTGAGCATGTAATGTCGGAGCTTTTTAGTGGCCCAAACAAAAGCTAGACATGTTTTCTCGAGCATCGTATACTTGCACTCGTACTCCAAGAACTTTTTACTGATGTAGTAAATAGCCCGTTCTTCTGAATTGACTGTCTGGGCCAGCATAGCCCCCATGGTTGTCTCGGTCGTTGTTAGGTATAACGACAAAGGCAGATCGGGTTGAGGTGGCATTAATACCGGCGGAGCAGACAAAATCTCCTTGATTTTATCGAAAGCTATTTGACATTTGTCGTCCCATAGTACCCGTTCTCCGATCTTCAGTTTTTTGAAAATGGGTTCACATACCATGGTTAGCTTTGAAATGAATCGGCTGATATATTGGACTTTCCCGAGAAACCCCCTTATTTCTTTTTCGGTCTTGGGTAGTTGCATCTCGGTGATGGCTTTGATTTTAGCTGGGTCGACCTCGATGACGCGTTGGCTAACGATATGACCCAGTAATTTGCCTGATGTTACCCCGCAGCTACACTTTTGAGGGTTCAGCCTCATATTGTATTTGCGCAGTCGGGTAAAGAATTTTCTTAGGGCCGCAATGTGCCCACTTTGGTCCTTGGATTTGACGATCATGTTGTCGACATAAACCTCCACTTCTTTATGCATCATATCATGTAATAAAGTAGTGGCAGTTCGTTGATAAGTGGCCTCGGCATTGATAAGCCCAAACGACATGACGGTGTAACAGTAAGTACCCCAAGGTGTAATGAAGGTGGTCTTACTCATATCCTCTTCTGCCATTTTGATTTGATTGTATCCGGCATACCCGTCCATGAATGATAGAAGGGCATGATCGGCCGTGTTATCCACCAGTATGTCGATGTGTGGTAACGAAAAATCGTCTTTTGGGCTGGCCTTATTGAGGTCTCGGAATTCCACGCATACCCGCACCTTGCCGTCCTTATTGGGTACCGGCACGATGTTTGCGACCCAGTCTGGATATTCAGACACTTGTATAAAGCCTGCTTTGAATTGCTTGTGGACTTCTTCTTTTACCTTGAGAGACCATTCGGGCCTCATTCTTCGGAGTTTCTGTTTTACCGGTTTATACCCATCTTTGATGGGTATATGGTGTTCAGTTATTTCCCGATCTATTCCCGGCATGTCCTTGTAGGACCATGCGAAGACGTCCTTGAATTCATGGAGGAGGTTTGTGAATTGTTTTCTCTCCTCAGGATCTAAGGATAGGCCTAACTTAAGCATCTGGGGCTCTAAAGTGGTTCCCACATTGATGGACTCGGTTTCTTCGATTATTGGATCTCGGGACTCCCTTTATTCGAGCTGCTCGATCAGATGCGGAGGCAGAGGTACCTGTTCGTCGGGTTTCTCAATGTCATTGCATATAAAACTTTTGAAATTGAGAGAATTTTGGAAATAAGACAAGTCGTAAGCAAAACGATTTTCGTTATTATTATTAATGGTAAATTTTGAGAAAAGCTCGAATAGAGCGGCCATCTACTCGTTGGTCAGTGGCGGGATAGGGAGTGCTCTCGGGACAGGCCCCGAGACTCCAGCGGATAAGGGAAGAGGGGTTACAGATTGGACTCTAGCACCAGACCCTCTAGACTTGGACTCAGACTCCGACTCTGACTCAGACTCAGACTTGGATTCGGTATCCGGCATGTCTCCCTCGCCGGTGGTTAACTTGTAGGTCCGTCCATGGCTGTCGGTCCACTTGATGGTTTTCCTCCAGGCCCTTGTCCCGGTGTCTGCACCGACTTCGGAGATTAGCTTGGTTGGGTCAAACCGATCGCTGCGGAGGATCAGGTTGACCAAATCATCCTTTGGAGCAGTGGCGGCTTTGTTTTCCCCAAATAGGAGCCCCAGCACGGGCTCGGTGTTGTTTTTCCCTTCCTTGGACTCGGCTTGGACAAGGGTGAATATGTCATCAGGGATGAAATTGCATTCCCGAGCCGTCTTGGTCTCGGGATATGTGATGGTGGGTTGGTATAGGCCCACTTGGATAGCTCCGAAAACTGGAGTAACGAAGTAGTCAGTTAACTTCGGGCTATAAGGGCCTAAGTAAGTGCTCTTGAGGATGTTGGTGGCCTTGTGGATACCGGCCCGGATCACGTTTTCCGGGGTTATAGCATACCCCAATCCGAACTGTGATTCGCCATCGTTTAGGACCTCGATAATCTTCCCATCTGGAAGATATGGCCTCGAGGTAGCCCCCGGTAAATAGCCCAAGTTTTGTAGCATCGTGTCGATGGTAGTGGTGAAGTAAGGCCTGAAGAGATATTCCTCCTCGATCATGCCCACGAAATCGAATCCTCGTGGGTCGGCCCGACCCGTAGCATTGCAGCTTGCCACGGTGACGGGGGTGGCCTCTAGTGTGATGACACCATCTTGAAGTGGCATCTTGACTTTCCTATGTAGGGTAGAGGACACGGCCTTGACCGCGTGGATCCAAGGCCTTTCGAGTAGCAAGTTGAAAGATGAGGTGACATCAATCACCTGGAACTGGTTTTGGGCTTCCGTCAAAAGCCTGGATAGTTTGCGCCGTTGGGAGATAGTCGACATCTATGATGCCGAGGACCCTAGCGGTCCTTAGGGGTAGGACATTCACGGCAGATTCGTCGTCGATTAGGGTCATCGGGAGGTACTTCCCTCGGCAAATGACCGTGATATAAAGGGCCAAGTTATGGGCGGCCCCAAATGGTGGTAGATCGGACTCGGAGAAGGTTATGAGTGGGCCTTCTTTTTTGGATTTGCCCTTGAGATAAGGCATGATAGTGGCTACCATTTCAGTGGGGGTAACCTGTGAGTCGACCTTGATCTCATCGAGAGCCTTAGTCAGTGCTTCTCGATGTGCTTGCGAGCTAACCAGAAGTTGCCATATGGTTAAGTCAACTCGAACCCTCTTCAATTGTTGAACCAAGGCCGTGTCGTTGCTCGGTTCTTCGAGGGTAGGCTCCGTCCTGGCAGGTTCAGTGACGGTTGTGGAAGTAGAGTGCCCAACTGTGGCGAGGTGGTTAGTGGCTAAGGCTTTGGACTTAGCTTTTCGAACCTCTTCGCTGGTGATGGGGACAGATTCCCCTTTGGCTAGGTAAACGTCGTCCTCGTCATCGAACCATATCCCGTTGATTTGTGGGATAAAAGGGGAAATGAGGTAAGAACGGTCGATTACCTCTCCCGTGAATATAGCATGGGCACTGAACGGGTTTTCTTTGTTGCTCGGCTTGTCCCCGGGCAACAGTATTTTCCCGCTTTCAATCAGATCTTGGATCAGATGCTTCAGCTTCCAACATTTTTCTGTGTCATGCCCATTACCTCGGTGATACTGGCAATAGGCTTGGACATTGTAGCTCTTGGGCCTCTTCTCCACTGGAAGTTTGGGAATCGGGCCTATTGGTTGAGTAAGGCCTTTTGAAGATAGCCTTTGTAAGGCGTAGGTATAGGTAGTCCCTATATCCGTGAATACCCGAGTTGGTGTATTCTTTTTGGACGAGGTGTCAAGCAGGTTTACCTCATCAAAGATGCTGCGGGTTGCAGCTGCAGATGTGGGCTTGCTCACAGATAAACTGGCCCCTTGATATCCCTTGGTAGAGGCCTTAGTCAGGCTCTCTAACCTTAAGTCATCCTCGATCCTTGTGCCCATTTCAGTAAGGGCGGCAAAATCGGGGATGATTGCATACCGGAGATGGACCCGGTAGGATGGGAGGAGGTTCTTGACAAAGGCCTCCACTAGCACTTTTTCGCTGGGCTTATCAACCAACTTCACACTTTTGGCCCGCCATCTTTGCAGATATTTGGTGAACCTTTCTTTGGGCTCTTGGGCCATCACTTCTAGAGTACGCATTGTAGTCTGGATCTCGGTATTATCATCGTAATTCCGAGCAAATTCAGTCGCCACATCGTCCCAAGTTTTATATTTCTTGGAATCGAGCCTGTAGTACCAGGCCTTGGGATGCTTTTCAAGGGAGAAAGGGAATAAGTGCTTAAACATGGTGGACTTCACCCCTTTGACCGCCATAAAATCCTTGAAAGCCCGGATGTGGTGGACCGGGTCTTCAGTACCCTCAAACATTGGAATTCCCATGATGTTGAGGTTAGCAGGTAATTCGTCGTTTAAAGGCGAATAGGAACGAGCATTTTCAGTGTGGATCGAGTTGTTCGTCGACAGGTGAACCTGTTCTTCGAGCCTGCGAACAACGCTGATTAGTTCAGCTATGGGCTCAGACCCTTCAATGGGAGCTACCTTCTCTACGGCACTCACACGGGTGGCCAAGGTTGCTTGGTCAGTCTGGATGGTAGTCAGTTGAGACTCGATCTTGGCCAGAGCGGCGGTCAGTTGATCCAAAGTTGACTGCATTTTCTGTTGTCTGGTTTCGGGTGGCCTGTCTGTAAGAACACCGCTTAATCAGAAACTAGCCCGAATCCCGGAATAGAAAGTACATCCCGAACGAGACTGAAAAGGGAAATGACTCGGAAAAGACACCTAGACGGGTGACTTGTGAAAAGTGGGCCTTCCTTAGGATTCGGCGGATGGGCGGAGTCCTGTTCGAAGAAAGGTCTACGTGAGACATCCCCAGACTTTGGACTCGATTGTGTAAACGGGCCCTCCTTTGTAGGAGTATGTCCTACGTAGGTGGGCCTTGCCTTAGTTTAATAAGGCGGACTGGGATAGGGAAGAAACCCGTGATGTAAGATCGACAGAGTTTCGACGCTAAAGACTTTGACGACTTATGACATGACCCGACACCGCTACATACGGGAAGTTCTAAGAAGAGGAAGGTTTTGAAAATGGATTGTTTTGGAAAATCCGAGAAAACTCAGGGAAAGGGCCGATTTTTCGAAAACTCAGAAAGTGTATTAGGCCACAAATTTGAAACTTCGAAAATGTTTTCGAGTTTTGAAATGGGCAGAATACCGGGTAGAAATAGGCTATTTTGAGTAAAATCATAAGTCCTAAATTCGGTATATGTCCCGGGTTTTGAAATTGGATATCTTGAAAAAGATGTATTTTTTGAAAAGTTGATGGTTTTTTGAAAATGACATGGAAACCAAGTAGCATGTAGTTAGGGAAGCATTATAACGACGCCATGTATGCTTTATACTAAGTCTCGGTCGGTCTAAAAAGGGTCTATACCAGTGCACATAGTCTAGACGTTGATCGGGACGGACTTTCTAAGTCGAGTTGAGCTTAGAACATGCCGTGAAACCCACTCGAATCGACTATGGACACCTTTGACATATCCATATTAGAGTACATCACGGTATAGTGGGACGTCGGTTGCGAGTACCGGCCCGGTAAAATATGGGGTTATGCATGAACCGTAAAACTAAAACGCGTATTGTACTAGTCAAACGATTTCTATTCGAGTCTCACCTTGAGGATGTCGATGGTAAGTCACGCATCAGTTAATCCCCAGCGGAGTCGCCAAATTGTGGACATGACATAGGTCTACCCCGACGCGGCCACGCGCGGGTTTGGGGAGGCGAATGAATCTCCATATGAGAATGGATCGAATTGAAATTTAAATCGAAGTGGAGTCGCCACCGAACTTTGTGGGAGTTCGGGCCCGTTCGAACCCACTCTAAGTCGTAGTGGGCTGTATACAAAATACGGCCCATTTCCGATGTCAGAGCTTATTGGGTTCGTCCCTTAGCATTTGATACCAATACCGACATTATCAGATATCGTGTATTGAATGACTCTCGTGCGCCAACGGTTTCGGGCATCCGGAAACCGAGGTTCTGAGTAAGAGGTGAGGGTACGTGTTGGGAAGCCCACAAAGGACACTCAACCCCGCCCGCACATTAGCGGCCTCTACTAAGATATCGAATGACTTTCTAATACGCACGTTAGTTGAACGGGAAAATGAATATGCAAACATTATTTTCCCTAAACATGCAAAAGATTGAAAGGGTTTCTATGTGGATTTAATGCAACTAGATCTAACGTCATAGTTAAATTTAGCATGCGAAGGTTCATTTTAGTACAATAAAATAAACAATAAAAGATAAATCGACAAAAGAACAAACGGTTAGTAACGGTATAACGATAATAACAGTTTGCGATATGGAATGATATAGAATGACGTAAATAGGATGATGCAAAGTTTTGAAAAGTGATGTTTCACGTGATTGATTAGGCACGTGTCGACCTAAGTCATAAAAAAGTTTAATGAGACTCGAATGGCCTTGTAGGACTCACGGCTTGGCGTGATAAAGGGCCACTCGACCGAGTCATTGAGGGACTCGACCGAGTGAACCTCTGAAAAGGCTTCTGTCCCCTATTTTAGACCCTACTCGGTCGAGTTATTGACGAACTCGGCCGAGTACGTTGCCACTCGACCGAGTCACTGTGAGACTCGACCGAGTGGAGTTCGAAAAAGCATTCTGTCTTGTTTTTGGGGTGCCACTCGACCGAGTGGGCTAGGCACTCGATTGAGTGCCCCCTGTACGAACAAGAGTTCGTTTTGCAACTCGTTATCGGTTTCGAAATTGCTTTTGATTTTGATGATTCCTTGAGTTTGTTGAATCGGGCATAAATATTATGGAATTTATGCTCGATTCATATGGATCATGCTCGTCATATTCGGCGTTCGATTATTAAATCGATATCGAATATTAGAGCGGAACTAAAAAGATTGCTATAAGTCGTTTAAGTTAACTAAAACGATATAAATTTTCCTCCGCGTTTATAGTGTCTCATTCTTATCGAATTATTGACATCTATATTAGCATCAACGAAAAATCGGATAAGTTAGATCATTCTACTAAACCGTTAGATTCAACATCCAATTACGGAATTAGTATCGAATCTAGTAGGTCGATGCTTGAATTAAGAGACTTGATTCCCTCGGCTTCCCGACATCGTAATAAATCTTTAAGGATTATGTGGTGTCGGATCCGCGTCAACGGGTTTCGACCCTCATTAAAACGAAGTACTTGTTTTGAAAAAAGTTTTTAGAATTGATGAAATATGCGATCGAATGATGATGCGAACAAAATAAATATTACTGTTTAGGTTGACTTGTTTCAATAATCAAGTGATCGGGGTGATGGGATAAGCGACCGGCAACGCTGAGTGCAATACTCTTGTATATTCGGGTTTCCTTATCCCACCATCACTCACACTCGACACAAATTCACAAGTATTTTAATGTTTTATACTAGTGATATTATCGATATTACGGATGAGATAAATAAAAAACAAAAAAACGGAAAAAGAGGAAGATGACGAGAGAGAAAGGAGAAGGAAAGAAAGCGGGTTTTGGCACCCTCAACCTACATGTTCTTGTTCTCGGACGGGACTCGTAGTTGTGGCTTGCATGTGAGTATCGAGATGTAAGTTGAGTGGTGGTGTGTAGGGTTCGAATTCCTAAACGCTAGGGTTAGGGTTTTGGATGTATGCGATTAGTGTAGAATAGGGTTTGATTAGGGTTAAAGGATGATCAAAAAAGTTGTTCAAAGTTGTCAAAGTTGTGTGTATGGGTGTGTTTATATAGGCTAGGCTATGCACACCCGGCTTGGGTTACTCGACCGAGTAGCCCCTTGACTCGTTTGAGTGGCCCAAACGTCAGCAGTCGGGCTCGAATGAGGGCCCACTCGATCGAGTGGAGCTGACACTCGATCGAGTGGGTCAGCTGGGTCGCACGGGTCCAATGTTTTGGACCTCGAGATGGGTTTTGTATTTGGGCTGAGTTTTTGATGTTTATGTGGCGGTTTTTTGTGTGTCTCGGAAACGGCTTTGACCGGGGTTGACCCAATCGCTAAAAGTCGGTTTTATTTCCGGTGTCGATTTTGACCCAAATTTGTCTTGTTTGACTGGAAACGACCCACTGGGCCTGAATTTGAGGTCAGTTTTGTGAGATTTGTACTCCATAAGTGCTTAAGCCAACAATTAATGGTTTTGAGCCCATATCCGAGCGCGTAGAAACACGTTAGCGTCCGATCATCATCGGGTGTTTTTTGGAAACTACCATAGACACCTGACAGTCAAAATGTGGGTGTCTACAATCTTCACTAAAAACTATAATTCTTTTGATTATGATAAATGAAGAGTCTTGGATTTTTGGATTGTCACCCTTCAAAAATCACCTTACTAATTAATCTACTAAAAACTAACTAGTATAGACCCCGTGCAATGCACGGTATTTATATTATATTTATCTTATAGAATATTTCATTTAGGATTTAAAATAAAAATTATTATTTTATTTTTACTATTTATCGACTTTATAATTTAGAAATAGAAAAATATTTTTTAAATCGCAAAACTAATCAAAATATTTGAGTAATGTCTTGAAATGCACGGAGTATTAAATAACGTGTAATTAATGAAAATATTGTTTATACTCCCTTCGTTTCATTGAAAGCTTCCACTTTTCCTTTTTCGTAAATTTCGTAAATTTCTTTTTTGGTATAACTCTTCACTCTTACCTAGGTGACCCACCTACTTTACACCCTCTCTACTTTTGAATATTTTATTATTATCCTTAAAAAATGTACCATTTTTTAGGTGGAAACTTTCATTGAAACAGAGGGAGTATTTTTTATATACTCGGTTTATATCATCTCACATCTCGAGATACCCACTTCTCTCTTTAACATACCATAAAATAAATAAATATTTATCAAAATTTGTATAATAATGTACTTTTTTTTAATGGTTAGCACACCGTGATACGTTCTCTTTGTGTAAAAAAACTATTCAGATTTTCATTAGAAAATTAAAAATTAAATTAAAAATGGACCGTCTCAGGTGTAAGACTTATATTATGTAATTTGTGAAACTTTTTTTATATGGATTTTAATAGTATATTCCCTATTTTGTAGTCTCTCCTACCAAAATAATCATTCTATATGATAATTATAATCCTCACATTTGAATAAATGAGAAGATCTTAGTGGTATCGAGTGAGTATATACTCCTTCCGTTCCAATGAATGGTTTGCCTTTACTTTTGGCACAAAGAGGAAAAGGTCCAATGATGAAGTGACATGTGAAGTCAAATTCATGAGAAGGTCAATTTACATACATATATATATATATATATATATATATATATATATATATATATAACATTCCTAAAATAGAAAGGCAAAGAATTCATTGAGACGCCCCAATATGGAATAGACAAAGAATTCATTGGGACGGGGAGAGTATATCTTTGTAAAAGTTAAAGTAAATAGCTTATTTCAAAAATAAATTTATTAGATAACTGATTTTTTTCTCAAGGTTAATGACATCATATATTTAAATTTATCTAATTATTTTCATAAAAAGAAGTTTTTTTGTCAATTTCTTTAACATTAATGAAAATGAATAGTTTGCGAATTTATTAATGAAATGTTCTTTTACTTCTCAATTTAAATGAGTGTATTTTTGAGGAAAATGTTAGTAACTGTTATTGTCTTAGAGTAGTATATAGACAATTTTCGGTGAGTTTTTACTATATATCAGGATTTGTAAGAGCAATCGTAATATATATTCCATTTTTATATAGTTACTAAATTTTATATCGATGTTAAGAATATGATTTTCGAATATGATCAGAAAGATATACAACAATAATAATCATAACTATTTTATATTCTGTGTAAAATAGTGTACGGGATAGTGCAATCTCCTATTAACAAAAATAATGCAACTATTTGGTTAAAATGGAATACAATATGTTTGTACTTTTTAAAAAAAATCGATCATACATTCCATATTAAATATTGTATGTGATATCTTCCATTTAAAACATGTGATTTTTGTAATCAATGTAATCAATCAAATTTCCTTAATTACATACTTTCTGTGGTGTATAGCTTTATGTGTGATGTAGTGATATTTAAATTAGTAAGATGTTAGAGTGTAGTTGGAGAGGAGAAGGGTGACACACATGAGGTCAGGGGTTCGATTTGCACCTAGCTCATTTGGTCTATTTTTTTTATTTTTGTTCTGGATAACTTTATGCGGGAAAATATATGAGCTGTATTATTTGGTTAGTGGAAAGGGGGATACTAATCTACTAATATAATCTACTAATAATCTACTAATTTTTTATGCTTAGGTAGTGTTGTGGTGGTAGAGTGAAATGCTTCCTCCTCAAATGAGGGGTTACATATATATATAGAGAGGAGAGAAAAGAGGAGTCTCAAAACCCTAAGTAAATGATAAGTGTGTTTTCTATCGCTATTTTACTTGTGTTTGGTCCCGGTTTCTCTTGTGAAATCGCTCTTTGGGACGGTTTCGAGGCTACTTATACTTATTTTAGTTTGTTTTAGGTTTCTAAGATCAATCTTGGAGAGGTGGAACGATTCCGACTCGTTTCCGACACTTTTGGAACCAACGAAGAGAAGCGACAATCACTCGGTGGCTTAGACTCGATCCCGAGACCATGGGACCCATTCCCGAGCCCCTTAGACTCAATCCTGAGCACCAAGAATCGATGAGAAGCCTCTGAAGAGCAAATAAGGACCTTTATGATCATCTTGGAGGCCTACAAGACCCTTCCCGGGCGGGAAGAGTAGCCTTCCCGGTCGGGAAGGAGTGCAAGAAAGAAGCGCGTTCTGATGGACCATCCCGGTCGGGACCGGGAAGAGCATAACAGCGCCCGGTGTTATTCATCCCGGTCGGGACCAAGAGTCTTCCCGGTCGGGTTCATATCGTCCAGGTCGGGACCACCACCTTCCCGACCGGAAAGGAGCAGCTGTAGCCGTGACTCTTTCTTTTCTTCTCCTTCACTCTTGTAACCCTATATATACCCCCCTCCCCCCTCTTGTATTGTTACACCATCTTAGCTTATGTTAGACATTACCCACTAAACCCTAGAGTACTTTAGGTTAGATTAGCTTAGATTAGTTTAATCTCTCCTTAATTAGTCCTTAATCCTAGTTTAATCCTAGTTTCATCTTTGAAATATTGAAGACTTTTTGGGTTGATCTACTCTATTGACAACATTGGAGATCTTCCTTTGGGTTTATTTATGCAAAGATTCTACCTTTTCCTTTCATTTGTGTTTGGTATAATTCCTCTTCTCTTTAATCTCTACTATTTAGTTTTCATTTGTGTTTATGTTTAGTAATCTTCAATAATCCATTATGAACGTTCATGTTTATGTTTGTTTCATTATGGGTGTTGGGTTTACTATCTTGAACATGGGTGAGTAGTCATCTTGCTAGGATTAGTAGGGAAATTTGGTGGTTTAATGGGTGATTAAGGGTTTGTTTAAGATGTTGGTGGAAGTTTTGGTTGCCTCCTAGTTTTGTGCATAGAACATGTTTGATGAAATGCTTGAATGACTTGTAGTTGCAAATGCATGTTTTCTTGCCTTCTTCTTGCGGTCTTGTACGTTGCTAGGTTAGGTTCTTGCGCGAGAGCGAGGAGCCTCTAGGTCGGTTTAAGTAGCGAGAGCCCGGACTATACCTAGATAACTCGACTACCCCTTAACCTTAGCTCTTCCATGATCATTCCATCACCCTTGAACCCGACCTAATCCTAGCCCTTTTCCTAATGGTTTTCCTCTTCTTCTTAGTTATTACTCCTTTAGTTAGTTGTATCCTTTAGCCTTAGTTGTTATACCTAGTTTGTTCCTAGTCATAGTTTATTCCCTTCTTATCGTTCTAGTTTAGTTTAGCCTCGAGACCTAGTCTAGGCTTTAGGTGGAATTTGGTCTAAACCCTCTTTACCGTCCTCGTGGACTCGACCCGACTTGCCCTCACTACTAGAAAAGATGGCAAAGAAACCATCTTCAAATGCCCTAAGACACCATTTTGGAGATGATCTCAAGGTCAAAGGTGTCTTAGGGTAAGAAATCATGTGAGAAAAATGATTTCTTTGCCTATGCTTTAAAAACCAATTTTAAGAGATATATGGTTTCTTTGATCCATGAGAAAGACACCTTTTGGGAGAGATAAATGGTTTCTTATCTAAACTTAATAAACCATGTAATGCACTTAAATAATTTCTTTGATTACCCTTAATAAATCATGTAACACACTTAAATGGTTTCTTTGCCTACTAACTTAATAAATCATTTAATACTCTTAAATGATTTCTTTGCTTCCATTATCATTAATACCCGAAAATTAGTCTCTTTGATTTATTTTTAAATTATTTTAATATTTAGATATACAGCCCAACTACTCCGTATTACAATACAATGTACGTACTCAGTACATGTTTTCAAGTATCAACT
This sequence comes from Agrostemma githago, assembly GCA_958450325.1. NCBI lineage: Eukaryota > Viridiplantae > Streptophyta > Magnoliopsida > Caryophyllales > Caryophyllaceae > Agrostemma > Agrostemma githago. The sequence goes on along the minus strand of OY288239.1, from coordinate 25,731,399 downwards.
AAAATAGAGAGGGATTTTCATAAATTATCTCATATATATATATCCCAAAATAAGTCATAATTACATTAGAAGCTCACACTATCCCAAAAAAAAATAGCATTCACTTTGTAAACATAAATAGCCCCAAGTATATGCCAAGATGTGTAACCATTTTCATATAAGCCAAGACGTATGTGTAACCATTTTCATACTCTGTATATGGCAAGACGTATGTTTCAAAATAAGTATTCACTTTGTAATCAATCCTCCTCATCTTCTACTTCTTTGTGCTTGAGAACAAACGTAATCCACATCTCTTGTAGCTCATCAATCATTTTTTGTGTATACGATTTCGGTACATCTTTAAAATACTACAACACAAAGAAAAAATTGATATTAGGCTCATACACTTGGAAAAGTAAAAGCATTACTCCATTTGTACATATTTCAACAAATTACCAAGATGAAAGAAATGCAATAGATCAGTTCTCAATCAAAATTATACTCTTGGTCTTAAATATGGCGCAATACACTATCAGACATTCTAAGTGCAAACCGCATACCCAACGCACCGACAAATCACACCAGATAGCTATATATACCTATCTAATCTCATTATATATTACGACTATGATAGATACCGAGATTTAGGTCATGGCCAAAGTGAATAAAACCAATCGATCTAACATCTTAGACACAGAGTATTAGTGTGTTATTGAATGATAAGAGTAGTGGAAAATGGTTAAGGGTCACATACATGTCAAAGAAGGTCTGAATGCGAGCATCGAAACTTTGATCAGAAAGTTGCTCCCAAAAATCACGGAGTTGGGTCTTTGTTACTGTACCCGTCACTATGCCTCTCTTCCTTGCCAACGCATTAAATAATTCTCCCGCGAACTCTTTCTTGTTCATACCCGTAACAGCCCTAAATTTTCGCGACCAAAATAGAAGAATAAAATAGGAAAATTTAAAGCCGTTACTCCGCTCTTACTTCAAATTATAAATCCGATAAATAATTAAATGAAAACGTTGCAGCGGAAGACTTAAGTCCCACAAAATTCAAAACGGTTTAAAACAACTTCAACCCAAAATTCAACATAAATATAAATAGTTCGGAGGTAAACGTTAAATAATAAAGTCCTTCCTCGCTCAGCATCCCGAAACCAAATGCACCCATGCAACATATTAATTGTACCTATCAACTATACCCAAAACACAAATAGGTACAGGTTCCAGCGGGGGAACGAGCCAAAACAAAAGGACGTCAGCAAAGCTGAGTAAAATATATTATATTGAAAACGTAAAACAATAATTATAATTTGAAGTAAACTGAAATCAGAGTTAAATATTATTGTCTCAATAACAAACCAAAAGTACTGTAAAACGGTAGTCAAAATCAAAACCAACCAAAATATATTATATCCACCCGTGTGCCAAGGTCCTACCCTTTTACACGATCTAGAGGTACCACCTATGCTTAGCTAGACTTACTATAGTGCGCACTACTCACATTTGGGCACCCATGCAACATATTAATTGTACCTATCAACTATACCCAAAACACAAATAGGTACAGGTTCCAGCGGGGGAACGACCCAAAACAAAAGGACGTCAGCAAAGCTGAGTAAAATATATTATATTGAAAACGTAAAACAATAATTATAATTTGAAGTAAACTGAAATCAGAGTTAAATATTATTGTCTCAATAACAAACCAAAAGTACTGTAAAACGGTAGTCAAAATCAAAACCAACCAAAATATATTATATCCACCTGTGTGCCAAGGTCCTACCCTTTTACACGATCTAGAGGTACCGCCTATGCTTAGCTAGACTTACTATAGTGCGCACTACTCACATTTGGGCAGTCAGTAGGATGAGGCTGCCAAAGGAGGAAGTCTAACTACCTAGCAAGTGGGGGCCGGAAACCCCACTTAACACAACTCGTGCCAGGAGTTCAGTTTTGGGACGAAATCCCAGGGACGTCTCAGACGCACCTTAACCTCATAGACCAACAGAGCTCCCAGAGTCTGTTATAACCACCAAAATTGTACCAAAATAATTCCAATATATGACTTGTCACAAAGTTCCAATATCCAAAATATTACAAGAGTATCATAAAAATTCATCGTTGACAAAATAATTATAAAACCGTTTCAAAAATATAATTTAAGCCGAACTTACTCTTTACTTAAAGGTGAAAAGATCAAAACGTCCTTACCTCTCGAGACGGTTAATCCAAGCTAATTTAATCCAAAAATTCTTTCTCCTCGAACCCCCAAGCTACAAATAATATAAACCAGTTCAATAATTTAATCACTCGGCTAATAAATATCAAACGATTTTCTCGGGACATACTCTATTTAAATTAATCCATCCTCAAAATTATTAAATTCAAGAGATACCGTTTCGGACACAACCTGATTAAAAAAAACCCAAATTATTATAGACTAGTTGAATAATGAATTACACCAAAACTCACGGCAAGAATGAAATAATTCACACCCCTGCATCAGCACTGCATCATCGCTGCATCATCCTCAAAATTTACACTTCCATTGTACCATCTACCTGCTTCTCTCATCCATGCCCCAAACATTCAACAGACTCACTAATAAAACTAAAATAAATCAACGAACAATTAATAACCCCATTTTCTACCCGATAAAGTTCGATACTAATTGAAAACTTTTACAACCAAAAATCACTAATCCCTGAGAAACAATAATACAATCGGAATAACCCGGTGCCAACAAATTGTTTGACTCGATGTCTCTTAATCTGGACCCATGAAACTATAAAACTAAAATCGATTTACACAATAACACCAAACAGGATTTAAATAAACCGGGATTAGAAAAAGTGAAATACTTACAAGTTTGAAGAAGAAGAAGGTAAAACGGGTTGATGTAAGCAAGAATTGAGACCAATTTCCGACGACAAAACCGGGTGATTGAAGAAAAATAAAGAGGAACAAGGGTTTATATATATATATAGCGGCAGAGATAGAGAATAAGATGAATGAATTGATGGAGGGAAGGGTACGTACATATATATATATAGAGAGAGAGATAGGTTCTTATGAGTCCCTCATAAGTATTGAGTCCCTAAGTCCCCATCTCATCCGTTGGATGAGAGATGGATCAAGGGACGAGATAAATCACTATTTTAATAAAAAAAAATAAGAAGATACTGCATCCAACAAAATAGAAAGGTGAATATTTCATTAACCTAACATTCTCGTTCATTCAATCATTCATTCTCTCATTCATCAATTCTGTTTCCATCACTTTCTTCTTCATCGTTCTCTCGCTCATTCAATCATTCATTCTTCAAAATCACATTCAGTCAGTCATCGTCTTCATCGCGCAGCTGCCATTTATTTCAAAACCACACAATCAAGAACACATTCAGTCAATAATCGTCTTCATCGTGCTGCTGCATAATACGTTCGATCAATCCGGTTCTACTTTTCATTCAATGGCTGATATGCAAATCGTGGAAAAAACAAACGGTGAGTATATATATTGTAGCTTATACTTGAAAGGACATTGAGTCATTAAGATGATACTAAATTATTAGTTTCTACTTTTCTACGTTGAACTGCATATTAAATTATAAAGATATTGGGTTATTTTAGTTCACATACTGTGTTACTTTAGTGTAGAGTGTCCATTATTTTAATGACAAACTTCTATTACTTTTATGGTCTGTTACTTTAATTCACCGAAGTTGTTACTTTAGTTCTTAACGTCTGTTATTGTAACGCAGTAGTGAGTCATGTGAATATATGAAACCGCTATATTTAAGTAATAATAAAAAAAGATATTGTTTCCTATAATGGTGGAACGTGATTGCCAACAAAATAGGAAACAAATAAAAAGAGTAACTGCCCTAATATTTGCATTAAAAAAAAGAAAAAAGAAAAAAAAGGAGAGATACTGTTTCCTAAAATAACTCTCATAATTTTAGGAAACAGTAAATCACTTTATTCATTCATTCACATTACTACGTTCATCATATGATGGCGGATATGCAAATCGTCGAATACATAAACGGTGAGTATTTGGTTTCTAATTTATACTGAAAACGCGTCATTAGGATGCTCCATATTATTAGATTTTAAAGTTTACAGTATGGAAACTGCATATTATTGAAGGTCTAATCATTGTATGAATTTTACGCACGAACAAATATATGGAGTTATTGTAATGCACCTACTGTGTTACTTTAATATACACAATCTGTTATTTTAATGGCTAACCCGTGTTATTTTAATGGACATAATGTTAATTGAATCTAATGTTACTTTAACGCACTTCATCTGTTACTTTAGTTCTTTTCATCTGTTACTGTAATGCATTGAAGTGACAAAAAAGATTTAGAATACCGCCATATAAAAAAAATAAAATAAAAAATAAAGATATTGTTTCCTATAATTATGGGACATGATTGACTTCAAAATAGGAAACAATATCAAAGAGTATCGCTCTCATTCAAAGATAGATACTACGTACTCTCATTTTTTATCATTATATGAATTTTTTGCACTAACTTGTACCTGGTGTTATTTTAATGAACATTATCTGTTACTTTAATTCACACTATCTGTTACTTTAATGTCTGACCTCTGTTACTTTATACCTGGTGTATAAGCATCCTTTGTTAACTGAATCCAGTGTTACTTCAATGCACTTCATCTGTTACTTTAATTCTTGTCATCTATTACTTTAATCCATATTTCAAGTTTTGATTGTTTCTTTTTCGCCACGTTTATTGGCACTGTTATTGTGTTTCAGTAGACGCAAAAGCACATGAATGATGTAGGGATGTGAGTGAGAGTTTCCTCCATACATAGGGCAGATCTTCAAGGACGTTGATGAGTCAGTAAACTTCTATAAAATCTACGCATTGGCTTGTGGATTTGATGTGAGGAGGTCCACAACAAAAAGATGACGCGGTGGTTAGATTAAATCAAAACTTCTGACGATGATGATAAAGAAGAGGACAAGGAGGATGAAGAAGCAGAATTCTAAGTAGGACAGTATATTGTTAGAGTAACATACATTATTCGTTAGAGTAACATACTTAATGCGTTACAATAACACAAATTATGAGTAATAGATGTGAAACATTGGAATTGTAATGAAGTTGATTCAGTTGGAACTCTTGTATCAATTTTTGTTTTGGAATATCCTTAATAAAAACAAATATTATTCTTTTGGTTAATTGGAACGACTCATGTGTATGCAAGAGGCTATTATGCAGCGAAACAGATTTTACGAGTTAGAGTAACACAGTTCATGAATTACAGTAACACATTGTATGAATCAAAGTAACACAATCTATAAGTTAAAATAAACAGCGTCAAAACGGAGAGTAAGTTATGCGGGAGGATTTGTGAATTGAAAAAAATTAATTTTGAATAAATGTGTTGGGTGAGAGAAAGAAGATCAGTGAAAAAAAGAATTAATAGGAGAGAAGATTTGAGTATATAATTAGAGAGGAAAGAGAAAAAATGAAATATTTACAAAGATTTTGTTAGTTATTTCCTTAATTGACAAAACGAATCTTGACCATTAATCTGTAATTAAATCAAAGGCTAAGATGAGGACTCACGGACTCAAAATATATAAGTGGACTCACCTGATCCCACCTCTATATATATATAGTCCATTGGATGAGATGAGGATGGATGGACATGATTCATTCTACAATTTGCATTAAAAAAAAAGAAAAAAAAGAAAAAAAGGGAGATATTGCTTCCTAAAATAACTCCCATAATTTTAGGAAACAATAATATCACATTCATTCACCTATTCATTCACCCATTCATTCATTCACGTTACCACATTCATCAAACCTAAAAAAAACGCTTCCAACATCATCACGTTCATCCATCCATTCATTCAAAATCTGTGCTCGACATCACGTTACTATGGATTCAATGATCGCGAGATCATCATCAACTGTTGATAAGCAATTCGTGGAGTACAACAATGGTGAGTTTCGATATTACTTTCATGTTTTGCGTCAATTTTATTCATTTCATTCATCATATATTCATATAAACGATTCATTGCTCTTGTGTTAGTATAGATTGCAGATTGTTAGGTTTATTATTTAGGTTTTTTTCATAATCTTCACAGATTATTATTTAGGTTTTTCATAATCTTCATCAATTGTTATGCTTTCATTGCCATGGAAGTCATTAAGATGCTCCATATTATTAGATTTTACGTTCATAGTATGATTTTTAAAGATCTGATCATTATATGATTTTTTCGCACAAACATATATATGGAGTTATTGTAATGCACATAATGTGTTACTTTAATATAGACCATCTGTTATTTTAATGTCTAACCCTGTGTATAGACATCTTCTGTTAATTGAATCTCGTGTTACTTTAATGCACTTCATCTGTTACTTTAATTCTTGTCATCTGTTACTGTAATGCATTAGAGTAACAAAGGATTTAAAATACTGCCATATTAAAAAAAATACTGCTTCCTATAATGATGGAACGTGATTGTCATCAAAATAGGAAACAATATCAAAGTATAACGTTCTCATTCATACTCTTATTCATAGCAGTATACATGTTTATACTGTCATTCATACTCTCATTCATACCTAATGTATTACAGTAACACGTTTGAAGCATTAGAGTAACATGTCATCGGATTTAGTTATTAATGTTTTGGTTAGAATACCGCCATATTTCAAGTTCTGATTGTTTGTTTGTCGCCACGTTTATTGACATTGTTCTTGTTTTTGTAGTAGACGTAAAAGCAGAGGAATGGTGCAAGGGTGTGGGTGAGAGTTTCACTCCATACATAGAGCAGATCTTCAAAGATGTAGATGATAAGAAGAAGAAGAAGAAGAAGAAGAAGAAGAAGAAGAAAGAATCATTAGGAAACGTCATGTAAATCATCGTTTGACGATGAAGAAGGAGAATAAGAAGAAGGAGAATAAGAAGAAGAAGAAGAAGAAGAAGAAGAAGGAGAAGAAGAAGAAGAAGAAGAAGAAGAAGAAGAAGAAGAAGAGGAAGAAGAAGAAGAAGAGGAAGAGGAAGAACAATTCTGAGTAGGACAATATATTGTTAGAGTAACATACATTATTCATTAGAGTAACATACTAAATAAGTTACAGTAATACAGTTTATGAGTTTGATTGATTTTCCAATATCTAGTCCTTAGAGTAACATCCTTTATTGGAGTAAAATGAGTTAGAATAACACACATTATGCGTTATAGTAACATCATTTGTTCATTAAAGTAACAGTTATAATGCGTCAATGTAACACAATGATTATGAGACCACATTTGTATATTGGGTAAACTTCATTCATTCTCATAGGAACACCGGTCGTTAATTAGAGTGACAGGAACAATTAGTCAGGGTAACAGAGTTTAACAGCGTTTTTCCATTGGTGATAATCAAAATACTAATGTACATAACAAGTTTCGAAAACGGTACAAAGCATTATTTGTAATTAGAAAAAGATGACATAATTCGTTAGACACGTTATTTTTTTCGACCCTTTGTTGGCTTGCTCTTGGGACCATCGATGATCTTTTGCCTCGCGTCCACATACTTATCTACGTTATCCAACAACTGCGATCGCACCTTGATTTGTCTCCTCCTTTTGCCATCTGAAAAGTATTGTTACAGTTTAATTTGGTATATAAAATTAAAGTATAACTGATACGAGTGCAAGATACACCATATGTACAACTGATACGCGTTAAAGTAACACAAATAAAGTGTTAGAGTAACATAGAGTGCTAATTAGAGTAACACGTCTGCACAATTAAATGTACCAGATTACTAGCATTCAAAGTAACGCAAAGATGAGATTAAAAGTAACACGTCTTGTACATTACAGTAACACATGGTCGTCTTTAAAATAACATCATACATGTGTAACACTAACTGAACAACCCCTTACAGTAACACCTCAAGTTTATTACAGTAACTGAATATGCGCATTAGAGTAACATTCAATATATGTTAGACTAAGTATGAAGAGTAGAAGCATAGTATGAAGTGGTAAATTCAATTAAACTCTACAGATGCATACCCAGATACCGCAACAATCTTTAGTGAAACCAATTAATCATAGGGCACAAACACAGCAAAGTAAATCAATCAATAATTAGCGAGAAAATTAATGAAATCATATACGAATATAAACTAAACCTAGTTCTTTAGTACAACAATCGAGTATTAGCGAGTTACCTTGTATTATGCCACCTGAAGATTATCTTTGCTGAAGTTAGAGAGCTGCTTCAATGTAACCTTGCTTGAGTTGAAGACGAGAGGATGCGCGGGTGTGTTTTGAAAAGAAACGGAAGTAGATCGATTGTGTTTGGGATGATGAAGGTGAAGAGTTTCAGTTAGGATGTGAATGAAAAGATTGAATGTGAGGAAGTAACGTGTATCAGTACAGTGGTTGGAGATAATTAAGGGAGGAGAGAGGATTTGATTTGATTTTTACCAAAATATGTTAGTTATTGCCTTAATTACTAAAATCAATCACCACCATCCATCCCACTCTAGATCAATGGTTGTAGATAGGACTCATGGACTCAAAAAAGAAAAAGGGACTCACTTGATCCTTCCTCTATATATATATATATATATATATATATATATATATATATATATATATATATATTAGGTTTGGTTTTCTTTTTCTTTCTTTCCTTATTGTGTTTGACTCGAAATCAAATCCGATACAAAGCCGGTTTATAAAATAACGTTCCACTTTAAGAAATTCAAAATCGATTTATTATAAGACGACCCAAAATACTTTAATATTATAATGACCTAAAATTATTTTTCCAACTTAAATACCCGATTTAAATAAAAGTAGAAAAGTCAAGCTTAATAATTGACTCAGAAAAGAACGAGGTGTTACAGACTTCCCTCCTTAAAACAAAACTTTGTCCTCGAAGTTTAAACTCATCCTCGAAAATAAAGTCTCACATTACTCACGAATGTCTAAAATGACCCGCTCACTCCATATATCCTAAGTCCACTAAAATTCTTCACATATCTCTAAAATAAATCATTTACTCCATATATCCAAAATCCGTCAAATTAAACACAACCTCAAAGATATCTCACATTTCTAAATCCTCAAAATCCATAACTACCTAATTCCTCAAATTTCAAAGTATACAACTTCACTACCACCTATATCCACAAGATAAGATCACCTTCCATAAGATAATACCAAGGTTTGAAACCACCAAAATTTTCATACTCTAAGGTAAAAGTATCACTTGCCAAGTTAAGAGCATGTCGGACAAAAATATTTAAATTATTTCAAAATTTTGAAAATCACAAGTTCAACCATTTTACAAGTGCGTAGTGCACAAAATCAATCAGTCAATCAAATAAATGCGGTTAGCACTACCAACCAACAATATGTGCGTTGAGCACAAAACCACCAATATGTGTGTTAGCATAAACAAACCACAAATATGTCAATTTTGAAGTAATAACAAATAATCAATGATATTGTGCTTATTAAGCGACAACAATAACCAAAATATACCAAAATATTTATATTTGTAATCAATAAACAGTAAATAGCATGGAATCACACAAAGACATGCTTAGTTCACCACAAAAACAAATAGTAGTGCATATTTCTACCCACCTTAAAATAAAGCTTCGTCCTCGAAGCACGAAAAATTTACCTTAGGCAAAAAGATGAGGGTATTTGTCTCTCACGGTTGGCTCAAGTTTCTCCCAAAATATTGGAACACATATGTTCGCTACTTAATATAATATCCTTTGAAATCCCATGATGTCCTACCACATAATATATATAAGCATCAGCAAGTTGCTTCTTCTCTCACATATCCTTCATGGGAATAAAATGTGCTCTCTTAGTTAATCTATTAATTATAATCCAAATCATATTATGAGCTTCCTCTGACCTTGACAACCCAACTGTAAAATCCATAAAGATTAAACTCCGCTTCCACTCGAAAACTACTAAAGGATCTAACTCTCCCTAATGTCTCATATGTTCACTCATAACTTTCTAATATATCAAGTATCGAACCACAAAATCTACAAATTTGTTTCTTCATACAAAACCACCAAAAATCCAAATTTCAAATCCACATACATTTTATCACCTCCCAAATAAACATAATACATCTTTTCCTTTAATTATTTGTGGTTAGGTACACAAACTCAATGTCGGAACTTAATCAATACACTTTGTCATCACGCTTGAACAAAGCAAACTCATTCATCAACTTATCCTACAAAAACTTATCACCACCTTTCAACTCTTTAATACACTCATCTATTCACTTTCAACAGAAAACACACTATATTGGGTTCCTAATTTTGCCATTTTGATTCCAAATATCAGAAACTTTTTCCTCAAATTATCATGGTGCATCACTAACGGTGTTGTATGGGGAAAAGTTTACTCAAGTCATCAGCCACCACATTGACATTTCCTACATGATACTGAATCTCGATCTAATAGTCTCCAATCAAATCCAACCAGTTCCTTTATCTCAGGATTAGCTCCTAATGGGTAAATATATATCTTAAAATTTACGATCATAAAAACTTTAAAGCGTACACCAAACAGATAATGTCTCCAAATTTTCAAGGTAACGACTACGGTTGGTAACTCTAAATCTTAAGTAGGATAATTTTCTTCATAAAGGTTCAACTGCCTAAATGCATAAGCAATCAGTTTCTTATTCTGCTGAAAAACACTAACTAATCCATTCTTAAAATGCATAGGTATAAACTTCAGAAATTTCATTTCCATCCGATAAGGCCAAATCCTAAAGTAATGGTCAATTTTTTCCTTTAAAATTCGAAATGATTCCTCACACCTCTCATTCCAATAAAATTCTCATTAGCGTGGTCATTGATCTATCTATTATGGAAAAATCCATCACAAATCTCCTATAGTAAGCAGCTAAGCCCAAAAGCTACGAATTTCAGTCACAGATTCCGGGTTAGGTCACTCCTTAACAACCTTAACAGGATCTACTAATATTTCATCCTTAGATATAATATTCCCCAAAATTACTCGTACCACCCAAAAATCACACCTCGAAATTTTAACAAATACTAATTTTTCTCTCGAGATGTCTAAGATAAATCGTAAATGTTCCTCATTCTTCTCTTCATTCTTTGAATAAATACTATGTCATCAATAAATATCACAACAAATTTATCTAGGTAAGTTCTCAAAGTTCGGTTCATCTAAGTCCATAAACACATCAGGTGCACTAATCAACCCAAAAAGCATCACAATAAACTCACAATGACAATATATATATCTAGTAGAAAATGTACTCTTAGGTAAATCATTAAGCACTATCATAAATTGATGGTACTCAAATTGCAAATCAATTTCAAGAAAAATAAAAGCTCCCTTCAACTGGTCAAATAAGTCATCAATCCTAGGTAAGGGAATCTTATTCTATAAAGTAACTTGATCCAATTCCTGATAATTAATACAAAATCTTAAAGTTTCATCCTTCTTTTCCACAAATAAATCAGGGTCACCCCAAGGCAACACACTAGGCCTAATTCATCCCAAAATAACATCAAAGAAGGGTAATGGAAATTCTATCAGGTTTGCCTTAAAGTCATGATCACCAATAAAAACTGGCACATCTATATAAACCCTCTTACAGTTTACTAAGTCTCCAGATGGCATGGTGTGGACATGACATAGGTCCACCCCGACGCGGCCACGCGCGGGTTTGGGTAGGTGAATGAATCTCCATATGAAACGGATCGAATTGAAATTTAGGTCTATGTGGAGCCGCCACCGAATTTTGTGGTTATTCGAAACCATTCGAGCCCACTCTATGTCGTAGTGGTCCGTATACAAAATACGGCCCATTTCCGATGTCGGAGTTTATTGGGCTCGTCCCTTTGCATTTGATACCAATACTGACATTATCGGATATTGTGTATTGAATGACTCTCGTGCGCCAACGGTTTCGGGCATCCGGAAACCGAGGTTCTGAGTAAGGGGTGAGGGTACGTGTTGGGAAGCCCACAAAGGACACCCAACCCCGCCCGCACATTAGCGGCCTCTACTAAGAATTCGAATGACTTACAATACGCGCGCTAGTTAAACGGGAAAAAAAGCTTATGCAAACAGTATTTTCCCTAAACATGTGAATTGAATTGAAAGGGTTTCTAAGTCAATTTAATGCAACTAAAATTAACGTCAAAGTTGTATTTTAGCATGCGGGTTCATTTAGTACAATAAACGAACAAAAATTAAATTGACAAAAGAAACAATCAAACGGTTAGTAACGGTAGCTCGATATTAACGGTTTGTACAAATATTGGATTAAATTGAAAAGATGCAAATATGAGGATGCATGATTTGAAAAGATAGTATACACGCGATTAATCAGACACGCGTTGACCTAAGTCATAAAATACTATCGAGTTTGAAAAATAGGATAATGTACGACTTGTGTTTGAGTCGTTATGAGGTCACTTGATCGAGTAGTCGATAGACTCGATCGAGTAGGCCCTGAAAAGACGTTTCTGTTTCGTGGTACAGACCGTACTTGGCCGAGTTATGGACCAACTCGGTCGAGTACATGGCCACTCGACCGAGTCACTGTGAGACTCGATCGAGTGGGTGTCGTGACAGACATTCTGATTCGGTTTTGAGGTGCCACTCGACCGAGTGGGTTAGGCACTCGGTCGAGTGCCCCCTGTACGAATTGTAATTCGTTTGCAATTTTGATGTTGATCTTGAAATTGCTTTTGATTTTTGAGAGTTTGACGATTTTACCGAATCGGACATAAATATTGCACAATTTACGTTCGACTTGGACTTTTATAAATCGCAAATTTTGTCGGACCGAATATAAATATTGTTGAATTTATACTCGATTCTAAGTTTAAATACTCGTTGTATCCCATATTCGATTATTTGAATCGATATGGAATATTAGAGTGAAATAAAAAAAAATAAACAAATTGATTTTAGTCGTTGTAAATTAATTATCGTGATATGAACAAATCACGTTAATTAATTCATATGACTTGATTGTTAAATTTGATACCCAATTATGGAATTGATATCGAATCTAAAATCTGCGCTTTACCTGAAAATAAAAAAACTTGATTCCCTCGACTTTTCCGGCATCGAAATAAATCCCTAGGGATTGTGATGTCGGATCCGTGTCAACGGGTTTCGACCCTTATTAAAGTACGATGTTTGTTTTTTTGAGAAATCGATGCGACATGCGAATAACAATAATGATACAGACGATATGAAAAATTATTGTTGAAGTTAACCTATCTCAATAATCAAGTAATTGGGATATCGGAACAAGCGACCGTCAACGCTGTGTGCAGTACACTTGTATGTTCGTGTTTCCTTATTCCGATATCACTTCATACTCGACACAAATTGATAGGTATTTTAATGTTTTGATACTAGTATTATAATATCGATATTAATGATGCGATAATACCAATAAACGGAATAAAAAAAACGACCCATATGAAATAGACACGACGCGAGAAAAAGGAAGAGAAGGGAAGAAACGGGGTTTTGACACCCTCAACCTACATGTTCTTGTCTCGGTGCGGACTCGTAACCGTGGCTATAACACAAGAGTCTTCGAGGTTTATGGAGGTCGAGTTGTGGTGGCTCGGGTTGTTGATTCCTAAACTAGGTTTAGGGTTTTTGTTAACGAATCGCTTAGGGTTTGCTTAGGGTTTGTAAAAGACGTAGTATGTGTGTATGAGGTTGCTCTAGGGTTTCGAGAATTGTGTGTAAAAAAGTTGTTAAGATGTGTGCATGGGGGTTCCTTATATAGGAAAAGATAGGGCTTCGGTTTAGGGTTACTCGACCGAGTAGGTGGCTAACTCGGTCAAGTGGCCCGTTACGCCAGCCGCCGGGCTTGAATAAGGGCCCACTCGATCGAGTGGGTGAGGCACTCGATCGAGTGGCCCAGCTGGGTCGCGCGGGTCGCTTGCTTTGGACCGTGACCGTGGATACTGGATGAGTTTGAGTTTGAATTGGGCTTTTGATATTTGAGGGGTTATTTAGTATGTCTCGGAAACGACTTTGACCGGGATTGGCCCAATCGTGAAAAGTCGGTTTTGACCCAAATTAGTCTTGTTTGACTCGAAATGGTCCGCTGGGCCTGGATTTGAGGTTGATTTTGTGAGATTTGTACTCTGTAAGTGTGTTAGCCAGCGATTAATGGATTGAGTCCGTATCCGAGCGCATAGAAGCATGTTAGCGTCTGATCATCATCGGGTGTTTTTTTGGGAAACTACCATAGACACCTGGCAGTTGAAATGCTGGTGTCTACAGAGCCCCCACTCTGACTGAGGCTTGGACAGGGCGAAAGTCAGAGTATCCACCAGGCCAATCGAGGATTGAAACCTGGCGGATTGTCGGCCGGGTCATTTATAGTCCATTAGACTTGCGTGAAGGGCTCGCCAGCCGTAAGCTAGGAATCATACCTGAGCTGATAACTCCGTGAGGAATTGGACTTGTCGCGTAAGTCCTGGGTGCGCCTGTATGTAGACTCATCCCTTGAAATGCCGTCGTTGGCTTCCGCTGGGGAATTATCGTGGGTTGCACATCCCTATTTGAGTCGTACCTGTATGAGTCATATAAAATGCATGCAACACGTAGGCAGTAAAATGACTCGCGCTGGGGAGAAATGATTTTTTGAAATTTTGAATTTTTGAAATTTTGAAATTTGAAATCTTGCGATTTTTTTGAATTTTGGAAACTTTGAGATTTTTGACTCCTAACAAAGATTAGGAAAGTTCGGGATGGAGATTTCCATGCTAGTATTGAGACTAGGATTGTGGTTCGATTCCTATTGAGATTAGGAAATTTTCCTAATAGTTTGCAAGGCTAATGTTATATATAGCCCCTCCTTGCCCTTGATTTTCTTCACAAGTCACAAAACAACCCTTTCTTAAGAGAAAGTCTCTCTAATTCTCTTGAGAAAGTCTCTTCATCTTCTTTTAAGAAGTTTTAGCCATGGGGATCGATAGGTTGAGTGTGATGTTGCAGGAGTGGTCCCGTCGCTTTAGGGATGCAGATAGGGTGGCTTTGAATCAGACGGGGATAACCCAATTGTACCCGTTCCGTCAGATGGTGGTTGACCGCTATTTTCTGGATGCTTGCTTGGCTTATTGGGATGACATATATCATGTCTTTGCTTTCCCTCGGGGCGAAGTCTGCCCTTTACCTGAGGAGATTGCAGCTATAGGAGGATGGAATCCGATACTCCGTCCCGCCGTCCCGTATTCGATCTATGACCCGAGGAGGAAGTTGAGAGAATTTCTAGGGCTTTCTCACAACGAGGTATCCCGTATGATGGATGGTGATAAAATTTCTCTGATCGACTTGGCTGAGAAATTTATGAATTCATTCGATGTTCGGGTTAGACCGGCTTTCAGCCGCAGGGCCTTCTCTTTTTGCATGCTTCATGTATATGCTTTTGAGGGTCATATGGACCTGTTATCTTGCATGGGAAGCACCCGTCTTCTGACCGTAGTGGATCTGATGGAGACTGAGCACAGTCCGGCTTGGTTGATCACGGGCGAGATTTTCCAAGGATTGGATGATCGCAAAAGGGACTCATCCATTCGTCTTACCGGGAGCACCCGTTTGTTGCAAGTATGTCACTTGACTTCTTAATTCAATTTCTTTGATTTTTTTTTTTTTTTGCGAAAATTTTTTTTACTGCAGGGGGTACTCGATCGAGTCACCCAGGCACTCGGTCGAGTACCCTCGATGGAACTCTCCTGATCTGTCTTCGGAGGTGCCACTCGATCGAGTCACCCTGGCACTCGATCGAGTGCCCTCGTAAAGAGTCTCCTGTTTGCGTTGAGGGGTACCACTCGATCGAGTGTCCCAAGCACTCGATCGAGTGGCCTTTAGGCGAACGCCTATTTTGCCCTGGAATCTCATGCTTTTGTTTCTTTTTGCAGATTTGGCTGTATGAGAGACTATTAGTGATAGATCCTCCACTTGATGCGGGCAACTACCGTCATAACCAGGTGATGACGAGGAGGCGGGCCATTGACTTTTCTCGTCAGATTACGCAGAAGTACTGGGACGAGGTTTTGTCATTTCATGGCGGCCCGTTAATTCGATGGGTAGTTCCATGGTGGCCCATCTACCTTTGGAGTGGCTTGGACCCGAGGGACAGAGCCCGCTATCAGGTGATCCTTTCTTTCAAGCAGACGGTTCATCTCTATCCAGATCGCATACTAAGGCAGTATGGATGGACCCAGCGAATTCCTGAAGTTGAAGCGGTTGTGAGTGACCCTACCCAACTGACCGATGTAATGTGTGATACCTGGATGCAAAGGTGGTACACACGGCATACTTGGCCCATTGTCAAATCTCGCCACTCAATCTGGGTTTCAGATTCTTATACAAAGTGGACCAAAGCAGAAGATGCTAAAGCCCGAGCTGCTTTGAAAGTCGATGAAGCCTTCGACCTGCTGAGAAGGGAGCAAGCTAAAGACAACAGGGGGTTCTTTGATGAGGGAGACACTCCAGCTACCCTAGTCCGCCTAATGTCAGGGCAAAAGAAGAAGACTAAGACTCAAGCTGAAGGGTCTAGTGCTAAAGGTGCTTGGGGGAAAGTGAGCCCCCAGATGGACTTGGAAAGGAGACTGGGCCCAAGACTACCCGTGCAGGACCGACTTGGCCCACGGGATAGGCTGCCTGAGCGTGTGCAGGCCCGACTTGGGCTGAAGACCGTGATTGAAGACCCGTCGCCAAAGAAACGGGCCCGGGCTAAAGAGGTTCCACTTGTGATTCGGGAACGCTCGTCACCACCCCGAAGACTTCAGGCTCCACGCGACCCGAAGGACAAGGGGAAGGGGAAGATGCCCGGTTACTAGTCTCCTTATTTTATTATTTGAATATTATTATTATTTTTGTGGTGTGATTTTTTGTGTGAATGCCGTTTTGGGCGTTTTTTTTTTTGTAATCCCGAGTTTATCGAGATATTAATAAAAGACATATTATTGAACACCGTTCCCGTCTTTCGTTTATTGCAGTGGTTGTACCCTTTTAAAGGGTTGCCTACGTATCCGCAAATGGCGGAATCAAACCTAACGTAGTTCAAAAATTGATTTGATTGATTTTTGCAATTTTCGAAATACATCAGGATTATTAATTCAAGATGTGTGACAGTAGAATAATTAATTCTAGCTTATTGACTTGTCTATAATTTTTGAAAATTTATAAAAAGACAAATTTTTATAAATTTTTGCAAATGACATTGAGATGGGGTTTAGGGGTAGTAGCGCTTCAGCTGGTCCAAGTTGGTTGGGTTGACAAATTCGTTCCCGTCCAAATCTGTCAGCATCACCGCTCCTTCTGATAGGACCTTCTTGACTAAGT
Organism: Agrostemma githago; assembly: GCA_958450325.1. Lineage (NCBI taxonomy): Eukaryota > Viridiplantae > Streptophyta > Magnoliopsida > Caryophyllales > Caryophyllaceae > Agrostemma > Agrostemma githago. Next base: position 25,713,990 of record OY288239.1, on the reverse strand, counting down.
ATGGCCCAGCCCAATTGGGTTTGAATTTACCCCTTGGGTCAACCGGTAGTAAGGCACGAACCGATTTTAGGACCAGATCCCCTTCCTTGATGTTCCTGGGCCTAACCCGTTTGTTGAAAGCCCGTTGGATCCTTTTTTGATATATTTGAATGTTGTTGAGAGCCCGGGATCGCCGTTCGTCTAAAAGGACTAGCGAATTGTATCGGGCTTGGACCCAATCTGCCTCAGGTACTTGGCTTTCAAGCAGGATCCTAAGGGATGGTACCTCTAGCTCGACTGGTTGGACCGCTTCCATTCCGTATGTCAAGTAATACGGGGTTGCCCCGGTCGCGGTGCGGATTGAGGTTCGATATCCCCATAGGGCAAAAGGTATTTTGTCGGGCCAGTCCCGGTAATTTTCAACCATCTTTTTAAGTATGGTGACAATTGTTTTATTGGCCGCTTCTACCGCTCCATTTGTTTGAGGCCGGTAAGGCGAAGATGTATGCCTTTGAATTTTGTATTTTGCCAGCAATGCGGCAGTTTCAGCTTGAAAGTGGGTCCCGTGATCGCTGATGAACTCGTGAGGGATCCCATATCGGCATATTATTTTATTTTGGATAAATTTGGCCATGTGCTTGGCGTTCAAGACACGGTATGACTCGGCTTCGACCCATTTGGTGAAGTAGTCGATGGCCACCAAGATGAAGCAATGGCCTCCCGTCCCGGAAGGATGCACCTTTCCAATTATGTCAATACCCCATGTCGAAAATGGCCATGGTGATGTCATGGTATATAATAGGGAAGATGGCATATGCTGCACATTGGCGAAGATCTGACAGTTATGGCAGTGTTTGACATACAACTGACAGTCTGTTTCCATGGTGTTCCAATAGTACCCGAGCCTCATGATTTTTCGGGCTAGCATATGGGCGTTCATATGCGGGCCGTTTTCACCATCATGGACCTCGGCCATGACCTTTTCGGCCTGTATTTTGTCGATGCATAGGAGTAAAGCCCCCTGTGCCGTCTTTTTGTACAATTGCCCGTCATCAGTTCGAACAAATTGGGTTGCTAATCTTCGTAGGGCCTTTTTGGCCCGATTTTCAGCTTCCGGGGGGTACTCTCCCGTTGTCAGGTAGGTTAGGACAGCTTGATACCAAGGCTCCGGGTCAGTTATCTCGATATCCTGAATGGCGTGGATGTAGGCTGGCTCGGACCATCTTTCGACACAGATTGGCATGCTGGTCAGGTGATCCGGGATGTTCAGTAAAGATGCTAATTTGGAAAGTGCATCTGCGAACTGATTCTCTTCCCGGGGCAGATAAATGTATTCTACCTTTTGAAATTGTTTCTCCAGAACCCTTAACCGTGCTTGGTAAGCCACGAGATTGGCGTTCCGAGTTTTCCATTTTTGGAGTGCTTGATTGATGACTAATGATGAATCACCGTGGACCCGGAGGTTTGTTACCCCTAAATCAGCGGCGGCTTGCAACCCGTGAATGCATGCTTCGTATTCGGCTGCGTTGTTGGTTACGTCGAAGTCCAACTTGATGGATAAGGGAGTGTGTTCCCCTCGGGGTGAAATTAACAGGATTCCGACCCCAAATCCTCGGAAGTTGGATGCCCCATCGAAATATAGATCCCATACTTCCGTATCGGTATGGAATATGTCTTCATCAGGAAAGGCCCATGTATCGGTGTGGCCTTCTTCGGATATTGGGCTGTCAGCGAGGAACTCGGCGACTACCCGGCCTTTGATAGCTTTTAATGGTACAAATTTGAGGTCGAACTCGGATAACATTAAAGTCCATCTTGACATCCTGCCGTTGAGGATGGGCTTCTCGAATAAGTACTTGATAGGATCCATTTTGGATAACACATGTACCTCGTGACTGAGCATGTAATGTCGGAGCTTTTTAGTGGCCCAAACCAATGCTAGGCACGTCTTTTCGAGCATCGTATATTTGCACTCATAATCGAGGAACTTTTTACTGATGTAGTAAATAGCCCGCTCTTCTGAATCAACTGTCTGGGCCAGCATAGCCCCCATGGCTGTCTCGGTCGTTGTTAGGTATAACGACAAAGGCAAACCGGGTTGAGGTGGCATTAGTACTGGCGGAGCAGACAGAATCTCCTTGATTTTATCGAAAGCCGCTTGACATTTGCCGTCCCATAGCACCCGTTCTCCGATTTTTAGCTTTTTGAAGATGGGTTCGCATACCATGGTTAGTTTCGAAATGAACCGGCTGATGTATTGGACTTTTCCGAGAAACCCCCTTATTTCCTTTTCGGTCTTGGGGGGTTGTATCTCGGTGATGGCTTTGATTTTAGCTGGGTCGACCTCGATGCCGCGTTGGCTAACGATATGGCCCAGTAATTTGCCCGACGTTACCCCAAAACTGCATTTTTGTGGGTTCAGTCTCATGTTGTATTTACGTAGCCGGGTGAAGAACTTTCTTAGGGCTGAAATATGCCCGCTTCGGTCCTTGGACTTGACGATCATGTCGTCCACATAGACCTTCACTTTTTTATGCATCATATCGTGGAGCAAAGTAGTGGCGGTCCGTTGATAAGTGGCCCCGGCGTTGATAAGCCCAAATGGCATGACGGTGTAACAGTAAGTACCCCAAGGTGTAATGAAGGTGGTCTTACCCATGTCCTCTTCTGCCATTTTAATCTGATTGTACTCGGCATACCCGTCCATGAACGATAGAAGGGCATGATCGGCCGTATTATCCACCAGTATGTCGATGTGTGGTAACGGAAAATCGTCTTTTGGGCTTGCCTTGTTAAGATCCCGGAAGTCCACGCAAACCTGCACCTTGCCGTCCTTCTTGGGTACCGGCACGATGTTTGCAACCCAGTCTGGATATTCAGACACTTGTATAAAGCCTGCTTTAAATTGTTTATCGACCTCTTCCTTGACTTTAAGAGACCACTCGGGCTTCATTCTTCTGAGCTTTTGCTTTACCGGCTTGCACCCATCTTTGATGGGTATTCGGTGTTCGGCTATCTCCCGGTCTATACCCGGCATGTCCTTGTAAGACCATGCAAAGACATCTTTGAATTCATGGAGGAGGTCTGTGAATTGTTTTCTCTCCTCTGAATCTAGAGATAGGCCCAACTTAAGCATCTGGGGCTCTAAAGTGGTTCCCACGTTGATGGATTCAGTTTCTTCGATTACCGGATCTCGAGATTCCCTTTGCTCGAGCTGCTCGAGCGGATGTTGAGGTAGGGGTACCTGTTCGTCGGGTTTCTCAATGTCATTGCATATAAAATTTTTGAAATTGAGAAAATTTTGGAAATAAGACAAGTCGTAAGCAGAACGGTGTTCGTTATTATTATTGATGGTAAATTTTGAAAATAGCTCGAATAGAGCTGCCATCTGATCATTGGTCAGTGGCGGGATAGGGAGAGGTCTTGGGACAGGCCCCGAGACCTCAGTGGATAAGGGAAGAGGGGTTACAGACTCGACTTTAGCACCAGACCCTCTAGACTCGGACTCAGACTCCGACTCTAACTTTGACTCAGACTCGGTATCCGGCATGTCTCCCTCGCGGGTGGTTAGCTTGTAGACCCGTCCTTGACCGTCGGTCCATTTTATGGTCTTCCTCCAAGCCCTCGTCTCGGTGTTGGCGCCGACCTCGGTGATTAGCTTGGTTGGGTCGAACCGATCGCTGCGAAGGATCAGGTTGACCAAGTCGTTCTTTGGAGCGGGGACGGCTTTGTCTTCTCCGAATAAGAGCCCCAGCACGGGCTCGGAGTTGTTTTCGCCCTCCTTTGATTCGGCCTGGACGATGGTGAATATATCATCAGGGATGAAATTGCATTCCCGAGCCTTTTTGGTCTCCGGATATGTGATGGTGGTTTGGTAGAGGCCCACTTGGACGGCTCCGAAGACTGGAGTGACGAAGTAATCCGTTAGCTTCAGGCTATAAGGGCTTACGTAAGTACCCTTGATAATGTTGATGGCCTTGTGAATACCGGCCCGAACCACATTTTCCGGAGTTATAGCATACCCCAATCCGAAATGTGACTCGCCATCATTTAGGACCTCGATGATCTTCCCAGCTGGAAGATATGGCCTTGAGGTTATTCCGGGTAGGTAACCCAGATTTTGTAGCATCGTGTCGATGCTAGTTGTGAAGTAGGGCCTAAAGAGATATTCTTCTTCGATCATGCCCACGAAATCAAATCCTCGCGGGTCGGCCCGGCTCGTAGCGTTGCAGCTTGCTACGGTAATTGGGGTCGCCTCCAGCGTGACGACACCGTCTTTGAGGGGCATCTTGACTTTTCGATGGAGGGTAGATGACACGGCCTTGACTGCGTGGATCTAAGGCCTTCCCAGCAAGAGATTGAATGACGAGGTGACACCTATCACCTGAAACTCCAATTCTTTTTCGACTGGGCCTGTTATGATTTTCAATTTCACGGCCCCGGTGACAGGTTTTGGGCTTCCGTCGAAAGCCTGGATAGTCTGCGCCGTCGGAAGGTAATCGGCATCGGTGATGCCGAGTGCTTTTGCGGTCCTTAGAGGAAGGACATTCACGGCTGATCCATCGTCGATAAGAGTCATCGGGAGATATTTACCTTTGCAGATGACCGTGATGTATAGGGCCAGATTGTGATTGGGCCCAAATGGTGGCAGATCAGCTTCAGAGAAGGTTATGAGTGGGCCTTCTTCTTTGGACTTGCCCTTAAGGTAGGGCATGATGGTGGCTACCATTTCAGCAGGGGTAGCTTCTGAATCAACCTTGATTTCATCGAGAGCCTTAGTCAGTGCTTCCCGATGAGCTTGCGAGCTAACCAATAGTTGCCATATAGTTAGATCGGCTCGGACCCTCTTCATTTGTTGGACCAGAGCCGTGTCTGGGCTAGGTTCTTCGAGGGTAGGCTCCGTCCTGGCGGGTTCAGTGACGGATATGGAAATGGAACGCCCAGCTGCGGCGAGATGATTGGTGGCTAAGGCTTTGGACTTAGCCTGTCAGACCTCTTCGAGAGTGATGGGGACAGCTTCCCCTTTGGTTAGGTATACATCATCCTCGTCGTCGAACCATATCCCGTTGACTTGTGGGATATAGGGAGTGATGAGGTGAGAACAGTCAATTACCTCACCGGTGAAGATAACATGAGCGCTGAATGGGGTTTCTTTGTTGCTCGGCTTGTCTCCGGGCAACGGGATTTTCCCGCTCTCGATAAGGTCCTGGATTAGGTGTTTTAGCCTCCAACATTTTTCAGTATCATGCCCGTTACCCCGGTGATACTGACAATAGGCCTGAGCATTGTAAGTCTTGGGTCTCTTTTCCACTGGAGGTTCTGCAGTTGGGCCTATCGGTTGGATTAGGCCCTTTGAGGATAGCCTCTGTAAGGCATAAGTATAGGTAGTCCCTATATCTGTGAATACCCGATTTGGTGTATTCTTTTTAGATGAGGTGTCGAGCAGGTTCACCTCGTCGAAGATGCTGCGAGTTGCAGCTGCGGGTGTGGGCTTGATTGTGGATGAACTTGCCCCTTGATAGCCTTTGGTAGAGGCCTTAGTCAGGCTCTCTAGTCTCAAGTCATCCTCGATTCTTGTGCCCATTTCAGTAAGGACAGCGAAGTTTGGGATGATGGCATACCGGAGGTGGACCCGGTAGGATGGGAGTAGATTTTTGACGAAGGCTTCCACTAGGGCCTTCTCGTCGGGCTTGTCGACCAGCTTCACACTTTCAGCCCTCCACCTTTGCAGATATTTTGTGAACCCTTCTTTCGGCTCTTGGGCCATTACTTCCAGAGTACGCATTGTAGTCTGGATTTCAGTGTTATCGGCGTAGTTCCGAGCAAATTCGGTCGCCACATCTTCCCAAGTCTTGTATTTCTTGGGGTCGAGCCTGTAGAACCAGGCCCTGGGATGCTTTTCCAAAGAGGAAGGGAATAGGTGCTTGAACATGGTGGACTTTACTCCTTTGACTGCCATGAAGTCCTTGAAAGCCCGGATATGATGGACCGGATCTTCGGTACCCTCAAACATAGGAATTCCCGTTAAGTTGAGGTTGGCCGGTAGCTCGTCATTCAAAGGTAAATAAATGCGAGCATTTTCAGAGTGGATTGAGTTGCTTGTTGATAAGTGAACTTGCTCCTCGAGCCTGCGAACAACACTGACCAATTCGGCTATGGGCCCAGTGGAATCAGCTCCTTCAACTGGGACCGTCTTCTCTACAGTGCTCAGGCGGGTGTCCAAAGTTGCCTGGTTAGCGAGGATGGAGGTCAGTTGAGTCTCGATCTTGGCTAAGGTGTTTTTCAGTTCGTCCATCTTGCGTTGATGTCGGGTTGTGGCTGGCCTGTCTGTAAGAATACCGCATAATCAGAAACTAGCCCAGAAATCCCGGAATAGAAAGTACATCTCGAACGAGACTAAAAAGGGAAATGACTCGAGAAAGACACCTAGACGGGTGACTTGTGAAGTGTGGGCCTTCCTTAGGATTCGGCAAGTGGGCCTAGTCCTGTTCGAAGGAAGGTTCACGCGAGACATCCCCAGACTTTTGACTCGATTGTGTTGACGGGCCCTCCTTCGTAAGAGTATGTCCTACTTAGGTGGGCTCTGCCTTAGTCTAATAAGGCGGACTGGGATAGGGAAGAAACTCGTGATGTAAGATCGACGGAGTTTCGACGCTAAAGACCTTGACAACTTAAGACTCGACCCGACACTGCTAAATACGGGAAGCTCTAGAAGTGGAAGGTTTTGAAAAATTGATGATTTTTGAAAAAGGACCGAGTGGACTCGGTGAATGGCCCAAATTTCCGAAAAAAGAGGACGAAAATTCATTGGGCCATGAGTTTTGAAAGTTCGAGTTTTGATTTGGGCAGCATACCGGCTAGAAAATAGGCTATTTTGAGCAAAATCATAAGTCCTAAATTCGGTATGTCCCAGGTTTTGAAAATTGAATATCTTGAAAAGGAGGATGTAATTTTTGAAAAGTTGATATTTTTGAAAATGACTCGGAAACCAAGTAGCACGTAGTCACACAAGCATTATAACGACGCCATGTATGCTCTACACTAAGTCTCGGTCGGTCTGAAAGGGTCTATACCAGTGTACATAGTCTAGACGTTGATCGGGACGGACTCTCTAAGTCGAATTGAGCTTAGAACATGCCGCGAAACCCACTCGAATCGACTATGGACACCTTTTGACATATCCATGTTGGAGTACATCAATGGTATAGTGGGACGTCGGTCACCAGTACCGGCCCGGGAAAATATGGGTTATGCATGAACCGTAAAACTAACACGCGCATTGTATTTGTCAAACGATTTCTATTCGAGTCTCACCCTGAGGATGCCGATGGTAAGTCACGCATCAGTTAATCCCCAGCGGAGTCGCCAAATTGTGGACATGACATAGGTCCACCCCGACGTGGCCACGCGCGGGTTTGGGTAGGCGAATGAATCTCCATATGAAACGGATCGAATTGAAATTTAGGTCTATGTGGAGCCGCCACCGAATTTTGTGGTTATTCGGAACCATTCGAGCCCACTCTATGTCGTAGTGGTCCGTATACAAAATACGGCCCATTTCCGATGTCAGAGTTTATTGGGCTCGTCCCTTTGCATTTGATACCAATACCGACATTATCGGATATTGTGTATTGAATGACTCTCGTGCGCCAACGGTTTTGGGCATCCGGAAACCGAGGTTCTGAGTAAGGGGTGAGGGTACGTGTTGGGAAGCCCACAAAGGACACCCAACCCCGCCCGCACATTAGCGGCCTTTACTAAGAATTCGAATGACTTACAATACGCGCGCTAGTTAAACGGGAAAAAAAGCTTATGCAAACAGTATTTTCCCTAAACATGTGAATTGAATTGAAAGGGTTTCTAAGTCAATTTAATGCAACTAAAATTAACGTCAAAGTTGTATTTTAGCATGCGGGTTCATTTAGTACAATAAACGAACAAGAATTAAATTGACAAAAGAAACAATCAAACGGTTAGTAACGGTAGCTCGATATTAACGGTTTGTACAAATATTGGATTAAATTGAAAAGATGCAAATATGAGGATGCATGATTTGAAAAGATAGTATACACGCGATTAATCAGATACGCGTTGACCTAAGTCATAAAATACTATCGAGTTTGAAAAATAGGATAATGTACGACTTGTGTTTGAGTCGTTATGAGGTCACTTGATCGAGTAGTCGATAGACTCGATCGAGTAGGCCCTGAAAAGACGTTTCTATTTTGTGGTACAGACCGTACTCGGCCGAGTAATGGACCAACTCGGTCGAGTACATGGCCACTCGACCGAGTCACTGTGAGACTCGATCGAGTGGGTGTCGTGACAGACATTCTGATTCGGTTTTGAGGTGCCACTCGACCGAGTGGGTTAGGCACTCGGTCGAGTGCCCCCTGTACGAATTGTAATTCGTTTGCAATTTTGATGTTGATCTTGAAATTGCTTTTGATTTTTGAGAGTTTGACGATTTTACCGAATCGGACATAAATATTGCACAATTTACGTTCGACTTGGACTTTTATAAATCGCAAATTTTGTCGGACCGAATATAAATATTGTTGAATTTATACTCGATTGTAAGTTTAAATACTCGTTGTATCCCATATTCGATTATTTGAATCGATATGGAATATTAGAGTGAAATAATAAAAAAAAAACAAATTGATTTTAGTCGTTGTAAATTAATTATCGTGATATGAACAAATCACGTTAATTAATTCATATGACTTGATTGTTAAATTCGATACCCAATTATGGAATTGGTATCGAATCTAAAATCTGCGCTTTACCTGAAAATAAAAAAACTTGATTCCCTCGACTTTTCCGGCATCGAAATAAATCCCTAGGGATTGTGATGTCGGATCCGTGTCAACGGGTTTCGACCCTTATTAAAGTACGATGTTTGTTTTTTTGAGAAATCGATGCGACATGTGAATAACAATAATGATACAGACGATATGAAAAATTATTGTTGAAGTTAACCTATCTCAATAATCAAGTAATTGGGATATCGGAACAAGCGACCGTCAACGCTGTGTGCAGTACACCTGTATGTTCGTGTTTCCTTGTTCCGATATCACTTCATACTCGACACAAATTGATAGGTATTTTAATGTTTTGATACTAGTATTATACTATCGATATTAATGATGCGATAATACCAATAAACGGAATAAATAAATAAAAACGACCCATATGAAATAGACACGACGCGAGAAAAAGGAAGAGAAGGGAAGAAACGGGGTTTTGACACCCTCAACCTACATGTTCTTGTCTCGGTGCGGACTCGTAACCGTGGCTATAACACAAGAGTCTTCGAGGTTTATGGAGGTCGAGTTGTGGTGACTCGGGTTGTTGATTCCTAAACTAGGTTTAGGGTTTTTGCTAACGAATCGCTTAGGGTTTGCTTAGGGTTTGTAAAAGACGTAGTATGTGTGTATGAGGTTGCTCTAGGGTTTCGAGAATTGTGTGTAAAAAAGTTGTTAAGATGTGTGCATGGGGGTTCCTTATATAGGAAAAGATAGGGCTTCGGTTTAGGGTTACTCGACCGAGTAGGTGGCTAACTCGGTCGAGTGGCCCGTTACGCCAGCCGCCGGGCTTGAATAAGGGCCCACTCGATCGAGTGGGTGAGGCACTCGATCGAGTGGCCCAGCTGGGTCGCGCGGGTCGCTTGCTTTGGACCGTGACCGTGGATACTGGATGAGTTTGAGTTTGAATTGGGCTTTTGATATTTGAGGGGTTGTTTAGTATGTCTCGGAAACGACTTTGACCGGGATTGGCCCAATCGTGAAAAGTCGGTTTTAATTCCGGTGTCAGTTTTGGCCCAAATTAGTCTTGTTTGACTCGAAATGGTCCGTTGGGCCTGGATTTGAGGTTGATTTTGTGAGATTTGTACTCTGTAAGTGTGTTAGCCAGCGATTAATGGATTGAGCCCGTATCCGAGCGCATAGAAGCATGTTAGCGTCCGATCATCATCGGGTGTTTTTTTTGGGAAACTACCATAGACACCTGGCAGTTGAAATGCGGGTGTCTACACATGGCAAAATCCTAATCCATAATTTCACTAGATTCAACATTCATTTTATCCACAAACTTAATCGAAGTAAATGAGTGAGATGCACCAGAATCAAATAAAACATGAGTTAAATTAGAATTCACTAGAAAATTACCCGAAACGATGTCTGTGTTTTCGGCTTCCTCTCTATTCATGACATAGAGCTTCCCAGTAGACTTTTTGCTATTCTGTGCAGCATTTACTTGGCCCGCGGGTTTACTAGCTGCGGTAATGTTGGTCTGAGTCGGAGCTGGATTCCTAAAATGATTGTTAGTTGTGGACCTACCAAAATTATATGTGTTCCCCTGACCCTCAAATCGGTTATTCTGATTCACACTAGCACTAGCAGATTGCGTAGCACGGGGTTTCCCTGCCTTCTTGTTCCTACACTCAAATTCTCGATGTCCTAACTTCCCGCACCAGTAGCATGTCACCTTATTTCCCTGACAGTCAACCCCTGGGTGATCTCCCTTGCATATCTTACAGTAATAATGTGGGGTAAAGTCATTAGTTGTTCCCTGGTTTTTACCTCTCCAGCTATTACCTTCTTCCTTCCCATTCCCTCCGAAAGATCGGGACTTCTGTTGAGTGTTATTGTTAGTATTGAAATTCCCTCTCTTTGTTGGGGTGTCAGATTGACTCCCTTGAAACTCCCTCTTCTTAGTCCCAATACTTCCCATCTCAACCTCCATCTTCTGGTTACTCCTCTCAATATTAACAGCCCTAACATAGACATCTCTTAAGGAAGTGAATGTCTCCCCATCAAATCTACCCTTAATCTTCCAATGTAACTTATCCTCAAACCTAGATGTTTTAATCCCCTCAGTTGGTACTAGCTCGTTAGCAAAACGACTAAGTTCAACAAATTTATTATAAAAGTCTTTCACACTCATCTCATCGGTTTGTTTTAGGTCTCCAAATTCAGCTAATTTTTAATGTTTCACATGTTCTGGGAAAAATTATGCTTCTAACATTTCCTTAAGAGTATCCCAGTCTTTATCATGTAGTGTGTGTGTGCCATTAGGATTTCTTATTCTAATTGGTTTCATAAAGTCCTCTTTAACGGTCTGCCACCAAATGTCCGCCTCTTCCTTCAGATAGAAGACGGCGATCCTAGCCTGAAATTCATGTGGACAACCTACAACTAGAAAAAATTTCTCCATCTCCCTAACCCAATTATCTAGTTCATCTGGATCCCCTTTCCCAGTAAAAGTCGGCGGCTTCTTCTTCTGTACCGCTTCAGACATTCCAGTAACAGTGGGTGTAGGATCATTCTAATTCTCGACCCTATCATTCATATTTCGGGTAATAGCAGTCATTTGTTGTACAGCTTCGATAAGAGCTGCATTCTGAGCTAACAATTGTGCCATCATAGCGGCCATATCATTGTTTTCATTTCCTCGAGACATTGTCACTATAGATGTAAACAATATTCTATTAAGTCTAAGTATAAGAAGACTAAATCACAATATTAATGTAGGTAGCATTCATCTCTATCACATTTCAATTAGGTAAGGATAATAATAGTATTAAATATGACCAATATATATATATATATATATATATATATATATATATATAACATAATTCATGCGTATGCAATGCACCCCATCCACCCAACACTCTCGGTTTATAAAGAAATATTTTTTTTTTAATAATAATAATTTCAAATATAAAGATAAAAGTTTTTTTTAAACCATTTCAAATTTTGCAAAACATTTCGGAAAGACCTATTGCTCTGATACCAACTGTAACAGCCCTAAATTTTCGCGACCAAAATAGAAGAATAAAATAGGAAAATTTAAAGCCGTTACTCCGCACTTAGCTCTCAAGGCCAAGTGCAAGTCAAAAGAATAGTGTAAAAATTAAAAGAAATATAAATCCGATAAATAATTAAATGAAAACGTTGCAGCGGAAGACTTAAGTCCCACAAAATCCAAAACGGTTTAAAACAACTTCAACCCAAAATTCAATATAAATATAAATAGTTCGGAGGTAAACGTTAAATAATAAAGTCCTTCCTCGCTCAGCATCCCGAAACCAAATGCACCCATGCAGCATATTAATTGTACCTATCAACTGTAGCCAAAACATAAATAGGTGCAGGTTCCAGCGGGGGAACGACCCAAAACAAAAGGACGTCAGCAAAGCTAAGTAAAATATATTATATGGAAAACGTAAAACAATAATTATAATTTGAAGTAAAACTGAAATCAGAGTTAAATATTATTGTCTCAATACCAAACCAAAAGTACTGTAAAACGGTAGTCAAAATCAAAACCAACCAAAATATATTATATCCACCTGTGTGCCAAGGTCCTACCCTTTTACACGATCTAGAGGTACCACCTATGCTTAGCTAGACTTACTATAGTGCGCACTACTCACATTTGGGCAGTCAGTAGGATGAGGCTGCCAAAGGAGGAAGTCTAACTACCTAGCAAGTGGGAGCCGGAAACCCCACTTAACACAACTCGGGCCAGGAGTTCAGTTTTGGGACGAAATCCCAGGGACGTCTCAGACGCACCTTAACCTCATAGACCAACAGAGCTCCCAGAGTCTGTTATAACCACATAAATTGTACCAAAATAATTCCAATATATGACTTGTCACAAAGTTCCAATATCCAAAATACTACAAGAGTATCATAAAAATTCATCGTTGACAAAATAATTATAAAACCGTTTCAAAAATATAATTTAAGCCGAACATGCTCTTTACTTAAAGGTGAAAAGGTCAAAACGTCCTTACCTCTCGAGACAGTTAATCCAAGCTAATTTAGTCCAAAAATTCTTTCTCCTCGAACCCACAAGCTACAAATAATATAAACCGGCTCAATAATTTAATCACTCGGCTAATAAATATTAAACGATTTTCTCGGGACATACTCTATTTAAATTAATGCATCCTCAAAATTTCTAAATTCTAGAGATACCGTTTCGGACACAACCTGATTAAAAAAACCCAAATTATTATAGACTAGTTGAATAATGAATTACACCAAAACTCACGGCAAGAATGAAATAATTTACAACCCTGCATCAGCACTGCATCATTGCTGCATCATCCTCAAAATTTACACTTCCATTGTACCATCTACATGCTTCTCTCATCCATGCCCCAAACATTCAACAGACTCACTAATAAAACTAAAATAAATCAACGAACAATTAAAAACCCCAATTTCTACCCGATAAAGTTCGATACTAATTGAAAACTTTTACAACCAAAAATCACTAATCCCTGAGAAACAATAATACAATCGGAATAACCCGGTGCCAACAAATTGTTTGACTCGATGTCTCTTAATCCGGACCCATGAAACTATAAAACTAAAATCGATTTACACAATAACACCAAACAGGATTTAAATAAACCGGGATTAGGAAAAGGGAAATACTTACAAGTTTGAAGAAGAAGAAGGTAAAACGGGTTGATGTAAGCAAGAATTGAGACCATTTTCCGACGACAAAACCGGGTGATTGAAGAAAAATAAAGAGGAACAAGGGTTTATATATATATAGCGGCAGAGATAGAGAATAAGATGAATGAATTGATGGAGGGAGGGGTACGTACATATATATATATATATATATATATATATATATATATATATATATATATATATATATATATAGTTTAGGTTTGGTTTGGTTTTCTTTTTCTTTCTTTCCTTATTGTGTTTGACTCGAAATCAAATCCGATACAAAGTCAGTTTATAAAATAACGTTCCACTTTAAGAAATTCAAAACCGATTTATTACAAAACGACCCAAAATACTTTTATATTATAATGACATAAAAATATTTTTCCAACTTAAAAACCCGATTTAAATAAAAGTAGAAAAGTCAAGCTTAATAATTGACTCAGAAAATAACGGGGTGTTACAATACCTGCATTTCACACTCATTCAATTTAGACGCCCTCCTTTGGCCTCATCAATTTTATTTTCTATAGGATTATTGTTAGTGATTTCGAGTTTATAGGATCAATAATAGGCAGGCAAGAGAGACTTCTACAACTGTGAATCTAACTGAATGGAATACTTATCTCTGCGGACATACTACAGCAACATCCTAGAACAAAACCCTATGGCTGAACGCTATACGAATTTCCGCAGACAAACAACAGCAACTTACTAGAACAAAAAACCGATGGCTGAATGCTATGGTAAATTTTGCAGACAAACGACAACAACATATTAGAACAAAAAACGTATGGCTGAATGCTATAGTAACTTCTGCAAACAAACTACAACAACATACAATATCAAAAGCCGACAGCAGAATGCTATAGTTATCTCTGCAGATAGACAACAACAAAAACCAGCTTAAAGACAGCACAAATGACCCCCAATTTCATTCAGAAATTCTCATATTTCAACAGTTATTAGATTTACTTGCAAATTACAACAAATATTTACTGAATTTAAGCAATTGTTGCTGACATTTTACAAGAAAAAATTCTACAGTACGATGCAATTTCCATTTAATTGAAGGAATTTTGCGATGAATTAACATTTCAGGTAAATTGCTGACAATAATCCCTTTCTAATTCATTAGTTAAAGGAGAAAACTTTTTTTCAAGTTGCAAATCAGCTAAAACCCGGAGGAGAAATCGGGTTTGGATGTTAGTCGGAGAGAAATGACAGACGTAACTTTATGAGGATGAGAAACCTAAATTGATACTAAACTACCGATGATAGGGTTAATTAAGAACTAAGTTGACCCTAAATTGATAATTATACAAACAAATTAGAAGATATTTGATTGAATTGTTTCCAGATTGCAAATTAGGGAAACAAGTTAGAAGAAAATTTAATACTGATACTCAGATAAATAATAGGAATTCCATCAATAATACTCAGATTAACACAAACAATAAACGAATTTGAATGAAAAACAGACATAATCATACTCAACGACAAACCATAGAAACTGAATTGGGAAAATTTGAAAGTTTAAAACGACAGTAAACTTACAAATTGAAATAAAGAAATCAGTAGATTAATACTCCTATGAAATAACGAAATTGATGGAGTATATACTGAAATAAACAAAAATCAGTAGATAAGAAGAGCGGAGTATATACTGATGTCAAAATAATGAAAGGGACCAGTGGTAGACTGGTAGGACAGGAGACGCGTCGGAGTGCAGAGAGCAGCGGCGGAGGAGCGGCAACGGCTTTCGCCATTGGAGAAGCTCCGCTACCTCGGTTTTCCAGGCAGTAGAATCAAATCTGTTGAATTATAACAGAATTAACAAACAATTAATCAACTAATTAATCAATTAACTAGTTTTTTTATTAATTCATCGAAATTAAGAGGTAATTGGTTGATTAATTACCATGCCGAGAGAGTAGGAAGCTTCGACATTTATGGAATCAGAGCAGAATTTGATGAATTTCTAAGCTAATTCACACCAGTTCTTCACTTTAATCGCAAATATTTTGGGAGATGCTTTGGATAATACGACTGAATTAAGCGCTAATCCCCTGAATCTCTTGCAACTGTACAAAATCGTCAACAAAATTACTTCAATTCATTTACTTTAAAAAAAAAAGGATGAACGAAATTAATTGATGAAATGGAGGAAAATTAAAGTTGATTTGGGTGTGCGTTGATTTGGGTGAATGAATTAAGAAATTAAGAAATGAAAAATAGTAAAAAGGGTGGAGCAAATATAAGAAATTAAGAAATGAGCAAGTAAAAAGCTGTTCAATGAAAAATAGAAAGGAATTAGCGAAAAAAAAGAAAAGAAAAAATGGTTAGAAATCATTTATCCGAGAAATGGTGTCTTTGGTATAAGATTGTATTATTAACAAATCATTTTTTGAAAAATGATGTCTTTGGCATAGGATTGTATTATTAACAATCCATTTTTTGAAAAATGGTGTCTTTGATATTAACTTGCATGAGATAAGAAATCATTTGTCTAAAGAATGATGTCTTTGTTATTATATAAGAGATCACTTATTTAGGATAATTGATTTCTTTAACCAAAGAAATCATTGATTATACTTAAATGGTTCCTTATTAATGATTTCTTTTGAGGTTATTCTAGTAGTGCCTTTCTACCCAGTTAGGATTAGTTGGTTATTATTTGTTGGTAGGGATCCACGGCAAATCTCTCCCATCAATTTGGCGCCGTTGCCGGCGACGGTGCTAGTTTAGACTTTGTTTGCCCTTTTTACTTGACTTTGTCTTCCTTTTTTTTTGTAGTTTTTTTGTTTTCTTTTGCTTCTTGTGTGTGTGAAGTTTATTTCTTTCTTGTCTAGTGCCCAAAAAGCACTAGACTTCTCACATTTGCTCCTAGTCTACAGTTTTTGCCTAGAGGTGGTGACCATCCTCTTCCTTACGACTCAGAGCCGCATAAACGGACGGTTGCTAGATTGAGAGGTTTCCAACCGGGTACAAGCCTAGTTTTCGAGCAAAGCGCGAGGATTGATCTAAACCTCCCACACATAGAAGCCACCATGAGCTACTCCTCTCCCTCTATGAATCAAGAACATGACATGGTGTCTCCCTACTACTATCAAGCTGTAACAGCCCTAAATTTTTTGCGACAAAAATAGAAGAATAAAATAGGAAAATTTAAAGTCGTTACTCCGCATTTAGCTCACAAGGCCAAATGCAAGGCAAAATAATAGTATAAAAATTAAAAGAAATATAAATTTGATAGTTAATTAAAATAGAAACGTTGCAGCGGAAGACTTAAGTCCCACAAAATTCAAAACGGTTTAAAACAACTTCAACCCAAAATTCAACATAAATATAAATAGTTTGGAGGTAAATGTTAAATAATAAAATCCTTCCTCGCTCAGCATCCCGAACCAAATGCACCCATGCAGCATATTAATTGTACCTATCAACTGTACTCAAAACACAAATAGGTACAGGTTCCAGTGGGGGAACGACCCAAAATAAAAGGACGTCAGCAAAGCTGAGTAAAATATATTATATTGAAAACGTAAAACAATAATTATAATTTGCAGTAAGCTGAAATCAGAATTAAATATTGTTGTCTCAATACCAAACCAAAAGTACTGTAAAACGGAAGTCAAAACCAAAACCAACCAAAATATATTGTCTCCACCTGTGTGCCAAGGTCCTACCCTTTTACACGATCTAGAGATACCACCTATGCTTAGCTAGACTTACTATAGTGCGCACTACTCACATTTGGGCAGTCAGTAGGATGAGGCTGCCAAAGGAGGAAGTCTAACTACCTAGCAAGTGGGGGCCGGAAACCCCACTTAACACAACTCGGGCCAGGAGTTCAGTTTCGGGATGAAATCCCAGGGACGTCTCAGACGCACCTTAACCTCATAAACCAACAGAGCTCCCAGAGTCTGTTATAACCACCAAAATTGTACCAAAATAATTCCAATATATGACTTGTCACAAAGTTCCAATATCCAAAATATTACAAGAGTATCATAAAAAATCATCGTTGACAAAATAATTATAAAACTGATTCAAAAATATAATTTAAACTGAACTTGCTCTTTACTTAAAGGTGAAAAGGTCAAAACGTACTTACCTCTCGAGACGGTCAGTCCAAGCTAATATTAATCCAAAAATTCTCTCTCCTCGAATCCACAAGCTACAATAGTATAAATTGATTCAATATTCTAGTTAATATAACAACGGTCTAACCTACGTAGTACTCAATCCCAAATTCATTATTCACATAAATAAGCCTGATAACCCAATGTACCCATCAACGCTTAAAAACTCCAAGACCAGCTAACGGAATCACAACTTCACAGCAAATAACTAATTAACTCACACCCCTTGCATCATCACTGCATCATCACTGCGTCATCCTCAAGCTTTACAATTCTCATTGCTACGGCCAACTACTTCTCAAAATATGCCCAAATCACTTTTACCGTAATTAATAACACCCAATCAACAGACATACTAATCGCCCTAATTTCTACCTCGACAAAGTTCGCTAATATTGATTGAGAAAACTTTCACAACGGTCCCTTAAAACGAAATACAATGAAAAAGTCTCTTAATTCCGACCCATGATAATATAGGACTGAAATCGATTTACAAAATAACACAAAACAAGATTTTTAAAAAAACTAGGATTAGAAAAAGTGGAATACTTACAAGTTTGAAGAAGATGAAGATGTAAGCAAGAATCGAGACCGATTTCTGACGACAAACCGGATGATTGGAAAAAAAACACAAAAGGAGAAGGGGTAGCAGTAGTATTGCGGCAAATAAGGTTGAGTGTATGAAATAAAGCAAGTAATTGGAAAACAAGAGAGAGATCCGAGGGTTTTAATATATATAATTTAGTTTTTTTTTCCTTATTGTGTTTGACTCAAAATCAAATCCAATACAAAGTCGGTTTATAAAATAACGTTCCATGTAAGAAAATCAAAATCGATTTATTATAAGACGACCCAAAATACTTTAATATTTATAATGACATTAAAAATATTTATCCAACTTAAAAATCCGATTTAAATAAAAGTAGAAAAGTCAAGCTTTATAATTGATTCGGAAAATAACGGGGTGTTACAGACTTCCCTCCTTAAAACAAAACTTTGTCCTCGAAGTTTAAACTCATCCTTGATAATAAAGTCTCACATTACTCACGAATGTCCAAAATGACCCGCTCACTCCATATATCCAAAATCCACCAAAATTCTTCTTATATCTCTAAAATAAATCATTTTTTCCATATATCCAAAATCCGTCAAACTAAACACGACTTTAAAGATATCTCACATTTCTAAATCCTCAAAAATCCATAATCACCTAATTCCTCAAATTTCAAAGTATACAATTTCACCACCACCTAAATCCACAAGATAAGATACCTAATCCCATAAGATCATACCAAAGTTTGAAACTACCAAAATTCTCATACTCTAAGGTAAAAGTATCACTTGCTAAGTTAAGAGCATGTCGGACAAAAATATTTAAATTATTTCAAAATTTTGAAAATCACAAGTTCAACCATTTTACAAGTGCGTAATGCACAAAATCAATCAGTCAACCAAAAAAGTGCGGTTAGCACTACCAAACCAACAATACGTGCGTTGAGCACAAACAATTCACAAACATGTGTAAACAAGTCAATTTCAAGTAATAACCAATAACCAATGACATTGTGCTTATTAAGCATCGATAACAGCCAAAATATTATATTTGTGACCAATAAATAGATATTAGCATGAAATCACACAAGAACATGCTTAGTTTACCACAAAAACAAATAGTCATCCATATTTCTACACCTTAAAATAAAGCTTCGTCCTCGAAGCACGAAAAATTTACCTTAGACAAAAAGATGAGGGTATTTGTATGGTTGGCTCAATTTTCTCCCAAAATATTGGAACACATATGTTCGCTACCTAGTATAGTATCCTTTGAAACCCCATGAAGTCCTACCACATAATGTATATAAGTATCATCTACTTGCTTCTTCTCTCACATATCCTTCATGAGAATAAAATGTGCACTCTTAGTTAATCTATTAATTATAACCCAAATAATATTATTACCTTTCTCTGGCCATGACAACCCAACTATAAAATCCATAAGGATTAAACTCCACTTTCACTTGAAAACTCCTAAAGGATCTAACTCTCCCTATGCCCCATATGTTCACTCATAACTTTCTAACATATCAAGTACTGAGCCACAAAATCTGTCATTTGTTTCTTCATACTAATCCACCAAAATCCAAATTTCAAATCTGTATACATTTTATCAATTCCTAAACGAACATAATACATCTTTTCCTTTAATTCTCTGTGCTTAGGTACGCAAATTCTATCTCAATACTTAATAAATCCATTCTCATCGCGCTTGACAAAGCAGACTCTTTCACCGATCAACTTATCCTAGAAAAATTTATCACCACCTTTCAACTATTTAATACACTCACCGATTCACTTACAACGGAAAACACACTATATAGGGTCCCTAATTTTGCCATTTTGATCCCAAATATCAGAAACTCTTCCATCACTTATCACGGTGCATCACTAACACTATTGTATGGGAAAAATTTACACAAGTCATCGGCCACCACATTGGCATTTCCTACAAGATACTGAATCTCGATCTTATAGTCCTTAATCAAATCCAACCACTTTCTCTATCTCAGGATTAGCTCCTAATGGGTAAATATATATCTTAAAATTTATGATCATAAAAACTTTAAAGCGTACACCAAACAGATAATGTCTCCAAATTTTCAAAGTAACGACTACGGTTGCTAACTCTAAATCACAAGTAGGGTAATTTCTTCATAAAGGTTCAACTGCCTAAATTCATAAGCAATCACTTTCTTATTCTACTAAAAAACACTAACTAATCCATTCTTAAAATGCATAGGTTAAACTTCAGAAACTTCATTTCCATCCGGTAAGGTCAATCCTAAAGCAGTGGTCAATTTTTCCTTTAAATTCGAAACGATTCCTCACACCTCTCATCCCAATGAAATTTTATGGCTTTTTTACATCAGTGCAATCATTAATCTATCTATTTTGGAAAATAAATAAATAAATAAGTAAATAAATAAAAACCTTCACAAATCTCCTATTGTAACCAACTAAACCCAAATGCTACGAATTTCAGTCACAGATTCCGATTTAGGTCATTCCTTAACAACCTTAGCAGGATCTACTGATACTCCATTCTTATATATAATATTCCCCAAAATTACTCGTACCAGCCAAATATCACACCTCGAAAATTTAGCAAATTCTAATTTCCTCTCAAGATGTCTAAGATAAATCGTAAATCTTCGTTATTCTTCTATTCATTCTTTGAATAAATACTATGTCATCAATGAATATCACAACAAATTTATCCAGGTAAGTCCTCAAAGTTCGGTTCATCTAAGTCCATAAACACATCAGGTGCACTAATCAACCCAAAAAACATCACAGTAAACTCACAATGACAATACATATTTAGTAGAAAAATGTACTCTTAGATAAATCCTTAAGCGCTATCATTAATTGATGGTACTCAAATTGCAATTCAACTTTAGGGAAAATAAAAGCTCCCTTCAACTGGTCAAATAAGTCATCAATTCTAGGTAAGAGAATCATATTCTATATAGTAACTTGATTCAATTCTCGATAATCAATACATAATCTTAAGGTTTCATCTTTTTTTTCCACAAATAAATCAGGGTCACCCCAAGGCGGCACACCAGACCTAATTCATCCCAAAATAACATCAAAGTAGGGTAATGAAAATTCTATCAAGTTTGGCTTAAAATCATGATCACCAATAAAAACTGACACATCCCTATAAACCCTCTTACAGTTTACCAAGTCCCCAGATCGCATGGAAAAATAATAATCCACAATTTCACTAGATTCAACATTCATTTTATCCACAAACTTAGTCGAAATAAAAGAGTGAGATGCACCAGAATCAAATAAAACATGAGCTAAAATAGAATTCACTAGAAAATTACCCGAAATGGTATCTGTGTTCTCGGCTTCCTCCCTATTCATGACATAGAGCTTCCCAGTAGGCTTTTTGCTATTCTGTGCAGCATTTACTTGGCCCGCGGGTTTACTAGCTGCAGTAATGTTGGTCTGTGTCGGAGCTAGATTCCTAAAATTATTGTTAGTTGTGGACCTACCAAAATTTTGTGTGTTCCCCTGACCCTCAAATCGGTTACTCTGATTCACACTAGCACTAGCAGATTGCGTAGCACGAGGTTTCCCTGCCTTCTTATTCCTACACTCAAATTCTCGATGTCCTAACTTCCCGCACCAGTAGCATGTCACCTTATTTCCCTCACAGTCAACGCCTGGGTGATCTCCCTTGCATAACCTACAATAGTAATGAGGTGTAAAGTCATTAGTTGTTCCCTGGTTTCTACCTCTCCAGCTATTACCTTCTTCCTTTCCATTCCCTCCAAAAGATCGGGACTTATGTTGAGTGTTATTATTAGTATTACAATTTCCTCTCTTCGCTGGGGTGTCAGCTTGACTCCCCTGAAACTCCCTCTTCTTAGTCTCAGTACTTCCCATCTCAACCTCCATCTTCTGGTTACTCCTCTCAATATTAACAGCCCTAGCATAGACATCTCTTAAAGAAGTGAATGTCTCCCTAGCAAATCTACCCTTAATCTTCCAATGTAACTTATCCTCAAACCTAGATACTTTAATCCCCTTGGTTGGTACTAGCTCCTTAGCAAAACGACTAAGTTCAACAAATTTATTATAAAAGTCTTTCACACTCATCTCATCGGTTTGTTTTTGGTCTCCAAATTCAGCTAATTTTTTATGTTTCACATGTTCTGGGAAAAATTCTGCTTCTAATATCTCCTTAAGAGTATCCCAGTCTTTATCATATAATGTATGTGTGCCATTTGGATTTCTAATCCTAATTGGTTTCATAAAGTCCTCTTTAACGGTCTGCCACCAAATGTCCGCCTCTTCCTTCTGATAGAAGACGGCGATCCTAGCCTGAAATTCATGTGGACAACCTACAACTAGAAAAAATTTCTCCATCTCCCTAACCCAATTATCTAGTTCATTTGGATCCCCTTTCCCAGTAAAAGTCGGCGGTTTCTTCTTCTGTACCGCTTCAGACATTCTAGTAACAGTGGGTGTAGGATCATTCTCATTCTCGACCCTATCATTCATATTTCGGGTAACAGCAGTCATTTGTTTTACAGCTTCGATAAGAGCTGCATTCTGAGTTAACAATTGTGCCATCATAGCGGCCATATCATTGTTTTCATTTCCTCGAGACATTGTCACTATAGATGTAAACAATATTCTATTAAGTCTAAGTATACGAAGACTAAATCACAATATTAATGTAAGTAGCATTCATCCCTATCACATTTCAATTAGGTAAGGATAATAATAGTACTAAATATGACAAATATAAATATATAAAGGTATAAATAACATAATTCATGCGTATGCAATGCACCCAATCCACCCAACCCTCTCTGTTTAGAAAGAAGGTTTTTTTTATAAAAAAAAAATTAATAATAATAATAATAATAAATAAATAAATGAAGTAGTAATTTTTTTATTATTTTTTTAAACATTTCAAATTTTGCAAAACATTTGGGAAAGATCTATTGCTCTGATACCAACTGTAACAACCCTAAATTTTTTGCGACAAAAATAGAAGAATAAAACAGGAAAATTTAAAGCCGTTACTCCGCATTTAGCTCACAGGGCCAAAAGCAAGGCAAAATAATAGTATAAAAATTAAAAGAAATATAAATTTGATAGTTAATTAAAATAGAAACGTTGCAGCGGAAGACTTAAGTCCCACAAAATTCAAAACGGTTTAAAACAACTTCAACCCAAAATTCAACATAAATATAAATAGTTTGGAGGTAAACGTTAAATAATAAAATCCTTCCTCGCTCAGCAGCCTGAACCAAATGCACCCATGCAGCATATTAATTGTACCTATCAACTGTACCCAAAACACAAATAGGTACAGGTTCCAGCGGGGGAACGACCCAAAACAAAAGGACGTCAGCAAAGCTGAGTAAAATATATTATATTGAAAACGTAAAACAATAATTATAATTTGTAGTAAGCTGAAATCAGAGTAAAATGTTGTTGTCTCAATACCAAACCAAAAGTACTGTAAAACGGTAGTCAAAACCAAAACCAACCAAAATATATTGTCTCCACCTGTGTGCCAAGGTCCTACCCTTTTACACGATCTAGAGGTACCACCTATGCTTAGCTAGACTTACTATAGTGCGCACTACTCACATTTGGGCAGTCAGTAGGATGAGGCTGCCAAAGGAGGAAGTCTAACTACCTAGCAAGTGGGGGCCGGAAACCCCACTTAACACAACTCGGGCCAGGAGTTCAGTTTCGGGATGAAATCCCAGGGACGTCTCAGACGCACCTTAACCTCATAGACCAACAGAGCTCCCAGAGTCTGTTATAACCACCAAAATTGTACCAAAATAATTCCAATATATGACTTGTCACAAAGTTCTAATATCCAAAATATTACAAGAGTATCATAAAAAATCATCGTTGACAAAATAATTATAAAACTGATTCAAAATTATAATTTAAACCGAACATGCTCTTTACTTAAAGGTGAAAAGGTCAAAACGTCCTTACCTCTCGAGACGGTCAGTCCAAGCTAATATTAATCCAAAAATTCTCTCTCCTCGAATCCACAAGCTACAATAGTATAAATTGATTCAATATTCTAGTTAATATAACAACGGTCTAACCTACGTAGTACTCAATCCCAAATTCATTATTCACAAAAATAAGCCTGATAACCCAATGTACCCATCAACGCTTAAAAACTCCAAGACCAGCTAACGGAATCACAACTTCACAGCAAATAACTAATTAACTCACACCCCTTGCATCAGCGCTGCATCATCACTCCGTCATCCTCAAGCTTTACAATTCTCATTGCTACGGCCAACTACTTCTCAAAATATGCCCAAATCACTTTTACCGTAATTAATAACACCCAATCAACAGACATACTAATCGCCCTAATTTCTACCTTGACAAATTTCGCTAATATTGATTGAGAAAACTTTCACAACGGTCCCTTAAAACGACATACAATGAAAAAGTCTCTTAATTCCAACCCATGATAATATAGGACTGAAATCGATTTACAAAATAACACAAAACAAGATTTTTAAAAAAACTAGGATTAGAAAAAGTGGAGTACTTAAAAGTTTGAAGAAGATGAAGATGTAAGCAAGAATCGAGACCGATTTCCGACGACAAACCGGATGATTGGAAAAAAAACACAAAAGGAGAAGGGGTAGCAGTAGTATTGTGGCAAAGAAGGTTGAGTGTATGAAATAAAGCAAGTAATTGGAAAACAAGAGAGAGAGCCGAGGGTTTTAATATATATAATTTAGTTTTTTTTTCCTTATTGTGTTTGACTCAAAATCAAATCCAATACAAAGTCGGTTTATAAAATAACGTTCCACTTTAAGAAAATCAAAACCGATTTATTATAAGACGACCCAAAATACTTTAATATTTATAACGACATTAAAAATATTTATCCAACTTAAAAATCCGATTTAAATAAAAGTAGAAAAGTCAAGCTTTATAATTGATTCGGAAAATAACGGGGTGTTACACAAGCTTCATCGGGTTATCAAGAAACCCGTGGGTATGAGCTTTAAGGATATGGAAACGGCTTCCATGAAGTGAGTGCTTATCAACCTTGTGATCGTGGTGGTTATTACTCAAATTACCATCATAAACTCACCACACCTCATCCTATTTCTCCTTATGGAAGCCAATTTCCCCAAAACCCACCATATTACCAATCACCTCAACTTCACTATCAACAATATGATGCCCCACCCCTTGGGCATCATCAAGATTTTCAAGGAGCTTTACAAGACCCCAATGACCAAATGCCCAACTTGGAGTTATTTCAATCGATTCTTCAATTGCAAAAGAGCCAACAAGAAATGGCCATCCAAATGCAAAAGGTACAAGATGAATACATGGCCCAATATCGAAGGGAGAATGAGGCAATGGATGCTCGATTAAATGCGTTATCGGTCAAAACCGTAATGTTTTTAACCCGAACATCACAACTCGACGAAAGGTGCTCACTTGAGCAAGGGGAGCAACCCAATAATGAAGCCGCCGATGAAGTCCCCTTGAGAAGCGAAACTTGCTATGAAGAACCTCAATTGTCTACCCAAGAGGAGACGAATGAAGAAATGACCCTTGATGAAGGCATTGTTGGTCAAAAAAATTGGAGGAGGTTAGTGAGTTGAATGAGGTGGTAGAAGTTGTGAAGTCATTGGGTGAAAATGATGAGCCCAAGTTGCCCTTGTGTGAAAATGTGGAAGAACATCATGAGCCTCTTGCAAATGAGCGAAGCAATGGTTTGGAAGAGACTGAAACCGCCGGTAGAAGTTTCAATTCTCTCCTCCAAGATGATGTGAGGTCAAGTGATGTTTTGAGACTTGAAGATGGGGAACCACAACTCGATGAAGATATGAGGATGTGCAATAAGGAAGCGGGGCCAAAACTGTTTTTTATGCCTCATGTTAAATATATGAAGCTTGCTTGTGTTTGGAGACGCTGCTTAGGGAGGAAGAGGTCGTTAAAACTCGTAGGATGTAAAGACCCCGGAGACCACGTAAAAGACGATATTGGGTCTTTAGGTGACTACTTCTTGCTTCCGACTTGGAGGCTTTGGAGGATAGCTTGGCTCGGGTACTCCATGAGCCCTCTTTACGATGTGGCTCGTGCGTTTGACTTGCTCCTCCGAGCCCTTGATGGCTATGTCTAGGAATGAAGAGTCCACCATCCTAGGTTTGACGGAGTTCCTTAAGAACCGTCATGTTGTATATTCCCCTTTCTCTCCTCTTTTTAGTTTTTGTGTTTGTAATTGTGTTTTTGTGAATTTGGTTTCTAGGATCTTTGTTTGCTTGTGGAATTCTTGTCATTTGGTATCTTGATGAGCGATGTGAGGGAGGGATTTTGATGGATGTTTTGAGCTTATTTGATAGGTTGTTAGTGAAGATGAAGTTTCGAGGAGAGTAGTTGATGATAGAAGCTTGGATTTGGGCATGGGAGTCGGTCTTTGAAGCTTTTGACAAGCTTTTGGGGACGAGATTTTAGATCTCGATGTATTGGTGGCCTTGTGGGCGAAGCTATCAAGAGAATGAAGGGCTAGAAGACTCATCCCGACCGGGAAGGATGTCATCCCAATCGGGATGAGTGTGCTAAAAAATGGGTTCTCTGGAGTGTGATCCCGACCGGGACCAAGTTCGTCCTGACCGGGAAGGAGCCTTCCCGACTGGGAAGAAGTCCATCCCAACCGGGATGGTGCCCAGCTCCTCCTTTTGCCTCTTCTTTGGCATTTGAGCCCACCCAACCACTTTGTACCCCCTCCCAACCCCCCTACCTACCCTTGCAACTATCTACGATCCATATACTTCATATATACATCCCCACCTCCTATTCTCTTCACTACATACCGAGTTTCACATCAAATCCCACCTCATTATACCATTGAAAGCCTAGTACTTCAACCATGCGACCATATTGAGAACGAAGAGGAATAACAATGAAGAAGACAGGTAATGTGCCGATATCGAACATTGAGACGATGGAGATTTTTGAGTTGCTAACCGTGTGGTAAGGCGACTCTCTTTTCTTTTCCGTGTTTTATTGCTTGTCTCCCTTTGTTTGTTCCCCTTCCCCTTATCATTTTCGTGTCATGGCGGCCCTCGGGGCCTCGGTAGTCATTGCTCCCGATTCTCGATGACCTGACTACATCGAGAGTCATTTCAAAATCCAAATTTACAAGTATTTTCACTTTTTCTTTGATTTCACTTTCTTTATTTTTATTTTCTTTTGGTAGAATTTAGTCAGATTTAGGCGGAATCTGGGCTAGGTGACTTGATTACACCTAGCCCTCCCCTCCCATTTCCTTTTATTTTCTTCTTTTTATTTCTTCCCCCATCCATATCTTTTCTTGTCTCGGCCCTTGGTGACTTGACTACACCCTGGCCGGACACATTCGACCCTTTCTTCACTTTCATTTTGATTTTTAGCTTTATTTTCCCTTTTTCCTTTCTTTTTTAGTGTCTTCCACCCACTATCGATCGAGCATGAGGACATTGCTCGGTTTAAGTGTGAGGGAGCGATATATTAGTCTAGTTTAGTTTTATTTTCGTAGTTTTTTCGAAAAAAAATTCTTAAAAATCCCTAAAAATTTGAAAATTTTCATAAAAAAAAAACCAAAAAGATTTTCCTTTGTGTCTTTTCCTTTTGTGTCGTTGTGTCGTATTTTTGTTGTATTGTGTGTTTTGCCTCCCCATTTCCTTGTAGGTTCCTTGAACGCCGTGAGTTTCGAAAGGCTCAAGACATCCGGTAATACCCCTTCAATTCTTTCCCCTTTTTCCCTTTTTTGTGGAGTTTGGAGAAGATTTGTGATGGTGTGCTCGGGTGGAGCTTTGTGGAGATTTGTGGTTAATTGGTTTTCTTATTTGGATGTTTCGGGGTGGTGTTTGTTTTGTTTGTGTGTTTGTTTTCTTTTCTCTTATTTTATTTGGTTTTGTGGTGTTTGTTTTTTTTTCTTTCGTTTTCGTTGTGTCTTGGTTTTGTCTTGTGTAGTTTGTGTCTAGTGTGTAAAAAGGTTTTCGAAAACCCGGTTTTGAGGCTAGTGTTCAAGTGTTTACTTTCCCTTCCTAGCAATATGAGTCGAGTCTTGGACTTTAGTCTAGTAGAATGACTTTAAATCAATGATTTCGTTGGTTTCTTACCTTGAGTCCACCTAGTATACTAGGGATTTACTACGGGATTTGAATTTTCACCATTATGACCAACCACGGAGTGAAAAGGCCTTGGTTGCCGAGTCCCGTCCCTTAGGTGACCATGTTTGGAATTGTGTGATTAGTCCAAGTTTTCCACTTTTTTTTATGGGTCTGAAGGGAAAGCGCGCTCCCGACTCACCCATTTTTCCTACTTCCTACACATTTCCACAAATAAGTTGCAAGAAAGAAAAAAAAGGAAAAAAAAGAAAGAAAGCAAAAGAAAGAAAGCAAAAGAAAGAAAAAAGAAAGAAAGAAAAGAAAGAAGAAAAAGAAAAGGCACAACAAAGGAAAAACAAAATACAAAAGAAGAAAAAGAAGTGGCATAGCAACTCAAAAGCCAAATGCAAAAGAAAAGAATGCCAAAGAAAATCCCCTCACAAAAAGAATACTCACCCATAAAAAATAAGCCTTTTTCCGGCTATTACCGTGAAGAGCCTACCAAAGGACCGAGACCCTAGGAAGGATGATAGCGGTAAATAGTCGGACTTCCCTCATTTTGCAACCTTAACCACCTTTTTACTTGGACTAGTTAGGCGATCTTTGAGCATGGGACGACCCTCTTGGCTTGTCGCTAAAGGGGGTGGGGCTTCACTTACCTACAGTGTCGACTAACTCCGTGGTTCATCCTTTTTCCATCCCGCCTATCGTCCCGTGGTACGTTCTTAGAAGGTTAGGATGAACCTAGGTAATTTACCAACGTTTTTGTTGCTTTATTGTCATACTATTAGGGTTTTGTCCATTTCAATTTGTGTTATTAGCTTGGGAACGTTGTCACTTGCCTTGAGTCCTTAACCAGTGTTTCTTTCACCGCTTTGTAAGAGGGAAGCGGTATTTATTTCTTCCTGTGTGCAACCGATTGCTTGTGTGTTTGTATGTTTGTTTGTTTGTGTGTTTTTGTGTCCGGTTGCATCCACATTTTTGTCGCAAGACCTCACTTGCCTTGCGTAGAGCACTTTTCCTCTAAGTGTTCTCGTGTGAGTTGAAAGGGCGTAGGGTGCGCTAATACCCGCTCGGTTAGTAGTCTAGTTTCTTTTAGTTTTTAGTTAGTTTGTGCTTACTCGAGGGCGAGTAAGAGTTAAGTGTGGGGGAGTTGATAAGTGTGTCTTGTAGCGCTATTTTACTTGTGTTTGGTCCCGGTTTCTCTTGTGAAATCGCTCTTTGCGGCGGTTTCGAGGCTACTTATACTTCTTCTAGTTTGTTTTAGGTTCCTAAGATCAATCTTGGAGAGGTGGAACAATTCCGACTCGTTTCCGACATTTTTGGAACCAACGAAGAGAAGCGACGATCACTCGGTGGCTTAGACTCGATCCCGAGACCTTGGGACCCATTCCCGAGCCTCTTAGACTCGATCCTGAGCACCGAGAATCGATGAGAAGCCTCTGAAGAGCAAATAGGGGCCTTTATGATCATCTTGGAGGCCTACAAGACCCTTCCCGGGCGGGAAGAGTAGCCTTCCCGGTCGGGAAGGAGTGCAAGAAAGAAGCGCGTTCTGATGGACCATCCCGGTCGGGATCATCACCCTTCCCGACCGGGAAGAGCATAACACCGCCCGGTGTTATGCATAACACCGCCCGGTGTTATTCATCCAGGTCGGGACCAAGAGTTTTCCCGGTCGGGACCATCTCGTCCCGGTCGGGACCACCACCTTCCCGACCGGGAAGGAGCAGCTGTAGCCGTGACTCTTTCTTTTCTTCTCCTTCACTCTTGTAACCCTATATATACCCCCCCCCCCCCCTCTTGTATTGTTACACCATCTTAGCTTATGTTAGACATTACCCACTAAACCCTAGACTACTTTAGGTTAGATTAGCTTAGATTAGTTTAATCTCTCCTTAATTAGTCCTTAATCCTAGTTTAATCCTAGTTTCATCTTTGTAATATTGAAGACTTTTTGGGTTGATCTACTCTATTGACAACATTGGAGATCTTCCTTTGGGTTTATTTATGCAAAGATTCTACCTTTTCCTTTCATTTGTGTTTGGTATAATTCCTCTTCTCTTTAATCTCTACTATTTAGTTTTCAGTTGTGTTTATGTTTAGTAATCTTCAATAATCCATTATAAATGTTCATGTTTATGTTTGTTTTATTATGGGTGTTGGGTTTACTATCTTGAACATGGGTGAGTAGTCATCTTGCTAGGATTAGTAGGGGAATTTGGTGGTTTAATGGGTGATTAAGGGTTTGTTTAAGATGTTGGTGGAAGTTTTGGTTGCCTCCTAGTTTTGTGCATAGAACATGTTTGATGAAATGCTTGAATGACTTGTAGTTGCAAATGCATGTTTTCTTGCCTTCTTCTTGCGGTCTTGTACGTTGCTAGGTTAGGTTCTTGCGCGAGAGCGAGGAGCCTCTAGGTCGGTTTAAGTAGCGAGAGCCCGGACTATACCTAGATAACTCGACTACCCCTTCACCTTAGCTCTTCCATGATCATTCCATCACCCTTGAACCCGACCTAATCCTAGCCCTTTTCCTAATGGTTTTCCTCTTCTTCTTAGTTATTACTCCTTTAGTTAGTTGTATCCTTTAGCCTTAGTTTTTATACCTAGTTCGTTCCTAGTCATAGTTTATTCCCTTCTTATCGTTCTAGTTTAGTTTAGCCTCGAGACCTAGTCTAGTCTTTAGGTGGCATTTGGTCTAAACCCTCTTTACCGTCCCCGTGGACTCGATCCGACTTGCCCTTTCTACCCAGTTAGGATTAGTTGGTTATTATTTGTTGGTAGGGATCCACGGCAAATATCTCCCATCAGGAAACCCTAGGCCCAATAAAGTGGTAGCCCAAATGCCCATCAACTAAACTTCAAACTATGATTCCCATCCGGTGAAATTTCGCCATACGGTTTTGCATAACTAACCCACCGGGCAAAACTTTGCCCCGCGGAATTTCAATTTTGCCCGATCATCTCCAATTCAATTTAATATCTCCGAGTCTTCATTTAAACATCGATTTCTAATCCTCGAACTCCAGATCTGGGTCAAGCCGGGTCGACACCGGAGTTGGTGTCGACGCCGGCGAATGTCGCCGGAGCTGCCGCTGTTGCGTTGTTGTTGTGCTGTTGAGTTCGACGGAGAACGGAGATCGTCGTTGTTGTCGTCTCACTGGTGCTTCGCTGCTGGTGTGTTGCCCGCTCGCCGGAGAAGAGGAAGACGAAGGGGAGGCCCGGTTGGTTGTCGGCGCTGCTGTTGTTGGAGCTGGTCGGGTATGGAGGTGTGAAGACGGAGGTCCGACGAGTATGGAGGTGCGCCGGTGATGGTCGAAGATTCGCCGGAGTGGGAAGAAGGTGGTGAAGGTCGTGGTCGGGTTTGGTGTGATAGGTTATGGTGGTGGAGTTGGGTCAAGGGTCAAGTGGTGGTTGGAGGTTGAGAAGGTAGATGAAGATGGTGGGTCGTGGTGGAGGCTGTCGGAGGTTCACCGGAGGTTGAGCTGCTGCCGGAGGTCAGGCGAAAATGAAGGATGTTGGTGATGGTTCAATGGAGGGAGTTGGGTGTTAGTCAAGGTCAAAGTCGGGTTTGACCTTCAATTTGGGTTGAATTGAATTGAAATATGGAATGGGTTGGGTCATTAGGTAAATGGGCTAAGTTGGGAGTTGGGTTGATTTGGGTAATTGGGTTGGTTTGTATTTGGGTTGAGTGAAAGATGGGTGGATTAGATGGGAGTTGGGTTAAGTGGATGGATGATAGGGATGTGGAGTTTAAGTGAGGTAAGATGGGTTAGGTGATCGGGTTTGACTTGGGGTTTGACTCGATCTCTTGACTCGGCTCCTCTTGCTTCAACTCGTCTCTTTATTCACGAACACGTACCTATAAGCCAAAAACACACAAAAGCAGTACGAAATTCTACGAAAAAGACGATAAATACGAAAAAACCAAATTCAAACTAGAAAATACGAAATATAGTCAAAAATGAGTTATATTGACGTTAAAGCACACAAAATCGAGTCAAATACGAGTGAAAATAGGGGGTAAAACGGTCCAAATGTGTGTTATCAGATGGATTATTAGTTCTTCGTGTTTAATTGTTGATTTCACCCAGAAAGACGCCTAATTGTTGTCTCTTTTTAATGCGTTTGTGATTTTTTACTGATTGCGACTCAAAATTTACCCTCTTCATGCAACTCAAATTCGCTATGCTTTCCAATTTTTAATGCTTTTTTCTTCATTGCATGCGTTCGCTGAGATGACGTTAGAAGGTGAAATTGTTGAGGTTATGGGGGTCGAGACAGAAGATGAGGAAGAACTTGCTAATGTTTCTGTTAAGTGTAAGTGGCGTAGGCTTGCGAAACTGGTGTCGAGCCTTAACGAGAGATAAAAACAAGCTTTACGTAGAATTGGGTTTGGCGGGTTGTTGGATTTTAAACTCCACAAGTACCCACTCTCATACATTCCAGTTTTCATTGATGCATTTAATGATGGATCCCACGTTTTTCGGGCATCACAGTTGAAGGAGTTTAGTGTCACTAAACACGATTCTCATAACTATTTTCTACTACCTCGTGGCCCGTACGAGGTAGCTAGAATTGGTTCCTACTGGTCGAAAGAAAGACTCCGATAGTGAGGAAATAAAAGCGTTGAAGGATTTTTGGAGGGACCGTTATGACGTTAAAAAACGTCTAGCCAAGTGGATTTGGGAGGCCTTGTAACAGACATGATGGCAGACACTGAAGACAGTGATCTGTTCTGCAAGATGTTCGTCCTATTTGCGATGTCATCTTTTCTATGCCCAACATCCAACAATGGAATAGACTTCAGGCGTTTAAAGTCATGGATAACATTGACGATATAAACAAGTACGATTGATGTACGTATGCTTTAAATGTTATCGTTGAGGTAGGGGTCAAGTCAAGGGGTGATCCAAAGTTCATATCAAGTTGTATTTCGTTTCAGATGATCACATAACTTCACAGGTTTGATTTCCGTGGCGAATCCTGTCCGCACGAGCTCCCATTAATTAAGCACTGGGACGACGCCAAACTTGCAAAAAGGCTTGACGCTGAAATGCTTGGAGGGTCGTTGGGTAGGCAAGTTTGGTCGAAAATTACTTATCCGCGCTCGTTTCGTGACGGAGCTGAAGTGAATACGTTACCCAGAATAACCAGTAATGTTACTGCTGAACATACATTGTCTACTCCCGCTGACCCAAACGTCGGTAAGAAATTCATCCAACTAGAGTTGCCTCCTGGGGTTGAGGACGACAGTGAATTGGCTGCTCGGGCTGAGGATGTGAGTATATTTCATATGCAACGTAATCTACACCGTTTGTCCTCCATTAATATCTATATTTGTTTATGCGTAAAACTAGTTGAATATTAACATCTACACAGTTGAAGTGATAAACTGTTAAAGTCAAACTGACATTTACATGGTGTTGAAGTTTCAAAATTAACATCATTATTTCATTTTTCAAAAGAACCCCTAATCTGTTAAATATACTTTTATATGTGTAGGAACTACATGAGCTATATCTCAAGATGTAGAGGAATGTGATTGTTTTTCATGCCTCGTTCCTTGAAGCAGCGGAAAAAAATCAAGGTTCGGACAATGTCCCATATTCAGGTACCTCAAGAAGATCCATCATAGTCATCGCAGTCGTTCTGGTCGAACGAGGAACTCCATCGTTATGTAGACGAAGTATGTGAGTTAGCGAGCCGTTTTCAGAAGTCAGCTGCTAATGCACCATTGTTCGGTGAAACATCTACGAAAACAACAACTGATATTCCTACGGGGAATAATGATGTGATAGATGAAGAGTTGAGGGACATATTACCTGACATTGCGGACAATAATAATCTGGACAGAACTCCGGGTGCTGAGGCTCTAGCAGAGATACGTCTCAAAACGACAACACTGGTACGTAAAAGAAATGACATATACTTAATCAATCTTTCCCGGTACGTATTACGTCACTGTTTTATGTACTCATTGATGTCAACACTGTCTACTTTAGGTTTTCTTGGGGACAATGAGGTTCATGTACCCGACGGAACGGTATGACAGCAGGGTCCTCCAAATGAAGAACAACATGTTGTCAACTCAAATTCGAAGACTGTCTTGCCATCGAAGAGATTGGCTGAACGACTGGAGACGTCATCAAAGCAACCGTGTGTCGAACAACCCGAGACCCCTATATCTTCACAACCGGTCAGTGATCCTGACTCACCACATCGTAACACATTGTCCTCCTTAAGAAGCCGCAAAATTGGTGGTGGGGATTGTCTCGGTTGCGACTTTGACTTTGGAGATGTAGATGTCAAGTTCGTCGTTGTGTCAAAACTTTTCCAGGACAACCAGCAAATACTCAGCACCCTCCCCAATTTATGAAAGCACGCAACAGATTTCAGCTTACTGCACGACTACACATACAAAATCGAGTGCGCCTTCCCTTACCCTCATATTTTAATGTATTAACTGTACTTGTTAACCACTACCAACAACTATATTACTATGCATTTTCTGAATTACAATGATCTACTAGCATATTACGGGAAGGATGCTCTTCTAATTCGTAGGGATATATTGACCATACTCTCTGATACGGACATGTCCTCCTCCGTGGTTGAACGCTGGTCAATATTAATCAGTCGCTTATCCGCATCTGACGAAGTTGATGCAACTCTCCCAAAGACGACATTCATGGGGATACGACACTCGGTAAGCTTATTCTGAAAACCTTTTTTTTAGTTCACAATTATAAGAACTGGAACAAGTCAATTCCGCACTTACGGAACGTAAGCTGAAACTTAAACACTTCAGTTCTCTCACTTTGAAACTTCAAATACAATAATCCGTGAGTTTAATTCTTAACTTTAACTATGTTAGAGCAATACTTCAACTCTTAACCATCAAAGTCATAACTTCAAAGCTTTATGAACATAACTTCAACTGTCATTTCTAGAACTTGTAACACAAATAGTTTTAGGCTTATTCCAAACATTCAACTGCTTACATTAACATTGCAAAAAGAAACTTCAGTCGACAACATTTTCAACTTTAACTTTATTAGATCAGTAATTCAGTTGTAGGCATATGTGTATGGACTTTAGTACTATACACATGTCACTTCAACTATCTAAGCTATAAACTTCAGTGACATGTATTGTGTGCTAAATTTAGATTGTTTTTCCCCTCATTTAGACCCGTTTTCTCCCCATTTTGCGAGACTTGCGTGCGATTATTGCCCTATTTTGAGTATTTCTCGCATTAGCGTCCCTCTTGTGCGTTTTACGTGTTTTTGGTAGTTTTTCTATCAATTTTGATAGAATTTGGTATCGAAAGCATGATTGAGCTTCTACGAGCACAAGAGAAGGGAATACCGTCCGAAGAGCAAAGCATTAAACTTAAAGTTCAAAGTCATCCAATCAAACGACGAATATTGAGACAAGAAAAGAGGCCAGAAAACCATCGGGTGAAATTTTGTCCGATGAGAAATGACCGGGCGAAACTTCACCCGGTGGGTGAAGTTTCGCCCGACGGTAAAAGGGTCCAAAAATGCAAAACTGGAAGAAGTTAACCGGGTGAAGTTTCACCCGGCGATATTGGTCCGTGTATGATAGGATGAAGTTCCACCTCTTGAAGACTTAAAGGGTGCTTGTCTCACTAATGGAGCAAAAAGTGGATTTGGGCTTAAGTTTAAGAGGTCCATTAAGGCTTTACTATATATATGTATACCCTAGTTAGTTGCACATTATGCTTTCGTTAGTTTAGATCATCCATTCTCTTACTACTTACCATTTAGTAGATCATTCTAGAGTAGTTTTATTAATTCTCTACAATTTCCTTAGTCTAGATAGTAGTAAATCTTCATAGTTTTATCAACTTCTCCATCAATTCTCTAGATTTACATTCAAGCTTTGTAGAATTCAAGTTTTTATTGAAGATTCTTGGAGATTATTAAAGGATTAGTGACAAATCCTTTGTCCTCTTCATCAAGCTTCATCTTTTATTTATGCAATCTTCTTATTATTGTTGATCTTCATAGTTGGTATATTTCTTTCCTCTCCCTAATCTCTAGACTAGATTTAAATATTGTTCTTTCATTATTGTTTTGTTTTGATCAACTTTATTTGTTGTTCTTAGATAGTTTTATTTTCTCTAGATTTCATTTCCATTGTTTTTAGATCATTTTATGGTTAATTTTGTTGATCGTTGTCTCCTTCATCGTTTCATTGTTATTTTCCTTAGATTTCATTTATATTGCTCTTAGATCGCTTTCTAGTCTATATAAAACAATAAAAAGTCATCCTTTCTTAGTAAATTAAGATGACAACTCCCCAGAGGCTGACACGTAGCAAACTAATCTATACAAAACAATAAATCAAACCCATCCTAATACCCTAAATCAAAGTTTCCTAATCTTCTACTCCCTTCTTCCTTCACCTCGAAATGGAATCAAAGTCATCCGTTACAACTCATTTAATCCTCCATTAAAGCTCTCCTGCATTAAATTTATCGTGGTTATGATGGCATCCAAAGCTCAAGAGTCATTTGAGTGTATTTATACTTTCCAAGTTCATACAAATGAGAAAATGAAACATTCACTTGCCTTCCTCTTTTCGTCCCTCTGCAACTTCAAGTGGTGGAGGATGAGTCTAATTAATATTATGCAGAACTAATGGTGAAGACAACAAGTATGCATGAAGCATAACGAAATTGTTCAGTCACATAGCCAAAAATACAACTCTTTACACCAAACAAAAGTTCTCCAAGCATACTTTAGTTATTCTACTCCGATAACAAGATCAGAGAGAGCTTCACCATCATATCTGGGAGAGGAATATTTATTTTCGTAAGCATTATTTCACAGTTATTTGCTCTCCGTAAATCAACTTGCAAGAACAGAAAGGAAAATCAGTTAGTACTGGATAACCATTTGATACTCCATACGAGTATAAGATAAGTAGTTGAACAACACTACCAACTGCACTTTCTCTGGCTTTTTATGTTGGGGCCGCGTCGAACACCTACTTCACCTCCACCACTTTCATCAGTACCAACTGAGAACAAAGTCTCGAGTCCTGAAATATCTATCTCCGTAGCCCGTTAGCAAAATGGTGGCCTCTTACTAATGACCTCAACGGAGCTGATTAATCCCGTAACACAGATGATTTATAGTTTGTATCTTCCTGCTCTTATTTATTATTTACTAACCCAATACCAGATCATGCCTTTGCAGTTTGGAATCCAACACTAGCCCGTGAAATGGACAATATCCTATCCTACCTACCTATATATTTATTACTTTCTTACCCAATACCGACGTCGATAGGAAATATCAATCATGTCCGACATGCAAGACAGGCATTCGAGAAGATAAAACGTGTGCTAATTGTGGCCAGATGATTTCCTACCCGACCCAAAGGTAAATACGAGTAATAATTAAGCTAAAGCTTGCTTGAAACAAAAACGTTAAAAAACCTTTTATTTGCAGATATAGACTAAATTACCATGATAACGGACGGAGACACAATATATAAAAAGGCAAGTTGAGTAGTTAGTTGTGTAGTTAATTGATGACATGTGGCATTATTTCAACATAACTTGAGGTTTGGTGAATCTAGAGAAAATAAGAGGTAAAATTAAACTTATATGCAAATTTTTTATGTTGTACGAGTAATTGCCAATTTCTATAGGGAAGCCAATAACTCACCTGTTGAACTTATATGAGAAAGTAATGACTTTAGAATTAATATTAATAATATTAAATACAATATTAAGGGAGATCAAAATGTATTAACCACCTACTATGGAATGGTATTGCCGACAAAAAAGGGAAAGTAGTTGACATTCTACAACAATGTGTTGAGAAGACATATACTTTCAAAGTAAAGGTAGAGATAAATAAATTTGGGAGTGAAAGAGAGTTAAAGGTCCAAAAGACATTTATGCCTGAGATGCATGAATCCACACCCACTACTACAATAATTGCCTAAGACACCATTCGAAAATGGCTTAAGACACCATTTTGGAGATGGTCTCCAAGTCAAAGGTGTCTTAGGCTAAGAGATCATCTCCAAAAATTGGTTTCTTTGAGTAAAGCTTAGAAACCACTTTAAAGAGATATATGGTTTCTTTGGTTTGAGAGAAAAACACCATATTTACTAGATAAATGGTTTCATATCCCAAGTTAACAAACCATCTAATAGAGTTATATGATGTCTTTGCCTCTTTGCAAGAAACCAGCAATCTAAAAAAGATGGTCTCTTTGATATATATATATATATATTACTTATTTTTTATTTTCTAGAATATAATTTTCCCTTTTTTCTTGCTAGAATGAATATAATTTTCTTACTATCCAACATAAGACACATTTCAACAAAATATCATAGATTTTTTTTTCTAGAATATGTTCAAAGATTACAATTCAAGCAACGTGCACGATAAGGTTAATAATCCCTACATAAATGAGTACTCTAATATTTCTAATTAATCTTAAGTACCCACTCCATTAATCAATTTGTAACTCCTGTTCTCCTTCATCTACTTCTTCTTTGTTCTTGAGACCAAATTTAATCCACATTTCTCTAATTTCTTCAATCATTCGCTGAATATACGATTTTGGGACGTCTTTAAATACTGAAGAGAGAAAAAAAAGTCAACATTAGTCAGACATATTCAAAAATCTTCAATAACCAGATATTCGTCAGACATAATATAGACAATAGGTAGACATACAAAAAACCCGTCAATTATCAAATACTCATAAATTAGTCAGAGATACTCATAAATTACCGTTCAAGGACTTATTCGCTATCCTGTACATAGTTGTACGATCATAATATTAAATCTCGTTATCGGTCGCGAACGTAGTTTCTTGAACCAGCAAACAGAATTATTGAAACACTTGACTCCCAAAACATAACAGTCGATTCCTTTGTTCAACCATTGAACATGGCTTCTTTAAATCAAATCAAATTAATACATTAAATTTGCATTGTCCACTCACAAATTCGAAACCATCTCATAATAAATTAGATATAAAACCTTCTTGTATGAGACTAAAGAGATGAACTATCACTCATCATTGACGATTCTAAAATTAGATTAGCTGTAGTCACCAAATGGTCAAATGGTCCAACCTTTTTATTCTTCTACCACTATTAGTGACATTTTCTAACCAACTAAATGAAAAAAATAACCCAGCTAAATTGTCCTAAATGCGCCAAATTTATGAAAACCTAGCACACAGCAGTCACATATTGTTGATTAAGAGTTAAGACGGGCATATCCGTCTTAAACTTATCGGGTCAAATATGGTGATATCTATACAAAATGGGGTAATACTAATACAAAGATTAAAGACTAAAAGAAGCAGCTCATTTATGCTAAGAAATCTTAGTTAAACACCATTAACAGACAAATTAACGAAGAACAAAGCAAAAGCAATGAATGTTGAATGTATATATACTTAGAAAGCAGGAAATTAACAAAATAAGAAATATAATTTACCAAAATAATTAGATGAAGAAGAAAGAAGGGTATTCATACTTAAAACGTTGAAGGGTATCAGAATGTATCATTTTGGAAAAGGTAAGAAAAATGTAAGAAGAAAGAAGGGTATTCACCTCTGCTCTTTAATGCTCATGAGTCATACGGAGTAACATATTTCCAATCATCACTATACTAAAACAATACACTACAATACTACGGAGTACATGCTAATTAACCTCCAAAACGTATAGAATTAGATTTTCGTCAAAGTCCAAGTCTAAGTCTGTCATCACTCGTATGGGGTTCAACTCTGATGAACACCACCACCATACTAGATATATACACTGTCAAGTAGTGGTAGTAGTGATGAGAATATTTACAAGTGAAGCCAACAAAAAGAATGAGCACTCACTTAGCAGTCAGCAGTCAGCACTCACTAA
The DNA here is from genome assembly GCA_958450325.1 of Agrostemma githago. Classification (NCBI taxonomy): domain Eukaryota; kingdom Viridiplantae; phylum Streptophyta; class Magnoliopsida; order Caryophyllales; family Caryophyllaceae; genus Agrostemma; species Agrostemma githago. Next base: position 25,673,775 of record OY288239.1, on the reverse strand, counting down.
GCAACCTCAACATCTTCCAGACTTGTCTCAAAAGCCAAGCACCACTCATCTATCTTTAACCCTTTATTACTACTCCTCTACTACTTTGATTATTACCCATTCATACTACTCTATCTCATCTCATTAATCATACATACACTCAATCATTCTCACATATATATAGTTATAGTTATAGTTACAAGCATTCAACCAAGGATAACAACATAGTTAGTCCAACACAAACTCATTTTCCCATTGCATATTTATCCAGTTTAAGTAAGATAGGGTGGGGAACAAGGCAGGGAGGAAAACCTGTGCTAGAAGAACAGTCCAATCCATCTGAAAAAGCCAAAATTCTCGCGCAAAAAGATTCTCAAATGATGCAAATTCTCTGTAGCATCTCTCGGCAAGTCCTGTCACAATGCATGGGAATTGAGAAGGGAGCTACCCAAACAGGTAGATCATAAAGATAAGAGGAAAACATTCATAGATGCTCCTAAGTACGGTTAAGAAACACATCTGTTGTTATCACACCTTCTAGGATAAGTATTAAGAACACAAATACCATGTACTGTATATACTCTGTTAAGGCAAACATTGATAAATAGATACTCTATAATCTGTTGTTATCACACAAATTCTTCACAAAGATAGAGCATAAGGGGAGTGAAGTGAAGGTGGAGAGTGGGGAGGATTAATGGAGATTTGATTTAACAAAATCAAAGCTTACTAAATCACATTTTTAACAATTTCACAGAATGAAATAACACGAAGACAAACCCTAAAATAAACAATTATAGCAACGATAATCAAACACCAGCAAAATTAAAATATAATAGTCACAACTTCTAACAATTCATGAATACATCCCCGAAAAATGAAAATTTCCGCTGCTAACAGCAGAATTGACTGGAAAGTCGCCATGATTAACGCTGATACTATGAAAAATAACAAAAGTAGTTTTAACAACAACAACAAAATCAAAAACCTAAAATCAATCGATTATACCAGCAATAACCAAACGCTAACAAAATAATCATAAGAATATCAATTTTACGAACAATTTGTAAGAATGTACCTCCGTAACATGGGCGATTCCGCTATTAACACCGACATCGATCAGTAAACCAGCAAAATCGAAGTCAATACTATGAGGAAGGACATCAGACTCAAACTTCGATAAAGCATCATCATCAACCGGAAGGTTCTCGAGTTGAATATCGATAATGGAGGAAACCGAATCGACGACGGAGCGAAGAACCTCGTCAAAGAAATCAACAGGGGATGGTATTGCGGCGGTGGAGGATGAGGCGACAGGCGAGAGAGGAAACCGGAGGAACTGTAGTGTTTGTTCACCGGCGGCACCGGTGGTGGCGAAGGGGTGGGGATGAAGGAATCAGGCAGTGAATGGGGAGAGTGTTTTTAATTTTTTATGGAGTGAAATAGAGATCTGGTAAGAAACCATTGGTTAGTGTCTTTATTATACGGAGTAAGGCTAAGAGACCATTTTGATAATGAAATGGTTTCTTCGTTATTCATAAAGAGACCACTTGGTAGTTAAATGATTTCTTTGTTATTCATAAGAGATCATTTACTCTTTATCAAAGGTTTCTTTGATTTAAGAAACCATTTGTATGTTTTCATGGTCTCTTCTCAATGATTTCTTTTCCCATCTTTGTAGTAGTGACCCACCAAAGACCTAGACAAGGTATACACGATTAATTTATTGGTTTCGAAATAACTACTGACAATGTCAATGATATTTACAACAACAACAACAACAAAATGAGCGTACAAGGAAACGAGGAAAAATACACTACCGTAGAATCGGCAGAAGACGACATGCTTCCCAATACTCCATATAAAACAGAAAATTCAAAGCGTCCAAAATAGTAAGTACAAAACAAATTACATTTACAACTAATCATTACATTTGTTTCATTCTGCAAATTGACCCTAATTTGTCTACAATGTACTTAAGAGGGGCACAATTAAGCAGTCTACAAGCATTGATTGAAAAATTATTTACGAATTATTGTTAGTTAAATGTGTCGTATTACAATAAAGGATTATTATTTAAGTACTACTGTTCCCCAGCTATCATGAACTATATTTCAATTGGTTCAACAAGATTTGAAGGTGTGCCCTACTCAGATTCGCACATTCCTTATTTAGTAGCATCAGTTTATTTTTTACCTTACGCTTATAGTTGGGGTTTATACAACTTTGTGTAACAAACTAATCATTAAGAATTTTCACTCTTTAAACAATTAATCTCTACGTTTAAAACAAAGGCTCACAAAAAAAGTATTGCGATAAAGAAAGGTCGCACAAATAAACCATTGCAAGACACGTGAATTTCACGGGCACGAAAACTAGTTTACTAGTATAGACCCCGTGCAATGCACGGTATTTATATTATATTTATCTTATAGAATATTTCATTTAAGATTTAAAATAAAAAAATTTATTAATTTATTTTTATTATTTATCGACTGTATAATTTAGAAATAGGAAAATATTTTTTAAATCACAAAAATAATCAAAATATCTGAGTAATGTCTTGAAATGCACGGAGTATTAAATAACGTGTAATTAATGAAAATATTGTTTATACTCCCTTTGTATCATTTAAAGCTTCCACTTTTCCTTTTTCGTAAATTTCTTCACTTTCTTTTTTGGTATAACTCTTCACTCTTACCTAGGTGACCCACCTACTTTACACCCTCTCTACTTTTGAATATTTTCTTATTATCCTTAAAAAAAATGTGTCATTTTTTAGGTGGAACCTTTCATTGATACAGAGGGAATATTTTTTATATACTCGGTTTATATCATCTCACATCTCGAGATATCCACTTCTCTCTTTTACATACCATAAAATACATAAATATTTATAAAAAATTGTATAATAATGTACTTTTTTTAATGGTTAGCATGTCGTGATATGTTCTCTTTGTGTAAACAAACTATTCAGTTTTTCATTAGAAAATTAAAGAATAAATTAAAAATGGACCGTCTCAGGTGTAAGACTTATATTATGTAATTTGTGAAACTTTTTTTATATGAATTATAATAGTATATTCCCTATTCTGTAGTCTCCTCTACCAAAATAATCATTCTATATGATAATTATAATCCTCACATTTGAATAAATGAGAAGATCTTAGTGGTATCGAGTGAGTATATACTCCTTTCGTCCCGATGAATTGTTTGTCTTTACTTTTGGCACGAAGAGGAAAAGGTCTAATGATGAAGTGACATGTGAAGCCAAATTCATGAGAAGGTCAAATTACACACACACACACACACACACACACACACACACACACACACACACACATATATATATATATATATATATAACATTTCTAAAATAGAAAGGCAAAGAATTCATTGAGACGACCCAATATGGAATAGACAAAGAATTCATTGGGACGGGGAGAGTATATCTTTGTAAAAGTTAAAGTAAATAGCTCATTTCAAAAATAAATTTTTAAGATAACTGATTTTTTTCTCAAGGTTAATGACATCATATCTTAAAATTTATCTAATTATTTTCATAAAAAGAAGTTTTTTTTGTCAATTTCTTTAACATTAATGAAAATGAATAGTTTGCGAATTTATTAATGAAATGTTCTTTTACTTCTCAATTTAAATTAGTGTATTTTTGAGGAAAATGTTAGTAACTGTTATTGTCTTAGAGTAGTATATAGAGAATTTTCGGTGAATTTTTACTATGTATCAGGATTTGTAAGAGCAATCGGAATATATATTTCATTTTTATATAGTTACTAAATTTTATATCGATGTTAAGAATATGATTTTCGAATATGATCAGAAAGATATACAATAATAATCATAACTATTTTATATTCTATGTAAAATATTGTACGGGATAGTGCAATCTCCTATTAACAAAAATAATGCAACTATTTGGTTAAAACGGAATACAATATGTTTGTACTTTTTTCAAAAAAAATTGATCATATATTCCATATTAAATATTGTATGTGATATCTTCAATTTAAAACATGTGATTTTCGTAATCAATGTAATCAATCAAATTTCCTTAATTACATAATTTCTATGGTGTATAACTTTACTAGGTTAGTACCCGTGCAAAGTTGCACGGGTATAAATAAAAAAAATTATGTAGATAATCTTATTTGGATACTAAACCTTTAACACGAATAATTTTTAAAATGAAAAAAGTGTATGCTTAAAATCAACATGAAACATCCACACATGAAATCAATGCAAGGATACATGTTGGACCTGTAAATATCTTTTAACATATTGTACACATGTCCCGTACATTTGATACAATTATTGATTGGGTAAATTAGTTTTAACTTATGTTCTTTCAAATAATGTAAAATTACTCTCAGTATAACTAACTTAATATAAAAATCATAACACAAAACATTTCAAGAAAATTGCGAATAAAAAATAGACATCTAATTGGAACCGCCTCATGAAAATCAAAGTGTACCATTAAAAAATAAGTGATTGTTATCTCGTAAATTAATAATAAAATAAAATTATTTAATGTAACAATTACTCATGTACAGATTGCGGAGTACTACTATATAAAGTCGTGTAATATGTAAAATGTATTATATTCTCCAATTTCAATATATTTCAAAGAAGTCTAGTTACTACTCTGTATTATATACGGAGTACTACATTAGATGAAACTTACCTACATTAATATTTTCATAACTATTATCCATTTTTTTTCTGGAAATTATTATTCGTTATTGATACTAATATATTTTATAGATATAGATTTTTTTTTATCTATTTCATGTTATTTTGTCAGTGATTATAACGATTAGTTACGTTATATGGAGTATAAAAAATGTTTAAATTTATGTATATTTATTTATATGTTGGAAAATTGTGTAATAGGGATATTTTCGACAATATTTAATCTATATACGTTCGATTATCATATGGAAATAATTTCAATCGCAATAAATGTGATAAGTTGTTTTATCCGCAGGTGTATACCTACCATGTTTTCAGATATTTTAACTCGTTAACTCGTTTAAATAAAATACATTACTATCAGAATATTTTAAACTTGTGCCTATGTCGTTTTAAGAAAGTACATACCAAAATATCTCATTTATATGGAGTATTAGATTAATTAATATGGAAAATGTGATATATTAAGAAAGTGTTTTTGGCGCCAAAAAACCAAATGTGTGGTTTCTGTATTATATATTAGTATGGATGTGTGATGTAGTGATATTTAAATCGGTAAGATGTTATAGTGTAGTTGGAGAGGAGAAGAGTGACACACATGAGGTCAAGGGATTGATTCGCACCTAGCTCATTTGGTCTATTTATTTTTATTTTTGTTGTGGATAACTTTAGGCGGGAAAATATATGAGTTGTGTTATTTGGTTAGTGGAAAGGGGGATTAGTTACTAAATTTTATATCGATGTTAAGAATATGATTTTCGAATATGATCAGAAAGATATACAATAATAATATTCAATTAATTAGTATTGCAAATTAGGGCTTTTCGCCGACCGGGTTAAGAACTATTCAGGCTACGATAATTTGGGTAGACTGACTTAATGCTACCGACCGCAGGTTAAGTTTAGATCTAAAGGTTATAGTGTACCGACCGGACCTGCACCTTAGGTAGTTCGATTATTAACATGTTAGTTGACTCCCTGACCCGAGTAATATTCATTCTGAACCTGAAATCCTAGACTTTTCATTCCCATATTGATTTATCTTAGTTATTTAGTTTCTACTCTACCAAACCAACGAAATTGTGACCTTTAATCTAGAATCTAATTCTTAGGATAAATAATTGAATTCCCGTCTCCTTGTGGTTCGACCCCGGACTTCGCTATCTACATTAGTTAGTGACCTTAGGGTATCTTTGATTAGGGATACGACTAACCCCTGTCACCAATCAAGTAACTTTCAATTTGGTCAACGAGGAGTTCCATGGGATAGTACTAGTGAATTGCAAAGAGTCATTGGGCATTTATGGAGTGAGAATCTAGATACAAAAGCAAGGCTAAAGATTTGGGAATCACAAGAAGCAACAAAAGCCTTAGTTGCCCCAATTCATCCACCCCATGGTTTGCCCGGCCAACCCTAAAACCCAAGAGACCCTCCACACCAAGCAAACACCGGCATATTAAGAGGTGGCAAAGAACTTGAGGACCCGTATAAGAACTTGAACTTGAATGCCAAAAACACCACAACCAAAGCTAATCAACAAAGTGCACCACAAACAACATCTCCCACTTCCCCCAAACAAAACTGGGGAATACAAGCGGAGTTTGATATTCTCCAAAATGCGGAAATTGAACTGAGAGAACTTACAAAGAAGAAAAATGAGCAAATGGAAGGGGAAGAAGCAAAAAGAAAATAGGCGGGGCGATTAGCTGAAGAAGAAGAAGAATCCAATGTTCCACCGCCTTCCGCTTTTGTCCCACCATTGCCTTTTCCCGAACAAGCTAAGCCACACAAGGAGAATGCCCAATTTAGCTGTATCGTGGATATGTTAAAGAAAGTGGAGGTAGCTTTAAGCTTCACCGAGGTAATTTCTCAAATGCTTCTTTATTCTAAGTTTTTGAAAGAAGTCTTGTCTAAAAAAAAGAACAATAGAAGATAAAGAATGCGTCTCTCTTACGGCACAATGTAGTGTCATTCTTATGAATCAAATGCCAAAGAAACTAGAGGATCTCGGTAGTTTTTCCATCCCTTGTCGGGTTGGAAATGTTATTGTTAATCAAGCTTTGTGTGACCTAGGGGCTAGTGTTAGTTTGTTACCCTATTCTATTGCCAAGAGACTTAGTGTGGGGGGAGATGAGACCCACTAGTATGTCGATTCAACTTGCGGATAGGCTCATCAAGTACCCACTTGGGATACTTGAGGATGTACCCGTCCAAGTTGGTAAGTTTTCCATCCCCTCTGACGTTGTTGTCATGGATATGCCCGAAGACACTATTACCCCCATTATCTTAGGTCGACCTTTCATGGCTACCGGTGGCACTATAGTTGATGTTAAGAATGGAAAGTTGTCTTTTAAAATAGGGAATGAGTCGGTAGAGTTTTTCCTTTATCAAGCTCTTAAACAACCAATGATTAAACAAATGTATTCCATTGAAGTTATTGACAGTTTGGTTGAGTATAGCTTGATAGATGATGATAAGCAAGAAGAGGAACCAGTTGATTCCCCACCTCTTGAAGAAGAAAGATTACATGAAGATAAGGTAGAACCTCTACCGGTGGGTAAGAGTATGGTATCCTCTCCTAATCTTGAACTTAAGCCACTCCCCTCTTCCCTCAAATATGCCTTCCTTGAAGGAACTAATTATCCCGTTATTGTCAATGCCACACTTGATGGTCCTCAATTGGAAAAACTTTTGATTGTCTTGAGAAAACACAAAAAGGCCATCGGGTATAGCATTGCCGACCTCCAAGGCATAAGCCCAAATGTTTGTATGCATAGGAGCATCCTTGATGATGACCATCGTCCTTCGGTTCAGGGTCAACGTAGGTTGAACCCCACCATGAAAGAGGTTGTCATGAAGGAAGTCCTCAAGTTGTGTGAGGCTAACATTATATACCCAATAATCGGAAGTAAATGGGTTAGCCCCGTACAAGTTGTGCCAAAAGAAAGAGGAATGATGGTTGTCAAAGGAGAAAAGGGAGACTTAATTTCTACTAAGACTATTACTTGTTGGCGCATGTGTATAGACTATCGAAAATTAAATACGGCCACCATTAAAGACCATTTCCTCCTTCCCTTTATTGATCAAATGCTTGAAAGATTGGCGCATCATTCTTATTTTTGTTTCCTCGATGGTCATTCCGGATTTCTTCAAATTCCCATTCACCCGGATGATCAAGAGAAGACCACTTTCACATGTTCTTATGGCATCTATGATTATAGAAGGATGCCATTTGGATTGTGTAATGCGCCGGGAACGTTTCAAAGATGCATGATGGCTATTTTTTCCAATTTTATTGAAAAATCCATGGAAGTTTTTGTGGATGACTTTAGTGTCCATGGTACATCTTTTGATTCTTGCCTTAATAATCTTGATCAAATGTTAGCTCATTGTGAAGATCAGAGTATAGACTTGTTTTGAATTGGAAGAAATGTCATTTTATGGTTGAACAAGGTGTTGTCTTAGGTCATATTGTTTCTAATAGAGGAGTCGAAGTCGATAAGGCCAAATTTTCCGTGTTTGAAAACTTGCCACCACCAACAAATGTCAAAGGGGTGAAGAGTTTTTTAGGTCACGCCGGCTTTTATAGGCGTTTCATTAAAGACTTTTCTAAGATTGCCAAGCCTTTAACTTCTTTGCTTATGAAAGATGCACCTTTTGTTTTTGATGACTCGTGTCTTGAGGCCTTTTGCAGGATAAAGACCGCTCTCACCACCGCTCCAATTATCAAAGCACTCGATTGGAATCTTCCATTTGAGATCATGTGCGACGCCTCTAAATTTGCTGTTGGTGCCGTTCTAGGACAACGGGTTGACAAGAAGCTACATGTGATATACTATGCAAGAAAAACACTAGATGAAGCCCAATCGAGGTATACAACAACCGAAAAAAAATGCTTGCCGTTGTCTATGCTATGGAGAAATTCCGAACTTATGTTACCGGTTCCAAAGTCATTATTCATACCGATCATGCGGCTATTCGATATATTATGTCCAAAAAGGAGACTAAGTCCCGACTCTTTCGGTGGGTCCTCCTTTTACAAGAATTTGATATCGAGATTAAAGACAAAGCTGGATTGGAGAACTTGGTAGCGGATCACCTTAGTAGACTAATGGTTAGTAAAGAAAGCAATGAAGATGATGGTCTGATAAGTGTGTTTTGTAGTGTTTATTTCACGTGTTTGGTCCCGCTTTCTTTGGTGGAATCGCTCTTTAGAGTGGTTTCGAGGCTACTTACGCTTCTTATAGCATGTTTTAGGTTCATAAGGCCTATCATGGAGAAATGGAATGATTTCGTCCCGTTTCCAACGGTTATGAAGCCAATGAAGAGAAGCGACGATGATTCGGTGACTTAGAATCGATCCCGATGAGTCCCTTGGAGCCCAATTTGAGAATATACCGAGCATCGATAAAAAGCCTAGGAAGAGCAAGTAGGAGCCTACATGACCGTGTCAGAAGCCTACATGGCCGTGTAGTGAGTTGGGAAGCAAAGACGAGATAAGAGAGCTACAGGTAGGCCATCACGGTCGTGAGGCACACCATCACGGCCAGGACGGGACCCCTCATGGCAGGGAAGCTTTCATCCCGGCCGGGAAGGCCATGATTCCTCCCACGCCTCGACGCTTCGCCTCCCTTATTCATGCAACCCTATAAATACCCCCCTCCCCTCCCCCCCCTTCCCCCCTTGTATTGTTTTAAGCACGAAACACTAGATCTAATTTAGGATAGATTAGCTTAAATTAGTGTAGATTAGCTTAATCCTTCCTTAATATTTCTTTAATTCTATTTTAATCCTAGTTTGATCATTGTATTATTGAAGACCTATTAGGGGATTTCTCTATTGACAACATTGAATTCCATTTATTTGGGTTGGATTTAATCAAAGATCCTTTCTTTTCCTTCTACTTTCCATTTGTTGGTATATTTCTCTTCTCCTTAATCTTCCTTTAGTCTAAATCTTGTTCTAGTTTGTTTCTATTCTTTATTTCTATTATGAATGCCTTTGTGAGTATGGTTACTATTGTTATTGTCAATTGCTCTTCAATTATGAGTGAGTAGATCCTCTCTAGGGTCATTAGGGGGATTTGGTTCCATTATAGGTGATTGTGGTGATTTGAGGGGCCCTTGAAGTTGTTCTTGTTGTCTCTAAACCTTGTGCATATGTCATGTTTGATGAAATGCTTGTTAGGAATGTGGTGACGATTACATGCTTTCTTGTCTTCCCTTCTCTTGTGGCATTGTGCTTGTTTATTGAGGTTTTCATCCGAGACCTCAAGGCCGTTTAGGGCGAGAGCCGGACGTAGCCTAGGCACTTGAACTCCGTCTTTGCCCTCATTCTTCTTGATCACCTAGGTACCCTTGAACCCGACTTGACCCTAGTCCTTCCTTATCGTCGTTCACCTCTTAGTTCTATTGCTTATTTAGTTCTCTTAGTTACTCTAGTTCGTTTAGTAGGCCTTAGTCTAGTTTGCACTCAATCTTGATAATTTTCCTTCATTGTTCGCCTAGAATTTAGTCTAAATCGTGGCATACTTAGGTTTGAACTCCCGTCCCCGAGGATCGACTCGACTTACCCTAGCTACCTAGCTTAGGTTCGTTGATTATTATTTTGATCGGTAGGATAGACGACAAACTCCTACCATCAAATTGGTGCCGTTGCCGGGGACGGCGTAGTTTAGACTTTCGTGTGCTTAGTTTTAGACTTGGTTCTTGGTTTTCGTGTTTTCTCCTTCTTGTTCATCTTTGTTCTTTTATCTCTTTTCCTAGTGCCTCAAAAGCACTAGGACTCTCATATTTGCTCAAGTGCCTACAGGTGATTTCTTTTCTCCCTCTATGAATTAAGGTGATGCCATGATGTCTCCTAACTACTATCAAGCTTCATGGGGTAATCAAGAAACTCGTGGGTATAAGTTTCAAGGATATGGAAACGACATCCATCAAGTGAGTGCTTATCAACCTTATGATCATGGTGGTTATTACTCAAATTATCATCGTGAACCCACCATGTTTAATCATAATTCTTCATATGGAAGTCAATCTCCCCAAAACCCACCATATTACCCATCACCTCAACCTTATTATGAGCCCTAAAACCCACAATACTACCAATCATCTCAATCGTATCACTAACCATGTGATGCCCAACCCCTTGGGCATCATCAAGGTTTTCAAGGAGCATTCCAAAACCTCAATGACCACCAAATGCCCAACTTGGAGTTATATCAAGCGATTCTTCAAATGCAAAAGAGTCAACAAGAAATGGTCATCCAAATGCAAAAGGATCAATATGAAATCATTGCCCAATGTCAGAGGGATCAATATGAAATCAATATGTAATGTGAGTCGAGTCATTATTTGTAACTTTAGGTGATTATTGAAGAGTCATGAAATGGCAAGGCAGAAAACAAAGCTTACAAGACCGTCGGGCGAAACTTCTCCCGGTGAGACTATTGATGGTTTTCCGTCGGGTGAAACTTCTCCCGATGGAAATTTTGTCACGCCATGGGATTTGCTAAAAAATTTCCGTCGGATGAAACTTCACCCGATGAGGTCATGACCGGGCGAAACTTCGCCCTGCGAAAAAATCCCAAAATTGCCAAATCTGCCAGAATTGATGAGTTACCGTCGGGCGAAATTTCGCCCGATGAGATTTTCACCCAGTGGAAAAATTTCGCAGAAATGATTTTCACGACGAAAATCCTTCGGGTGAAACTTCACCTGACGACTTTTGTCGGATCACCTATACTCTATCTACTCACTACACAACCATTCCCTCCTTCCCAAATGCTCCACGTAACTTTCTCTCCAGAACATAAACACCAATTTTTCACAATCTACCTTTAGAACTTTCATTTCCCTCCTCAACCACCCTTATTTATATCACCTTTACCTCACATTCATTCCATCTTATCACTCCTCATAAAATCAAACCACCATCTTCCATACCCCAACCACATTCATACTTCCATCTCATTTGGGTGAGATTATCAGGTTTTTGAAGAGGTAAAGCTAGTTTTTGGGATTATTCTTGCAAATCTACAACTATGGAGACAAGAGCAAGACGAGCCGCTCGTAAGCAAGGTATGGCTTCGACTCCCAATGCTTCTAAATCTCCCAAATCTTCAAAGTCTTCTAAGCCTTTAAATTTACCTTGTCTCAATACTTCTTTAGCTTGGACCTTCTTTGAAAAGATCTTTCAGAGTACTAGGTGGCCTTGTCCCAACACAATGACCAATTTAGGAATAATAGACGATATTAAGGAACTTATGTCAAGAACTGGAAATAGCGAGCTCTTAAGGCTTGCTACCCATACTTATATAGACTTGACTTGTGAGTTCCTAGGAACTTCTACCATTGAAAATCCGACCACACCAAGAGTTGTCAAATTTAGACTATTCGGCAAACCCCATCGTTTGACTATTTTGGAGTTTGGCCTCGCACTAGGCCTACCTTCATCGGGTACCAGATTTAATGAACCCTCGAGCAATTTACAAGCTTGTGTGTCTAGGAGAGACCTTTGGAAGCGCATATCACGCTGTAAAAGGGGTTACGAGCCTAATTCATCTTTTGCTTCCGAAATCCGTAACCCCGCAATTCGTTACTTCTCTGAGATGCTCTCCCACTGCTTGTTACCCTCGACCAATAATATCTATAATCTTAATGTGTGTGTCTTGCAATTAATCTATGACTCTTTGCTCGGTAACCCTAACCCCTTAGACCTACCACTTGTCGTGGCGTTGCATTTCCACCGTATTATTTTCACCCAACGCCCCTTTGTAGATTGTGGAGGTCTCGTGACTGTACTTGCAACAAAATTGGGTTATTCGACCGACCACCTTACCCCACTGATAAGTATGGTTTATAGTGTTTATTTCTCGTGTTTGGTCCCGTTTTCTCTTATGGAATCGCTCTTTAGAGCGGTTTCGAGGCTACTTACACTTCTTCTAGCTTGTTTTAGGTTCCTAAGGACTATCTTGGAGAAATGGAATGATTTCGACTCGTTTCTAATGCATATGGAGCCAGTGAAGAGAAGCGATGATGATTCGGTGACTTAGACTCGATCCCGAGTCCCATGGAGCTCACTTGATGATATCTCGAACACCGAGCATCGATAAGAAGCCTAGGAAGAGAAAATAAGGACCCATCACGCCCGGGAAGGACCCATCTCGACCGGGACGAGAAGACGAGGAAAGACGACCTGCTATGGGGCCTTCCCGGCCGGGATCATGACCTTCTCGACCGGGATGGCACCCTTCCCGACCGGGATCATCTTCTTCCCGGTCGGGAATGGCCCAGTTCTACCCGTCTTCGCTTTTCTGCCTCCCTTATTCATGGAACCCTATATATACCCCCCTCTTGTATTGTTTTAAGGACATCCACAAAACCCTAGACTACTTTAGGTTAGATTAGATTAGATTAGTGTTGATGAGGGTCGAAGAGCCTGCGTCGGGCCACCTGCCTAGCAGGCCCCATGAAGACCCCGTCCAAGGAACCAAGGAGCCCGCCCAGCAGGCCGTTGGGATAAGATGCCAGGATTCCCTCAGTAAAACAAAACTGCAAGGAAGCCGCCTGCCCAGTAGGGTAAGGCAGCATGCTGCGAGGAGCGTGCAGGCACTACCTGTCCGCCTGCCTCCAAGCGACCATCTCCCTGAGCAGGGCCGGGGCCCCAGAAGCCCCCTCTGTCGTTTTGCCTACAGGTAAGAGAGAACGAGTGGATGGGGAAGCACCACGTGTCAATTTCCCATCCACTCATTCTTTCTCTCTCCACTCTTCTTTCCCTCTCTCTTGTGGGAAGGTATAAATACTCTTCCATTTCCCACATGAGAGGGGTTGGATTTTCTCTCTCTAGACTCTCTCTCTCCTAAAAACGCCACCTAGTTCCTCACGAGCTAGGTTCGTCAAGGCATTTCACGGACTAACTTAGGCATCGGAGAGGGTTCCCTCGGACAACCTCCGAGGCCCTGTGCGTTCATTGTGTAGGGAGCAGGCCGACTCTGCCGGGAAGGTCCGATCAAGGGAGAGAGACGAAGGAGAGGTTTAAGGAAATCGAGCGATCAGTCATTTACCAACAATCCGATTACACAACCCGGATCCAGAGCCGGGTTAATTGTTTCCGTGACCGGAACAATTTGGCGCCATCTGTGGGGAAGGAAACGGTTGTGCTCACGAATTACCCACAAAAATCAACCATCCCTAATCACAAAAAACTAAAACAATCAAAGTAATCATGCCAGAAATCGTTGACACCAGTACAGGGGCGGGTCCGACGGTCCCACCGGTGACCCCCCTGTATGGTATGCCACAGCCAGAGAGGATTCCTCCCGCCACGATCCTGGGGATGGGGGGAGCCAATCTCCTAGGCGTACCAAGCGCTGCTGTAGCACCTGAGTTGGGGACACACCCAGGGCACACTCTGAATCTGACCCCAGCTCAGATGGCACAGACAGCCGCCTTCTTCTCTGCAATGCTAAACCAGGAGTTCACTCCTGAGGATCTGGTAGGCAGGGTCGCATCGGCCCCCAGGCAGCCACCCTCAATAAGCAGGGATGAAGCTGGGGGCACGAAGCGGACCGGCGCCAGAAACGCTCAGAGAAAAGCAAGAAGGACGGCACAAGTATACGCGCAGGTGCAAAGGCGTATCACAACAGGCAGCCCAGAGCCACCTTTCCAGCAGGCGTTCTCCATTCACACAACAGAATCCGCGTCTGGAGAACAGAGAGGTTTATCCCGGGAATTGCAGGAGAGAATGAGGCCCAGGGAGCCCATGTCAAAGCGCCTGGGAGAAAAGCAAGGCGGGGTCTTCTTCAGGTTGACACCGGCGGTCAAGGAGCAGTCAGCCCCAGGTTTATCCCAAAGCCTGCAGTCTAGGCTCAACCGGGGGCAACCGCTTGAATCTAGATACCACCAGGATGAGAACCCCTGCCATTCTCAAAGAAAGAGACCCAGGCAAGTCTCCCCTGAGACAGAAGATGAAGCAGCAAGCAGGCCGCCTCCAAGGCACCGCTCCCCCAGTACAAGGAAACCAATCCATAGACAATGGAATATTCACGGTAACCAGTCTGGGGAAAGCAGGTCACGACTGGTAGGCAGGCCCACAAAATCCCCACTTCATCCTGAGGTACAAGAGCACCCCATTCCGAAAATTAAAATGCCCACCATTAAGTTTGACGGGACAACAGACCCGGAAGACCACCTGGCGGCATTCGAGAGCCACATGGGCATGTACGACGTGGATGACGCCATCTGGTGCAAAGTCTTTATTCCCAACCACCCTGGTGGGGCTCGCACAAGGATGGTTCAGGGATCTCTGCCAAGGATCAATCAAATTCTTCATAGAGTTGGCCGAGATCTTCCTCGAACAATATGCTGGGAATAAAAGGAGACGCCTCACTCGCTTTGATCTTATGACCCTAAAACAGAAAAAGGGTGAAAGTGTAAGGGAGTATCTGAGGAGGTTTGACCTATCCTACGAGCAGGTCAGAGAGATCGATGATTCCACCGCTGCCTATGCCCTGACAATCTCCCTGCTCCCAGGAGAAATGAAAAATCAGATGATCAGGGCTCAGCCAGAAACCTTGGCCATGGCCAGGAAAATCGCTGAGGGATTCATTCTGCAGGAAGAGTTCCACAGCCTGCCGGATACCCCTGCAGGCTAAACAAGGCCGCAGGGAGGACCGCAGGGTGGGCGTGGCAGAAATGAGCCAGGCAAGCAGAGAGAAGAGGGAGACACTCCCAAGAAAGAGCGTACCACATACCAACCAAGATTTGACAGCTACACGGCCCTCAATAGGCCGAGAGCAGAAATCTTCGAGTTAGAAAAAGAAACAGCAAAATGGACTCGTCCAAACAAGCCTCGCAGCCCAAAAGGAGATCCCAAAAAATTATGCACGTTCCATGACTGCATAGGTCATACCACAGAGGAATGCCGCCACTTAAAAGACGAAATAGAAAAACTGATAAGAAACGGCTGGCTGAGTAACTATGCAGCAAGGAACAAACCCCAGAAAGAGGTGGCAGACAAACCTGAGGGCTCAGCCCAAAATCGCATGGTCATCCATGTAGTATCAGGGGATGCAGAGGGACGGACCAGCAGGCACAGCCAGAAAAGGCAGATCCGCGAACTGCGGAACCAAATTTGCTACGCCGAAAAAGCAGGCAGTCCAAGGGGCACTACCCTGAGCATCACCCCTGAAGATGCAGGGAGAATCGTGTACCCACATAGTGACCCTCTGGTCTTAACCCTGGAAATCAGCAATCACATTGTCAAGAGGTGTATGGTGGACACTGGCGCCTACACGAATCTCTTGTACAAGGATGCTTTCGAGAAAATGAATCTTGAGAAGAGGCACTTGAAGCCAGCCCCCGGATCTTTGTATGGCTTCAATGGAGCAGGCATGCTACCCACGGGAGTTATCGATCTGCCTGTTACGTTTGGGGAGGGGACCTCAGCAAGAAATATCAGGGCGTCATTTGTTGTGGTGGATGCCAAATCCGCGTACAACGCCCTGATAGGCCGAGCCACCCTAGATCAAATAGAAGCTACAGTATCAATTAGGGCCAGACACTGCTATTCCGTGGCCCTGCAGGCCCATGAGACAGAAAGAAAAGGGAAGCGAAAAGCCCAGTGCTCTCCTAGCAAGAGCCAGTCCGCCTGGAGCCTGAAGGCGAGAGCATGCTAGTGGACCTAGAGCCAGGGAGGCAGGTCCTTATAGGGGTCGGCCTGGAGGAGCCTATCAAAGGGAACTAATTGCAGTCCTAAGAGAAAACAGGGACGTATTCGCCTACTCTGCAGACGAGATGCCAGGGGTTGACCCGGCCTTTATTGTTCACAAGCTGAACATTAGTCCAGAGGCTCGCCCTGTAAAGCAGAAGAAGAGGAACATGTCCGTAGAAAAAGATGCGGCAATAAAAGAAGAAATAGACAAACTCCTGAAGGCAGACTTCATCGAAGTATGTGACTACCCTGAATGGCTGGCAAACGTTGTCATGGTAAAAAAGTCATCAGGCGCATGGAGAATGTGCGTAGATTTTACCAATCTTAACAAGGCCTGCCCTAAGGACTGCTACCCTCTGCCCAGGATAGATCAGCTAGTGGACGCCACTAGCGGATACACCACGCTGAGTTTTCTGGATGCGTTCTCAGGGTACCATCAAGTGTACCTCTGGCAGCCAGACAGAGTGAGCTGCGCCTTCATAACCAGCCATGGCACCTACATGTACAAGATGATGCCATTTGGGCTGAAGAATGCAGGCGCCACCTATCAGCGGTTGGTAGACAGGGTCTTCGAAAGCCAAAGGGAAGAAACTTATAGGCCTATGTTGACGACGCGATCGTCAAAAGTAAGGGGGACAAGGAGCATCTGATAGATCTTCAAGAGACCTTCTCTTCCCTGCGGTCATACAAGATGAAGCTGAACCCGAAAAATGCACATTCGGGGTCCGATCCGGGAAATTCCTAGGTTTTTTGGTCAGCTCCAGGGGGATAGACGCCAACTCCGAGAAAATTCAGGCGGTCCTAGACCTCCCGGAGCCCAAAACCATCAGGGACATTCAGAGGCTCACAGGCAGAATGGCCGCCCTGGCCCGGTTTATCGCCAGGTCAGCAGACAAGTCCACCCCTTTCTTCAAAATATTAAAGGGCAACAAGCAATTCAAGTGGGAAGACGAACAAAAGAAAGCCTTCGAACAATTGAAGGAGCACCTAAAGAAGCTCCCTACCCTGGCAAGACCGGTAGCCGGAGAAAAATTATACCTGTACATCGCTGTCACAAACACGACGGTAAGTGCTGTCATCCTAAGGGAGGAAGCAAACTCACAACAACCCATATACTTTGTGAGTCACGCCCTGGGAATAGCCGAAAGAAATTACCCCCTGATAGAAAAGGCCGCTTATGCAGTCATCATTGCAACAAGAAAACTCAGACCCTACTTTGACGCACATCCTGTCGTGGTCCTCACCGACCAACCACTGGAGAAAGTGTTGGAAAAATTTGAGAAATCAGGGAGACTGCTGAAATGGGCGATCGAGTTAAGTGGACTGGGGATATCTTACCAACCAAGGACAGCCATCAAAGCCCAAGCCTTGGCCGATTTTCTGGCTGAATGCTCCCATTCAGGGGAAGAAGAGCCCTCTGCCGAGGAGTGGATCGTGCACACTGATGGATCCTCAACAGCCAATGGTGCAGGCGCAGGCGTCGTATTAACAAGCCCCGAGGGAGTGGATTTTGAGCATGCGCTCAGGTTCACCTTCCCGGCATCAAACAACGAGGCGGAATATGAGGCTGTAATCACAGGGATAAAATTGGCTAAAGCTGCAGGGGCAGAGCGAGTTACGCTAGCTACCGATTCTCAGCTCATTGCCAATCAAATTAACGGAGAATATGAGGCCAGAGATCAGACCATGGCCACATACCTTGAGAAAGTAAAACAGGAGTTGTCAGGCCTGAAATCCTATGAAATCCAACAAATACCTCGATCACAGAACAACCGAGCCGACGCTCTGTCAAAGCTGGCCAGCTCCAGCCTACAAGACATACGGAGGTCGGTGTGGGTTGATGTTTTGCATGAAAAATCTACCAGCGCCTGTCAGGCGATTAGCACCGTCGAGGAAGGGCCGGAGAGTTGGATGACCCCCTTGATCCAGTTCAAAAAGCATGGTATCCTGCCATCAGACACGGCGCAAAAGAGAAAGGTACAGGCCAAAGCAGCCTGGTTCATAATCATTGGTGAAGAACTCTACAAGAAATCTTTTACTTACCCCCTGCTAAAATGCCTGGGGGCAGACCAGGCTGCCGAAGTCCTGGAAGACATCCACTCAGGAATCTGTGGACACCACATCGGAGGAAGATCGCTGGCCCACAAGGCCCTGAGGGCAGGCTACTACTGGCCTACCATGCTAGCGGATGCCAGAAGCCTGACCCAGAAGTGCAGAAAATGCCAACTCTTCGCCCCATCAATCCATGTCCCTGCCCAGGAACTCAGGCCAATCCTATCCCCCATCCCCTTCGCTCAATGGGGGATGGATATACTAGGACCTTTCACGGTGGCCACTGGGGGCAGGAAGTTCCTGATTGTGGCTATAGACTACTTCACCAAATGGATAGAAGCTGAAGCAGTGCCCAACATTACTGAGCCGGCAGTCAGAAAAGTAATCTGGCGAAATATTATCACCAGATTCGGCCTGCCAAAAATGTTGGTATTCGATCATGGCAGGCAGTTTGACAATGATTCCCTGAGAATCTGGCTAGAAAGCCACAACATCGCAGTTGCCTACTCAGCCGTCTGTCATCCTCAAACCAACGGACAGGCAGAGGCAGCCAACAAGCAAATCTTAAATGGCCTCAAGAAAATGGTAGATGACCTCAAGGGTAGATGGGCTGACGAGCTTCCCAGCATACTCTGGTCAATCCGGACCACCCGAAAGGAATCTACAGGCCAGACCCCGTTCGGTCTAGTATATGGAGCAGAGGCCCTGTTACCAATTGAGGCAAGGATCCCATCTTTGCGCTCCCTGCAATACGACCGGACTGAGAACGAAGCTGCAATGGTTGAGGCCTTGGATCTGGTCAATGAAATAAGGGAGGAGGCCAGTACCAACATCGTTGCCTACCAGCAACGAATGAGGAAAGCCTTCAACAACAGAGTGCGCCAGAGAAATTTCCAGATGGGTGATCTGGTCCTCAGAAAAACGCAGGCTGTTGGAAAGTCAAGGGAGCACGGAAAACTAAGTGCCAACTGGGAAGGTCCATACCAAGTGACTCAAATCCTGGGACCAGGCACATATAAAATCGCTAACCTTGAAGGACAAGAATTGCATGCTCACTGGAATGCAGACACCCTGAAGAAATATTATGTCTTAACCAGGTCTAAAGATAGTTTTTATTTCTTGCTAAGAACAACGGCGGAGGACGGTCAAAGAATGTCGACGGCTCCGACCACCCTAATGTCAAAAGTTTTATAAAGAAATGAGAAAGCTTCAGATTTATACTCGTTGCATGTTCAAACTTGCGCTTTCACACACAAACGAGCAGGGGACAATAGGGGAGGCCCCCCTGTTGCCAAAGTTAGGAAAAATGAACCCCCCAACAAAAAATACAAGTCTCCCTGCTTACCTCTGGGCAGGCAGAGGCAGGCCCCCTGGACTTTGAACAGAAGCCAGGGACAGGCCGGATCAACAAGGACTGGGGGCAGGCCCCCCAACCTTGTATAAAAAACGCAAAAGCCTCCCTGCTTACCTCTGGGCAGGCTGGACTTTGAACAAAAACTAGGGACAGGCCAGATCGAGAAGGACTGGGGGCAGGCCCCCCAACCTTGTATAAAAAACGCAAAAGCCTCCCTGCTTACCTATGGGCAGGCAGGGAGCAGGCCCCCTGGACTTTGAACAAAAGCCAGGGACAGGCCGGATAAACAAGGACTGGGGGCAGGCCCCCCAACCTTGTATAAAAAACGCAAAAACCTCCCTGCTTACCTCTGGGAAGGCAGGGGGCAGGCCCCCTGGACTTTGAACAAAAGCCAGGGACAGGCAGGATCAACAAGGAATGGGGGCAGGCCCCCCAACCTTGTATAAAAAACGCAAAAGCCCCCCTGCTTACCTCTGGGCAGGCAGGGGGCAGGCCCCCTGGACTTTGAACAAAAGCCAGGGACAGGCCGGATCAACAAGGACTGGGGGCAAGCCCCCCAACCTTCTATAAAAACGTTAAAGAACCTCTCTGCTTACCTCTGGGCAGGCAGGGGGCAGGCCGTACATCAAACTCATACGTGAAACCGAACGAAAGCAGACAAAAAACAAACAAAAGGATCTGCATAAAAAGGAATAAAGTGGCAAGGGTACACAGGATAAGAGTTTTCTAAAAAAAGTGATTACAGTAAAACACGGCAGCCGGCCACCAAAGGGCTCGGCGCGCAAAGAAATAAAGAAGTCAAAGCATCAGCGAAGGCGCAGCGGGGGACGAACAAGAGCCCTCTGAGGAAGACTGCCCTCCATATTAAGCAGGGGGAGCATCTGGGCCAGAAGTAGCAGCCCCTTCAGCCAGCCTGCGCATTTGAGCCTCATCCTTGGCGGCGTAAAGGGCCCGAAAAGCGTCTTCATCAAAGCCAGGGAACATCTCCCTGACAGCTTCCGTGACCACCTCTAAACAAGAGTTGGCGCCATTCACAAAACCCGCCGACACGGCCGTCTCCACCTCTTGGATTATTTCATCCCTTTCTTTCTCCCACTCTTCAGTCTTCGTCGCTAGATCACCAAGAGCTGCCTGAAGATCTGAACTCGCCTTAGAAAGGCGCTCCCCTAGATCGACGACACTTTTCTTAGCATGATCCAGCTCAGCTAAAGCCTTCCTGGCCTGCTCCAGCTCTGCGAAGGCCTGCTGAGCTCTTTTTGACTCCTCCTCCAGGCGGGACACCTCCCTGACAGCCCTCTCATTCTGAGACTTCCAGTGGATCGCCTGATTCCTGGCCTCTTCCAGCTCGATCTCCCTTTTCGCCAACTGATCCTTCAAACTGGCAATGAGAGCAACGTCCCTTTCGACTGCAGAAAGGCGGTCAGAGTTAGCCAGTTCCTCGTCACTCAGACGGTTAAGGGCCGCCAACTCTGCAGAAGCCTGGATGATTCTGGCGGTACGCTGAACGTACTGAGTCACCTGCTGAATGGCAGAATGGACAGTCTTGAGAAGATGGTCCGCCAAAACTGCCCCGGAGTCGGAAAGTAAGGCGGAAACATCCTGGCTATCGCCGGCGGTGTAATGGAATTCGGTGTTCTCCTCAGAAAAGAGGGTACCAGGAACCCCCTGAGCGAAGCGTTTTGGCTCAGGCGTAGAAGTTTCCAGATCCACCACTTGGTCAGCATTCGGAGCCTCCCTGCTCCTCTTTCTAATCAGCCCTCTGAGAGTGCTTTCCCCAGTCTCTTCGGAGCCCGCGGCCCGCGGTCCCGAGGGAATCTGAACCCCTGTGGAAAGGCCCCCCTGCCTACCAACAGGTGAGGGGGTAGCCTCACAGGCAATCACCTTCGCAACTGGGGAATGGGTGGCTTCAGAAACCGCCGTTTTAGCAGGCGTTGATCTGGGAGGGGCAGGAAGCCTTGGTCTACTGAACGACAAACCCTTCAAGTGCTTCATCAAGTTCTTCTCACCTTTCTTGAAATCAGGGGGAAGAGAAGGGCGACTTTGGACGACGGTAAGAGTCTCGGTCAGACCCAGACGCCTCACCTCCCCTTTTCTCCAAATGAAGGTGGCAAACTCTGCAAGGCAAACAGACAAACAGTCAGGACACTTAAAAAGAAAAGGGTAAGGGAGAATCATCAACACTCCTGAACTACCTTCATCTGGACCCAGATTCATGCCCACCCGGGTCAGGTATTTATCAGTAGCAATGAGCTCCGCATGGGGGAGCCATAATGAAGGGCCATATACCCCATATTTATCAGTATGAGCGGCGAAATAGTCTGTCAGTTCCCTGTCCTTCTCGCTCAGCTTCACCTCCAAGGCCTTTCCACCCACGCCAGGGTGATACTCCTCGGGGGTCTCCAGTCTGGTGTGGACATGATTCCTGAAATGACGGGGAATCTTCCACCCATGGGCACTGTGCACATAAAGGAAGTTGTTCTTCCAGTCTCTCAGACTGTCCATGGCTGGCCACACCAAAGCATGTCCCTTCTGCCTCAAGAGGGACCAATATCCAGGGGAGCCCACACTCCCAGAAGAGACCATTTGTAGGCCGACCATAAACCTCAGGGCATCAATGGAAGGCTCAGCGCGATGGAACAAGCAAGTCCAAACATACGAAATTAATGACCTGACAGCCGTGGCTGTCAGCTGGGCGATGGCCACATTCATACGCCTGAAAATCTCTTCCAGGGAAGGATGAAGGGGAAAGCGAAGGCCGAACTCCAGGCACTTATGATAAACCTCTATGCACCCGTCGGGAGGGCTACATACGGTATCTTTCTCGCCGGGGACGAAAACTGTGTACCCATCCCTAAAATTGTAAAACCGCTCAATCGCGACGGCGGCATTTTTTGCAAGAATCAAGTCCCGATTTTTCGGGTCGGGGTAAGTACTCAAGGGAATGCGGTATTTGACTCTATCTAAGTAATAAACCTTACCCCTTTCCCGACGAATAAGGGGGCCAGAGGTCCTGGAAGGGTCAATTTTCAGTGCCTCGTCATCCGAATCAATAACGTCGTACGAAGGAGGGTCGGGGGAGTTACCACCTCCACTATCCGCCGAATTTTCTTCCTCAACTACCCGGAGCCAACCTCCCTAGAGGAGGAGGCAAAATTCTCCCTACCTTTTTCTCCTTCCTCCCTCCTTGATGGGTCAGTAAAAGGTAGGATCCGCTCACGAGTTCTAGACATTGTAACTCTAAAGGAAGCGAAAAACAAGAAATCGAAAAGAAAAAGCAAGAAATGGAAGACAAAAGTCTAACCTAAGGTCGTTTGTCGGTGCGGTGAAAGCCTGAAGGAGAAATTTCCCAGAAAAATGGGGGTACAAGGCAAGGCACAAGTCGTCAACACCAAAGGGTTTTGCAGAGAAAGAGAAAAGGAAGGTTTCAAGAGGAAAGAAAGATTGAAAATGGAAAAAGAGGAGGAATGGATGACTGTTTACTTTTATAAGGAAAAAGGCATACAAAGAGTCGCCAAACCCTCAGAAATCCGCCCAAAGACTACTGTCCACGTGTCACCCCCTCAGAAGTCAACCCTGTGTAACTTCCCAAGGGTGGTCTCGAAAGGACCAAAGGGTGTCAGAGGATTGATCACCCTGTGACGTCCCCTCTTCATTCAAACAAAAAATAATAAGCAAATATTAAAAATACGACACACAAACAAATTGCCTGAACTTTCTTCCATTAAGTCTTGAAAAAACCCGGAAATACGGGAAAATTACATCTAGTACCAAACAAGAAAGGAAAATAGACAAGGGCCTAAAAATTCCAGCCCGACAAAGTCAAACGCCCTGCTACGCAGGCCTAATCGTCATCCAGGTCTGGGGAATGGTCCCCAGGGCTGCCTGGGCTCCCAAAATTTGAGCCCCAGTCCCAGTCTGGGGAATCCTTAAAAGGATCATCAGGGATTCCGTCCCCATCCTTGTCACTCAAGCAACCAAGACCCTCGCTATCATCGGAGTCTCGGCTGCTATCCTCCCAGTCCCTGCCAAAGGGAACGGCCTGGGATTCGTCGCAGGTGCGACAACCTATCCTCCTCACAGGCGAGGAGGGGCCTGACGCCAGGGCGGAGTCAGTATCAGAAAATTTAGGGTCAAATTGCTCAGGGTGCAGCCACGGAAAGCATTGTTGGCATCCCCGGTCAAAGCAGCCCCCTCCCTGAGGGCAACGCCTGAATCTGGGAGCAGCAGGGGGCGAGGATCTCTTGAGACGCTTGCTCGACCTAGTAGGGACTTTCTTGCCACTCCGACGAGAAAGAAGCTGTGAATGACGGCTACGACGGACAGCTCGATAAGCAGCTCGAGCATACCGAAGCCTCCAAAATCCTCTAAAAAGGAAAGTAACATGGCAAACTCCACGGCGAGTCACGAATTTTTTGATCCAAACCATGATTAAGACAAAGAAAGAAAAGAAAGTTGGAGATGGGTCATGAAAATGGCGAAAGAAAATGCTATTTATACAAGGAAGAAGGCCAAGGCATTGAATAACTTCCCAACCACCCTGACAGGAGAAACGACCAATCGGCACACCAGCACGCTGCCCAAAAATCCATTTGGTGCACGAGGCAATCATGACCCAAGGGACAATTAAACTCTTGGCATGCCCAATAATAGAGGAGACTCCCCCTCGGGAATACGCGAACGCATTAAATGCACTGGTAGGAGTCACAAGTCAACTCCCCTCCACCAAGAGTCCACCTGCCAAAGGGGAACCCCGCTTCCCCTCCAGCAGGTGAGGGCCAATTGATGAGGGTCGAAGAGCCTGCGTCGGGCCACCTGCCTAGCAGGCCCCATGAAGACCCCGTCCAATGAACCAAGGAGCCCGCCCAGCAGGCCGTTGGGATAAGATGCCAGGATTCCCTCAGTAAAACAAAACTGCAAGGAAGCCGCCTGCCCAGTAGGGTAAGGCAGCATGCTGCGAGGAGCGTGCAGGCACTACCTGTCCGCCTGCCACCAAGCGACCTTCTCCCTGAGCAGGGTCGGGGCCCCAGAAGCCCCCTCTGTCGTTTTGCCTACAGGTAAGAGAGAACGAGTGGATGGGGAAGCACCACGTGTCAATTTCCCATCCACTCATTATTTCTCTCTCCACTCTTCTTTCCCTCTCTCTTGTGGGAAGGTATAAATACTCTTCCATTTCCCACATGAGAGGGGTTGGATTTTCTCTCTCTAGACTCTCACTCCTAAAAACGCCACCTAGTTCCTCACGAGCTAGGTTCGTCAAGGCATTTCACGGACTAACTTAGGCATCGGAGAGGGTTCCCTCGGACAACCTCCGAGGCCCTGTGCGTTCATTGTGCAGGGAGCAGGCCGACTCTGCTGGGAAGGTCCGATCAAGGGAGAGAGACGAAGGAGAGGTTTAAGGAAATCGAGCGATCAGTCATTTACCAACAATCCGATTACACAACCCGGATCCAGAGCCGGGTTAATTGTTTCCGTGACCGGAACAAGTGTAGATTAGCTTAATCTTTCCTTAATCTCTCCTTAATCTTAGTTTAATCCTTGTATTATTTGAATTCTTGAAGATTTCTATCAAGATTGACAACCTTGGTGGATGTGTTTGGGTTTTCTCTATATTTGCAAGATTTCATCTTTTCATCTCCTTTCTAGTTTGGTATAATCCTTCTCCTCTTTTACTTTAATCTTTCATTGTTATTCAAGTTTTAATCTTTATCTATTGTTTGTTGTTCATCCTTGTTTCATCCTCATAATGAATGTTTTAGTTCTTATGTTGATGTTTTCTCTTGTTTTTTTTAGTTTTAGTTTAGATATGTGTGAGTAGTCCTCTTGCTAGGGTTAGTAGGGGGATTGGGTGTCTTCATGGGTGATTAAGGGTTTGTTTAAGATGCTGGTGGAAGTTTTGGTTGCTTCTTGGTTGTATGCATGGATCATGTTTATTTGATGAAATGCTTGAATGACTTGTAGTTGCAAATGCGTGTTTTCTTGCCTTCTTCTTGTGACCTTGTATGTTGCTAGGATGGGTTCTTGCGCAAGAACGGGGAACCTCTAGGTCGGTTTTGGAGCGAGAGCCCGGATTATGCCTAGATAGCTTGACTACCCCTTCACCTTAACTCTCCCTTGATCATCTCATCACCTTTGGACCCGACCTAATCCTAGTTCTTTTCCTATTGAATTCTTCTTCACCTTAGCTATTATTCCTCTAGTAAGTTGAATCTTTTAGCTTTAGTTGTTATACTTAGCTTATTCTTAATCTTAGTTTTATCCCCCTTTATTGTTTTAGTTGTTTAGCCTTGTGACCTAGTCTTGTCTTTAGGTGGACCTTTGTCTAGACCCTCTTTTCCGTCCCCGTGGATCGACCCGACTTGGCCTAGCTACCTTGTTAGGATTAGTTGGTTTTATTTGGTGTCAGGATCCGCGACAAATCCCTGCCATCACCCACCTGGGAACTCCATTTGGCTTGACGAGGCTTATTATCCGACTTGGATTTTTCGTGTACCCCATCAACGCCTCGTCTACATTAGCCATGGAAGAGCTTTAGTCGTTCCCAACACACACCAAACCACCATCTTTATTCACCACAATTGGGACCTACCTTTGGGACCCGGTGAATTCCAACGGACCAAGTCCGAGTCGGGCGGAAGGGGAGTTTGGGAGTATGCGCACTACACTTTGTCCAAGGGTCGTACGATCTACGACCTATGTGAGATTGAGCCCGACTATGCCCTCTCGCTTAGTGACGGTCCGGAGGAGTTTTCTTCCAAGCCATCCTCCGAGGGTATACCATTCTACCTCGGGTCTCCTAGCTCGTCCTACGGGAATGACCCTTTAGACTAGACCCTTTCCGGAGTCGGTAGGTGGTGTGTGTGTGTGTGTTGTGTATATGTGTGTGGATTAGATCGGTGAGTCTTTAATCATCTATAATTGCATGTCCTTGGGTTAATTTCGTTCCTTGTTCCATTATCATTATCTTGACCATTGTGATTGTTTTACCTCTAACCAAATTTGTAAGTTGTCCCATTGTCCGATTGTTGCGGCCGAAGTGGCCTTGGTATTGCTCTCGGTCTTTAGGCGACGTGATTACGTCATTGACCTTTTGAAAAATCCAAATTCTACTCATTTTTCTCAATTTTTTCTTAATCCGGGCTAGGTGACGTGACTACACCTACGCCCAATTTTTCACCCTTTATTTTAATTTTTTTTCTTTTCGTTTATTTCATTTTCGGTTTCTTAGCCACTTGGCTAGGGTCTAGGTGATGTGATTGCACCTAGGCCCGCCACCCTTTTATTTTCCCTTTCGTTTAATTTATTTTATTTTCTCTTTCTCAAAATTTTTGAAAAAACCATAAACATTTGAAAAATCATAAAATGCAAAAAGATTTTTCTTATTTTTCCTTTTCATCTTTCTCGATCTTCTCCTACTTGTCCATTGAGGACAATGTACAATTTTAGTGTGGGGGAGGGATCTACTATATTTTATTTTTTCAAAAATATTTTCAAAAACCATAAAAATTTGAAAATTTCTAAAAACCAAAAATATTTTATTTTTCTTTTCCCTTTTCTTTTCTCGTTTCTCGTTATGTCTTCGTGTCTGTTGTCTGGCCTTGTTCTCTACTCTTACAGGAAAACCACTACCGCGATAGTGCAAGATGAGGAAATTAAGGAAGCAACCCGCTAGGTAACTTCCTTCATTTTCGCTTCCTTCTTTACTTTTGTAGAGGAGTTAGGTTGTTGCTATTGGGAGGCTCTCGAAGTTGAGCATTTTGGGTGTTGTGGTTGATTGTGTGCTTATATGCCGATGGAGTATGGAGAACATGGCTTTACTTGTGTTTTCTTTTACTTGCCTTTTCTTTTTCTCGTATTCCTTTTGCTTTTGTATAGCGAGTCTAGGACTAAATGTTTTCGAAAACTCGATTACAAACTTTTTACAAGAGTTTACATTTCATTGTAGATAACCCATTGTAGATTTTGGACTTTAATCTAGTAGAATGACTCTAAGGCAATGAACTTGTTGATCCTTTAGCTTGAGTCCACCTTTTCTACTAGAGGTTTACTTCGGGGTTTGCACTTGACCACCTTGACCACCCATGGAGGAGTTAGACATTGGTTCCCGCATCTCGTTTTCTAGGTGACCTTGCTCGAATGACCATTGCACCTTTAGTCCAAATTCTTTTCGCCTTTTTGTGGGTTAGCCGGGAATGGTGCACGTTCTCGATTGCCTATTTTTCCTCCACCTATACATCAGCACAATAAGTTTACACAAAAATAACCTCCAAGCTTGGTTTCAAACCACATCAAAAGCCAAAAATGACAAAGCA
The DNA here is from genome assembly GCA_958450325.1 of Agrostemma githago. Lineage (NCBI taxonomy): Eukaryota > Viridiplantae > Streptophyta > Magnoliopsida > Caryophyllales > Caryophyllaceae > Agrostemma > Agrostemma githago. The sequence goes on along the minus strand of OY288239.1, from coordinate 25,645,655 downwards.
AAGCAAGAGAAAAGGGCACAAAAATATGAAAAATAAAGGAGAGAAAAGGAGCATCAATGAAAATCCAATCATCAAAAACATCTTCTTCACAAAAAAAAGCCCTTTGATCAAAAACATAGTCATTTTAGGAGTTAAACGTGAGATAGAGAAGGTGGTTGGATTTGATTAAAGACTATAAGATCGAGATTCAATATCATGTAGGAAATGTCAATGTGGTGGCTGATGCCTGGAGTAAATTTTTCCCATACAAAACTGTTAGTGATACAAGTTTCTGATATTTGAGATCAAAATGGCAAAATTAGGAACCCCGTCTAGTATGTTATCTGTTCAGAGAGAATTGACGAAAGTTATTAAAGAGTTACAAAGTGGTGATAAATTTTTCTAGGATAAGTTGGTTGGTGAATGAGTCTGCTTTGTCAAACGCGATGAGAATGGATTTATTAAGTGTTGATGTAGAATTTGCGTACCTAACCACAAGGAATTAAGGGAAAAGATGTATTATGTTTATTTGGGAGGTGATAAAATGTATGTAGATTTGAAATTAAGATTTGGTGGACTAGTATGAAGAAAAAAAATTGCAGATTTTGTGGCTCGATGCTTAATATGTCAGAGGATAAAGAGTGAATGACATAAAACACCTCATGGAAAGCTACAGCCTTTAAAAATTATTCAATCTTTATGGATTTTATAGTTTGGTTGTCAAGGTCATGGGAAGGTAAAAATATGATTTGGGTTATAATTAATAGATTAACTAAGAGTGCACATTTTATTCCCATGAAAGATATATGAGAGAAGAAACAACTTGATGATGCTTATATTCATTACGTGGTAGAACTTTATGGGGTTTCGAATGATATTATATTAGATAAGGATGCCAACCTTGTTTCAATATTTTGAGAGAAACTTCGGATAGCTTAGGAAACCAAGCTTAAGATGAGCGCTTCATTTTATCCAGCTATTGATGGTCAAACTGAAAGGACAAATCAAACATTTGAGGACATGTTACTGCCATACAATTTAAAGAAGACTAGGAGGATAAGTTAGATTTTATTGAGTTCTCATATAATAATAGTTACTAGGATACAATTCAGATGACACCATTTGATGCTTTGTACGGAGCAAGTATAGGAGTCCGATGTGTTGGGGGTGATATTGAAGAATCCATGGTTTAGAGAATGAGATTATAATTGAGATGGTTGAGCATGTTAAGATTATACATGACTGAATGGAAGCGGCTCAAGATCGTTAGAAGAGCTATGTAGATAAAACTCGTAGGCAGGTGGAATGTGAGGGTGGTAACACAAGTTCTTTTGCGTGTTTCTACTACTAAAGGAGTATTGAGGTTTGGTAAGGAGGACAAATTTAGCCCAAAGTTTGTTGAACATATGAAATTTTGGAGCGTATTGGCAAGGTGGATTACTAACTTGACTTATTAGCTGATATAGAACGAGTACATAATATGTTCCATGTTTCCCAACTAAGGAAATACATTAGTGATCCATGACATTTGTTAGACCCGGAGAACATTGAGCTTGATGAGACTACGACTTATGAATCGATGTCCAAATTTTTGATAATAAGGTGCATAAAGCCCGTAGAGGTGAAACAAGAATGGTCAAAATTTGTGGAATAATAACAACTAGTGTAGATCCCGTGCGATTGCACGGTGTTTGGTAGATATTGCATTATAATATGTTTTTCGTATAATAATGCAACTGTGCGAAGAAGATAATATTTTATAGCAATCCTAACACTTTGTTGAATATGTTTGTAGCTCGGGGTCTGTAGTATTAAATATGTTGGAGACAACACAGCACAAACCTGAAATAAAGAAGAGTCCATGTAATACTTCTCATTTAATTTGTCTAACTTTGTTAATTAATAAATGATACCATAAGGTAATGAGAAATATATGAAGTCGTAGCACATTTGAAATGACATAGTGATGTTCATGTACTTATGCATATGTCGTATAAGTCTATCTCGGAAAGAAGCTTGTATCTTGAGATTCTGTGAGAAGTCAAATCATAAGATAAGTTAATGTGTAGTCAATATTTGAAAATATAAATGTTGAAAACGTGTTACATGTAATTTATACCTTCTCATCAAGTAGGATAATTTCAAACCGACTAAATTCATTTGGATTATTCCAAGCCGGTACGGAATACATCCTAATGACTCTTACCCTGATTCTCCACGTCTCCTTGGTGTCATTAATGTCACCGACCATATTGAAACGTCGGGACTGAGAGGCAGCCATTTTTTGGGTATAGTGTAAATAAAATAAAAAGATTAGAAAATTCAAAGATTATTAAGTATACTATAGAAGAGAAGGTAGAATGATGTTTGTATGTGAAATGTGCACAGATTAAATATACGACGAATGAGTTAGGTAAGTTTTAATTATATGGAATATAACCTAATCAATCAACTATATTTGTGCAATTAATAAATCAATCAATCAATTAACAAAAATGAATTTGGTACTATATCTCATAATAACTATCATCTACGAACTTGGTATTATTTTCTCTAATCTAGTTAATTAGTAGCAATATTATTCATTAGATAAGCAATCATAAATCATACTCCCTCCGTCCCTAAATGATTGTCCCATTTCCCTATTATTTGTGAGGAGTATTTTAATAAAATGTGACAATCTTAGTGGGACGGAGGTAGTACATCATCATAAATCTGTATCAATCATTTTACAAAATTGAGTCAAATTATATTTTATTATATTATTTTATATCACTTTATTACTATATATATATTATATCATCAATATTATGCACCATACATATATGGCATAATTTAGAAGAATATTCTATATTTACGATCATCTACGAATGTGGTAGTATCTCGAATTTATTCTCGAATGTGGTAATATTCTCGAATTATACCTCCTCCAATCTTTATTTATCTTCCTCTTTGATTAAATTATACCTCACATATATTAAACAAAGGGGAAGATAATTAAAAATCGGAGGGAGTATATGATTATACATGATAGTAGTATACCAATCAAATAATAGTTATATTATATATTCTATATGAGTATATATGAGTACATATTATACTTCGTATATGATAGTATCAAATTAAAAAAGTCTATCTAAACCAATCACACAAATCCTGTCAGTTATATACAAAATCAAAAGATTGATCGTCTTCTATAATTAAAAGATTGATTTTAAATCAAAAAGATATACAATTATATTGTGTAGAACTAATTATAATAATATCTTCTAGTATAGATTCAATTAACCAAAATTTCATTTCTAGTATAGACCCCGTGCATGTATGCATGGTATTTATAGAAATTTATATATTTTTAGTTAATTATTTATACAAAATGGATTTTTAATTAACAATCTTATAATTTTTCATTTTTTCTATCTTTGTTTTTGGATATAATAAAATAATTTGAAATTGCATAATTAATCAAAATAACGACCTCGACTAATATCATGAAATATGTAGTCCAAAAAATTATTATTACAATAATTTCTCGTTTAAATATTTTTTATTATAATATATGAATAAATTGTGAAATGTATATTCACTTTAAATTTATTTTAAATAGAGTATATAATTTTCTACTCTTGATGTTTAGATGTACTCACTCCGTCTCGTTCGTTTGTTTGCCTTTAATTAAAATACTACTCACAATAAATATAAAAGACAAACAAATGAATGAAACGGAGAGAGTAGTTATTCTCTATGATCTCAGTATATATCATTTGTTCACAAAAGTTCATAGTTGTTGTTCGAGATTTAGGCAACTATATTTCTGCAATTTATTTTCAACGATACACCCATCATTAGTTTTTAAATACGTAACTTGTAAATATTCTTTATATGATATGATTCATAATTGAGTGTGATTCTTTTCTTATTTGTTATATTGATTTTATCCAGATTAAGTGCTTAAAATTCATTCGGAAAAAATTTTGAGAATTTTTATTCTATTAGTAGCTAATAAATGATTACAATATTTAATTACAGTGTTATATCACTCATGATTATTACAAAAATAAAATGTATTTCCGTTGGTATTCATATAGTGAAGTTTTAAACAAACATATTCTAGTTTGAGGATTGATTAATAATGAATAATTTGGTTATATTTTGGTTAATTAATACGGAGTAATTTAATACTGTAGAAACGGATTATTTTCTTAATTTTCCTTAATTAAATTATTGGAGTGTATAGCTTTAGGATTAATTTTGTTATAATTGAAACAATGAGATTTTGTGGTGTAGTGGTAGAGAATAAGTACTACATATTTAAGGTCAAGGATTCGATTCGCATATAACTCATTTCACTTGCTTTACTAATTTTTTTTATTTTTTGTAGTGGATAACTTTAGGCGGGAAAAATTGGAGGATTGTTATTTGGTTAGTGGAAAGGGGGATGTGAAGGAGACTACTTTGGATGCTGAGTCAAATATCCGTATCCTTTTACCTAAGGTGATTTTCGTGCTTCGTGGACGATACTTTGTTTTAAGGGGAATAGAAATATGCATGACTACATTGTTCTGTGTTAATTTGACATTTTTTTTTTTGAAGTTTCATAGTATTATTATTTATCGGTTACAAATATGGAAATATTGGTTATTGTTGGTGCTTAATTAGCACAACGACGTTTATTATTTGTTGTTACTCGAAATTGATTTGTTCACATATATTGATGGTTTATTTGTGCTCAACGCACATATTATTGGTTGCTTGTGCTCAACGCACATATTTTGGATATTGGTGGTTTGTTTGTGCCCAACGCACATATTATTGGTTGTTTGTGCTCAACACACGTTTTGATTGATTGATTTTGTGCATTTCGCATTTGTGGAACAAAAAAAATAGAATTTGTGAAATTTCAAAACTTTGAAATAATTTAATTATTTTGTCCGACATGCTCTTAGCTTTCTTAGTGATACTTTACCTTAGAGAATATGAAAATCTTGGTGGTTTCGGGCTTTGGTAATATCTTGTGGAATTTGGTGATCTTTTGGGATTAGATGGTTATGAAGTTTGTTACTTTGGAATTTGAGAAATTAGGTCCTTTTTGAATTTGGAGAATTAGGTGGTTGTGAGTTGTGTACTTTGGAATTTGAGAATTTGGTGTTTTTGAAATTTGAGGAATTAGGTGCTTTTGAAATTTGAGGAATTTAGAAATGTGAGATATCTTAAAGGTTACGTGTCTGTTTTTACGAATTTTGGATATACATAAGAGTAAACAGGTTATTTTGGATATAGATGAGAAATGTGCAACTTTTGGATATGTGAAGTATATATGAGAATTTTATTTATGACGAGTTTAAACTTTGAGGACGAAGTTTTGTTTTAAGAAAGAAAGTTTGTAACACCCCGTTGAGTTTAAGTTTCGAGGACGGAGCTTTGTTTTAAGGAGGAAAGTCTGTAACACCCGTTATTTTTGGAGTCATTTATAAGACATTACTTGTCTATTTTATTTAAATGTCATTATAAAATTAAAAAGTATTTTGGGTCATCTTATTACAAATCGGTTTTGACTATTTTTAAAAGTGGAACGTTATTTATAAATCGATTTTGTATCGGGTTTAGTATTTGGGTCAAACACAAACAAAAAAAACCTAACCTTTATTAAAAACCCACGACACCCACCCTTAATCCCCCTTTCACCCTTATTTTCTTTCCTTCACCCTCTGCCGCACTACTCCCACCCTCTTGCCTCATGTTTTCAACTTATCGAGCAGCGTCCTAAAGTCGGTCTTCGATATTTGCTTACACAAACAAGTATTCACGTCCTCCTTCATCAATATCGTAAGTATTGATTTTATTGAATATCATTTTATTCATTTTTTATATATAAACCGAGTTTGTGAGTTAGTCTTGTGAGTTACTAAATAGGTTTAAAATTGATGGGTATTGGGTAAGTATTTGTTCCGGTAACGGAAACAATTAACCCGGCCTAGGATCCGGGTAGTGTAACTGAATTAATGATAAACAACCGATCATCTGATTCTCTTGGTCTCCCCTTCCCCTCACTCCTTGAGTCGGACTTTCCCGGCGGAAACGGCCTGCTCCCTGCACAGTGAACGCACAGGGCCTCGGAGGTTGTCCGAGGAAACCCTCTCCGATGCCTAAGTCAGTCCGTGAAATGCCTTTACGAACCTAGCTCGTGAGGAACTAGGTGGCGTTTTAGGAGTAAGAGTCTAGAGAGAGAAAATCCAACCCCCCTTATGTGGGAAATGGGTAAGTATTTATACCTTCCCACAAGAGAGAGGAAAAGAGAAAGAAGAAGAGGGAAATGGGTGGATGCTGGCGCGACACGTGGACTCACCTTGTCCACCCATCTCCCCTTACCTTAGGCAAAATGACGGATGGGTCCTCGGCTCTGTTCAGGCGGGAACGCCCTGGGAGCAGGCGGCAGGCCTGGTTTGCTCTGTTTGGCGGGTGGCTCAAGGGATTAGGCCCACACTTGTAGATTTTAGTGACTTTGATGGAAAGGCTGCTGGGCAGACCTTTCCTCCTCCTGGGATTGGTCGCCCTGGGGCCTGATTGGCAGGCGGCCAAAGGCAGGCAACCGACCCTCATCAATTGGCCCTCGCCGGCTGAGGAGGAGCAGGGTTCCTACTCGGCAGGTGACGTCTTGCTTTGGGACGGCGGGAGGTTGTCTCTTTGGACACTTGTATTAAATGCGTCGCATGTTCCCGAGGGAACATGCTTTAATTTCTCTGAGCGCGCAGGGAGTTCAAACGTCTTTAGTTATGATTACCCTCCTTTGCGTAGAGAATTTTTGGGCAGTGTGCTTAGTTCGATGATTGGTTTTCTCCCTTGCAGAGGTGGTTGGGGCGCCATTAATGCCCTGCTTCTGTTTTCTGTATAAATTGCGTCCTCTTTCACTACTTTTATGACCCATTTCCAATCTTCATTCTTTATCTCTGATCATGGCTTGGATCAAAAAAAGTGTAACTCGTCGTGGAGTTAGGCATGTTACTTTCATCTTCAGGGGCTTTTGGAGGCTCCGTTATGCTCGTGCTGCTTACCTAGCCGTTCGCCGGAGTCGCCGTTCACGAATTCATCTTCGCCGGAGGAGTCAGAAGGCTTCTGTTAGGATGGGCAAACGCCCTAGGAGGTCCTCGCCTCCTGCTGCGCCTAAGTTTAGGCGCTGCTCCCAGGGAGGGGGCTGTTATGATAGGGGATGCCATGAATGCTTTCCATGGCTGCACCCTGAACAATTTGGCCCCAACTCTGACACCGATTCCTCCTTGGCGTCGGGTCCCTCTTCGCCTGTGAAGAAGACAGGCTGTCGCACCTGCGACGAATCCCGGGTTGTTCCCTTTGGAAGGGACTGGGAAGACAGCAGCCATGACTCTGATGACAGCGAGGGTCTTGGCTGCCTGAGCGACAGGGATGGAGACGGGGCCTCTGATGACCCTTTTCAGGGTTCCCCAAGTTGGGACTGGGGTTCGGCTCTCGGGAGCCCAGGCAGCCCTGGGGACTATTCCCCAGATCTGGGGGATGACTAGGCCTGCGTGGCAGGGCATTTGTTTTTCTGTTAGGCCGAAACTCTTGGGCCTTATGTATTTTTCCTTTCATATTTGTCTTTAAGATGTAACTTTTCTTTGTAAGACTTTAATGAAATGAAGATCAGGCGACGCGTTTGTGTATTGCGATTTTTTTTTTTTTTTTTTTTAGGGGGGACGTCATAGGGTGACCAGTCTGCTGACACCCTTTGGTCCTCCCAAGGTTTTTCTTGGGAAGCTGCCTAGGGCAAACCTCCCCAGGGGTGACACGTGGACCGCAGCCCTTGGACGAATTCCAGAGGGCTGAGCGACTCTTGGCATGCCTTCCTCTATAAAAGTGATTCATTATCCATCACTTTCTTCTTTTCCAATCTTTCTTCTCTTTCGACATTTCTTCACTCTCTTCACCTTGTCAAAAACCCTTGGGTATTGACGGATCGCTTCTTCCTTGCACCTCCATTTCCCTGAGACTTCTTCTTCGGGCTTGTGATGTGCTGTCAGGCGATCTCTAGGTCAGACTTTCATCCTCCATTCTTATTTCTTTCTTCGATTTCCTTTTTCCGCTTCCTTTTTTAGAGTATCATGTCTAGAACTCATGGATTGATTTTGCCCTTTATCGACCCAACAAAGAGGGGAGAAGGGATGGATTTTGCCTCCTCCTCTAGGGAGGTTGGCCTTGAGGAAGAGCATTCGTCGGGCAGTGGGGGCGGCAATTCTCCTGACCCCCCTTCGTATGATGCTATTGATTCAGACGACGGGGCGTTGGAAGTTGACCCTTCCAGAACTTCCGGCCCCCTCGTTCGTCGGGAAAGGGGTAGGGTTTATTATCTAGACAAGGTTAAATACCGCATCCCTCTGAGTACTTTTCCCGACCGGAAAAATCGGGAGACGATTCTTGCTAAGAATGCTGCCGTTGTGATTGAGCGGCTCTATAACTTCGGGGAAGGGTACACAGTTGTTGTCCCTGGCGAAAAGGATACCGTATGCAACCCCCCGGATGGGTGCATAGCGGTTTACCACAAATGCTTAGAGTTTGGCCTTCGCTTTCCCCTCCATCCTGCTTTAGAGGAGATCTTCAGGCGCATGAACGTCGCCGTCGCGCAGCTGACAGCCACAGCTGTCAGGGCGCTGATTTCATATGTTTGGACCTGTCTTTTCCACCGCATGGAGCCTTCCATCGACGCCCTGCGGTTCATGGTGGGTTTACAGATGGTTTCTTCTGGGAGTACGGGCTCCCCTGGTTATTGGTCCCTCCTGAGGCAGAAGGGACATTGTTTGGTGTGGCCTGGCATGGACAGCTTGAGGGACTGGAAGAACAACTTCCTTTATATCCACAGTGCCCATGGGTGGAGGATTCCTCGTCATTTCAGGAATCACGTTCACACCAGGATGGAGACCCCTGAGGAGTACCACCCTGGCGTGGGTGGGAAGGCCTTGGAGGTTAAGCTAACTGAGAAGGAGAAAGAGTTGACGGCCTACTTTGCAGGCCACACTAACAAGTACGGGGTGTATGGCCCCACCTTATGGCTCCCTCATGCGGAGCTTATAGCGACCGACAATTATTTGACCCGGTTGGGCATGAACCCGGGTCTGGATAAAGGTAGTTCAGGAGTGCTGGTGATTCCTTCTTACTCTTCTTTCTTTTGAAAGTATTTTGACAGCCTGCTTGTTTGTCCTGCAGGTCTTGCCACTTTTCTTTGGAAAAAAGGGGAGGTGAGACGCCTGGGCTTGGACGAGAACCTCACTGTTATCCAAAGTCGCCCTTCTCTTCCCCCTGGTTTTAAGAGAGGCGAGAAGAATCTGATGAAGCATTTGAAGGCCCTGTCATTCAGTAGGCCAAGGCTTCCCCCTCCTCCTCGAGTTACGCCCGCCAAGACGGCGGTTTCTGAGGCTACCCCTTCGCCAGCTGCGAGGGCGATTGCTTTCGAGGCTACTCCTTCGCCTGTTGGCAGGCAAGAGGGCCTTTCAGCAGGGATTCAGATTCCCCCGCAGTCGCGGGCCGTAGGTTCCGAGGAGACTGGGGAGAGTACCCCCCGGGCACTGACCAGAAAGAGGAGTCGGGAGGCCCCTAACGCTGACCAGGTGGTGGATTTGGAGACTGCCACGCCTGAACCCAAGCGTCTTGCTCCGGAGATTCCCGCCACCCTTTTCTCTGAGGAGAACGTTGAGTTCCACTATAATGCAGGTGACAGCCAGGATGTTTCTGCCCTACTCTCCGACTCAGGGGCGGTTTTAACTGATCATCTTCTCAAGACCGTCAAGTCTGCTGCCAGTCAAGTGACCCAGTATATTAAGCGCACCTCCCGAATTATGCAGGCTTCCGCGGAGCTGGCTGCCCTTGGTCGCCTGAGTGATGAGGAACTAGCCAACCCCGACCGCCTTTCTGCAGTTGAGAGGGATGTTGCTCTCATTGCCAGCCTGAAGGATCAGCTGGCGAAAAAGGAGACTGAGCTAGAAGAGGCCAGGGGTCGGGCTATCCACTGGAAGTCTGAGAGCGAGAAAGCTACACGGGAAGTGTCTCGCCTGGGGGAGGAGTCCAAGAGAGCACAGCAGGCCTTTGCTGAACTGGAGCAGGCCAGAAAGGCTTTGGCTGAACTGGACCATGCAAAGAAGAGCGTTATTGACCTCGGGGAGCGCCTTTCCAAGGCAAACTCTGATCTGCAGACGGCCCTCGGCGATCTGGCGGCGAAGACCGAGGATCTGGCGGCGAAGACCGAGGGTTGGGAGAAAGAGAGGGGTGAGATTCTTCAGGAGGTGGAAATGGCGGTGTCGGCGGGCTTCGTTAATGGCGCTAACTCCTGCCTGAAGGTTGTCATGGAAGCTGTCAGGGAGATGTTCCCGGGTTTTGACGAAGATGCCTTCCGGGCCCTCTACACTGCTAAGGATGAAGCTCAAATGCGTAGGCTGTCTGAGGGAGATGCTTCCGGTCCAGACGCTCCCCCTGCTTAACATGGAGGGCAGTCTTCCTCAGAGGGCTCTTGCTCGTCCCCTGCTGCGCCTGTGCCAACGCTTTAATTTCCTTTCTTTGCGCGCCGAGCCCTTTGGTGGCCGGCTGCCGTACTCTTGGTTGTAACTATTTGTCTTGAAAACTTGAAAACTTTTGTCTTGTATTTCCTTGACGCTACTTGTTCTTTTATATGTGAATTTTCTGTTTGCTTTTGTATATTTTGATTCTTCATGAGTTTGATTCGCAGCCCGCCTGCCTGTAGGTAGGAGGGTTCTTGTTTGCTTGGCCTGTGATGCGTGCTATTTATATATGATTATTACGTCTTTTACGCACGCATTTCCATGCATATCGAGTAGCATTGTCTACTATTTTCCCCCGAATTTGATACTTTGTGGTCTTGTTGCATCTTATGTAGGGAATGGACTCGTAGACGCATAAACAAGGCAAAAATCGTTCTTAAAGATGAAATATTATGCAAAATAAGAAAAGAGAATGATCGTTTCCAAATAGGTCAAATTAAAACGTGAATATATTGAGTTCTACAACTCCGATTGAGCTGATTCCAGTTGCATTGGAAAGCTCTTTCTCTTAGCTTTCCAACGGTATATTATACGCCTGATTTGAAGAAGTAACGAAGAAATGACAAGCGTTTGAAGTTGAGCGCGCAGTGCTGAAAACGGGTCAATAATAGTCGAACGACTATCATAATAGTCGACCGACTATACAAAATAGCCGACCGACTATCCATATAGTCGACCGACTATTCAAAATTCTCGACCGACTATTCTCGAGACTGGACGAAGACCGAGACTTTCCTAATTTGATTTTTAGGCTTTTGTTTTAACTTAGTATTTAAGAAACTATTAGACTAGATTTTATAAACAACTTCTCCCTTATTCTCTTTTACTTCTCCTAGACTCTTCTTTAGATTTTTTCTCCTTATTCACTTAGAATTACTTCTAGTTTAATTTCTTCCTTTAAAACTCGGTTATTGTAAGATTGCAACATTCTAATCACCTTCATTCCTTTTGGTAATTTAATCTAATCCTTCTTCCTTCTTCTTCCTTCTTGATTGTTCTTAATCTTTGATTGTTTTCTTCTTCATACTTAATTATTCTTAATTATTATTTTATACTTGTCGTAAATTTATTATTATTCGTGATGTTTAATCTAGTAAATTCTTTTATTAATCTTGTTGTTCTTGAATTAATCATGAGTAGCTAATTTCCCTCGCTAGGATTTAGGGGATCTGCGAATTGAATGTGGTCGCTAAATAATTTATAGATCTGTCAATGATTTTGTGTCTGAGTTGTCAATTGTAGCATTTAATTGAGATTAATTGATTAAGTCGACGTAATTGATTAATTGAATTCGGTAAACTTGAACCTAAGATCGGAAGCCTGGTAAAAGTTAGACCTGCTACAACACATTAGTTTGCCCTAATAAGATCGGAAGCCTTTAGACGCATGCTAGGGTGAATAGCGGACCGGAAGGACCTTTTCAATACCCCTTAGACCAATATCTGCGACAGACTTGTGATTTAGACCGTGACCATATGAGATTCGTAGTGAACCGACAATCCTAGTTTTCTCTGCCTATATTAATTCGTCCTAATTCATTCTATTTAGTTTAGTTATTCTTCTTTTTAATTCTCTTTCCTTCACTACTTTTAGATTAGTTAAAACAAACAAACAAAACCCCCAATTTAGTTACTTAGATAGGCTTTAATTGCAAGTAGAATTTATTTGTCTCCTTGTGGATTCGACCTGACTTCCCTAGCCATATTTTTAGTTAGACCTAAGTTGGTTATCTTTGATAGGTATACGACTAGCTTATCAAATTTTGGCGCCGTTGCCGGGGAGACGGTTAATTTTACTTGTCGTTTTAGTTTATCTTTTGTCTTAGGGAACTTTCAGTTTCTTGGGACGATTATTATTATTATTATTATTATTATTATTATTATTATTATTATTTCTTAGTTTTATTTATTTATTTATTTATTCTCTTTTTTTTTTATTTTTTTTTTCATCATTATGACTATTTTCTACTTTCCTCAGTTTGAACATGAACCATTGCATATTTATTTTGATAGACTTGACTCTTTTATTACTCAAAATGGTTATCATGTGAGTGTGTGGGAGGTGAGTCATATGATTTATGATGGTGTCGATGACACGACACGGGCTTATATTGAGGGAAACTGTGAAGGCATGTTTAAATACATGTCTTATGTGAAACGATGGGCGCTACTCCAATATTTAATCCAAAACAGTTTGGAGTCAGAGATAAAGAGGAAGGCAGAGATATCGGAGCTTAAGGCGATGATGCAACAACTTATAGATATGGTAACTTTAAAGGAAAACGAGCATGATACTCCATGTAAGTTAGATACTAGAGTTAATTTCTCACATTCCACTGACTATGTTATGACTGAATCTGTTGCATCTATTAGACAGGACATATGCCCATTTGAGGAAGATGATGATGTGTATAGTGTTCAATCTCACATCGTTCCCCAAACTCCCATGATTTCTAACTTGATGCAGGATGATGACTTGCATTCCTTGGATACTTGTGAACCACCTTATTCTTCTTCGGAGCAACTTTCACACCCTTTAGTCAAATATTCTTCTCATTTTGTGAATGTTGTTGTGGCAAACAATGATTGTGAGATGGAAAGTTTTATATTTGAGGAAAACGCGTGTTTGGATGCTTTGATTGATGTTTTTTCTGAAGATAACATTGAGGATTTTGGTTCATGTGAATTTGAGAGTGTGTCATTTGATGTCAATTTTGAGGTTTTGGAAAGAGAGTTGAACAAAGGAGAAGCCCGTGAGCGTGAGAGAAAAGATCAAACGGACGAGAGTCGGGAGGAGAGTGTACCTTTGAATAGTACTTTGAGTGAAGAGAGTTTCAGCATTAAGGATACTTGGGATTACGAATCTGATTTCTTTGAAAAACCTATTTTAGAGAAATTTGACTTTTCCCATTGTTTTGAAGATGAATCTCCTTCACCCATTGATTATCATGATCTCGATTCCCTTACACCTTCGCTTGAGCCTATGATTATGGATGGGGATTGTGAGACTCTTTTAGAAGAGATTGTTTTGGCTCTTGGTTTCTCGTTTGATGGTTGTTTGCTTAAGAACACTGAAGATGACGATCATAACAACTTTGAAGAAGGTGAAAAATATAAGTTTGACGCTTTGAGTAGTTTTGAGTTATTTGACTCTTCTCCTGCGCAATTTGAGTCAAATGATAAGACTTGGGATAATTTTGAGATATTTGGTATTTATGTCTTTTCTCATAAACTGCTCATTAGTCTTCTTACTTATCATGTTTACTATTGGTCATGTTTATTGATGTTGATTCAATATGACCACTTTGCTGATGATTGGTCTAGCTTGTTTGACAAGCTAATGCGGTCGTTGACTAGTTTTTTAGGTGATTCATTAGGTTGCTGAGATATGTTCTATATATTTTTTTGCTTCTCTTATGTGTTTTTGTTTTGTTTTGTTGTTTTTTGTGTGTAGGTACCGTTTTTTGCGACGGAGACATCGACAATTTTGATTATGAAGAGGATGCTTCGATGCGGTTTGAGGATGTCTTCTTTATATGTATCTTGTAAGTAGTCTCATTTTTTCCCTTTTACACTTTCATCGTCTTTCATATCTTTCCCCATATTTTTTTTATGCCTCTTATTATTTGTTGTACACATTGAGGGCATTGTGTGATTTGGTTTGGGGAGGGTATGCATCTGTTGTTTTCATCCATCTGCATATTTCTTGCATTTTCGCATGCATAAAAAAATCAAAAAAAATCAAAAATATGTTTTTGCATATAGTCGAGTCGGAATGGTTATATAATGATGATGATATTGCTTTTATGTCTTCATTAGCTTGCTTACGCCTTGCATCGTTATCGTTTTTGTATATAATTACATGCATCATTCTCTTGTCATTGATTGACTTTACTGAACGAATAAACTTGACTCATTGTTGGCAAACTACTCAGAATTGTAAGGAATTAGAGCCTTAAACTGATGACATTCATGATCAGTTTCATTTAGGTTGAGAGTAGTACTCCTTATGAGACATGTAACATCAAACTGCATAAGCATGCATTCGTCTCTTAGGTACCTGTACGTTTTTGACTCGTGGTTTTGACATGTGCGAAAAAGGCAAATCCTTTCTTTTAATTGATTCCCATGAGCCTCACATAGCCAAATTGACCTGTTTGACCCGTTTATTAACTACATGTCATATATTGCCACCCTAGTCAAGCTAGTAGATGATTTAGACGGAATTAATTTTTTCGGGTTAATTTTGGAACCATGATATTGGAAAAGAAAAAAGGGGAATTGGAAAAAATGAATTGAGAAAAAAAATGAAAGAAAAAAAAAGAAAAAAATCAATGAAAGAAAAAAAATGAATGAAAAAAAGGAAAGAAAGGAAAGAAAAAAAAATGAATGAAGTGAAACTAGAAGAAGAATGTGTTTTTGCTATGAGAAAAGAATTGATCTCTCTAATTTCATAGTTATTAGTGGGAAGCGGTTTTGATAAGGCGCTTTTTGCTATGCCTAATTTCTTCGACTGGAGTTTGGTGAGAATGGGATGTTTATTATTGATGGGTGTAAGAAATACTAGCTTGGCTTTTAACTCCACATATCCATATCGTTTTGCCCCTTCTTACCCGATTAGCCTCACTTTATACTATATGTAAGTCTTTGGCACGTGTCTTTACCCGATAGAATGCGTATGTACGGTTGATAGAGATTGATTTCATGTTAGATTGCATGCATGTTCTTGTAGGTCGCAGTTTAGGTGAGTGCTTTGTCTTTCCATATTTACACAAACTCACAATATCACCCGTTTTGTGTGATGAGCGATCCGTGAGAGTCCGACATAGACGAGTCTTGCAAGGTTGAAGGTTCAGTATTGTTGTCATTGGTTAAGCTTGTTGTATGTGGTTGTTTACATTGACTTTAATCGTTGCGCATTGGTTTGGGTAACTTTGAAGCATGTTCCGCTATGAGTTATATACATTCCATTAGGATTGGGTTATAGTTTTGTGCTTGCTTGAGGACAAGCAAGGGTTCGGTTTGGGGAGGTTTGATGCGTGCTATTTATATATGATTATTACGTCTTTTACGCACGCATTTCCATGCATATCGAGTAGCATTGTCTACTATTTTCCCCCGAATTTGATACTTTGTGGTCTTGTTGCATCTTATGTAGGGAATGGACTCGTAGACGCATAAACAAGGCAAAAATCGTTCTTAAAGATGAAATATTATGCAAAATAAGAAAAGAGAATGATCGTTTCCAAATAGGTCAAATTAAAACGTGAATATATTGAGTTCTACAACTCCGATTGAGCTGATTCCAGTTGCATTGGAAAGCTCTTTCTCTTAGCTTTCCAACGGTATATTATACGCCTGATTTGAAGAAGTAACGAAGAAATGACAAGCGTTTGAAGTTGAGCGCGCAGTGCTGAAAACGGGTCAATAATAGTCGAACGACTATCATAATAGTCGACCGACTATACAAAATAGCCGACCGACTATCCATATAGTCGACCGACTATTCAAAATTCTCGACCGACTATTCTCGAGACTGGACGAAGACCGAGACTTTCCTAATTTGATTTTTAGGCTTTTGTTTTAACTTAGTATTTAAGAAACTATTAGACTAGATTTTATAAACAACTTCTCCCTTATTCTCTTTTACTTCTCCTAGACTCTTCTTTAGATTTTTTCTCCTTATTCACTTAGAATTACTTCTAGTTTAATTTCTTCCTTTAAAACTCGGTTATTGTAAGATTGCAACATTCTAATCACCTTCATTCCTTTTGGTAATTTAATCTAATCCTTCTTCCTTCTTCTTCCTTCTTGATTGTTCTTAATCTTTGATTGTTTTCTTCTTCATACTTAATTATTCTTAATTATTATTTTATACTTGTCGTAAATTTATTATTATTCGTGATGTTTAATCTAGTAAATTCTTTTATTAATCTTGTTGTTCTTGAATTAATCATGAGTAGCTAATTTCCCTCGCTAGGATTTAGGGGATCTGCGAATTGAATGTGGTCGCTAAATAATTTATAGATCTGTCAATGATTTTGTGTCTGAGTTGTCAATTGTAGCATTTAATTGAGATTAATTGATTAAGTCGACGTAATTGATTAATTGAATTCGGTAAACTTGAACCTAAGATCGGAAGCCTGGTAAAAGTTAGACCTGCTACAACACATTAGTTTGCCCTAATAAGATCGGAAGCCTTTAGACGCATGCTAGGGTGAATAGCGGACCGGAAGGACCTTTTCAATACCCCTTAGACCAATATCTGCGACAGACTTGTGATTTAGACCGTGACCATATGAGATTCGTAGTGAACCGACAATCCTAGTTTTCTCTGCCTATATTAATTCGTCCTAATTCATTCTATTTAGTTTAGTTATTCTTCTTTTTAATTCTCTTTCCTTCACTACTTTTAGATTAGTTAAAACAAACAAACAAAACCCCCAATTTAGTTACTTAGATAGGCTTTAATTGCAAGTAGAATTTATTTGTCTCCTTGTGGATTCGACCTGACTTCCCTAGCCATATTTTTAGTTAGACCTAAGTTGGTTATCTTTGATAGGTATACGACTAGCTTATCAGCCTGCCCCTGGCATTTGTTTAAAATCCAGGGAGCCTGCCCCCAGCCTGCCCAGGGGTAAGCAGGGTGGTTTTTTGTGTTTTTATACAAGGTTGGGGGGCTTGCCCCCAGTCCTTGTTGGTACGGCCTGCTCCTGGCTTCCGCCTAAAGTCCAGGAGGCCTGCCCCCTGCCTGCCCAGAGGTAAGCAGGGAGGTTCCTTTGCGTTTTTTATACAAGGTTGGGAAGGCCTGCCCCCAGTCCTTGTTGGTACGGCCTGCTCCTGGCTTTTGTTCAAAGTCCAGGGGGCCTGCCCCCTGCCTGCCCAGAGGTAAGCAGGGTAGCTTTTGCGTTTTTTATACAAGGTTGGGGGGTCTGCCCCCAGTCCTTGTT
This sequence comes from Agrostemma githago, assembly GCA_958450325.1. Classification (NCBI taxonomy): domain Eukaryota; kingdom Viridiplantae; phylum Streptophyta; class Magnoliopsida; order Caryophyllales; family Caryophyllaceae; genus Agrostemma; species Agrostemma githago. Next base: position 25,628,168 of record OY288239.1, on the reverse strand, counting down.
AGCCTGGCCTGTTCCTGGCTTTTCGTTCAAAGTCCAGGGGGCCTGCCCCCTGCCTGCCCAGAGGTAAGCAAGGTGGCTTTTTGGTTCGCGTTGGGGGGTTCACTTTTCCCAATTTTGGCAACAGGGGGGCCTCCCCCTATTGCCCCCTGCTCGTTTGTGTGTGAAAGACGCGAGTGTGAACAGGCAACGAGTATAAATCTGTATCTTCTCATTTCTCTTAAAATTTTCTTTTTGACATTGGGGTGGTCGGAGCCGTCGACATTTCTGATCGTCCTCCGCCTTTTTACTTTAGTAAAAGCTGCCTATATTCTTGTTTAGACGTAATATTTCTTTAGTGTATCTGCATTCCAGTGAGCGCTTAGCTCTTGTCCCTCCAGATTGGCTATCCTGTATGTGCCTGGACCCAAAACCTGAGTTATTTGGTATGGGCCCTCCCAATTGGCACTTAGCTTCCCATGCTCTCTTGACTTCCCAATCGCCTGTGTCTTTCTCAAAACTAACTCGCCCATCTGAAAACTCCTCTGTCGAACTTTGCTGTTGAAAGCTTTCCTCATTCGCTGCTGATAGGCAGCGATGTTGGTACTGGCCTCCTCCCTTAGTTCGTTCACCATGTCTAGGGCTTCAACCATTGCAGCTTCGTTTTCAGCTTGATCGTACTGCAGAGAGCGTAGAGTGGGGATTCTTGTCTCAATTGGCAATAAAGCCTCTGCTCCATATACCAGGCCAAATGGGGTCTGGCCTGTAGACTCCTTTCTGGTAGTTCGGATGGACCAGAGTATACTGGGGAGTTCATCAGCCCACCTACCTTTGCAGTCATCCACCATTTTCTTCAGGTCGTTCAAAATTTGTTTGTTGGCCGCTTCCGCCTGTCCATTGGTTTGAGGATGGCAGACAGCTGAGTAGGCGACTGAGATGTTGTGGCTTTCCAGCCAGATTCTTAGTGGGTCATTATCGAACTGCCTGCCGTGGTCAAATACCAGCATCTTTGGTACACCGAACCGGGTGATGACATTTCGCCAGATCACCTTCCTGACCGCCGGCTCAGTGATGTTGGGCACTGCTTCGGCCTCCACCCACTTGGTGAAGTAGTCTATGGCGACAATTAAGAACTTTCTGCCCCCTGTGGCCACCGTGAAGGGTCCTAGAATGTCCATCCCCCATTGAGCAAAGGGGATGGGAGATAGGATTGGCCTGAGCTCCTGGGCCGGGGCATGGATCGATGGGGCAAAGAGTTGGCATTTTCTGCATTTCTGGGTCAGGCTCTTGGCATCTGCCAGCATGGTAGGCCAGTAGTAGCCTGCCCTGAGGGCCTTGTGGGCCAGCGACCTCCCGCCAATGTGGTGTCCACAAATCCCTGAGTGGATATCATCCAATACCTCAGCGGCTTGATCCGCCCGTAGGCATTTAAGCAGGGGATAAGTAAAAGATTTTTTGTAGAGTTCTCCATTAATGAATATGAACCAGGCTGCTTTAGCCTGTACCTTCCTCTTTTGTAATGAGTCTGATGGTAAGATACCATGCCTCTTGTACTGGATGAAAGGGGTCATCCAGCTTTCCAGCTCTTCTTCCACGGCGTTAATTGTTTGACAGGGATTAGTAGACTTCTCGTGTAAAACGTCGACCCATACTGATCTCCGGATGTCCTGCAGACTGGAGCTTGCCAGTTTTGACAGGGCATCTGCTCTGTTGTTCTGGGATCGGGGAATTTGTTTGACCTCATATGATTTTAGGCCGGACAACTCTCCCTTCACCATCTCCAGGTACGCGGCCATCGCTTGGTCTCTTGCTTCGTATTCTCCATTAATCTGGTTGGCGATGAGTTGGGAATCTGTTGCCAAGACAATTCGTTCTGCCCCTGCGGCTTTAGCTAACCTGACGCCTGCGAGTACTGCTTCGTACTCTGCTTCATTGTTCGATGCTGGGAAAACGAATCTGAGAGCATGCTCAAAGTCGGTCCCTTCTGGGCTGGTTAGTACGACGCCTGCGCCTGCGCCGTTGGCCGTCGAGGACCCGTCAGTATACACGACCCATTCCTGGGGCAGGGGCTTCCTCTTCCCCTGAATGGGAGCACTCAGCCAAAAAGTCTGCCAAAGCTTGGGCTTTGATGGCTGTTCTCGGCTGGTAAGATATACCTAGCCCGCTCAACTCAATTGCCCATTTCAACAATCTCCCTGATTTTTCGAATTTTTCCAACACCTTTTCCAGGGGTTGGTCGGTGAGGACTATGACTGGATGCGCGTCAAAGTAAGGTCTGAGCTTCCTGGCTGCAATTATGACCGCGTAGGCGGCTTTTTCAACCATCGGATAATTCTTTTCAGCTGCCCCCAGCGCATGACTCACAAAGTATATAGGTTGCTGGGTGCCTGCCTCTTCTCGTAGGATGACTGCGCTGACAGTTATATTGGTTACTGCAATGTAGAGAAAAAGTTTCTCTCCTGCTACTGGTCTTGCCAGGGTAGGGAGCCTCTTAAGATGGTCCTTCAGTTGTTCGAAGGCCTCTTTCTGCTCGTTTTCCCATTTGAACTGTTTGTTTCCTTTCAGTATTTTGAAAAAAGGAGTGGCTCTGTCTGCTGATCGGGCAATGAATCGGGCCAAGGCGGCCATTCGACCCGTCAGACGCTGGATGTCTCTGATGGTCTTGGGCTCAGGGAGGTCTAGAACTGCCTGAATTTTTTCAGGGTTGGCATCTATACCCCGAGAACTGACCAAGAACCCTAGGAATTTTCCGGAGCGGACTCCAAACGTGCACTTTTTCGGATTTAGTTTCATTTTGTAAGCGCGCAAAGAACTGAAGGTTTCCTGCAAGTCTGTCAGGTGTTCCCTGTCTTCCCTGCTTTTTACGATGGCATCGTCAACGTAAGCCTCGATGTTTCTGCCTTTTTGTTTCTCAAACACTTTATCAACCAACCGCTGGTACGTAGCCCCTGCATTTTTGAGCCCGAATGGCATCATCTTATACATGTAAGTGCCCGAACTAGTGATGAACGCACACTTCACCCTGTCCGGCTGCCACAAGTACACTTGGTGGTAGCCTGAAAAGGCGTCTAAGAAGCTTAGCATGGTGTAGCCACTGGTGGCGTCTACCAATTGATCGATCCGAGGGAGCGGATAGCAGTCTTTCGGGCAGGCCTTGTTCAGGTTTGTAAAGTCGACGCACATTCTCCATGCGCCTGACGACTTCTTGACCATAACAACATTTGCCAGCCATTCTGGGTAGTCGCAGACTTCAATAAAGTCTGCTTTCAAGAGTTTGTCAATTTCTTCCTTGATTGCTGCGTCTTTTTCTGCAGACATGTTTCGTTTCTTCTGTTTTACAGGGCGAGCATCCATGCTTACATTCAGCTTGTGAACGATGCATGAGGGATCAACGCCGGGCATCTCGTCTGCAGAATAGGCAAATACGTCTTTGTTCTCCCTCAGTAGTTTGACCAGTTCGGCCTGGTAGGATTCCTCTAGGCCTGTTCCTACCAGGACCTGTCTTCCTGGTTCTAAGTCCACCAGCATGCTTTCGCCCCCTGGTTCCAGGCGGTCGGGCGCCGGGTGCTCGACTGGGACTTCGCCTTTCCTGCAGGGGGAACTGTCAGCTTTTCTTTTTCCTTTTCTGTCCCTCTCGTGTTCTTGTAGGGCCACGGAGTAGCATTGTCTGGCTGACTCCTGGTCCCCACGTATCTTTCCTTCCAGCCCGAAGTCTGTGACATACGCGATGGTGAGAGCCCTGATGGAGATTGCCGCCTCGATTTCATCCAGCGTGGCCCTGCCAATCAGGGCATTATAGGCAGACCTTGCGTCCACAACAACAAAGGTTGCCCTGACATTTCTGGCTGTGGAACCTTCCCCGAAGGTTACAGGCAAGTCGATGACGCCCATGGGCAGCACGCCTGCCCCACTGAATCCATACAGCGATCCGGGAGCAGGCCGCAGGTGCCTTTTTTCCAGGCCCATTTTTTCGAAAGCATCTTTGTACAAAAGGTTTGTATATGCGCCTGTGTCTACCATAAATCTTCGCACAATATGGTTGCTGATCTCTAGAGACAGCACCAGAGGATCACTGTGCGGGTATATCACCCGTCCTGCGTCGTCAGGGGTGATACTTAATGTCACTCCCCTTGGACTCCCTTCTTTCTCAGCGTAGCAGATCTGGTTCCTCAGCTCGCGCATTTGCCTTTTTTGGCCCCTTCGACTGAGCTGGCCCTCAGTGCCCCCTGAAATTACATGGATTACCATCCGGTTCTGCACTGACCCTTCGGGTTTCTCAGACACTTCCTTCTGAGACTTGTTTTTAGCTGCGTAGTTGGCCAACCATCCGTTTCTGATTAATTTCTCAATTTCATCCTTCAGGTGACGGCACTCTTCGGTGGTATGGCCTATACAGTCGTGGAAAGTGCAGAATTTCTTCGGGTCGCCTTTCGGGCTGCGAGGTTTGTTTGGACGGTTCCATTTGGCAGTTTCTTTTTCCAGTTCGAAGATTTCCGCCCTGGATTTGTTCAGAGCGGTGTAACTATCGAATCTGGGTTGATAGACTGGGCGTTCCCTCTTGGGAGTGTCTCCCTCTTCTTTTTGCTTACCTGGTTCACTTCTGCCCCTTCCACCCTGCGGTCCCCCTTGAGGCTTTGTTTGGCCTGCAGGGGTGTCCGTCAGGCCGTGGAACTCCTCCTGCAGAATGAACCCCTCAGCAATCTTTCTGGCCATAGCCAAGGTTTCTGGCTGGGCCCTGATCATCTGGTTTTTCATTTCCTCTGGAAGTAGAGAGATTGTCAGGGCGTAGGCGGCGGTGGAATCGTCGATCTCCCTAACCTGCTGGTAGGATAGATCGAACCTTCTCATGTACTCTCTTACACTCTCACCCTTTTTCTGTTTCAGGGTCATGAGATCGAAACGGGTAAGGCGTCTTCTCTTATTTCCGGCATACTGTTCAAGGAAAATTTCAGCCAACTCTATGAAGAATCTGATTGACCCCTGGCGGAGGTCTCTGAACCACCCCTGCGCAAGTCGCACCAGGGTGGTAGGGAAGACTTTGCACCAGATGGCATCGTCTACGTCATACATGCCCATGTGGCTCTCAAAGGCTGCCAGGTGGTCTTCAGGGTCTGTCGTCCCGTCAAATTTGATGGTGGGCATTTTGATTTTTGGAATGGGGTACTCTTGTACCTCAGGGTGTAACGGGGTTTTCGTAGGCCTGCCTACCAGTCGTGACCTGCTTTCCCCAGACTGGTTACCATGAGATTCCCATTGTTTATGGGTCGGTTTCCTCGTACTGGGGGAGCGGTGCCTCGGTGGCGGTCTGCTAGCTGCCTCATCCTCTGTTCCTGAGGAGGCCTGCCTGGGCCTCTTCCTCTGGGAGTGGCAGAGGTTTTCACCCTGATGGTACCTGGACTCGAGCGGTTGTCCTCGGTTGAGTCTGGATTGCAGGCTTTGGGATAAGCCGGGGGCTGACTGTTCCTTGGCCGCAGGTGTTAGTCTGGAGAAAACTCCGCCTGGCCTCTCTCCTAAGCGTTTTGACACAGGCTCCCTGGGCCTCATGCGCTCCTGTAATCCTTGAGATAAGCCTCCCTGCCCTCCAGACGCCGATTCTGTCGTGTGAATAGAGAACGCCTGCTGGACAGGTGGTTCTGGTTTGCCAGTGGTAATGCGCCTCTGCACATGCGTATACATTTGGGCTGTTCTTCTCGCTTTTCTCTGAGCATTTCTGGCGGCGGTCCGCCTCGTGCCCCCGGCCTCGTCCCTGCTGACTGGGGACGGTTGCCTGGGAGCCGATGCGACCCTGCCCACCAAGTCCTCAGGTGTGAATTCCTGATCCAACATCGCAGAGAAGAACGCGGCCGCCTGTGCCATCTGAGCTGGGGTCAGATTGAGAGCACGTCCTGGGCGTGCCCCCAGCTCGGGTGTCACAGCAGTGTTAGATCCACCGAGGGGATTGGTTCCCCCTACCCCCAGGATGGTGGCAGGAGGGACCCTCTCCGACAGCGGCATACCGTACAGGGGGGTCACCGGAGGGACCGTCGGACCCGCTCCTGCACTGGCATCAACGATTTCTGGCATGATTGTGTTTAATTTTGTGGTTATGAGTGGTTGATTTTAGTGGGTAACTCGTGAGCACAACCGTAAGTTCCCCACAGACGGCGCCAAATTGTTCCGGTAACGGAAACAATTAACCCGGCCTAGGATCCGGGTAGTGTAACTGAATTAATGATAAACAACCGATCGTCTGATTCTCTTGGTCTCCCCTTCCCCTCACTCCTTGAGTCGGACTTTCCCGGCGGAAACGGCCTGCTCCCTGCACAGTGAACGCACAGGGCCTCGGAGGTTGTCCGAGGAAACCCTCTCCGATGCCTAAGTCAGTCCGTGAAATGCCTTTACGAACCTAGCTCGTGAGGAACTAGGTGGCGTTTTAGGAGTAAGAGTCTAGAGAGAGAAAATTCAACCCCCCCTTATGTGGGAAATGGGTAAGTATTTATACCTTCCCACAAGAGAGAGGAAAAGAGAAAGAAGAAGAGGGAAATGGGTGGATACTGGCGCGACACGTGGACTCACCTTGTCCACCCATCTCCCCTTACCTTAGGCAAAATGACGGATGGGTCCTCGGCTCTGTTCAGGCGGGAACGCCCTGGGAGCAGGCGGCAGGCCTGGTTTGCTCTGTTTGGCGGGTGGCTCAAGGGATTAGGGCCACACTTGTAGATTTTATTGACTTTGATGGAAAGGCTGCTGGGCAGACCTTTCCTCCTCCTGGGATTGGTCGCCCTGGGGCCTGATTGGCAGGCGGCCAAAGGCAGGCAACCGACCCTCATCAGTATTACTTGTGAGGGATTCCATTGTCCTTAATTACTGATTTGTGGCGGAAAGAAGGATCGTAATTATTGCTATTTTGGTGTAAACATTGGGTTTGCTGACTGTCGTGTGGGACGCCAATGTTGTTGTTCTTGAGACGTTGTTATATCGAGGCCGTTGATAGTCTGTATTGGGTTTGAATTGTCCTTGTGTTGGTTCACAGCTTAAGGTATCAGGTGGTGAAGTAGTAGGTTTATGATGATGAGGATTAATGAATAAAATATATGTGTGTACACACACACACACATAAAAGGAGTGCGTAATGACAGTAAGCAGCAAGGAGTTAGTATTGAATGTTGGAGGAAGTATATTGTTATAAGTAGGTTCATGGCCCTGGATCGGAAATTTGGAGTTTTGTTAGTCTAGACGGATTTATAAGGATCATTTAAGATACTTATACATAAATTAGATCAGTTATTTAGTGGAGGAGAATTTGGACGAGTTAGTTAGTAGCCAGTAAATCTATATAATGAGTTAGTAACGTCTTAATATTATTTGGTTAGTTCATTGAAGCATTTGTATATTTGTAGCTTGTGGGTTCGAGGAGAAATAATTTTTGGGTTTATCTTAGCTTGGATTGACCGTCTTGAGAGGTAGGGACGTTTTACCCTTTTCACATTTAAGTAAAGAGCATGTTCGGTTTAAATTATATTTTTAAAGCGGTTTTGTAAATTATTTTGTCAATGGTGAATTTTATGAAACTCGTAATATTTTGGATATTTAACTTGTGACACGAGTCACTTATTGGTATTGTTTTGGTAAAACTTTTGGAGGTTATAACAGACTCTGGGAGCTCTGTTGGTCTAGTTGGTTTAAGGTGCGTTTACGACTTACCTGGGACTTCGTCCCGAAACTGAACTTTTGGCCCGAGTTATATTTAAGTGGGGTATCTGGTCCCCATTTGCTAGGTAGTTAGACTTTCTCCTTTGGCAGCTTCATCCTACTGACTGTCCAAATGTGAGAGGTGCGCACTATATAAGTCGAACTAAGCACAGGTGACACCTCTAGACCGTGCAAGGGTAGGACCTTGGCACACAGGTGGTGAAAAATATATTTTGGTTGGTTTTGGTTTTAACTACTGTTTTTACAGAACACACAGTACTGTGTTCTGTTATCAAAACGATGAATTTTAACTCTGGTTTCAGTTTGCTAAAAATTATAATTATTGTGTTACGTTTTCATTATAATATATTTTACTCAGCTTTGCCGATGTCCTTTTGTTTTGGGTCGTTGCCCTCACTGGAACCTGTACCTACCCGTGCTTTTGGGTACAATTGATAGGTACACTTGATATGCTGCATGAGTGCATTCTGGTTTTGGATTTTGCCGAGCGAGGAAGGATTTTGATTATTTAACTTTGGCTCCAAGCTATTTATGTTTATACTTATATTGGATTTATTGGTTTGAAATTTGTTTTAAATCATTTTGAATTTTGTAAGACTTAAGACTTCCGTTGCAACGTTTTCATTTAATTAAGTATCGAAGTTCTACTTTGTTTCAATTATTTTCTATCAAATTTCTTTTCGGTTGATTTATATCATTTTATTTGCCTTGCACTTGACTTTGTGAGCTAAGTGCGGAGTAACATCTTTGAATTTTCCGGTTCGGTTTGTTATTTTGGTTGCGAAAAATTTACGGTTGTTACAGCGGGTTTCAAAGTTTCTTTGACCTGACAAATGACCTTCCAAGTCCTGGGAGAATCAAAAGAGGGAAGGTAGTCATGTCAGGCCTCTTGCTTAAGATAAACAACATTGATCCACTTAATCCATAGGCTATTCTGTGGGAATAGATCCAGTGGACCAGCTTGCCAACAGTTGCAGTGTTCCAGATGGAGGCTTTCTTGATGCCCAAACCCCCTGCTTCCTTAGGCAGAGTTACCTTATCCCAAGAGATGAGAGGGGTTTTTCTGTATTCAGCACTACCATCCCAGAGGTAATTTCTGCATATGGCCTCGATCTTGTTGATAGTATGCTTGGGTATCACAAAAATACAGGCCCAGTAGTTAAGAAGAGTGTTCAGAACAGAACTAATTAAGGTCACTCTTCCTGCATAAGAGAGCTTTCTTGCTCCGAAACTCCTAATTCTAAAAACTACCTTCTCAGCAAGGATATTGCATTGCTGCCTGTTGATTCTGCCAGCCTGTGTAGGCACCCCTAAGTACCTAGAAGGTAGGATGCCTTCCTTTACTATATACATGTACCATGATAAATGTCCTCTTTCAAAGCTTCAGTGACCCCATTATAATAGCCTTCCGACTTTGCCTTGTTCATACATAGGCTAGTTGCCTTAGAGAAAGTAGAGAAAGCCTTCATGAGAAGCATTATGGAGGAAGTCTCCCCTTTGCGAAATAGAAAAAGATCATCTCCAAACACCAGGTGCGTAAGCTTCAGGTCTTTTCATTTTGGATGATAAGAGAAGGGCCATCTATTAGTTGCATATGCAAGGGTTCTGCTGAGGTATTTCATACACAGAGTAAAAAGCAAAGGGGAGATGGGATAATCCCCTTATCTAAGCCCCCTCTTGCCATAAAAGTAACCAAAAGAGCTGTCATTTAGCAACAGAGTGTAAGAATTTGTGGTGACACACTACAAAATCAGCTGTGTGAACTGTAATGGAAAAGAGAGAGCATGCAGCATATGCTCCAAGAAAGATCATTCCACAGTATAATAGGCTTTTTGAAGATCAAGCTTGAATAGGCTTCTAGGTGAGACTTGCTTCCTAGCATACATTTGTATCAAATCTTGACAAATTAAAACATTCTCAATAATGGATCTTCCTTGGACAAAAGCCCCCTGGGTAGCATGGACAAGATCATGCAGCACAAGAGCTAGCCTATTGCATAACAATTTTGAAATAACCTTGTACACCATATCGCAATATGCAATGGGCTTGAATTGAGTGACAGACTCAAGCCTGCCACACTTAGGTATAAGGACAATATTAGTGGCATTGATTTGTGTCAAGAGTTTCCCAGTGATAAAGAAGTCTTGCACTGCTACACCACATCTGCCCTCACTACAAGAATAGATGTCCCGGGCATCCATCCAGTGGCTTCCGTCAGTGGACGTTGTACGGGTCCGGGCGTCTGCAAACAGACGCTAGAAAGTGGATGCCACGACCGGTCGCCCATCTTCAGCCCGGGCGTCCACTGTTGGACGCCAAGCATATGGCGCCTGACAGTGGACGCCATGTGTGGCGTCTGACTGTGGACGCCAGTTATCCCTGGATGGCGTCCACAGTCAGACGCCATATGCTTTAATTTGGCATCCGATTGTGGACGCCATCCAGGGATAACTGGCGTCCACAGTCAGACGACATGTCCCCTGAATGCTGTCATTTTTTATCGATTTTAGTTTCCTCTGGCGTCTGTCATGGCGTCCGTTATTGGACGGCATTTCTGTTGTTGCATGACCGTAAACATGCGTTCAATGTCTACCCAAAACCTGCAAAATAAACCACATCCACAACTCTCAACCAACCACAACTGTCGACCATCCACAATACCACAACCTCATTCATTCTCAATCAACCAAAACACTTCATCTCTCAACACATTTATGCTGAAAAAACATTCATAAAAAAAAGTTTTAACATACGGTTTGAAGGTACATAAATCTAAACTAGTTCGAAGATACATAATCCATAAATCCAGTTACTAGGGCTGTTCAACGGTCCGGAACCGGACCAACCCGGACCGACCCGGGGTGGACCGTGGACCGGCAAGACCAAAAGAGGCGACCCTTGGACCGGACCGCCAGCAGCCGAACCCGAACCTGGACCGACCCTTAGGTCCGTTCTGAACCGGTGGACCGACCCGGTAGACCTGCTGGCCCATTATCTTGTACTTGTGAAACTTGGATTGTTCATTTGTTTGTTGGGCCATTATTTTATAATACATTACTTCTTAGTGGATTTGAACCAAGCAATAAATAAAATCAACTACAAGTCTACAATAAGGCAAATAGGCAATGATCATTTAACTTACAAATAAAAAAACTCAAAGTTATAAACTTATACGATTAATTTATAAAAGTCCCAAATAAAATACGAAAATTTGAAAGTAACAGTGTATTATAAATGTATAACTATTATTATCTTAAACCAAGCAAAAGCATGTAAGCAACACATATAAAATCCAAAATCTTCTCCTCATCAATGATTTGCAACATCCGGGGGATCGTCGTTGATTATCATCGTATTCTCCACCTCTAATAATAAAAAATATAAACAAGTTAATATGCAAAGAAACAACCTAAAAAGTTATTAAAATTTTAAAACAATATAGTAGTTTGATCTTATACCTTTTTCAAGTTTTTCTAGCTCTTCCAATTTTTCCTCCACATCAATCCCTCTATCCTTTCTTGGACGTATCCAATCTTGAGTATATATTAGTGCTTGGACAAGCTTTTAGTAGCCAAATCACAGTGAACAAACAAAATTACAAATCACCGGTGTAAAGAGTTCAAGACCCAATAATAAATTAATAATATCCAAAAGCTTAATGGTAAGATGGTACCTTAGGAGTTAACGAACTTCTAAATTGTGTAAGATGACGTCGACCTGCGCTAAATTCAATTCCGAGGCCACGGTAGAAATAGGCATTCCTAAAACATCACGGGCCAAACGTTCTAAAATAGGATATCTATGACCATTCAATTTCCACCATGTCAAAACGTCGCAATTTCTCTCATGTTCACCAAGCACCTCATTCAAATACCTATCAAATTAGGACTTGTCATATCCTCCATCACCTCTTCGCAATCGAACTTGCATTTCAATGGATTTTTTGAAATCTAAATAATCTCCTTCTTCAAGAGTAGGACTAATATCATGTGTAGAATCCTCATTTGGAGGAGTTAAAGAGCTATACAACCTTCTATACTCATCAAAAAGATCATTTGCCTAATTGTACACTTGCTCTTTTAACTCTTCATCCTTAGGTGCCCCATATATACGAGTGAAAGCAAATTTCAACCCCATTAACTTCACCTTTGGATCAAGAATAGCACCCATGTAGATTAACACATTCATTTTATCCACATCCCCTCAATACTTGTCAAATTTCTTTCTCATGGCACACGCCTTATTTTTAAAACCCTCATCACTACTCTTGCTCCATTTATTCAATTGTTCAAGCACACGAGCAATAAAATAGAAGCTAGAATTACTTGTAACGTACAATGAAACGGAAACTTATTCTGTCAATGTTTTAAACTCTGTAAGAAATAGAACCAAAGATTCCACAACAGTCCAATCATTGTCACTAGGAGCACCAGAATTTTCAATTTCACTCTGAATGAGATTGCCATATTCATCTACAAACTCAACAATTGAATCAACCTCATCACCTTGGGGGTTAACAGGAACATCAATATCACCAAATGCATCTTTATATTTCAAAGCAGTTTCCAACATTGTAAACGTAGAATTCCATCTAGTGGGACAAATCAAGACTTAAGGACAACTGGCATTGTGTATACTTTTTAGCACATTGTTTGAAGTAATGTACTCTATTCGGAGAACTGTTAGCAAACTTAACAGCATACACTACTACAAATATTGGAAAAGAAACCACTAGAAAGACACCATATAAACATAAAAATGATTTGTTACCTCAAAGAAATCTTTAATAAAGAATAAATGATCTCTTATATATAATAAAGAAACCATTTAATTAGTACATGATCTCTTACGTACTGACAAAGAAACCATTTAATTATTAAATGGTCTCTTATGTCCTGTATAACAAAGAAACCATTTAATAATCAATGGTTTCTTATAAAATATGTAATATCTTTATTTCATTGCCCAATATATGAAGCCCAAAGAAATAATCCGGGCTCCTTCACTTAATTAAAAAATTTCCCTTTTAGAAGTTGATTCCCCACTCTCCAATTCTCCATTAATAAAAAAAACTCCATTAATCCTGCACAATTGAGTCAGTGTCCTTCACTCCGCTCTAGGTTCTCGTCCAATCTACATACCTTCCTTCATCTCCAGGTTCACTGTCTAATACTTGAATCTTCGTTCGACTTTTTTTCGATTTTTGATGAAATTCTGCTTTATTTTTGTGAAGAATTAGTGTGTTTGATTGAGTATGCCTTTAATTTCACATCATAAGGCCTTTAATCAATTGCCGCCTATTTGTTTCTTGAATTCTTAGGAATGTTTGGGTAATTTGTAGATTAGACGTTAATTTCCTGATATCTCAAACCCTAAATGTCTAATCCGATTATCTCGACGCTTGATTATGCATGTTGTTGGCTGAATTGTTTTACTAATCTTGTCGCATTTCACCATGGTTAGACTTTCAGCCATGGTGTCTTAGGTTTTCAGCTATGGTTCGTTGGTATGGAACTTCGACTTTCATCCGGCCAGAACTTGTTGATATGTATACACATTTTTGTCACAAACCACTATCCCTCCTTCTCCTATGAGTAACATTTAGCTGATTTTGGTAGTTTTAGAGTCATCGTTGAGGTTGATAAAACTGTACAAAAATGAGCTTTAGTTGTATTTATTCTGATGAAATGAAGTGATTATTGATTTTTTGTTCATTTGTGATTAGGTTTGAGCTTTTTATGTGGCAAATTGCTGTATTTTCGATGTTGTGAAGGTATATTAGATACCTTTGCTCTCCAAATTATTATTGCTATAGCTACAGCTGTTTGATGCATTAATAAGTGGAACTGGATATGTTTTCAGGTCCATTTGGGCGTTTTCCCATCGCAGCGGATCAAGCATTAGAAGAGTCCCAACTCAGAAGACAAGTCTTCCATGTTTCAATTAGCTATTCTCTACTTCCAATTACCTGTTCATCTCCTTTCGTTTTGCTTCCATTATCACAAATTTCTATTTCTAATAGGCCACATAGTACTTTCATGGAAAATCAACAATTGTCACTTCCCAACTTCTAAAATTCAGACACTTTTGAGTTTTGATTGTGCATTTTATAATTCTTATCTTATAAAATGGTTAAAGTCAATTGACCACTGACATTCTGTTATCTTCGTATTTCGTAAAACACAAAATATTACGAAGTAATTTGACATACTCCAAAGTTATTTGTGATTATGCCGATACTTAATTTACAGTTAGAAGTAGACCCTATATATATATGTTATATAGAGAGAATTCGCTGTTTAAAGAGAATTCACTTATATATACGGAGTAATCAATAGTGATTAATGATTAGTTCGATAATTTAAAGTTTAATACCTAATTGAATGACATGTGCAAGTAGTTCCAAGTCACTCAGAAATAATGATATACTTGATTGTCTGAATTTGTGTATTTCGCGATTTTACAGGAACATTGTTCACGTTATAAAAGTGTCATGGTGACTACGGACAAAGATGGTCAATGATTCTATTAAAAAGCCTCCCATTGTAGATAAGGGAGGAACTACGATTGGAATTGACAAGTTAGTGAAAAGTTTTTCTTACTCCTTTATAATTGAGCTTGTATTGAAATTTTCATATTGTGTATGTGCAAAAATTAAAATGTTACGATATCAAGCATAGGAACTATTAGTTAGCTAATACATGGAATTTGATTGGTATAATGCAAATTGCAAATTCCGTTGATCTCTGAATTAAGAATTTTGGGATATATGGAGTGGATTAGGAATTTACGATAGCACTAGCCACTAATTGCAGTTGTTAGGTTTTCTTTAGAGATATTACTAGAAATGATGAGTATGAATCATTGGTGCTGATAGAGGAATAGCAACGTGGTTACGTCTTCAGTGTTTACGCCCTGTAGTTTTGACTAATTCTGGTTTGATATCTAGTTTGTGCTTAAGTTGATGATATCTAGTGTAGAGAACGATGTTGTTTTGGGAAGATGATCCAAAATATAAATCCCAAAAGAAAGCAAAGTGGAGTGTGATGCATGCTCAGGAGGAATGAAACAGGAGAAACATCGAGTTATTAGTTTCGGACAATATTTGATATCCAAATGAGTATAGTATTTAGGTATTTTTAGCTGATAAAAGATCGTGTTGTCTTGGTTTTAATGATTACCAAATCGATGTTTGTTACAATCCCTTGCTTCGGTTTGGAAACCGAGTTTCATATTTTGGAAAATAAGAGAAAATGAGAATGAGAGCAAAAAAGATAAACAGCTCTAGAAAGATGTAGTATTTTCTGATTTCCAATACAAAGAGCAAAATACTTCGTATAGGAAGATAGAAATTATGAACCTCAGTTGCTGTCTGCTTATGGGCACTTCGTAACTCAGCATAAGGACAAATCGGAGGAAGGCAGACGCAAACCCGTTGAAATTAGAAGAATCCTTAAGGTTTGGGAACATTTAAAAACGAGTTTAAAGGCGGAGTTCACATTGTGAAGTCGGATCAGGTTGCAGACATAACTGGGATGCATTTTTTCCATTTCGTTTTCATGCATAATTGTGTTTTCATCAGCTATTGCAATTGCATCTTGATCTATACTTGCTCAATTCAGTTTGATTGCCTTCATTTCAATTAGGAAATAAGAAGTTCCTTTGTTATTTGTTATTGGACTATTTCGGAATTGACTTGACTTCTATCATGGTCACTGGTCAGGGGGTGATATGGAACTCAACTGTTATTATATTCATTATCAGCTCAATGCCTTTGTCATTTCTTCTTCACAGGTTTCCTCATTTCTCTTTCTATTTTTATTTCTTTTCTTTATTATTTTCACAAATGGTATAGTTTGGTAAAATTTCCGAGACAATACGAAAGACTTGGTTGTAGCGTGATTTAAGGGGAGGATGAAGAAAGGTCATCGGGTCTGGCAAATTGGGTCCTTGCTTTGATAATCAGCACATGAACAAGCAGTGATCACCTTAACGAGATGCCAATGTCTAATGTTGCGAAGCACACTACATTCAGCCATAAAACTTTTGTGCATATTTTTTTAGGAATATTGATGTTATAATACATTATTGTGTGTTTCCAATGTAATTTTCCTTCAAATGTAAATTTGTATACATTTTGGCATTAATATATATAAATTTATTTTTGATATTTCCTTGAATTTTATTTTCATGTATTTAATTTTGAATTATCAAAAGTATTAAAAAAAGAAAAAGACAAATAAGGATATCAAAGAAATCATTCTTGTCAATTTGATGATATCAAAGAAACCATTTGAGTGTGTTAAATGGTTTATTAAGTTGGTAGGCAAAGAAATCATTTAAGTACATTAGATGATTTATTAAGTTGAGATAAGAAACCATTTATCTTTCTAGTAAGGTGTTGTTCTCATGGACCTACCAAAGAAACTATTTATCTCTTAAAATTGGTTTCTAAATCATAAGCAAAGAAATCATTTTCCTGACATGATTTCTTACCCTAAGACACCTTTGACCTGGAGATCATCTCCAAAATGGTGTCTTAGGGCATTTTAACATGGTTTCTTTGCCCTCTTTTCTAGTAGTGATACCTAACCTTGCTTATAGACTTCTTATTCATTTTCAATCCATCCCACACAATAAGGTTAATTATGTGAGCGACACATCTCATATGCAAGTAATCTCCCCTACCAATCAAATTTCGCTTCTTTTGAAGAAGTTTTTTCAATTCTGCACAAACCGTGTCATTTGAACTTGAATTGTCCACTGTCAAGGTGAATACCTTATCCTCCAACCCCCATGTTTTAAAGCAATCATCAAGAAGATTAGCAATATCTTTACCTTTATGACTATAGATGGGACAAAAGACAATTATCTTCTTATGCAAGTTCCACTCATTATCCACAAAATGTGCTGTTAGACACATATAATTGATTTTTTGAATGCTTGTCCATGTGTCGGTCGTAAATGACACTCTTTGGGATGACTTAAGAAGAAACTCAGTCAATTTCTTTTTCTCATTCAGGTGAAGTTTATACACATCACGAGCAATAGTAATGCGAGATGGAATATGAAACGAAGGAGCAGTAACAGACATTAGGTACCTAAATCCCTCTTTCTCAACAGCACGAAATGGATACTCATCCATGATGATAAAATAAACTACAGCTTCCCTAAACTTATTTAGGTCCAAAGTCCAACCCTTCAATATACCTTCCCCGTCATTAACCATTCGATCAAATACTAGCTCAGTTTGTTTCATTTTTGACTTATTATTTGAAGAATTTGGATTAGACGGACATACATTCCAATGGTTTTAATGTTTTTTGAGCCATTTGTTGCTCCGTCGGACGCAAAATTTTTATTATCACAATATATGCATTCAGACCTTTGCTTACCATGCTCGTCCAAGTAATCTCGAAAATGGATCCAGTATGATGTTTTCCTTTTGATGGTGTTATAATTACGACCTTCAATTGGAGGCCGAGGCGGTAACAAAGGTTTTGTTTTGTCAACATGTTTCTCTTGGATATCATCGTCACTTATATATGTTGTGCCATTTCCATCTTCTAAATTGGTGCGTGCTCGCTTATTTTTATGTTCGGTGCTAACCATCTACAGTACGATAAATTAACAAATATATTACCAAGTTAGTAATCAATTAATAATATGAATATATTATTAATAGAATAATAGGAAATAAAGTATCAAACAGTTTGTAGTTTGTACAATCAATAATTCAATACTGTCAATACTATCAAATATTCAAACTAATAATCAACTAGTGTAATACCCGTGACACGTCACGGGTTTGTGAACATTTTTTTAAAATAATAGGAAGTTAGAAATAAAGTGTAATACCCGTGAAAATTCACGGGGTTGAAGCGTTTTTTTGCATCAAAAAGGCAAATCACAATCCATATGAGGGAGAACGGAAAAACAATATTGGCTTAAAATAACATAAATGAACTGAATATTGACGCATATGATTATTATAGTGTGTTTAATATCGAAGTCAAAGAACCCACGTGAGTATGTAGGTAAATAATAATTAGGAGAGTGTATGATAAATGCAGATGTCTTGAGTATAACAACATATGACGTCGAAATGAGTACGTGTATAATATGTGTTTGACACAATTCATACAAAAAAGTAAGAAGGCCTATAATGAACGTTATGGCCTCTAAAACACAAATATTCTGGGATGGAACTTTCCCGAGCCATGATCCCGAGCCAAAATTAGGTAAATTAAAAAATATTAATAATATTTTAGACTAAAACTTCACAAAAATAGTAAAAAATATTTATTCATTTTCAAAATGTCTTTGTTAATAATATTATTATAAAAAAAATACGAAGTAGTATGTTTTAAATCCTATTTTTATCACATGATTATTATATTGATAAAATTCAATGAGTAGAGTCAAATGTTGATATGGGTAAAAAAAATTATATATCGGTATTTTAATATAAATAAAATTTGTTTATTCTTACTGATATAATTTTTTAAAATAAATGATTAAGAAAACCAAGAATAGAATTGTATACATTTAAAGAAAAGTAAAGACAACTAACATTTTTCAAATGCGTTACTAATGCGTATTTGACCCGATATCTGACATTTTTCAAATGGGTTATTAATGATTTTTAACGGTTTTTAACCGAAAGCACGATATTTTTTAACAGTTTATTAACATTTTTCAAACGCGGTACATATGCTTAGGGCCTTAGGTTTGCTGATATGTTTGATGATACGCATGTTGATACGAAGTACTCCTATATTTTAAACAATTGATGTTATGTTTATGGATATGATTAATTGAACATAATATTATTATTCACTAAGTACATGTTATTTTTCTCGTATCACGTGGAAAGAAGTTGATAATAAACTGATTATAAATTTAAGTACTACTTCATTTTTTTTTATCTTCTCATCCTCTCAATGTATGAGTCAGATATTATATTTAAAATGGGAAGATTAAAAAAATGGAGGAAGTAACAAACTCTTTTAAAATGGACAAATTAAAACAAATCCAAATTGACCCGTTGTACAATCATAAATAGGCAAATAGCTGACCCGATAACAGTTTGACTTAACCTTATTATACAATATATGCTGACCATAGTGATCCATTTGGAACCCAGTCTAAACTTTAGTTTCAAGTTTTTAATTAGAACAAAGAAAACAAACACAAATGGGCACATTAGTTGATCGTAATTAGGTGACATGATAACAGTTTAACTCAATCTTATATGGAGTACTGGATCCGTTCCAATAAGTTCTTTACGTTTGCTAAGGAACAATCAGGCGCTTTTGAGTTTTTCATCAAAAGCACCTCTTCAGTTCTTCATCCAAAGCGGCACTCACTTATTCTTGAAATTTTAAAATTGGACAGATCTTGTTAGATTTATTTGAATGGTTGATAAAAATTGTTGATGATATAATTAAGGGTAATGTTATATACAACCCATATGGTTGTATTTAAACATTTAAAGTATTCCAATTTTAGTATAAATATATGGATTTGAGCACAAATTACACATACATCAAGACAATTAATACATGTATTAATGGATTATTTCTTTATTTAGTCTCTTAAATACAACCCTATGGGTTGTATTTATCATTTTCCTATAATAATTAATATCCACGAACAATAATTATAGAAAAAAAAATATATTATACATTATCAAGCGCATACTATTGATGATAATAAGTTACAAAGGGTAACGCAGGTGAACACGACTCACGCGATCGATAATGCAACTAATCTAAGAATTTTTTTCATATTGATATCTGTATCAAAACCGTATTTTTGTATTTTTCATTTATAATATGTACAGATTTTATAGATCTTGACCATTGTAATTTTTAAATTGTACTACAATCTTAAAATTTAGAGATAAAACATTACTCTGTATTTACTGAAACATAGTACAGAGTTGAAGTTATATTGAAAGGGGCAGGCATTAAAACCGGAGGGATATTTTTTTCAATGCCCTAGACTCATCATATTAGCCATACGGCCCACTGGCCACACCCATTATCATTCATCCTCAACCTTTTTTTCCTAATATAAATCTCTCTACATTTTTATAATTTGATTGAAAATAAAGTAAAAGAAATTAATATTGACGCATATGACTATTACAGTGTGTTGAAAATCGAAGTCAAAAAACCCACGTGAATATGTAGATAAAGGATAATATCGGAGAGTTTATGATAAATGTAAATACATCCTAAATATAATGACATATGATGTCGAAATGAGTACAATTTGCGTTTGACACAATTCATACATTCAAAAAGATAAAATGATTACATCAACGTGCAGTAGATGAATTAGTTGGGTGACACGTTTTATACTTGAATGATGATTTTATAATTATACTATATGTGAAATTGTATGATCATTTGTAGGAATATTATCATCGTTAATATTTTTTAGCATTATATGTGAAATTGTATTATCATTTGAGATTTTCGCGTTACAATCTATTTATACTGCATTTTTAGCTATCAATATTTTTTTTTTATAAATTTTATTTTACACTATAGGTAGTAAATCTCATTGTTGTATAAATATGATACAGAGCATTTGTCACACAATTTTTATTTATTTTTTAAAAAGTGACCATACAAAATTAATAAATAACCCACAAATTATAATTAAAATGGAAATTTATGTTAAAGGTCTTACATCCATATTTTTTATATTTTTAAAAAAAATGCAAAACACATTATTGATTAAAGACTCAAAGGAAAAAAAATTGGAAGAGAAGTAATATCACGGAGTATATTAGTAAATAAGCCCAGGAAATAATGCAATAGTGAGGATTCGAACCCTCATTATCTCCTCAATCTATGTCTCTAATTATTGCCCATAGCAACCACTACGCTACAATCACCGCTATTACTCTCTTAATGGCCATAACATATACTCGTATATAATCAGTTAGCAACTATTGAGGCAATTTCAAAACAGTAATGTGCCACAAATTTAATTCCTAAAATTACTCAGCAAAGCAAAATCAAAACTTAATATTTATATATTTTAGAAAATTAATAATATTTATACATTAGAAAATTAATTAAAAAAATATTTTTAATACATAAATCAAGTATAATAATACCAATAAGAATGATAACTTCACATATATATAAGAATAATACCAACTGGACATAATAATTACATCAATTGTAATACTCTGTGTGTAAACATTTCAAATATACAAAACTTAGATTTATCAAACATATTTTAAAGAAGATATCTCAATTTACTGCAAAAAAAAAATATACCTACTCCCAACCATGAATCAGGACCCCAAATTGGAAACTAATCTCATCCACGAAAAATGAAATAAACCTATTTATCATTCATCATGCTTCGATTTTGTTGGCGATTCGCTGATTTTAGTGATTCCGTTGGTGGTGATGTCGCGGCTATTTGTCATGTGTGGGCGCGTGGCTACTGTTATCGAGCACCGGTTCTCGTTCCTTTACTTATTGTGGACATGACATAGGTCCAACCCGACGCGGCCACGCGCGGGTTTGGGGAGGCGAATGAATCTCCATATGAGATGGTCAAATTGAAATTTAAATCGAAGTAGGAGTCGCCACCGAACTTTGTGGGAGTTCGGGCCCGTTCGAACCCACTCTATGTCGTAGTGGGCCGTGTACAAAATACGGCCCATTTTCGATGTCAGAGTTTATTGGGTTCGTCCCTTAGCATTTGATACCGATACCGATATTATCGGATATCGTGTATTGAATGACTCTCGTTGCCAATGGATTCGGACATCCGAAAACCATGGTTCTGAGTAAGGGGTGAGGGTACGTGTTGGGAAGTTCACTAAGAACACCCAACCCCGCCCGCACTTAGCGGCCTTTACTAAGATATCGTTCGTTTTTGGTGTACACGTGTTAGTTCGATAGTGGAATGATATGCAAACATTATTTTCCCTAAGCATGTGAGAGAATTTGAACGGGTTGCTAAGTCGTTTAATGCATGTTAAAATAATAACGTCAAAGTTATTTTAGCATGTGAAGTTCGTTTTAGTCTAATAAAACAATAGAAATAAAATAAACTGCTACAAACACGAGAAAGCGAGTTAGTAACGATTGAATAAATCGAATAAAGATGTAAATACGATAATATGCATGATTTGAAAACAAGTTTATGACACGTGATGAATTAACACGTGTTGATCGAGGTCTAAAAAGTATTTATCAAAATTTGAAAATATGTCGCGAAAGTCGCTTTTTATGTAGGAACGAAAAGGATAGAAAACGAGAAAATGAAGAAAAAAGAAGACCCGGCAATCCAGGCTTCCGCGCGAGTCGCCTGGAAGGCGCGTGGCTCGCGTGGAAGTCTGTCCGGCTTTTTTGTTTTTTTTCGAAAATCGTCAATTTTTATAAATCACGTACAACTCGATTCATATTTTCGATATTCGTCGTATTCGATGCTCGATTATGAAATCGATATCGAACATTCGGAATGATTTTAGAAAAGGTTTTGAAAAAAAGTTTGTTTCGAACGACAAAAAGGATTTTGAACGAAAAAAATGTTAATTCTCTCCGCGTTAAAATCGTCGTATTTTGTATAAAAAAAGATGTAACGATTTTTTAGCATCAACGAGATTTACTTTAGTCCTTGTTTAATACGATATTCGATTAGAGAATCGATATCGTATTTTAAGAACGTTTCGTTTTATGAAAATATTTTTGTAATATTGATACTAGGGATAAAAAATATGCGACAAACGACCCGTATAAAGTTAAACAAACGACACGAAAAAAACGAAAAAAAAAACGTGGAGAAAGGGGAAGAGAGAAAAGAGAGAATCGGGTTTGATTTACACCCTAAACCTACATGCTTTGTTTTCTCGGGATTGAGCTCGTCGGAAAGTGGCTTAGACTTGGGAGCATCGAGATGATGTGGGATGAATTTGGGGTGTCGGTTTGGTTGGGTGATGTGGCGAGTTTCGGCCGGTTTGAGGGTCGGTTTTGTCGGGTTGGATTCGTCGAGAATTGCTTAGTGTAACGAGGTTGTATGTGGGAATATTCGATGTGTGATTGATGAGTATGGTTTCTAAAAATTTCTGTCCCTTTTGTGTTGAATGGAGGGTCCTATTTATAGGTGAAGAGGTTTAGGAGAGGTGTCTTGCTTGGACAACAAGAAACACCGATTAGATAGGAAATGTAAGAGTTCGAAAAGGAGCGAGAGTCTTGTTTCTTGGTGAAGAAGCAGAGTATCTCGGCTATTTTTGGCCGAGTGTTTGACACTCGGTCGGTAAGTTAATTTAGTTTTCGGATAGAATCCCACTTGAGATCGAATTCTATCCACGAATGGATTTGTTTAGTATTTTCGAAGCTGATTTTTGTGGCATTTGAGTCCAAACCGGACGTGTAGTGTCACGGCTGGTCCGTGTATCTCGGGGAAAAAAATATCTTTGACCGGGTTTGACCCAGTCGCTAAAAGACGGTTTTGCCCCTGGCGCCGGATTCGACCCAAATTAGTCTTATTTGACTCGAAACGACCTACTGGGCCTGGATTTGAGGTTGGTTTTGTAAGATTTGTACTCCGTAATAAGCCTAAACCAAATGTCCATGATTTCGAGCCCATATGCGAGTCCATCAAAGCACGTTTGCGTCCAATCATCATCGGGTGTTTGGCGGGAACTACTATAGAGACCTGGCGGTCAAAATGTGGGTGTCTACAGAGCCCCCACTCTGACTGAGGCGTGGGCAAGGCGAAAGTCAGAGTAGCTACCAGGTCAATCAAGGATTAAAACCTGGCAGACTTCCGGTCGGGTCGTTTATAGTCCATTAGACCTGCGTGAAGGGCTCGCCAGCCATAGGATAGAAACTATACCTGGGTTGATGTCAATAATGTCGCGGGAGCTTGCCTTGGAAGCTATGGATGCATCTGTTTACAGATGCATCCTGTCTTAGAATTACGCGGGAGCTTGCCTTGGAAGCTATGGGTGTATCTGTTTACAGATACATCCTGTCTTAGAATTGCGAGGGAGCTTGCCTTGGAAGCTATGGGTGTATCTGTTTACAGATACATCCTGTCTTAGAATTGCGCGGGAGCTTGCCTTGGAAGCTATGGGTGTATCTGTTTACAGATACATCCTGTCTTAGAATTGCGCGGGAGCTTGCCTTGGAAGCTATGGGTGTATCTGTTTACATATACATCCCGGAAAAAGTCGCTTGAGTTTCTCCACTGGGGAATTTTTTTGAGAATTCTTCGGGAGTCTCGGGTGTACCTGTATGCTGACACAATTTGTATGTAACATTTAGGTGAAACACCGACTCACGCTGGGGAAGAAATGATTTTTGATTGATTTTTGAAAAGAAAATGCTAGATGAAGTAGGGAACATGATAAAAGTTTTATTCCTATGGTGACTGGGAAAGGGATTTTCTCTATTATAAATAGAGGGTTCTTGCTCTTTATCTTTCATATTCCAACCCAAATCTTTTCTTTCTATCTGAAAATCTCTTAGACTTTAGGATAAACAAAGAAACTATTCTTCTAATGGGTATTGATCATTTGACCGCGATGCTTCAGGCATGGGTTCAAGACTTTCGAGACGAAGATAAAGTTCAGCTAACTCAAATGGGAATTGTTGCTTTATTCCCACTTCAGCGACTTAGGGTAGATTCGCACTTTCTCGACGCTTGCTTATCCTTTTGGGATACTACCCATCATGTTTTCGCATTTCCTCGAGGAGAAATATGTCCTCTTCCTGAAGAAATTGCAGCTATAGGCGGTTGATGCCCTAATGCTCGTCCTGCTATTCCCCCATTTTATCCTGACCCAAGGAGGAGATTAAGGGATTTTCTAGGATTGTCGCATGCTGAGACAGCCCGTATGGTAAAGGGAGATTCAGTTTCCCTATTTGACATGGCCGACAAATTTATGGATCCAATTGGCGCAAGAATTACTTCTACCCATAGGCGTAGGGCTTTCGCCTTTTGTATGCTGCATCGATATGCTTTTGAAGGTCGGATGGATGCTGACTCGTGTTTGGGTGAAATCAGGCTAATTAGCATAGTTGACCAGATGGAGACAGGTCACTGCCCGGCTTGGCTGATAACCGAGGAGATTATTATGGGCCTTGATGCTAGAAGACTTGACTCGGATCGACAGTTGACAGGAAGCATCCGTCTTTTGCAGGTTTTTAACCGTTTTTCCTCTTTTTTCGAAATATTGCCCGAATTTTCCAAAAAAAAAAAATTTAACTTTTTTCTTATTCAAAATTCTTCAAATTTTCGAAATTTTTTTGATTTTTCGAAATTTTAATTTTTTCCTTTTTTTTTCGAAAATTTTTCCAAGAAATTTTTTTAAATTTTTTTTCCCCGAAAACAGTTTTTTGAAAATTTTTACAAACTTTTTTTTTTGAATTTTTCGATTTTTTTTATTTTTCGAAAGTTTTTGACTTTTCGAAAATTTTTGCAGATCTGGTTGTCCGAGCGTCTGTCAAACATAGAGCCCCCGGTGAACATATCCAGATATCGCAGCTGTCAAATTGGCTCCAGGTCCCGACGAATAAGCTCGAGTCATCATATAAATCGAAAATATTGGGATGAAGAGCTAACATTCCATGGCGGGCCTTTGATTAGATGGAACGTCATCTGGTGGTTCCTTTCAAGACTGACGGGATTAGCTAAGAGGGACAAAGCCCGTCATCTGGTGATCTTGTCTTTGGACTGGACCGTCCATATTTACCCGGATCGTATTCTGAGACAGTTCGGTTCGTTTCAGCTGATCCCCGAGACTGAAGCAATCATTAGCGTTTCGCTCCAATTGACGGACGCTATGTGTGACACGTGGTTACAACGCTGGTTTACCCGTGTCATATGGACTATACCTCGCCCTTGTCACACCGCTTGGGTTTCTGAGTCATACCGAAAATGGACTTCTGAAGAATCCAAAGAGACCCGTAAAGCTTTGAAGACTGACGAGGCTTTTGACTTGGCCCGTCGAGAATCGGTAAAAGACAATATTTGGTTCTTTGATAAAGAGGAAATCCCAACTACCTTCGTCCAGTCGGAGTCGGGTTCTAAGTCAAAAACTAAGACTCGAGCTAATGAGACCGGTGCTAGTGACTTGGAGAGAAGACTCGGGCCGAAACTGGCGGTCCGAGATAGGCTAGGTCCGTGTGACCGGTTACCCGAGAGGGTGAGGGCCCGCCTAGGACCGAGTGAGGTGACCGGGGAATCGAGTTTGAAAAAACGAGCCCAGGTCAAGGAGGTTCCCTTGGTGATTCGAGAACGTTCACCTCCACGTCGACGTCGGTGGACGGAAAAGGAAACTAAGGACAAAGGAAAGGGAAAAATGCCTTAGTTTTTTTATATTATTATTTAAGTATTAGTATTATTTATGTGTGTTCTCTTTTTTTGTAACTTTCCGAATTTATCGGAATTTTTTTTTTGAAATTAATAAAAGAAATTTATTAAAAACCGTTCCTGTTTTCTTTTCTCGATTTCAGTGGTTGTGCCCTTTTGAGGGGCTGCCTACGTATCCGTAGTTCAGACTTAATTTGCAATTTCGAAATACACCAAGACTATTGGTTCAAGATGCTTGTAACAGTAGAATAAGTAATTCTAGCCTTTGACTTGTCTTTAAAAGCTTATGTTTGAAAAGATGTTTTTAATAAACTTTTGCAAATGACATTGAGAGAGATGGGTTAGGGGTAGTAATGCTTCAGCTGGTCCAGGTTAGTTGGGTTGACGAACTCATTCCCGTCCAGGTCCGTTAGCATTACTGCTCCGCCTGACAGAATCTTCTTTACCAAATATGGCCCAGCCCAGTTAGGTTTGAACTTTCCTCTTGGGTCTACTGGTAATAAAGCTCGAACAGACTTGAGAACCAAATCTCCTTCTTTGATGTTTATGGGCCTTACCCTTTTGTTGAAAGCCCGCTGGATCCTCTTCGGATAGATTTGTATATTATTAAGAGCACGAGATCGTCGTTCGTCTAAAAGGACTAGCGAGTCATATCGCGCTCGAACCCAATCAGCTTCAGGTACTTGACTCTTGAGTAGGATTCTGAGTGATGGCACTTCTAACTCAAAAGGTTGGACCGCTTCCATCCCGTATGTAAGGTAATACGGTGTTGCCCCAGTCGCAGTACGAATCGAGGTCCGATATCCCCAAAGTGCAAATGGTATTTTGTCGGGCCAATCCCGGTAATTATCAGCCATCTTTTTGAGTATGGTGACAATTGTTTTATTAGCCGCTTCTACCGCCCCATTGGTTTGGGGTCGGTAGGGTGAAGATGTATGCCTTTGAATTTTGTACTTGGTTAATAATGCTGCCGTCTCGGCTTGAAAATGGGTCCCGTGGTCACTGATGAATTCATGAGGGATCCCGTACCGGCATATTATCTTATTTTGAATAACTTGGCGACATGCTTGGCATTGAGAATACGGTAGGATTCAGCTTCGACCCATTTGGTGAAATAGTCGATTGCTACCAAAATGAAGCAGTGTCCTCCGGTTCCCGAGGGGTTTATCTTCCCAATTATGTCGATTCCCCATGTTGAAAATGGCCAGGGTGACGTCATGGTATACAGCAGGGAGGGTGGCATATGCTGCACATTGGCAAAAATTTGACAATTATGGCAATGTCCAACAAATAGCTGGCAGTCGGTTTCCATGTTATTCCAGTAATAAACGAGCCTCATGATTTTCCGGACTAACATTTGGGCATTCATGTGTGGGCCGCACTCGCCATCATGTACTTCAGCCATAACTTTTTCAGCGTTGGCTTTATCAACACATCGAAGGAGAGCCCCCTGTGCTGTCTTTTTGTAAAGTTGCCCATCATCGGTGCGGATGAACTGGGTTGCCAGTCTTCGCAAGGCCTTTCTGGCTCGGTTGTCAGCTCCGGGTGGATATTCTCCGGTTGTTAGGTATGTCAACACGGCTTGAAACCATGGCTCGGGATCGGGTATCTCGATGTCTTCGATGTCGTGAATATATGCTGGCTCGGTTCGTCTTTCGACACAGATCGGCATACTGGTCACATGATCGGGAATATTTAGCAAAGATGCCAATTTTGAAAGTGCATCTGCAAATTGATTCTCTTCCCGAGGTAGGTATATATATTCTACCTTATGGAATTGCTTCTCGAGATCCCTTACCCGTGCCTGGTAGGCCACGAGATTAGCATTTCGAGTCTTCTATTTTTGGAGTGCTTGATTAATCACCAGAGATGAATCACCATGTACTCGGAGGTTTGTGACCCCTAAGTCGACGGCGGCTTGTAGCCCGTGAATACATGCTTCATACTCAACGGCATTATTAGTGACGTCAAAGTCTAATTTGATGGACACGGAAGTATGTTCCCCTTTTGGCGAGATTAGGAGAATCCTGACTCCAAATCCTCGGAAATTGGATGCTCCGTCAAAGTATAAGTCCCATGTTTCGGCGTCAGTGTGGAAAATGTCTTCATCTGGGAAGGACCAAGTGTCGGTGTGTCCTTCTTCGGTTATGGGACTGTCGGCGAGAAATTCGGCTACTATTCGTCCTTTGATGGCTTTCAATGGTACGAACCTTAGATCGAACTCTGCCAACATTAGGGTCCATCTCGATATCCTACCGTTGAGGATGGGCTTTTCGAAGAGGTATTTGATCGGATCCATTCTGGATAGTACTTGTACCTCGTAGCTGAGCATGTAATGTCGGAGTTTCTTGGTGGCCCAGACCAAAGCTAAGCACGTTTTTTCGAGCATGGTGTATTTACACTCGTACTCTAAAAATTTCTTGCTGATGTAGTATATAGCCCGTTCTTCGGAGTTGACCGTTTGAGCTAGCATAGCCCCCATGGCTGTCTCTGTCGTGGTTAGGTATAGTGACAAAGGCAAACTGTGCTGAGGTGGCATCAGGACCGGTGGCGAAGACAAAATTTCTTTGATTCTATCAAAGGCTGCTTGACACTTGTCGTCCCATAGTAACCGTTCCCCTATTTTCAGCTTCTTGAAGATCGGTTCACACACCATGGTTAGCTTTGAAATGAACCTGCTGATGTATAGGACTTTTCCGAGGAATCCTCTTATCTCCTTTTCGGTTTTAGGGGGCTGCATCTCAGTGATGGCCTTGATTTTGGCTGGATCGACTTCGATACCACGTTGGCTAACGATATGACCCAGTAATTTGCCAGATGTTACCCTGAAACTGCATTTCTGAGGGTTTAACCTCATGTTATATTTGCGTAATCGGGTGAAGAACTTTCTCACGGCGGTAATGTGACCGTCCCTGTCTTTAGATTTGACGACCATGTCGTCCACATAAACTTCCACTTCTTTATGCATCATGTCATGTAATAAAGTTGTGGCGGTTCGTTGATAGGTCGCCCCGGCATTGATGAGACCAAATGGCATAACAGTATAGCAATAAGTACCCCAAGGTGTAATGAAGGTGGTCTTATCCATATCTTCTTATGCCATTTTTATCTGGTTATACCCCGCATACCCGTCCATGAATGATAGAAGGGCATGATCAGCTGTGTTATCCACCAGTATATCGATATGTGGTAACGGGAAATCGTCTTTCGGGCTTGCCTTGTTAAGATCCCAAAAGTCTACACAGACACGTACCTTACCATCCTTTTTAGGGACTGGTACAATGTTTGCAACCCAATCTGGATACTCGGAGACTCGTATGAACCCAGCCTTGAATTGTTTGTCGACTTCCTCCTTGACTTTGAGGGACCATTCGGGCCTCATGCGTCGGAGTTTTTGTTTAACCGGCTTGAACCCTTCCTTGATCGGTATATGGTGCTCGGCTATTTCGCGATCAATCCCCGGCATGTCCTTGTAGGACCATGCGAAGATGTCTTTGAATTCTTGAAGGAGATTCACGAATTGTTGTTTCTCCTCGGGATCTAAGGATAACCCTATCTTAAGCATCTGAGGTTCTAAGGTTGTTCCCACGTTAATGGATTCAGTTTCTTCGATTACCGGATGCGGGATTCCCTTTGCTCTAGTTGCTCGATCAGATGTGGAGGCAAGGATACCTGTTCATCGGGTTTCTCAATGTCATTGCACAAAATATTTTTGGTATTAAGAAAATTTTGAAAATGAGACAAGTCGTAAGCAGAACGGTTGTTATTATTGATCATGAATTGAGAAAATAGCTCGAAAAGAGCTGCCATCTGATCACTAGTCAGTGGCGGGATAGGTAGGATGCCCGGGACAGACCCCGAGGCACAGGGAGTAGCTAAAGGGAGAGGGGGAGTTACAGGATCGACCCTAGCACCGGACTCACTAGACTCAATCTTAGACTCTGACTCGGACTCCGACTCAGACTCAAACTCAGATTCTGGCATTTCTCCTTCCCCAGTGATCAGCTTGTAAGTCCTCCTTTGACTGTCAGTCCATTTGACAGTTTTCCTCCGGGCTCTGTTTCCGGTCCCGGATCTGACCTCCGAGATCAGCTTAGATGGATCAAAGGTGCGGCTGCGGAGAATGAGACTAACTAGCTCTTCCTTCGGTGTTGGGGCCGTGAGTTCCTCTCCAAAAAGCAGCCCTAGTGCGGGCTCAGCATTCTTAGCATCTTCGGACAGGATAAGAGCGAAGATGTCATCTGGTATGTAGTTGCAATCCTAGGCCAAGTGGGTCCCAGGGCGTGTGGTGCTGGGCCGGTATAGGCCCGTTTGGACTGGCCCAAATACTAGAGTAACAAAAGTGACAATGTTAGTCCTTGTTTGGCCCATATTCTCTGGGGTTATGGTATAACCCAGACCAGTTTGAGTCCTCCCGTTATCTAGGACTTCGAGGATTTTCCCTGCGGGGAGATCGGGTCTTGATGTAGCCCCCGGCAGATAGCCCAGATTCTGCAACATCCGGTCAATGCTAACCGTGAAGTAGGGTCGGAAAAGATACTCTTCTTCTATGGTCCCTACGAAGTCGAACCCCCAGAGATCGGTGTGGCCCGAGGTGTTGCAGTTAGCCACAGTCATAGGTGTGGCTTCTAGAGTGATGACGGTGTCGTGCAAAGGTAGCTTGATTTTCCGATGCAAGGTGGAGGATACAGCCCTGGTTGCGTGGATCCAAGGTCTTCCTAAAAGAAGGTTAAAGGAAGAAGTCACGTCGATCACTTGAAATTCCAGCTCCTTCTCTATCGGGCCTGTTATGATAGTAAGTTTTGTGGCTCCGGCTACTGACTTTGGACTTCCGTCGAAAGCCTGAATGGTTTGAGCTGTGGGAATGTAGTCGGCATCGGTAATGCCGAGGGCTTTGGCGGTCCTCAAGGGGAGGACATTGATTGCGGATCCGTCGTCGATGAGGGTCATGGGCAGGTACTTTCCACGACAGATGACCGTGATCTAGAGGGCCATGTTGTGGGCTGGCCCAAATGGTGGTAGATCAGCATTGGAGAAGGTAATCAGTGGGCCTTCTTCCTTAGCTTTCCTCTTTAGGTGGGGCAGAACCGCGGCTACCATTTCAGCTGGAGTAGCCATGGAGTCGATTTTGACCTGATCGAGGGCCTTAGTGAGTGCCTCTCGATGTTCCTGGGAGCTAACTAAGAGTTGCCATATAGAGAGGTCAACTCGAGTCCTGCTCAGCTGCTTCACAAGAGCCTTTTCAGTAGTTGGCTCTTCCGGGGCGACCTCCGCTCTAAGCGGCTCGGCAATGATGAGGGCTTGACTATTGGCTAAGACCTTGGACTTAACCTTCTGAATCTCCTCGGGCGTGATGGGGACAGCTTCCCCCTTGGTGAGATAGACATCGTCTTCGTCGTCGCACCAGATCCCGTTTATTTGCGGGACAAATGGAGAATTGAGGTGTGAGCAATCCACTATTTCCTCGGAGAAAATGGCGTAGGTGGCCAGCGGATTATCCTTGTTGTTGGGTTTGCCTCCCGGTAAAGGGATCTTGCCACTTTCGATGAGATCTTGGATAAGGTGCTTTAGCTTCCAGCATTTCTCGGTATCGTGTCCCTTACCACGATGGTACTGACAGTAGGCCTGGATGTTGTAGGCCTTGGAGCGACGCTCGGCCGGAGGTTCGGGTGTTGGGCCTATCGGGGTGATCAGGCCTTTTGACGATAGCCTCTGCAGGGCATTTTCATAGGTGGTGCCTATGTCGGTGAATACCCGGGGTGTGGTATTCTTCTTGGACGGGGTATCAAGTAGATTGACCTCGTCAAAAATGCTACGAGTGGCAGCAGTAGATGTGGGATTGCTTGTTGATGAGCTGGCCCCTTGGTATCCCTTGGCGGAGGCCTTAGTGAGGCTTTCCAACCTTAGATCATCTTCGATTCTCGTCCCCATCTCAGTCAGGACCGCAAAACTAGGTATGATGGCGTACCGGAGATGGATCCGGTAAGCGGGGAGGAGGTTCTTGACGAAGGCTTCAACCAACATTTTTTCACTGGGCTTATCGACCAGTTTGACGCTTTCAGCCCTCCAGCGCTGAAGGTATTTCGTGAATCCTTCCTTAGGTTCCTGGGCCATTATTTCCAGGGTGCGCATGGTGGTCTGGATCTCAGCATTATCCGCATAGTTTCGTGCGAATTCCATTGCAACATCGTCCCAAGTTTTGTATTTCTTGGGATCAAGCCTGTAGTACCAGGCTTCCAGGTGCTTCTCTATAGAGGAGGCAAAAAGGTGCTTGAACATGGTTGATTTGACCCTCTTAACAGCCATAAAATCTTTGAAGGTTCGAATATGGAGTATCGGGTCTTCAGTCCCGTCGAACATTGGCAAGCCCATTAAGTTGAGGTTAGCGGGCAGTTCATCGGTCAAGGGCGAATAGATTCGGGCAATTTCCGTGAGGATGGTGTTCCTGGTGGTCGAGTGGACTTGTTCTTGAAGTTTTTGGACCGCGCCGGCCAATGCGGCCAAAGGTCCGTCATCTTCGATCGAAGCATTGGGGGTTCCTTGTTCCACGGAACTTTCCCGAGTGACGATAGCAATCTGGTCTTCCCTCATTTGTCTCAGTTGGTCTTGAATCTTGGTCAATGAAGCTGTCCACTCATCAATGGCTTCTTTCGTCATGGCTCGAGTGTGGGGTGGCCTGTATTACTAAGATCTCAAGTGGGATAAAAAGTGTCATTCATCAGTGGCTTTTTTTGTATTATTTTTTACATTCTTGTCACACCTGACGGTCAAAATGTGGGTGTCTACACTTATTTCAGTGAATCTCGATCTATTTCTCTCCTGTTAGTAATACAAAAAAATCAATATTTAGTATAATAGTCATCAAAATTTAGCAAAAAGAATAACATGAAGTAAAAAAATATGACGATTGATGTAAAAAAATTGGATGATGATAATATGAGGAAGACAAAAAATTGTAGAATAATAGATGTGAAGTGAGAAATGAAATTAAATAATGAAGGGAGTGAATGAACTGGAAACATGGGCAAGGGAGATGAAAATATCAAAAAGGTAGAATTTAAGCATATGTGTTTCCCATTGTAGCACTTATTTCAACTCATACATTCTTCAATGCACCATTCTCAAAGTGTAGCATTAAATGAGGGGGAGGATTACTTCTCCCCTAAACAATCTCATTTCTAATTACCAACCTAATTACTTAAACTAATCTAAAACGCTAAAAAATGAGACTTATTTCAAAATTGAGCATTGTGGTTGAGACACCTCATTGAGCTTGGTGTCTTCTTTTATATAAAGAAGATTGTACTTTGTACATTTGTACAGCCCCATAGCCCAATGTTCACAAATGACAAACCAGAAACGACAATCCCCACCGTACCCACATACACCATAGTACCATACACATCAATTTTTTTATTCATAAATCATCACACTTCACACTGAGTCACTGAAAGAATTAGACTCACAGACATGTGACTTAGTGACTACATATACTTTTACAAGCAAAGTCGCAATTTCGCAATTCTATTAATACTAAAACAGAGGAAGTCGAAAAAGAAGTCATCAATTCATCATACTCCTCAAAACAGAACTAAGTCCAACTAACCCATAATCAAAAACAGATGACGCCGGATGCCAAAACAGAGATCGGAGGACATCGGATGTCAAAAGACACCGGCTACAGGAACTAGGCGACATACAGGCATACAAAAACAGAGAGAGCAAAAATATGAGGCGACATACAGGCATACAAAAACAGAGAAAGCAAAAAGATGAGGCGGCAAACGCAGCATACAGCAGAGTACATCAACAAATTTACGAATACAAACTCATGGAAAAAGGTAACAACATCGATTACCTATGCGGCTTGGTGTCTTGATGAACAAAGAAGATGTAGAGAAAGGATGAATTAATCTAATATTTGAATCAAAGGGAAACGTATATGGACATATGGATTTGGTTGATATATGAATTATGAAGTAAAAGAGGTTGTGAATAACTGTAGTTCTGTGAGTATATACTGTATCTGTAATTCTCTATATATGTGTTTACTGTTTAAGACTTTCAGTTTAGGTAAACTTAATAAATTAGGATAAATAAACATATTAATTATATTTCATTCCTTAATAATAGGGAGTAGTTTAAGATAGTATTTTTTGTCATTCAAATTTGAAAATCTCATATATTTCATGAAAAAAATCATTCCAAAATCCTAATTCTGGTAAATGTGGTAATATGCTTGATAGTTTTCAATGTTTAATACGCAATTTTTTTTTGAATAACTGAGCACAACCGGTCTGGACCGGGTAAACTGCGGGTCTGGACCGGTTAAGACCGGGGACCGGCTAGCTTCATTTCTGAACCCGGCGATCGGACCTAAGGGTGGCCGGTCCGGTCCGGGCTGGACCAACCGGTCCGGGCTGGACCAACCGGTCCGGGCAGGTCGGTTTCACCGGTCCGGGTGGTTTGATGAACAGCCCTACCAGTTACAAAAAAAAAAAACAATCAGCTAACTAAGAAGCTAACTGAAGCACCAGAATTACCGCCATCCCCGTTAAAGGGGTCTCTGTCGTCTGGAGGGGATGGGGGACGACCTTGGTTGCATTTGTTAAACATGGCCTGGAACATGGCCATTTGTTCCTGCATTTTCTTTATGTGCTCCGCCTGTTCCTTCAGTTGCTGCTGCTGCTGTGTCAGTTGCTCCTTCATTTTCTCCTTTTTCGGGTCGGGCTGTTGAGATGCGGCCGGCGTATACTCCATCTGTGTGGAGGTGCCGAGACGCGCTGGGGGAGGTGTGAAGTAGATACCGTGTGCATTTCCAACACCATACACACTTCCTTTCTTGTACCCCAAGACGACCTTGAAAAAAGTCTGATTCAGGTCGACTTCGGTAGCATCAGGAGCAGTCTCGAGGTTCGCTAGCTCCTCTTGGTAGGCATTCTGCGTACACAACAATGATTTCAATTCAAGTTATTATTAGATGAAATCATTAAAGATAGTTATCTACCACCTAAAGTATAGACAAAGTTGATTTATTTGAAATAGTAAGTACTCACCTAGATTGCCTGATCTTTCCTCGTCATAAAAGTAGTCCCTTCTTCGTCGGTCTTCCCGTGCATGTCCAGGAATATCTCCGGCGTGGTTGGCGTCCTCCCGAGTTCAGCTGCTAGCTATTAAATGAGTACGAACGTTAGGCGAATATATATTATGTGAGCATAGTTTATGATTATTCAAGTAAGAGTACGATATTAGTAGAAATCATACCCTCTTGACACGACGAAACGAAGACTGAGAACCCCGATGATGTGTCGGGTCAGCCTTCCCCTCCTTCTCGCAGTTCTTCATTTTGTTTCTCTGTGCCCTCTCCGATCTGACCTTGAAGTCCTTGTCGTCGTGGTACTTAACCCACCTCTCCAACGCTTCACCTGAAATATGACGACACTAATATATAATTAGTTAATACAGTAAAAGATTGAAGCTAGATTGTTTGTTAAAATTGAGTAATATAAAAAACTACACCTTTCAGGTCTTTGAGCGCAGTCCCCCGGTTGTGGCGTTTGTTCATTACGTCAGCGAAATGTCGTGTGCAAGTCTCGTTATACCGCTCCCACACCCTTCCTTCCAACTCCGGCTTCCAAGCGAACTTCAACTACACAATCAAGGCGGATTATTAATTAGTAACAGAAATATTTACAAAGTCTACATTATAAATTCAAAACTCGGTAACAAAAACAATCCACGTACCCGGAAGTTGTTGAACCACCACTCCCGTAAGTCCATCGGCACCTGAGTCCAGCAGGCATACCCCTGCCCTTTGTCGGCCATGTAGCTGGCAGTACAGCCGGCGGTGACGACCCCATGCAGAAACCTGCACCGAGTCGAGAAGCACATATACGTATGAAATATTACAAGATGTATGTAGTCCAAAAATTCATATGTTCCAAAAGAATGGACATGTTAGATTATATTACCATACGCGCCCAGGGTCGATAATCACCCGACCGTTCTCGTCCTTATCTAGCTCCTCCTTCTGCCCCTGCTGCTGCTCCTCATCGTTCTGCTCCGGTCCCGTTTCGGGGACCTGTTCCTCCTCCTCCTCCTGATGGGAGATGGATGTGTGCACAGACCTACTTCCTCCGCCACGTCTCCTTGTCGATCTACCACCTGCCATTATCTTAACCTTGCAACAAATTAGCAACAATTAGCAATTACAAACTAACTTGATTGAAATAATGTACAAAATAAGTAACACAATGATCAATATGATTAACCTACTACAACAACTCTAGTAGTCATCTTCGCTGTCGTTATTGTCTTCAGCCTCATCCTCCTCAGTCTGATCCTCCTCCTCCGTCTCCTTGCCCTCCACTTGATCGTCCTCCAAATTCTCTTCATCGTGTCCGTCATCCTCCTCAAGGATCTTCGGAACATCCCTAACCATGTATCTCCTTGTCCATCATCATCATCATCCTCAAAATCTTCCTCTGCCCCTTCATTCTGATCTTCTTCGGAGAATATGGTCTCGTCAATAGGAGATAAGCGTGTACCACTTGAAGCCGCATCTTCCTAGAACAGAGAACTGTCTATTTACCCCTGTGGTTTAGTCGTAAAGACTGCCCACCATTGACTTTGATTTCTGTCATTTTTCGTGTACGGAGAAGGAGCAAAGTAGACTTGCATCGCTTGATGTGTGAGTATGAACGGATCATACGTAGGATATTTCCTGGTGTGATTAACTTCCACAATCTTGTAACGCTCATGCACTCGGGTCCCGTTCACGGAGCTGTCTTTCCACTCACATTTGAATACCACAGCTCTATACCCCCGTTCTTTGCCAGCATAACACAACTCAAAAATATCCTCCGAAATGCCATAGTACTCATCACCATCAAGAGATGTCACACTCACACCAAAATTGCATCTAGCCTTGTTCTTCCCGTAGTTGAATGTGTGAAAATTGAACCCATTCACCGAGTACTGGTTCCAGATTTTAACCGCTCGCACTGGTCCGTATGCCAAACTTCTAACCAAATCATCACGTATGTCTAAGGCAACTACGTGATCCTTGAGCCACTTAGGAAAATGTTCATCATGCTTACTCCAAACGTCATCAGCGTTCACGTCAGGGTTTGCAGCGACATATTCAGTTACAAATTGCTTCTCATAAGGCTCTAAGATCTCACAATTAGAGAGTAGGTAAAGGTGCACTTGGTTATAATCTTTCTGATCTAGTATCCTAGAACCCTCAACGGATGAAGTTCCTTCATCGTCCTTCTTTTGAAAAAACTCGGGTATAGTAGGATCAATGGACACCGAATGTTCTAGGTTCAGGTTCTTGGTTTTTGTTTAGACATCTTTCTCAAAGTAGAGGGAGCAGAATTTCGCAATCTCTTCTGTCAAATATGCATTACAAATAGAACTCTCTACCCTAGCCTTGTTACCAATTTTCTTCTTCAAATGATTGAGGAACCTAAATAAACAAGTTATGTATTTCAATTAATAAAAATTAGCTATGTTTAAATTAAATTTATAAATGAAGTTACTTAAATTTATGTACCTTTCAAATGGGTACATCCATCTATACTGGACAGGTCCTCCAACCTTAGCCTCGTAGGACAAGTGGACAGGTAGATGCTCCATGGAATTAAAGAACGACGGTGGGAAGATCATCTCAAGTTTGCATAGTATCTGTGGAATTTGATCCTCTAGCCGAGTCATGTCCTCACTTGTTACTGTAGAAGAACACAAATCTTGGAAAAACTGAGATATCTCAGTTATAGAATTCCACACCGTCGGTGGCAAAAGTTTCTTTAGTGCTACCGGAAGTAACCTCTCCATAAAGACGTGGCAGTCGCCAGTCGTGACTCTTTAACCCTTGAAGCTTTAGGTTCTTAAGATCAACACAGCGTTTGAAGTCGGAGGCGTACCCATCAGGAAACTTCAACTTCTCTACCCACTCCAACAACGCCTTTCTCTGAGCCTTGTCAAGGGTGAACAAGGCTCTCGGTTTGGACCCATCCCGTTTTATGTGCAGTTGAGGACGGTCACAAAAATTCTTTACATCTCGCCGGGAGCCTGTAGTGTCACAACTCTTCCCCTCCACATCCATCACAGTGTGAATCAACTGCTCGAAGAAGTTCTTCTCTATGTGCATCACATCTAAATTGTGACGAAGTAACAAAGTCCTCCAATATGGTAGGTCAAAAAATACGCTACATTTAAACCAACCATTTTTCATCTTTTTGAGATCTTTGAACTCCTGCTCGGTTCCGTCAACAGTGGACGGATAATCGGAAATCAACTCCCATATTTCATCTCCGGGGAGTCGATCAGGTGCGTCGTCAAGCACAACCTCACCCTTCTTGAATGCCTTCTTATTCTTTCTATACGGGTGACCTTCTGGTAGGAACTGCCTATGACAGTCAAACCAACTTATTTACTAGAATTTGGAAGATAAAAAGCTTTGCTCTCATCCATACAACACGGACATGCTTTCTGACCCGCAGTAGACCACCCCGAGAACATACCGTACGCGGGAAAGTCGTTTATAGTCCACAACAGAGTTGCTTTCAACTGAAAGTTTAGTCTCAGAGAGACATCATAAGTTTCGACCCCTACCTCCCACAGTTGTTTCAATTCCTCAATAACAGGTTGCAAGTAAATATCCAAATGATTTTTTGGGTTTTTGGGACCAGGCACAATAAGAGATAGGAAGATGAAAGGCTGCTTCAAATACAACCAAGGAGGTAGGTTATAAGGTGTGATCATCACAGGTCAGCAAGAGTACGACTTACCAAATTGGCCGAAAGGTGCAAACCCATCAGTACACAATCCAAGCCTTACATTTCGGGGTTCTAACGCAAAGTGGGGATGTAGTCTATCGAAACGCTTCCACTCCTCACCGTCACTCGGATGACACATCTTCCTTGGTACCCTAATATCCTCCTTGTGCCACCTCATTTGCTCCGCTATGGATTTTGTGGCATACAATTTTTGAAGCCTTGGTGCAATAGGAAAGTACGTAAACTGACTTATTGGGATCAGTTTCTTACCCCTAACACCGCTTTTCCTTTTTCTACCCCTCAAAACAATATCCCCCTCAACCGTCTTATACCTACCCTTACCACATCTCTTACATTCATCAAGCATCGCATCGTCCTTCCAAAATAACATGCATCCATCTGGACAAGCATCAATCTTTTGATGCGGGAGTTGAAGGCTCATCACAACTTTTTTGGTTGTGTAGAAAGTTCGGGTCATGATATTGTCTTTTGGGATTACTCTCTCGAGCAAGGCAGTAATACCATCGACACAAGCAAAGGGTAGGTTGAACTCACATTTAAGGCTAACTACCATAGATGCGACTTCTAACAAAGTCACATTGCACCCTCCGTATAACGGTTTCTCCGAAGTGTTCAACATGTCGAAAAACGCCTTTGCTCGTGGGTTAGGCTCTTGTGGGTTAGGTGAGTCTTGTGGGTTGGGTGAGTGTCGTGGGTTAGGTGAGTCTTCATTCCCATATGTGTTCTCGTTGTTAAACAAGTTGCACTCCACTACGTCAACTATCATACCTCTCAACCCCCCCTCATTTTGATGGTTTTCGGGTTCCTCAGACTGAGATGGCTCACCATGACAAATCCAATTATAATAATTGGATGAAAAACCATTATAGATGACATGTTCCTTAACTAGAAGGACCTCAAAAAATTTAATGTTCTTGCATTTAGTACACGGACACCTAACCTCCCCCCTCGATGCATAGTCTACTGACTTTTTAGCGACCTCGACAAATGATTCAACACCCCTCAAAAATTCGACGGTGGGACGTCTCTTCTTATCAAGTCTTCTCTCATACATCCATTTCCGTTCAATTCTCTTCATTTTCTATGTTCAAAAAATATATATAACAAATTAAAGTTTAATTTCCCTAACTTAATTTAGAACTTACTAAACAAAAATTTAATCACCATTTAACTTGAACTTAATTTCTCTAACTTAATTTCCATAACTGAGTTTCCTCAAGTTAATCACTAATACGTCAAAGTAACCCAAATGTCTTCTTAATTTAGAATTGACCTTACAAAAATTAGTCACTGAATTTAATCACAAATGTAACCACAATTTAATCCCAATTTACGAAAACTCTAGCTAATTTATCAATTTAATCCCAATCAGAAACAGCTTAATCAGGTCAAATTTTCAGATACAGATATCGGAACTCCGAAAGCACCGCTATCACCTATTTACAACCCCGATCACGATGGAAGTGGTTTCGGGAAAATCCGGCATTATTACGACACCTTTTGGTCCGTCCTAAGTCACACAAAACCTCACGAAAGGCCCTAGAGGTCATTCTAGCTCAATTCAACCAAATTCATCAAACCCTAATCAAAATTGTGATGGGCATAACTAATCTACCTAATCGAATTTAGGTTAAACTAATCAACCTAATCGAAATTTAGACCTAAACAATATTAACTAGCAAACTACCAATAAATAACGATAACAATCAAAAACAAGAACTAATTATAATGAATAAGAATTAAGTTAAGTAAGAAAACATACCAAAAATTAATAAGAAGTATGAAAAATGGAGGAGAGGAATGGAGATTGGGCTCGGCGAGGAAGGGAGGAAGAAGTTTAGAGAGTGTTTTTTTTAGAGAGTGAAGGGGGAGAGGGGGGTGGGCGAGTATTTGACGCCACATTCAGTCTTCCGGGCGTCCATTATCGGACGCCACATCCAGCCAAACTGGCGTCCGACTGTGGACGCCATATCCACTAAATGGCGTCTGACAGTGGACGCCATTTAGTGGATATGGCGTCCGCTTGTGGACGCCCGGAATACTGAATTTCTTCCTCCCCAGTTCTGTCGTACGCCAAGTTTGGCGTCTGACGGTGGACGCCCGGATGTATTTTCAGACGCCATTTAGGCGTCCATATGCCCAGGACGCCCACCAGGCGGACGCCCAGAGCTGGTTTTCTTGTAGTGCCTCACCACAAACCAAGCATCTTTACAGAAGCTACTGGACTAGTCATTTGGCCCTAGAGCCTTACCAGCAGAAGTGGAGAAAAGGCCTGCCTAATTTCCTCCATTTGA
The DNA here is from genome assembly GCA_958450325.1 of Agrostemma githago. Classification (NCBI taxonomy): domain Eukaryota; kingdom Viridiplantae; phylum Streptophyta; class Magnoliopsida; order Caryophyllales; family Caryophyllaceae; genus Agrostemma; species Agrostemma githago. Next base: position 25,587,046 of record OY288239.1, on the reverse strand, counting down.
ACACGTCTAAGAGGAAGGGCCCTATTGGCATCAAACCAGAGAGGCCCCTGAGAGATAATAGTTGGCTTGATGTTCTGAACAAGTTTCTAAGAGCCAAGAAACTCCTTGTAATACTGCAGAAAAGCATTCAGGATTGTAGGCTGATCAGTACAAAGGATCCCCTGAAGATTTTTAATTTGAGTGATCTTGTTTCTCATAAGATGTTGCTTGATGGCTTGATGGAAAAAATGAGTGTTAGCATCTCCCTCTTCCAGCCACTTGACTTTTGCTTTTTGTGCTAGGTAACTATCTCTAGCCTGAGCTAGAAACTTCACATCTTGAAGTAAATGACTCTCCTTCTCAATCAGATCAGCAATAAGTGTAGCTCTCTGAATGGCCATCTGAACCTCCTGTAATTCGTAACTCTTCTGAGCTGCCCTCCTCTCCAAATTAGAAAAATGAGCATTATTAAGTTGTTTGAGCTCATGCTTTAGTTTCTTTACCCTCTTAACCACACCAAACATTTTTGTACTAGGAATAACTTGTGCTCAAGTCTTCTTTACTATCTCCTGGAACGTGGGAGCCTTACTCCACATCTGAAAATATTTAAAACTAGCCCTCCCAGTCCCTACCCACTGTACATTTTGCATAGTACAAGGGATGTGATCAAACACACCCTCAGAGTGAAAATGTGCTTGATATTCAGGGAACATTTGCATCCACTCCACATTCACAACAAACCTATCAAGTCTGCTACACTTCCTAGTGGCTTGTTCTTGCTTATTTGACCATGTAAACCAAGCCCAGTTGCCTTAATATCTGCTACTCCACACTGATCCAAACAAGAAATGAACTCATCCATGTCTTGCTACTTATTTTGTCCACTAAACCTCTCAGAGGGGTTGATAACTGTGTTGAAATTTAAATCACCACCCAAGGCCCAAGGACCTTGCATCTGCTGAGAAATGAACCCAAGCTTCTGCCACAGATCCTTTCTATCATTCTCATCATTAAAGGCATATATCATAGTGTAAAATAAACGTTGTCTGGTAGGTGATATGGCTAAAGTCGTATTACCAAATCAAGATTATCCTAGTACTACTAACAAGATAGTCAGTGGTAAGTAGGATATCGTATCTGCAGGGAGAAGGTCAAACTGTTAGAAGCTATGGCGATTCTTAATTGCTCAAACAATTGGTTTGATTGAGTTAACTAAAGCTAGAAGTACGTAAACAAAATATGAATGAATCAATTTAAAGGAAAATCTAGGGCTATGGGTTCACAATGAGTAGACAAATGATCATGCAAGAATAATCGATAAACACACAAACATGCTAGTTGGCTATAATACGTCCTCTCGGATCGAAATCAACCTAGGAAGACACTAACGAGCTCTCGCTACTTATTAGGCTTCCTACCGAATCACATGCGGGTCTAATCTCAACTCGGCTCTTGCACATGAACTGAAATTTTCCTAGTTCGATTAACAAGTTGTGGCCTTTAACAAATTAATCGTCTTTTAGAGCTTATTGACAAGGCACTAGCATATATATGAATTCATCAAATATTCAACAAGAACTTAAATTCTACCCATCGATCCCCCTTGACCCTAGTAACGGAATTAGCTACTCATAATTAAATTCACACGAAATAAACAATTGATAATGAAATGCATAATGATTGATATGGAAAAAGGGAAACTAATAAAATCAATACTAGAAATGAAAATAAACAATGAAGAACATAAAAGATGAATAAGAATTAAAACTAATTGAAATGATTACCGATTGGAAATTGTAGCAAGAACAAGAGTAAATCTTCCAAAATAGAGAATGAAAAAAGTAATATTCTTCTAATACTAGGCTTAGAGTTCTTAGGAAATGGAAAAAGGTTCGTTCCAATCTAATACAAGGCATTCCTATATAGCAAAAGAAAGAAAAAAGCAAAAAAGACACTACAGCTATGTCGTCCCGAATCGGGATGGAGTCCGTCCCGAATCGGGATTAAAGTCGTCCCATGGGATGAGGGTCGCCCCGAATCGGGACAGCTGAAAAATCCAATATTGCTCAATTTCCTTCATTTTGCCGTGAGTAAGGAGATAGGGACGACATCCATCCCTAGGGACGGACCTCGGGACCAACAAAAAGGACTCCTCTAGTCTTCTAAACTTCATGATATGGTTCCATCTTGACTCGGGATCACTTCATGACATCCACGCAACCTCGATAGCAACACCTAGCTTGTGGATAAATAGTCACCGACCTCCATGTGAGCTACGATGAAAGGGAAAAGGCGTCCATATCGCCTATTTCCTACAAAACCAACAAAACACTACAAAACACACTAGAGGAGAATATTAGGTCCCAAAACCGCTCCTAAGAGCGCATTTAACACGATAAATACATGGAAAAAAGAGGATAAAATCGTATAAAATATCAACACATCAGTAGGCCTATACATACACTACCCAACAATAAGTGTATTGAGCATTATACTCAAGAGGCTCAACCTCAAAGAGTATTGGCTGCCAAATCCCCCAAACTCTACCTTCAGGATGAGTGTGACTATTAGTGGTAGCACATCATCCATCTAACAGTTTATTAGCTATTGAACTAGTCTAATGTTGTTTTATTTTTGTCTCAAGTAGGCCAAACAGACCTACACATTTATTCTGAACAAAGCATTTAACTTCTTTTTTGTTTATTTACATTATTAAGGCCTCTAACATTCCAAAATCCGGCAATCATTGGAAACATTGAGTATAAGGTTACCATTATCTATCACATCCTGTATGCCGCCATCTGGAGGTGTCTCAGGAACATAAGAATTTTCCACTGCTGCAGCATAGGACTTCTCACCAGCCACACATACACCCTCTCCCATGGTCACACCAACAAGAGTATGGCTTGGTGGTTTGGTCCTAATTAGTATTTGTTTAGAAGGAGGTCTCACCACAGGTTTTTGCTTCTAGACCTTTGACTGATTAACCACAGTCTTTCCTTTCCTACAAGTCTTTTCAGCATGTCCCGTGGATTTGCATTTGGAACAAATTATAGGTTTCCATTCATATTCAATTTCGATGGTCACAACATCCTCTTTTGCATTTTTAAACTTGATATGCTAGACAAAGTCTTGTCCAACAGTATGCTCTAGCAGGACTCTAGTATACCCAAGTCTTGTCTTATCCGCAGTTAAAGGATCAGAGTTTAGGTATTTTCCTGCCAATGCTGCAATTTGAGGAAGGCAAGCCCCCTAGTATTTTATAGGTAAATCATGAAAACGTACCCAGGAAGGTACCTTTTTAATGTATTCTTTTAACATGTCTATTTCAGGCTACCATGGTTTGACAACCAAAGGCTTGTTGTCAAACATGTGATACCCCACTAGAAGAATAGCCTCGCTAGCCTTTGCCTCTTTAAAACACACCAAGAACACACCATTATGGAGGAAAGACACCTTGTCGATACCATGATGTCCCCACACCCTTTGGACATATCCCTTGATGACCTCCTATGGAGGGTTTGCCCCAAGAATGTAGCAAAAAAACCGTAGTGGACCAATAGTCCTCCTCATCCTTTGTATCTTCTTCAGTGAATTGTAGTAAGGGCTCATCAATCTCCTTGTCTTCTTTGCCATCATCAGATGGTAGTACTATCCTTTCCTCTAAGGGATTAGATTTCGTATGTCCACGTTGTGTAATCCATATTCCATTTGAGGATTATTCTATATCATCATCCTCAAAATTCAAATCAGGTATATCATTCACTTCATGTATGGGACGAGTACGTTCAATTTCATCCACATCAGGGCCATTTTTTTAGACTTTGCATGTCCATCTGAATCCTTTAAAGATGATCGCGAGCTGCTTTCATTGCCATGAGTCTTCTTCTATGATTTTTTCGCATAATTTCGAGCCATGGTATCGCCTCCAAGTCGCCTTCAAATCGCTTCCATTAGGGTTTTTCTTTGAACGTTGTTTTCCTCGTCGTCTTTTTTTTCTTTTTCCTTTTTCTTTTCTTTTCGCGGAACATATATACAAAACCAAAACGCATCTATAACTAACTGACATATATCAACAAAACACCAATATCACCATGACTAGTTTGACCAGGGTAGGCAATTTAGGTTCGCGGTTAAATATTGTGGTGAAGGGATAATTCGAGTTTTGAGTGAAAACTAAAAACGAAAAAGGGGAAATAAGAAAGCCCCAACACGCTAAAGTCACGACCCGAATACACAAAAACTTAAGAGACGGACTTCACACTTATGCAAATTGATGTTACATGTGAAATAGAGAGAACTACTCTCATTCCTAAATAGACCGATCATGGATGTCATCGATCTCAAAAGGCTATAATCTCATAATTTAAGACAAGCTTATCCGTTCACTAAAATAACAATTGATAAATGTCACAGCATAAGACTCAATAAAGTAAAACTAAAATATCACTAAAATAAGTTAGTAAATGAAACGAGCAAAGAAGGGGCAAAAGCGGTTTCATCATTGTCATTTAACCCGCTCCGACACCAAATATGACTCAAAATATAAAAATAAAAATAAAAATAAAATGCATGCTGAAATACAGAAATTATACGGTTAATGCAAATTAGTTACCCTCCCCAAACCAAACAACACAACGTCCTCATTGTGATTGAACACAAATCGGACAACAGAACAAAAGGAAAAAAGTAACTAAATAAGCATAACTAAAGAGTGAGTGTGGGAGAAATACCTAATATATACAAGTTCGTAGAAAAAAATAGGTCGACGACGATCGACAACAGTTTTGTATCTGTGTATCAAAAAAATCGTCGATACACAACTGTTGTCGATCGTCGTCAACTTTCAGTTGATTGTTGATCAATTTCAGTCGATCGACAAAAGGAAAAGTTACATGAACTTTTCTCGCCTATTGCCTGCACATAAACTCGATAATAAATTAGTTCTCTCATCCTCACTCACTCAGTCAAAATAAAAATGCAACTACTTTATTCGGACTAAAAAATAAAAATACCCGGATTACCTCCCGGCCACGCTGGTTTTTATCCGTCGCAAACAAGACATGACTAGTTTAGACAAAATTAGAATACACCGGAATAACAAATGTATTGTCTTTATCTATCTATGTGGATAATATTTGATCTATCAAAAATTTGTGGCGGATAAGTTCGTCCCAAACAAAAATGAGTGTAAATCTAGGTATCTATCTATATTATGGCAAATTCTTGCTTGTGAGTCGTCTTAACCCTATGATGGGTCAAATATATGGGACGAGACAAACCCACATTCCTAAGGGGTAAAAGTTTTTTTTTTGACATTCACTTCCTAGTTGAATATATTTGATCCATTTTAACATTATGATGAATATATCGGTCACAAAGAATATTCTAAAGAAATAGTTTAGAGAAGGGGACTAGAAATACACTTCCTGAGTCCCTGCATATATACGAGGTATGACACGAGGAGTGACGAAAAGGAAAAGAATAAGAGTATGACACATTTGGCCGACCTCGACCAGATATTTGGAGACTTGAATTAATTCCACGTGTTAATCACATGACCCACGGCCCCACGCTACCTTACCGGCGACGTCCCCTTCCGCTCAGCTCACCCCACACCACAATACTCTTCTTCCCCTCTGACTCATTTGTTCACCCAGTCACAAAATAAATATAAAAAAGAAATAATAAAGGAAACTGCCATTTCCATTTTGTAGACGTGTCCGTTAATCAGCGAATCTCTCTTTCTCTCTCTCTACTACTTGTACTTGTTCTAGATTACCGCTTCCTCTTCGGTTGTAAAATTCTTCCGATCATATTTCTGCAGATTTTATGCACACAAGGTGTTCGATGAGTTGCCTCAACGAAGCTATTAATAATTGAGTGAAGAAAGATGTTGGAGGATCAAGTAGCCTACTTGTTGCAGAGATACTTAGGGAACTATGTCAGAGGCCTCAATAAAGAAGCTCTCAAAATCAGCGTTTGGAACGGTTTGGATCTTTTTTTTCTTTTTCTCTCAAATTGCGATGATCGTAAATTCTTTGATTGTTGAGTGATAGGTGCTTAATTACTGGTTTCAGTATGAAATTTGCAGTTTTAGTAGATCTTGTAGCTCACAGTTGATCGTAATCTTGTTTTATATGTCGCAAATTGTATTCGAGAAGAGACATGAGCTTAATTCAGTGAATTTAGTGGTCTTGGTGTCATGCGGATTTGTTTCGTTTATGGTGCCTAGTTTGTACCAGGAGATAGGAGTATAAAATCACGAGACTATAGACTATAATGTGTTTATGCTTTCGGAGAAGTTAGAATTGACTTGATCATGACAATGTTGTGGCAAAGTTATGATGCGTAGCTTGTGTTGGGTGTAAGATAGATAGATACAAGTATAAAATCATGAGACTATAGACTAATGTGGCTGTTTTTTTGCCAAGTTAGAATTGACTTGATCATGGCAATGCTCTTTCGGCAAAGTTAGACCAACTTAATCATGACAGTGTTGTGTCTTGTTTCGGTGTTATTCTGTAGTAAATTTGATTGTGCTGTCTGACTTTGTAATGTGTCAGCTTAGTTGACCGGAGAAATGTAGGGTTTATCGGTGTGGTGGTAAGAGGAATATGCGAAAATCGTATGCCAATTGAAGTCACTTTGGTGATTCTATTTTTGCTGTGAGCTTTGAGTTATGACTTGAATTAAATCGATGTTGATCTTTTTGCAAATTATACTGAACTGCGGAGAATAGAACCTTTTAAGGTTTAGTGTGATTTAAATTTTCCAAAAGATAGGGGTACCTTTTGATGGAGGAGTACCTCACAGAATAAAGGGCAAATTGTACCGGAGGATTATAGTCCTGCACTTTTATATGGCACGGAACATTGGGCGGTAAAGCATAGTCATGTGCAAAAGATGCATGTTGCAGAAATGCGTACGTTAAGATTGATATGTGGGCATACACGAAAGGCTCGACTTAGAAATGAGGTGATTAGAGAGAAAGTAAGAGTGACATCTATAGAGGATAAGTTGATGAAAAATCGATTAAGATGGGTTGAGCATGTGAGATAGAGATTGATTGATGAACCGATACAGAAACTTGTAGGATGGAGAGGATTTGGGTGACGGAGGATATTCTAGGACTATCTTTTTATTCTTAGTTCATTTTTCAAAAATTATTTCCATACATATTTTTTTCTACTAGTATTTTTACTTTCTAAACAAATTTTTTTCATGGAATTTGGAGTTTTTAAACCTTTTACTTCCTCCGTCCTTCTGTCTTCTTCCCATTTTCTATTTTCGTCCGTCTTTCTACCTTCTTCCCATTCCAAATATTTCCTATTTGGTCCAAGACTTTTACTATAATACCCTCTCTTTTTTCTTATAAATATAATAATTATCAACCCATTTACACAATAACTACTTTTTGATCATCTGTTTTACTATATTATCCTTACTACTACCCCTACCTTCTCAATTAAATACTCGTACCAAAAAATTATTTGCTATACCAAATGGGTAGAACACTTATGGAAGGAGGAAGTACATAATTTTGCGTTTGAAACCGTATTATTATGATTATGGTTATGATTTTTTTTGTTCGCCTTTCATTTTTTTGGATGATGACTTGACGACTTCAGATATTGATTTATGTTAGCCGATTTCAAATCTTTTTGGGACTAAGGCTCTGATGTTGTTGTTGTACGAGGGTACCTATGGTGCAATTAGATTTCTTGGGGCTAGTAAAGTGCTAACAAAATTCGGAAGGCACTTCAAACTTTTTGTCCGCATTAGCTAAGGACATCTTGAATTTTTTTTGAGAAGGGAAACCGTAGTGGCTTTGATCCTTTATTTTACTACATGGGGTGTGTGAAGTATACATTTGGAACTTCTCCAACTCCGAAAATTAAATCATACTTCCTCTCATTCAGTCATTTTATCCACTCCATATTTTGAGGTAAAAGTGTTAAACCAAGATATTAGATATGTTGAATAAAAAAAGTTTGATAAAAGAAAGCAAGATAAAATGTAAAACAACATGGTCAATTTTTAGTATTGTAGTTTGTGTAAAAGTTGGTTGATAGATTGGAATGGATTTGAGGTAGTATAAACACAATGACGTGACTTATGAGCAAGAGCTAAGAAGGTGATTGACTCTTCATGCTCACCACAAAGAGAATGTGGACTAGCAAGGCTAAATTTTTTTGGAGCAAATCTTCCGTAGGTATTTTCACTTTAAATACTGCCAAGCAAAGAAAGAAGCTTTAGTAGGAGCTTTACACTTTCAAATCTCCAAGGTCATGAAGTTGCAAAATGTGGGTTTTAAAAGATTGCAAAAATGTTCAATCGAGAAATACTCCATATGGGAGGAAGGGAGAGGGATTTGAACTTTTATTTCAATGTGTCACGATTGATGTGATTTCTTGATCGAAGTATCAGGACTACGAGATTGGAATATAGAGGTGATTTATTCATGGTTCGTCATGGATTATATGCGGAGCTATAGGTATGCAAAGACGTACTCCCTCCGGACATTATTTTTCGCCCCATTGCATGATTATTTGTGAGGAGTATTTTATTGGAATGGGGCGAAAAATAGTGTCCGGAGGGAGAATAAAATACTGGAGGTAAGACAATATAAAATCGTGACACGAAATGAGAGGAAATGGAGAGTGAGAAGGAGAGGTCGGTGAAGAGGGGGAGAGTAATCACTATTCACTAGGTAGGTAAGAGAGGTAGATAGAATATGGCTATGGCATATGTATCTACCATCCTCTTTGTTCTATATCATGTTAAATCATGTTAGTAATTTGAAAAGTTAAAGAAAAAAATTGTATAAAAAAAGTAGTATATAAAGAAAAAAATACTATGTTATTCTATTATCATCATTTGTAGGTTTGACCTGATTCAACATTGATTACCCCAATTTATAAGATAGAAGTAATCTAGATGATTGAAGTAGTACACTCCATCTAAAACTTGAATCAAGCTTAATTATGCAAATAATCTTATTTTCAATACACATAATAATTTTCAAAGCAAAATTTATTATTATAACCTATAAATAGATGACTCAATTTCCATATACTAGAAACTTAAAATAAATGTCATCGTGACCCGTGTATTGCACGAGCTTTCAAATTAGTATGTTAATATTGTTGATCGTGTTCTCTATGTGACTATGTATCATACTCGTGGTTACACTTCAAAACACCCCTTTCCATAAAGCAAATGTAATCAAATGAATGAGACTACGCTAGTATCATTTGATTGATTTGGTATATCGTTATTTCTGTTTTTTGACTGGTCATGTTGTTCTTAAGTATTTGTGTTTATTATACAGGTGATGTGGAGCTAACAAATATGCAATTAAAGCCCGAGGCACTCAATGCACTAAAATTACCAATCAAAGTAAAAGCAGGATTTCTTGGCTCAGTTAAACTCAAGGTTGGTGTTGTTGTTATTTGGCCACAGAAAATAAATATGAGTTTCATCTATTTTCTTACTGTAATAGCCCTAAATTTTCGCGACCAAAATAAAAATCCGAACAAGGAAAATTCAAAGCTGTTACTCTACACTTAGCTCACAAAGCCAAGTGTAAGGCAAATAAAATAGTATAAATCAACCGAGAAAGAAACTTGATAGAAAATAATTGAAACGAAGTATAATTTCGATACTTAATTAAATGAAAACGTTGCATCGGAAGACTTAAATTTTACAAAATCCAAAACGGTTTAAAACAAATGTCAACCGAGAATCCAATATAAATATAAATGGCTCTGAGCCAAGTTAAGTAATTAAAATCCTTCCTCGCTCAGCAAAATCCGAAACCGAATGCACCCATGCAGCATATCAAATGTATCTATCAACTGTACCCAAAGTCACGAAGAATAGGTACAGGTTCCAGTGGGGGAACGACCCAAAACAAAAGAACGTCAGCTTTGCCGAGTAAAAGTATAATATAATAAACTCGTGAAATAATAATAATGATAATAATTTATAGTAACTGAAATCAGAGTTAAAATCATCATTTAAATACCAAAATACCGTAAAAAGAGTAGTCGAAACCACACCAACCAAAATATATATTTTTTCACCACCTGTGTGCCAAGGTCCTACCCTTGCACGGCCTAGAGGTATCACCTGTGCTTAGTTCGACTTATATAGTGCGCACCTCTCGCATTTGGACAGTCAGTAGGATGATGCTGCCAAAGGAGAAAGTCTAACAACCTAGCAAGTGGGGGCCGAACACCCCACTTAAATATAACTCGGGCCAAGAGTTCAGTTTCGGGACGAAGTCCCAGGAACGTCGTAAACGCACCTTAAACCAACTAGACCAACAGAGCTCCCAGAGTCTGTTATAACCTCCAAAATTTTTACCAAAACAATACCAATGTGTGACTCGTGTCACAAGTTCAATATCCAAAATATTACGAGTATCATAAAATTCATCATTGACAAAATAATTTACAAAATCGCTTTAAAAATATAATTTAAACCGAACATGCTCTTTACTTAAATGTGAAAAGGGTAAAACGTCCTTACCTCTCAAGACGGTCAATCCAAGCTAACTTAATCCAAAAATTCTTTCTCCTTGAACCCAAATGCTACAAATAATAATAAACCGGTTCAATGAATTAAACGAATAACGTTAAAACGTACCAAACTTACACACCAACTTATTACTATAACTCATCCGAATACTCGCCTCGTAAGTAAACCCACCTCATCTATGCTCCATATATAACTATCTTTAACTGACCAAAATAGACCTGTCTCAGGACTAGAAGAACTCTAAATATATTACTCCCTCCATATAATTCGTATATGTCCTATTAACACTCTACAGTATACATCAATATGAATTTATCTATATGTCCATGTGCTCTCTCAAAAGCATACAATTACCCCGTCATTCCATTGCATTTCTTCAATTATAGATACCAAACGTCTAACACCATTGTTTTTTTACATAGCCTTAAGTTATTGATCATAAGCTATTAAGTAATTGCTCTAATCATCATCTAAACTGAGTCATACCTCCCAACAAAAATCCACAATTAGTCGAATCCCAAATATCGTCAAATACGGCACTTTTCTTTTCCGTCAATAACTCACAACTAAGGACAGTAAGATTACACCCAAACTATATTTACACCACACCCATATTATTTTAATCAGATTTAGTGTAGCTTATAAGGCCTATTCACAAAACTCGGTTTTTACATATAAAATGGAAAACGAATAAAAGACCTTTAATAAAATCGGTACTTACAATTTTATGAAGGACTAAACATGTGTTAGGTGTAAGAAAGGATCAAGACTCGATTTTTCCACGACAGACTGAAAAATTGAAGAGGAGACAAAGGAAGGAGGAAGTGGTGCCGCACAGAATAATGAAGGGGAATACTGTGTGTGTTTAATTGAAAAGAAAGGGGTACGGGTTGGTTTAAGTATTTGCTAGGCTTTTGTTTGAAAATAATTTGTATTTGACCCAAAGTCTAACCCGATACCAAGTCAGTTTATACTTACGCTCAACTTTTAAAACCAAAATCGATTTATTATAAGAAGGCACAAATAAAATACCTTATTTTTTTTTATAACGACATTGAAAATATTTTTTTCCAACTTAAAACCCGATTCAAATAAAATAGAGAAATAACACCTTGTAAATGACTCAGAAAAAGACGGGGTGTTACACTTACCCTTTCAAGTTTCACCCCAAACACACCACGCAAGTGACGCAACTATAGACCACTATAAAGTAAAAAATCCACAAACCCCTTGCTACAAAAAAAACCTCACTTAAACCCCAATCCCTTCCCCATCCCAGTCTTTAAAAGTCCTCTGGGGTTTGATCATTTGGCATGAGATGGGGGTGGTGGTGCGGGGGTTAGGCTGTGTGGTGGTTGCTGGTGCAGGGAAGGGTATCTAAGTTAAGGTTATGAGGTGAAGTTATTAGGTAGGGCGGGGATAAAATGGTTACCTATTAATGTCACTCAGTTGGCTCTTCTATTTGACAAAGTGGTGGAGTGTGGAAGGAATGAGACATCAAGTATTCTATATCAGAAGTTGTAATTTTCTCATGTGTGTCTTACAAAATAAGTATGTTTATCAGAGTATTAATAATTGTCTTTCTGGTATTATTTCAAGTGTTCTCAGAGGGAGTATCTTATGTATGTGAGTTGTAACATATGAGTACTCATTTTTGCTATTGATTTGCTTTCCAATTAGTTTTTCTATTAGAGTATTAATATTTTTTTCTCTTTTATTTTATTTTTCTTGTTCTGCTGATACTGTGAGCCTGTTCTACTCTGCAGTATTCCTGTCATTTATATTTGTTTAGTTTATAATACTATTTACATCTTCATACTTATCAAATAAGATGGGATACTCTTTAGCCTTGGTCTAATTTTTGCGTACAACATTTGCTTTTTCCTATGATTGAGCTTTTCTCACAAGTGTATGCTGTTATATCTGTGTTACTTTGACTCTTCGATGAGGTGTCGTGTCTGACACGGTTATTTTGGACTAAAGTTTCAAAATGTTTTGTTCCAAATTGAAGTGTCTTATCGTGTCGTGACGGACACGCGACACGACACCTAAGTGAAGTGTTGGAGTAACATAGGTTTGATCATGCTCATGAGTAGGCATCTCGACTTAAGCCCATGAGTGGTGTTAATTCGTCTTATAAAGTACTAGAATCCTAGTCATTTGCGTGGGTTATACGGAAGTGCTTATTAGTCGTGCCGTAGTCTGACGTGGTAGTTATGGGGTTTGTTTTGACCTTAATAATAATTCAGCTCGTAAAGATTATTATTATTTGTAATTATTATCTTGTAGGTTCCTTGGAGCAGGCTTGGCCAAGATCCTGTTTTGGTTTACCTTGATCGAATATACTTGTTAGCTGAGCCTGCTACTCAGGTTGAGGGAGGCAGTGAAGACTCTGTGCAGGAGGCCAAAAGAAATCGAATACAGGTATGATATAACTGACCTATCTTCTGTCATTTTGTTACTGAAAATTGATATCTAAATTGCTTATGGTACTAAATGTGATAGGAGACAGAAATCAAGCTGTTGGAAAAAGCGCAACACCTAAAGACTGAGGGAGTGGTATGTTAAGTAGCAGTTGTACGATACAGTGGACAGTTATTCGATATGACTATTTATTTTTTAAATTATTTTGATTTATATGCATTGTTGCAAGTTAGTTGATGTCTCTATTTATGTTCACTATTTTGTTCTTGAGATACATCTTTTATGGAGAAAGACGAATAGTGATTAGCATTCAAACTAGGTTATTTATACATTGCTTACAGCCTTTTATATGTTTTACTCCTTAACACGCAGTTAGTTTGAAAATCTCTCTGTTTTCTCTAGCAAATCATGTTAAGTTAGAATCTGGCGTACTAACCATAAACCATATCAGAAATCCGTATTATTTGATGAAATCAAAAAATAAGTTAGAAAGATTGAAGACTCTATGTATATTCTAGCTTTGACTGAGTTGTATTTAGGACGTATAGTTTCTTATATGCAAGTGTTTTTTTTTCCTTCCGTAGCTGAGAAACCCTAACTCTGGTCTTCCTTTGTTAGTGTATGAATTTAGCGCGTTTTTAATATTATTAATTATTCTTTCCCAGATTATTTTCTGATCCAAATAGAGCTATAGGTTCACTAGTTTGTGGCTCTTGATTGTGATGGAGAAAGCAAAAATGGTTCATAGACTTACTGCACTTTACTTTTATGACAGATTATGCAATTTAGAGGCAATTTCCATGATGGATCTGATATAGTTGCGAACTTGTTGCTCTTTTTTGTTCTTTACAGTTCTTGAGAATTGTACCCTTTTCTTTACTAGGGAGCTGACTTTATTTGTTCTTTGTATTCAGAATCAATCTTGGCTAGGATCCTTAATTAGCACGATCATAGGAAACTTGAAACTTTCTATTTCAAACATCCACATTAGATATGAGGATAGTGAAAGGTTGGTTTCTAATAGGCTTATCATATTTGAAATTAGTTTTCTGCCATAAAATCCTTATCTTGCTTTTTCTTTACAGCAATCCAGATCACCCATTTGCTGCCGGTGTAACATTGGAGAAACTTTCAGCTTTCACGGTTGATGATAATGGAAATGAGGCTTTTGTAACTGGAGGAGCGTTAAACCATATCCAGAAGGTGTGCTCCTCAGAGTCAGTACCCTAGAACATCTTGATGTTGCTTTGCTTTTCCGTAGGATGCGCCTCATTCTGCTTGGTTTTGCTTTGTTTTTTTGAGATGTGAATATAATAATAAAAGGACACCTGTGTGGGTGGGGCTGATGCACATATATGAAGAGTTATTGTGTACCTTCTACTCACTGTTCTCACGCTATTTTTTTCCCTGAAATATGATCCGTAGTCTGTGCAACTGGAGCGCTTAGCTTTCTATTTTGACTCGGATACTTCGCCATGGCATCTTGACAGGCCTTGGGAGGAATTACTTCCTTCTGAGTGGTTACAGGTGTGTATGTTTCTTAGCTAAACCATTTAATAGTATTTGTTCTTCCTCTGCTTTGGTTGAAAGTTTAAACTCTTAAGGAACATGTCACAGGTTTTCAAGTTTGGCACAAAGGATGGTCAAGTGGCTGGAAGTTTAGTGCGTGATCATAGCTACATCCTGGAACCAATATCTGGAAATGCTAAGTACTTAAAGTTGCGTTCAGATGCATCTCCTGTTAAAAATGAAGCTCTGCAAAAAGCAGTGGTTAACTTGGATGATGTAACGATATGTTTGTCAAAGGTACAATTTACTAACCCGACAAGTCATACGACTTGCTTTGTGGGAGTGTCCATTGGGTTTAGGGTGTATTGGGGATCTAAATGGTTCAGAAAGATTGTCTTCTGATGCATTGCTGCAGGACGGTTACAGAGACATGCTGAAGTTAGCTGACAATTTTGCTGCTTTTAATCAACGCCTCAAGTATGCTCATTACCGCCCACTTGTCTTGGTGAAATCTGACCCTCGTGCTTGGTGGAAATATGCATTTAACGCTGTTGCAGATCAAATGAAGAAGGCGAGGTAGTCTATGTTCAGATTTCTTTCTTATTTGGGTCTGTTGCTATGTTATTTTTGCTCTTTAACTCCAAGCTTCAAATGTTACCCGTGAGTTATCTGTTGATAATCAATGACCAATTGTTTGATTTTGCAGTTTTTAGGCATAGTAAATTAAATTTTTGATTGCTATATTTTATTTTATTTTTATCTTGGTGTGTGTGTCCGAACATGATGGTAACAGAAGATTCATGTCCGCCAATCCTAAATCATTTTGGGACTAAAGGCTTTGTTGTTAGTTGTTGTGTACCTGTAAATATCTGTAGATGGCGCAAGAAGAGGCTATTGGATTCGTTTTTAGGAGACTTTCCTTTGCTTACGTCCTTCTGCTCTTTATCTTTGATCGTATTTTTAGCTACTCTGACATTACTTCAAGTACGTGTATTCTAGATGATAGATTAGGAGGCTATTGTTACTTTTCTTCATTGCAAGCCGTGTAGTCTTGATTTGGATATAGCATGATATGCCTTATCTGATATTCTGTTGCAGTGGGAAATTATCATGGGAGCAGTTGCTGAGATATGCAAGGCTAAGGAAGAGATATATATCTTTGTATGCCTCATTGCTTAGATTAAACCCAGGTCGGGAAGTAGTTAATGACAGTAAAGAAATTGAGGAATTAGATCGTGAGCTTGATATCGATCTCATTGTCCAGTGGAGGTAATTTGTCCAAGCAAACTAGAATTGAGTATGCTTTGTGCGATTATTGGCTAGAGTCAATTCTAAATGTTTGTTTAAAGTAATTTGATTGCTTTATATATTCATGTACTTCTGTCCTTACACTTCTATTTTAGCCAGGTCATCAAATTGGTAGTTTCAAATGATTTCGTGGAAGCGTGACAGTCTATTTTAAGTTATCCTTTTTGTTTTCATCTTTTCTAGTGCTGGTATTTGAATCAGACTATGTAACTAAACACTCACAACTTTAAGGAACTTAGATTTTATATTACTCTGGAAGGTCATTAAGCTATTAGAGCTAGCTGACAATCAGTGTGTGAGTTGAGAGTCTTGAACGGCAGAAAGGGGTGTTTTCCAGAGTTAAAATGCGATGGCCTGTAGTTTTTTTATCCGCCCAGAGTCTAGTATGCTAAATTTTTCGAATGACCTGTTTCACTGAGATCCTTCCGTTTTTTTTGATGTTTTCTTGTTGCTCTTCAGAATGGTTGCGCACAGATTCGTGGAGCAGTCTACAGAGTCAGAGCTGCTGAAACAAAGAGAAAAGAAGTCGTGGTGGTCACTAGGGTGGTATGTACAATTTCTCTTTCAATGCTTTTCAGATGCAAATCGTCATCTGCGGCATTTTATCCAGTCATGGCGTATCTCTTGATGTCTCTTCTTATGTAGGTGTGGGCGTCTTTGTGTAAATCGTTCTCATCCTTGCGGTGTCCTTCAATCGCAAGCCATGTACTTCATACAATATATCAAAAAGAAAAAGACAGTTAATCCAATTGTCTTATATATTAATCTGTAGGGGGTAATGAGTCATCCATTTCATTTCCAATGGAGCCCGATTTTTTTTGGTCCTAGTTATAATAGAGTAGAGCAAAACGCTCACTAAACTGGGTGCACTTCTTTTACTTAATATTTTGTTTATACACATAATGGTTACAGATTAATATGACATAAATATATATTTCTATTAAGATAATTATAGTGAGTCTATACATAATACGTACGATATTTTGTTACCATTTCGTCTATTAGTTTTTGTAAATAATTCATCCAATCAATAAAAGTAGCCCTTACGAATACATTGGACTTGATCATGTCGGGTTTGGGTTTTTGTCATATGTAAGCAGATCGGGATTATTCAACCCAAACCCAACCAAAATAAATCTCATATGCGTTTGTGTTACCTATTTACATAAATTGATTATCACAATTTTACACTTTTTTTGAAGTATGGTTATCATTATAATTTTGTTATTATATAACTCTACATGTTAAATAATACAGAGTATTATACTTCAAATAATACTACTAATAATATTAAATAAAAGACGTGAAAATATATTTTGACCCAGTTTGTGACCCTAACTGCCATTAATTCGTTTAATACTCCCTCCCATCCACACCAAAGGTAACACGATCCCACTTTTTTCTCCAAAAAAAGTGGGCCAATGTTCCCTTTGGTCTGGATGGGAGGGAGTATAACACCAACCCGTGTTGGCCCAATTTTTTTTGAATGTGATCAAGTAATTTTTTATTTTTATTTTATTTTTTTTATAAAAAAACGTTTTAATGCGACCTTTATTGACACAATAATCTAGTTTAGTTGATTAATGAATATAAAAATGCACTAGAAGGTCATGTGTTCAAGTCTCATTAAAACAATTTTTGTAAAATTTACTTGATTAATAGTTAATACATCCTCCCATCCAATACAAAACTTACACTTCTATAAATGGACTATCCAACCAAACTTTGCATTCTCTTTTTGGTAAAAAACTTTACCATATAATCTTTATATTTTTCATCTATTTACACAAAATGCCATTAATTTTAACCAGTTAAATTTTGGGGGACCCATAAGACCTTATGGTTTACTAATAATGCCCTTACTTTTTAGCCACTTTCTTAAAAATTGTGAAAAATCCAATGTACACTTTGGATTGGATGGGAGGAAATATTGTATTTAAAGTTCTTACGACATTATTAATTTGTAAAGTAGGGTTCTGTTATTGTGTGTGCATGGATAAGTGGGGCTTAGAAAAAGTGTGCACCTAGCTTGTGAAGCCGGATTTGTGAAACGTAAGGTGGAATTTGTGCGGGAAAGTTCAAATGTCTTTTTTTTGCCCTTTGGTTTTTGTTTTAGTAGACAACAAAGGATGATAGTCATGTGATGCACTTCTCAATGCAATTTTATTTTGGTTCATTCAGAAACAACCTATTTGTGTTTCTAACACATGTGTAAGGCTGCGTACATCGACCCCCTTACGTCACAATTAGCCCTAGAGGCACTTGGTAATGTTGTTGTTTTTGCAGGGGTAGTGAACCATCCCAAGCTGAGACGGAAACACTCAAGTTCGGTGAGGAAGATTGGGAACGCTTGAGCAAAATCATAGGATACAAAGAAAGTGATGAGGGTCAACGTCTTGATGTCCAAAAAGATGTCATACATATTGCATTTGAGCTCTTTATGAGGCGCAATGCATCTAAGCTAATTGATGGGAATGTATGCATTGGTGAATTGGCCTGTGAAAGCTTACTTTGCTCTGGGAAATTGTATGCAGAAGCAATGTTTTTCGATTTGAAATTGAGCTCTTATCGCTTGAAATCACCGCATGGACTTCTAGCCAAGGTCTTTTTTTTGAAGTCTCTAATTCTAGGTTGCATTATAGGTTTCTTCGTGTAATTTCTTGATTATTCATGTTGACAAAAAAAGTTGCATCTTGTGTGGATGCAGAGTGCTGCTTCCCATGATTCTCTAGCCTGCACCTTTGTGTACAAGCCTCTTGATGTGGCTGTTGACTGGAGTTTGGTTGCTAAGGCTTCTCCCTGCTACATGACTGTGAGTATATTTTCACCATTCTTACTATTTCAAGGTTTCTCTGTTATGTTGAAGATGGATCCACAGTTGATGCAATAAATATTTCTTATTTTAGTATCTCAAGGACCCAGTTGATCAGATTGTGAAGTTCTTTGATAGTACCTCTGTTAGTCAAACATTAGCGGTAGAAACGGCTGCTGCTGTTCAGGTTAGTATCTAGTTTCTTCACTTAAAATCCCTTGAAAAACTGAATTGCATTATAAAGGGCCTATTCACAGGTACGAATGGTTGTTGCATTCTCATCTCCTTGACCTTTTCCAAAAATTTTATTTCGCACGTGCTAGTGATCATTGTCTAAACTCAGAAGAAATTCTCGTTGATTACGTTCGATAGCTTCCAGCGTGTGCTACTATTTATTTTTGCACATTCTCTTTGATACTGTAGTTTTTTTTATTTCTTTTCTCCCTCTAGAGTCTAGCCAGTTTTTTTAATTTCCTTACAGAGTTACGCAAGTATAATCCCTTTGCTTTTTTGGGTGTTAATTTGTCATCTATCTCTCTTCGCTTTACTTCACTACCCCTGCCTATCAGTCATTATTTTGGTTTGGTTTGCTTGTAAAAGACAACTGCGCAATTACATTCGGATGAATGGATATATTTGCTTTTTCAAATGCTACCGTTGTACTTATTTGCTTGTTTTTAACTTCTTTGTCTTATCCAAGATGACTATTGATGAGATGAAACGGAGTGCGCAAGAGCAGATGTCGAAGGCCTTAAAGAATCAAAGCAAGTATGTTCCAGCTGTCAACTTAATGTTATCATGTTACCTTAACAATAAAAATGATTTTCCCACCCGTTTCGTGCTAATGTCTCAATCTCAATATTTCCAGATTTACGGAACTTTTTAGGAAACAAAATGCATTAAGGGTGGGACAGTATAGAATAAGTTGGTAGTTTGTTTTGAGTTTACCAAAAGGGACTTTAAGAGGCAATCTTTGCGCGCCTAGACGTAGTGGATGGGATCTATCCATTTAGGTGGTAGATGACATTGATTGATATAGAAATGTGCTTAGACGCACATCACTAGCCAAAATGCCTTAGGTTAGAGCACACACAATGTAGAGGAGGGTCACCTCTTATTTTTTCTCTCACCTTCTATTTTTGTGACACTTCATCCCCTATTTCATCCACCTCATTTCCCACTATCTCCATCCTCCTCCTCTTCTTCTCTTTTGTTTTTTCTCCACATTGTAGAGGATCCACTTCATCAAATTTGATATTAACTTTAATTATTTTATTTATAATTTAATACTATGAATCACATATTGTTATAATAATTTACAAAATAATAAATTTAATTCATAAAAAGACTACTTAATAAAATTCATAATTAAAAACATACGGAGTATAAATTTCATACTACGTAATTAATAACACAAAATACATGAGAAAAAAAAAATACATGAAACTTATAAATTTAAAATGTTATACATATTTTTTAATTTATGTTCGAACCTTGAAACATAGTCCACATATGCTCGACCAAATCGTTCTTCAAGGACATGTGTATTTTTTTGGTCATGTAACTCTTCCCTTCTAGCCATATGTATGAAACAAGTCAAATATGCAAAGTTGTACTATAAGTTTATTAAAGTTGAGAAGAAAAATATTGTGGACGGATTTAAGTTAAAATTATCAAATGGAAAAAAAAAAGTAACAAGTATTTTAAAATGGAGCACATAGTTTCCAAAATTTTAGAAGAAAAAAAAACATGCATATTGTAGGTATATATAAACATACTCTTATTCATATTGTAGTATATGGAATATTAATTTTTCCAATTTTTAGAGTTGAATTAGAAAAATAAAATAAAAATTAATATATATATATATATATATATATATATATATATATATAATACACATGGCATGGATGAATTGAGTAATGGGCACAAGGGCCTGTACTCTTATTCCTCTAAAATTAGAGGAAGTACTCAACATCCTCTAAATAAGAGGATCCTCTATGTTGTACCCACATTGTAGAGGACATCCTCTTAGAGGAGAGAGGGTGTTAAGAGGATGGTTCTCTACAATGTGGATGCTCTTAAGGGTGGTAATGGGCCGTGCTCCACCACCAATCATGTGCTGCCAATCCGTTCGCGTTGTGCCTCATGTCTAATACAAAATGGTCTAGTGCGATCCTGGCCAGGGGCGGATCCAGGCCCAGGCTACTTGGGCTGTAGCCCGAGTAGATTTCTGAGTAAAAATTTATTATGTATTTATTATGTATTGAAGTGTAACTAAGCATCATAATTGAGGAAGTGTCCCAGTGGTTTGTTGCTTGCTTCCTGTGCCAACAGACTGGAGTTCGACTCTCGCGTTCAGCAATTTTTTTGGGTAATTGTTATGCCCCTTACCCCTAGCCCCATAGGTACTCGTGCATACCCACTATTTAATAGAGTACTCTCTTTAACCATTTTCCAGTCTCCTCTAGTAGTATACGAGTAGTCCTAGACAACTAGACATATAGAGAATTATACGAGTAGTAGAGATTCTTACTACTTACGAGTATTTTTTAAGTTTTTACAGTATTATTTACTTATTTTTTTTTTATATAAATGATACTCCGTAGTTTCTAAAGAATAAAACAGATTAAATAGTATTCTACGTCTAACTTCGATCGATGTGATAAAGGAGTGTTTTATTTTTTTTGTCTCTTTTATACTATTTGATCCACTTTGATCGTTCTTTAAGGTCAAATTATAAAAAAATTTAAGTCACTAAGAATGGTTTTTGTCAAAATTGTCTCACAAAGTCAATTGAAATGATGTTTCGCTAATAATTAGAATAATCTTGATAAGATTATTATAACACGTTTATCAAATTTAGCTGAAAATATCACGAAAGTGATGTAAAATATATTTTGAATAATATGGCGTAAAAATATGTTTAGTTATCGACTTATCAAGTCCTTCCTCCGTCTCTATCATTTGTTTATCTTTGATATAAAAAGTAATATAATCCAATGCGATTGAATGTGCGCCGCTCGGACAAAGGCGTCCAAATATAGCCCCAGATAAATTCAATTCCTGGGTCCGCCCCTGATCCTGGCATGCTGGGCCATGCCGAATGTTTTTGGAGGGAACAACTTATGTGCCCACTCGGGCACCCGAAGGCCTGTTATGCCGTCGTTGGCCGCCAGTTGGTCGGGAAGGTGTTCATGATAAAGAATGCTCACAAGTTAATGTAAATGAATAACCTCATCAGTTATATTGATTTTTTTTAATGCTTAAAACTAGAAAAAAACTAGAGAACTTAATATTGTTTAGTAAGCATAAAGTTACAGCATGTATGTACAGGGCCATGCTAACAAGGTCAAAGGAGTTGTACTTACCTAGCCGCCTGTCAATGGGCTATCAACTGGGTTACTGACCAGGTCATGTTGACCGGACTAGCCTGGCGGTCTATGGCCCATTTGCTACCTTGCCTTGGGTTTAGTTTAAAAAAGCGCGGCTCAAGTGCACCTAAGCGCGCCTAGGATGAGGCGCTAGCCAAAACGCCTCGGTGTATTTTAGGTGCGCCATGCGCCTTTTTGAGAAGGCTCACTGAACAGGACTGACTAGCACGCACGTTCCAAATATTTATTCGCTAGATCGTTAATTATGTCATTTATGTTCCCATTATTTCCAACTTTTACCCCTTTACATGTTTGCCAATCAATAACCTCCTTGAAAAAAGGTATTGTTGACCAAAATCTTATTCGGAAAATACAAATTTGTGGCCCTTGCATCCAAAAGGCGTGCGCCTCTGCCTTGCGCTGTGCGCCTTGTCGCCCTGGCTCTTTAGTGCCTTGATGTGCCTTGCGCTTTTTTAAACTAAAGCCTTGGCCCTTGGGCCACCTTAGTATGTCTGGACTAAAACCAGCAAAGCGAACTACTATATAATTTCCATTTTTGTTTGCCTTTTGATGTATCTTTGCCTGTTACGCAAAATTTTGTTTGAAATTACAAGTTTGTTTGCATAAACAGTGTGCCTCATTTCTGTGGCTAGCATATGCCATTCCCATGTGACTGCACATTGTCTGTGGCCCATATGCCCTTGTTGTGCCTTTCCCCTTGCCCCTTGAAACTAAGGGTAATAGACTCGGCTTTGAGGTAGTCAAGGACAATGGTAGTTCTTATGAATTGGAGCAACTGGTTATAGAAGTTCCATTTTTTGCTTTGGTGTCTGGAGGTGTAATCATGCCGTTTCATTGTGTGTGTGTGTGTGTGCTGAGTGGGAGGGGAAACGTTACTTCTGGAGTCTTACCCAGAAAATATTTTGTTCTATTTTATATACACAGCTTCTTTTAGCCTTTGTTATTTTATTTCTAATCTATTTATTGGGGTAAATCTAGAGCTGCTATCCATCATTAATTCTGGCATTTTGGGCAATACTTGTAACGTGGTACAGAGTTTGGAGATCTCATGTATATTACTGATGTGAACTCACCTTATAGTCTGAACCTGGTAAATTATTGGTATTAGGTTTGTGCTGGACTTGGACATCGCAGCGCCAAAGATAACAATTCCAACCGAATTTTGTCCAGATAGTGGTTTACCAACAAAACTTATGCTTGACCTGGGGAATTTGATAATATGCACAAAGGTATCTTTCTGTAATTTTTTATGTCGGCCGCAGGGAGTAAATCACACTTCTAATATGAGTGATACAGGAGCATAATTCAAAGGCACCTGAGACCATGGATTTGTATCTGCAATTTGATATGGTGCTGAGTGATGTATCTGCTTTCCTGGTTGACGGTGATTACTCCTGGGGAAAAGCCTCTTTGAAGGGAAACCATGGTCCTTCCAAGATATCTGGGCCAAATTTGTTGCATGTCATAGAAAAATGTGGTGTAGTTCTTATACTCCAACAGGTAAATTCGTTAGATATTCAATTGTTGAATATATTTAAAAGTTGCAAAAATGTGCTCTAAAAATACATCTCATAGCCTCATAGAGACCTGTGGCACATCTTTTATCTGTTTGCTTTGGCAGTTGATGCTTTTGTTGTCCGCAAAAGTCTATTGCATATATTTTCATGATCATACTGCGCTAATGTGTAGTCACTTCCAGATCAAGGTACAGAACCCATCACATCCTTCAACAAGGATTGCTGTTCGCGTACCATCTTTGGGCTTCCATTTCTCTCCATCGCGCTACCATCGCCTGATGGAAGTAGCCAAAATTTTTATGGTGGATGATGACAAGAATATTGAACCTCTGCGTCCTTGGAATCAAGCTGATTTTGAGGGTTGGCTATCTCTTTTGACGTGGAAGGTTACTTTCCATGATGCTTTTTGTCTTGATTGCTTCCATTAGATCATTCTGTTATTTTTTGAGTATAGTTGCTTATTGCTGTTTTTGTTTCCGTTACTTCTCCAGGGTGTAGCCAATAGGGAGGCTGTATGGCAGCAAAAATACTTCTGTTTAGTTGGGCCATTTCTGTATATACTAGAAAGCCCAGGAGTAAAATCTTACAAGCAGTACTTGAAGTTAGTGTCTCTCAGATTTTCATATTATGCCCTTTCTATAGTGGTGACTTCTTTCATGGATACTTTGTATTATCATTTCCTGTGACCGACATTTTTTTTTGCGATATACTGAATCGATAGGGGTTATGTGGCTATCCAGTTTCAGAGAGGTTTTAAAAGGCAAAGATAAGATTGATGCTAGGGTTACCTTAAAATCACGAAAAAGATGTTTGTTGCATATGACCATCAAAAACAGACTTGCATAGGTTATAGGGGAGAAGGAAATTAAGGTGGAAAAATTTGAAGGAGGGATGATCAAATGTATAAAGAAGATGAAGGATGCGAGATAAAATCTCGATTTCAATGAGTAGAGGGATATTTTTGGTAGAAAGGGAAAATTAACTTTCAGTTTCGAGGGAAACTGCATATTTTGCCTGAAAATGTACCTAAAAAACAGGTTGGAGCTCATGAATGGTAACAATCGGTAAAAGTAAGAGATTATATTAGGTAAAAATAATAAAGACTTTCTTATTGGGTAGTAATTTCTAAAATAAATACATTCCATTCAAATCCGAACACCTCGGTCTCAACATTTCTGTGAGGTGAAAGTGTAAATGCATGGGGTGTTTGGATTTAAATGAAGGGTGATTACTGACTACTGAGTACCAATATAGCTTTCATAAATAAACATAGAGCAAGTGGACGGAAAGGGCCATGGAGCAAGTAGACACTTTCTTTGCGAGTATATGTACTTATAAGTTATAACTATATATCTTCACTTAAATCTTGTAGAAATGGGAAAATAAAAAATATTGTTCTAACAGAGTGAATAGTTAATCATTCAGTATACAAAGATTGTTAGAGACAAGGGTTTCACTGAAGAGAGCCTTGATATATAATTGTTCTAATTTGTTGGCATGCGATGTTCCAAAGGTCATTTAGCCGTCCGGCAGATATTCTATATGATGTGAATCCCAGTCAGTCCATCTTCGAGCCTCGTGCTGTCTATTAATATCTACATCTCTTTGATTAATTGGATTTTAATAGCTAAGAGTACAATTGTTATTGTTGAATTTCTTCTTTGTCGAACCCCCTGATTCCTTTCTAACTTCATATGCACATTTAAAAGATGTGATGTTTTATTGCTTTGCATTCGAACTCATTGCTTTGTGTAGCTTGCGAGGGAAACAAATATATAAGGTGCCTGCAGAGATTGTTGGCAGCGAGGAACACATCCTTGCGATATGTGATGCTTCTTGGATCCACACTCAGGGCAAGGTTGTTTATGTTTTACCCTTTTATTATGCGTAAACTAATGATTTTGAAACGTTCTCAGTTGAATGTTAGAAGTGTGAAGTGTCCAACTATTGTTTTTTTTTGTTGTGACCATGATATGGGCTGCTAGGGCTAGCTTCATGAATTTTCTGTCTCCACGAGCAGGTTTTTGAGCAAGCAAATGCATTGGTCTTACGTTTTGATTCTGAGGAGTCTTTGAGCATTTGGTCCAGCCGCCTTCGAAGCGCTATATATCGTGTGTCGGTATGTGCAGTTTTCATTGCTCCAGGATCGTGTGTATCCTCTAACCTTACTTTCAGTTTTCCGGATCTAAGATATTATTAATCTGTCTACAAGCTAATTTATTTTGTGATACTCGTCTCTCTAGAGTGTTTCTTGGTTTTCTCAAAACAAGATTCAAGTCCCTCCCCCCTTTGCTAATGCGTATTATCAAGTCTGATTGTTGTTGAATATGAGTCTTATAAAATTAGCAACTATTGACACGCTCATGAATGTATACTTATTTGAAACTGAAATTTGACTACAAATGTGACATCTAAAATAATCTGTTTGGCACAACACATGGGACGGAGAGTGTATTTTTACGACATAGTTTTGTGAGTAGGAATAGGAAGATTGAAACACTATTCTTTCCCTTTTTGGAGGAGGGTGTTAAGGTTATGCTTAGGTGTACTAATTACTGGCTTTAAGTATTATATTACTGCTTAATTGTTTTTATTAATCTCACTGTTAATAATGTCGTGACTGTACGATGTTACCCTGTCATGCATACTGACTCATATTCTGTTGCATTTTCTGGTTTCTTATATGGTAGGCTTCAGCTCCTCTCACTACATTGTCCGAATCCTCATCGGATGCGGAGGACTCTGAATTACTGAATCCTGAGCTAGACCCTGCCATCAATGCTGTGGATGCAGAGAATATTTTCATAACGGGTGTGTTAGATGAGTTAAAAGTCTCCTTCGATTATAACCAGCAGGTGAGCTCCGATGTTTTTTGTGACTGCTTAGGAAATTATGAATTTGTGAGTGCAAGAACTTACCCATGTTCCTGCGGTACCTATACTAGTATGACAAGAGTTTCATGAAGATGCTTCTATCTGAAGAGAAGCGTTTATTTGAATTCCGGGCTACAGGTGGTCTGGTATGGAGACTATCCTGATGTACTTGTCCTCTCTCTATATTAGTTACCCTTAGTTTTCAATAACAGTAGTATATTTGAAACAGGTGGAGATAGCAATAAAAGAAAATGATATGTTCATAGGAACACTCCTGAAATCGTTAGAGATTGAAGATTTGGTGTGTCAGGGAAAATCAGAGCGTCACTATATGGCAAGATCCTTTATACGGGACCCAGATGTTGCTTTAAATTCTGAGGATACTCTAAACCAGAGTGGCAGTGGCTACGATATTTCAACTGAAGGTGACGAGAATTTCTATGAGGCTTCAGAGAATTTACCGGAGACCGACTCTCCCACTCAATCTTCTGGAATTTTGTCACCTGAAGTGTCTGCATTTAGGCCTCCTGGTTTTAACAAGGTGCCTGGTCTTCTGCCTGATACTTCTTTTCAGCCCACTGAAGAGAGAATTGGGCGTATTGATGAGTTAAACAGCTTTGTTAAGGCTCAAATTGTTATCTATGACCAAAATTCTCCTTTCTACAACAAAACAGATAAGATGGTGAGTTGCTGACATAATTTTCTGAAATGCATTCTGATCTGTCACTCCATTCTAAATTTTTTCCCATTGACTACAGGTCGTGGTGACCCTTGCCACCTTATCATTTTTCTGTCGCAGGCCTACTGTGGCTGCGATCATGGATTTTATGAATGGTATTAATTTTGAAGCTGACAGCTGTGAAGCACTTAGTGATAGCTCGTCAGTGGCACCTCAACAGATTGATATGTCTGGCGAAGATGTTGATCACCCGCAATTATTAACTGCTGACCAGCCTGTGGTAACAGGCCTACTTGGGAAGGGGAAATCCAGGATTATTTTCTGTTTAATTTTGAATATGGCACGTGCCCAGATAGTACTTATGAAGGATGATGAAACTAAGCTCGCTACCTTATCACAGGATAATTTGCTAACTGATATTAAGGTTCTCTCTTACCTTGGTATGCTATTTGCTCAGTAAGTTACATTTGGTTGAGAACTTTGGGTTTGCTGATCTAATATCTTTCTGCCCAGGTATTCCCTTCATCTTTCAGTATCAAAGCTGCCATTGGTAATCTACGAATAAGTGATGACAGTCTTCCTTCTCATCACATATATTTCTGGGCCTGCGACATGAGAAATCCTGGTGGTAGTTCGTTTGTTGAGGTACTCTTTCGTAACAGAACATTATTTAGGCCTGCACTTTATATGACACTTAATGTTGGGTTGTAAAGCATATTCATATGCAAAAGATGAGTGTGTCAGAAATGTGTATGCGAGGATATATGTGTAACAGCCCTAAATTTTCGCGACCAAAATAACAGAATAAAATAGGAAAATTTAAAGCTGTTACTCCGCATTTAGCTCACAAGGCCAAATGCAAGGCAAAAGAATAATATATGAATTATTAAGAAATGTAAATCCGATAAATAATTAAATGAAAACGTTGCAGCGGAAGACTTAAGTCCCACAAAATTCAAAACGGTTTAAAACAACTTCAACCCAAAATTCAACATAAATATAAATAGTTTGGAGTTAAACGTTAAATAATAAAATCCTTCCTCGCTCAGCATCCCGAACCAAATGCACCCATGCAGCATATTAATTGTACCTATCAACTGTACCCAAAACACAAATAGGTACAGGTTCCAGCGGGGGAACGACCCAAAACAACAGGACGTCAGCAAAGCTGAGTAAAATATATTATATTGAAAACGTAAAACAATAATTATAATTAGTAGTAAACTGAAATCAGAGTCAAATATTATTGTCTCAATACCAAATCAAAATACTGTGAAAATAGTAGTCAAAACCAAAACCAACCAAAATATATTGTTTCCACCTGTGTGCCAAGGTCCTACCCTTTTGCACGATCTATAGGTACCACCTATGCTTAGCTAGACTTACTATAGTGCGCACTACTCACAATTGGGCAGTCAGTAGGATGAGGCTGCCAAAGGAGGAAGTCTAACTACCTAGCAAGTGGGGAGCCGGAAAAACCCCACTTAACACAACTCGGGCCAGGAGTTCAGTTTCGGGACGAAATCCCAGGGACGTCTCAGACGCACCTTAACCTCATAGACCAACAGAGCTCCCAGAGTCTGTTATAACCACCAAAAATTGTACCAAAATAATACCAACGTATGACTTGTCACAAAGTTACAATATACAAAATATTACAAGAGTATCATAAAAATTCACCATTGACAAAATAATTATAAAACCGTTTCAAAAATATAATTTAAACCGAACATGCTCTTTACTTAAAGGTGAAAAGGTCAACGTCCTTACCTCTCGAGACGGTCAATCCAAGCTATAATTAATCCAAAAAAAATCTTTTCTCCTCGAACTCACAAGCTACAAATAATATAGGTGGTTCAATAACTTAATCACTCAAGCTAATAAATATTAAACGATTTTAACTTATTACATCCAATGACTACCATCCCGAGACATATTCCACTTAATTGACGTATCCTCAATTTACTCATCATTCAAGATCCATAGACAACGATTTTGAATATGACCCCCCAATTAGAATCTATCATACGATCGATCAAGCCCAAAACCAAAACAAATATCGATGCTAACAAGATTCCTAATCTAACAGCTTAATATGACCCCTCCACTATAATATGACCTGTCACTGTCATCACACTTACATCACCACAAACCATTACTTCCTCCTTAATGACGTCTACTCCCTTAATTATGCCTAATCCCACCTAACACTATACTTGTGTGAAGAATTCAAATGTCTTAGCCTGACACATCTAATTTCTATACTGACACAGTTTGATAATGCTCGAATCGTATTACTCCTACAACGATATAAATTTAATAAGACTGAAATTAGTACCAAGTAAAATACTTACAATTAATATGGTATCGAAAGAATGAAAAAGAAGCACTTGGATGGTGACAGACTGTTGATTTCTCACGCCCAAAAGAAACAGAGAGAAAGGTGAGGAGGAAAGGGCTACGTGGGTGGGAGATTAGAACACAGGAAAAGGGTTTTATGTGTATGCTTTGATGTGTTTGGTAATGGGGAAATTGGGTGGGGTTTAATAGAATTATTAGGTTTTATTTTGTGTGTCTGAGTCAGAGTCAGAGTCCGAGTCAAAAACAAGTCGGTTTATAAAATAGCATTCCACTTTTAAAGATAGTCCAAAAATCGAATTATTATAAGAAGGTCCAAAATACTTTAATAATTATAAAGACATCAAAAATATATTTTTCCAACTTAAAACCCGATTTAAATAAAATAGAAAAGTAATGTCTTATAAATGACTCAGAAATTTACGGGGTGTTACAATATGTGTGGTCATACAAGAAAACATCGACTTAGAAATGATGTGATTAGGAAAAAAATACGAGTGACCCTCATTGAAGAGAAGTCCATTGCGAATATGCAAAGATGGTTTGAACATGTGAGATGGAGGGCGATGGATGCACCGTACAGAGTACGGAGGCTTGGGAAATGGAGAGCACTTAGGTTGGTGAGGGGTACACGGACACAGATAAATGTGATTGAGAACAATATGAGGTTTCTTGGGATTAAAAAAGTTATGGCGTTGGATAGGATGATGTAGATGGAGAAAGTTTTGGTGGTTGATGATGTTTGAACACTATTTCTTATCTTTTCCATAATTACTTTACTACTATTACGACTACTATTTTTATTTACTAAACTGTTCTCTCACTTGGAACCAGCTGTAAAGAAAAGTTTTTTTAAACTTTATTTTAACCCTTAATTTTTTTACTTGTTACTATTACTACTATTATGCCTTTTTATATAACTTTTATTGGAGACGACTTCACTGTTTTGGAGAATGATTCACGTTAGCCGATGCTGAATCTTTTTGGGACTAGGACTCTGTGTTTGTAGTCTACAAACATTGAGTGCATTTAGACATATGTCTCTACCAACCTAAAGTCAACCCTAGTAGTGTGTTTGATAATCCACCGGCTGGAAAGGAGGAAGATGGAAAGGGGAGGGAACCTGATGTGATGAGAGAAACCAAAACACTCACCAATTTGGATGAACGCAAAAGAAGAAAAGTAATAGAAGGTTTTCATGGAACAATGAAGAATAAAAAAATAAAAAAAAGCAAGAGTTCCCCCCATGGTCTAAAGCTGGAAGACTATATATTCAGAATTTTAAACCAGCCTTCATTCGTTCTTTTCAATGTTTATTGGCATATAATCAACAAACTAAATGAACCCAATTTACAGTAAAACCTACCACTATATGCACTAAAGCGATCGCTACATATGCTAAAATGGTCATTATATAGTTATAAACACTAAAATGATTGCGAGATTACTCTATATACTCAATGATAATTATATACACTAAAAGGATTACTGTATACACAAAAAATGATTATTATATACTCCCTCCATCCCACTATGATGTTCCCACTTTTATTCCGATGTGAGGAATATAATAATCAAGTGGGAACATCTCTTTGGGATGGAGGGAGTATATACTAAAACAGTTACTATAGACACTAGAATGATTGTTATGTACACTAGAAAGATTGTTATATACACTAGAATGACGGTTATATATACCAAAAATATTACTCTATACACTAAAATGTGTTAAAAATAATTGGTACATACACTAAAACGTCTTATTATACTCGTATGTACTAAAAGGACTACTATATATACACCAAGTTGAATGTTGTCACGAGATCCCAAATTTGTATATATATTTTATAGACTGAAAATACTAAAATATTGAATGAGAGAGAGGGTGCTTGCTATTATATATTTGAACGTCTTATTATTATGTTGTCGGCTTACTCAAAATCAGGTGCTGAGGAAGTTTTTTTTTGAGGTACTTTTTGTACGATGTGAGATCATGAGAGAGAGGGTTCACAGGCTGGAATACTGAATGATATTGGGGTAGAGGGCTTAGTAGTGGTGGAGGTCTATGCAATAGAGAGTTCAGGGGAACAGGCTGACATAGGGAAGCTCGTCGATGATTTCGCCAACTAATGTAGTTGACATTTGCAGTGATGTAATTTTTGCACCTCATATCTATTTCTTTTAATGTTCTATCACGTGGCTAAATTTTGTGAACCTCTATAGAGCGTAGATAGAATTCTTTATTGATTCATGACGATATTGATTTGCTATGGGGGGAAATCTATTCTTGTATGGACGTGAAGACACATGTTAGATAAGCTGTACGCAGTCTAATAGTTGACTTTGTGTGGGTACGCTGAACTGCTTTTAAATTTGTGGCAAATGATGATTTGTGTGCCCAGGTAGGACCGTACTATGTATTAATGGTGTACGGTCTGAAGCCTTTCTCTCTTCTGAGTCTTTAGAATGCTGTGGAATAAAGCAAAATGCCACATGTTTGAAAATTTTCCAATCATATATTTTAAGGCACATCCCTATATGTGTTTTCTGCACGAGGGAGTTGCACTTTTGAAGCAATGGTGTGGCGTTGTTGTCTTCATATGATCTGCATGTCCACTGGTGTGTTCTGTGCTGTGAATATATATTTGCTTTTGCTTTTACCCTTTTTTTTACAGCATTTGCATGTGTGCAGATGTGTTTCACTTCATATAACCCAGAGGATGAGGATTATGATGGTTTTGAATATAGCTTATGTGGACAATTTTCAGAAGTGAGGGTTGTTTTCTTGAACCGCTTTATCCAGGAGGTATAAACTTGGCTTACCACTTAACAATCCATTAATTTGCTCATGTGCTCTACTACTAATCCTTTTTTTCTCTCCTTTTTGTAGGTAATTAGCTACTTCATGGGTCTTACTCCCAGCACTTCAAATAGTGTTGTGAAAGTAAGAGACCAGGTTACGGATTCCGAGAAGTTGTTTACTACAAGTGAAATTGAGGGTTCACCTGCTGTTAAGCTTGATCTTTCACTTACAAAGCCAATAATCATAATGCCTCGCAGAACAGACAGTCTAGAGTATGCTATTATATCCGTCCTATGTCTCATCTTTCCTGTTTAAAGTGAACTCTGAGCACTTCTAAAGCTAACCGGTTCTGTGTTGCAGTTACCTGGAGCTTGATGTTGTACACATAACTGTTCAGAACACCTTTCATTGGCTTCATGGCAATAAACTTGAAGTGAATGCTGTTCACATGGAAATAATGACTGTTATGGTCAGTTTCTTGACTTTTTCATATAGATGATAAACAAAAGTAGTACTCCCTCCATTCAATTTCAAGTGTCACATAAGTAAGAAGAATTTAAAAATTCCTTCCAATATATAAGAGAGAATATATTTGTGCGGGATTTTGTTTAATTCGCCTTAGGAGTACATAACTACTTACAAAATAGCAAACTTCATATTTTTTTACGACTACTATCTAAAGAATGATATAAGGATGTAAATACGGATTGACATATGTGAAAAAGGTAAATGTGACCAATGCAGTTGAATGGAGGAGTATATGTTTTAGTTTTAGCTGAATTTGATCTGTTCTTGGTTAAATGTGGAAGTAACTGTGCTGCTTTTCTTCGTTTGTTCTTTTGTCTGAATCGAAAACTATTGCTCAAGTCCATTGCAGATGAAGATTACAACCAGTCCTTATATTGCCTTCTTGTAAAAAGTATCTATTACTCCCTCCCATCCAATCCAATGGTAATATTGGGTTGGACACATGTGTTAGGAAAATGATAAAAAGTAAGGGTATTATGGGTAAATCAAATGGTTAAATGGAAGACCCCAAATAAAGGTGAGTAAAAGTAGTGGCATTTGTTGTAAATAAAGGGAGAGTTTGGGGTTAGTTGATAAAGTTATTTGCCAGAAAGGGAATGGATAGTTTGGATTGGATGGTCCACTTATTTTAAGTGTTACCATTGGATTGGATGGGAGGGAGTCGTTTGTAATGTGACAAGTGGTGGTACTTTTGAGTATTGTTTAGATGAAGCACCAAGAAAATAGTTTGAGTTTGCTTTTATGTAGATAGTTCTGAAAAAGGTACACAGATTTTTAATCTCAGGTTTGTACATCTAGGTCGAGGACATTAATTTAAACATTGGAACTGGAAAAGTGTTGGGTGATACCATAATTCAGGAAGTTAATGGATTATCTATTGTTATACGGCGGTGTCTCAGAGACTTGTTACATCTAATTCCCAGCACAGAAGCAACTATAGAGGTGATTTTGTATATTCTTCTATGTTATCTTGCAGAAGCTTTTGTTTTCATAAAACTATTGGTCTCCAATTTTTTGACAACGTTTTTGTAAGATGCTTCTTTTCTGATATTTTTGCTCATTGCTACTTACAGATGGATGTTATGAAAGCTGCTTTGTCTAACAGAGAATACCAAATCATCACAGAGTGTGCGCTCTCTAATATATCAGAGACTCCGAATATTGTGCCTCCTTTACAGTGGAAAAAGACAGTACCCTCTGTGGAGACGGTGGAACCTGCTGTTATCTCTGACTTAACACTCCATGAAGTTGAATCTATTGCGAAAGAAGTTTGGATCAATATGAAAGTCAATGTTGCTATTAAGTTGGTGGAATTAAGTTTGCATTCCGGTGCAGCGAGAGATTCACCTCTGGGAACTGTAAAGGTAATATTGTCTTTATGTCCTTAATACACATTGTTTATAGACTTTAATGCTTAATTAAGTCTTTTAATTGAAACCATAAGATGAGATACTATTACTACATGTACACAAATGAAAATGCCTCACTCAGTTCACTGTTATTTTTTTGATGTATTAACCAGTCCATGCATTTTTCAGTGCATTTTTCAATGTGTTATATGGAAACAAGCTCTATGTTTCGAACTATATGGTACCTAGTAAGGCAGCTTATGCCTGATCCCACTCATCTCACCATATGCAGGAACCTTTAAAACAACAGGCTAATTTTGTTGTTACTGTATAGTAGAGATCAAGGAAATATGTATTCCATAAATAGTTTTGGGCTTTTGCTGAAATATAGTGCATGATGTTGAGGCATGATGTTATACTATCCCCTACTGGCTGGGCCGAGTTGCTATTGAAAAGTGATTTTTCTATTTTAAAATTGAGCCTGGATCATGTCAACACATCCCAAATCCCACAATGATTTTAGACCGCTGTTGTACTGCCTACACGGCATAGCCTCTGCAAGTTAAACCCAAAGAAAGATGTAACTATTATTTCAGTAATCGTGCAATATAGCCCTAGTATAATATTCTGTACGTGATACACGTAAACAAGTACTCCTTCCATATTTTTATCTTTCTTTCCATTTTCCTTTTAGGGACGTTTTTTTTCCTTTCTTCCCTTTTTTTCTTTCCATATTCGGTGTTACATTAGTTGCCATTGTTTTATTTGCGTCTACTTCCCACGCCCTACCCAACAATCCATCCTCACTGCCCTGAGCCCTGACCTCCATTTGCTCTATTGTTACCACCACCAAACACCAAACTCAAAACTCCACCACCTTTCTGGGAACAACACATCCATCAGTGTCCTTTTCTTCATCTTTTCCTTCTTCATCTTTCCGGCAACGACACAACTACCACTGTCTTCGACGACATTCCAGATGCCCGCCTCTCCACCACCTTTGGGTATTTTCGCGGGTCGGGTATCCATTTTCTCTTCTTTTTCTTACCTTATTTTTCTTAGATCTAGTTTCCATTTTCTTTTGTACGTGGTGTTGGGTGTTATTTAATGGTGTCTCGTATGGTCAGTGGCGTTAGCAAGTTGGTTCAGGGGATGGTGTTGGTTTTTTCTACGGTGAAGGCGATAGTGGTTGGTGTTTGGTGGTGGAGGTTGTGGGTGGTCGGCGTCAGTGAGGGGTCAGTGCCTAAGGGAGGGAAGTGTATTGTTGGTGTTTTTTTGGGGGAGAGTGGGGTAAGTACTGTAAATCAGAGTGTGAGTGAAGTGTAGTCAGTGCAAGTAGAGTGAATGAGGGGTAGTTAGGTAGTGTTGCTTTGTTTTCCTAACAGTGTGAGAAAAGTAATGGGAAGAAAAAAAAATGGAGGGAGTAATAGACAAGGTGAATTATGTCATATATTAGAAGTTGGGCCAGGCCACTATATTAGCAAGGTTAGTAGGTTAGGGTTTGGAACTTGGAACATTGGCTGTTTGACGGAAAAAAGAGCGGAAGTGGGGGAGGTTATGAAAAGGAGAGGGTTTACGTAATGTGTCTACAAGAGACCAAGAGGGTTGGAAAAGCGAGGATCTTAGCAACTGGATAAAGGATCAGGTTGAAATGAGTGGGTCTTGGCATTGATAAAAAAAATGTTGACAATGTGGTGGGGAAGTGTCACGAAAGAGTGACAAGATTATGGTTGTTAAGCTTTAGATAAGAGATGAGCATCTAACAATCATTAGTGCATATGCACCTATGATTGTATGCGTCTACAGAAGAATTTTAGGATTGATCATGGGTGTTGATCTTAACAGGCATGTGGATGCTTTTCGAGATGACTGAGTGTGTTCATAGTGACTTTTTTTTGGAGAGATGGTGGCTTTGGCTTTGAAGATAGGGATGATAAAACAGGATCTGATATTTGGATTTAGATTTAGCACGTGACTTTGGTATGATGAACATTTGGTTTGAGAAAAGGCTTTCTCAGTTAGTGACATAAGACTGGAGGTATTTTAAGTTGAATCAATTTCTTCTTAGTAAAAACGTTTGAGGTGAACAGTGGGGAGTAGTTGTGCTATAGATAGTTTTTAGTGTCATGAAGCTCTAATATGAAAACAACACTACAGGATACATTGCAGCTGTCTAGTGTACATTTGACGAACTCGTGTAGCACGCAGCTCTATACTCCTTCCCATCCAATCCAATGGTAACATTGGGTTGGAAATGTTTTTAGAAAATGAGTAAAAAATAAGGGTATTGTGGGTAAATCCAAAGGTCAAATGGAGGGCCCTAAATAAGGTGGGTAAAAGTAGTGACATTTGTTGTAAATAAAAGGAGAGTTTTGTGGTTAGTTGGTAAAGTTCTTTGCCAAAAGGGGAATGAGTAGTTTGGATTGGATAGTCAATTTTTGGCAAGTGTTACCATTGGATTGGATGGGAGGGAGTAGTATTTTTCCACATTTTGGGTTATTTGGATTATTTGGGTTATCATATCAATTTTTTACTTCGTAATTAAGCCTGTAGAGTTAATTCATAAACAGTGGCATATGGTCCATGATATGTATCTATGAATTAGGAAAATACAAGGAACGAAAATACTTCCTCCAAGTTTTAATGTTCTTCCCATTCTAAAATGGCACAAAGTTTTTTGGTTGGGTTAAAATAATGAAAAACTAATAAGGAGGTATGGGTTGGAAATGAAAAAGAAATGAAAAATAATGAAAAATAATAAAGTTAGTGTATAAATGGATTAAAATAATGAAAAAGTATGACCAAATAAGGAAAAAAATGAAATGGGAAGAAGATAGAAACTTGGATGAAAATGGTAAGTGGGAAGAAGATAGAAACTTGGAGGAAGTACGACATCCTGATGATAGATCTTGTTACAAACATTATGTTTTAGTTTTTGCTCTCCACTTTTTTTGTTTATAAACCGATGTAAAAACCTTGAGAGTTTCTCTTAAATCTTCTAAGAAGTAATACTGATCCAAATAGATAACTTTTGTTATTATAGCATGTTTTATGTTCCGCGATCTAGTGAAATAACTCGTACTATTTTTGAAAAGTAAATGCAGTGTTCCTAAACATTGTGATGGGGACAGTTATCCTAATTGTGGTAGTTTTACACGTAAGTTTGGATAAGGTGATATTACCAATTGGGTGTCGTGTTGTTTGCATTCTTCTCTTACTCCCGTCTGATCTTTTACTTTTCTGTAATGAACAAGCACGTGCTCCGTCCTTTCAAGCCATTTCCATATGTTTAAATTTTCTCACGTAATTTGGACAAACTTTTAGAAATGACTTGAAGGGAGGGAGTAATTATTTTGTGTGGAGTTTGTTATATTAACTTTTATTGTTTGTAGGTCAACAATGCATGGCTTCTCTATAAGTCTACCACCGATGGTGAAGGTTCGGTATCTGTTACCCTTCAAAGTTTTAATGTTCTGGATGATCGTGAGGGCACGCACGAACGGTATAGACTTGCAATAGGACAGCCAAAGAACATTGAATATAATTCTTTAAGCGTGAAGAGCAGTGAGGCTGGGCAGATTTCTAATTCCAAAATTTCTCCTGTGTTCGAGAGTACTGCAGTAACGACAATGCTCATTTTTGATGCAACTCTGAATGAGCAGTCATCTTCTGTTTGTTTATGCGTACAAAGACCTCAATTGCTTGTTGCTCTTGATTTTCTCCTGGCTGTCACAGAATTTTTTGTCCCAACTGTTCGTGATGCACTTTCCAGTGAAGAGACTGACGTGTCAATGGATTTAGTTGATGCAATTATCTTAAATGATCCCACTTTTATCCAACCTTCACCCAACTTTTCACTCTCTCCTCAGAGACCTTTGGTAGTTGATGATAGGAATTTCGATAATTATTTTTATGATGGGAATGGTGGTACATTACTGCTAAATGATAGACAGGGTTCTAAAATTTCTTCCCCTTGTAAGGAAGGTATAATCTTTGTGGGAGATGGAAAGAAGTTGCAATTCAAAAATGTAGTCATCAAGGTGTTAGTCTCTACCTCACTTGTTACAAATAATCATATGTTCCTGGCTTAAGTGACAAAGACAGTAGTTAATTGAACAATATGGAATGATGTCGCAGGATGGCCGGTTTTTGGATTCATGTATTGTGTTGGGAACGAATAGTAGCTACTCTGTTTCCAAGGAAGATCGTGTTGTTTTGGAGATTGGAGATGAAGAATCTGTAGAAGACTCATCTGGAAATCACGCCGTTGTAGAACCCCAATCTTCGCAAAGTGCCCAGTCTTCAGAATATGTCATTGAATTACAGGTGATGTTTAGTTTCAGCAAATAGTTAATTGGTGAATTACTTTTCATTGTAGTGTCTATTCTACCTAATTACTTGTGTTCTGAGTAGTGCAAGATGTCTAATTCTGGCTTAAATAGTTCGAAGATGAGCATAGATGTTTTTCAGAACTTCTGTATGTGTGATAAAAGCTGTTCAAATTTACGTATGATTTACCATTTAAAGGACTAGACTACACCGCCAAGAGATAGTTGGAATTATCATGCTTCCTTTTGTTGATTACCACAATCATCATTATGCTGTCTCGCAGATATCTGCATTGAGTTTCTTCTGACGGTAATTTGACTTGCAGGTTATTAGTCCGGAGCTTACTTTTTACAGCACATCTAAAGATGCAGGGGAATCCACTAGTCTTTCCAACAAACTGTTGCATGCTCAGTTGGATGCTTTCTGCAGGTTAGTGTTTTCTATACCTTGTTGTAAATCAGGCTGACAATGGTGAAGGGTTGTGTTTTATTACTACTTTGGGATAGCCATTCTTCGTGAATTTTTTTCTCAATCTGTCTGCTTGTTATATTTGTCACCCAATTCTGTGTCGATAGGATTTTGGAATTGGTGTGAACCTGTAGTTCTCAGATGAGTACTCAATTTTTTCACACTATGTTGGTATTTTTCATGTTGGCTTCAGGATTGTTATGAAGGGTGAAACCATGGAAATGACTGCAAATGCGCTGGGATTAACAATGGAGAGCAATGGCATTAGAGTTTTGGAGCCATTTGATACCTCAATCAAGTTTTCAAAAGTTGCTGGGAAGACAAATATACACCTCTCTGCTTCTGACATTTTCATGAATTTCTCGTTTAGCATTCTACGTCTATTTTTGGCCGTTGAAGAAGAGTTGCTGTCTTTCTTACGAATGACATCAAGAAAAATGACCATTAGTTGCTCAGAGTTTGACAAAGTAGCAGTGATCGAATGTAAGTTTAGATAATTTTGAATATGATCTCAGTCTGACAGGAGTATAGTTTTTTTGACTGGTGCTCCTTATTGTGTTGATATATAAGGTCCGGAAATTGATCAAGTATATGCATTTTGGAGACCTCGGGCACCACCTGGCTTTGCTGTTCTTGGTGATTACTTGACTCCAATGTAAAATTTTCTCTTTAAGGTTTTCTTACCTTTTCTGTACCTATAATTTTCTTATTATCTTTCTGCTACTCTGCTGTCTATAATACAAAATCATCTGTTACAAAATTCATCGTATGTATCACAGTGACAAGCCACCTACCAAGGCAGTGCTAGCTGTAAACAAGAACCTTGTAAAAATCAGGAAGCCTGAATCCTTCAAGCTAATATGGCCACCTATCACATCTAGTACAAACGGTGTCATATGTGATACTGATGATATCAAAAGATTACCCCATGTTGACACGAAGGATAACGTCAGCTGTTCGATTTGGTATCCTGTGGCTCCAAAAGGATATATCTCCATGGGCTGTGTGGTTTCTTCTGGGATATCCCCGCCGCCTCCTTCAGCAACCTTCTGCATCATGGCGTCTTTAGCTTCATCTTGTTCGTTGAGAGATTGCATTATAATTGGTGGAAGCAATGAGTAAGTGTATATACAACGCCTTGTCATTTTGTAATTCCTTCAGTTCGACCTTTGAGTTTTGTTTTCCTTCTGTCCGTAATTAACTATTGAAAGTTGTAAACCTTTATCATTATGTTTCCCTTTTCCTTTTAAATTTTAAATAAGATAATGTATGAGTACCGATTAAATTTACGAGTGGACTAATGATAGATAATTTGGTCTATTAATTACCTATATGGTTTTTCTTAATAATGTTGCATCTAACAAACGTCATTATATAAAGGCAGGGAACCTTTTGCTTGGCAGTTAGATTTTCTTTATAATTGTGCATTTGTAAGAAACATCATTATGTAAAGGGGGAGTTTTTGCTTTGCGGTTCAATTTTCTTACAAACTGTGCCTCTGTAACAAGCGTCATTTATATATAGAGGGATGAGGGGTTGTTTTGCTTTGCAGTTGGCTTTATCCATTATTTGGTGCTTTGAATTTCAGATCTGCGATGGGTTTTCCATTCTGGCGCGTGGATAATTGCGCTGGAACGTTCTTGGCTACAGATCCCGATTCAGGCAATTTAAGTGGTGGAGCATATGACCTGCGTCATATCCTTTTTGGGGCTGCTGAGTTACCACAAGAAGTTTCCGGTGATACTTCCACTCATGCTGTAACAAGTCATGAGCCCCATGCTGCGCAACTTCCACTTATAAATTCTGGCCAGCGTTTCGAGGCAGTAGCCAGCTTCTCTCTGGTGTGGTGGAATCAGGGTTCAAGCTCTAGAAAGAAACTGTCGATATGGCGTCCTGTAGTCCCTTCAGGAATGGTGTACTTTGGTGATATTGCTGTAAAAGGGTATGCCCTTGATTTATGGGGAAAGAACATTGTCTAGTATGTTTGTGGCTTGATTGTTTTACCATTTCCATTCCAAGGTTCCAGCAATTACAAATTGGTTTGAGTGCGTTCTATCATGACCCTGGCCTAGAATCTACTCCATATAACAAAATAACTGTACAAGACAATATCAGTGTATCTAATGTAGTATATTCATAATGAATTCGATAACCTTGTTGCAATGAAGCCAATAGTCCCTATAGGAATATGATCCAAAAAGGAAAGTGGCTCTATGTGCTGCTTATTTGAGAATTAGTAGTTGGTGATGCTATTCTTGATGCAATTTACGCTAGGAGTAATTTGGAAACAGTGTGCTTTAATGTTTAAACACCAGGACAAGTCTCCTTACTGGTCCTCTTACATAGCCATAGGCTGGAGCCTTTGAGACATTGAGCTAATGTTAATATTGGGTGTGGCTGCAGGTATGAACCTCCAAATTCTTGTGTTGTTGCTGAAGATCTTGGTGATGAAGTGTTGAAAGAACCTTTAGACTTTAAAATGGTTGGGAAGATCAAGAAGCAGAGGGGAGCTGAACCTATTACATTGTGGTTGCCCCAAGCTCCGCCAAGCTACGTCTCTTTGGGCTGCATTGCGTGCAAAGGCTCTCCAAAAGTACAAGATTTCAGTACGCTACGTTGCATACGAAGTGACATGGTCACGGGGGATCAATTTTCTGAAGAAAGTGTGTGGGATACCTCTGATGCTGGATTCAGCACAGAATCTTTCAGCATATGGACAGTTGGTGGTGATCTGGGCACCTTCGTGGTCCGGAGTGGTTACAAGAAACCCCCTAAACGGTTTGCATTGAAGCTTGCCCATAGAAGTGCTACAGATGGTCCGGAGGATACAAATATTGATGCAGAGATTAGAACATTTTCTGCTGCATGCTTTGATGACTTTGGTGGCTTAGTAAGTGCACTTGGTGCCTAAACAACCTACCTAAGCCCCTTAATCATGTCATATTTTTAGAGCTAAAGTGTGAAAAGTTCCTTCCTTTGTATTTTTGGAATTTTGCAGATGGTTCCGTTATTTAATGTTTCCTTGAGCGGAGTCGGATTTAATTTACAAGGAAGGCCTGACTATTTGAACTCCAGTGTCAGCTTCTCCCTTGTCGCTAGCTCATATAACGACAAATACGAGTCCTGGGAGCCTGTAGTGGAGGCAGTTGATGGATTCTTGAGGTAATTCTTCCCACCTCTGATAATTCTTGTTATTTCCTTGTGTTCTATGTCAATATGCTAAAGGAATGTTTGCCGTAAGATTATGGTTCACCTCTCATTTGTACCGTTATGGACTGTCATCTTTTGGCTTTATTCTGCTGTTGAGCTAAAATCTTCATAGAGATAAGACATTCAATACGTATAATGAGTGCCTTTTAGCCTTATGCTTTATTGAAGTCAGAATTTGGCCATCTTCCCTGAAGGAGAGGTGTTCTCATTGAAGATGAAGCTTTTCAAAATATCTGCTTCCTTCACCTTCCTCCTCTCACATAGTTGTCAGTCATCATCCTCATCACTGAAACCCCAAATAAGAGAGATTGATGCTTTCACTCTGGTTGGAGTTATGATTTTGCATGACTATTATATGTAAATTGCTTGAAGTACTGGACAGTATTTTCAAAGGCGTTTTTGGGTCGTGTTGTTATGACTTGCAAGCTTGGGAGTGGTTCCCCACGTATGTAAATTACTCCCTCCAATACATTCCAAACCGCCCATTTGACTTTTCACGGTTTATGAGACGACACTTTGACCACATTTTTTTACCATTTATATATTACTTCCTCCGTATCTATATGTTCGTCCCTTATTCCTCTTTGGGTAATATCTTTATGTTTGTCCCTTTTCTTTTATTTCCTTATTTGACAAACATTATTCCTATACTATCCTTAATATCTTCACTTATTTACCATATACGGAGTATATCTTCACTTATTTACCATATATGCCATTGTAAATTTACTCTATACCATTCTCATCCAATCAAATGTTTACATGTATCAACTTTTTCCAACTTTTTTCCTAATTGAACCCCACTTGCATTACTTTTTGCATTATAATAATCATTTCAAGACTTGTGTCAATATGGAATGGAACGAACATATAGATATGGAGGGAGTACTTGTTTGTGTGTTGAAATTGTAATTTTATCAAACCTCTTTCTATATAACATGCATGTAAATATGTTATT
Source organism: Agrostemma githago (assembly GCA_958450325.1). Taxonomy (NCBI): domain Eukaryota; kingdom Viridiplantae; phylum Streptophyta; class Magnoliopsida; order Caryophyllales; family Caryophyllaceae; genus Agrostemma; species Agrostemma githago. The sequence continues at coordinate 25,544,002 of OY288239.1, read as the reverse complement.
TTATGTTAAGTAAAATTTTATAGATTCTAGTATTCGACTAAATATAATCAAAATCAATATCACAAATTATAGTATACAACGGTCTCACAAACGGGTTAGCGTACAACGGGTCTATTTGATGTCATATTCGGATGATCCATTTGATTAATTACCATAATTACCCATGCTCATATCATTTACCCATTTAATTCAATATTCTTTCCTTAGAAAAATGGATCATGGATGATTAATGAAAATAATTGTCATAATTATCCCTGATTTGTAGTATATCTCTTGAACTTATCTAACAAAATCCCATTATACTCTCTAATTGATATTATTTTCTCATATTTCTTATTAAAAAATCTCACCATTTTATTAACAAACAATTGTTTGTTGCCCTCATTCTATAACAAATTCAGTAATACTTCTTCAGCTTTCTCATATTGATTATTGTCGGTTTAAAAAATAAAAACAATTTTATAGCATGGATGTTAAATTGTGGAGTAATTTCTTCGTCTGTTACATAATATCCAGTAATAGTGCTGACACCTGGTCACTCTTTTCTCTAAAATGGTTACTGCTTTGCTTCGGTTACGTGAAATAGTTTCACAGCAACGACACCAGAAGCAGAAATTTAATACAATATTAACGGCGGCTAATACAATGTTAATGGTTACTGCCAACGTTAAGTTGGCCACTAGGTTAGTGTCTACTCTTTTTGCTGAACTTCACCAAAAGCAGAAATTTACAACAAAAAAACATGTTGGTAACTTAAGGAATGTTATCACTTTATATTATTTAGTGACAACGTTAACTTAAATAGTGACCACTTTCCGACACGAAAATGTGGTAACTACTTATATGAAAGCGGAAACTAAGTAACTTCAAATGATCACTTTTTCACCATAAAAAATTAAGAAAACTATTTACCTATTAGTGGCCACCATATACAGATTTTAGCAATCCAAGATGTTAATAAATTAACATTATATTGTTTTAATTCATTACACAAAGATCCCAATCAAGAAAATGATATCGATTATGTCCCATACCGCAACAAAATAAGCAAAGTCTACCAATATAAACCACTGAGAAAATTTGATTCAAAACGTCTAATTACTTATATTTCATCGTGCTCTTCTTCCCCTTCTTGTAACTTCTTTCTCGCCCTTGTTGCCTTCATCAACAATGTTCGTTCTGTCTCCCCCGACAGAATTCTTCATGACATTTGCAACCAACCTTCTTGAATATTGCCTTGTGCATGGTTGGAGTCCAACTCTAGGTTGCAGTTTATCATTTTTCAATTGCTCTCTACCCTTTCTAGCATTGTCCGGCTCCTCGACTACAGCATTGTCCGGCTCTTCGAGTACACCATTGTCCGGCTCCTCGACTACAACATTGTCCGGCTCCTCGACTACAGCATTGGTAGCATTTCTCTGCTCCTCCAGTATAGCATCTATACCAATATCAAACGAAGGCATGTCAATCATCACTCTGTATTCAGGTCAATCTTCTGCGCAAGCCTCTCATACTCGGCCAAAAAATCAGGCCTCTTCAATGCCTGAGTCCATGAGAATTGGCTTCCTTGGGTTAAAACTTGTGACAGTTGTATCGGTTCATTCACACCCGCAGTCTCCATTCTCTTCAACTCATCCCAAAGGGCTTCACTCCATCGAGATACCATCTCCATATTTCGCTTCGTCATAAGTCAAGCAACCTTGTATGACTGTATAAATAATCTTATTAAAACAATCATGGTGTATTCGAACTTTATGTAAACATGGTTACCAATATAATACAAACGGTGGTCATCTACAGTTAGGTGATCACTAATAACAACAATGCAACATCAGTTTCAAAAATAAACATACGAACATGATCACTAACAAAGAACAAATGATAACCAGTAACATTATTATGGTGACTAATAACAACTGACGAACACCAGTCACAACTTTCAATCTTCATGTAAATATGGTTACTGATATATTATAATTGGTCACCATTCAAGATTAGATGCCTACTACTAACAAGAATAATGCTATCAGTTTCAAAAATAAACATACGAACATGATCACTAACAAAGAACAAATGACAACCAGTAACATTATTATGGTGACTAATAACAACTGACGAACACAAGTCACAACATTCAATCTTTATGTAAATATGGTTACTAATATATTATAATTGGTCACCATTCAAGATTAGATGCCTACTACTAACAAGAATAATGCAACATCAGTTTCAAAAATAAACATACGAACATGATCAAAGAACAAATGATAACCAGTAACATTATTATGGTGACTAATAACAACTGAAGAACACCAGTCACAACATTTAATCTTTATGTAAATATAGTTACTAATATATTATAATTGGTCATCATTCAAGATTAGATGCTTACTACTAACAAGAATAATGCAACATCAGTTTCAAATATAAACATACAAACATGATCACTAACAAAGAATAAATGGTCAACTGCAACATTAATATGATAGATAAATGGTAACAAATGGTGACATGTAAACTACGCGTTTATGGAACATACCGGATCGTCTTCCCTTGTACTTCGGTTATAACACCTTCACCATCATCAACCATTTCTACGTCTTCATCCATAGGCGGTACAGTATCCACTAAAACATAAATTAAACAATTATCACTTTAGTACAATTCTCAATTTATATTTATCAGATTTCAGAAGTATAGATATTACCTGCCATATCTTCCGTGGCATGGTGATCTTCTCTTCGCACAATCGACTTCTGACCCATCTCCTTCCAATTTAAAAATCTCATAATTATGTACAAACATCATCAATTATAATTAAAGTCGAATAATTGGTCAATGAAGAGGTAGACAATTTCATGCATACCTTTTTAATCCTCAAATGGGGGGAGATGAAGAAAGTGACAGTGGTGAGAATGGGTGAAATTGGGAATTAGGGTTAAAAAGGGGTAAACTTTTGAATTACTTTTACTGAGAGCTTAGGAAGGAAAGAGAATATCAAATATTCTCAATGTAAATTTTTGCCTAGATTATTGTGCATAAATTAAGGAGCCAAATATGGAATATATTATATTAATTATATCCTTTACTTAATTAGGTAGATATTCGTTTAGTTATTTGGGTTAAAAACCCGTTTCACACAAACCCGTTTCTGCAACGGTCTCACCTAATAATTACTGAATCAATATTTACAACTTTGAATTTAAAAAGTGGATGGGTAGTTTGGACTGGATTGGAGGGAGTATATCAACACTTATAAAGTGTGAGATGTTTTTGTTTCCTTGTTTAACATCAAATTAATTTTCTTTTGCCAGCCAAGTGTTCTATTACTGAGCACAGCATAATAAGGAAAACAAAATTACGTTTTCCTAAGGAGACTTTACTCAATCCTAACGAATTTTTTCCTCATTTTTCCAAATTTACGCTCCCCATAACTCACCATTCTAACCTAATTCTCTGACTCTTTAACCCAAAAAATCTTCAATCAATCAACTTCACTTATGAATTACTTGTATAATTCTGTTAGACATTAGTTCTAATTAGTAATATTGTTTTAGTTATTTACTTTTATTTTTCTGACAATTTTTTTAAAAATACTTTTTCCAGCAGTTGTAATTAAAATACCCAAATCGCTGGATGTTTACAAATAAAAGCAATTTATATGGCTATTTGGCGTAGGAGGCTCAATTTATTGATTTTGCTACCATGAATTGGCAATTTATTGACTTATTGATTGAAAATTTCATGGAATTTCGTTGCACTCCCTCCTTAGTACCTGACCTTCGGATTTCTTATGTGATAAATTATTTTAACCTTTTAAGTGCAAGAATTTGAAAAATATACAAAAGAAATTAAATTTTCAGTATGTGTACCGGATGCAACTATGCAAGGAATAAAAATATCGAGAAATTAATTGTGTTTTGGGTTTTGGGTGATGGGTGCTTGTGTTGATAGTAGTAGTTGAAATTTAGGGATTTTTCTAGAGAGAAATTAGACAAGCACTTGAAAATGTGGGAAAAATGAGAAGGATAAATTGGTAAAAATGTCGTTAGGATTGAGTAAAAACTAGTTAGGAAAAAGCACGACCCTAAGGAAAATGTTGGGGTGGAGGAAAATGGGTTTATTTTAGATGATCAGTGTCCAATGTGTATGGGCACTAGGTATTCAGATGCCCTTCTAGGTTTCTTACGTTAGTTTTAGGTTTTTAGCAGTGGAAATATAGAAAATTCTCCTGGAGCAGCGGTTTTAGTAATTTTTAATGTTCATGTCTGGGAAAGAATAGATTACTTTATGACTTTGGATTTAGTCACGAAGCTTCTGTGGCCTGTTTGCAAATTACAATGGAGGGAAATACTTTGTATTTTATGCTCAGAGTATGATTGAAAGTAAAATGACTCGCTAAAATGGTTATGCTTCTTATAACTGTGAAGTTACTTTCATCTTGCAATCTACTCTTTAGATCATCACAAAACAAACTCTCTCTTGTTTACACGGGGGTGCATTTGACCTTCTCATACTGTCATTTCCTGGAGCCCATGAGCAAGTGAGCTGAATAGAGATGAGGGTTCTCATGGTCGGTTGGTTGGTGCTTCTTTTTTTCATCCGTACTCTTAATTTGAAAGTCTGATGAAATCAATTTGCAGGTACCAGTATGACTTAAGCTCACCTGGCGCTGCCTCTCAATTACGTCTCACAACAACAAAAGATCTAAATTTGAATGTGTCCAGTTCCAATGCCAATATGCTTCTTCAAGCTTATGCTAGCTGGCAAAGTCTTAGTGAAGTCCAAGAGTCTTATGTTAGAAGAGTAAGTTTTCTCAATAGCTTGAAGTTCTTTAAATTTCTTTTAGGCTGCCACCGACTTGTTGGAGTGTGATAACATGGTCCTTCTTTTTCTCTTATAATGTTTATTGATATTTTGCCTCACTCAGGAAACTGTGTCTCCTACGTCTAACGGTGGGATAGTGGATAACGTTCTTCATAAAAGAGACTATTATATTATTCCGCAGAATAAGCTTGGCCAAGACATTTTTATTCGAACCACTGAGCTAAGGGGGCTCTCTAGTGTAGTCAGGATGCCCTCCGGAGACATGAAGCCCCTCAAAGTTCCCGTGTCTCAAAATATGCTAGATTCTCACTTGAAAGGAATCGCTGGCCAAAAGTGCCATCGAATGGTGACATTTATAATTGCAGAAGCTCAGGTCTTTTCATCCTCTTCTTTAGCAGATACTTTGATAATTCTGAAACATCACTATCCAAAGACATAATATGTGGTCCTAGCATGAACTTTTGTAGAAGAGTCTATAGGATATTTCTCTCTTAACCTATTGCCAAAATTGCACTTGACTTTTATTTACGGACTATTTATTTATTTGTTTCTTTTTGTGTGTCCTTATAGAGGAGTTTAGTTATTTAATTTTCCAATTCTGTTTGCATACCAGTTTTACTCTCATGGTATATTTTTTGTATGGGGTGCCTCTTCGACATGTTTTTGTATAATCAGTACTCCCTCTATCTCACAGACTCCCATAAAACTTCCTAATTTTTTTGACAACCATTTCCTTGCAAACCGCCAAATTGTCCCAACTCTGAATAGATCAACTTGTAGGTGGAGTTGGAATGAGAGGAGGGCGTACTTTTTATCACTTACAAACAGTTTGTTTTATTTTTGGTTAGCAGCTACTTGCTGGTTAAGATACTAACTCAACATGGTTCTGTCAAATTTGATATTGTCAAAGCAAGAATATGGAAGCATGATGTATATTGCTTCTAAGGAAGCTTCAGCCAGCGTGGCCTCCAGATTCAGTCCTTGTCCCATGACAATAGAATCTTGCAATTTTGAGCCTCTAAAGATGAACATAAATATTTCTGTCATGTTCAAGAGCAATATTCAAGTTATATGAACTCCATGTGGCTTAAGTGACCTCAGATTTTCGTTGAAGTTAGGCTTTAATTTACGGGGATTTTTTGTGTGTGTAAAGACTCCATGTCTTGTATGTGTGCAGAGCATACTTTCTCATTTTTTAATAGCAGAAGATCTGTATACACTTGATGGCTTTGTTTATGTAGCAGATGTAGGTTTTCTAAGACATCCTTAAATCTCTTGATTTTAAAAAAGTGATACAGACATAGGCAGTCTGTCCTTCCTTTTCCTTTTCATTTCTCTGCTTATGGCCATGACTTTCAAGTACATGTTTTTATAAATGATAAAAAAAAATTCTAGGACATGCTTCGATACATGTTAATGCCTGTATTCATGTGTTTCTTGGTCTTTGAAGACAGTGTTTCTCATTCGGTGTTTTCTTCAAGATGCAGTTCCAAAGAGTGGAGGGGTTATCTTCTTGTCAATATACTGTGGCAATACGATTGAGTCCTGATCCTCTTTTGGCAAGTGGAGTATTGCTGAATCAGCAAAGTGCACGAACCTGCGGACGCAGCTCTGAACTCAGTCCTTCTACTGAGTTGGAGTTTGTGAAATGGGGTGAAGTTTTCTTCTTTAAAATAGATACTCCGGTATGTTACAAATGATTCCTTTATTGCAAAATATATTTCCGTTGTTCACTTTACTCTCTTGTCCGTTCAATTCCTTGATGCTATGACATTATCCCTCTTTTCTTTCTATCTCTTGCTATGTTATATCTGTCAATAGTCAATACACACTGTCACATAGGAGTTACTGTTCTGGCAAACCATGAGATGCAGTTCTTGTTTATCTCTCATCCTATTTCAAATGATTCTGTCTAGTCTTTATTATGCTCAGTGATAATATTATAGGATGTTAGGTTATATATGGCTAAATGCTGTCAATCTATTTCTATCCCACACGCACATGATATGTGAGCTTGTAAAAGATGCACTCTGAGTAAATATTATGTTTCGGAATGTATTTTTGGGTATGTTGGCAGCTGAGAATAGGTTCATTTGTCGCATAGGATTGTAAAAGCCGCATCTAAAACCCAAATTTTGGGCCATGTTCCTTCCAACTCACGTCAATTAAGTTCAGCCTCTTCATAACTTCGATGATTGTTCTGTGATGCTGATTTAGTGTGGATTCTTTCTATAATGTATAAGGTTCTCATGCCCATGTTGAAGTATCTACTTTGTTTGGCGATTGCTTTTTGTGTGTGTGAGCAGGACAGCTACAAGGTCGAGCTCATCGTGACTGACATTGGAAAAGGTACAAATTTATTGTGAGCTTCACATTCCCCGAGTTCTTCTAACACAGACTTATGTCATATGCTATCATGATGTTTAATTCTAACATTTTTAGTTCAGCCCAAAGCCTTGAAACCCTCACCATGTCCTACCAAACTGTCTTAGATTCTGGGTTTCTGATCATACTTCAATCTGCATGTCCTGTCAGGTGTTCCTGTTGGCTTTTTCTCGGCCCCTTTGAAGGAAGTAGCAGCTTTGGAAAGCACATACCCCCATGATGGACTAAAGTGGATCGATTTATCTCCTCCTGAGTTAAAGGTGATTTTCAGTTCGTTTGCTTTTCCTCACCTTTGGCAAAATTGATGACCTTGAGTTTACTCAAGGTAGTGGAACCATAGTCTTGACAATACATTTTGCTTATTTTTGCGAAGGAAAAAAGTAGTGAAGGACCACAGGGAAGATTGAAGCTGTCTGTTCTTTTGTCTCCAAAGACGGAACTTAACAGCAACAAGCACTCAAGTGGTGGTAAAAAGCATGGGTTTATCCAGATCAGCCCTACTAGAGAAGGTCCTTGGACTGTTGTGAGGCTGAACTATGGTGCTCCTGCTGCTTGTTGGAGGTTAGGCAATGACGTTGTTGCTAGTGAAGTTAGTGTCCGGGATGGCAACAGATATGTAAATATAAGGTCTTTAGTTTCTGTGCGTAACACTACAAATTTCACGCTGGATGTATGCCTTAGAGCCAAGGTGCCTTCTGGATCGAAGAGGTTGTCAAATGACCAAGGCACATTTGAGGAATCAAATGTGAATCCTGAAATGATTGAGATAGTTGAATTTTTTGAAATGGAAAAATATGTACCAGATGTTGGTTGGGTTTCCTGTTCGGGAAAACCTAGCAATGAGCCATCAGCTGGGGGAGTACACAGCAAGGTGAGCTGCTTTAGTGTTGTGTCTGTTGCCTACTGTGTGTACTGTGTAGTGATTAAATTTCTGCATGTTTCTGCTATTTCTTATCTTCACGATCTCAGCTGTGATTGTGCACAATGAAAACTTCTTCCCCTATTTTTTTTCAGTTAGGTCCATTGATCCACTTTTTGTGAGGGGATATTTAGGTCCATGGGAATAAATGAAGAAAATGGAGGGATTACCTTTCAGATATGGTTTGACTCATCGCAGGAACCGACATAACCGTTACTCATGCTACTTATGCAATATGATTAGAATGGTCTGGCTTGTTGGTGTCCTTAGCAGACTCATTATTGTCGCTCCATGGCCCTTTTCAACCTCTGGGCTGTGGCAGAACTTATAACTGAAACACATCTAAACCTTCCTAGACCTTGCTTTGTGTAGTTGTCGGTGGGTGATTTTTGGTTCTGAGTACAATTACTTTCACAACAATGTTCTTATGTTTATGCTTATTGTTGTTGATCTTGTCACATACAATTCTACACATTATCTCGGTGCCTGAGATAAAATAATAGTATTAGCTATCTTTATCTCAGCGCATATCGCTCTGCATTCTTTAGTAATTGACCTCTGAGAAGTGAGAAGGGAAGTAGATTGCGTCTTTTATTAGCTACTAGTTTTATTACCCTTTGCTATCATGTATATATATAACCAAATGGTATCCAAGTGAAGTTGAAGCGAACAATGCAATGGTAAGAACAATACATCCTTCCTCCTAAGAACATTTGAGGTTGACCATCATGAGCGATGCAATGGAATCGGTTACAGAAGGTGGTGAAACAAAAAAAGAGAGAATATGACATTGGCAAGCAATGAGAGCAGAAGTTATCTTTGTATAGGAATGAAAATTTTAAACACAACAAATTTCTGATTCCCCCCCCCCCCCAAAAGAAAAAAGTAACACATACAAAAAATAGTAGTGAAAGGAAAGGAAGCATCTGATTACTTTACTGTGTAGGAAATTTCTGATTTTGAGCCAACATCTACATGGGAGTGGACTGACGAATGGCATATAGATGAGACAGTTGTGGGTGATATCGGTGGATGGGCTTATGCTCCAGATGAGGAAAGTCTGAATTGGCCTGAGTCATATGACACCAAGAATTCTGTAAATAATGTGAGGCAACGCAGATGGCTTCGAACCAGGAGACATATCTCAAGTAATGGACAGCATATTGTGTCCATAGGTCTATTGAAGCCTGGGGACTGTTGCCCCCTTCCTCTTTCTTGCTTGACACGAGCAGGACCATTTGCTCTTCAACTACGTCCTTTAGACTTTGGAACTCAGGATGAATATGCATGGAGTAAAGTCGTAGATCGGTTTGTGGAATCTTTGGGACTCGAGAAACCCCAGGAAGACCCTGACATCTGTGTATCTGATTTGGAAGAGTCTGAGAAAATTTTACATTGTGCACAGATGAGTGGAACCTCTTCAGGTGGGTCCCATGGAGTTTGGTTCTATTTAAGTATTCAAGCTTCAGAGATTGCAAAGGATATCCGTGCAGATCCCATACAGGATTGGAATATTGTAGTCAAGTCTCCATTGTCCATTACCAACTATCTTCCATTGAGAGTTGAGTATTCAGTCCTTGAAATGCAGTCAAGTGGTCACTTCCTTGCTTGCTCTCGAGGGATTTTTAGCTCTGGGAAGACCGTAAATGTATATTCTGCTGATGTTACTAAGCCTTTATACCTATCTCTACTTCCACAAAAAGGCTGGTTGCCATTGCAGGTAAGATTCTGAATGTACTTAATTCTTTGTTTCTTGGGATGTTTTCAATCTATTTCAAATTGCTGATGTTAGTTTTTTCTGTCATCTTGTTCGTTTGATAGGAAGCTGTGCCTATATCTCATCCTAGAGGACTCTCATCCAGAACTCTAAATTTAAGGAGCTCTATTTCTGGAAGGTTGATTTACACTTGATTGCTTTGTTTGCATGTTTGTCGATAGTTAATTCATGACTCCCACCTTTTCTTAGTACTCTAAATTAGAGAAGGTGGGAGTTTTTTTAATTGTTTCCTGATTTGTTTTCTGCTGCAGGACTGTTCAAATTGTCCTGGAACAGAATAATGACAAAGATCAACGAACAATGCCCAAGACTGTTAGAATTTATGCTCCATATTGGTTTACTGTTGCCCGGTGCCCACCTATTACATTTAGGCTTGTCAATAAGACTGAGAAAAAAGCCGGGAGGATTTCTTCACATTTTAAGGCCGCAAAAAGAAATACTGATATTAGTGAGGAAATTTCTGGAGATGAATTTCATGAAGGTTGCACTATTGCTTCATCTCTGAACTTCGAATTAGTGGGACTACAGGCGTCAATTGTGAGTTCTGAAGAAGATAAGTTTGGGCACACTACAGATCTATCGCCACTGGGTGACATGGTACAATTGCCAATCTGCCAACTTTTACTATGCTGCAAGTCTCGTGAAGCTTAATTACTGATAGAACCTTCATTTGCTGTACAGGATGGATCAGTGAATTTGTCTGCTTATGATCCCTCTGGTAACTGTATTAGACTTTTTGTTACCTCGAAACCATGCCCCTATCAGTCCATCCCAACAAAGGTATCTCTAAGGCGAATCTTCAGAAAGTCACACTGACAAAAATATAAATTGTTTTAGATTTTTCTTTTGTTTGTTTGTCAGGTACTCTCCATAAGACCGTACATGACTTTCACAAACAGAACTGGTCAAGATGTATACGTTAAGTTAAGCAGCCAAGATGAACCTAAGATCCTTCGGGCTCCAGACTCAAGAGTGTGCTTCTTGTACCGGGAAACTGATGATTCTAATAAACTTCAGGTAGTTGGGCTTTCAAATCAGTTTACTTTTTATTGCTTGTGACTGTGGTTCATTTCTCTTTCAAAAATTTAACCTTTATAAACACTGCATATAGAAATGTTCCTGTGCACTTATTAACTAAGACCGGGTTCATCATAGGTTGGTTATCTTTATTTGCTCTTTCTTGTCCTGTTTCATAAGTTAGTATTCGCTCCTTGTTTTTTTTTATTTCTTCCCATTTTCCTTTTTGGGGTGTTTTTTTCTTTCTTCCAATTTCTCTTTGTTTCCTGTTTTGGTATATTTTCAAGGGCATTTTACTAAAATGTCCTTATAAACTTAGGATTATTACAATAATTGCCACTATCAAATCAACCCTACCCCAAGCTAATTAACAAGTACTCTTCAAACCAATCAACCTCCGACAAACTTTGCCACCTTTATCCGCCATTTTATCGTCGGCCACCTCAACCACCGCCGCCATCTCTTCATATGTGGTTGTCGACCTCCTTCAACCACCACCATCGATTTGTCCTTCCCCCTTCGCCATCACCGGCTGGTGTGCCTCCACCATCTCCGGCAACAAATTTCTTGCCAACGGTGAACAAAAAGATGGCATTTTCTCTTCCCCTCCGTCCACCTTAAATACCACCCGTGGCACTGCATCTCCAGCCCTTTATTCGCGTCTGACAACGCCAACACCTTTGCGACGAAATGGCCGTATCTTTGGCCTGTTATCCCCTCTGTTATTTTTCACAGGTTAAGGGTGGTGCCCTGTGGTGGTGATGTTGCCGGCAGAGGACTGTTGGTCGGGGTGGCCAGTGGTGATGATGGTGGTGATCAATTTTGGTTGCTAGTGGGGCTGGGTAGTGAGGGTTAAATTGGTACATAGTCCCCTTTTCTTAAGAAGTGGGACAAAGGCATTGGGAAGAAAGATAAGAAGCGGAGGGAGTATTACGAATTCACGATGGTGTATAAATTTGGAACTTTTGGATTTGGTTATGAAGTGCTAAGTAGCATATCATCGTTCTTTGCAGAGCACGCAACAGATGTAATTAAGCAATCACCTGTCTGAGTGTAAGATACCATTAGTTTGTGAAAATTTTCATGTTTTGGCTGAAAATTAATTGATGTCTTAAGTCATAATGTGTTGTCTTAAAAGGTATGTTGTAGTTGATGAACAACCAAAACAAAGTGTCAAGAGTAAAATAACCTAAAGATAGTTCCAATTCTCGCCTTCCTATTTAGCTAAGCTGGTGATGATGATGGCTTGGGGCCGGACATGGGCGGGCCTAAACCATGAAAATGTGTCGAGCGGGCCATATATTGTATCCCGTGCCCGCTACAATGGGCAACTTACCGTCCACGCCCACCCACCGCAACAAAGCGGGCCGGCCCATGGGGTTAAATAAACTAATTTAATTTTTTGTTCCCCTTAAAATGGGAGTGTTATAACTTAATTTATCTACATTTTATGGTAAGAGCAGTTAAATCGTTATCACTCGTACTTAGATATTGTAATTAACAAATAGTCTACCAAAAATTGAAAGAAAAAAGAAAAAAAAAGGCGACATTGTTATTACACAAAAATTTAAATTACAACTTTATTAAACCTTCACGGTACTAACAATTTTTGTAAGTGTATGCATATTTGTAATACTCCCTCCCATCCAATCCAATGGTAAGATTGGGTTGGACACATGTTTTAAGAAAATGGGTAAAAAGTAAGGGTATTATAAGTAAATCAAAAGGTTAAATGGAGGGGCCCAAATAAAGGTGGGCAAAAGTAGTGGTATTTGTTGTAAATAAAGGGAGAGTGTGGGGTTAGTTGGTAAAGTTCTTTGCCAAAAAGGGAATGGGTAGTTTGGATCGGATGGTGGTCCGTTTATGGTAAGTGTTACCATTGGATTGGATGGGAGAGATAAATAAAAATGATATTATAGGCTAAATAGCGGGCTGTCATGAACAATTTTTTCTAGTCCAAGCCCGCCCATATATTTTAGCGGGCCTAATTTCGTTATCCGTTGCTCATTTATTTTTTAAATTTCTTGACCAAGCCCGCTTAATTAGCGGGCTGAATGGCCCGGGCCGCACTTGATCAGACCTATGCTTCGTCTGTTTTTCTTAGTATGCCCACATGTTGAATGAAGCACACACCTCTTATAAACATATCTTTTGAATGTAATTATACATACATCTACGTTGTGTGTTGGCGTTGCCACCTTTTGTGAGAAAAATGCCACAATCATGTGAATGGATTGTTCAATGGTAGATGTAGAACGCTTTTTAGTTTGTACAACATTACCATCACCTCAAAGTTAAAAAAGGCTTCCACGGCATCCAAAGGGGATGTTTGATGTACTCGACCTTTTTGCTGTATGGGTTTGTCGAAAATAATGAATTCTATGGTAGATGTTCTATCATTTTTCTACTTAATATATGGATTTCGTACTATATCTTTTACACATCTCAACTAAGCATTTTGCATTGAAATAGAGTTAATATTTACGGATTTTGAAAACTCTATAGGTTTGCTTAGATGGTACAAAATGGTCGGTTCCTGTTGAGATTTTGAAAGAAGACACTTTCTCACTGGTCTTGCGAAAGGAAAATGGTGAACGGGTATTCCTAAGGACAGAAGTTCGTGGCTATGAAGAAGGATCGCGTTTCATTGTTGTTTTCCGTCTTGGCTCAACGAAGGGTCCCATCAGGTGATTTCCTTTAATTTTGTGCTTATGTTTGTAAAGAAAAAGCAGGTGACACACACTACCAAGTTCTTGCAAGCACTTCAATTGTGCGAACTTTATTGTCCACTTAGTTTTTTCCCCAGTTGTATTTTTTACCTTACATTGAACCTGTCTAAATAGGATCGAGAACAGGACAAGCAGCAAGACCATCAGCATTCGCCAATGTGGGTTTGGTGATGAATATTCAAGCTGTTTGACACCTCTTTCAACTGCCAACTTTTCTTGGGATGACCCATATGGTCAGAAAATCTTGGAAGTTAGTGTAACTGATGACAGAATTGTGGGTACTTCAACAATCGATCTGGAAAATACTACATCTTTTATGGAAGTGGTGGCAGGGGTGCAGTTTCATCTGATGGATGCAGGTACTGTCAAGGTTGCTCGCTTTTCAGATGCACATCCTCTTAGGTTGAGCTCACAAGGAAACCTGGGAAGTTTTCAGCTGAGGAGAGAAGTACATAACACAGTTTCACCATTTGAACTTACTGTTGAATTTGGCGTGCTTGGTCTGTCTGTTGTTGACCATAAACCTCGAGAGATATCATTTTTATATTTGGAGAGAGTATATATAGCATATTCTTCTGGCTATGATGGTGGAACTACAAGCAGGTATGGCAGTTTATGCATATTCTTGTTCTGCTTTATGTCAATCTATGTGCAATTCATTATTCAAATTAACCGTAACTCATTTATATAATCTCTTCTCTTTCCAAATATGATGAGCACCTTTAACATCATAAGAAGCGACTACTAGTAACGTTCATTCACGACATTTCTGAATACTTATGAGGAAGCCTATTAGTGTACTGACTATTTCCCATCATCAAATCAGGTTTAAGCTCATATTGGGCCATCTGCAGATCGATAACCAGCTTCCTTTGACAGTGATGCCCGTACTACTAGCGCCTGAACAAAGTAATGTACAAGTGCCGGTTTTCAAAATGACGCTGACCATTCGAAATGAGAGTACTGATGGAATACAAGTCTATCCATATGTGTATATCAGGGTAATTTTGATAGAGAAGTTGGGGTTAATTTCGTGTTTTCTGTTGATTATAAAGAAATCACGTATCTGACCATAATGCTGACATGGCAGGTAACTGATAAGTGCTGGAGGATTAATATCCATGAGCCAATTGTTTGGGCTGTAATGGATCTTTATAACAACCTTCAGCTAGATCGCCTTCCTCAAAACACAAATGTTACGCAAGTTGATCCAGAGATACGTATAGAGTAAGAATATCCTCAAGCATCCTTTCAAGTTTCTACACCAGGAGATTGACGGTTCCCAGTAGTTTCATATTTATAAAAGATAAATAATGAACTGTGAAGCATCAGTTTTTAAACTTTTATGCCATTTTTGCTGTCTCACAATGATCTTCCCACTTATATTTGGTCGTTCCACAGTGATCCATTTCATTTTCCGTAAATTTTAATGGTGCAAATTATCTTTATGTTTTGTAGTCACCATTGAGCCCTGACCCCGTCTTATTCCCTTCCTCTATCCAGCTTCCACAATATCAGTAATGACAATTATTACGTAGTTCTCGTATAGGGTGTCACAGATGTAACATAATGGATCCCAGTCAACATGGCCACAATTTAAAAATCATTTAGATATGTGTTGGTTCTTCAATTTTCGTAACATCACTTTCCTTGTTTTTATATTTGCTGTCTATGTTTTCTCTCTTTTGGCTGTACAAGTGTAACCTTGACTTTTTTGTAAAATACAGGATAGTGGTACAATTAGCTAATTCATATCTGAGTGATATGAAGTATATCATTTCTCTATGTTATGTCATGAGAGCATTTTTGTACCATGGTTAGAGGTGGTGTTGATTGTTGTTTGCTGATATGGTTTGCACTTTGCAATGTATCATTCTTTTTAACCCTTGTCTTAATAGTTGTGCCAAAACCCAAGGGGTGAGATCATTATTGGACAATCAGCAAAAGATAGTAACTGAGAAAAAAATCGGATTGAATAATAGTTGGGCTCATGTGCTGGTGCTTTTTGTTCATCGTATTTTCTAATTTTTTGGTTCTTCGTTTTTGCATTTTATACTCTTATGCATCATTTTGGAGTTTGATGAGTTCATCTACTTACAATATTTACATATTGTCAACCCGTCGCAGCCTTATCGATGTTTCAGAAATAAGATTGAAAGTCGCTCTTGAAACGGCTCCCGCTCAGAGACCACATGGAGTGTTGGGTGTTTGGAGCCCCATATTGTCTGCTTTTGGCAGTGCGTTTAAAATTCAGGTGTGTCTTGTATCTAAAGAATTGATGATAATAATTTGACTTCATAATTCTCTACCTCCATACCTTGTCCTTCTATAAGGTCACAGAGTAGATTCATTTTCTCACCTAAGGCGGGTATTCCGTGAACGTGCTTATGGGATAGTGGTTATCTGGTGTTTTTGTCTTTTCAGTTTGTGTAATAATAACGTCCATTAAACTAATCTCCAGTGAGTAGTATAATAAGTCCTCCAAGAATTTGTGTCAGATGTATAGTCTGAGAGCGTAACTGTCTATCTCTCATTTTGTCTATGAGTGAATCATTTAGGGTGTATATTTCTGTATGTCCAATGGTTCCTTATTGTAGACGATACCTTGCGTCTATTTATTACATCAAATGGATTAGGTAGCTTTAAGGATAATAGGCCATCTGTTTTGTACTGTATGAGCATCTAATTCCCGATGTGAACAGAGATTTTCACTTATGGTTATCTGTGTTGTCATATAACTTGTCAGCAGTTTAAAGATTTTCTTGTGGCACTTCTCTTTTTAGTGGTCGATTTAGAGAAAATAAATGCAACACAAACACCTAACTTAAGTTTCGAGCTTTGTAAAACCGTCATGGCAGATGTCATATTATCTACTATTTGGTGCTGTCAAGCATGTCATTATGTAATCGTCATACATATTCGACTTGTACCACCTAGAACTAGAAGTACTGATTGGTCAAGTCGTCAAGATGCTGTCTTAGCCCTTTCATATTTAATTGTAATACCAGGGTAATTGAAATGTTTCTCAGACCTGCATAGTTTATACAATCTACTATTGTGTTTTCAAGATTTCTACTGAATTCCCTGAATTTGTAAGATTGACAAATTTGAAACTTTAATCTACATTTCATACAGCAACTGATTGACTTTGTGACTGGTGACTGTGACTGTCTTGCATTTACCTTCTACAGATCCACTTACGGAAAGTTATGCACAGAGATAGATTCATGCGGAAAAGCTCTGTGATTCCTGCAATTACCAATCGGATTTGGAGGGACTTAATACACAATCCCTTACATCTGATTCTATCAGTTGATGTTCTAGGCATGACAAGGTCCACTTTAGCTTCGCTAAGCAAAGGTTTTGCAGAACTGTCAACTGATGGCCAATTCTTGAAACTGCGTTCAAAGCAGGTCCAAATTTACATTTTGTCCTTTCATGATCTTTGTCTTCCATATGAATAGCTTGAACTCATTTGGAATACTATCTCAGGTATGGTCTAGAAGAATTACGAACGTGGGTGATGGATTTATCCAAGGAACAGAAGCTCTTGCACAAGGTTTTGCCTTTGGTGTGTCCGGAGTTGTCAGGAAGCCGGTTGAGAGTGCCAGGCAAAATGGTGTACTGGGGCTTGCTCATGGACTTGGAAGAGCTTTTGTGGGGTTTATTGTTCAACCAGTGAGTGGAGCATTAGATTTTCTCTCATTGACCGTTGATGGAATTGGTGCAAGTTGTGCCAGATGCTTTGAAGTTTTAAACAACAGAACTGCCCTTCAACGAGTAAGGAATCCTCGAGCTATACTTTCAGATGGGGTTCTTCAAGAATATGATGAGAGACAGGCAGTTGGACAGGTATTCCACTTCCCAAAAATTTGCATATGATGATGCTTTCAAATAATCACACTTTTGAGATGTAAAAGCTTGGTTATTCATAAAACTGAGGGACAAATTGGATATGCTAGCTATAGTGGATGTGCGGCCATACAATACGATGGGGGAGAATTATCTAAGCTAGTTCAACAACTTGAGATAGGCGGGTGATAAAAGAACGAAAAAGTGAGGCTTGCAAGGGATTGGGGAGATCTAAGAATCTATGGATAACTGGGTAACTGATAAAATATATGAGTATAGTGGAGAGAAATAATGGGGTTTAGTTTTGTTTTTGTCATATTTGATATGTTGTACGTAACCCTTTTATCTTCATTTGAATATCCTTGCTATTATATTTCCCAGCGTCTTGTATTTCTTTCTACTGCTTTTAAAGCCAACTATAGCGCCACTGAACTTAGTGGTATCCTGATCCTTCATGAGGAAAGCAAAGGAACTCTCCATTGACTGATGTTGTGGCGATAAGACACCACTACAAGAGTCTAGGAAACTTTCAGGGCCATTTTATGGCATAAGAAATGGAAAAGGGGAAAGGAAATTATGAGAGAAACATCATCGAAATTATGTATGACTTTCATCATAACGACGACTTTAATAGGTGTCCATGCAAATTTTGCATGGGTTTATCCTAGTATGGAGTAATAATTCCATTTAAGAATCATAGTTACTCTAATCATCACCCTAATATATTTAATTATGACATTTATTTCACCCCGCCACCAACCATGGTCTTCAACCCCGGTTCCGCCATTACTCTTACAAGCTTGGATCTACAACTCCTCAAAATTATGATTTCTCTTAATGAACATCTGTTATACTGATGTGAATGTTCTAAATCTGCAATACTAGCATTCTCATCTCTTTTCAATTTTCTCGAGAAATAGGTCACCATTCTATTAAAAACTGATAAATAGCCAACGGTCAAAGGATCTCTTATAAACTTTTCCTTGCCTCAATACTCCACAATAACATAAAAGAACCTCAAAGTACTGACAAAATACTAACGTGATCTCAGGAGTTTGATGGTAGACTGGCGGAAGTGGCCTTTTTTTTGTAACTTTTATTATTGTTATTACTGAGTAGTTTAGTACTACAATAAGATATCCACAGTTCAGTTTATTTTAGGTTAAAACATAATTCGGATTATTTTGAGAAGATGGATAATACGGAGTAGTATGGATTATTCCCATGAATTTTTCCAAAATAAAAAATCGTCATGCTTACACATGGCAAGACAAATCCGAATGCGACACACCGATATGAAATATCTGGTCGAAGATGTGAAGTGAGTGAGTAAATCTCTCGAAACTCCTTCCAACCATAATCAATTAAAAGTATGGGTACCTGAAAAGACCCCGACCAATTTGAATCTGATTGATTACAAGATGGGAGTTAAAGTGTTTAACTCGAATCAAGACTTATTTGTCATAAGCGTCTTCCCGATGTTTGACTTGTTCATTGATTCTTGATACAACAATAATGCCACTTTACTCCAAATCGGAAAATCTTTCTTTAGCTCTCTCATTATTTACCAATTGAGAGAATTAAAGGTCTAGACCATCTCTATTATAGAGAGGCCTATCCCACTTGATTGGTAATAAAATATTTGAAGCAGTGGACCTGAAAGATAAGTTTAGGCATGGGAAGGAAAGATGATGGTGTGCTAGTAGTGTAATTGATTAATTTTTTTAAATTAATGAATCCCATTAAATTGCTACTTTGTATATCAAACAAGCCTGCCGTTTGTTTGTAATATTTGGTCTATAGTAAGTGATTTTTTTACTTCCTTTTCTGTTTTGCTTCAGATGATACTCTGGCTTGCAGAAGCAAGTCATCACTTAGGATGCACTAAAATCTTCAAGGAACCCTCCAAATTTGCATGGTCCGACTATTATGAAGACCATTTCATGTTGCCTCAACAAAGGATTGTCATGATCACCAACAAAAGGGTTATGCTACTTCAGGTTAGTCACACAAAAATGTCTCCCTTTCTTCTATTCACTACTAGTATTAATTACTTATTGTCGTATTATATGTTTGTGTATAGTTCAAAGCCCCAGATGATTTGGACAAAAAGCCAAGCAAGATTATGTGGGATGTACCCTGGGAAGAGTTGCTGGCATTGGAGTTGGCTAAAGCTGGAAGACCTCAACCTTCACACTTGATTCTGCATCTTAAAAATTTCGAAAGATCTGAGCCTTTTGTTCGGGTTATTAAGTGCAAGCCAGAGGAAGATTCTGAATCTGGAGAACCACAAGCTATCATAATCTGCTCAGCTGTCCGAAGGATGTGGAAAACCTACCAATTAGATATGAAAAGCTTGACTTTAAAGGTAAGAAAGATAGTGGACTTGTGGTTGATTAGTGATTGTTATTTGGTTAATCATCCAGTCACACACTTAGTCCTAATAAGGTGGTGTCCTTCAGGTGCCTTCAAGCCAGAGACATGTGCATTTCTCTTGGAATGAAGCCGATAGGAGAGAGATGCAAACGCAAGAAAGAGCATTTGTCATGTCGAGAAAAATATCTTCACCTAGTTCCTTATCAGATGAAAGACGATTTGCCGGGCACACCATCAATTTTACAAAGATTTGGAGCAGTGAGCTAGAATCTAGGAGAAGGTGTACATTGTGTAAAAAAAAGGTCCGTGTACTGATACTCATTTACGCTCGGTTTCTCTTCTCCTTGAGTGGGTCTGCTGACTTGGAACAATTCTTTTCTCAGGCTTTGGAAGATGAAGGTATATGCAGTATCTGGAGACCAGTCTGCCCACCTGGGTAACATTCTCTCTCAAGTCTCAAGTATTCATCAGCTGAACTATAGTGGTCTAGACTCAGTTTAGCTAAGACCTTTGAATTTTATATTTCAGTGATACTCAGACATAAACTTGCATCATCAAGAAATTTAAGTAGATGGAGAATACTTGCATCATCAAGAAATTTGCGACAACTTTTATTTACTTAATGTGATACTCTAGGGGATAGGGTACCATTGTCCCCCTTCCCCTCCTTTTTCTAACTAATGACTGTTGCCTCTGTTTTCTTACAAAGAAGTTTTTTCAATTGGATAGTTTGTTCTATGTTACTCAATTTGAAGTAAGATCACATTCATGTCTCCATATCCAAGTGTCTAATGCTGGCTACACAGGGATGTAAGAACTATAAAGAGTCCATGTAACTTATGCTAGTTTATTCTTTAAATCTACATGCTTTTTTAGGAAGTTCCAATCTTAAACTATAGCTTGTCTTCCTATTACATTGGTCCTTCATATGTTATCTCACTTGGATTGATCTTTGATTTGGAATATTTCTTATTCTTTAGGTACATGTCTATCGGTGATATTGCACGTATTGGTACCCACCCTCCAAATGTTGCTGCTGTTTATCGTTTCAACGAGGAAAATTTTACACTTCCCGTGGGATTCGATCTGGTAAGAACAGATCTAATCAAACAACACTTGAACACTTTGTTTCGTCTCTATATCCTCATTCTTGGACAATTTCCTTGTCTCTGAATATTCTGCCATGATGAAGTCAACACTTTGATTCGTACCCATTACTCTATTAGACCTATAAAAAGCTAACTAGACCCGAAAATTGACACCAGAAAACTCTGAAATAACACCTTTTGTCCAACCCAAACCCGTTTTGACCCACAACGGGTTCACCCGTTGGGTGAAGATAACCTATATTCATCAAAATAAACAATGTGTAATGGTTATTGACTTTCAAAATGTTGAAATACTCCCTCTGTTTCATTCATTTGTTTGTCTTTTACATTAATTGTGAAGAATATTTTAATTAAAGGCAAACAAATGAATGAGACGAAGGGAGTATGTTTTTCATAATTTTGCCAAATGGAATACAAAAATAGTTACAACACAAAATCCATTCAATCTATGTGTAAATATGGATCGCTACTTCATATATAGAAGCAATATTGAACATGTTTAATAAACATGTTCTCTAGATGTCTAACTTGCATTTTCTTTGGTAAAAGTTGTATTTAGCTTCATTTGATTAGGATTAATTTTATCAAATTATATATAAATTTATTTGCAAATTTACCAGTTCGTTGCTATATTTACACAACTTCACTTTGGTTGCTAAATTTACCAGATTTTATAAGCTTATAATTTTATATACTAAATTAAAGCCCGTGCGCTGCACGGGTTAGTTGACTTAATTACATTGATGATGTACATTCGTTAAATAAGAAACTTAATCAATCTATATCATTATAATAAATAAGATGATCACATGATATTAGTAATCAGACATAATTTCAGCTAAGTTTTATAGTCTTAAGAACTCATTTTAAAACTCAAAAGAACACATGATTGCTCTTATTTATAATATAAAATTTCTATCACCTTATTATAATGGGTCGTGCTTTTTCCTCACGAGCCTTTACTCAATCCTAACGAATTTTTCTAAATTTTTCCAATTATACCCCTATATAAAGTTTACCTTTTACATTGAGATTCAAGTTCGCTTCTTTCGTCTTACTCCATCAATTTAGATAATCAATCTCTCCCGAGTTCGATTATGACTTCTAATCAATTATTGATGATGCACAATCGATTATTTACCTACCAAATTAATTTTTTAATCGTATTATTATTGTTTAATTAATTGTTTAGGATTTACGTAACATTGAAAAAAAATTAACAAAAAAAAAACAAATAACAAAGGAAAAAAGGGAAATTTAAATAAATAAAATAATTTAAAAAAAAAAAAAAACTTACGAGCACTGCTCTTTCTCCCCCTACCCCACCACCAACCACCCCACCCAATCCGCCCACCCCCGACACCGACTCCCACCCGAACCCCTCCACCAACCACCCCACCCCATCCGCCCACCCCCGACACCGACTCCCACCCGAACCCCACCCATTCCTCCACCGCCTACCACCCAAACACTACTCGTCTCACACCGGCTCCGACCCGACCCCACCAAACTAACCCGCCGCCGACCCTAGCCCCTGTTGACTCGACCTCAGTGCCGGCGACTTGAGCCACCTTAGCCACCAACCCCGGACGGTTTTGATGTTTGTGGTGGTTTATGGGTGGTTGAATTTTGTGATTTATTTAGAGAGAGAAACAAACCCTAATTTTTTGATGGGTGAAATGAGAGGGTTAAAATGGTAAAATGTCGTTAGGATTGAGTAAAGGCTCGTTAGGAAAAAGTAATTTCGATTATAATTTTTCGATGTGGAAATCATTTTACGTTTGTAGTCTTATTGAGATATTTTTTAAGACTTAAAAGTTTTTTGATTGATGTCTAAGAACGAATGAATTTTTTTGATTGAAATCTAATAAGAACGAAAGATTAGTCTTATTTATAATATAAAATTCTATCACCTCATCATAATTTTTCGATGTAGTATAATTTACTCAAGGTTTATAGTCTTAAGCTCTGCTTTTAAGACCCAGAAAAACGCACGATTACTCTTATTTATAATATAGAATCATCACCTTATTTTAATTTTTTCGATGTATGATAATTTTAGGTTTGTAGTCTTTTTAAAAGTTTTTTAAGACTATTGTTGGTTGATATTTAAAATCAAAAGATTACTTATTTATGATATTGAATTTCATCACCTCATCATAATTTTTCGATGTGATATAATTTACTTAATTAAGTTTATAGTTTTAAGAGCTATTTTTAAGACTTAAAAAAGTTTGTTTTTACATCTAAGTTAAAAGGACAAACGATTAATCTTTATTTATATAATCGAATTTGATCATCTTATTATATATTTTGGATGAATGATTAATCTTATTTATATAATAAAAAAAATCACCTTATTATAATTTTTCGATGTGGGATAATTTTACTCAAGTTTAGATATAGTCTAATTTAGAACTTTTATTTATAGACGAATGATTACACTTATTTATAATATATAGAATTTCATTAACCCATCTTAACTTTTCGATGCGGGATAATTATACTTTAACTATATAGTTTTAGGAAAGGAACTTTTTTTATTCTCAAAAGATTGTTCGTTAATATCTAAGAACGAAAGATTACATAGAATTTTATCACCACATTATATTTGTAATATAGAATTTGATCACCTCATCATAATTTGGAGAAATAATTATTTTTATTTATATAATAGAATTCCATCGTATTATTATACTCTCTTCGTTCATTATTTTTTTCTTCATTACCTTAATATTTGTGAGGGGTATTTAATGAAATGAGGCAAAAAATAGTGACCGCAGGGAGTATAATTTTTTGACTTGGGATAATTTACTTAAGTTTATGGCCTTAAGAGTGTTTTAAGACTCAAAAGAGAGGGGTATAATTTTTCAATGTGGATAATTTACTTAACTTTATAGTAATAAGAGTTTTTTTAAGACTCAAAGGATTTTGATTGATATCTAGAACAAATAATTAGTCTTATTTATAATATAGAAATCCATCACCTTATTATAATTTGTCTGTGGGATAATTTTACTAAAATTTGTAATCTTATTTATAATATAGAATCACACCGTAACTTATTTTAATTGTTTCGATGTGGGATAATTTTAAGTTTGTAGTCTTATTAAGACTCAAAAGTTTTTTGGTCGATATTTAAAATCGAATGATTACTAATATTTATAATATAGAATTTCATCACCCCTCATAATTTTTTGATGTGGGATAATTTAAAAGTTTTACTTGATCGATATTTTAAATCGAATGATTACTCTTATTTATAATCTAAAATTTCATCACTTCATCATCATTTTTTGATAGTATAATATAAAATTTCATCATATTATCATAATTTTTTTAAAATAGGATAATTAATTAGTAGAAATTAATTAGTCTTATTTATAATATAGAAATCCATCACCTTATTAGAATTTGTCGATGTGGGATAATTTAACTAAAATTTGTAGTCTTATTTATAATATAGAATCATCACCGTATCTTATTTTAATTGTTTCGATGTGGGATAATTTTAACTTTGTAATCTTATTAGCACTTTTTTAAACTCAAAATATTGTTGCTTGATATTTAAAAACAATGATTACTCCTATTTAGTAGAAATTCATAAACTCATCATAATTTTTCGATGTGGGAGAGTTACTTAAGTTGGTTGATGTCTAAGGAAGAATTATTATTGAGCTTATTTACAATATAAAATTTCATCACGTTATTATAATTTTTTACTTAGGTGTATAGTCTTAAGAACTTTTTTAAAACTCAAAAAAAAAATTGTTTGATGAAACTTTATAATTTTTCGAAGGTGGGATAGTTCTACTTGTGTTTATAGTCTTAATATATTTTTAAGACTCAAAAGATTTTTGGTTAATATCTAAGAGAACATGATTATCTTATTTATAATATAAAGTTTCATCACCTTATTATAATTTTTCGATGTGAGATTATTTTACGTATGTAGCCTTGTTAAGAGACTTTTTAAGACTTAATTTTTTTTATTGATATTTAAGAACGAATAATTAATCTTATTTATAATATAGAATTCGTCAATTTATCGTAATTTTTATTTAAGTTTATAGTTTAAGAGCTCTTTTTAAAACGAAAAAAATCGAATGATTATTCTTATTTATAATATAAAGTTCCATCACCTTATTATATAATTTTTCGATGTGAGATTATTTTTACTTAAGTGTGTAGCTTTATTAAGAGACTTTTTAAGACTTAAATATTTTTTTTATTGATATTTAAGAACGAATGATTAATCTTATTTATAATATAGAATTCAGCAACTTATCATAACTTTTCGATGTGGGATAATTTATTTAAGTTTATAGTCTTCCATCAGCTTGTCATTTTTTTTTCGATGCTTAATAGTCTTAAGAGCTCTTCTTAAAACTATAAAAAAAAAATACATCATACATTACACTCTTGATTATAATACGAAGTATAGAATTTCATTACCTCACTATAATTTTTCAATGTGAGATGATTTTATGTTTGTAGTCTTATATATTAAAAAAAAAAGGCAAATTCTTGTTTGTGACGGCACTATCCGTCATAATCGTGCGACGGGTCAAATAATACTCATTTGGTTAGATAAAGACAAAATATATGTGCTACCACTAGCCTTCTCTCTTCTAACCAAATGGTTTATTTGACCCGTCATCAATTTGTGACGGATATATCCGTCACAAGGGAGACATACTCAAAAAAAAATTAGGACTCAAAAGTTTTTTAGTCGATATTTAAAACCGAATGATTACTACGGAGTAATATTTATAATATAGAATTCCGTCACCCCATCATAATTTTTCGATGTGGGATAATTTAAAAGTTTTTCTTGGTCGATATTTAAACCGAAGGATTATTCTTATTTATAATATAAAATTTCATCACCTCATCATAACTTTTCGATGTATGATAATTACTTAAGGTTTATAGTCTTAAGAACTCTTCTTAAAATTCAAAAGACTTTTGGTAGATATCAAAGAACGAATAATTACTCTTATTTATGATATTGAATTTCATCATTATATTATAATTTGTCGATGTGGGATAATTTTACAACAGTTATAGGTAATGAATTCACCACATTACAAATAATATAAAATTTATACTCTAATGAAAACATTTTTTACCACTAATCTAGTTATTTCATTTTTATAATTTATTTTACGATGATGTTTTTAAAAAATGACCTCTAAAGATTCTCTAATTGGTTTTTTTTATTATTTAAGATACATTCCTAATTTGAGTTTTGATGAAAAGGACCAATGAGATCGCTCGAAAAAACCTTCAAATATATATATATATATATATATATATATATATATATATATATATATATATATATATATATATATATATATATTGATACCTTTTTCATTTTCGGTGTGGTATTTACATAATTTGGGGCTGTACAGGTGTGGAGAAATTGCCCAGATGATTATGTGACTCCCGTGTCTATTTGGCTCCCTCGTGCACCGGAGGGGTTTGTACCATTGGGTTGTGTGGCAGTAGCAGGGTTCAATGAGCCAGAAGGCAGTGTAGTCCACTGTGTAGCAGACTCGTTCACTGAGGAGACGGAATTTGAGGGACTAAAGATATGGTCAACTCTAGATTCATATCCATGGGCATGTCATATCTATCAAGTGCAAAGTGATGCTCTTCATTTTGTAGCATTACGACAGCCCCTTGAAGAGACTGGATGGAAGCCGAAAAAGGTACGAGAGAGCATGGGTTCTTCTACATCAGAAGCTACTACTTAATAAGATATGCTTGAATTTTCTGCTGTTTGTTCTTCTGTCACGGATGTACATACATTTGAGCAGACCCCAAGTTAACATTGATACATACAGAGTGAAACATGTGAGATATTGTTGGCACCCCAGGTGAAAAGTAGAATAGAATTTTATTAAGCCTGTGTCTGAAAATTGTCGCCACATGCCACAGAAAACATTTTTGCTCGAAGTTGGCAAGGGTTCGGTTTATTTTTGCAGTTGGTTATGTATTTGTTTAGATTTTTTGGAGTTCCCTTTTCCTTTTGGTTGTGTGATTGCTTACATTGTCTGGAGTTCCGGACGCTGATATATATGGCATATGAGAATCAGCCGATAAGAGACGTACTTGTAATACATTAAGGGTGTGTTTGATATATCATTCATTCCGTTCCCTTTTTTTGTTTCCCTTCCCCAAACCCATAATACTAGATTAACCCCAAGCTCCTCTGATTTGATCCCCCCAAGAGTGTCATTTTGCTCTCATTTTGGTAATCTAAACTTTCACGTACAAAAGAAATATCTGGGAGCTGTATTCAAGAGAATCAAATGAGATGGTCTAACGAGAAACCAAATTGATACTTTCTCGAACAAAACAGACAATATTCTTGCAATCCTCATTTCTCCTACCCACAGTTTGATATGTATGATGGTCGTTTGAGTGGAAATCACTTGCATGGCTCAATGACAAACATATCACACCAATGCGACAAACGAAACTTAAGAGGGGTTTGTGGGCCTAAAATGTTTGCGAAATATCTAACTACAACTCACGACAATGCCTAAAAAGTTTCAATGTCTCGTTGCAATATTTTGTTGTGCCCTATATGAATTATGTCTTACGTCTTTTAACATCTTCCAGGTAACATTTTGTTTTGACGATTCTGTTACTTCCTCCAACCAACTTGATTAGACAATTTAAACAAGATCTCACATGACTATATTTTATCGTATATATTAAAAGTTATGTCGATAGACACATGGGCGAGTGGTCTTTGTACTTTTAGAGGTGTTTGGTTTAGTGGAAGTTATTTCGATAATTGATATGTATGACATATTGTCATTTGGTTAATGTAACCGAGTTTTGTCCCTAAATAATTCACATTGATGAAATAGATCACTAAGTACGTGACCGAGTCGTGGAACTCTAATTGGATAATGTAATTATTTTGTCTCTAGTCAGGGTATTATGTTGTGACATTTGAATACCCTTAAATGACTAGTGTGGGAGTTGGTTTATGACCAAGTTCCTTGAGTCATAGGTATTGAGATACTAAACCAGACACATGTATGTGTATGTTGAGAACATGCATTAGACAAACCGTTGAAAAGAATTTTACTAAGATTTTGCTTAGTGTCAGTAAAGTTCTTTACAAGTTATGAACTTGTATGGTCTTTAGACCCAAGTCTTTGACTATTCTGTACATTTGATGTGTATGCTTTGATGCTATTCCTCGTCACCTTAAAAATGAAAGAGAGAAGAAAAAATGACCCAGTCCAAGAGTCAGACTCAGAGGGAGTAACTTTTATTCTACAATATATCATTGTTAATCTTTTCGTAATTAAGTTATTAACGTGTGTCCACTAGGCACACGTTAGAAAATCCGGTTAGATAATAATATATCGTAACCAAGTTATTCGTTACATTAAATGATACTCTCTCTTACTGTTTATGTATATATTTAAATTTGAGATTATTTTAGAAGATTATCTGAGTATGAGATATTCGATCTATCTATCAATACTAATTATCCAACTTAGTGGTTTCATAATAGTTTTACAACTAATAAAACACTACTGCAGTACTTCGTAGAGGAAAATTTGTAATTTTGAAATAAGCATCTGATTACAGGAAAAGGTAAACTTATGTTTTACATAGTTAAGAGAAATAATTTAATTTATTTCTAAAAAAGAAAAAAAAAATAGAAATAATTATTGTTTGGGCATAATGATGATGAGATTTACATCATAGCTTTAGGTTACAATCAAATAAATATGGATTTTTTTTAAAAATCCATTCCCATATCAAGTAATTGTCTAAATACTACTCCCTCCCATTCACTGGAAAAACCCACTTTACTTTTGGAACAAATATTAAGGCAAGTGGGTAAGTTGGACCACTATACCAAAATATCCCTCTACGTTTTAGTTGTGGGGTAGTTGCAGGAAAGGATAGTTGTGGGGTAAGTAATAAGGGTATTTATGTCTTTGCTTGGGTGAAACTTTTCATTTAAGGAAAGTGTGCTTTTTCAGTGAATGAGTCAAATAAGAAATAATGTGCATTTCCAGTGAATGAGAGGGAGTACTAACTATCATAATCTCAATTCAATCGGTGATAACTAAACATTATAAAAGCATTGCGCATAATTTCTTTCAATCGTCCACAAACTGTAGGCTGTATCCATTACCCATACCCGTATAACCCTATATCGAAGGTTATAGATCTCTCGTTTGTATGATAATTTGTTTATCGCGTTTCACAAAAATCCGTAAAAGGTAGTTTATAATACAAAGCAACTAAATTAGGAAACCAAATTATATATTAAAATACTTTAAAGTTGCCTACATTAGATATAAATGATGAGATTTTTTATTTAAATATTTAAAATGACCTCCAAAAATATTTCAAAAATTTAAATGAAAAATATTTAAGCATATTTTTTCATACAAAGTACGTAAACTACTTGCACTCAGGCATTGTCGTCTAAATTGATGAGTCGACATTTCGTTATGTATGTTTATGTATTATAGGTTTAACATACAAATTGCACAACGTTTTGAATCACTAAAACCGTTGTATAGAAACATGTAAAAAAAAAGTACTTACATTTAGGTGTCATAAAAAAAAGACGGTCATCAATAAAATTTATACGGATTATAATTTTTATTGTTTATAAGGTACTTATATAATTCGAAGACATGACATTTACATTTTAAAAAAATACATTTAAGAGGTAATCAGAAATTAAAATTATACATAGAACGTCATGATGTTCGAGGGAACTGAAGACCCGCTACTACATGTGCGGGCCTGCAAGGAATTCATGGTTATCAAGGGGGTTGATGGTGGGAATTTGCCGTGGGTCCCCACCGCTCAAGTAGAGTCCAACTAACCTAACACGTAGCTAGGGTAAGTCGGGTCGTGTCCACGGAGACGGTTATGGATGTCTAGACTATCTATGATGATTGAGAGGTATGAAAATGGACTAACAATGAACTAGAAATAAGATGAACTAATAGAAACAACTAAGATTAACTAAACAAATAAACTAGAGAAAATAATCGACTAAAGAGATAGAGAGATCAAATATGGGAAGGAGTAGGGTTAGGTCGGGTTCATAAGTGTAGTAGGATGATTGGGTAATCATGGGTGTAGGTGCCACTTACTTGCTAAGGTCGGTTTGCGCTCTCGCGCCAAAGCCAAAGTCCGCACTCTCGTGTCTAAGACTAGACCCGAATATTCATGCAAGATGCTACTCAAAACACAAACATTCAACCACAAATCGAATACAAAATGAGAAGAAGAGAACAAGTATGAGAAGCATTGTCCACTACTACCCACACAAGCAATACAACAAACACATAGTGTGCCCAATAAGTGACTAGCAACAAAGGAATCACCTTTACCCACAATCAAGCCCTAATCACCCATAATCCACACGTAATCCCCCTACTAACCCCACAAGGAATCTACTCACTCATAATGAAATCAAAACTAAGACTAACAAGAGAAATAGACATAATAATCAAAACATCCATAATGAACAAACAAGAACAATGAACAATATGTAAAGATTCAAACTTGATGAATAAACAAAGAATAAGAGAAAAGAGAGAACTTGAATTAATAAGAAACCCAAACAAATCTCCAAGGTTGTCAAGCTTGGAAGAGTCTTCAAGAATTTCCTTAATACAAGACTAATTACTAGATTAAACAAAGATTAACTAAAGATTAAAGGAAGATTAAACTAATGAGAGGAACACTAAATCTAGGGTTTGAATGTTGTAGAAAAGCCTAAGAGAGTCTAGGGTAATGTAAGATACTTAAACAATACAAGGGGGAAGTATTTATAAGGTTACAAGAATGAAGGAGGAGAAAAGAATAAGTTGTGTGCTACAGCTCACTCATCCCGCCCGGGACGGAATGGTCCCGCCCGGGACGAGATGGTCCCGACCGGGACGTAGTGCTTCTTGGCCGAGACGGGTCCAATACAGTGTCCTGCTCAATTGTGCACTCCTTCCCGGTCGGGAAGGCCACTATCCCGCCCGGGAAGGGTCTCTATGCCTCCATTATAGCCTCTAAGGTCCCTCCTTGCTTCTCATGGGCTTCTCATCGATTCTCGGGGCTCGGGATGGAGTCTACAAAGCTCGGAAATGGGTCCCAAGGTCTCGGGATCAAATCCAAGGCACCGAGTGATCGTTCCTTCTCTTCCTTGGCTCCAAAAGCGTATGAAACGAGTCAGAATCGTTCCAATTTTCCATGTATGATCTTGGGGACCTAAAACAAACTAGAAGAAGCATGAGTAGCCCAGAAACCGCTCCAAAGAGCGGTTCCACAAGGAAAACGGGACCAAAACACAACAAATTAGGCACTACAAACTACACTTATCAGGGGTAGATTCTTCAATGTTCAAGAATCTTTTCGCTGCTTCCCTTGAGAAACACCCAAAGGCCTGCTACTACAGGCTAGACCCCAAGAAATACCCAACTTAGGATGATGTGGCTACTGAATTTGCTCGGAACTATGCTGATAATACCGAGATCCAGACCACAATGTGCTCCCTGGAGGTTATGGCCCTGGAGCCCAAAGAAGGTTTTACCAAATACCTTCAACGCTGGAGGGCCGAGAGCGTGAAACTGGTTGATAAGCCCAGTGAGAAAACTTTAGTGGAGGCCTTCGTCAAGAACCTCCTCCCCTCCTACCGGGTCCATATCCGGTATGCTGTCATACCCAATTTCACCACTCTTACTGAAATGGGTATGAGAATCGAGGACGACCTGAGGCTAGAGGGCCTTACTAAGGTCTCTAGCAAGGGATACCAAGGGGCTTTCTCTCCCACTACTAAGCCCCAAGTTGCAACCCGCAGCATTTTCGACGCGGTCAATCTTCTAGATGCCTCGTCCAATAAAAATACCCCACCTCGGACATTCACTAATATAGGTACCACCTATACCTATGCCTTACAAAGGCTGTTATCAAAGGGCCTAATCCAACCGATAGGCCCAACTCCTGAAGTCTCGGTCGAGCGACGTTCCAAGAGCTATAATGCCCAAGCCTATTGCCAATACCACCGAGGCAGTGGGCATGATACCGAAAAATGCTGGATGCTGAAGCATCTAATCCAGGATTTGATCGAGAGTGGTAAGATTCCGTTATCCGGAGACAAGCCGAGTAATAAAGACAATCCTTTTAGCTCCCACGCCATTTTCGCCGGGGAGGTGATTGACTGCTCACATCTTATCTCTCTATTTATCTCGCAAATAAATGGAATCTGGTTCGACGACGAGGACGATGTGTACCTCTAAAGGGGAAGTTGTCCCCATTACTCCAGAGGAGATCCGGAAGGCTAAGTCCAAGGTCTTAGCCAGTAACCACCTTGGTCGTCCCTATCAAGCTACTAGCTCTAGGGACACCTTTATCCCGACAACCGTCACTGAGCCAGTCAGGACGGAAGTCGCCCCTGAAGAGCCAACCGCTGAAACGGCTCTCGTGAAGCAACTGAAGAAGACCCGAGTTGACCTCTCTATATGGCAACTCCTGGTTAGCTCACAAGAACATCGAGAGGCACTTACTAAGGCCATCGATCAAGTTAAGATCGACTCCCTGGCTACCCCTGCTGAAATGGTAGCCGCGGTTCTGCCCCACTTAAAGGGCAAAGCTGAGAAAGAAGGTCCACTGATCACCTTCTCTGAGGCCGTCCTGCCACCGTTCGGGGCTACCCACAACCTAGCCCTCTACATTATGGTGATTTGTCGCGGGAAGTATCTCCCGATGACCCTAATTGATGACGGGTCCGCGGTCAACGTCTTTCCTTTAAGGACCGCCAAAGCCCTCGGCATTACCGAGGCAGATTACACTCCGACCGCTCAAACCATCCAGGCTTTTTATGGGAGCCCAAAGTCGGTAGCTGGGGCCATAACATTGACCATCATAACGGGTCCAGTAGAAAAGGAGTTGGAATTCCAGGTGATCGATGTCACCTCCTCCTTCAACCTGCTCCTAGGGAGGCCATGGATCCACGCTGTCAGGGCGGTATCCTCCACCGGAAAATTAAGTTGCCCCTGCACGATAGCGTCATCACTTTGGAGGCAACCCCTATGACTGTGGCTAGCTGTAACGCAACTGGCCGCTCGGACCTTTGGGGGTTCGACTTTGTAGGAATGATCGAGGAGGAGTACCTCTTCAGGCCCTACTTCACCACTAGCATCGACACGATGCTACAAAATCTGGGGTACTTTCCGGGAGCTACCTCCCAATCCAATCTTCCAGCTGGGAAGATTATCGAGGTCCTTAAAGATGAAGACTCTCACTTTGGCCTCGGTTATGCTACGCCGGCCAACGTTGTCCGAGCAGGTATAAAAAAAACCCGCAATATCATTAAGGGTACTACTTGAGCCCTTATAGCCCACGGCTGGATGACTACTTCGTCAAGCCGATATTCGGGGCTGTTCAGGTTGGTCTGTACCAACCCAATGCTGTGCACTCTAGGACCCAATTGGCCTAGGACTGCAACAACATTTCGGATGATGTGTTTGCCCTCATCCAGTCTGAAGATGCCAACAATGCTGAGCCCGCGCTAGGGCTACTTTTCGAGGAAGAAACCATAGCCCCGACTCCAAAGGAAGACCTGGTCAACCTTATTCTCCGCTGCAATAGGTTTGACCCAACTAAGCTAATCTCGGATGTTGGCTTCGAGATGAGGAACAGGGCCTGGAGGAACACTGTCAAGTGGACTGACAGTCAAGGAAGGATTTACAAGCTGGTCGCTGGAGAAGAAGACATGCCTGAGTCTGAGGCGGAGTCTGAGTCAGAGTCAGAGTCTGAGGTCGAGTCTAGGGGGTCCGGTGCTAGAGTCACTTCTGTAACTCCTCTCTCTTTAATTACTCATGCTGCTGGCGCTTCGGGGTCTGTCTCGAGCGCCTTACTTGTCCAGCCACTGACCAATGATCAGATGGCTGCTCTTTTCGAGTTGTTTTCAAAATTTTCAATCAATAATAACAACCGTTCTGCTTACAACTTGTCTCTTTTTAATTCTGGTTTCAACAATATTTTATGCAATGACATTGAGAAACCCGACAAACAGGTACCCCTTACCGCCACATCTGATTGAGCAACTAGAGTAAAGGGAATCCCAGAATCCGGTAATCAAGAAAACCGAGTTCGTTAATGTGGAAACAACCTTAGAGCCCCAGATGCTTAAGATAGGGTTATCCTTAGATCCTGAGGAGAGACAACGATTCACAAGCCTCCTCCAAGAATTCAAAGACGTCTTCGCATGGTCCTACAAGGATATGCCGAGGATAGACTGGGAAATAGCCGAGCACCACATACCAATCAAAGACGGGTAAAAACCGGTTAAGCAAAAACTCCGTAGAATGAGGCCCGAATGGTCTCTCTAGGTCAAAGAGGAAGTCGATAAACAGTTCAAAGCCGGCTTCATACAGGTGTTCGAATATCCGGACTGGGTCGCGAACATCGTGCCGGTTCCTAAAAAGGACGGTAAGGTGCACGTGTGCGTGAATTTTCTGGATCTAAACAAGGCGAGCCCGAAAGACAATTTTCCGTTACCACACATCGATATATTGGTGAATAACACAACCGATCATGCCTTTCTATCGTTTATGGATGGGTATGCCGGGTATAATTAGATCAAGATGGCGGAAGAAGATATGAGTGAGACCACCTACATTACACCTTGGGGTACTTACTGCTATATACCGTCATGTCTTTCGGTCTCATTAATGCCGGGGCCACATACCAAAAGACCGCTACAACCTTGTTACACGACATGATGCATAAGAAAGTAGAGGTTTACGTGGACGACATGATCGTCAAATCTAAAAACCGGGATGGTCACATCACCACCCTAATCAAATTTTTCACCCAATTACGCAAATACAACATGAGGCTAAACCCTCAAAAATGCAGTTTCGGGGTAACATCTGGCAAATTACTGGGTCATATCGTTAGCCAACATGGCATCGAAGTCGATCCAGCTAAAATCAAAGCCATTACCGAGATGAAGCCTCCTAAAACCGAAAAAGAAATAAGAGGATTTCTCGGGAAAGTCCAGTACATCAGCCGGTTTATTTTATGTGAACCGATTTTCAAAAACCTGAAAGTAGGGGAACGAATACTATGGGACGATAAATGTTAAGCGGCCTTCGACAAGATCAAAGAAATCCTATCTGCTCCGCCGGTCTTAATGCCACCTCAACCCGGTTTGCCTTTGACATTATACCTAACAACGACCGAGACAACCATGGGGGCCATGCTGGCACAGACGCTTGACTCCAAAGAACGAGCTATTTACTACATCAGCAAAAAGTTTTTAGAGTATGAATGCAAATACACCATGCTCGAGAAAACGTGCTTAGCTCTGGTCTGGGCCACTAAGAAGCTCAGACATTATATGCTTAGCTACGAGGTGCAGGTATTATCCAAAATGGATCAAATCAAATACCTCTTCGAAAAGCCCATTCTCAATGGCAGAATTTCTAGATGGACTCTAATGTTGGCAGAGTTCGACCTAAAGTTCGTACCGTTAAAAGCAATTAAGGGCCGGGTAGTAGCCAAGTTTCTCGCCGATAGTCCCGTGGTCGAAGAAGGATACACCAACACTTGGTCCTTTCCAGATGAAGATATTTTCCATACCGATACAAAAATATGGGATTTATACTTCGACATGGCATCCAATTTCCGAGGGTTCGGAGTCGGAATTCTTTTAATCTCACCAAAAGGGGAACATACCCTTGTGTCAATCAAACTGGACTTCGATATTACTAATAATGCAGCCGAGTACGAAGCATGCATCCATGGGCTACAAGCCGCCGCCGATTTGGGGGTCACAAATCTCCGAATACACGGTGACTCATCCTTGGTCATTAACCAAGCACTCCAAAAATGGAAGACTCGGAACGCCAACCTCGTAGCCTATACCTGCCTCGGGAGCAAAATCAGTTTGCAGATGCACTCTCAAAATTGGCATCTTTACTGAATATTCCCGACCACCTAACCAGCATGCCGGTTTCTGTCGAACGACGGTCCGAGCCGGCATATATCCACGTCATCGAAGACATTGAGATAACTGATCCCGAACCATGGTATCAGGCTATCTTAACATATTTGACGACCGGGGAATATCCTCCTGGGGTCGACAGTCGAGCCAAAAAAGCCTTGCGGAGGTTGGCAACCCAGTTCCACCTAACAGACGACGGACAACTATACAAAAAGACGGCACAGGGGGCTCTTCTCCTATGTGTCGATAAAATTAAGGCTGAGAAGGTTATGGCCGAAGTGCACTACGGTGAGTGCGGTCCACATAAGAATGCCGAAATGTTAGTCCGAAAAATTATGAGGCTCGGGTACTATTGGAATAATATGGAAACCGACTGCCAGTTATATGTCAAACATTGCCATAACTGTCAAATCTTCGCCAATGTGCAGCATATGCCATCATCTTTGCTGTATACCATGACGTCACCTTGGCCGTTCTCGACGTGGGGTATCGACATAATCGGGAAAATAAATCCCTCTGGTACCGGCGGACATTGCTTCATTTTGGTAGCTATCGACTATTTCACCAAATGGGTCGAAGCTGAATCATACCGTATTCTCAATGCCAAGCATGTTGCCAAGTTCATCCAGAACAAAATAATACGCCGATACGGGATCCCGCATGAGTTCATCAGCGATCACGGGACCCACTTTCAAGGCGAAACAGCGGCCTTGTTGACCAAGTACAAAATTCAAAGGCATACATCCTCGCTCTATCGTCCCCAAACAAATGGAGCGGTAGAAGCCAATAAAACAATTGTCACCATACTCAAAAAAATGGCTGATAATTACCGGGATTGGCCCGATAAAATACCTTTTGCTTTATGGGGATACCGGACATCGATCCGCACCGCAACCGATGTTACGCCTTATTACCTGACATACGGGATGGAGGTAGTCCAGCCAGTCTAGTTGGAGGTGCCGTCTCTCAGAATCTTGTTGGAAAGTCAAGTACCTGAAGCCGATTGGATCCGAGCACGGTATGACTCGCTAGTTCTATTGGACGAGCGGCGATCTCGCGCCCTCAACAATATTCAAATTTATCAGAAGAGGATCCAACGGGCCTTTAATAAGAGGGTAAGGCCCAGGAACATTAAGGAAGGGGATCTGGTTCTCAAGTCTATTCGAGCATTGTTACCAGTAGATCCGAGGGGAAAATTCAAACCCAATTGGGCCGGGCCATATTTGGTAAAAAAGATTCTATCAGGCGGAGCTGTGATGCTGACAGATCTGGACGGGAACGAGTTTGTCAACCCAACCAACCTGGACCAGCTAAAGCGTTACTACCCCTAACCATTTTCTCAATGTCATTAGCAAAGTTTATCAAAATCATTTTTCACATAAACTTTCGGAAAGCAAGTCAATAAGCTAGAATTATTTATTCTACTGTTGTAAACATCTTGAACTAATAGTCTCGGTGTATTTCGAGATTGCAAATTTATAAAAGTCTGAACTACGTTTGGTTTGATTCCACTAATCGTGGATAAGTAGGCAACCCCTCAAAAGGGCACAACCAATGTAACCGAGAAAAGACAGGAACGATTTAAATAATAAACTTCCTTTATTTATTACTAAAAACTCGAGAAACTCGGGAAATTACAAATTGCAAAAATTAAAAAAAAAATCCAAAAAGTTCAAAAAGCACACGACACTATAAAATAAATAATAGTAATATTTAAATAATAAAAACTAAGGACTCGGTATTTAGGGCATCTTGCCCTTTCCCTTGTCCTTGGCCTCCTTGGTCGTTCACTGGTAGCGACATGGAGGCGAGCGTTCCCGAATCACCACGAGAACCTCTTTGGCCCGGACTCATTTCTTTGAACTCGAGTACTCGATCACTTCAATTGGCCCAAGTCGGGCCCTCACAGGTTCAGGCAGCCAGTCACGTGGGCCCTCACAGGTTCAGGCAGCCAGTCACGTGGGCCCAGTCGATCTCTGGCCGCCAGTCTTGGCTCGAGTCTTTTCTCCAAGTCAGTCTGGGGCTTAGTTTCCCCCGCTCGCCAGCACCGGCATCCTTAGCTCGAGTCTTAGTTTGTGACTTAAGACCCGACTCTAATCGGACAAGAGTAGCAGAAGTCTCTCCTTCGTCAAAGAAACCCCTGTTGTCTTTCGCCGTCTCCCGGCGAACCAAGTCAAAGGCTTCATCAACCTTCAAAGCTTTACGGGCCTCCTCAGACTCCTCCGAAGTTCACTTCCGATACGACTCTGAAACCCAAGCGGATTGGCAAGGATTGGGTATGGTCTACGTAGCACGGGTGAACCACCGTTGTAACCACGTGTCGCACATAGCGTCTGTCAATTGGAGCAAAACGCTAATGATTGCTTCAGTCTCAGGGATACGTTGAGACGAACCAAACTGCCTCAAAATACAGTCCAGGTAGATATGGACAGTCCAGTCAAGTGACAGGAACACCAGGTAGCGAGCTTAGTCCCTCTTGGCCAGCCCCGTCAATTTCGAGAGGAACCACCAAGCAATGGTCCACCTAATCAAGGGCCCACCGTGGAATTTTAGCTCCTCATCCCAATAAGCTCGGTTTATGTAATGACTCGAGCTTATCCGTCGCCTCCTCGAGCTAATTTGGCTGCTACAATAGTTGGATATACTCACAGGGGCTCTATGATTGACAAACGCTCGGACAGCCAAATCTGACAAGACAAAAATACAAATTTTCGTAAGCAAACATTGGGTTCGCAAGCAGCCACTCGATCGAGTGTCAGGGCTGGCTCGATCAAGTAGGCCCTCTAAGAACTGTGAGGCGGCCTTCAGCGAGGTCACTCGATCGAGTGACGGGTCAACTCGGTCGAGTGACTCGCATAATCAGAATTTCGCGTGGAAAAAAAACGCGAGACGTATACCTGCAAAAGACGAGTACTCCCCGTCAGTTGTCGGTCCGGGTCGAGTCTTCTGACGTCGAGACCCATAATGATCTCTCCTGTTGCCAGCCAAGCCGGGCTGTGACCCGTCTCCATCTGATCAACTATGCCAATCAGTCTAATCTGACCCAAGTACGAGTTAGCTTCCATCCTCCCCTCAAAGATGTATTGGTGCAGCATGCAAAAGGCAAAAGCCCTACGCCTGTGAGTAGGAGTGGCTCTCGTGTCCCTAGTATTCATGAATTTATCGGCCAGGTCAAACAAGGAAACTGAATCTCCCCGCACTATACGGTCCGTCTCAGCATGGGACAAACCAAGAAAATCTCTCAACCTCCTCCTTGGATCAGGGTAAAACGGAGGATTAGCAGGACGAGCATTAGGGCACCAACCGCCCACAGCTGTAATCTCTTTAGGAAGAGGGCATACTTCTCTTCGAGGAAACGCGAAAACGTGATGGGTAGTGTCCCAAAACGTTAGGCAGGCATCTAGGAAGTGTGAATCAATCCTGAGACGTTGAAGCGGGAATAGAGCGGCAATTCCCATCTGGGACAACTGAACTTTTTCCTCATCCCGAAAGCACTGGGACCATGCCAGGAGCATTGCGGTCAATTGCTTGATGCCCGTAGCAGATACTTTACTTGAAAATCTAAAGGATCTTGAGAAGAGAAAAAAAGGAATTTGAGTTAAGATGCAGAAAGTTGAAACAGGAGGTCCTTTATTTATAATAGGAAACTCTGATAGAATCCTCAACCGCCTTAGATATAGGAATCGAGTCATCCCGAGCATTCCTATTTTCAAAAATCCAAAAATTTCAAAAATTTCAAAAATCAATATTTTATTTCCCCAGCATGAGTCGGTGTTTTGCCTAAGTGTTACATATCAATTGTTATGTGTCAGCATATAGGTACACCTAAGACTTCAAAAGCAAATCTCCATGCAGCTCATTTACTCCCCATGGAGTTATCATCGTTAGGACAGGTATGACCCTCTGCTTATGGCTGGCGAGCTCTTCACGCAAGTCTAATGGACTATAAACGACCCGACCGGAAGGCTGCTAGGTCGTAATCCTCGATTGGCCTGATGGCTACTCTGACTTTCGCCTTGTCTAAGCCTCAGTCAGAGTGGGGGCTCTGTAGACACCCGCATTTTGCCTGCTAGTGTCTATGGTAGTTCCTAACAAAACACCCGATGATGATCGGAAATAAACGTGACTTAATACGCTCGAATATGGACTCGGAATCAATAGTGTCCGACATTGGCACTTAGCGGAGTACAAATCTTTCAAAACCAACCTCAAATCCAGGCCCAGTCGGTCGTTTCCAATCAAATAAGACTAATTTAAGCCAAAACCGACACCGGGAATAAAACCGTCTTTTAACGACTGAGTCAAAACCTGGTCAAACTCGTTTCCGAGGCAAAATCCGACCATGCAAGCTTCTAGAAACAGCCCAACAACCATTCAAGAAGCCAACTCAAAGTCAAAAGCTTAAATATATCAACCTTCCTATATTTACTCCACTCATCTAACCCACTCGATCGAGTCCTTCAGCCCACTCGATCGAGTGGGTATGCAAAAACCGAGCAGCAGCCTCTTCTTGGCCACTCGATCGAGTGCAACAGGTCTACTCGATCGAGTGACCCTTTGCCGGGGGGCATTTTCTATAAATACCCCCCTTACCTCTTCACATTTCAGAATTTTTCAACCTAAGAAACCTATACACTACACACATTTGCAACCCCGACATCCCCTCTACACATACACTAGAAAACTCGAGACCGAAACCTCCAAAAAACCAAGAAAACCATCTCCATAAACACAAACACCATAACTTACCTTACATCCTCGATACTCCCGTGCACACGTCGCTATTACGAGTCCATTTCCGAGGCCAATTAAGCATGTAGGTTGAGGGTGTCATCAAACCCCGCTTTCTCCCTTTTCTTTCCTCTCTTCTCCATTTTTTTATTATTCGTTTAGCTTATTTTCTTTTTCGTCATTTGAGTTTTATTCGTCGTCACGCTATTAAATTATTCGTCGATTACGTATCAAATACAACGGATGACGGGATAAGGAAACACGAATACGAGAGTATTGCACTCGATGTTGCCGGTCGCTTATCCCGACACCCCAAGTATTTGGTTGTTTGAAGCGAATCAACCCCTAAAAAGAACGCTTTTAATTCCGTCTAGCATTTTTATCGTCACTATTAAATCATGCCGAGTATATACACATATAAATTTAAATAGTTTTTGTATCGAGTACGCTTGAAGACAAGTCCCGTTAAAGATCCCTCTAATCCCTTTACGAGTAGTAACGGAGGTGGCACCCTTTCGAGGAGCGCCACCCCAAACACTCAAGGGCGTGATGTGATCGCGGAAACTTGTCTTTAAACATATTCGATATCATTTTTTTCAAAGCGTACTCTAAGAGAACGATATTGACTCCATAGTTAAATATCGCGCTCGAGGAGTCTTTATCAATCACGATTAGCACGAAACCCATTGACGCGAAATCGAACATCACGTAATCTTGACTCCGTAGTTAAATATCGCGCTCGAGGAGTCTTTATCAATCATGATTAGCACGAAACCCATTGACGCGAAATCGAACATCACGATTAATACGATGTCGTGACGCGGAGGGAATCAATTTCGTCCTAATCAAATTTAAAACAATTTCACAAAAGTTTTTTTTTTAAATATCCGATACCGATCTCACAACCGTACTTTACACATTATGAGCGTCGAAAAACCAAGTAGAGTTTAAATTACATTATATTTTTACGCAACTCGGTTGGTTATCGATTTAAAGTTAATAAATTCGGAATTGCCACCATTCCGAAGAGCGAGCAGCAGCTCGAACAGAGGGCACTCGATCGAGTGCCTTGGCTCACTCGATCGAGTGCCTTGGCTCACTCGATCGAGTGACCCCTCAAAAATGAGGCAGAAGGTTTTTACGAGGGGCACTCGACCGAGTTTGTCCCATGACTCGATCAAGTGGCCTACAACGTGAGCCTTCTACATGTTGCAAGCCTCGATAAACCTTATTCTGCGATTTCGGTCGTCATGTGCCAAGTCCATCACGTGTTCTTTCTTTCAAAATCATGCATCGTATCGCATCGTATCATCTAATCTATTTACGTTTCCGTCATTATTGTGATTATTTCATTTTGCTCGTGTATTGTATTTCCGGGTTGCATTCCGCTTGCGTATTTGTAATCTATTTTCAAGTTTTATTTTCGTTATTTGCACTTGTCGCATTAAAAAGAACCTCACATGCTAAATCACGTTGACATAACTTAAATTCATTAAAATGACGTAGTCCAAACATACAATTCGCATGCTTAGCAAAAAAGCATTGTTTGCATAACATTCGATCGTCAAACTAACGCGCGTACACGAAAACGAACGATATCTAAGTAGAGGCTGCTAAGAGCGGGCGGGGTTGGGTGTCCTTCATGGGCTTCCCAACACGTACCCTCACCCCTTACTCAGAACCATGGTTTCCGGATGTCCGAAACCGTTGGCATACAAGAGTCATTTGATGCACGATTCCTGATAACTCGACGTCGGTATCGTAATGCAATGGGACGAACCCCTAAGCTCTAGCATTAAAAGCGGGTCGTGCTTTGTGCATGGTACGCCTAAATGTAGAGTGGGTTCGAATGGGTCCAAACTCCCATAAAGTTCGATGGCGACTCCTATTTCGATTTAAATTTCGACTCGAGATCAATCTTACCACGAGATTCATTCGCCTACCCAAACCCGCACGTGGCCACATCGGGGTGGACCTATCTCATGTCCACAGTTTGTCAGAATTAGTCATCATATGACACCACCTATTTGCCTCAAAGTCCAAGTCCGACTTGATAGCGATGTCAGGCAAACCAAACGAAACCTGTTGGTAACCGTTACCCACCTACTCAATCCACACACATCGACAAAGCACCGCTTAGGCAGTCACTTCAATCAATAATATTAAATTGTTGAAGTGGTCAGTTCTGGAAAGACAATGCTTAATATTTATGCGACAGATTAAATGCAATATGAGTCTTAACCATGGTGCTAGTGTAACACCCCGTGTTTTTGACCGTTTTAGTTATTTATAATAACAATTAATATTAATAAATCGAGTCTCGACAAACTATTTTATATAGTAATATTCAATTCTTGTGCCTTTGGAACCTTTCTATTTCACTTCATTGTTTGCAAAACTGAAATTTCTATCGTTATCGCAATTCTGCGCGATTTCGTAAAACGGTTCCTATTTTCTCATACGGACTCCGATTGAGGCGTTTCAAAAGCATAAGTTTATTAATTTTCCAAGATATAAACACTGGTAATATCAAAAATTACAATTTATAAGTGCATCATAAAAATATTGTACTGGACAGCTCCTTTACTACGAAAATTGTCACCCGACGAATCGTTTCTCGACATTCGATTTCCGTACTTCTTTACTAACCATTGTGTGACCAAATAAACTCAAAAATATCACCCTAATGCATGCCAAACCGTTTCTTTGAAGTCCTAACCTCAAAATATGCCTAACTAATCAAAAACACCATTTCTAGTAATGTACTTCTTAAAGTATGATGATTAGCTACTTTGAGTAATTGTCAAATTCTTGTCCATCCTTTGCTCCCTCATCAAAGCCACGACTTGGGTGCTTATAACCAGCCATATTCTCTTCAGTTACTCATCCATTCACTCACTTAAACACTCCTTCAAAGATCCATCTAAAAACCAAAGAAAATCATACAAGTTTTTTTAAAGTTCTAAGGTGTTTACACCACCATATCTCAAGAGCACAAACTCTTTCTTTTTATTACCTTATACTCTTTATTTATTAAGTCTTATTCCTAGTGTATTTACTAACTTAATTTGTTTGTGTGTCCTTCTAACTTATTCATGAAGAGGAGCAAGAGGAAGGGGGTTTCGATCTTAGTATATTTGATTTCATAGTTGATCCGGAGAATTGCTAATAGGTAACCTAACTTTTCTTCGCCCTCAAATATCGTAGTATAGTGTTTAGACTCTAAATAACATATAACATCATGTTTAGGACTAAATCATTAGATCACTAAGTTTAAAGTTAACTATTTGTCGATTTATCACTTAACAATGCTGCAAAATAGATTCTGTGATGTATGATGTATTTTTACGATTTTTCTGTGTAAGATACGTGTTGAATTAGCCTTAGGTTTCTTCATGAAATTTGTATATATGAATGTCTAGTATATAGGAAAAATATTAAAAGTAAGTCTTTATGAAAATATATATTTAATAATGATTTATTTTGTAAAATGGTACAGTATAATTTTATGTACTGTCTGAGAAAATAATATGCTTCCTGATGTTAAACATTTTCTTTGGACTTGGAAACTTTATATTATGTTCTTGACGATGTCTATTATGTGTACGTCAAATTTCATATAAATCCATCATATATATTTTCATTTATAAAATTTGTACTAAAATGGGTCAGATCTAGAAAGAATATTTTATTTAAGAACATTTATAAACTATTTTAATCTAAATTTATGGTGATACGTTATATACAAGTATAGGTGTCTAAAATAAAAATTTGGTTCACTTTTATGATGTTTAAGTATTTTAAACGATTTAAAAGAAATTGTTCCGGTATGCAAACAATTTAACCCGAATCTGGTTCGGGTTTTAATACTCGATATTGTTGCTCCGGTAATGGTGGTTAAATCCTTCAGATCCCTCCTTCCTTTCACTCCAATGATCGGACCTTCCCGGCGGAGCGGGCCTGCTCCCTGCACAGAGAACACATAGGGCCCCGGAGGTGTCCGAGGGAACCCTCTCCGATGCCTAAATCAGTCCGTGAATTGCCTTGAGGAACCTTACTCGTGAGGAGTAAGGTGACGATTTTTAGAGTGAGAGTCTAGAGAGAGAAAATCCTACCTCTTGTATGTGGGAGGAAGTAAAGTATTTATATCTTCCTCCAAGAGAGAGAAAAGAGAGAGGAAGAGAGAGGAGAATGAGTGGATGGGTGAG
Source organism: Agrostemma githago (assembly GCA_958450325.1). NCBI lineage: Eukaryota > Viridiplantae > Streptophyta > Magnoliopsida > Caryophyllales > Caryophyllaceae > Agrostemma > Agrostemma githago. The sequence continues at coordinate 25,499,062 of OY288239.1, read as the reverse complement.
CGACACGTGGACTCGCCTTGTCCACTCATTTTTTTTTACCTTAGGCAAAATGACGGAGGAGTCCCCGGTTCTCCCTTAGTCCTGCTTGGGTGGGAGCACCCTGGAAGAAGGCAGGGGGCTTGGTTGCCCTACTTGGCAGGCGGCAAGGCCATGCCGGGCGTTTGAGCGATTAAGGCCACCTACTTGGAGGTTTTTTAGTGATATTGCTGGGAGGTCTGCTGGGCAGGCCTTCCTCTGTTCTCGAGTCGGGCCACCCTAGGGCCTAATTGACGGGCGACCCGTGGCTGGCTAGCAACCCCCATCAATTGGCCCTCGCCGGCTGGGGAGGAGCGAGGGCTCCTGTTCAGCAGGCGACATCTTGGTTGGGATGGCGGGAGGTTGACTCTTTGAATACTTTCGCATTAAATGCATCGCGGGAACACGCTTTAGCTTCTCTGGGTATGCAAAGAGTTTAAACGTCCTCTTTCATGATTACCCCTCTTTGCAAAGTGGATTTTCGAACAGTGTGTCAGGTTGATGATTGTCTCCTCTTAGCAGAAGCGGTTGGAACGCCATTAATGCCCTGCTTTTGCTCTTGTATAAATTTCAATTTCCTTCACCATTTTCACAATCCGTTTTCACTCTTTTACTCTTTTTCAAAGAACCAAAAAATGTCTTAGATTAAGAAAACGATTTTTCGCTGCGGAGTTTTCGTGGACGTCCTCTACTTCAGAGGGCGCCGACGGTTAAAATACTCTAAGCGGGCTCATCAGATTCTTCGTCGCAGTAGGCGGAACCGCTCCCGTCCACAACGGGCTACCAGGAGGAAAACTCTCTCCAAGGCTGGCAAGCGTCTCAAGAGGTCCCCATCCCCTACTGATCCTCCACCTAGAAGCTGCTCCCAGGTGAGAGATTGATATTATAGGGGGTGCCATAGGTGTTTTCCTTGGCTACACCCCGAGCAGTTCGATCTTGATTGCTCCGAACTAGTTTCTTCTCCTGAGTCGGGTCCTTCCTCGCCCTTGGTCAGCAGAGAAGGCCATGGTTACCCTGAAGGCTTTGGGGTGGTTCCCTATGGTAGGGACTGAGACGTGAGCAGTCACGACTCGGAAGATAGCGAAGGTCAGGGCTACTCCTCTGGCAGGGGTGAGGAAGAAGGCCCTGATGATCCCTTCAAAGACTCTGATGATTGGGACTGGGGATCCGACATAGGTGGTCATGACAGCCCCGGGGATTACTCCCCGGGTTTTGATGATGATTAGGCCTGCTTTGTATATGCAAGCTGCCTGACTGAGCCTGGGATACTAGGCTCCTTTTGTAATCTTTCGTTTTCACCTTATCTTGTAATTTTGGCCGTCCTTTAGGCCCTTTTTTAATCAATGAAAAATCATGCGGGCTTTTTCATGTGTTTTTTTTAATGAACGAGTGACGTTATGCGATGATTGCTTCTTAACCTTTGTTGCTTTTTCGAGGTTTCATGGGAAGTGTTGGGTAGTTGGGCTTTTGAAATGTGACACGTGGGGCTTCTTTTTTGGATAAATCTTCTGGATGGGTGACCCTTCGTTTCCCCTTGTTTATAAAAGCACTCCTACGCCTCCCATTTCCCCCTTTCACACTTTTTGAAAACCTAGAAAACCTTCTTCATACTCTTCCTTCGCTAAAACGCTTTTAGACTGAGGAGCTTTCTTGCTTGGACCTTCATCCGGCGGCCGTCGATTTAGGTCAGAATCCTATACTCAGTCTTCATCTTTTCATTTTCCTCGTTTTTTCTTCTCCCTAGTCATCATGGGTGGTCGTCGTGCTCGCATTCTTGTTTTTACTGACCCTTCGTCTAAAGGGGCGGAGGGTAGAGACGGAGTTAGGACCGATCTTGCCTCCTCCTCCTGGGGGCCTGGCATTAGGATGATCGATGATGACCATTCGGAGGGCAGTGGGGGGGCCAACTCTCCTGACCCTGCTCCCTTTGACGTCATCGACTCTGACGACGAGGCAATGAAGATAGATACCTCCTCAATCGCCGACCCACTCATCCCTAGAGAATCGGGGAGGACCTACTACTTAGACAAGGCCAAGTACAAAATTCCCCTGAGAACCTACCCGGAATCCAAGAACCGGGACCTGATTTTAGAAACAAACGCCGCTGAGGCTATCGAACGATTTTACAATTTCGAGGAAGGGTATACAATTGTTGTCCCTGGAGAGAGGGACACTGTGTGCTGCCCCCCTGACGGCTTCATAGCCGTTTATCATAAATGCTTAGAATTTGGTCTTCGTTTTCCCTTGCACCCCTTTTTGGAGGAGACTTTCAGACGAATTAAAGTGGCTATTGCCCAGCTAACCGCCGTGGCGGTCAGGTCATTAATAGCTTACACGTGGACCTGTTTATTCCTGGGTGAGGGACCCTCAATCGATACTTTGAGGTTTATGGCCGGCCTGCAGATGGTGGCCTCCTCTGAGGGTGAAGGCTCCCCTAGGTACTTTTCCGTCCTCAGGCAGAAAACATGCACTTTGGTCTAGCCAACTTTAAACAGTTTGAAGGACTGGAAAAATAATTTTTTGTATGTGCACAGCGCAACAGAGTGGAAGATTCCTCGTCACTTCAGGAATCATGTCCATACTAGACTGGAGACCCGCCAGGAGTACCACCTTGGCGTTGGGGGGAAGGCCCTAGAGGTGAAATTGACTGATAAGGACCGGAAACTGGTCAAGAGGTTCGCCGCCTCCAAGGACAAGTCAGGTGCATTCGGTTCTGACTTCTGGCTTCCTCACGCAGATCTTATAGCTACTGATGACTATCTGAACCGCGTGGGTCTGATCCCCGGCCTCGATGGAGGTAGTTCAGGGATACCAGTGATATTTTGTCCTCTTTTGGCCTTTATTTTTCTGCATTCTTCTGACTGATTTTCTTTTGTCCTGCAGACCTCGCCACCTGTCTCTGGTCAAAGAACGAGGTGAGGGATCTTGGGCTGGATAGTGACTTTAACATCGTCGTAAAACGTCCCTCTCTTCCCTCCAGCTACAAGAAGAGCTGCAAAGCCCTAATGAAGTACGTGAAGAATATAGCTGCCAATCGAGCGAGACTTCCTCTTCCTCCCAGGCGAACGCCTTCAAGGCCGGCGGCTCCTCCTGCTTTCCAAGATGCAGAGAGGGAGGCTGCCTCGGAGGCCACCCCCTCTCCTGCCAGCAAACAGGGGGGTTCTCCTGCAGGGACTCACCCTCCTATGGGGTCAAAGCCGGCGGGTTCCGAGGAAACTGAGGAGAGCACTACCCTGGAGTCCAGGAAGAGAAAAAATAGGGAACCCACGAATGTTACGCCAGTGGTGGATCTGGAGGCTGATGTCAATACGCCTGACCCCAAGCGCCCTGCTCATGATGTTCCAAGCACTCTCTTCTCAGAGGAGAATACTGAGTTTCATTATACCGCCGGTGATAGTCTTGACGTTTCCGTCCTGCTTTCCGACTCCAGTGCTGTATTGGCGGATCACCTTACTAAGTCTGTGACTTCCACTACCAACCATGTGATTCAGTACATCTAGCGTACTTCCAGAGTTTTCCAGGCTTCAACCGAACTGGCGGCCCTCAGCCGCTTGAGCGATGAAGAGTTGGTCATTACTCCTGGACTCCCTTTCCCTGATCGCTTGTCGATGGTTGGGAGGGATGTTACCCTTATCGCCAGCTTGAAGGACCAACTGGCGAAGTGCGAGGGCGACCTGGGAGAGGCCAAGGTCCAGGCCGCGCACTGGAAGGCTCAGGGTGAACAGGCTGTGAGGGAGGTAACTGGCCTAGAGGCGAAGCTGGAGCAAGCAAAGAATGAGCTGGAGGAGGCCAAGAAAGCGATTGCTGAGTTAGAGTACTCCAAGAGAAAGATTGCTGAGCTGGAGGATCGCCTGATAAAAGCTGACTCGGACTTCCAGAAGGTGCAGGGTGATCTGAAGACAAAAGGCGAGGAATGGCAGAAGGAGAAAGACGTCATTATTCAAGAAGCCTAAGCTGCAGTGACGACGAATTTTGAGGCAGGAGCCTCCTCCTCCCTGCAGTTTGTTATGGAAGTTATTAGGGAGATGCTCCCAAACTTTGACGAGGATGCCTTTCAAGATCTTTATGCTGCGAAGAATGAAGCTCGGGCCAATAGGTCGCCTGAGGAGGTTACTGACCCTGACCAAGATGCCCCGAATGCTTAGCATGTGGGGCAGTCGTCCTCTGAGGGTTCATGTCCGTACCCTGCTGCGCCTTTGCTTCCCCGCTGATATTTTAATCTTTTTGCGCGCCGGGTCCTAATGTGGTCGGCTGCCGGTTTGATTTAATATTTTAACTCTCTAGCGCCTGGATTTTTATTGATCATCTTGTTAGACTCTTCTTTTCTCGTTATGGTTATACTTTGTTTGTTTTATTTGATGTTTTTCTTCTAAGGTTAGGCCTGAACCTTTGGTTTCTTTGGCTGAAGTCCAGGGGCCCTGCCCCCTGCCTGCCTAGAGGTAGGCAGGGGGACTTTGCGTTTTTTATACAAGGTTGGGGGATGCCCCCAGTCCTTGTTCGTTTGGCACGTGGGGCTCGGCCTGACCCTGGCTTCTAGTCGAAGTCCAGGGGGCCTGCCTCCTGTCTGCCCAGGGGTAGGCAATGGGACTAGCGTTTTTTATACAAGGTTGGGGGATGCCCCCAGTCCTTGTTCATTCGGCACGTGGGGCCTAGCTTGACCCTGACTTCTGGTTGAAGTCCAGGGGGCCTACCCCCTGCATGCCCAAAGGTAGGTAGGAGGACTTGCGTTTTTTATACAAGGTTGGGGGATTCCCCCAGTCCTTGTTTATTTGGCACGTGGGGCCCAGCCTGACCCTGGCTTCTGGTCGAAGTCCAGGGGGCCTGCCCCCTGCCTGCCCAGGGGTAGGCAGGGGGACTTTGCGTTTTTTTTTGGAGGGTCCATTTTCCTTGGTTTTAGCAACAGGGGGGCCTCCTCCTATTGCCCCCTGCTCGTTTGTGTGTGAAATGCAAGTTTGAACAGACAACGAGTATGAATTCATGACACTTTCTCATTTCTGTAAGATATCCATGGTCGGAGTTGTCTACATTTTTTTCCGACTGTCCTCCGCCAATTTTTTGAAAAGAAAAGAAAATCCTCCGATTTCTTGGGGTTAGACATGGTATTTCTTAAGAGTGTCGGCATTCCAGTGGGCGGCCAGCTCCTGGCCTTCAGGGTTGGCAATCCTGTAGGTACCTGGTCCCATGATCTGGGTGACCTCATACGGGCCCTCCCAATTGGCGCTTAACTTTCCATGTTCTCTTGACCTCCCGACTGCCTACGTCTTTCTCAAAACCAAGTCTCCTACTTGGAAACTTCTTTCGTTCACCTTTTTATTGTATGCTTTCCTCATCCGCTGCTGGTAGGCGGCAATGTTCACGCCGGCCTCTTGCCTTACTTCACTGACTAGGTCCAGAGCCTCGGTCGTTGCCGCTTCATTATTCGCCCTGTTATACTGTTGGGATCGCAGGGTGGGGACTCGTACCTCAATGGGCAGCTGGGCCTCGGCCCCATAGACTAGGCCAAAGGGGGTCTGTCCCGTGGACTCTTTCCGAGTGGTCCTGATAGGCCACAGTATGCTTGGTAATTCATCTGCCCACCTGCCTTTGAGCTCATCCACCATCTTTTTTAGCCCGTTCAGAATTTGCTTGTTGGCAGCCTCGGCCTGCCCGTTAGTTTGTGGATAGCTGACGACAGAGTAGGCGACTGCTATGCCATGACCTTCCAACCAAACCCTTAGGGGGTCGTCAAATTGCCTCCCATGATCAAATACCAGCATTTTTGGTAGGCCAAATCTGGTTATGATATTCCTCCAAATCATCTTCCTGACTGCAGGCTCGGTAATGTTTGGGACTGCTTCGGCTTCAATCCATTTTGAAAAATAGTCGATCCCCACTATTAAAAACTTCTGGCCCCCCGTTGCCGCAGTAAAGGGGCCCAATATGTCCATCCCCCACTGGGCGAAGGGAATGAGAGACAAGATTGGCCTGAGTTCCTGGGCCGGAGCATGAATTGATGGGGCAAACAACTGACATTTTCTGCATTTTCGGGTTAAATCCCTTGCATAAGCTAGGAGAGTTGGCCAGTAGTAGCCTGCCCTTAGGGCCTTGTGGGCTAGTGACCTTCCGCTATGTGGTGGCCGCAGATTCCTGAGTGAATGTCATCTAGAACTTCTGCAGCCTGCTCTGCCCTCAGGCATCTGAGCAGAGGAGAGGAGAATGATTTTTTGTACAGCTCTTCACCGATTAATATGAACCACACTGATTTTGCTGGCATCCTTCTTTTTTGCGCAGGGTCAGATGAAAGGGTTTCGTATTTCTTAAACTGGATGATTGGGGTCATCCAATCCTCGGGCCATGTTTCCTCGATAACACTGACTGGCTGGCAAGTGGTGGTAGATTTTTCTTGGACAACGTCTACCCAGACTGACCTTCTTATGTTATGTAGACTAGAACTGGCCAGTTTAGACAGGGCATCTGCCCGGTTGTTCTGGGACCGTGGGATTTGCCTGACTTCATAGGATTTTAACCCTGATAATTCCCGCTTCACCTTTTCCAGGTAGGCGGCCATGGCTTGGTCCCTGGCTTCATCCTCTCCATTAATCTGGTTGGCGATGAGCTGGGAGTCTGTTGCCAGGACGAGTCTCTCGGCCCCTGCAGCTTTGGCTAAATTAATGCCTGCCAGCACGGCTTCGTATTCAGCTTCGTTATTTGATGCGAGGAAGGTGAACCTGAGCGCATGCTCGAAGTCCGCTCCTTCAGGGCTAGTTATCACAATTCCTGCCCCCGCACCGTTGGCTGTAGAGGATCCATCCGTGTATACCACCCACTCCCCGGTAGGTGGATCATCTTCTTATGAGTGGGAACACTCAGCCAGGAAATCCGCCAAGGCCTGTGCTTTGATGGCGGTCCTGGGCTGGTATGATATTCCCAACCCGCTCAACTCTATGGCCCACTTTAATAGTCTTCCAGACTTTTCGAATTTTTCCAGGACCTTTTCCAGGGGCTGGTCAGTTAATACCACGACAGGGTGGGCATCGAAGTAAGGCCTGAGCTTTCTCGCTGCAATGATGACTACATAGGCTGCTTTCTCAACCAACGAATAGTTCTTTTCTGCTGCCCCCAGGGCATGGCTCACAAAATATACTGGCTGTTGGGAGCCTGCTTCTTCCCTCAGAATCACCGCGCTAACCGTTGTGTTTGTTACGGTGATATAGAGGGAAAGCTTCTCCCCTGCCACTGGCCTCGCCAGGGTGGGCAGTTTCTTCAAGTGTTCTTTGAGTTGTTCGAAGGCTTCTTTTTGTTCATCTTCCCATTTGAACTGCTTGTTTCCCTTCAACACTTTGAAGAAGGGTGTTGACTTATCGGCCGACCTGGCAATGAACCGCGCCAGGGTGGCCATCCTGCCTGTCAGGCGCTGGATGTCTCTTATTGTCTTTGGTTCTGGGAGGTCTAACACTGCCTGAACCTTTTCAGGGTTCGCATCGATACCCCTTGGCGCTTACTAAGAAACCTAAAAATTTTCCAGAGCGGACACCGAAAGTACATTTATTGGGGTTCAGTTTCATTTGATATGCGCGCAGGGAAGAGAAAGTCTCCTGCAGGTCTTTCAGGTGTTCCGCATCCCCTTTGCTTTTTACAATAGCGTCGTCGACATAGGCCTCCGAGTTTCTGCCCTTTTGTTTCTCAAAAACCTTGTCGACCAATCGCTGGTAAGTGGCGCATGCGTTTTTGAGTCCGAACGACATCATTTTGTACATGAATGTGCCGGCACTGGTGATGAAGGCACATTTTACCCTGTCCGGCTACCAGAGGTAAACTTGGTGCTAGCCTGAAAAGGCATCCAAGAAACTGAGTGTGGTGTACCCGCTGGTGGCGTCTACCAGCTGATCAATCCTTGGGAGAGGGTAGCAGTCCTTCGGGCGGGCCTTGTTGAGGTTGGTAAAATCTACACACATCCTCCAAGCCCCCGAGGATTTCTTTACCAACACCACGTTGGCCAACCACTCGGGGTATCGTAGCTTTCTATGAAGTCTGCCTTTAGAAGTTTTTCGATTTCTTCTTTTATGGCCTGATCTTTTTCGGCGGACATGTTTCTCTTCTTCTGTTTTACAGGGCGTGCCTCCGGGCTTACGTTCAGCTTGTGAACGATGTGCGTCGGATCTACCCCTGGCATCTCGTCTGCCGAGTAGGCGAACACATCCCTGTTTTCTCTCAGGACTTTGATCAGCTCTCCTCGGTAGGGATCCACTAGGTCAGCCCCTACGAGGACTTGTCTTCCTGGTTCCAGGTCTACCAGCATGATTTCTCCCTCAGGTTCTAGGTGGTCCGCTGCCTGCTGGCCAGCTGGAATATCCCCTTCTCTGCTGGGAGAACTGTCCGCTTTTCTTTTACCCTTTCGTTCCGTTTCCTGGGTGCGCAGGGCTACAGAGTAGCACTGCCTGGCCGACTCTTGGTCACCGTGCACCTTTCCTTCCATGCCGAAGTCCGTGACGTAGGCTATGGTTAGGGCTCTGATTGATATGGCAGCCTCAATCTCATCCAGGGTTGCCCTGCCGATTAAGGCATTATATGCTGACTTGGCGTCCACCACGACAAATGACGCCCTGATGTTTCTAGCTGAGGTACCTTCCCCGAACGTCACTGGTAGGTCAATGATTCCCATTGGAAGCACGCCTGTTCCGCTGAACCCGTACAGCGATCCAGGGGCAGGCTTGAGGTGCCTCTTTTCCAGATTCATCTTCTCGAATGCGTCTTTGTATAGTAAGTTGGTGTAGGTGCCAGTGTCTACCATACACCTCCTCACTATGTGATTACTGATGACGAGGGATAATACCAGAGGGTCGCTGTGAGGGTAGATAACCCGCCCTCCATCCTGGGAGGTGATGCTCAGGGTCAGGCCCTTTGGACTCCCGACCCTCTCAGCGTAGCATTTCTGGTTTCTGAGCTCGCGGATCTGTCTTTTCTGACCTCTTTTGCTCGTCTGGCCTTCCGCGTCTCCCGATACTACATGGATTATCAGGCGATTTTGCACTGATCCCTCGGGTTTGTCCACTGTTTCCTTCTGGCTCTTGTTTCTTGCAGCATAGTTACTCAGCCATCCATTCCTGATGAGCTTTTCGATTTCATCTTTTAGGTGCCGTCACTCCTCAGTGGTATGTATGAGGCAGTCGTGAAACGTACAGAATTTCTTCGGATCACCCTTCGGACTGTGTGGCTTGCTTGGGCGATTCCACTTTGCTGTCTCTTTTTCGAGCTCGAAAATCTCTGCTCTGGGCTTGTTGAGAGCTGTGTAGCTGTCAAACTTGAGCCGGTAAGCTACACGCTCTTTTCTTGGAGTATCGCCTTCCTCATTTTTCTGTCTGCCTGCTTCACCCCTGCTGCGTCCACCCTACGGTCCCCCCTGCGGCCTGGAGGGGCCTGTGGGGGTATCCGGCAGGCTATGGAATTCCTCCTGCAGCATGAAGCCTTCGACAATCTTTCGAGCTTTGGCCAGGGTCTCTGGCTGGGCTTTAATCATTTGGTTCTTCATCTCCTCTAGGAGCAGTGAGATGGTTAATGTATATGCTGCAGTTGAGTCGTCAATTTCTTTGACCTGCTGGTAAGACAGGTCGAACCTCTTCAAGTAGTCCCTGAAAGTTTCACCCTTCTTCTGTCTGAGGGTCATCAGGTCAAATCGGGTTAGCCGGTGCCTTTTGTTTCCTGCGTACTGATCCAGGAAGGCCTCTGCCAGCTCTATGAAGTAACTGATTAAACCCCGCGGTATATCTCTTAACCATCCCTGAGCCAGGCCCACCAGGGTGGTGGGAAAGATCTTGCACCAGACCGCATCGTCGGCGTCGTACATCCCCATATGACTTTCATACGCTGCCAGGTGGTCCTCTGGGTTAGTGGTTCCATTGAACTTGACGGAGGGCATCTTGATCTTTGGGATGGGATATTCCTGCACGTCAGGGTGAAGGGGCGTTTTGGTGGGTCGACCTACCATTCTTGACCTGCTCCCACCAGAGTGGTAACCGTGGTCATCCCATTTTTCAGGGGTCGGTTTTCCAGCGCTTGGGGAGCGGTGCCTACGTGGCCGCCTACTCATAGCTTCATCATCCCTGTTAGGGGAACGATGCCTGGACCGTTTTTTCTGGGATGGCTCCAGATTATCACCCTGACGGTGTTTTGACTCCAGTGGCTGCCCATGGTTGAGCCTTGATTGCAGGCTTTGGGACAACCCTGGAGCTCGTTGTGACCCAGCTGGGGTCAACCTGGAGAAGACAACTCCCAGCTTTTCCCCTAGGCGTGTCGTCGCCGGCTCCCTGTGCCTCATCCTATCCCGGAGATCCTGGGATAAACCCCTTTTTCCAGGGCTGAGGTAGACTCAATGGTATGTATGGAAAAGGCTTGCTGCTGGGCAGGCTGCTTCTGATTTTCAGTGAGGCGCTTTTGGGCCTGCACATACCCCTGAGCTGTTTTCCTTTCCATCCTTTGGATATTCCTGGCGGCGGTTCGCTTCGTGCCCCCAGCTCCATCCACTCCTTCAAAGTGAAGCTGCCTGGCGGACGTGGCGGCGGTATGCAAACAATTTAACCCGAATCTGGTTCGGGTTTTAATACTCGATATTGTTGCTCCGGTAATGGTGGTTAAATCCTTCAGATCCCTTCTTCCTTTCACTCCAATGATCGGACCTTCCCGGCGGAGCGGGCCTGCTCCCTGCACAGAGAACACACAGGGCCCCGGAGGTGTCGAGGGTAACCCTCTCCAATGCCTAAGTCAGTCCGTGAATTGCCTTGAGGAACCTTACTCGTGAGGAGTAAGGTGGCGATTTTTAGAGTGAGAGTCTAGAGAGAGAAAATCCCATCTCTTGTATGTGGGAGGAAGGAAAGTATTTATATCTTCCTCCAAGAGAGAGAAAAGAGAGAGGAAGAGAGAGGAGAATGAGTGGATGGGTGAGCGACACATGGACTCGCCTTGTCCACTCATTTTCTTTTACCTTAGGCAAAATGACGGAGGGGTCCCCGGTTCTCCCTTAGTCCTGCCTGGGTGGGAGCACCCTGGAAGCAGGCAGGGGGCTTGGTTGCCTTGATTGGCAGGCGGCAAGGCTATGCCGGGCGGTTGAGCGATTAAGGCCACCTACTTGGAGGTTTTTCAGTGATATTGCTGGGAGGTCTGCTGGGCAGGCCTTCCTCTGTTCTCGGGTCGGGCCACCCTGGGGCCTAATTGACGGGCGACCCGTGGCTGGCTACCGACCCCCATCAGAATCTTTAATCAAATCTCAACTAATGAACGCTTCAAATAATATACATCAAATAAAACGCTCCAAATAATATACATCAAATAAGGAACTGTTATACCTTCGGGTAAGTCAGTGTCCTATATGAATTAGTGGATCTTCCCTGTGTTCCATTTCTTAGAGCTTCCGTACCTACGGGACAATATGCATCCTTCCGTTTATCTAAACTAAGTTCCTACGGGAGTCTGACCGTTCGATGCCAAGTGAGCCATATGTAGCAACTGTACCTTCAGAACGGTATGCGATGATTCTAGTTGTCTGAACCAATGATCCTACGGGAATCTAAGTGTCCAGTATCCTTATATGTTTCATATAGACAATGTATGTCGTAGTATCGTTATGTGTTGGGCAATATTATGCCGAGGTTTAGAGATCGACGTGATGGGAGATTGCTCAGAGAGCTTTTGTTATGAGAGTACGCACAGCACATCTTGAAGCTGCGTGTTGATGGATTGTCGTTAGAGTAGTATTCACCGGCTATCACTGAGGACCTGTGGGAGTCCGAGAATTGTGTTAGGGGGTACGTGCGCATGTACTTGACAATGGCCTGATCAACTCTACTCTCTTTCTGATATCTTGGCACGGTTGTGTACGTGATTCTTTCCCTGACTTCTTAGTGTTGCCTGTGGGCCTCGCGGTGGTGTGTGTAGGCTTCTGCAAGTTGTCGTCTACATCATCAGCAGTCTGTTCTCCCCCACGATTAGAGTTCTAAATCAAATCATAGTTGTTGTTCGATCCTATTGAACACTAGGGGTGAGATGTAAACCTCCTAGTATCGATATGATTGGCGGGATTGATGTTCCCATCCGCACTTATGGTGAGATGCAAGCCTTAAGTGTGCATGAGACATTAGTAGTCCCACTACATTGATTATTCGGGGCCGTGTTAGAAGGACGATTAGGTTACTCCCACTAAGTGGACATGTATATTTAAATATGCATTCAGGTTGACGAACCCTCAAGACTGGACATGGGGGCATGCATGAGTGCAAGAGATACAGTGTAGGAGATGAGAGTGTCAAACTATAAATCTTGTAACACAAATTTTATCAGACTATTGTATTTAGAAATTTGTAATTTGATTTTCAGTTATTGTATTTTAACAAACGGTTCATTTATCGGTAAAAGACTCACTTGAGTCGATGGTTTTTAATCTCTACCCCTTTTTACGACTTAATTATTTTTTGCCTTGTTAGTTAATGTCATTGAAAGAACCAGGTTGTTACAGTTGGTATCAGAGCGACCTTGAGACCGTGTGTAATTATGTGCGATGCATATTTACATCACCTATCGAGGGAACGCGCCTGGAGCTCATGACATGTGTCTAGAGTGTTTGATGTGTCTAAAACTTGTAGAACACTTAAGATCACTAAATGAGAGATCCACTAGCATAACCTTGGGATCAAATCATATACTTAGGTAGAATATATAAATGGGTAGAACTACAAAGGATTACCCGTACCGTCCGATTTAGGTTTTGGCCCCTCGCTTGTTTTCATATGCTATCTGAATAGTTGTATGTACGGTGATTATCTAACCTTAGCCAATTGGCTAGTTTTAATTTACTTGTGATCAACTCGATGACCAAGATAAAGCACTTGCAACCATCAAGAGCTCAAGACTGGTAGAACACCATTGCAAGCACAAATAGACGCATCTTCCAAATCAATTATAGTTGCAAAATCAAGTTGGATCATGTTGAGAATCGAGTGAAGCTATGCAGACGAGATGTAACATACGAGAAGATCAAGTGCAGACGTAAGATAGTAGCTCTCGAGTACTATTTAGGTGTCGACTTAGACCTGACAGAGACTCTAGTTATCTAAATAACTCGTACATCGGAGATCAGTTGATTAGCCTAACTTTTATTCAGAGAAATGAAGCATTCTTTCTTATATTCATTTCTCAGTAACACTATCAACCACATATGATTCCTTTTTCTAAGACTTTCTCTATTTTCTACCTTTGCCCCCACTTTATTCATCTAACCAAGCAACGATTTAAGTTCAATTCCAAACTATCTTCAATCCTTCCATCGAAATTCTTAAACATCACATACAAAGCTTTCCTTCAAGTCTAACATCCATACCTTCATAAATCGATGAACACCTTTTACTCTTTCATTATTATTTTTTTTGGTTAAATTGTTCACCAATCAGATCCTACATTTAGACTTATATCAGGATGCATAGACAAAAGTCATTTAAAGCCTAACCCTTGAACCATCCATGAACAAACTTCTAATCTTTTCTAAAGAAGTTTTAACCTCAACCGATTCCTTCTCTTTTGTTTCTAAACTCATTTCGATCCCTTCGTGAACTAGTTCTTAGTTCTGACTACTCATCCTGAGTTAGACAAGAAGTCTTTCCCTTAATTCACCTTCGTATATTATGGCTCAGCTAAACTTAGTCTGAAATATTCTTATCTGATGGAACCTTTCATATTTACCGTTCTATCTTATTCTCTTCTCATTTCTTCAGCTTGCTTCCTATTCTTTTAGATTGCTATCAAACTGCATGTATGCTGACATCATACATATTCATCGTCTTTTATCCCTACCTTGTTAACATTTCCTATTTCCAAGTTTGTCATAACCGTTGGCTATGAAGATGCACTTCAATACTCTCAGTTATTATTCTCATCAACCCAATTCAAAATTCTTAAATATTTATTCTTCCAACCCATTTTCTAAGTATATTTCTACGTCTTGAATGAACCATGGTTACAACTTATCAGAGTGCAGTGGAAGCACGGTGAACCCATAAACCATTCAGAATGGACATAGTTATACCAAAGATTCTCACCAGTATACTGTACTTGAAGTATCCAATATCCTTCCAAACCAACCACATTAGGATCACCCAATCTTTACCCTTTTAGTCAACCTATAATTATTGGACATAGGAACCTATTGATTTTTGGAATGACAAGAGGTTGGAAAAAGATGAGAACCAACCAATGTATTTGAGTGTTGATCTTGGATTCAATGATTTTGAGAATTATTAATTTTAACCAACGATTGAGAGGTTTAGAGATTGTAACTTGAGGATAATAAAGAATAACACAAGATTGTAAGATTTAAGGTTGTAAGCTAAAGAAAGATAAGAAAGAATGACATTTATGGAAATCTAACCCACATACATATAACTAATGAGTACTTGATGAGAAACTAAGTTATACAGATATTTGTGGAATTTAGAACCCTTTTGTTTGAAAGTTTTTTAGGAATGAAACTTGTATACTAATGATAAGATACATAGTTCTAAATGAATGAATTTATGGAACTCTTAGTTTAATCATGAATAGATTTGGAATTGTAAATCGAGATTGATTAAGAAAACTTGAAAGGAGAACCCTGATTATTTGAGGAATGACACTTTGAGTTGAGTAGGCTTACAATGAGAATTGTTAATCATAATGTTTAAATTCAAGGATATAACTGAAACTTGATAATGACTCGTTGGATCAAGTAGATCCAACTATGGATACGAATTAGTATAACATCTAGAGGAAATCCACGATGAATTGTAACACTAGTTGACCTACCTAGTGGTTATCAGAGAGTTGATTGACAAAATTAAGTTGATCAATAGAATTGAGCACATAAAGGGCATTCATATATTAATGGAGATATATACCTATGCGAGAGATAATCTTATGAAATACTTAAGGAATAATATGCCGAGAGTTTAAGGGACTAAAATTCTGAATATAAAGGTTAAAGAAACAATCGGAGGAAAAAAACATGTTGAGGATCAACCTGAAAGGAATGTAAAATGATGGGGTTACTAAGGATAGAGACCTGAGTACAGTGAGCCAATCTAACCTGGTTCTTGATTCATGATGAGTTGTTTCCATTTTTAGTTAAATCACTCCATATCAATTTTTGAGTGGAAACTTTTTCCAGTTACTCCCTAAACGAAGCCTTTCATGGATCAGTGATGTACCCAATTCTAATTATTATCTAGATTCGTGGTAACACTTCTTAGCCCGACTTCATACCACAACAGAACCTATGCAAATCTTCAACCCTGACCTTTTGGTCTTGAATTCTGCTTTGCCTATTACCTGAAACCTTATATGTTATTTGAAAACTCACTAATACCTCTATTCTTCTTGTTGAGAAGTACACCAATAACGTATCTATCTCGATCCTTTTGTGAAACCTAATCCCACTTCTTTGATCAACTATACCTACATACTTTCATTGAACTTTTCTATGTATCTCCGATCGAGTTAACCCAACCAACTAGGATATTGTTATTAACCTTTGACCTGACAATTTGGTACTTATATAAGTAGATGTAATGTTGGAACAGCTGGGAGCTAGAGAATGACTTCATCATGATCGTATAGAAGAAAGACTCTTAATATGATGAACCTATTCAAAGTTGATCCAGAAGGAAATCACCAAGAAGCATAGAGCTCAGAAACCTGATCAAGGACCATATCATCAAAGAAGACCTACGAGATCAACGTGCGAACCCTGGACCGAAGCGTTGCTAACCTAATTTATGTTTTTTGGTTTTGCCTGACCATTTTCCAACCTTAGAGCACTTTTAGGATTTGAAACCTTATTAAGTCAAGTTATCAGGGCGTGTCTTACGCATAATCATCTTTGAGCGTTAACCTATCGTAAGACTTAGCCCTTTGTTTTCCATCCAAAATCTTAACCACCCTGTTATAACAAATTTAGAATACCTTTGAGGTCGGGAGATGTTTGAGATGTCATTACCTTGTATTTGTGGAATTATGTGCTCGAAAGAAGTATACGAACGATCATCGATCGAATTTCCTTTGAGGATATCCTTTATAGAGATTAAAAGTTGTTTTGAGGTATAATATGTGAACATGGCTTATCATGTATCTAGAAATCCAGTGATTGATTGATTTATAACCATGATTTTTGGGAATCTTCAGGAAAACTGTATCTATTTTGGAGAATTACTTGTTTTTTGAATGATGGTTGATAATATTACAACCCCGAGTGTCGTAATGATGACGAATACTTCAAAACCCAACACATTATCAATTCTAATTTTGGAATAACCTACCAATCGAGGTATCGAGAAACAAGAAAGCAATTTAAGATTTTGGAAACTTAAGAGAAATCAAATACAAGAGTTATGGATTAACCCTAAGAGCTTAATACTGAAAGAACCACGCAACCCTACGAGATCAAACTTTTCAAATATAAATGTTTAGGGTGCCATAAGAACCATGAATTTCGATGTGATTGATAATTTAGGATATACAAGTAACAATCGTTATAAACCTAAAGAGATCAAAACTAATAAACGTTTTGAAATTTTATGAAAATTAGGACAACCTTTATTCGAAAGGATTTATACCTTAAGCCAAACCAAACATTTCCATAGAACATCCAATATTGCTTTTAAGGAACATAGATTATCATGTTATATATGGAGTTAGAAATCACAATAAACCAAATCTCGAAATGACCCGAGATTGTTTTACTTTTGAGAACTTGAGAATATCCTGTGGATAAATACCAACCTCCAAACAAATTAAAAGAAAACTGTAGTCTAACCTTAGGAAATATATACCTTACCAACCTAGTAGTTGCGAATTTTGAGGACGAAATTTTCTTAAGGGGGGGTAGTCTGTAGCACCCCGTGTTTTTGACCGTTTTAGTTATTTATAATAACGATTAATAATAATAAATCGAGTCTCGACAAACTATTTTATATAGTAATATTCAATTCTTGTGTCTTTGGAACCTTTATATTTCACTTCATTGTTTGCAAAACTGAAATTTCTATCGTTATCGCAATTCTGCGCGATTTTGTAAAACGGTTCCTATTTTCTCATACGAACTCCGATTGAGGCGTTTCAAAAGCCTAACTTTATTATTTTTCCAAGATCTACACACTGGTAATATCAAAAATTACAATTTATAAGTGCGTCATAAAAATATTGTACTGGACAGCTCCTTTACTACGAAAATCGTCACCCGACAAATCGTTTCTCGACATTCGATTTCTGTACTTCTTTCCTAACCATTGTGTGACCAAATAAACTCAAAAATATCACCCTAAGGCATGCCAAACCGTCACTTTGAAGTCCTAGATTCAAAATATGCCTAACTGATCAAAAACACCATTTCTAATAATGTACTTCTTAAAGTATGATTAGCTACTTTGAGTAATTGTCAAATTCTTGTTCATCCTTTGCTCCATCATCAAAGTCACGACTTGGGTGCTTATAACCAGCCTTATTCCCTTCATGTACTCATCTATTCACTCACTTAAACACTCCTTCAAAGATCCATCTAAAAACCAAAGAAAATCATACAAGTTTTTTTAAGTTCTAAGGTGTTTACACCACCATATCTCAAGAGCACATACTCTTTTTTTTTTACCTTATACTCTTTATTTTTTTAAGTCTTATTCCTAGTAAATTTACTAGCTTAATTTGTTTGTGTGTCCTTCTAACTTATTCATGAAGAGGAGCAAGAGGAAGGGGGCTTCGATCTTAGTATATTTGATTTCATAGTTGATCCGGAGAATTGCTAGTAGGTAACCTAACTTTTCTTCGCCCTCAAATATCGTAGTATAGTGTTTAGACTCTAAATAACATATAATTTCATGTTTAGGACTAAATCATTAGATCACCTAGTTTAAAGTTAACTATTTGTCGATTTATCACTTAACAATACATGCTGTAAAATGGATTCTGTGATGTATGATGTATGTTTACGATTTTTCTGTGTAAGATACGTGTTGAATTAGCATTAGGTTTCTTCATGAAAGTTGTATATATGATTGTCAAGTACTCCCTCCATTCTCTTGAATAAGCCCCACTTCCCTTATTTGAATTTTTTTTTCAATTAGCCCCATTTCTCAATATGGTAAAATTCTAAAAAAATCGTTACCTTTTTACCCTTATCAACTTTTTATATTACTCTTATCTATCATTATTTAAAACACTTAATGAGATTGTTTTTATATATACTCACCCAAATTAATCCAATAATACAAACTTCTAACTACCTCATTTATTGAACATAATTAATCATCTAACCTAAATCTCACCAACCAGTCAACCTCGATTACCCATGTTCTTGAACCTTCATAATCCCATTCCTCATCCTCACCCTTCTCCATCTACCCCAACCCTAATCAAACGCTTTCACTCTCTCATCAACCCTATCTCATTTCACTAATTCTTTTTTTATATGGCTGATTCTGGTGATTGATCTTACGGATCTTGGAGTTTCGTCCCTGAGACGGAGCTTGAGATCTACTCTTCTCAAGATGATGATGAAACTCAACCACCCGACTTTCCCGTCGACACCTATACACCACCCAAAACATTGCCTCCTACTACTCCGATCGTCACTACAACGCCTCCTACTATTCCGATCGTCACAGCAACGCCTCCTACTATTACGATCGTCACAACAACGCCTAAATAGAATCACCTTCTTTTGACGCCTACAAAAACGCCTAATGAGGATCGCCTACTTTCGACGCCTAAGAAGGTAGGTTCTGTGATGAGGTCACCTACTTGGTATTTCCCTACAGTGGAGGATACTCCGGGTCGAGTTGGTGAAGTGGAAGATATTTGGTATGAGGAGAAAATGAGATATTAGAAGACTAAAAAAAGGTTACACTTTGCCTGTTTTTGGTGAACCATGCGAGGTTTGGTGTTTCATCTTCATTAATTATTTGTGTAGAGTCATGCTACGATATTCAATTGGTGTTTATTTATTTCCATGTTTATTTATTTTTAGATTTGTGTGTATTTTTTTATGTTTGTTGCTGAACATTAATCTTCAATTGATTTTTTTTTCATCTGATGTTCAAATCATGCCTAACAAAGTACTGTATCTTTTTATTTGTGTGTATCTTTTTATCTCAAAGTTGATACTAGTGTTACATTTTTCTAAGGGCAAGGGTTAGGGGTAGAAAGGAGGAAAAAATGATGATCTTAATAGAGTATAACCAATAAGTAGCCATAGACTAACATTGTGGGTTGCAATAACTTGTTTTTTTTTGTCACTATGAAGAAGCAATAACCTGAGAGTCGGTTTTTTAGAAGTTGCATACAAAATATTTTCATCAAATTTACAAAATGCATCCATATATATAGTGCATATTTGCATACAAAAGGGACCTTCATACAAAAGTGGCCACATGAATCTAGTTAACATAAAACAGAGTATGCATTAATACAATGACACCAAGTTAGCTACTCTATAAATGATTGATTGATGTTCAGATTCCCTAAAATTGAACATTCATCAAACATTCTTTTGTTGGTTTGATCTTGGATCATATGTTCATATCTTGTTCATGAAAAGTACCAGCGGCCTCGCCTTCATCATCTTGTTGTAAAAACTGTGAAGCCAATGTTACCAATTCTTTTGTTGGGTTTACTTCGGTGGGTAGAATTCCAATTCTGTCCAACCTTCTTTTACCCGCATGTGGCAACTTGTAACAATTGTTTCCTTTCACTTTTAGAACTTCATTCATACAATGTTGAAGTGTTAGCCAATTGTAGTGTAAATTCCTTGGAGAACATTCATCATAGGCCTTGATTACTGCATCCACTAGAGCACATACTGTTTTGGGAGCCTTTTCTTGCTGAATTTTCATTATAGATCTAAAAAACCCTAAATCTAGTATGTTAAGATCGGGGGAATTGGGAGGTTGGCATTCTAGTTGGATGTTAAAGCCTCCAGATTGGGCAGCAGCTACAAATTGTGGGTCATTTGGTTTTATGTGAGGTTTGGCATTGTCTTG
Source organism: Agrostemma githago (assembly GCA_958450325.1). NCBI lineage: Eukaryota > Viridiplantae > Streptophyta > Magnoliopsida > Caryophyllales > Caryophyllaceae > Agrostemma > Agrostemma githago. The sequence goes on along the minus strand of OY288239.1, from coordinate 25,479,023 downwards.
TTGAATAACGATGTTTTTGCTTCGAAAATGAGGCCATTTAGCCTTAATTGCAGGTATAGGGGGTGTTTGGTTGTCGGCGGATCTGCCAAAAATCAGCATATAGGATGGATTAGCATGTTTGACCATAAGATCCGCCAATTTAAGTGTTTGGTAAATGGTAGATTCAAACGGCATATTCGAGTCCAATCCGCCAATTTACAATATGCTGCTAGTAGCAGCATATTCACTTAGCAGATTACAATTTTCTATTTTTTTACCTCTTTACCCCTTTTCCAATCAAACCCTACCTTCATCATTATCTTGATTCACTTTCATAATTCATCTCATAAGGTACGTCTTTCTTGATTTTTTTTTTGCAGTAATTAATTTATGTTCGGTTTATTTTTCAATTGCTTCAAATTTCCGTATTTTATAGGATTCTAGAGTTGTACGTCTTCCTTGATGATATTCAATTTATTTGGTTGTACGTCAATTGAATTAGTTCTACGATTGAATATGAGGAAATATGCCGTCAAATTCTAATTCTTTTTGTTAATTTACCGCATATTAGAGTTTGACATATTAATTTCAAAGTTCAGCTTTAATGTCTAGTAGAAGAAATCGACGATATTAATTATTTTAAAATGGTTGGTGTGATGTATGTTTGGCATATTTTAATCAAAATTTTGCTTATGTCCTTTTTTGTCATTTTACAAATCAATTAATCAATCCGCTAATCTAGAACAGCTAATTACCAAACACTACTAAAGCAATTCTGCTAATTAAATCTGCTAGTCAAATCTGTCAATTGATTCTGCTAGTCAAATCTGCTTTTTAAATCTGCTTCTGTCAATATTAATCCGCTGTTTACCAAACAGGGCCATAACCTTTTGTAAAAGACAATCTCTAATGACCTCTTTTGTAATGCTTGCTATGGGTTTTACCTCCAATTCCCCTCTTGCTCTATTTTTACTTGCTCGTTTGGCTGGCACTACTACAAAATATCAAATAGACAACTCCTAATAAACATCAGATATTCTTAAAAACTGATGTATAATATTTATACATCTATTTGTTTGAGAAACATATGTCTTTATCTGATAATAGACAACTGAGGTTTATAAAAACGATTGTCTATATATTATACAACTGTTTTAATTAACCTCAGTTGTCTATTCTAATTTTCAGGCCACTGAATATTGGTTGTTACTACCCAACCCATACCACTTTCTCAAATATGTTTTTTTAAGTAATCTAATAATAAGTGTCCCACTATACTATATAATAATAAATAATCTAATAATATGTAATCTAACCCAACCCATATCACTTTCTCAACCCATGTCACTTTCTTCTGATTTACCCGACCCATATCAATTTCTCAACGTATCACCTCCCGCTCAACCCTAAATTTATGCCCTTTTCCAGATCCCTAAGTTTTCCCCACAGCATCATGAAGCAGCTAATTAATTTTCCAGATCCCTTCGTCGCTCTTCTTCTCTAATTAATTTCGTTCTTCTTTGTCGTTCAACCCTAATTTCACCTCATTCTCGGCCACACCCCCGCCATAGAAGACCTACTAGTTGGAAAGCCCGTGCGATGCACGGGCCTATTTTTAGTGCAAATGGTAATGACACCAGGTTAGATGATTGCATAAATTTGTGGAACTATTGATTGAGAGATTTTTATTTATATAATAGAATTACGTTGTCTTATTATAATTTCTAGATGTGGTATAATTTTACTTCAATTTATAGTTTTAAGAGTTGTTATAAGACTCAAAGATTTTTCTAAGTCAGCTCATCATAATTTTTCGATGTGGGATAATTCAACTTAAATTTATGATTTTAAGAACTCTTTTTAGGACTCAAAAGATTTTTGATTGATACCTAAAGACGATGATTACTTTTATTTATATAATAGAATTTCATCACCTTAATGCAATTATTTTTCGATGTGGGATAATTTTAATTCAATCTATAGCCTTAAGAGCTATTATAAGACTCAAGAGATTTTTTTTTATTAATATCTGAAAACGAATAATTTCTCTTACTGATGATGTAGAATTTCACACATGTTTATAGTTTTAAGAACTTTTCTAAAATTCAAAAGATGTTTGATTTATATCTATGAAATTCATGACTTTGTAAAAAAAATCGATGTTAGAAATTTTACTTTAGGACAAATGATTATCTAAAACAAATTATTTCTCTTATTTATGATATCTCATCATAATTTTACGGTGTGTGATAATTTCACTTAAATTTATAGTTTTAAGAACTCTTTTAGAACTCAAGAGCTTTCTGTTTGATATCTAAAGACGATGATTACTTTTATTGCATAATAAAATTTCATCACTTTTTTGTAATATCGAAGCCTGGGATAATTTTTACTTCAGTTTATACCCTTACAGGAATATAATATTGATGAGGTAGAATGTCATCACTTTATCATAATTTTTCGATGTGCGGTAATTTTATTTAAGTTTATAGTCTTAAAAAGTTCTTTTAGGACTCAAAGTATTTCTCATTGATATCTAAAGATGAATGATTGCTTTTACTCCATATTTATATAGTAGAATTCTATCACCTTATTATAATTTCTCGATGTGGGATAATTTTACTTAAATTTATAGTTGCTTTTATAAGACAATTTTTTTGTTAATATCTAAAAACAAATGATGTCTCTCATTATTTGTGATATAGAATTTCATCACATTTTCATAATTTTTCGATATGTGATAATTCTACTTAGGTTTATATTCTTAAAAAAAAAAATTAGAATAACTCAGATTTTTGGTTAATATCTAAACACAAATGATTGCGCTCTTTTCTATCAGCTTACGGACTCAATTTTTAAGACTCAATTTTTTTAGTTGATATTCAAGGACAAATGATAATTATTATTATTATTATTATTTATAATATATAGAATTTCATCCGCTCATCGTAATTTTTTTGATGTGAGACAACGTTAGGATAATTATAATAATAAAAGAGTTTTTTTAAGACTCAAAAGTTTTTATAATCCCATAATTATTTTTCGATGTGAGATAATTATGGTGGACATCCAAGGACGGATGATTACTGGAGTATTATTTATAATATATAATTTCATCACCTTATTATAATTTGTCGATGTGTGATTACTATTATTTATAATATAGAACTTAATCACCTTATTATAATTTGTCGGTGTGGAATAACTTTAATATCTTTATATGTAATAAATTCATCACTTTTTTGAGCAAATAATATGAAACATATAATATGAAATTTATACTCTAATGAAAGCATTTTTTACCATAAATCTAATTAATTCATTTTTGTAATTTTATTTACGTTAACATTTTGTTAAATGAAATTTAAAGATTTGTAGATGAAAATTTATAAAAACATCACATTAATATAATAGATAAAATATATTAATTTTAATAATTAAAAGATTCTCTATTTGAATTTTTTTATTATTAATGATATTTTCCTAAATTGAGTTTTGGTATAACGGACCAATCATATCGCTCGAAAATTTCCTCCTTTATATATACTTATATTGATTCAATCAACTTATAATTTTCCGATGTGAGATAATTTTACTTGAATTTAATTAGTTTTAAGAGTGTTTTTTAGGATTCAAAAGATTTCTCGTTGATATCTATAAATGAACGATTACTTTTAATTATATAGTAGAATGTCATCACCTTATTATAATTTCTCGATGTGGGATAATTTTATTTAAATTTATAACTATATGAACTTATAAGACTAAAATTTTTTTGGGTTGATATCTAAAAATGAAAGATGTCTTTTATCTGTGATATAGAATTTCATCACCTCAACATTATAATCTTAAAATTCTTTGAAAAAAGTCTCTTTTATATTAAATATATATTGTTTATATCACCTTATTATAATTGTTCGATGTGAGATAATTTTACTTACTTTTATGGAGTGCGTAATAGATTCATCACTTTTTTTTTCGAGAAAATAATATGAAATCTTGTTTATAATATAGAATTTCATCATATCATAATTTGACGAATGACTATTCTTATTTATAATAGAAATTTTCGATGTGGGATAATATACTTAGGTTTAATTTCACCACTTTATCATAAGGGATTTTCTACATGGTGTTTCTATGTTTTTAGTTTTTTTTATATGATATCCTTGCACTTTTATAATCAGACATGGTACCCCTCACTTTTAGGGACGTTTAAGGGTATAGAGACATAAAAGTGAGGGGGGACCACGTGTGATTATAAAAGTGGAGAGGTATCATATAGAAAAACTAAAAACATGGGGATTCCATGTATAAAATCCCTTAATATAATCTTTCAATGTGGGATAAATTTTACATAAGTTTATAGTCCTCTGAATTTTTTTAGTGACATCTTATTATATATAGTTTTTTTATAGCATATCCAAAAAAAATTGGGGGTACCATCTTACTAAGAGCTTTTTTTAAGATTAAAAAGTTTTTTATTGATATTTAAGGACGAATGATTACTCTTATTTATAATAAAGAATTCGGAGGAATGATTACTTTTATTTGTATAATATAATTTCATCGTCTTATTTATTGATATTTATAATAAAGAAAACATGATTACTATGATTTATTATATAGAATCATCGTCTTATTTTAATTTTTTCGATGTGGAATAATTTTAAGTTTGTAGTCTTATTAATAGTTTTTTTAAAACTCAAAAAAAAAATTGTCGATATTTAAAAATAATGATTACTCTTGTTTATAGTATAAAACTTCATAACCTCATCATAATTTTTCGATGTAAGATAATTGGTTAAAGTTTATAATCTTAATCTTAAGAGTTCTTCAAGACTCGAAAGATTTTTGGTGGATATCTAAGCACAAATGATTACTCTTATTTATAATATGAAATTTCATCAACTTATTATAATTTGTCGATGTGGGATAACCTTATTATTTTTATATGTAATAGATTCATCAATTTTTTGAGCAAATAATATGAAACAAATTATATGAAATTTATACTCAGATGAAAGCATTTTCTACCTAGATTCCAATTATATCATTTTTATAAAAATTTTACGATAATTTTTTGTTAAACAAAATTTAAAGGTTTTAAGATGAAAATTACAAAACTTCACATTAATATGATAAATTAAATATATTATTATAATAATTAAAAGATTCACTACTTGATTTTTTTATTATTGAAGATACTTTCCAAAATTAAGTTTAGATGCAACGGACCAATCATATCGCTCGAAAACTTGCTCCTTTATATATATATATATATATATATATATATATATATTGATTCGAGCTTTTCGACCCTAATTTTCCTCAATTTTCCTCAATTTTCTGACAATTGAAGGCCTAGGCGAATGTTTCAACTCCAATTTTCCTCCATTTTCTGACATTGAAGACTTACGCAAATGTTTAAACTCTAATTTTCCCCCATTTTCCACCATTGGAGACTTATTCGAGCGTTTCAACACTAATTTCCCGCCACTGAAGACCTAGGCAAGCATTTCAACCCTTATTTCCCTCTATTTTCCGCCATTGAAGACTTAGTTGAGCGTTTCAACCCTAATTTCATTCCCCCCATTTTTTTGCCATTGAAGATCTAATCGAGCTTCTCAACACTAATTTCCCTAAATCTCCGTCGTCTGTAGCCGTCATCAATGTTCCCCCGAAGCCCCTTTTCCACCGTCTACTCTACCTCTCTACTCTTGCTAGCTAATCTTTGTGAGTTTCTACCTTCAATTTTTGAATTATCTGTAACTTTAGACTTCAAATTTCGAATTATTTCTAACTCAGTGTATACTCTATACCTTTTGTTTGTTTACCTGTTTTGCGGGGGTGTAGTCCAAATATTTTGCGATTAGCTTTTATTGCCTTGAATATTTTGTGTTTGGGAAGGATGGTCGTAGGGTGAGTCCATGGAGACGAGGCCGAAAGATCGAATCAAAAGAAGGTAGAGGGAGAGGGTGATTAGGCCGATTGAGGTGAAGAGCTGGTAGAGTAAGGTGACATGGTTATGGTAGAGCTGGTAGAGGGATGACATACGAATCTACGTGAGTTTTCGAACTTTTGCTGCGTTTGTTGATGTTAATCGGAAAAATAATCATGAATACCCTACATCTCTATCTGTGTTGTGCATTTGTTGATGTTATAAATTCGTTACTCAGTAACAATGTTATCTAGGGTGTTTGTTGAACGCTGTTGTTTTCGAGTTAGTTACTCAGTAACAATGTTATCTGGGTTCTCTTGTATGTGCTGTACTTACTCTCGCGTTTGTTGATGTTATCTTGGGTGTTTTCGAATTTATGTGTTGTACTTACTCTCGTCTTTTAACTCTCTTGGTTATCTGTGCATTCCTTCCTTTTACTTTTCCTAGATAATTAGCTTTGTTTCCTCCTGATTTTAGCTTTGTCTAATAATTCATTATCAGCTGTCTAATTTTGAACAAATTTTTTGGTCAAATTTCTCCATCTTTAGCTCATTTTGATGAGTCTGACTTTGATGGAAATGGTAGGTTGTGTGGGAAACCAATTGGGTCTAAGTGTAATGGCTTGAGTACGAAGAAGTTGGCAATTATAATCACTACTGGTGTGTTTGGTGCGGCTGCCTCGTTGGGATTATGGTGGGTTTGTGTTATGGTGGTGGTACTTCTCTAGGGCAAGTAAGAGAAGAACTACTGCTGAAATTGAAGTCTCGACCATCTGTCAATGAACAAGAGTAGAACACCACCATTTCCAACATCACCATGTCTACTCTTTCCTCGATTTATCGTTAGGTTTTCATCAATCTCCTTCTCTCTCCTTTTTTCTTGATTTATCATTAGGTTTTCATCAAAATCATCATGAGTTTAATTAAGTGATTTTACGATTGATAAGGGTAAAGGAACAGGGAGTTTCGAAAAGAGAAGGAACAAGAGTCAACACTCTCTGTGTAAGGTGTGGTCGTTGTAGTTTCCACCTTCAGAAGAGTCGTTGTCCTGCGTGTGCTTGCAGAACAACGACATTTAAACAATGAGTTTTGCGATGGCACTGATGAGCCTGGTACTTTGTAGTTAATGACTCACTTCAATTTTAAGTATTTTCGTAGATGATTGATACACCCCTCACTTAATCAATTCTTCAATCAACATTGCCTGATTATCTAAGAATTAAATTAAATATTGTATTTGTTTAATTGTTTATATGTTTGTCGTTGAATTTACTTGCGATTGCGATGATGTTCCTCCAGGTGATTGCTGAAAAATATGCGACAACTGACCTTCCTGCAAAGGAGAAGGAAAAGTCTGTCTCTATCTTTTACTCTCTTTTCGCTTACGTTTTCAATTTTGATATTCCCCACACAATAATCCATCCTTTTTATATTCAGTGTTTTTCTTCGAGTTGATTTATAGTGTTCTTCAATTAGTTATTAGTTTCGATTTTGATTGTTCGTTTAAATTGAATGTTTCCTTCATTATTAGGCTAGATGAGATGAAATGCTAGCGAGAGCAGTACTCCTCCATCATCCAACGAGAACAAATAGCTGCCAAACTACAGGTACTTAAACGATTAATGATTCAATTTTGATTATTGCATTGAATTTTCATTAGTTTTGATTAGTTAGCTAGATTTAGCTTCAATTTATCGGTGAATTGATGAACTCGTTCATGTTGCTTGATCGTAATTTATTGATTTAGAAGACGGAGAGTTTTTGATTTAGTGGTATTGATTTGATTATCACTTTGTTGACATGATCAAATCAAGCTATAAGCTCATATACACCGTGTCGGATACTTGACACATCATTTTGGACCAAATCCTTGACGATTTCTTGTAAATAGATTAGTCCGAAGCTTGAGTACTCACGCATTTCCGACTCCCCAAACTGACTGAACTGTTCGCTGAAAATGCAGAGATTAGACTTTCTTTTACGTGTACTATATGCTGGAGCCGTGTTATGGTGCTGGGTTTTCATGTGACTGTTTATAGGTTTTGAGTTTGATCATGACTTTGTAACTCGATTTATTCACGACATTCTGGTGATATTAATGTTAGACGATTGAAATACTGGTTTACGTGTTGATATGTTCATCAATTTATACTCTCTAAGAGCGCCAATCGCTCTTATCACAAATAACGCACAGAAAAAGAAGCATTACGAGTATAGGTAGTATATATATTGTGACCGAAACTAGATGTAGGAAGAAGTTTATAGGTGGTTAGAGTGTTTGAGGAAGTATGCATGTAGTTTTGGTACCGAACTACAAACCATTTTTAGCTGCATTTGAGTTCTCTCACACTTCACTGATCACCTCTAACTTGCATTACAATTTGTTGAATTGCCAGATGAGTTAGTGAATAATCAAGCTCTATTCATGGGAGACTCAGAGCTTCAGCAACTCCTTCACATTTATAGGTTTGTTATTACATTACAGCCTCATATTGAGGGATGTTCCTGTGAGTAGTTTCATTCTATTCTCAGTGAGGTACTTTCATTCTATTCTCAATCAAGGTGAACAAGAGCACAATTAACTAAGTTAAGTTGGTGCTGTTAGAGCTATAGGTATTGACGAGGTTCGCGACTTATGGGCGGATTATTTTCTTAATAATTAGTAGTATATGATGTATCCCATAAAGTTGTATAGATGAGATGTTATAATGTTGGATTATACGAGTATATGGTTTTTATGTACCTTTTGGATGTTATAATGTTGGATAATGGTTTGTACCTTTTGGATGTTGGATTTTATAAAAATGGAACTTGTTCAATTCCTTGTGATATTCATTTCTTAGGTTTCGTTAGTATATAGTTCAAATACGCGTAATAACGCTCATATAAAATATTTTTCTACTAAAGAATAGACAACTGTTGTTTATAAAACAGTTGTCTACTAAACGAATGTACATGTAATTTTTCCAAAGCTCAGTTGTCTATACACGTAATAGACAACTGTTATTTTTGAAAACAGTTGTCTATTAAGGAATAGACAACCGGTGTAAAACAGATGTCTATGCTTAGACTAATATACAACTCCAAACTACTCAACTGTTGTAAGTCAGTTGTCTATTGCAAAAAAAACAGTTGTCTATTTGATGTTTTGTAGTAGTGCGGAACTGTTACAGTGAATGGAAAAATTTCCAATTTTTCCATCCCATAATAATGTCCCATCGGCTGAATATTCTGGTCTACCTATAGCTGGCATGAACACAATCTTAGTGATGATTTTTTTGGACTTTAGAGTCCTATGTGGCTCTTCCTCATCAGCTAAGACGTAGTAGCGTTGTGTCGCATTGGTCATGTAAAACCACTTTTCGTCGATGTGTACATACTCTTTCATTTGTTTAAAAATAGGAGTGTCACTAAGTGAATTTGGTTCAATTTTTTCCAAAAACAAATTTCACTCTTTTTTCATGTTTTCGGGAGTTAGAAATGGTTTAGCGGCATTGGTGTGAGATCTTATCTTCCCCTTTTTAACTAGGGTGTGCACATGTGTAGTTGAACAACCTAATGCCCTTGCTAGTGATTCTAACTTAGTTCTACATTGAAGAGGTATAGATCATACCTTCTCCAAGTCGATTTGTAACCTTGCATGTCTCCCTTTGTATTGTCGGTCAATGTTTGGGTCTTTACCTTCCATGAGTTGAGTTCTTATTTTACTCCATAGTCGTTGAATTTCCCACCTTTGTACCCCATAATCTGATGCAATTTTCTTTACGACACCTCTTCTAAGTTTGAAATCGACTGATCGAAGTGTTAACTTGTTTTGTACGGCTTTTCTTCCTTGTTGGTTAATCTTTTTGCCTTTGTTCTACCTTCTGATCTTCCTTGAACTTCTACTGTTGTTGGCCCTTCATCTTCTGCTCCTTCTGTTGATGTTGGTGCTCTTATGGTTGATGATGATGTTACTCCAACTATTGTGGATGATGGACATCCAGCCAAAGATAAAGATGAGGTCATTGAAGAATCACACAATGACTGATCATTTGGTGCCATATTAAAGTATTGGAATTTTAATGTATTTTAAAACTTGTAACCTCATTAATGGGGTATTAATTGTAAGAAGTATTAATGGAGATGTAGGTGATTTTTTTAAGAAGTGTAACCTTATTAATGAGATAGTCAACCCATTTATAAGGGTTGAAAATCTTGAGAGTAAAAAAGTGTATTAATCTGGCGGGAGACTGTTCCCACCTTTTTGTTTCATTGAAAATATTTGTTTTATGTAAATCTGGCGGTTAGTGGAAAATTTTCCAAATTTTTCCATAGATAAAGAGGTGCATGAGCCCAATAGAGTATCTCTCTTTCACCTACTTAATGTTTTTGTTTAGCATTGTTAAAAGACCCCCACTACCCTTGCTTTTTTGCCTTTCCTTGGTTATCGTGCCCAACCCCAATGGGGCTAATTCAAGGGAATGGAGGGAGTATATGGGAAAAATATTAAAAGTAAGTCTTTATGAAAATATATATTTAATAATGATTTATTTTGTAAAATGGTACTGTATGATTTTATGTACTGTCTGAGAAAATAATATGTTTCCTGATGTTAAACATTTTCTTTGGACTTGGAAAATTTATATAATGTTCCTGATGATGTCTATTATGTTTACGTCAAATTTCATATAAATCCATCATACATATTTTCATTTATAAAATTTGTACTAAAATGGGTCAGATCTGGAAAGAAGATTTTATTTAAGAACATTTATAAACTATTTTAATCTAAATTTATGGGGATACGTTATATACAAGTATAGGTGTCCAAAATAAAAAATTGGTTCACTTTTCTGATGTTTAAGTATTTTAAACGATTTAAAAGAGAGTATTGAAAACCGTACTGTTTTCGTTTTTAATTTGTTAAAAATAATAAACCTTATTACTTTTGAAAAATGGCTTTATATCTAGAATCCTAACTCATAAAAGTATGTTGAATACGAAAATCGAAAGTTAAAAATAACATTTGAAAAATGCTCACTTAGCATCCTTAATAATATTATCGATTTCGTTATTACTTAAAGTTATTTTTGTAAAACTCTAAGTTTTGAGAAATATGATACATAATAAGGTTAAAAATGATTTTTATAATTATTATAGATTTATTTGATGTTTGAAATATTTTACTAAGTATAAATAGGCTTTAAGAGATAAGTATACTTGTACAAATACGAAACCGTATAAAAATATTAAATACGTACACTTGAAGTATAAATGTACTAAATACTTATGCCCAAAAAGTATAGAGTATTAAAAGACGAATAACCCAAAAGTACTAAGTTAAAACATGTTTAAATGTGCTAAACAACCTTTAAACTTATTAATAACCACATAAGGACTAATTAGTGACTAAGTCAAAACTAAGAGTTGACTAGTCCATCTTGGTCAAACTTTGACTTTTTATGTCAATATAGACCAAGTCAAGATAAAGAAACTCAACTTAAATAACGTACTTAGAAATAATTGAATCTTTAATCAAATCTCAACTAATGAACGCTTCAAATAATATACATCAAATAAAACGTTCCAAATCTCTAACATCAAATATACTTAAGATATTCAGTTAAGTAAAATACACTCAATATAATTGTTATGATTGTTTAGTAAATCGTTCATAAATTAGCTTAAAGAACTGTTGTACCTTCGGGTCAGTCAGTGTCCTATATGAATTAGTGGACCTTCCCTGTGTTCCACTTCTTGGAGCTTCTGTACCTATGGGACAATATGCATCCTTCCAGTTATCTAAACTAAGTTCCTACGGGAGTCTGACAGTTCGATACCAAGTGAGCCATATGTAGCAACTGTACCTTCGGAACGGTATTCGATCATTCTAATTGTCTGAACCAATGATCCTACGGGAATCTATGTGTCCAGTATCCTTATATGTCTCATATAGACAATCTATATCGTAGTATCGTTTCGTGTTGAGCAATATTATGTCGAAGTTTAGAGATCGACGTGATGGGAGATTGCTCAGAGAGCTTTTGCTATGAGAGTACGGACAGCACATCCTGAAGCTGCATGTGGATGGATTGTCATTAAAGTAGTAGTCACCGGCTATCACTAAGGACCTGCGGGAGTCCGAGAGTTATGTTAGAGGGTACATGTGTAATCCCCTAGAAATTCTAACGCGATACAGTGGCGGAAACACTGTAGAGTCGGGATTAAAATACGTTGTAACTATGTCTTAGTAATATTAAAATAGGCCTAAAATAAATTGGCCAAAATTTAACAATCCATAAAAGGGGGTTTAAACAATCCACAAGACATGATTATTAAAAGAGAGTAAGCAGGATCCACAATGCCCGCTAGCCCACACCCGGAAACAAGAATACCTGCCATGTTAAAACATAACAACCACAATCAGTGGGGAGCAACGTCAACGTTCTCCCAGCCGTATGACAGGATTTTAAAACTATAATTACTAATATAGAAAAATAGTAAAAATTGAAAACAGTAAAACATTATAATAATAAAAATAAGATTTCAGTGAAAAACTTCACGTAACGAAACAATGTAATAAAAATGAGTTTTCCGAAGAAAAACATAAAATATTTGCCAACCTACAACCAATTTATATCGATAATAAATAAAATAATCAAAATAATGTTATGGATAGGGTTAATGTAGAATCTAGACTTTCACTACGATAATACTAGAAACTAGCTTCGAGAACTGTAGACTTAACTCATAACAGAATCCAGTCTCTAACTAGGCAACTCAACTATAACAGGACTGCGTGCAGCGAGGTCCTGGTTCAAGGAGTATACACCCCTCCTGGATACAAACCATATTCAGTTCAACCCGACGCGACTTATACGATGCGATATCTAAGTTTAAGGTAAACATACACTCTCCTGAACACAAACCATGCTCAGTTCAACAACTAATGTGCCCCATAAAGACACACCAGCCTTTACAGTTGATGGCAAAACGTACATCTTAGACTATATAACTCTAAACCCACACTTGTCCTTATTCCATAACTCCAAAACAAGTCATTATCGATATTTAAAAGATATAATTTTTGTAAACAATATGGAGATAAAAGGAGTAATCATAATATTCTAAAAGAGGAAGCTTTCTATTTTAGGAAAATTCTATTTTTAGAAACTTTACTAAAAATAGCATCATATCAAAATAGCGCAAATATTAGTTTATACTAATTCAACATTTTTAGTAAACGATATAGATTTATAAAACTAATACTTTCGGCCTTAACGATATTAATTTCTAAAACGAGAACAATCGGGTTTATGACATTATTAAAATATCGTACAAGTGTTATGAAATGATTAAAAATGTCTTAAGCACTTTAATACTTTTAATCAGGGTGTTTTCAAAAGTTACAAAGCTAAAATTCCCTAATTATTATTAGTTTCGACAATGCGATTATAAATAGGATTTTACGGCAAATGTTAAATTAAATCTTTTAACGTCTTTTATTTAATTAAACCAATGAATATATATTTAGAGAATGTTAAGGGATGATTTAACTCTTAAAGTTTCAGATTTAAATCTTTTCAAAATTGCTGGAAAAATAATTCTTTTAGGTAGGACGAAGCCTTTTAGCGATAAATTGTAATTTGTCTAAAAATCTCCACTATTAATTAATGACTTTAACAAATAGTACAAAAATTATGTAAAATAGCTAAAATATATTTATGGACATTCTATCCAGAAAAGAAAATTTTCCAGAATACTTAGACTCGGTTTTTAAAGGATTTCTCGTTAATCGTCTAATCTCGACAATAACGATTGTCAAAAATAGTAATTACAAAATGATTTACGTATTAATATCCAAAAATTATTATTAAAATTAAAAATTATTATTTTCCAGAAACTACTATTTTTCCAGATTTCCAAAAATTTCCCGTTAAAACCGTCTTTTAAACCTGTTTTCACAATTAACGATTCCATTAATAAAACGTATCGTTCCTAACCTTTTATTAAAGCACTAAAAATCATAAAATTATATTTTATTATGAAATCATCAGAATCATATTTTTTTCCAGATTTAATCATAGGACCAGAAATCGAGAATTTAAATGACAAACGCGGTTTTAACGATAAACGATGATTTAAAGTGATTGATTAATTCATCCACTTATATATGAGTCATGGGATGGATTCGATTAAATGTGAATGGTGGGAGGCATCGTTGGTCGACAGGTGTCATCGTTGTTGGTTGGATCTTGAACTTCGGGACGAAGTTCTTATAAGGAGGGTAGATTGTAATACCCCGTCCCGATTTTTCACGTTTCGTTACTTATGCTAGTCCGGTGATTGGTTGGCCGATCAGTTATTAGTTAGTAGGTCGGTCTGGTTGGTATAGTTAGTCGTTCTGTAGTGGGAGGTGAACTTCGGGACGAAGTTCCTTATAAGAAGGGTAGATTGTAATACCCGCATTTTATAGTGGGTCAAAGCGAGTCAGTATGTTATAATAAGTTAAACCGAACACCTAATTGACCCAGGCCCAATTTGCTTAAGACGTTGCAATTTCCACCTATACCAACTTTAATATTATATAGTAGTTCACTAATATAATGTACTTCAATAAAACCCACAACCACTTACCTAGAAGAATTAACCTAGCACCCTCCACTTTAAACACACAAAACTGACACTGAGAACCACGTAAAACAGCCGCGCACGAAGCAAGGAACAAGATGAAGAAACGGGAAAACCCTAGGAGTCGGATAGGATAGTCGGTAGACTAGAATCCATCGTACACGCATCCTAGGTATGCCACACAACTACTTTATTCCGTTTTCTTAGCACCGTTATAGAATTTAAGGTTGAATTATCGGTAGTCGGGTTGGTTTGTCGGGTTGTGGTTGTTAGTGTTACTATACCCCTGTCGTACCGTTACTATTACCGAGTGTTATTGTAGTTGTCGAGTGTTGATTCATATTGTCGTTGAGGTGTATCGCATATCGTTGTTGTTGATCTCGTAAGCCAGTGATTTGATGAAGCGGGTGTGCGTAAGGTATGTGATGGTATGAGGCCTTGAGTCTTCGTGGTTTAGGTAGTGGGAAGTGTTGATGGTTGGTTATAATTATAATAATGTCCAAGTCAGAAGGCTTAAGAAGTGATTAGGGTATAAATTATTCAAACCCCACTATAATAATTACGTATTAAGACATTGTTAGTCAGTTATGCCGTACATAGTCACTCACGGGAATGTATAAACATACTTAAGATCACATAATTTAGTTAGGTCATGTCGGTCATTTTATAATCTAGATGGGTCAGTATCAGTCATATTTTATAATTTAGTTAGATGTTATTTTATTATTTAGCTACGTTAGGGTTGATATTAATTTAAGTATTATATATATTTTATTAGGATTGGACTTTGTAGAGTTTCCGCGGTGGTTTGTACTACCGACCTGGTGGTGACCTGCAAATTAGGTAAGGTTTTCCTTACTTAGAATACGTTAATATTATTATGCATGTATGAGTTACGAGCATAATGTGATATCGTGCTAATGAGAATAATGTTGAATAATGATGGGAGAATGATTGATGAATATTTATATATTGGAGTTGGTGAGGCTAGCTTTAGACCTAGCCGGGGCCCTTGTCACGGTCCCCTCCCTGATTTCTCCTCGCGGGTTGTTGAACCTGCGGGGGATGTGCACACTCGGAATGAAAGGGCCTGCCAGAAGAGTTGAGATGAGATTATTGATATGGTACCGTGATGGTACTAAATGTTGGGATGAGATTATTGATTGGTACCGTGATGGTGCCGAGAATGTGGAGATGATATTATTGATTGGTACCGATGATGGTACTAAGACGGTTGAGACTGAATGTTTTATATTATGTATCTAAGTTATAATGTTATCATGTTCTAACCGTTTTCTCTTTCTATATTGTCACCCTATTTTATTGGGGGTCTGTGATGATCCAATTGATATTTCCGATCAACTAGGGAGCAGTCTATAATGCAGGTTATGTATATTGTGATGTGTTTGGATGCGGGAATGCTTGTACGGGATTGGGGTGAGCGCGATAATGATCCTGGTCGTAGCTCGGGTTAATGCGTAGGCATTCCTGTTTATATAGATTGTATAGCTTCCGCTGTGTAATTAGAGTTGTAATAGTTAATGAGTTGTAATGTTTGAATCAAATGGTCGGTTTGGCATTCCATGTGTTATTTTAATGAGCTACTACCTCGGGAAATCGAGATGGTAACACCTTTATTTATTCGGGAATGCCTTGATAAGGTTCTTGGGTAAATGGGGGTGTTACAAAAACGATTAAACATAAGCCAAAGTGTGATAGAGTTATAACGATGTCATAATGAAAAAAAATGCTAGGAAAATAGCGGGTGTTACAATCCTCCCCACTAAAAGAAAGTTTCGTCCTCGAAACTGAGAATAAGCAGAAAGAAAATCGAGGTTTACCTTACTCGAAGAGATGAGGATGCTTAGCTCGCATCAAAGACTCGGTTTCCCACATTTCTTCCTCAAACCGATTACAGCGCCACAGAACTTTTACCAGGGGTACAACTTTGTTTCTTAAGCACTTCTCACGACGATCAGTAATCTTCACCGGCCTTTCTTCATAAGTCAGATCTGGTTCGTGATCCACATTCTCGGGTTCCAACACGTGCTCGAGGTCACTAACATATTTCCTCAGCTGAGAAACATGAAAGACATCGTGAACCTTACCCATGGAAGCAGGAAATTCCAGCTTATAAGTAACTTCACCCACTTTCTCGACCACAAGGTACGGACCAACGAACTTAGAGCTGAGCTTGCCCTTAATCCCGAACCGTTTCACCCCTTTGATAGGTGATACCTTCAGGAACACAAGATCACCAACCGAAAACTTCAGAGGTCGGCGACGGACATCTGCATACGACTTCTGTCGATCCTGGGCAGACTTCATCCTAGCTCGGACCACATTCACCACATCAATAGTCTGAGCCAACAGATCCGGACCCAAAATCTTCACCTCACCAGGGACATCCTAACAAACGGGACTACGGCACTTACGACCATATAGTGCCTCGAACGGGGACATCTTAATAGAAGCATGGTATATGTTGTTATAGGAAAACTCTACCAACGAAAGATGTCGGATCCAATTCTCTTGGAAATCTAAAGCACAAGCACGCAACATATCCTCCAATGTTCAATGTTTGGATCGTTCTCTCGGACTGTCCATCTGTAGCAGCATGGAAAGCGGTACTCATCAATAATTTGATTCCCAAGGCCTCTTGCAAAGCCTTCCAGAATTTAGAACAGAATCTCGGATCCCGATCCGAAACAATCTCGAGCGTTACGCCATGATGACGGCCGATCTCGGCAACATACACCTTTGCGAGCTTCTCCAGACTCCAAGTGTCGCGAATAGGGACGAATCATGCACACTTGGTCAAGAGATCCACCACAACCAAAATACCGTTTCTTCCATTCACGATCCTCGGTAATGTCATCACAAAATCCATCGATATGCACTGCCACTTCCATTCTGGAACAGGGAGTGGTTGAAGCAAACCTCCATGCTTCTTGTGCTCGAACTTCGCTTGCTGACATGTTAAACACTTACTTACAAACTCTGCGATGTCCTCTCTCATATGAGGCCACAAGAAATGGAGCTTCAAATCTCGATACATCTTGTCACCACCAGGAATGATAGAGTACGTCGTCTTATGTGCCTCGGTCAGAACTTGCTTTCTCACTTCAGCATCACTAGGGACAACCCAGCGGTTCTTAAACTTCAGTGCACCACTGGAATTCACAGAAAAATCTAGAGCCTTACCAAGATTCATCTTCTCTCGGATACCGGCCACAAACGGATCTTCCAACTGCTTCTCACGAATCTCTCGGAAAAGAGTTGGTTCAGCAACTAGGGCATTGAGATGACCATCATAACCTTCATCAACCACATCAATAGACATCTTGGCAAAATCTCGGGCCAACTTCTCAAATAAGCCAGAACACGGAGTTAAGGAATGAAGGGTTTTTCTGCGAAGGGCATCAGCAACCACGTTAGCTTTTCCCTCACAATATACCAATTCAAGGTCATAGTCATTCACCAACTCGATCCAACGTCTCTGTCTTGCATTCAGATCTTTCTGCGTGAAGAGATATCGCAGACTCTTATGGTCAGTGTGAACCTTGCATCTTACTCCATACAAATAATGCCTCCAAAATTTCAAGGCATGCACCACAACTGCTAACTCCAAGTTGTGGGTAGGGTAATTCACCTCATGAACTTTCAACTATCTTGAGGCATAAGCGATCACCTTACCACTCCGCATAAGGACACAACCCAAACCATTCTTAGAAGCGTCACAATATACATCGAAACCAACGCCTTCTTCAAGTAGGGTCAGGATAGGAGCAGAAGTTAGCTTTCTCTTGAGCTCAGAAAAAGCATCTTCACAGTCTTGACTCCACAAAAATTTATTCTCTTTCTTGAGTAATTGAGTCATAGGCCGTGCTATCTTAGAAAAATCTTGCACAAACCTTCGATAATAGCCAGCAAGACCTAGGAAACTTCAGATCTCGCCAACATCTTTGGGACTTGCCCAGCTCTCGGTAGCTGAAATCTTAGCAGGGTCAACTTTAATACCTTCCTTTGCGATAACATGACCCAGAAAAGCTACCTCGGAAAGCCAGAACTCACACTTGGAAAACTTAGCATACCACTTTTGATCTCGTAGAATGCCAAGAATAATCTTGAGATGTTCTGCATGCTCAGTTTCCGACTTGGAATAAATCAGGATGTCATCAATAAAGACAACAACACACTGATCCATATACTCTCTGAAAGTTCTGTTCATCTGATCCATAAAAACAGCAGGAGCATTGGTTAGTCCAAAAGGCATGACTTTGAATTCATAATGTCCATACCTCAAACTGAACGCATCGAACCATCTTTTTGATCGTAACCTTGTTGAGATCATCAATTCTGGGCAAAGGATACTTGTTCTTGATCGTAACCTTGTTGAGATCACGATAATCAATACACAGGCGCATCTAACCATCTTTCTTCTTGACAAAAAAAAAACAGGAGCGCCCCAAGTGAAAGAACTTGGACGAATGAAATCTTTCTCAATCATTTCATCCAATTGCTTGCGCAACTCTTGCAACTCAGCATGAGCCATTCTGTAAGGTGCTTTGGCGATCGGGCCAGTACTAGGCACGAGTTCAATAGTGAATTCCACATCTCGTTCGGGTGGAATACCCGGTAACTCCTCGGGAAATACATCTTCATAATCACACACTATACGTACTTCCTCGAGTCTAGGGAGTTCAGCAGTTACAGTGACCGTACATAAAAATGCTTGGCAACCCTTTCTCTGCAATTTGATAGCCTTCATGGCAGAAATAATTTTGATACCCTTCTGTCTTCGACCACCACGATAAGACACTCGAACACCTTCGGGAGTCTTCAGAAAAATCTTTTGATCTCGACACTGAAACCTTGTATCATATTGAGCCAACCAGTCCATTCCCAAAATAACATCGAACTCAGCGAGAGAGAACTCAAGGAGAGTAGAAGGAAGAATAGTACCAGCAAAGAGAATAGGTACATTTTGATAAGCCTTGGAACAGTCAACAACTTCACCAGAAGGAAGGGTAATAGATATTGGTTCAGCTTGACAGGGGGTTAAGGATAATTTTGAAGCCAGAATAGAAGATATGACAGATGTAGAAGCACCAGTATCAAATAGTATGTAAGCACTAACACCAGAAATCAGAAACGTACCCGTAACCACATCAGGATTAGCCTCAGCATCGGCATGACTCATCAGAAAGATACGCCCTTTACGAGGAGCGGGAGAAGTAACAACGCCAGCTGCAGTAGCGGTGTTGGTTGTTGCTTTCTTCGGGCAGTAGGTAGAGCGATGCCCCACTTCTCCTCAGTGGAAACAGGTAACAGGGTTTCCTTCACAAGTCAAACCGGGATGATAAGCCTTCTTGCATTTGAAACAAGTAGAATCCTTCTTGTTGTTGGGCTTCGAGTTGAAATTGTTTTTCTTGTAACCACTATCTGTAACATCATACAGTAGAGTCGGAAATTTTAGAAGAAAAGAATAAGGGAAAGGAAAAGTAATCCAAACCTCCAGAGTTGAACTTCTTTGAAGAAGATGAAGAGTTATTCCCAGAATGGGGGAAAGGTCGTTAATAACCAGAGGATGGGTTCATTGCTTTCACCCGCTCGATTGAAGACTCTGCGTACAGCACGACATCATAGAGCTCATTAACTGTTGTGAGACTTCGGGGAATGTTTAGAGTGATATAAGCTCGGAGTCCTCCTCGATAATAGAAAGCTCAGGAATTCTCGTTGGGTAGCAGGTCTCCAGCATAATTCGCCAGGAAATGGAATCGAGTAGTGTATGCTTCTACACACATGGTGCCCTGGCGCAGAGCGATGAATTCAGTCATCCTCTGATGCCTCAGCTCCTCAGGATAGAATCTTCAAACTAAAAGGGTCTTGAATTGAGTCCAGTTGAATCCTGGAGTTTGAAGTGTAGTCGAGCCAACCTGGGTCCACCATCGGTCCGCTTCGTCTGACAGGTACAACACAGCCAATTCCATCTTCTGGTTCTCGGGGGAGGAGTAAATTCCGAACTGTCGTTCCATCAGTCGAAACCAACGATTGATGACTTTTCAGGGTCCACGGAGCCGTCATAAAAATCCAACCTGCTTTTGGCCATTCCTTCAGCTGCGTGAGAGAAGCTAAAGGGTCTCTGGTGGTTCCGGTTGTTCATCTCGTTCATGGTATGTGCTATGTCGCGTAGCGAGTCAGCTAGTGCCTCGAATCCTCCTTGATCATTGTTGTTGTTGTTGTTGTTTCGGTTTCCCCTTCCGGCCATCTTGAAGTTCACAAATAACAACATATAATCAATGCTAGTCATCGAGTTCAGGAACAAATAATCTTAACAGTTAAGTCCTTATTTGTTTCTGCTCTGATACCAACTGTAATCCCCTTGAAATTCTAACGCGATACAGTGGCGGAAACACTGTAGAGTCGGGATTAAAACACGTTGTAACTATGTCTTAGTAATATTAAAACGGTAAAGTCAAACAATAGGCCTAAAATAAATTGGCCAAAATTTAAACAATCCACAAAAGGGGGTTTAAACATTCCACAAGACATAATTATTAAAAGAGAGTAAGCAGGATCCACAATGCCCGCTAGCCCACACCCGGAAACAAGAATACCTATCATGTTAAAACATAACAGCCACAATCAGTGGGGAGCAACGTCAACGTTCTCCCAGCCGTATGACAAGATTTTAAAACTGCAATTACTACTATAGAAAAATAGTAAAAATGGAAAACAGTCAAACATTATAATAATAAAAATAAGATTTCAGTGAAAAACTTCACGTAACGAAACAATATAATAAAAATGAGTTTTCCGAAGAAAACATAATACATTTGCCAACCTGCAACCAATTTATATCGATAATAAATAAAATAATCAAAATGGTGTTATGGATAGGGTTAATGTAGAATCTAGACTTTCACTAGGATAATACTAGAAACTAGCTTCGAGAACTTTAGACTTAACTCATAACAGAATCCAGTCTCTAACTAGGCAATTCAACTATAACAGGACTGCGTGCAGCGAGGTCCTGGTTTAAGTAGTATACACCCCTCCTGGATACAAACCATATCCAGTTCAACCCGACGCGACTTATACGATGCGATATCTAAGTTTAAGGTAAACATACACTCTCTTGAACACAAACCATGCTTAGTTCAACAACTAATGTGCCCCATAAAGACACACCAACCTTACATTTGATGGCAAAACGTACATCCCAGACTATATAACTCTAAACCCACACTTGTCCTTATTCCATAACTCCAAAACAAGCCATTATCGATATTTAAAAGATATAATCGTTGTAAACAATATAGAGATAAAAGGAGTAATCATAATATTCTAAAAGAGGAAACTTTCTATTTTACGAAACTTCTATTTTTAGAAACTTTACTAAAAATAGCATCATATGAAAATAGCGAAAATATTAGTTTATACTAATTCAACATTTTTAGTAAACGATATAGATTTATAAAACTAATACTTTCGGCCTTAACGATATTAATTTCTAAAACGAGAACAATTGGCCAATCGGGTTTATGACATTATTAAAATATCGTACAAGTGTTATGAAATGATTAAAAATGTCTTAAGTACTTTAATACTACTAATCAGAGTGTTTTCAAAAGTTACAAAGCTAAAATTCCCTAATTATTATTAGTTTCGACAATACGATTATAAATAAGATTTTACGGCAAATGTTAAATTAAATCTTTTAACGTCTTTTATTTAATTAAACCAATGAATATATATTTAGATTATGTTAAGGGATGATTTAACTCTTTAAGTTTCAGATTTAAATCTTTTCAAAATTGCTGGAAAAATAATTCTTTTAGGTAGGACGAAGCCTTTTAACGATAAATTGTAATTTGTCTAAAAATCTCTACTATTAATTAAAGACTTTAATAAATAGTAAAAAAATTACGTAAAATAGCTAAAATATATTTATGGACATTCTGTCCAGAAAATAAAATTTTCCAGAATACTTAGACTTAGTTTTTAAAGGGTTTTCTTGTTAATCGTCTAATCTCGACAATAACGATTGTCAAAAATAGTAATTACAAAATGATTTACGTATTAATATCCAAAATTTATTATTAAACTTAAAAATTATTATTTTCCAGAAACTACTATTTTTCCATATTTCCAAAATGTCCAGATTTAATAAATCCCGTTAAAATCGTCTTTTAAACCCGTTTTCACAATTAACGATTCCATTAATAAAATGTATCGTTCCTAACCTTTTATTAAAGAACTAAAAATCATAAAATTATATTTTATTATGAAATCATCAGAATCATATTTTTTCCATGTTTAATCATAGGACCAGAAATCGAGAATTTAAACGACAAACGCGGTTTTAACGATAAACGATGATTTAAAGTGATTAATTAATTCATCCACTTAAAAATTCCAAAAAGTTATGAACAAAATCAGAAAACTCTATTTCATCAGAAAGTTTCACCACGTCAAAAATCAGATTAAAATAAAATGTTTAAGTACTAGAACTAAAAATCGGCTTTTAATCATTTTTGTACGTAAACGGTAATAATTCAATAATCGATAACTAAAATATCATAAAAGTAATAAATTATTAAAAATCATCAAAAACCTCATTTTTACAGAATATAATCATATATTACAAGTTTAGGCCAAATATTACGATTTTACAAATTAATATGACAATTTAATCGTTAATCTCGTAAAAGCGATAAAAATACTGAAACATGCAAATTTTCAACTTTGTAAAAAAATTTCAGATTATATGACATACATATATTGTTAAAAATGAAATATAAAAATATACATGCAATTACACAATTAAAAATCATGAAATACTGAGTAACATCAACGTTACCTCTAATCAAAGTCTGAATCGATAATATACTCATCAGCCTGGGATCGTCCACAAATCCTACAATATATAAAAATCATGACAGAAAAATACCATGAGAAAAAATAATAAAATCAAGGTGAATAATGATCGAAAATGACATCGATTATTACCTTAACGAAGAGATTGGAAAGAGGATTAATTCAACGATAAAAATGAGACGATTAGGACTCGAATTAAGCAAGAATCAGCCAAGGAGAAGAGGATGAATACCCGGCCAAAGGGGATGGAAAGATGATGTTGAATAAATTTTATGAAAGCAAATGAATGAAGGGAGAAAGAAAAGGTTTTAAGCATAAATGATAGTAAAAATGGGTGAAGCATCCAAAGTGTATCTAGACTAGGTTGGCCGGCCAAGAGGGTAAGAGGAGGAGTAGGAAGAGTTTGAGTATTAAAGCCTCAATTCAATGAAAAGAAAAGAATCTTATGTTTACGGTTTAATGTGATAAAATGAAACGTATTAGTAAAATGTAGTTAAATTGTGACAAGAAGCTTTGTTGGTCCAAAATATGAGGAAAAGGTCTCAAATGATTTATAGTTGATACAAAGTATAATCGTAAAATAGTTAAAGGCATTTCAAAGCAATTCGAGTAAACCTCGCGTTGGAAAATAATTATTTACGAAACTTCGTATTAAAATCATAAATGGCTTAATTTTCGTAAATAAAAATATTTACTACTTGAAAATATTATATAAATGTATTTAAACATTTTTAGTAAAAGGAATAACTTAAATCCGAGCTTTAAAACGTCAATTCGAAGAGACATGGAATTCCTCGTGGAAAATTAATTAGTTTACGAAGAAAACCAAAATAAATGGATTTAAGGGAATTAAAATCTTTAACAACAAAAATTAAATATTATTAAACTCAAAAACAAAAATAAAGCTTGGTAAAACGATGAATCATAAGCCAAATTGTGATAGAGTTATAACGATGTCATAACGAAAAGAATAAAAATGCTAGGAAAATAGCGGGTGTTACAACGTGAGCATGTATCTGACAAGGGCCTGATCAGCTCTACTCTCTTTCTGTTATCTTGGCACTTTTATTCACGGTTGTGTACGCGATTCTTTCCCTGACTTCTGCGTGTTGCCAGTGGGCCTCGCGGTGGTGTGTGTAGGCTTCTGCGAGTTGTTGTCTACATCAGCAGTCTGTTCTCCCCCGCGATTTGAGTTCTAAATCAAATCATAGCTGTTGTTCGATCCTATTGAACACTAGGGGTGAGATGTTGTAGACATTCACATTTGGTCGTTAGGTGTCTATGACAGTTTCCAAAAAAGACCCGATGATGATCGGACGCAAACGTGCTTTGACATACTCGAATATAGGCTCAAAATCATTGGCATTTGGCTTGGGCTTTTTACAGAGTACAAATTTCACAAAACCAACCGCAAATTCAGGCCCAGTGGGTCGTTCCCAGTCAAATAAGACTAGTTTGGGTCAAAACCGACACCAAGGGCAAAACCGTCTTTTAGTGACCGAGTCAAACCCCGGTCAAAGACATTTCCGAGACGTAAATATCCGCTGCGTCATGCTGAAAATCCGACTAGAAATCGAATACTACAAAAAATCAGCCACACAAAATAATAAACAATTCTGTTAGAGATAGAATTTGATCTCTAAAGAGACTTCTACCCGAGCTAGACCCACTCGATCGAGTGGATCATCCCACTCGGTCGAGTAGGCTCGCAAATCCGCACAAAACCGGGATTGAACCGGGCACTCGACCGAGTATCAGAGTCACTCGGTCGAGTGACTCCTTTTCCAGCCGGATGAGGATTTCTTTCCCACCAAGCAACGGAATCCTCCTTCCTCTCGAATTGAATGCCTTTCCTATCCTAAACGGTATTTCTTGTCACCCAAGTTAAGCTACCTATCCTAGCTTCAATCGAGGTTCTCTACTATAAATAGACCCTCTCACAACATTCATTCAACATCTATCTATCACAACTACACAACATTAACACACATTCATACTCACATCGACAATCATCAAAACTCGCACACCCGAGATTGCGCCTTCCCTCCCTCGAAGATCCGGCCACCTCTAACTCGACACCTATACACCTTACACACCTAAACCACCATAACTCACCCACATCATCTCGACGCTCCCATGCCCAAGCCACATTCCGACGAGCCCTGTTCCGAGAATACAAAGCATGTAGGTTGAGGATGTAAAATCAAATCCCGTCTTCTCCTTTCTCTCTTTCCTCCTCTCGTTTTTTTCTTCGTGTCGTCGTTCGTCTGTCTTCATACGGGTCCTCATCACGTTTTTTACTAATCCCGATATTATCGCTACAATCTATTTTTATACAAAACGAACGTTCTTAAAACACGATACCGACTCTATAGTCGAATATCGTACCTAAAAGAACTAAATTTATCTCGTTGATGCTAAAAAATCGTCATATAAACAAAATACGACGATTTCGATGCGGAGAGAGTTCATATTGTTTAGTTTGATTTCCAAAACGATTTACAAAACATCTGATGGGGGATAAAAACCCCCAGACGCATAGGCCCGACTCCTGAGACTGAGAAGGCCCAACTGGGTCCTAGCCGACCCTAGAGGCCGAACCCCCTATCAGACGACCCCCTTTACGGGTAGTCATGGACTGACTCATAAAGACTTCTCTACTGATCACTATGCTGATGTCATGAGTGACATCACCCTACTACATCCTTCCCCCTATAAATACCCCACTTAGGGTGAGGGGAAGAGGGAACCAATTCACACATATTCCTCCTTATTATCTCTCTACCTCCCTTATCTCCCAAAATATCTATATTCAGTCATATATTTTACTGACTTGGGCGTCGGAGGCTCGGTCCCGGGGGTTCCCCCGGGCCCGGAGTTCACCTTGCAGGATCACCGTCGGCACGCATCCGGAGCCGAGGAGAACCGCGAAGCCCAAGGTCAGGGACCCGTTTCCATACCGGAACAATTTGGCGCCGTCTGTGGGGAGAACGGTTGTGCTCACGAATTACCCACAAAAATAAACCACTCCCAAATACAATTTTTTCCAGATCTAATCTTCATTTGGGAGATAGATCTACAGAAATCAAGGACACAAATTACAAGAAAATGGGTGTTCATTGTGGTTGTTCATCACGGTGAACAAAAAAAGCTTCAAGAACCATTGTTTTTAGCCAAAGCAAAAATCCCACAAAGCAGGATGCGCATACAATCAGGGAGAAGGAAAATATACTAATAATAATAATAATAATAATATCTAGGCTCCTCTCTAACTTCTTGTAATTTGTTTCGTTTTTAATGCAAGTTCCGATTATTATAAAAAAAAAATATATAATAATAATAATAATAATAATAATAATAATAATAATATGGTTAAACTTTCCTTTAAATAAAAAGAAGCACCGATGATTAAGGATTTTCAATCATTGTTCGCTTGTCAAGAGGATGAACTACAAGTGTCTTGGAACCAAGATAGAATCACGAAGAATTGCAGATTCATTTGAAGATATTGATCAACACTCATACCAGATTGGTCCAATTTCATCAGATCTGGGAAACCGAGAAAATTACAAAGAGAAGCAACAAAATAGAGTGAGGGCAAGCAAGTAAGTAATGCAAGTTTTTTCATGAACAATTTTATATCTCAGTCGGCCGCCTGAATTAGTTAGATCGGCCACCCGAACTTCGACTTGGGTCGGCCGCCTAATTTGTTGTGGTAAGGCGGCCACCTGGATCAGCAAACGATCTTCTCGGGTCGGCCACCCAGGCCAGCGGGCCAGGTCGGCCACCTAGGTCAGGTTCTGTGAATCATGCTGAACTCCAAGCCATCTTCTTCCGGGGACTATGACAGTCTTCGACCCGGAACCATAGCATCCCTCAACGTGTCCAGAGAAATCACATGTCGGGCATGTGATAATCTTGAGTTGGCCTGTTGCTTGAAATGAATTGTGAGATCAATTAAAAGTAGCAGAAAAAGACAAATTGGAGTACTTGAAGTCGACCCATCAGTTGAAAAAATAACCATTGATGATAAAAATCGACTTAGGTCGGCCACCTTGGTCAGCATAAAGCTCGTTTAGGTGCAGCAAACAGTTCGGCCCAACGCCACGTACCATCCCGGTACTACCTTGTCAAAGCATCCTGAATATGATGCATCTGGTTCATGGTTCAGCCGCTCCACCTCAGGCCAACCACAGCCTCGGCTCCGGCTAGATGACGAGCACCCACCATCTTCTAGTTGTGATTTTAGCTAGATCGACGAGACTCCGCGCAGATTATCCGATCAGTATTCGGCCATACTAAAGTAAATTAGCACCATGACTTCAACCCTTGACCAAAGGGTTGGCCTTGAGCGCCACCCCTGGAGAGCGCCCTATTGTTGAGCCGGCAGAGTCATGAATTGAAGACGCCGACTTAACGACTAACGGTCGTCGGAACCATTGGCCTACTCCAACACTTCGCTGCTGGTTTATTTGAAGAGAAAAAGCGGAAAGGAGATATTATATACTCCGTACTATTATATGTGACCATGGAGGCTTATGGACAAGAGTAATAAGAAGAGGGTTGGCCGACCATTTTAATAAAGATATTCAAAAAGTCATCAAAAGCATCTCAGCTCATTGGATTGTGACTCACCACATTGAATTGTGAGTTTTTCTTGTACGTGTCTTGTATGGAGTGCACAGTTTGAGGTTTTACCGCTTATTCGATCAAAAATCATTTAACCACGCTCAAAATTTTCAAATAAACTCCAAGTACGCTTTCCACAATGGAAACCGAACCACAAAACTGTCACGTTTATTTATTTATCTTCTCACAAAAATTCACAAATACTTCACAAAAATTGGCCAAAAATTGTCAAAGTTGTGAGACAAAAAATGACTTAACTTTTTGCCCGTCACAAAAAAAAAAAATTCCAAAAAACACCTCAAGAAATTTACCCGAAAAATGGTGAAGATAAGTCACAAAAATGGGTATCAAATGAGCTCAAATGTTTGTAGCTTGACAGAGACTCGACCCAGCCGACTTACGGCTCGGCAAAGATGTTTCCCTGCCGATTTACGGTTCGGCCCTGCCAATTTACGGCCCGGCCCTACCGACTTACGGCTCGGCCAAGATGCTGCCCTGCCGATTTACGGTTCGGCCCTGCCAATTTATGGCTCGGCCCTACCGACTTACGGCTCTGCCAAGATGCTGCCCTACCGATTTATGGTTCGGCCTTGCCGATTTACGGTCCGGCCCTACCGACTTACGGCTCGGCCAAGATGCTGCCCTGCCGACTTACGGTTCGGCCTTGCCGACTTACGGCTCGACAATACCGACTTACGGCTCGGCCAAGATGCTGCCCTGTCGATTTACGGTTCGGCCCTGCCGATTTACGGCTCGGTCCTACCGACTTACGGCTCGGCCAAGATATTGCTCTGCCGATTTACGGCTCGGCCATACCGACTCGCGGCTCAACCAAGATCAAGCTCAGCCGATTTACGGCTCAACCTCGACGCCTGCAGAGACCACCTAGGTCCGTCAACCACCATGTGGAATTCTACGAAGACAAGATTAATATTTACCCATCACCTATTCATTACTCTCATAGCTAATGGGTAGGGGGCAATAGGGGAGGAGGCGAGGAGCCCCTGTTGCAAAATCCAGGGAAAGTAGACCCCCCAACAAAAAACAAGGATTGATACACATTTAGCCTTGTACAGAGCATAAGTCCCTCTGCCTACCTCTGAGCAGGCAGGGGGCAGGCCGCCCTGGACTTCGACCAGAAGCCAGGGTCAGGCTGGGCCCCATGCGCCGAACCATAAGTCCCTCTGCCTACCTCTGGGCAGGCAGGGGGCAGGCCCCCCTGGACTTCGGCAAGAAGTCAGGGTCAGGCCGGACCTCATGCGCCGAACCATAAGTCCCTCTACCTACCTCTGGGCAGGCAGGGGGCAGGCCACCCTGGACTTCGACCAGAAGCCAAGGTCAGGTCGGACCCCATGCGCCGAACCATAAGTCCCTCTGCCTACCTCTGGGCAGGCAGGGGGCAGGCCCCCTGGACTTCGGCAAGAAGTCAGGGTCAGGCCGGGCCCCATGCGACGAATCATAAGTCCCTCTGCCTACCTCTGGGCAGGCAGGGGGCAGGCCCCCTAGACTTAGGCAAGAAGCCGGGGTCAGGCCGGGCCCCACGCGCCGAATCACAAGTCCCTCTGCCTACCTCTGGGTAGGTAGGGGGAAGGCCCCCTGGACTTCGACCAGAAGCTAGGGTCAGGCCGGGTGGCAAAACCAAAACAGCAAGGCCTGAGGCACTTCTGTGTGCGTCAATCATGCCGGAGGAAGGACCGTCGAACTTTGGCCAGGTTCCATGATCGGTCGAGGTAGG